>CM067378.1:87844932-89117156 GCA_034510155.1 Eucriotettix oculatus | reverse complement strand
CCATGCAATGCGTGTAAATTTCTATTTAGCTTAGCCGACATGGCCCTTCTAAGTACTTCTTCAACTTGGCCTTAGATTATCTTCAAAGCACCAAAATATATGGCAGTATTTGAAAATTTGTTGAAGTAAAACTCATTACGCTCTAAGTATCAATATATGGGTTAAAAGAAAAGATATCTCTTACATGGTTATGCATGTACTAATCTGTCAAGCAGGACACTGCTCTGACAATGTGGCTGACATGGCTTCGCTAACAATATCTTTTCATTTGCGCCGTGTCGGCCACCCGTTGCTGACACACAAGAAAACTTGATAACTTACCTCAATATTACATCACAATAACAAAAAATTGTATTTTATATATTAAATAAAATAAAACCTAAAACCACAAAAAAGTATATTGTTTTACAAAAGTTGTCGGTGTTCAACGTGTTAAGGTGTATGGTTTGCTAGCTTACTTGCCTTTATTTCCAGCCAAGGATGCCAGACATGAGCAATCTCCATGAAGTTAAAACAGTGGACATGCTACCAACAGTAAACGTGGAAGAAAAACAGCAGGAGGAACCAGAAGACGAGGAAACACGTGCCTATCGTTTGAAGATAGAAGAACAGAAAAGGCTGAGGGAACAATTGTTGCAAGTGAAAGAAGAAAGGCGCAAGCAGGCAGCTCTGGAGAAGCAACGGCTCCTTAAACAGCAGCAGCAAACTCTATCTTTAGAACCATCTGGGCCTCCTCCTTGTAAGTTTTTTATTAACCTTTATAAGATTAATTTAGAGCCTGAGTAAGTCTTGATAATTTACATAGCAGTGACTGATATTTAAATTTAATATTATATAATGGCCAAGAAGTCTTTAAAGAAGTACACATAAATTATTTGCACATTATTTCATTAACAAAAGTGTTCTAATACACTTTATCCGCAAACTGAGGACCTCATCAGTTGCACTCTACAAATAAACTAAAGCAATGATATGACAAAGTTATACTAAAGAGGAGGTCAAGAAGGTTATTTTAGATTACAGTCTTAATTCTGCTGAGAATTTTTAACTGACTTATTGGCCAATATATATTATTAAGTCTGGATCAGTTTGAAAGTAGAGTGAATTGCTTCATGTTGCAGCCAATGCTGACACTGTGGAATCAATGCAGGGAATTGCCATAGCAACTATAGTGAATCGTAACCCTGTCACTCCAGCTGCACCAGCCACTCAGAAATTAGTTGTGAACAGTAGGGGCAGGGGTGCAAGGGGTCGAGGAACTGGGATTGGCCGGGGTGCTGGTATTTTGGGACATGCACCTCCACAGCAGTTGCAGGCTTTGACACAGACTGCTCAGACTAATCCTGTCAAGAAGGTAATGAATTAATTAATTAGTCATGATTGCATATAGCTCAGATTGCAGTCCAATACACAAATTAAAGATAAATATATCCAACAATTACATAAATATACACATCAATAATAAATGGGTAACTTGAATCATATGATAAACTCTATTTACTCAATTTCGCTATCAGAATCTACACTTTTATGCATTTTGTCTGTATTAAGTGAAACTAACTTTTTAAGAAAAAAACAAACATTTTTGGATGTTATTTGTATATTTTTATTAAGAAGTACTTTATACATACATAATGAAGTATGTAATTAATGATAGAGTAAATTCTAAGTTATACTTTATTCACAGTGAATGGTGAGTAAAATCACCACAAATGTATTTAATGTAACTAATTGGCAGTTTTACCCTCCTTTTACAGGTTGCAGTGAACTCTCTGCAAACTGCCCCGCTGCAACAGGGGCAGAGGTTAGTGCGAACCGGAGCTCAAACGGTCCCCCAAAGTTCTGTTGTCACCGCTACTGCTGCCACGACAACTCAGCCAGCTCAGAACAGCCAGCAGCAGGTCCGCAAGGTAGTTCTAAGAGGGGCTTCCTCTGGTACAGGAGCCATCAAAAGGGCTGTAGTGCCACAGATGTCTCAGCAGAGGGTGGTCATACAGGCTCCACAGCCACCAGCTCAGGTACTTACCATATCATTCCTTAAACTGATGCATAATATAATGTATGCCAAACTCTTTTTCTATGATGTATTTATTGATTAGTTTTAATTTTATATGTCCATACCACCATAATACTCTCACATATTACCATTAGTCTTTTTCACCTACCTAATTAGGGTAGAATGTCACCTGTAAGCATCTCAGCTTCTGTTGCGGTTATTTTAATATTGCACTTACACTACTGCTTCACATATTAACCAACATGTTCTATTGAACCAAATGTAAAATAATGATTTTTGATGGAACCAAATCAAATGATCTATAAACAACAAATATTTGTGATATCTGATTAATTGTATCATGTATGGTCTTAAACTAAATTGCAAGGAAAGGAATTAAATCCAATTTCTATTCTGTTGCCCTTTCTTGTTCACTGGTCCATCTTGTAAACAATATCGAAACTTATAAGACCTCATCAATTGTCCAAGGAATGCCAACCAGTGCTAATTAATAAGGTTGATAGCTAAATGATGTGAATTAATGATAATGAAAAAGAATCGTTCATTTTTATTACAAAAGGTGAAATTTTATTACATTAATGAAATTGTGGTAGGGAAGTTATATTGTCTAATTTATTTGCTGAATTTTTTTCTCTCAGGGAAATGAGTGTGTTAATATTTTTCTATTGTCTTCCTTGTTCAATGTTCTACATGTGATGCATTCTGTCATAGGGAGCTACTCCTGGCCGTGTTGTTGTAGCAGGACCCACTGTTGTGGCTGACACCTCTGCAGCCTCACAATCTCGCCAGTCAAAGGCTGTATGTATAGACAACTTGTCAGCTGACACGGATGAGATGAAGCTGAGACAGATGTGTCTGCGTGTGGGCACAGTTGAGGTATGTATCTAATTTCCATTTCACATTTTTGAGAGAAACTATGTTCTTTTCTTATGTAAAACTTGTCGCTTGTGTGCAGAAAGTCCAGATGCAACCAGAACAGTGTCGTGCCATCATTACCTTCTCCAAGCCTGCTGCTGCCACCAACTTTATCAACCGCTACCAGCGCAAGATGGTAGACCTTTCACTCATCAGTGTGTCACTGGTCTGATGTCGGCCAATACTTCACAATGTTACTCGTTAGTTTCCCCAGAAATTAGAGCTTTGACCTTCTCCTTTGACCAAAAATCTCAAAAGAGTGACATTCTGATGTTAATCTAATTGTCATAATAGTGTTACAGAATTTACAGATCTGTCTACTAGTTAGAGCACCAATGGCGTGGCTTAAAATCACAATTTCTTATTGTGTGTACTCCAATTCGTCATTGTTTTCGGTGAAAAGTGTATTTGGAATTTCTTGATATTTATTATTTCTTAGAATTTACATGAGACTGCATTATTCATATTTGAATGGTACATTTTCTCTTAATATTAACAATATTTATTAAAATATACCCAGGTCTTAATTAGGTTTTCTGTACAATTCCTCCAGCTAGTTGAACTCTTGTTTGGTTTGTTTTCATATACCAAATATCTTGTCTGTGTTTATTACAGATACTTATCAGTCATAACTTGAACCAAATGTTTTGTGCTTGGTCCACTATCAAATAGTCACATATTTTGAGGTAGGGATGACACGAGTTCTTTAAAAAACAATTATAGTAAAACCTTTTGAATTCAGAAGTTTTTTTTCAAAACTTCTCTAATTCTGTGGTTTAATTTAAACTTGTACTTACCATCTGCATTTTTCTCTTGTCCCTACATTTGTAACTGCAAAATATTACCAAGGAGAAGGTTCAAATCTGTTTAATTTGGGGCACAGAATGTTAATAGACCACACTAATTAATGAAGATACTTTTGGTGCTGCATGCTACATAAGAAAAGAGAGGCCAGTTCAAGGAGAAAGCATTTTCAGCATGATCAATAATCAGAAAAAGTACAATTTTGAACTGATATTTTTAGTTTATAATTGTTAACAACTCTGGTTTAGATGACATTCCATAGTGAAACTTATTTTTCTTTTGCACTAAATATTGTGCTATATTATTTGTGAGACTGATACAGCTGAAATAGTGTTTGTGAATGTGACATATATTCTAGGAGTATCTAGAAAAACTAAACTGTGCTCGTAACTTATATTAATGTTATTAGAGCAAATTTAGGCAATATGTTATGAATCGAGACCTAGATGGTCACAGTGCCCACTTCTATAATGCAAGTAAAAGCCAGAAGAATGTATCTTGATGAACTGACATTTAAATCAATGTATGCAGCTAGACTCTAATTTAAGGTGGGCACAGTTTTGTTACAAATAAAAAAGTAAAAGTTAATGACTAGCAAAAATGATTACATCATTACTTAAAAGAGGAAGTGCTTTGTTGTATTACAAATGTCTTCTGCGATACAAGTATTAGGTAATAAAAATATATTTGTTTAATTTAATACAGGAGAATTTGAATAAGAAAAGTATTTTCATACTATATGTAGATGTTAAATGAAGGATGTTTTTTATTACTTATTTAATGTGTTGAATACATGTGCCGTAATATTTCAAAGTGGAAAATTATGTACATTTGTGTATTAATAGTGCAATTTAGAGTTTTAAATTAGAAAAAATAGGAGTGCATGTTGCAAGAGTTCGTTAAAGGGAATTCTACTTATGTTTTGAATTGGTCTGAGAAATGTCTCTTCCATGATGACCAGTTTTAGTATTATTCACCACTATGTTAAATATACAAAGTTATTTTTAAAACGTTAATGGTAATAGTGAAGTAATCACACTTTTCTATTAATTTTTTATATTTGCTACTTTAATGACTGATTTTTTAAAAATAAAATTTTAAAATTATGTAGCAAAGCAGTCAACTTGCCAAAAAAAATAATAGTAGCTCATATTTTGAAAACTGACAGCCTCGAACTATCTGATGAAAATGTTCTCAATTTCATCAACAAAGTTTGATGTTATGTTCAACTCTGGAATATATAATAGTTTGTGATAATTTTTTTTAAGTCTGAAATGATTTTAAATATGCATAAGCAAAGTTCTTGTTCAACAATTTTAGCTATCATTGGCGACACTTTGAGTGTTAAAATATATCAAACTAAAAGCAACACAGATCTGAGTATAGCTCTGCTTGTGTCTGTAGACATGGTCTTATTTTCCTATGAATTTATAAGGGTGTTCTTCTAAAAATATATTTTCCAAGACCATAAGTCAAGCAGTAATAGGAACTTATAAATCTTGTCTGAACGTTTTCATGATTTTCACTTTGATGGTTTCATTAAAACTTGTACTTTCTTATAAAATTGAGAAATTTTTTCTAATCCCATTTAATACCAAGTTACAAATTGACTGTTCTTTGCCACATAACTGAAGTACAAAGCAGTTGTGGAAATTTTATGGTTACATTTTAAATAGGCACATTTCTGGAAAGTTGCCTGGAAGGTGCTTCGTAATGTTTTAAATCTCATTACGTAATTTGTGTTAAATGGCAATGTCATTGTTTTTAATGCTTAAGTTACTGCTTATGTTATCCAAGATTTTTTAAAAAGATATATATTACATGATATCGTAGTTTGATTTATGATGTAAGGCTGTGTTTACTCAGCTTTAAATTTTATTTTTAATTAACATTTTATTCAAGGTTATAGAAAACTGAGAATCATATGTGCTCAGCAACACATGTTGTCATTTATTGAGCTGTTCTATGCAACTGTAAGTTATTTCTTATTTGCCATGTCGCAATTTTTGTTTTTGTAAGAGGAAGAGAGAACTTATGAAACTAAAGTCTTATATTGAGGAAAATTTATTTTTATATATGTATTGTATTTTTATTCACATAATTTATCTCATTGTTAAGGTATGCCTCTACTTAAACTCAAGATCAAAAGAAAAATTATTTTTGGTCTTTAATAGGCTTTGTTTCAGGAAGTATATCCTGACAATTATTTTTGTGAAATTGTTGTTTCTTTTAGGGATTGTCAACATTTGTTAGGTTTTCCACAATTTCTGTTTAGTGACATGAGGGTATTTTTGTACACAAGTGTGGTTCTTATCTTGCATCTTTTAACTAAACTTCAGTGAAACTTGCTTGTTGCTTAGGAAGGTGAAAATTATATATAAATAAAATTGTTTACAAATCATGGTATACTGTTAACAGTAAATAATGTTAGTTGGTCTTTTTATGTGATCACTGAGGAACATTTGCCCAATTATTTTCTGCGGTTTCAATTCGGAAAATATGCACACAGTTCAGTTCATTACAAATATATATATATAAGTAAACATTTCTACATACTTTCCCCACTCTGAGCAAGTTTAAATGTACTCTAAGCTTATGTTTAGACACCATGCAAGTGACTTTACTCTTTTGACCACAATTTGTGGGAAACTTAACAAACCAACATTTCCATAAATGGACAAAGAAAATATCAAAAAATTTGGAACATGTTTAGTATGCACTATGAAAGATTTTTTTTTGTAATACATAATTATTCCTAGCTTTCAATAGATGCATTCGAAGAATCTCATTTAAATTTTTTTTGTAAATCGTGAATAAAGAGAAGCTTTTGTTATTAAATACACGGACTTTGACAAAATTTATGACAGATAGTACATTTAGAATGATTTTATTTTAAAATTAATATATCTTTGAATGCTGCTATTATTTGCTTTCAAAATCTGGCCTATCAAATCCAAAAAGTAAAGTAATTAACATTCATCAGACTGAGACCTGTGAAACATTTATGCTGTTCATCAAAACCACATAATTGACATAAAATCATATTGAATTGAGTAAAGGCATTCCTCTCTGTGTTTTAAGGCACAGAAAATAAAAATTGTAAAGCACTAGATACATTTGGAAGACACTATAAAATGTGTATAGTACACATGTCAATTTTAGAATTAATGTTAGCTCAATATTTTCTCATGCTGTCTAGCTTTTATAAGAACCATATTAATTATTCTTAAACTAGTCTTACTAATGATGTGAGTAGTTTGTAAGATAAAATGTCTAGCCCCCTTTACAAGCTAGACATAAGTACAAAAATTTCTGTAATAGCCCTCTTTACAGGCTAATTATTTTATTTTTCTTTCATGTAAAAGATTACATGTAAGTTTAGACTGCACATGAAACAAATCAAAGTGATACATTCACAAAGTTTGTGTGTACACCATTTAGTTTTTGTTAAGTGTGTGTGGGAAAGCAAATCTCCACCAAGAGTGATCGGGTTTGCTTTATTACATTCCCATGACAATTGTCATGAGGTAGGACCTGAGTTTGTGAATGATTTTGTATATTTATAGATTGTCACTTTGACATTTTTTAGAATTCCTCAAGGGGCACCTCTCAATCACATAGTTCTGTAGTGTCTGATGGCTGTTGTAGTTTTAATACTTAGAATGCATCTAATTTTCCTCAACTACCTTCATGGCATTTTTTGAGTAAATTGTTTTACTTAGGCTTAATCACCATCCTTGTCATGTATTAATGAGTACCATTGCACTCAAACTTCCTTATATTTTCCTTACTCGTGAGTTTTCCCTTTATTTGTTAGACATTAAATGCTGACACTTGAGACAAATGCTACAAGGAAAGCTACATATGTAGTATTAAAATTGACAAAAATCTCTTGAGGTATATTGTCAGTCCTCCTGAAGTTTGATAATATTTCATTATCCACTGACTCATTTTTTTCATAACACCAAATTTTTGTATACATATGGATGACTTTCAGTATCAATGAATATTATTACCCCCATCCAATATTTTTATAACCTCCTTTCACAAAGTACATATTCCATTTATTTTATAATGATGAATGTAGTGAAATCAAAGCTACCTTATCTCCAAGTTAACATTTTAACTTCACTGTAATTCCAGTGACAATGTATAAGTTTATTAAAGAACAAAACTTAAATTGGTTCAGAAAGTGTCATTTATCTTGACAAGTATATTTCCAGTTTATAGTTTTAAACATTGGAATTATGTCACTCATTATTTTGTTTATATGTAATTTCATACTCTTCTCATGTTATTTTATTCTTTTACAATGTATGAAATTCAAAGATCACATGCCATTTGAAATAGTCATTTTTGGCATTGTTTAAAACTGTGATACATTAATATTTTAATTTTGTTTATATTTATTCTTGTTTATTATTTTAGTCTATTACCATCATGCACATGTTGTTGTAGCAATTCTAAACATAATCATTTTGCTGTCATCATTGCATTACCTTTTTCACACAACAATATTGTTATGGCACTTCTGATGCTAAAAATTATTGTTAATTATATACTTTCTAAAGTTATTGGTAACATAATGTAACCCAATCTCAAAATTAACATTAAGACATATATATTTTAATATTTCTCTTTAGTGTTTTGTGGTACCTGGATGAAAAAACATTCATTAAGCTATTACATACACAAACTGTGATTGAAATTTAAGTATTTTTATCTTAAAGATTGTTATAATTAAGTAAAATTTAAATTTAAGAGTGTTTGAATTGTAATGTTTTGTTTATCATTATTCCTGTGTGTTGGAATCTGAGTTGTTTCCTTTTGTTTCTCCAGAGGCACAGACAGCTACTTTGTTTTGTAACTTTTTGAGAATTTGCATTGAGGTGTTTTTCTTATACGGACAAGTTAATGTTTCAAATTGCTAAATTAGTGTAAAAGAATATTAGATCACGTGAGACCTTGTGTTATCGAAAGGAGACATTTGCATGCACTCAGAAAGTATCATTGTGTCTGTGCCTCTGAACTAATGCTATGTTTATAAGATTAAGAATTTTAATATACAATACTAGTGTTCACAAATTACATCATCATCAAATATTAGGTGAGCAAACTTATCTTAATTGTTATTGACTTCCTCAATTTTAACAGTAACATCTGATAATATCATTAATAAGAGTAACACCATGTTCCTTGGTAAACTTTTGGTCCCCTTCCCACTAAAACTATCATAAAAATGTTTTGCTTTTATTTGATGGTGTGCTTTCTTGCAGGCTTCTTAAAAGGTCTACTGCTCTAATGTTGTAACAACCCAGCTGTTATTCTCCTGTCTGCGGTACGTACTTGATGTTGTTGTGTATTTTAAAAATGGGATGCTGACAGTTATCAAATCTTTATTTATTTATTATTATTATAATATCTCTTTACATGACATTCTTTTGGAAGTCCTCTGTGTAGACTGATTGGTAGAAAAGGTTAAGTACCTGATAAAGTAACAATTAAAATTCAAAATTTATTAGAGAGGCAGATTAGACCTGCTTTTGAGAATAATTGTAATGTGTTAGGTGCAGTAAAAACACCAGAAGTTCATTGCACAAAGGGACCACTAGTTTCACTATTTGTAGGTGTACTTGTGCAGCTTATATGCTTCTAAGGATAACTTTTACTCAAAAATCAGCTGGTTGTCCCTTGTTTGTTTTTGTGATTATGCAGTGTTTTGTTTCCTTTTATTTCCAGAGGTGCTGAAGATGCGTGGACACAATATTTGCTGTTTTCGTGATGAGAGGGGCCATGATGCTATCAACTCCATTTAATTGTTGAAAGGTCTGATTTTGAAATTAGTTGTTGGAATTATGTTAGAAGTATGAATGTGATAAAAATATTTCTTGGCATTATAGCAGATTAGTTTAGCCAATGTTGGTTACTTTATTGTATGATCATGTCAGAATTCCTGTAGATATTTTGCACTGGTATGGGCCTTTTGTATTGTAAAGCCAAAAAACAATTTGTTGTTTCATTGCCTTCTGTGTTCCGATTCTCATGCATGCACAATTCAGGAACGTACATTGATGAGATTTCTTCAATCTAGAGTGTCTGTTTTCTCTTTACATACAAAAGTAAATATTTATTACCACAGTTTATTACAAATCCTTTCTTATTGTAATCTTGACAGAAATTATATTTATTGAATTGATTTCATGATGCCAATTATTATTGGTGCATGTTCTGTACTCATACTGGTTTAAACTTACCTTTTTTTTGTACACAGATTATACTACTGTCCAACATCAATAAAGTTTTTTTTGTATGTACTTATCACACATTTTCTTTCTCAGAGTATTCCAGCCCAACTTTATTCTTTGACTAATTGTAGTTCCTTAGATATTCCTTATAATGGATGCTCTGACAAATATTCAGGATATATTTTCTGTTGTATATAGTTTAATTTTTTTCATCATATGACATGGCAATTGTCCAGCCCTGTTCATAATATAAAAATAAATAAACTTTCAGTGAAAGCAAATTATTTTCCTTTGCAATGTTGACTTCCTGATGACAGTTGTTTAAGTGGTTTAATGACCGTGTAACAGATTGTCACAAGCTCACCTGGAGGACCAACAGACTGCTTAATTAAGTCTCGTCTGTTCAACTTGCATCTCTGTGTAAGGATTAATTATTACAGGTGTTTGTGAGTGATCAATTGAATGTACCATTTCAGGAAATAAGAAAACAGCAGCATCCAGGAGGATGGCTGGACACCAGTTTACGTGGCGAATGGGTCCCTGGAGGGAAGAGGAAGAGCAAGAAATATCTTTCCCCCAGAAGTTTTGTCATAACAGATATGTAATTGTAATATATCATGAATGTAAATTGAAATCTAATCAATTATAAATTGATTATGTACCTGTAATTAAATAAATTGTCACTTTTGTGAATGATATTCACTCTCGCTCATTGTTCCGTATCCATTATGTTCCAATCAGTTTATATATCTTCTGTAATATCTGAATTTCATTGGAAGATGGCTGGTGCATTCATAAAATGATTGCTTGCCATTTTTTGTACTCTAAGGTAAAAGCCACCTTTTTAAATAAAATCTCAAACAAGAATTAATACAAATATATTTATGTATTGAAGCAACTATGGATGATATAAGGAAAACAATTGACAAGTATGAGAAAGAAAGTGTTGAATCCTGAAAATTAGAATTGTTTGCTGGCTGATAGGCCTCAGTTTTATGAAAGATATCTATTCTCTCTCTTTCCTATCCACACCAATTATAAATATACACAATCATTGTTATTGAGAGGAAAGAGGGAATAGATGAAATTGATGGACAGGAGAAAGTCTTGTTTTTCAGAATGGTTGGCTTCCTTCCTGTGCACTGTGTGATGGCTACCACACATCATTCATAATTATTAGTTCTTAAGTGAGGCAATTGTTTGACAACTTACATAGTTCACAGTCATTCAACTCTTAAAAGTTAAATTGTTCTTTAAATAATTAGTTTCATGTTATCACAACCTGCTTGAGAGGAGAGAGAGTTATGTTTGAATCCATTTTGGGCAATTCAATCAGAATGGCAAAAAATAGTACCTCTAATCAGAGGATGGCAAAATTGAAAAGGAATGTATTGGGAACAACTGCAGTTTTTGTTTGGAGGAAAATTGTTTAATGTCAGAAATTTTCTTGTGTGTTCCAAGAGAATTCTTGTAAGCAAATGGAAGTAATTACATTTTGAACCTCTAATATCTCTCTTATATGGTAGAGGTATCATATGCAAGAACAGGTTAGGATTTTCTATTCCTGAGTGAATTCCAATACAAGTTTTAAATAACTAATCAAATTAGCCGACCTCATGTGGTCTAATGGCTAGTGCCGCTGCCTCACAACACAGACGTCCCAGGCTGAGCTTGGATGTTTGTGCTGTCATGGTCACCGAGTTTAAGACTGCCGGAGAATCGATAAGCTGACCGAGACCACACGTTCCCTCCAAATTCTGAATGTGTGCAGTTGACCTGGTAGGCCAAAGCCCTGAATGTGCTGCAGAGCCAATTTTGAAAATATCAAACATCTCTCTTTTGTGCTAGTGTGTGATGGATGAAAGTTGAAAGAGTGCACAAAAAGAACCTCATTTTACACATTAGCAATACTATTATTTAAAAAATTCTAGGTGGTAATTAATTCTATATATTTCACAAGCTGTTCCTTGATAATTAATGGTAATGATTATGTTAGCCTAAGGTATGGTTTAAAATGTCAGAATTGGTAAGCACAATAGTCTGAACTTGATTTCAATCTGGAAACACCTTCCCTGGTATCACGGACTAGACAGGGCATTGAGATATGTTGAATGTTTTGGGGGTGATAATTGAGGGTAACTATCAGACTTGATGCTTCGTTGATATTGTCTGTTTGCTCATAAACGTTTCATCAACTGGTTGTGAGCACAATCTTGAAAATATTTCACAGCAGAGATTTCCAAGACTATTTGTCCTCAAGGTGATAATCACAGGTGTGATGTTACACCGTTGAGGCCCTTGGAGTCTTCAGGTATGGTCGGAGGCCTCTGCCTTCGGTCACGGTCTTCGTTTTTAGGAGAACCTGAAACAGAATGTGCCAAGGAATGATGATCAGACCAGGTAAGATGGCATTTGGGAAACAAACTTGAGAAAAGCTTCATAATGGAAGCTAAAATAATCCCTTGAAGACATGGAAATGTCAAGACAATATCATAAAAATTATATCCATACGGAAATGCTGTTAATTTTATGAGGTTATTACTGTACACAAGCATGTCTAGGAACTGCCAAAGATTCTTAAGATCTTAATCTCCACTTGAAATATGGTATGTAACGTGAATTGAATCACCTGAAGAAGGTAGCAGCATATTCCAGAGGGCGCTGGTGGGCATTTCAACGGCGAGGCACAGTATCAAGCCTAAGAGGTAAGACTGTGCCAACTGCGAGATCCACTGTTTCACCTGACAAAAGAGAGAAATTTATCATTTGTATCCTAATTAGCATGTAGCATGGAAGGAACTAATTGAGGAGGCGAAGGCCCGAATGTCATAGGAAGAAGAAGATTTATTACGTTACAATGGACTGAGCCCTGGTGGTGGGAACATAGATTTAATATTCCAATAAAGGAATATAAGTTAAAGAAAAAAATTATACTAATATAAACATTCAATATACAAATACTTTAACACTAATTCTAAGCCTGAATAAATGAAGTGAAATCATTTCCCTAATACTGTCCCTAAATAATTTTACTCTTCGGAAAAATCGCTAGTAGACTTGCAGGTAAATCATTCCAGTCTTTTACGGCCCTATTTACGAAGGAGTATTTACCCACGTCCGTCCTATGTAGCAAGTGGTTATGACTTCAAAAATAAAACTAATTTAAAAGCACGCTTCATGAATGGTACTGACTAGACTAACCAACTAAAAGCTCAATTAAAACTAAAATGTGTTAATCAATTTTTTAAAACTGTTCAATTAATATTAGCACGAAGAATTGTCGAGATTGCATGTCATGACGATGCTGGTTGCTAAATGGTCCAGCAGCATCATGACGGAAACTCTGCAGTTGAGTGGTTCGTTGGGGTGCGGTAATGTGACGACGCATTGCTATGGATGTGCATCAAGAAGTTCACTCGTCAAGTGGACGAGGATTACTCACCACGTGCACCTCAGTCAACCTCACTTCGTGATCTAGCAGCCCCATGACTGTCTTCTGGATGGTGAAGTGGACGAGGTAGGCGCAGTACGTGAGCCTCCCCAGCGACTGGAAGGGCTTCCACGTCACCACGGACCTGAAGAACACTGCGGACAGAGAGAAACCACCAATCGAGACCAAGTTGTTGACGCAGAGCCCAAGCCTGCTGCTGAGTACTTACTGCCCTGGCCGAGAGCGGACAAGCAGATGAAGCTGCCCAGGCCCAGCGCCCACACGGTCCTCAGGAGGCCTCCGAGGACCGCGGACAGAGCGCGGTGAGGCACGTACCACGGCTGGTAAAACACGTACGCGGCCATCAGGCTTGCCAGCGGGACCGTCAGGATGTAGGTCCAGCCCGCGGCGGAGGCCCACTGAACAGGTAGAGCTGAGGGTCAGTTGCGCGAAACTCACACCAAACATGCCGACAATATTATTATTATTATAATAAGGAAATTATAAAAGAAAGAATATAATTAATTTAATTATGTTGATTTTAATACGTTAATACAATATTAAAATGAAATATAACTCAATTAAAATTTTTGAAAACAAATAAATTTACGGAAATGAAATGAAACTTGGCCTGACTCGCTGTAGCAAAAAGAATCTCTGCAGTTTCTAAAATGGCTGCTGTCGGGAACGCGGGAGACCTCGAAGTTGATGAAATAAAATAAAACGCGCTTCAAAAGGAGAATGGGTTTCAAATTCTACGCCGGATAAAAATACAGTTACCGGATGTGACGTCGGTCTTCGTTCCTATTCGTACGCCGTCTGGTTCTGACGCCAACATCCTCTCATTCAGATTAATCCGCAACAAAGGTTATCTTTTTATTTTTTGTACTCCCACCAAATGAATCTCTTCTTCTTGAAACGCGCAGAAACAAATCCTATTATTTATCTAAATTATTTTTGCTTAACCGATTCAATGTGGGGGACATGAGCCACCACACAGGTGTCATTAATTAATTACAATATGGCAGGAAATCAACTTAGCTGGGAAGTTTGTCCTGAAATGTTATTGGAAGACCGGAAACGCCATTGAAGTGCAAGAACGATTCAGAAGGGAATTCGCAAAACCGCCGGACCATTGCTCGCACCAAGGACAAATTGGAAGCAGATGGAAGCGTCCAGAACGTCAACAAGAAATGTTCTGGACGACCACGGACATGACGAGCCCAGGAAAAGAAGAGCACTCCTTCGATCACCACAGAAATCTCATCGCTCGGGAAACCCACACCCCAAAAGATAGCGTCTGTCGCATCATGAAGCGTCAGCACTGGAAGTGCTACGTTCCAACACCAATCCATCCTCTCAAAGAAGACGATCCTGACCGGAGAGTTCAATTCTGTGCCTGGTACCTGGCAAAGCGTGTAGAACGTAAGCTCAACTTGCTTCAGGAGTTTGGCGGTCCCCAAATTTTATAGATGTTTGGTGATGACGAGTTTTACTTTGAGCAAGACGGAGCTCCTTACCACTACCATCGCCATGTGAGAGCTTTTCCAAACAAATGGTTAGGACGAATGGGAACCATTGACTAGCCAGACCTCACTTTTTTTGTGTGGGGAAACCTCAAAGACAAACCAACAAAAATTGATGCATTGAAATTGAAAGACAATGGCGCCATATTACTAATGTCCTGTTTCGTGACGTTTGCGAATCCCTTGGTGCGCCTTATCAGCGTTGTCTGAACAATAATGGTCATCAATTTGAACATTTACGAACACGATTCTTCAATTGCATTTGTCTTCTGTGTTCGAAGCCATTCCATTTCACTCTAGGTTCATAAATAATGTTTGTCTCGTCATTCGAAGCCTGAGTACATTTTTTTCAGACACCCTGTATATTAATTTTTTATTTGTGAATTGAAGAAAGAAACGTTTTTCAACACGTTCAGTCTCTTTAGTTAAGTCCATACCAGTTGCCTTTGAGCAGAAAAATATCTGGGAAACAACTCTGCTTTCTTTAGGGATGATCTTTCTTCACTATGAACATTATGATTGATGAAGCCAGTTTAAGACCATTTAATCGCTTATTATTACGCTATGCCCCTGTTATTTTGTAAATAGACTTTACGGCATAAGAGTTAGTTAGGAAGGTCTGCCTATAGCACAGGGGACCATAATTTTCTTGAGGAGAAGCGCAGGCTTGCAGCTGACACATATTGGGCTTCCAAAAGAAAACGGTAGTGCGTGCAAGTAAACGCACCTTGCTACTCTGTAAGTTTACACTACCAATAAGCAATGATGCGTGAAAGTTATAAGTAATCGCAATAAACCAATAAAGAAAGAAAAGAAATGAGAAGGATGTAGTTACTTAATATAATTATAATGATTTTTTGTTGAGACGAATAATTTTACTTTATAATTAATATTGGATCTACTAAGTTTAGCAATAAATTTATAACGATGAAAACGTTGACGTTCATGTCGCCCTAGAGAAAGGGGACGAAGAATTTAGTTTTGTAAATCATTGCACGTCGTCCTCTGTAACACGCATTAGCTTTTGTGTCCGTATTCCCTGATAATTGTACTTAATTTAGAATGGACAGCATCGGAACCAATCACGTAATTTTCGAGACCGTTTAAAGAAATAGAACTAGTGTTATCCATAGAAGTGTCGCGAAACACAATAGAAAGACCACTGGTCTAATGTGTATAAATTATACAATTTGTTTTTGGTTTCGTTGATAATTGGTGCAAAATGAGGACGCAGGAGTGCAAAGAGACAGTAATTATTCCTGTCACCCCTGCTGTTGAAGAATTCGAAGCAGTGCTTACCGAGGGGAAATCCCTCCTGTTGGGCTTGAAGCTGTGATAGATGTACCCGAAGAGGAGTCCAGCCACGTAAGGCGCCGCGTTCATGTGCGTGGGCTCGTAGGAGTAGAGGAAGGTGCGGTCGTAGGTGACGTTCTTGACGACCCTGAGGACACGAGAAGACGTACATGGATGGCTGCCATCCGTTGCCGTTGCAGACCGCAAGTTGACGGAGGAAGACTCACTCAGGCACGGCGAGCAGCGCGGGGTCGAGGTCGAGGGCGTAGGTCTGCACCATGGGCACGACGGTCGCGACACACAGACACGTCGACAGCAGCGCCACGGCGCACCGCGGCCAGCGTCGCACCAGCAGCACCAGCGCCAGACCCACCACGAAGAGCTGCGTGTCCGCTGCCAGGTACCACGAGTGCAGCAGACACTGCAAACACAAGGTCACCAGCTACTTCAAAACTATTTTTTTCTAGTATAGTAATTGTAGGTTTGAATAAGTAAAGCAGCGGGGAATGCAGCGCAACTAGTGGTAGGATTGTTCTCACCGTGCTGTCGCCGTGCACGTAGTTGTTAACGTAGAGGATGTTGGCCCACCAGTGCGCCCGGCAGTTGTCAAAGTCCCAACCTACGAACTGGTGCCACAGAGGACCGCGACCAAAGTGCCTCACGATGGTGGAAGCCACGGCGATCACCAGCGCGTACGGCATCGACAGCCTCAACAACAAAAATACAGCTACAACGACTTTGACGATTGTCCCGAAAGACGCATATAATGGCTGAGTAGTCAAGTCAAGTCAAGTCAAGTGAAATTTGATGTCTGTTACCTGACGAAGCGGGTGATGAGGGCCATGAGGATGTACGACGCGCCGACGCTCTTCAACTTCTCCGTCTTCTGCAGGAAGATGACGATGACGAGAAATCCGCTGATGATGAAGAACGTCGTGGTGACGACGTGACCGTTGAAAAGAACCATTCGGCCGACGTTGTTGAAAGACTGCAAGGCAAAGCCGAGTTACAACTCCAAACGAAATTTGTTATTTGCGGAAAGGACGCGAATCTGACCTCCTCGATGAACTGCGGGTTCTGCACGGGACCTGCCTGCACGTGCATCAGGTAGTGGCCCATGATGATCAGGGACATGTTGAGGAATCGGACGCCCTGGATGGGGCGCAAGTTCTGGTCTCCAGGAGTCGACAGACGTTTCCAGTTGGAGATGACCGAGAAGGCCAGCAGCGCCTCCAGACCTGACGGACAAACGACCAGCCACTGGGCTTAGCCACCAACTCAGTTAACAATCATCCTCATAGTCAATACTTTCAATAGTAATCGTCCCAATTTACAATTAATCCGTTCCATCTCGTCACTGTATCTATTCACAACACCTCCTGGGTCACGTGTACTCAACTTTCTCTCTCAACACCTTTTCAACCAAAGGCTTGAACTATATTATCTGTAATATTCTAATTGTTAATGAATACCTCTTAAATGTTATTAATAACCACATCAACATTAGACTAAACCAAATGCAATACTCACCACATTCCACTTTTTTTGTTCTTCTTTATTACAAATGTTTACATCACAAGTTTGTCCAAATTTTTAAAGATAACCAAATACTCAGATTTTTAATACACTTTACTCATCGATAAAGGACAACAATTATCCACTTGACACCCGCAGCCAACAATGTTTCTTTCTTGCTACGTTGGGCAATCGAAAAGGTCTCTCAACATCTCTAACATTCTTCAGTCTCCATCAGAAATTCGGAACATGCCTTTGATTGGCAGTTAGATGTCGACACACTACCAGAAATATATCCAACACTTCAACAATTAACGTACTGTCGTACTACCAATGTTTTATCTTTGCCTTTGAGTTCTTTGCTGTGTTTACTTCTCGCGTTTGTCCGCTACAAGAAATGTTGCGTGGTTTATTGACTTTGAAATCTGTGCACTTTACACTCAGAAGTTTATATTTTAAATTTTCAACTGTTGCTAATTACCGAAATCTGACATTACTTACACTATATTTATTTTCGCAAATTTTGTTTTTCGCTTACGTTTATTTATTATCATTATTAAATAAATCAATCCGTCACAGACTGTACTTTTGTAAAAATTCATTTCGTCTACTTTCTTCCTCGGTGTTGTAAAGAAGACAAAAATTATATTTTATTTGTGAATATTTCAGCAAGTCTACTAAAGGGTTTTTCTGTTTTCTACTTCATTAAAACGTCGCAAATAATTTATATTTTGTTTTAACTATATCAATATTCGGTTACGCACGATACTGTAGTATTAATTCCGTAGATAAATTGTATTGTGTAGATCATGGCGCTGGACCATCGACGGCCGAAGCTGCGCCGTGAAGTCTAACTTCCTCAGTCTCTTGCCCTAGAAGATGCAGCGCCGCAAGACAAGTTCATCCTGTTGCATGGAAATTAATTTCACTCTGAGAGGAGGATTGGTCTAAAAAGGGTTTGCACTGACTTTTGCTAAATTTTCATACTATTTAAAGCAACAGGTAGAAATCTATGATTTGACAAAGTCGAGCTATATGGAAAAAATACCAAAAACTCTGACTTTCTTCATTATTTTTTCGCAAAACGCAAGAAAAAATTCTTTAATTCTTTTTTACTTACATATCATAAAATGAAATGAAATTATGCGAAAAATGAGACCTTTCACAATAACGTAGGTCAATCCGAATTGGCACAGTGAGGCTTCAAACGACGCGGACAGTTTATGTGATCATCTTCATTCTCCTGGCGGATTGAGACTGAACTTGTCTTTCTAGCGACTGGAATTTTCGTGTCGACTGAGAACGATTGTTGTTAATTACGTCTGTGTCATCATGAGTTATGATCAAAGAGGGAGGAGTTTCTTAATTCTAGGTTAGGAATGCAGTAGAAGGATTGATAAATCGTGAACGACTGGAAGTATTTATTTGCTTTTTAAAAAATAAAGCTGTGGTAGAAAGACGTTTGTGGATTATAATAAATAATTACAGGAATGGAGTGAGTGTTGCTGACCTTTGCTCTTAGAGGATCCTTTTCTAAGCGACAGAATGAGGCCCTCTGCGATGGAAGCCACGGCCACCGTCAGGACCAGGAACAGGATTAACCCTCTGGAAAACAACACAACAATGAACCGGAAGGTCTTTACGTAAGTGCCATTAAAATATCACACTTCTAAAGAATTTCGAATTACTTCCCTATGTCACTTTACGAGGGCTTGTTTTATTTAGAAAACAATTAACAAGATGTCAAAAATATTAATTCAGTTTGATTAATTTCTGACCTTTCAAAAACTCACGTGACTCGTCTATAGCCTTGCTTGATAGGTGGAAGAATGGAAAACGAAACCTAAACAGAGCTATCAATTTATCATTCCTTCCAAGTTACGTCACTGCAAATTATTGCTAACATTTGCAAAAAAATATGTATGCGAATAGAAAAAATATTCCTTTGAAGCTGCGATGGTTCAGTTCATTGACACGAGTAAAACGTGTCTGTTGGACGCCCGATGGAAGATAAACGTCTTGTATGGTAATGTGAGGTGCAACGTAAGTGAAGTTGTATCTAAAGTATAAATTAATAAAATTTATTTAATTTGAAGTATGTTTATATTTCATAAAAAAGTAATTATTATTGTACATTTATTTACTATTATCTAAAAAATGTACAATAAAAGTTATGGAAAAGGAATCGTACTGCAACGAGAAGAAATAAAAACCCCACGATATTGTAGAATTAGGGGAGTCAGAAGAAGACTGGGAAACCACAATAAATGGCATGAATGGGGTCCTGGAGAAAGAGTTCAATATCAGGATTAATAGAGAGAAAACCAAGGTAATGGAGTGTAGTGTGGGAAACAGTGGAATAACAAATGGTGTTAGATTGGGAAGGGATAATTTGAAGGAAGTTAAGGAATACTGCTACTTGGGAAGCGTAATAACTAGGAATGGTACAAGTATAAAGAGTAGGATAGCACAGGCGAGGAAGGCTTTAGCGAAAAAGAGGAATTTACTTACGGGTAATATAAGTGTGAATATTAGGAAATCGTTGCTGAAAATGTTCGTATGGAGTGTGGCTTTATATGGGTGTGAAACGTGGACGATAGGAGTTGCGAAAAGGAAAAGAATAGAAGCCTTTGAATGGTGGTGATATAGGAGAATGCTGAAAATCAGATGGGTGAATAGAATCACTAAAGAGGAAATTATAAACAGAATAGGGGGAAAGCGAACAATATGGAGGGGTAGATTAATACACCACGTTTTAAGACATGAGGATTTTGTAAAACTAGCAGTAGAGGGAAGTGTGTTGGGTAAGAACAGAGGACGAAGGTCAAGGTTAGAATTTTCTAAGGAGATTAGGGAGGATATGGGATGTGGTAGTTATGAGTAAATGAAAAGGCTTGCGCAAGATAGGTTAGCATGGAGGGATGCATCAGACCAGTCTTAGGACTGAATACCACAACAACAACAACAATACTCTTATTATTGTTGTAACAAATGTATAAAATTGTCGAAAGTTTCCAATAAATAAATAAATTAGTTTTTCAACTTGAAGTAATTTATGGTTACTTCATACTTTAATATATGAACTTATTAATGTAACTACTATGAAGAGCATAATAAGTATTTCTATACCTTCAAAAGAAGTGTATTAAACCGTGTAATTATTTTCAATGAATTATATATGTTCAGTAATAATTGTTGAAGAATTTCCGGGTGTTGCAGAGGAGAAGCATAGCTGTACAGAGTGGATTGGTAAGGAGTGTTGACTTGTTTACCCGACGACGAGGTCCGCCGTCTCCACGGGAGGCGCGTCGCCCGCTTGACATTCTTCCTGTTTGACCGTGACTTCGACTCTGAGCGCCTCCGCCGCCGCAGCCGGGGACAGCGCTGCTTGCAGCCCCGCCCCCACGGCCGCCGCCCCCAGCCCGCGAGGCACGCAGACGCCCCACCTCACCACGTCGCGACGGAAGTGCGTCTTCACTCTGTTGCTCTCCTGACAACACACGAGGTAGACAATACATTACAACCAATAAAAATGATATAAAAAGGGTGCACTGGAACTGAGAAAAAATAAATTTTAATAAACTTCCTGAATACGTTAGAGAAGAGCACTGAAAATATCTACACTTCTACTCTGTAAATAAATTTTAGAAAAATAGTAGTATTGATAAATAAACTTGGTACTGCACCATCCTATCCTATTTTCTTTTATATAAAGTGTATTATCTTGTAAGCGTGAATGTATTTCTCTTTGCACGAAGTTGATTCGTTAATATGTCAATGTTGGCAAGTAACGTCTTTTGCTAAACTAGAATAAGTGTATCTACAAGTGTTTCCTGGTTTATGATACAGGAGTACTTGACTTTGTGTCGAAAAACTTTTTTTCTGGAGAAGAAGTACCTTGAACTAAACGAACTACAGGACAGTTGAACTTAAAAATTTCAGAAGGTTGGTATCTTACTTCTGTTCTGTTTTACCGTGCAGTGAAATAATGTTCTTGTATTAAGTTACTGCACTCAAATTATATCATCATGGGTCGTTTTTTATTAAAGCTTTTAATTGTATTTTTGTAGTGTTGAATTAAATATATTTGAGGTAAGAGACATTATTATCCGTGGAGACGAGACAAAAGTATATATATATATTATCTTTTGACGGCGGTGAGAGTTGTAGAATCTTTGGGGTAACGTTTGGTGGATGTCTGTTTATATTGTGATCTGTTTTAGACAGAATATATATTTATTTTGAATCTAGAGTCCGCGTTACTATCGTGAAATAGATTTTTAATAAGTTTGGTGTTTATACAAGCATTAATGAAGTTTTATAACAGGTTTTGTTGAGAAACAAATATGGTATCCTCTGAAAATATAAATTTGAGTTTATATTAAATGTATGCACAGTAATCTGCTGAAGCCATTAAATTTGAGCATCCATCCAAGTATCAACCTTAATACTACAGTTCAAATAGTTATCATGAGTAGTATTCATTACTGAAAATAATAACTGTTATATTGTTTTTGAACTGTAAGTATTTGATTGATACAGATAGATCGTATTATCGTTTTATAGTATTAATGGACGAAATGATCGGAAACATATGAAATGTGCTTCTAACCTGGATGGCGTCCCACAGGGCCGAGGGACCGTCCCCCGGATAGAGCCGCACTTTGGCCACGCAGTACTGCTGCTGCAGCTCGTCCAGACAGCGGTAAAAGTCCCCCACGTGGAACAGACCTCCCTTCAGGATCAGGCTGGGCGTCCACGAACCTGGACAACCGTCAAGGGAAACGCTCAACATACCATTAGTGGTACATAGAGACGGTTTGGATTCTCACGTAACAGGCAAACCGTAGGGTTTACCAAAAGAATATTCGATGAAGTGTAAATGTCTTCATTTATGAGTTCAACTAAAATTATGACAGGATAAAACAAAATGAAGTTTTGATAACTGAATGATGACACTAAGTTACAAACGATTATTTATTGCATTACTGTAGTTCCATCTTTTTCTTTTGGATCTTCAGCTCTTTGAGGACTAGTCAGTATTCGAAGCCGGGACCTCTGGGTTGTGAGGCAGCAACGCTAGCCACTAGACTTACCAGCCACTGTACTTCCATAAGAAAGTAAAATATGCAACAAAATTAGAGCTGCATCAACTACATTTCACTTTTTAATTTCAATACCTCCAGATATAGGTTTTCTTAATTTTTTTACTTTTCTATCTTCTTGGTGTACTGTATTACTTGGAAAATAAAAGTATGTTGGAAGAGTTCTCACAATCATCTTCAAATTCAGATTGACATGTGCTTTAGAGAAGCAAAGTTACGCATGAACTATTTCCTGATTTCTTCAGTTCCCAATTATTAGTCCCTCTCTATCGGCGTTATACAATTTTGGGTGTGTGAAGAACTTTTATATACGAATCAGTTTAATGAAAGTGAAACAGTCTCGTCGAACCAGACTTTGCACCCGTCTACTTCTTAATTTTGTCTGAACTTTTTTAAAGTTCTGTTTTTAGTCACACGAACTTTTCGAAGGAGGGAGCCTATTTCCTTTTTGTCGGGGTTACTCTGTCTGGTAACTCAATACAACACAAATAGCAAGGGCCTTGCCAGGAATCGAACCCGGGAATTTTCGTGAAATTCACAAAGTAGTAATGTCTCAAACAAAAGAGTGAAAGGGGGGGAGAGCGGGAGAAGAAAAAGAGAGCCAAGAAACGCGTTCAAGAAGTTTTTAAAATTGTTTCTGTTGAAGGAGGAAGTACAATATCAAACTGGATAAAATAATCATAAAACATACAGTATTATGGAATAACTGTGACTGGTGGTATAATCCAAGAAAATTCGGCGACCACAATGTATATAATAATTCAAGTAATGAATTATGTAGGTGGTGCGGTTGATGTTTGAAGGATGTAGAACCACATCAAACGAACTGTAACTGACAATGATCCGAAAATGGTTTCAACGATCTGATAAGACAGTGGATCCAAGTCTGCTCTTTGTTCAGGGACAGAAACTAAACTAATAGTTGGAAATTGTGTTGACTGTTATGAAGAAGTTAATTATGATAGCTAGGAAGTCATAATTTTTAAGAAATGCACTTATTTCGTGTAAATGAGTCGTCTTTTGTTAAATTAGTATTAAAGTAAAAAAAATTAAATCAACATTAATTTTCAATCGTCTCCAGAAACCACTTTGGCTCAAAGGTCCAAAAGAGTCAGTACGAAAATAAGATTACACATAATGTTGAAAATCATTGATTGTGAAATATCTCGCCTTATGTATGTTATGATTCCTCTTTCAAAATAACCCACATTTTTTCATTGTGGCGATTCCTGCTAAATGGAAAAAAAGCTTCGCCGAAGAAAGAAGAAAACAGAATGAGGACTCACAGCCGTCGTCGGTGATGTTCCAGCAGGTTCCAGCCAACGTCCCATCAGGCACCAAGAGCACCAGCAGCAGGAGCAGAGACTTCATCCTGCAACAGACGGCGATCATCTCAGTGGCCACTTAGAAATATAATGCAACTAAAAAAAGAGGGAGAAATGAAAGGAACCAGCTTAACGAGTGTCTGATTATCTTTATATATAAAATTCAGGTGTGCGTGTGTTTCATGATAATTTTTGTTTTTATGGCGTTACCTAGATGGGTCTTAGCTATAGTTGAACGCAGTAGCTGGCTCTGTAGTCGAGGTTCAGATTTCTTTTAATATTGAAACAATTTTTTTTATAGATTCCTCACAAAAAAAGCATAGAATCCCGACTTTTTAGCGTTACTGTTTACACAATCTGTGCCATTGACATGCGAAAGTCCATTGCGTCGTAGCTTGGCATTGTTTTGACATTTACATTTCGGATATATTATTTCGTGTATTGTAACTGCGTGCATACCTGGTTAATTATTTTTTTGATTAATTCTACATTGAACAAGGGAAATGTATTTGAAATAATATTTGGTGCATTCCTACATTCGGCGTATAAAAAAAACATTTTTTGATCGTTTTGTGTGCGATTTCGAAGATAAGGGGCCTGAGAAGGTAATTTTTCAAAAAAATATAACGATAAATCTGATGATTTAATCTTTTGTTGACATTGCTGCAGTGGGTTAACATGAATGAATTACCGGGTAACGCCGGGCTCCCAGCAAGTTTGAGCATATTTACAGAGTAAGAAATTCTTTTAAAAGAAAGTTGCTTACTAGGGAACACATTTAAATTTAGTTTGGTGTAAGGCGAAACGGAAATTCCAGCTGGAGATTATCGAAAAAAACTGGACGTTGCATAAAACAGAGTGACATAAAGGTCAGCGCTCTAAGAAATACGGCCTGAAACAGAGAAGTTATCCTTGATAAACACTCAAAGTGCTCGTGTTGAAACAGGTTAAATAGCCCTAAACCTGAGCCGAGGAAGCAAAGGAAGTCAACATCAACTTCAAAGAGACCGAAATTTTTAATTTAACGCATTTAAAAACGAATTTATAGAACAATGTTATGGGTCATATTTCTCATGTGAGTTTAAACATGAATAACACGTGACTAATTAGGCTTTGAGTGTTTGAGTGTTAGTAGAATTCAGCAACAAATCTGAGTCACGCGTGGATTCCCTTCACGAAAAAAGGATAACGATGACTATGAAATGGTTCAAGTGGAACAAGGAACTGCACATTATTACAAGAAACAGAGTGAATAGAGACACTGCAGTGAAGTGAAGCACATCTGCAAGTCAGTTTCCTTCAAACAAATACGGTCGGTTTAATATAAGGAACAAAAATACTTTACGTAAGGATTAAAGTCTCCGTCTGTTGCATACAAAATATCAACTTTTAACAATCTTGAAAATACAACCGAGATGTTATGACGCAATTCAGTTGCATTAAAAAGTAAGATTAAAAAATTCTACTCTGTAAATATCTAAAAAAAACCTTTATTAATTAATAAACTTAAAATATTTGTAATTTATTAGGTACGACTGGTAGTCTTTTATTAGTGAAATATTTTAGATTAAAAATATTTTTACAATTTAAAATTTAATTTTAATTGTTTCATAGTGAAAAACTATGATGCCATGTAATTATACATTAATCTGATACAAAATGAGTTAATAATTAATAAGGAATAGGTAAAAAAACAATGTAAGATATATCTCGGACTCTTTCCACATTTTTGAAATTCTGCTTCACACGAAAAATTAATTTACTCTATTATATTTTTTAATTAGTTGTAACGTATATTTTGAAAACAAAAATATTACTACAGCTGCTAAGGATCAATTTTTTCAAAGTAAAAGAAATTTTTTCTCAACTTTTCAGTACCTTTCCCTACAGCATTGTATTGACCAAATTGGAAAGTCGGAATTAAATAGTTTCTCCATATTCCGAGAGTCTCACTAAATTACCAAATGAATATTCTGAGAAAGAGATAATGTTAATAAATAAATGTAAGAAATTTTTATTTGATAGTTTTGGTAAAACTGTCTCTTATTTAACAAAGAACGTCGAATTTCGGGAGTTTCTGTTCTGATTCATCTCATAAACTCTATGAAAACGGGTGAATCGTGTGAAGTGAATAAAATACACAAAATGATAAGAATAATATTACTAACGGAAGACCATTAAATCATATCAATTATGTCAATGATAAATTAACACTGTAACAAGACTGTATTCGTCAAAGTTTAAGTAAACCGATAAAATAGTCCTCAAAAGAAACAAGTGTTTTATTTGTTCTTAATTGCATTAAGCCACTCAAGCTTTCAGACATGAGTCCATATTCATATAAATTTTAAGTAAAAACACCTTTTCGGATTAATGTTGGTTAGTTACAATTTTTACAATAATGTCGAAAACCGAATAAAATATTTGTTCCTTTTGAGGACTGTTTTATTGGTTTATATGAGTTGAATACCGAACTTTTCCATCTCTTTCCCTATTATCTGACAACTACTATAATTGATAATTAACTTCATTGGAGTCAAGGATGTGTCCTTGAGAGAGTCTACAAATAATTTTTATATCTTTGTGGCTCCAGAGATATTACCAGCATCACACTAACCTTGCGGGCAAGCTCACATTTCAGGCGCTAAGAATATAATTCATCTTGATCTACTGCATTCTTCTTAAGATTTCCTGCATAAATTCGATCTTAATGATTAATATGTGGCTATTTATTGACTTAGTTAGTGTCAATGACAAATTATCAATGTTTAATATATGTTGATTGTTAAATAACAATAGTAATATAGCAACTAAGCTACTTATTTACAATTTTCAACCCTATGAGATGAAGTATCTAAATAAATTGTTCATAAATTTTCTAAATGTACCTGCCTGTGATTTCTTTGGCAAGTGGTTAAATTCTCGAAATCCATTTACAGATATTCTATTCTTTTTAATCTAACTTATTCTAGTTATTTTTCTTTGGTTCTACAGCCTATTTAGGGCCTTGGCCTACCGGTTCGACTTCGGACTGTCGTCTCATATAACACATTCCGAACTTTGAGTGATTATTTGTAGAGTGATACAGTATTAATATTGTATAGTTTTATTGCATACGTAATTATTAAAATCTGGAAAACACATCCAATTCATTTCCCTTAACATATATCTTTTATTGTTACCGTAACTCTCTAATCTGTAATTTATTAATATTATAATATAACATCTGAACAGTGTTACAACAACACAATTATATATAATCATTTACATGCTTTTGCTGCCTACTCTATATAAAAACCTATCATTCTACTTATCTTTCTTCATTAATAATCTATATGAAAATTCCTGCCCATATTTTGATATGAAATAATTCATAAGTATTAGAAATAGTTTAATATTTGATTCGGCTATCATCGATATAACCATACATAATTTAATTTTTAATGTGTTCAATTGAATGTTATTTTAAGTATGATATTGGTATAATTTAGTTGAAGCTTCGTTTATTTTTTATCAGCTAACGTAAGTTGTTGTTTTCTAGAGAAGAATTAAAATGCATCATCAGTCTTACTTCCCAGTTTTTCCTGATCTAATATAACATTTATAGATGTTACTTTATTTTAGAAAAGTGTAAAAAACACTGGTATTCAGCGGGCGGAAAATATTAATAAAAATATGGACTGATGCTATATTTGCACGTATAAAAAATTCTAGTGCCTAAAATTGCAAGAAAGTATTATTATTTTTGCCTGTTACGATAATCCTGTACAGATGTTGAACCTTTAACAGAAATTGAACAAGAAAATGTCGATGAGGTTGTGACGTCATTTCACACACACACCCACGTTGTACCGATTGCAAACACAAAAGCAAAAGCAAAAGGGATGTGGTTTTTAGTGGGTAAAAATCCCAAACACCGTGAAAGTCGGGTTTCACCCTTGATT
This sequence comes from Eucriotettix oculatus, assembly GCA_034510155.1. Classification (NCBI taxonomy): domain Eukaryota; kingdom Metazoa; phylum Arthropoda; class Insecta; order Orthoptera; family Tetrigidae; genus Eucriotettix; species Eucriotettix oculatus. The sequence continues at coordinate 89,089,037 of CM067378.1, read as the reverse complement.
TAAAAAAAAACAAACCAAAAGCACTATTTTGCTCGTTATCCGCTTCTACTTAATTAAAATTTTTTGAAAATGATCACCAAATAAATGTTTTAGGATTTTAAAAAATTCTTTACGGTTATCCAAATCAATTGTTTCTGAATGAAGGTCAGCTAAATTTTGCAGGGAAAGCAGTGAAATATATATTAAATTCTACGCTTTTGATGATGGCTTTTAGACAATTTCTGCCTCCATTTTAATTTCTTGGTATCAAAATATGCGCATAGTCCTTCACGTTCTAAGGTTTCGTTGCAGAAATGTCCATAACCGCAAACGTAAGTCCTTCCACGACATGGGAGGTCAGTAGCGCCTCCGTAATTGCCCATCTGCCACGAGCTGTTAACCTGTTTATAATCTTATCGGGTCGGATTTCGCCCTTGACTGGACTGGATCAGGTCCTCGTGAAGCGCGTGCAAAGTCCTTGCAGGTCCGAGGACCGGTTCCTCCGTGGTTTCACTTACAATCCATAAATCTCTCCACCGTCTAATTAACGGGCGTACGCCTTCCGCCGGTACCAGAAGGAACCGACGTAATACGAAAAACTGGCGGCGGACCTTGAACCTGTGGGAAAATGAAGGCGCCTCGTGAACCGCACAAAAAAGTTGGAAAATTTAAAAACCGTTCCGCTGATACGATAAGAAGCATCCCACTTAGAAAATCTACCAGGAGCTTGTTAGGCGAGGTGAAAGTCAACTTCAACACCGCAGCAATTACCAACAACGCGCCACTAATTTATTACAAATTAGCACTCATCGTACAGGAGGAAAAAACATAAACCGCAAATATTTCGTGTACTTGGTACTCAAGAATGGTGTAAGTAGACAGCTGACTCGTTGACTAAAAGGAAAAAAAACGTGAGTATGAATCAAAAGAAATTTCATACCAGGATACGCGAAAAATTAGGGATAAATTAAAAGATGAATCCATTAATTCGATGACCATAGAACCGGCCTCCTGAGGTCTGGTGTCTCACAAAACAAAGTCCCGGGTTCGGATCCTGGCATGGGCTTGGATGTTTATGTCGTCATGGTCACGGATGAAGACTGCTGGAGAATCGATACGCTGACCAAGTATCACTCAAAGTTCGGAATGTGTCATATGAGACGACAGTCCGAAGTCGAACCGGTAGGCCAAGGCCCTAAATAGGCTGTAGAACCAAAGAAGAATAATTAGTTTTATCGCTTGTAGATCTACGAATTTTAAATGGCAGGGACAGTAATGGATACTGCACTGGCACCTGATTCCTTATAAATGAACTGAGGTATAATTATATATATAACTAGCTGTGCGTATTAGCCCGCTTCAGAAGAACCCCCCAATTTTGCGTCCCGACAATTAATTTAAAACGTGTTGCGAAACGCCGACTTTAGAATCCTGCGCGCGCAGATTTGAATTTGGTTCACTGTATAAAACAAATGTAAAAAAATTTAAAATCCACCAACGGTTCAATAGAAAATAATTAATCATGCGTAACGTCGTTAAGTGTTTGTAATTCTCATTTGAACTTATATCGTCAGTCTTTGTGACTGACAGAAAACCTAATAAATTATAATGGCTAAAGAATCTTACATATTGTTTGCTATCACCAATTAAAATTTCCTGAAGGATATAATTGGGAAGAAGTCGAGTTTCAAATCGTCCCTAGCTACGTAAAATCAGTCATTTTAAAAGGTGGTTCTAAATAAAACGGTAATATACGAAATTAATTATTTAAAAAAAAATCGTTCGTATTGCTTTATATCAACTTTCTATTAATTCTTGATTTTCGTGTTACAATAGAATAATGGTCGAAAATTTGGCCACTGGTGTTCTTCAGAGCGCAAAGGAAATAAAATCAGTGTCATTCTTCGTATCTTTTGGAAACTTTACTTCCCCGATTTGACTTCACCAATTTGTCTTCACCCGGAGTCCATCTACCTCTACAATAAAAAGGATTTAAATTCGTAATAGAATGTAAACAAATAATCACCAGTTTGAGAGAATGTTGGGTTTCCAATTTGGTGAAAGTAGACTTTGGCCACGGCGTTTCGATTCTGGTCACTTCCATCAAAAATTAACCTATTTTCAAAGTCAAAGAGTCGGGAAAACCTTCGCTTTTTTATATACGACAGGTTCTATTGTATTGTACCTCTATATCTAGGATTGTTTTTACGGGTATGTCTAGCAACTTAGAATGCAATCTGTCCACGTTTTCAAATTGGTATAAAGAATGTTCAAACAAACATTCCTACATCCTTTTTTATTATATAGAGCATGGCAAACCAATATGGATTCCAAGTGAAGACAGATTAGTGACTTCACACCGGGGAAGTGACTTTTTCAAAGGATATGAAGAATGATTACTTTCTTTATTTCCTTTGCAAGGACATCCGTGACAGTAATAACAGGACCCTGGTAGGTCACGCAGTCGGGTGAAATGATGAATAGACAAGGAGACTCTCCCTCCACCATTTTTCCGGAAGATTTTTTTCATCGATCCCCAAAAATATTTCAAGGGGATACAGGAAGGAGTTCAGAGTTAACGTCTCTGGCGGCCTTTGTTATAAATACTAATTTGTATTTTAAATGGAAATGCTGGAATAAATAGAAAATATTCATTATTTTGCTGAAATGCTTATTTTAAATAAATACAGATATGTATCGAATATAGAGTTCATTGAATGAAGGACAATTAATTATGCTGTCAAGATGGAGTAATCTAACTCGTCGTAAGAAAGACTAACTGGCTATTCTCGTTTCGGCTGATAAGTCGCTCACGTCACTTGTTGAGTAATGCCAACCATTTACAAAGATAAAGAAATTTCAGGATCACCTTGGTACATATTTTAAGAAAAGGAAAGTAGTAGGAGCTCACGCGATGTTTCTTTAAGAAAGCCAAAGCCTTGCTGCCCTCTTATACACATATACAACTCTCATAAATTTATTCGCTCCCTAATTAATTTATTAATTGATTCGGCTACCGAACTGGAAAACACCCTACTCGTAAATTCCCGCAGAATAAATAAAAAAATAAAACAACAGCCGACTGGCGAGGTCAACAGGTCCTCCCCTCTCCTTCCCCCCAAAACAGTAAGGCCAAAATGACCGCGACACAAGGGACAAAACCAGAAAATCAAAATGGAGGGCGGACGGTAGGTAGAGCTTTGGATCCACAGACACATTTTCTTGTTATGTGGGAAAAAATGGAAAGGAATCCTCAGAAGTTGTAGCGTATTTAAACCAATAACGTTCAAATTATATATACTACGTATAGGTTTTATTAATTTGGTTTTAATAGGTAAGCGTAATTTAAGTCGTACCTTCGTCCTCATACTTGAAATTGTGTGGACGTTTGGACATAAAATGTAATGTAGCAAACTAGAATATATAAGTTGTAAATGACGCTGTGTGTGTCAAAATAGTTTTCGTTGAAAAGAAAATGACAATGTCGTAATTTATTATTGTAAGTGCAATCATTTGAAAACAAATATCAGTATAATAGTTGGCTGTAGTTATTATTGTTAGTTCCAATACAAAAAAATCTTTTATTTTTAGTCACAATAATTTATTCGTAGCCTTACAACCAGAGCTTTCGATCTGCGTCAGTTCATATTCGTTGGTCTATCTTATAATTTTTTATCCTCAACTCATACTGAGTTACGTCCTACTTATTCTATTAATTTTACCGACATCTCGAGGAATGTTTTAGATAATTGGTCATAAATGTTTTCCCAGTACGGCTAGTCCATATTTACATTAGTAATAAGACAGGTAGAGTATAAATGTGGTGAGTCAACCAAAAACAGTCTTCTGATAATTTTTTTTAGTATCAGTTGGAAGCTTTCGACACGGTCATTTTCAATCTTAAAAAGCAGATTAGCAGCAGTAACCGCTATTGTAATTGGTTGTATATCAATCAATTTAATTTATTTGTTCCACTTTTGGCACAATTGTTGAACATAGTCATTTACTTGTTGACAAGACGCGGTCGACGTTGACTGTTTTTAAATATACACACAATTTCAAGCGTTATTTATATGCATTTATATAAATAAACTATACAATTCCGTATTGCCATAGCGATTACTGTGCATAATCTTGAATTTTAGATTGAAAATGACAATGTCGACGGATTCCTACTGATAATAAAAATTTTAATCCTAAGACTGTTTTTGGTTGACTCAACACGTCAATATATTTTCTATTGCTGTACAGAAGGTCAATTCTGTATATAAAAAATTAGAAACAGGATTATAGTCACGTAACAGACTTCCGCGTGGATTAAATCTGAATAAGAATTTAGTTAAAAACATATCATTTTAAAAAGTAATGTTCCAGAGACCTGCATTATGATTATAAGTTATTACAGGAAATAAGTATTTTACCACTACAAAGTTTAGAATGCTAATAACTAGCAGTACTATTTTATTATTAAAAAGATGAATAAAACGCATTTAGGATCTTGTAATAGATTCCAGTGTATGTCTCAGGTCAAAGACTAAAAATTCACACTTGTAATTAATATTGTGAAATATATTCTGCTCAAAGAGAGACTGCTGAAGTCATGTGAATGATTTTAAGTGTTTGTTGATATATTCCAAGAACAAGTGAACTGCAGCGTTTACAATTATCATTTACCGTACAATACTTAACGACTCCAAAAATTTCTCATAAGATACCTATTCCTTTTTTTCTTTGTTGTGAGTAAACAGTATCAGTTAGGAATAAATATTTGGGCAAAAGTAGTTTCTTTTTAAACGACCTGTCTTGTCATTAAAATTTTCGATTTCAGACCAGTCTTAGGACCGAATACCACAACAACAACGAAATAATATGTCTCGGTATAAATTCCTGCTGAAGTGAAGCCTGCATAAAGCAACACGATACAAATAGACTATTTTAATTTGTAATGGAAAAGAGGCAAACAGGTTCCGTTTATCGCCGATGTTTTTCAATGTATTGCCATCATCTGGCAAGTGTCGAAACCTTTCCCTTGCACGTCTTCTGACAAACCTCCGAACCACCAAAACTATATTTAAATTGCCCAATAATTGAGTGCATAATAATTAATTAACCGTCATTCAATGCACTTTATATTCGATATAAATATATATTTAAAATAAGCATTTCAACATCCTAATGCACATTTCCTATTTATTTCAGCATTTCCATTTTAAGTACATATTAATTATTTACAACAACGAGTGTCCGGGCTCGCAGCCAGAGATGTTATTTCTCAACATTTTCCCTTACAATCTCCTTGATCCAGCGATAACTTATTTTACTCTTCCCACGCGACTGTACAGGTATTTTCTTATCGAAAGATGAAACAGTACTGTTACAGTCTCAACATACATATATATGTAGGTGAAGGTTCATTTCCTTGTAATATTTTTGTGGATCGATTAACAAATTCTTCCGGAAAATGGTGGTGGGGAAATCTCCTTGTCTATTCATCCTTTCACCTGACAGCGTAACCTATCAGGGTCCTGTTATTACTGTCACGGGTGTCCTTGGGAAATAAAAGAAATTAGTGCCTACATTCAGTCTGAATATCCTTTGGAAAGTCACTTCCCCGATGTGACGTCACTAATCTGTCTTCGTCCGGAGTCCATACTGGTTTGCCGTGTTCTATATAATAAAAAAGGATGTAGGCATGTTTGACGGAACATTCTTTATACCAATTTAATAATATGGACAGATTCTATTGAAACTTGCTAGATGTACCCGTAAAAACAACCCCGATAATATCAATGTGCCATTATGCTTAATTCTCCGGTCAATATGGTGACTATTTATCAAAGAGCAAAGGTTTTCAAGATCTATTTGTTTCTTGAGTGACTCTTGAACTTACAAACAGGGGAAAATAGGTTTACCTGACTAAGTTTTGATGGCAGGGAAATGCATTGAAATGCCGTGAGCAAAGTCTACTTTTATCTGGTTGGAAGCCCAAGATTCTCTCAAGGTTGTGATATTTTAAATAATAAGAGAAGAGGGAACAATTTGGACAAGTTTGTTCAAGGTAAGGAATAGATTAACGTCTTGTAAAATTAGCTTTAAAGGCAAGAACAGAATACGGAGGCCAAGGATGGAATTTGCTAAGGAGAAAAGGGAGGATGTGGGATATTGTGGCTATGTGTAAATGAAAAGGATTGCTTAGAATAAGTTAGTTACATCAGACCAGTCTAAGAACTGATAACTTCAATAACAACTCTTTCACGTATGCTAAATTGATTGTTGATTGAAAAATTAACTAAAACCTTAAATAATATTCAGAATTAAATCACCTCTACCAGAAATATACTATTACACAATTTTATCTTTCTGACATATTTGATATTTTTCAATCTTATTTACTTGTTTAATTTCTATGCACATCCTGAGGTCTGTGGTGTTGAACGGAAAGTTGTACCCTTAAATTATTCTTAATTCTGTTTTTATATGGTCAAATTTTCAGTAAATTGCAACTTATAACTAAAACCATGTTACGTAACCGAAAAATATGAAAATTTACCATTTTCGTGTGGGAAAACTGACTTTTTAAAAGTCAAATCCATTACTCCTCAGTATGAAGAAATATTTCTGATTGGAGGAGTATTTTGGAGATGAACAGTATTTTGTCCTTCATTTAATACGGTTTATTCTTATCAAATTCGTGGTTCAGCAAGAATGAGAATGAAATGTAATCTAGACACGTTACGACGATTTTTCCACAATTCTTCAGGTAAAAAGATACGGAATTAAATTTCTTCTTGTGTTAAATTTTTGGAATGTGTGCAAAAATAATAGGATGAAGATTTTTCATTTTTGGATTTTTAATATATACAATTGTATCTATTTATAAAATTTAAAACGTAATGAAATTTAATTTAATATGTTTTTCCTCAAGAAGTCACCAAATATCGGAAAAACGTAGTAACGTATCTAATGCAACGAGAAATATTATTTACTACTCATGTATTTGAAAAAAATCATTATGTACTCCAACTCAAATTCGTAGCCATAAATATATGTGAATTGAAACAAGAGAAATTTCCTTCAATAGAAGGGAAGAAACGTCCACAGACACAAACAGGGACAGAAACATAGGAATTTATCTGACGGATAACACAAGTATTATAATAGCATTTCTTTAAAAAATTCAGGAATTTTAAAAAAGGAACAGAATTATAAACTGAAGTCCAAAAATTAATTTGAAATTTACTACGATGTTAATAAATGTACTTCACAGTAATAATATTATGTTTATAAAAATTAAACGTCAAGGAGATTACGAAAATAGCAAAATAACGTGCATTGTTCAAAATAAAAGATTTAAATTTTTGTAAATTTATTGAATATGAAAAATAGAAAAAATGAATATGGTGTTATGGCTTCGAAAAAGACAGAGAAGCATAATTTAGTTTTTTAAACTGAAAGTAGGAAAGGTCCATATAATTGAATAATTTAAACTTTAAATTAAAAATTACCAAATACAGTTATTTATTTTAAATTATTTTTTATCAGCGATCAGAATTTTCATTCTATGCGCACAAACGCCAAATATAATACACTGCAACTATAATTAGAGGGACTGAATGTGGTTATGTTGCAATTAACGGGGAAACAGAGAAGTGAGAAGAAGAAATATAATATAAAAGTACGAGAAAGCAAGCTCCGATTTGTTGAAGGAGAATTAAGATGGGAAATTCTGTCAACATATCGTTAAGAGCCAAAGCATAGTCAAATTAGAGCAATGACAGTTATGCACAACATGAATAAGGTTACTCACTCCGAAAGGATTGCACTCTATGCAGAGAATATGCTCACAGGAAGGATAAGAATACATCAAAATAAGTATAGAAAACAATAAAAATTAGACAGTTAGATTTGGACTTATAGCCTCCGATCAAGACGATTATCTTTCTTCGGAAATGAAACAGTAGGGAGTAGAGGTTGAGACGCTGGTAAGGGAAACTTAGAGAAAATAGGAACCTTAAGTAGAGAATCAAAGGAAAATTCAAAATTTTTAAAGGTTAAGCAGCTTTAGGAAAATGTCGGCAATGAAAGGAAGAATAATGCAAAGTTGTAATAAAGAACATTTAAGGAAACTAAGATTTAGGCAATTGCGTTAGGTGAAAATTTGTGAAAGAGACAGTGAGCGAGTAATGGGAGACTCACCCTGGGTCGTTGTGAGGTCTCCGGAGGTCCAGCACCAACTAAGACGAGGAGGAGCCGCGAGACCGGTCCTTGTGTCCCTGGAACACTCGCAGAACCTCTCCTGGTGACGTCATCGTACTACAGACCTCCCTTCCTTATCACTGTACAGCTACATGTCAAAAGAAATATTTTATCAATAAAAACTAAATAGACAAATCCTACTTCCTTTTTAGTTAACACGCTACACGAGGGTGATCGTGGAACAGGCAAATCCCCTTTAATAACGTAGGAAGGGAATTGAAAAGAGGGATGAGGAAGGTAGCAAGGTATATTTTAAGGATCCTACCCGGAGTTTCTCCTTAAGAGATACAGGGAAAACCCTAGAAAACATCCATAACTTAGGTAATTATTTTTGGGTTAACAGGCTACATGAGGGTGATCCTGAAACAGGGAACTCCCCTTTAAAAGCATAGGAAGGGAATTGAAATGGGGGGGGGGTGATAAAGACATACATAAAATTAAACTAAAACTTCCTGACTATGATAAACAGAAACAAAATATTATACACAATTAAAGAAATATATTATGCATTAAATTGGAAACTTATTCTGACTTTTATTCATAATTAATTTAATGTATCATGGCCAAAAACCAGAATTTTTTAAAATTAAGATTTACTTGTACTTAAAAAGCTTTCTTCCTGTGTTCAAAGACCTCTTAAGTTGTATCTAAACAAATAAATAGAATGAAAAAGAAAACAGGTGACTTCCAAAAATAAATGAAAATTAATAAGTAAAATTATTTACATGTAAATACTTCAATACATTTAATAATCTTATTTACATGTAAATACTTCAATACATTTAATAATCTTTTCGGCTGAGGGTCAAGAAGTACGTGACACGAATTGCTAAGTTTTATGCCTGAGGAGACGAAACGTAGTATTTATGCTAATTAAATACCAATAAATTCATATACTGACTTTTTGGTCGTCTTTTTATTTATTGTAAAATAACTATTTTTTGGAAACGTCGATCGTCTAGTATGATGTGACCCAGGGCTAATAATTCCCCAATTCAGCTGACAGTCAGTTGTCTTCATCCAGCAGTGACTTTAGAGTTGAGGTGACGAGTTTGCGAACTTACTTGTCAGCGCTATTTTCCGTCTGTCGTCGCCACTGAACGAGCAGACAACTGAATGAAATTATTGGAGAGAAAACGCGAGAACTTTATGACGGATCATAGATTTCACGTCATCGGGATGACTTTTCGGAAACCAAAATTTATGAATAGGAAGAAGGAATTCGATGGATCTGTGATAGAGAATATAGAAAACGAATGGAGAGTGAGAGTTTTGAAGTGGAAAATGCGACTAAATAATATAAAGGCAACGTGAGAAGGCTCGATGGAAATATCGGAAAACGATCTGAGAACGGATCATCGAGGGTAAGCTCAAAAGACCCACACGCACAGAGTAGCGTAGATGGTAATGTCCGAGACCCGTTGGCCTTCTTCAACTGAAAATTTACATAAAGTGTGAACAGTCACGCGCGTCCAAATCTTGAGAATGGAATCTCGCAGCACCTTCTACAATCGGACCATTTTCTTCCTGACCAAGTCAGACGGAGGACGTCTGGGTGGTTGAAAGGTTCCTTAATTTTCCTGCCCCTCTGAATTATGCGTCAGTATTTCAGATAATCACAACTCCAGGACATCTGGTTTCAGTTAACAAATAAAAGTCCCTGCACGTAGTTCGTTTACATATTTTACATTATTTTATGTTTTAATTATAATAAAAACCTATTTTCTCTTGTTGACCATCACGAACGAGTCAACGTCTACGTTCCTACTCTCACGCTGCTCGTTAGATCCTAAAATAGCCAAAACAAGTTCGAAATTATACAACTTTGATAATAATGTGGAGGGGTGGAAAACGATATCAGTTCTTGATCACTTCGACTCAGTGAACAATTGCTGACTTTAAAATTTAGCTGTACATGGAAACTCACTCCATGACTACTTCGGCCGAAGGAATTGAGTGATTTTTTCATGTACAGCTTAATTTTTACCTGAAGAAGTCACAAATGAGAAACAAAACGTCGGAAATTTCATATAAAATTATTTTACGTTTGTTAATATTATTTATAGATGCGTACAGTGTTTTGATTACTATTAGTAACGATGGTCTAGCTCGATATTTAATCTCGATTCGTACTCTTAAACAAGTAAGTATAAAGAAATATTGACTTCAAGAACCAAAATAACGGAGAACACAAATTCAAGTTTATTACTGTTCTTATGGATATCGAAGACGAACGACGAGCAAATTACACATACAAATAGGGTAAAAATATCTGATTTTGCCCTGTTGAAGTATAATAGCATAGAGAAATTCGTACATATTGAATATAGCTTTATGATAAAATGAGACGTCATTGTGACGTCACGTGCAAAGATCATTCACAAAATGCATACCAAACTAATTTCCTGTTGAGGATCGTAGATGAATCTTATATCGATTAGAAATGCGCATGTTGTAAGCAACAGAATATTGAACGATACTTAACGGCAGTAATCGATTATTCATAGTACACAAATATATTATTACGCAATTCCCGAAGAACACCGTTATGCTAATTAAAGTAGTTTACCTTTTCCGCTGCGAAGGTCTCTGCAAGAACAACGCCCCTGTTACTTTCTTCCCCGTATTTCTCCCCGTTTTTCTTGTTGATGAATTATTAAGCTAGCAGCTCACATCAACGCGGAATTTCAGTTCACGCACTCTCTCGCACTTTCCGAGGTCATTCAGGTATGGAAAGATTATCTCCCCAAACACAAAACACTTCCGTTGAGTTAAGGTTATGGAGAAAACTCGGGGCTTGTCTTCACCTCGCCGATGATCACGTGCGTACAAGTTGAAGTCCTTGTCGTGTTTATGCCCTTTGCCCTGCGTCCTCGAGTTTGGACCTAATTGTTCCTGTTTGTCCCTGTCACGCACGCCATTGCATGTCAAACAAAGTCTTCGGTGGCACTTCTGTTTCGCGAATGAGGTCTTACCAGTCTCGCTGGTGGTGGTAGAAAATCCCCAGCGTCACCAGACCAGTTCGTCTTAGTCACCAACATGACGCAACTTACGTACAGAAATCCTGACGATAGAAACATTTTTCCTCATCCAATTTTTAACAGTTTCCATCAGTGACGGTCAAACTCTGAAAGATCCAACTTTCGTCCTCTTCATGAGAATCACAGTTATGCTGTCATCAACGCAAATTCCTGGAAAATATCATAGTTATCAGTTAAGATGCTCATGGATAATTTTTTCCTCTTCTTTTTATTCACAAAAGTCTATTATATTTTGCATCGTTAATGACGCGATATATTCCTTTCCTGATGAAGGGAAAAATAAGATTAACATTGAATCCTTAAAAGTGAATGATTATTTTGCAATTTCTGATCTCTGGTTTGTTTCCCATCATCTAGTTTGACAACGTGTCCAACATCTTAATTGTGTGCTGAGGGCCAAGGTGAGCGCCAGTCCGTGAGAAATTGTTCCAAAGTTCCCAAGCAGCTTATGAGATTGTTATTACATTAGGAATCTTCGTGGCGAAGTTTTTATTTCGGAGACGACGTAATTTTTTTTTAGACAAGGTTACGACCACCAAGAGAAAGTTACGAAATAGTTACGGTTGAAAATACGCGTCTCACAGGATCATCTTACATCAGTTGGTGGTCAACAATAGTGGAGGGTATTTGGGTACTGGACTGTTTCACCAATAAAAAAAATGTTTTTTTTAATTTTCGGTTGAAAATTGACCAGGAGACAGGAATCAGCGTAACGAATGGGAAAGATTTGATCTTAATAAGAAAGAACTGCAAGGACTCGTTGTAAGTTTAGACCACAGAATTATTGTACCTTTTCAAAGAGCATACGAAAAATAAATATGAACTGCGAAAAGAATATTAAATAACTCAGGAAATAAGGGAAAATCAAGAAATGAAAGAGAGAAAATGTAAAACGGGAAAACTGGAAGTAATTAATCGAAGAAACGGAAAGGACTGAGGAGAAATGACGATAAAGGTACAAGAAGAAACGAAACATACTATGGTCAACTTAGAAAAAAGAAAGAAAGCATGGATTCATGAATGAAGGTACTGAATGTAAGAAAATTATTGGGAATAAAATAATAGAACTAAAAAGTTGAAACCAAATTTAAAAAAAGTAAAGGGTAGAAGAGAATAATCAAGAAAATATAGAAATAATGTAAGGAAGGGGGAAGAATCGAAGTTATAAAGATAAAGACTTTATGAATTATATTATATTATTAATTATTTGGATAAAATCAGAAGAACGCAACGGAAACATGTTAAAAAATTAAATGGATGGTAAGAAATGAGAAGAATGGGATATTAAAGGAAGGAAACAAGGCCAATGTAGTAAATTAAGGAAGTAAATATAGGGAAAATGGTATTGGAGTGAAAGAGAACGTGCAGAGGGGGCGCTGACTCTGACTCAGCTGTGTTAGTTTCCTCTGCTGTACTGGATGGAGTATTTCCTGTTTTCTGGAGGTGTTGGCGTAGGTCAGGGTCGCTGCGGCAGACCAGTTTCTTTACTTTGTCCTCCTGGAAAAGTGAAATCGTAGTCGATGACGTCACATACACGCACCGAGCTGCTTCCATTGTCCCCAAAAACAGTCACCCATTTCTTAAACCGGGCGTTATTGACTTCATCTGTGTCACATGAAGAGAAGAAGAATCGCAACCCTCTACAAATAGCCGTCAGTTGATGATGAATGTAATAGGCGTGAAGGTAAAATTTACCAACATGAAAATCTTAAAAAAAACTTAAAAACGATTATTGTTCCTTAATTGCGTGTTGTCTAAGACCAATAGGTAACCCTCACGATGAATGGCGGAGGAATGAACCAGCTCATGCATTTCTCCTTCGCCTCCCGTCAAAGTGACTTCCTTGCGATGTGGAAATAAATTACAATCAACTGATCTATATTCTGTTTCCGTGAGATGAGTGACATTAATACCAGGATGGGGAAGTAAATTACCTGCATTGAACTGTGTGTGTGAGAGAGAGAGAGAGAGGGGGGATTTAGAAAATATGAACGACATGATCGTGATTCCGCATTTAAGTGAGAAATTGAAGAGTAATTATTTCCAGAAGACAAACTCTTAATACTTGCAACTAGATGCGAGATGAGGTGACCTCCAAGATTCTTATAGTTAATTGAGATACTGCGTAGTAGAGTGGAATAGAATCCAAAGGACAACCACAAGATACACGTACTCATAAAAAGAGAATTGAAATCAGGTTTCTCAGCTGTGAAAACAAGAGTTGATCCAATAGTGCTTCACGGGATATATAAATAGGACAAATGATTGTTTGCATGGAGCCAAATATGAGGGGATGACTTCGTGGATTGCCCAGAGAATAGAAGGGTTTGAGCAGCAAGTTTGTGATGAATGTATATTTTTGAGTGTTAGACGTGGAGGTCTCTCCCCTTTAATAGCGCACGAAAGAATTGAAATTAGGGATACTCCCATTTCAGCGAGGTAACGGTGGAATATAACGATTCACATTGCCTATAATTTTAAGGTTACAAAGAGTACGTTATATGTCTTAAAGTAATACTTTCCCCTTGCCCCAGTCATTTATTACGAACCACAACCCTGATTGCCTTTTTCCTCACAAGGACAACAGCCTCAAGCTAACAAGTCTCCTTCCTTAGTCTGCATCATGATGACCAATCGAACTCTACACATTAAGTGGGTAATTTTCCACGCTGCTTATTATTATAACCTTCACGATAAACCTCGGATAATCCCCCTTATGATTTATTATTTTTCCTCCTCCTCCTCCTCTTCGTCCAGTGTCTAACTTTTTCATTTTTACCTACTAGTACATTGGAAAAAATGGCTGATGTCAGGAAGAAATGAAAACAGGAAAAAAATTAATATTTATATTTATTTGATTTCACTGAAATATATGAATATAACAATTAAAGTAGTCAGAAATAAATTAGAACATACTAATAAAAATATCACGTTATTTTTTAGGAACCTCTTTGGGTCAAAGGAGCTCTTAATGATTTTTGTTTTCAAAACTGACTGAGTCGTTACGATCATCGATGGCTTTATTATTTGTCGCACGTCATATTGGTTTCGCTTAAAATATTTTAGCTTCTATTTTGGGTGTGAGAATAGTACCTTGCTCTATCTTCAGAGTCCCCCCTTTTCAATTCCCTTACTATGCTATTAAAGGGGAGTTGCCTGTTTCAGGATCACCCTCATGTAGCCTGTTAACCAAAAAATAAAAAGAGTGCCTCCATAGTAGTTAACAGCTTTTATGGCTATGTAGTTACGAGCCTCACCCGCTACGCTGCCCCGAAGAATGTTCAATTTTATTCTTTTTCTTTGCTACCGGTTTTTGAGGAGAGAGGAAATTATGGTCATTTCATGTGCACCGTAAATTTAACATGTTTTACTTGACCAGTTTCTTCTGCTGCTGTAAAGTTGCGAAGGGAACGGTTTATAAGGAATCTCTGCAGAAGAAACTTTGAAGAGGAAAGGCCCGACTTACTCTTCGGTAACTACAAAATTTTATTGTTGTTGTGTCATAAGCAAAACGGTGTAAATCTCTGTGGGGGATGACTTGGCAGAAAGAAAATAATGATTCGTAATGCAAGGCGCGTGGACTTTGTTACTACAAAATTCTCACACACTCACATATTCATTTATAAATGACAGCGATGTTATGGTGATGTAACATCATTCACAAGGAGAAGAAAAGTACAGCGAGATTTTACAGTGACGTAAAGACAAGTGTCAAGAGGCGGAACGAAAATATATACAAAACTACACAAGGTGGCTGTAATAAATAAAAAAGAACGAAACAATTCTCCCAGCTTCCAGAAGTCATCATTGTTGTCGCTATTCCTTCTATACGCCATAAACTACAGATGGAAGCAACGTAAAGATATCTGTAATTTGGATGAACTATTGTCAACGTCATCAAACACACCATTCACAAATAGCATAAAATTGTCAGTGTCATCGTTACTTCCATTGCTCAGCAACAGTGGCAATTTTTTTTGGCGAATGTATGAATCTACAATATAAGTGACTTTTAAGGAACCTGTTGAAATTGAAAATAAAGGATATATATTTCGTGTAATGAGATAATTTTAGGGTTCCCTGAAGCACGGAACGGCTGCGATGAGGTCTCAGATTGTCCAAGAAACTCCCACTTGCGTAATCTCTGGAATATTCAAATCCGTAAGTTATTCCAGAGGCTCTCTTATAGAAAACTTCTATTTGCATGACATCAGAGCGTTGCAATATCTAACCGTCCGTTTAAAAATGGCGGCTATATTAATTTTGGATTAACAGGCCACATGATGGTGATCCTGAAACAGGCAACAATAAGATCGGAATTGAAAAGGGGGGATGCGGAAGGTAGAGCAAGGTAGCCAAGGGTTGACTAGCGCCCCCGGGCTATGGTTTAAGGATCCTATCCGATGTTTCACCTAAAGAGATGCAAGGAAAACCCTAGAAAACCTGCATCAGGTAGGTCGGGCATTGGGTACTACTCTCACGCCCTTCCGAATGACGGGAGTGCTGTGGGGTCGCAGCATTCCCTTTTCCGTGTCTCCACAAGTTTTAGGAGACTGATCCAATAGAATTGATGCCCAAGGTCTTCGACCCTAGTACATATACATCCCAAAATAGGTGAAGGTGTCTCGGCATGTGAGAACCCAGAGGCATCCCCGACATAGTCAGATGAGCCCCGCTGTCACTCTGGGGAGAAGCGCCTGCGAGAGAAAGCTCCCTATTATAGCGGCTATCCTTGCGATTCGAGTCATATTACTGGTGGTGTACTTGTTGCCTGAGAGTTACGTGTGTTGACTGAGAGTTCGTTGACTTACTGAGCAGGTTTTTCCACTTTTGCCAGTATTTCTCGGTCAGCAAGTTGTCTCGTCTTACCCTTGAGACAGTTTGCTCTAAATATTCCCCTGCCAGATCTGCTCATTCAAGTTTTCACACTGCAAGTCGACGACCTCTGACATCATCGTCAGAAAACCGCACCCCGATTCCACTTTCGCTACGAAAGAAACCAGTCCTGATCAGTTCCCACATATGCCAAATTGCTGTTATTACTGGGATTCCAGAACTCGTTCCGCAGCGGCGAATTAACGGGAAAACTGGACTTGTCAATATGCGAGATGCAGTAACGGGTTAGATAATTCGACAAGAGACAGACAGCGCTTGCTTGCTTCATCTTCGACTCGAAGGCAACTCGTAATCAAAATGTAATATGTTCATTCAGGCAGATCGTGTGTGACTTATTACTTAACACATTCCGTGTCAGATCGCAGAGATGATTAACGTCACGCCAGATGTGGTACCTAATCTTTGAAAGGTCTATATTCATGTTTTTCGAATCATCACAACTCATAGGGCCATTTATTTAAATTAAATTCACCAATTTAAATATTTGTACTCTGAAAATAACATTAGATAACAGATAAAGGAGACGACGAATCCTTAAATTTATCACTAAAAAAAAGCATCGCGGATGTAATCTTTGGATTGTATTCATTGTTCATTTGTTCAATGATGCAACCAGATCAGTAGAGGAGTATTTCTGCGATGGAGTACGAAGCAACAAGATAGAGTGTACATAGATAATACTAATGGTTGTTTAGCCCATCATCCGAATAATGCAAAGGTTCACATTGAGACAAACGAACTATTGATTCCGCGTTTATGAGTAAAATGTAAACTCCCCGAGTAGTCATGTCGTAATGTAGACGACCGTTGTGTTGTAAGTGAGAAATCATTCAGAAGAAGGAAGAGAAAGAAAGGTTAATGTGGGGAAGTCCACCCCAGAAACTTGGTAGCCGCTTGTGTTACAAAGGAGAAATCCTTCGGTAGAAGGAAGAGGAGTGAATGATAATCAGGGGAAACCCACCCTGTCCTTCCCAATCTGAACGACTTGTTGTGGGGTTTCCCCAGGTTATCAGGGTCCTCCAGATACACTACTGCCAACACTGCTGCTGGAGGAATTCTGCAAGCTGTGGTTGTTACGTTTGTGATGACGCAAGAGACCTGACTGGTTCGGTCAGGTCTGGATAACATCGGGGAATCCAGACAGCCTGATGGAAAAGTGCTGGACTGGTTTTTGTCTGTTATTAAACCTGATCTTGAAAGTTAGAACCCGTTTCTCTCGAGTCGGGTTTTGTCGAGACAGAAATCGGAAGAATATGGGGATTTTAAGAGCAATGGTTAACATTGACCGTGGATTGGATCAGCTGTAGGCATACTATAATTACATCGGGGAAACTGGAGGATCGCAACTCCAGTCCGTCATACCTATAAATAAATATTAGTAACATCCAATAACCTTGAAAATACTGATGCGTTCCACAACGAGTTATGAACAGAATCAATCGTCTTCATGTAAAGAAACTTATGAACAATCTTTTGGATGATCCTAGAGATCAGAATGATCAGAGGGCGGTGATTATAAATTACAAAAATGCAACCCTGTCGCAGTGATGTTTCCAAATTAAGTAATAGTTTTTGGTAGAGTTTTACGTTGAGTATTGACTGATATTGAAATGACAATACAAACATCGTCAGCCACTTTCAAGAAAATGTTTCATCTGTTACAACTAATATGCAAGAGAATCCAGTCTCTGTTTGTCGAGAACTCTTCCATCTGAAATCAATGATCACAACCACTATTGCTAGAATTTTCCATTAGAATTAAATAATCACAAACCACTTGCTAAATTGGCGTTAGAATATGCTTTAAATCCTCATCATCGCCTTCGACAAAGTCCATCATCCATCCCTTTTATCCAAACTAAAAAATGAACTTAACGACACACTCTTCAGAATACTTTCAAATTATCATACTAATCGCTCGTACTCGCTCAAAATTAACAATCATTTATCTGAAACCTTCCCCATCCTCTTTGGCGTCCCACACCGTAGAGTATTAGCCCCATTACTGTTTAACATTTGCTCTCACTCCATTCCCCGTCATCCATCCACTAAAACAATATTTTTTGCCGATGACATGGCTATCCTCCACCAAACCTCTTCCTTCACCTCGGGCGCTCTAAAAGACCTGGAAATCTGCAAAAAAATCTGGAGGGTCAGCATAAACCCTTCCAAATCTGCTATAGTTCCATTCACCCTCAAAACCAAACATCCTCTTACTTACCTTGGACTTATTCTAGACTCCAAACTCTCCTGGAAACCCGATCTTACCTACATTTTAATCCAAAATTAACGCTAAAATAAAACTACTGTATTCACTCCTCAACAGAAACGCATCAATTTCCATCTCCAACAAAAGATTTATTTACTTCTCCCTAATCCGCACCATATTCATAATATTCACCGCCAATAATAAGATAAACGAATATTAATAACCACAATAGCAAAATTATATTCACAGCTCAGTCATTTCGCTTGATATAAAATTGTTTGTCACTGGACATTCAATTACATCATGTAGTCATTTTAATTATATATTCGCCGTATAAATACTATATACAATGTATATGTGGATGATTGTCACAGTCGCTAGCGTTTATTCTTAAATGATGCACTTGACGGCGGCTATGAATATACTTGATAACAGAATAAATAAGGAACGTAGGTTTTCCCGGTGTAACTGCTGGATAAAGTTTTCTCGGGATTCCAACCGGGTAGCGTCGTTCATTTGCCACAACGTTTCGATGGCTTGCACCGCCATCTTCTTCAGGTGAACAGAATAAATGTTGGTAACCCCAAAAATCATAAAATATTAAACGTATATATTTAATGCATACAAATTACCAAAAGAATAAACCAAATGGCAGACGAAAATTAGTGATGGAGATGTGATGTTTGATACATGTCCAATGTCAAACTTCCCATTCAAAAACATTTAAAGTTCCAACCGTATCTTTATTTGCTGTCTTTCTCTGGGCAATATAAAGCAAATAAGATATTGAGACTTGTCTACGGAAGAAATCTAGTTTGTTCTACAATTGAATTGACCCAGTTCTTCTCCACAGCGATCATTTCGCAGTTGGTAACATTTTCATCTAAAAGATGTACCTCTAAAGTGTTTTCTAAGCAAACCAGCAAGCCTCGATGACTTGTGGATCAATCAGATTCATATTGGATGTTGTGCGATCCACATTCCATCAATGTCTGTTACTCCTGACTGCTATACGTCCAATTTCAGCGAAATAGGAGGTGGGCTACGCTTCTGAGTAGGTGAGAAACCTGACTGGTTCGATGAGGTGCGAAATACAGCTACAAAAATATCCAAATAGCCGTGAGAAAACTGAAGACAGGTTTTAGGTCTGGTATTGCATCTGATCTTGAAATTTAAAACTCGTTTCTCTCGAGTCGGACCTGAAATATGTAGAACATTGTGGTTACGGGCAACGGTTAACATTGACCGTGAATATATTCCTGTTACAACACAGAAACAATAACAAGGGGCTCGCCTCTACTCAGTGTCTTAAAATAAACATAATCATCAACCTAACTGATCACCATATCAAACAAGTATTGTAGACTGGTGTTGTGGTTTTAGAGGAGGCAGAAAACATTATTCAGTTATCGACTTTGGATCATCCCAGGGTCAGTGAGCCATAACTTACACATCAAACTCGCCTGGACCTTACGTTCCGGGATGTTACAACCTTCAGTCCTGGTTTACTCTGAACGAAATTTGATTAAAAAAATAAAGTCGCATGTCCTGATCGATATCATCGGTAGGACAAGGTCCAGGTCAAACTAGAAATATATCTGATGTATTTCCACAATATGGATCATCTTAGAAGAAATGGGCCCCATCCTCGTGATCGCTTCTGTGACTTCTCATTAAGGTTTCTTCAAAAATAAAAGAACGGAAATTGAGACAAATTGTTAAAATGATCAAGTCAGACAAAGTTTTACTTCACCTTCCTGTGACTTGAATTTTAACGCGCCTTTGATCCATTTGCGCAAAGTCATGAATTTCCTATAATTTCCAAAAATTAAGGTGTGAATTGTAGGTGATTGTGGCTTAGGTTTACAGGAATGCAGGGATATTGAATCGGTCCATGGACGTCGACTCGAAAGATCTCAGTGGTACAGCGCCCATCCGGGGTTCGAGTCGACATTTTTATATTCTTGTCTTTCTTCTGAATTAACTATACGCTCAATGGAAGCAATTCCATTTCCTTTGACTTGAATTTTTATTACTGTCAACTGAAGGAAATATAGATAATTTGGATCCGACGAGAATTCTCTCTGATTTCCTTGAAAGATTTTAGGAACATTGATGTTTGTCACACAGATGTCGCTATCAGTCGCTTGTGACAAAATAGACCCCGTTTGGTTTCATTATTTATTAATAAATATGCCAAATATAGAATGGATTGGTTATTAGCCAATTTGCACTGTCCCATGATTTATAGAACCTGTGGTCTGATTGGGCACATCATGAAAGCAGACCGCCGTGTGGTGCGTCAGTGATGATGGAAGAGACTAACTAACACGTCTGATCGGGAAAAGCCTAATAAGCGAGAAAAGCCCGATGACTGGTTTTATCTGTCAATGCAGGCTGATCTTGAAAATTGAAACCTGTTTCACTCGAAACGTGGGACAAACCTGATTAAGAAGAAGAAAAGTAGTAGTTTGGGGCAACGGTTAGCATTGACCATCATCAAGTCTGCTCCAGTTTACTTACTTTCCAAAAACTTAGTGTTTGAAGACACTGGCATATTCATCACCATCTTCAATAAGCAACAAATAGTCACTGTGAATCATGTAAAGAAAGAAAAATGATAATTGTTCTGTCCCGTCAAAAATCAATTAAAATTTGGACCATTCCGAAACGACCAAGCATTTATTGGATTGATTAATCTGATTCAGTTTAAGTAATGATATTCAAGCCCACACAAAGTACATTTTCATTGTATTCGACCAGTGCAGATGTAAGTGGACCGAGAATCAGGAACAAAGCCTGATAATTGAAAGAGAACCCAAAATAAATCTTTATACTCCTCCAACCATCTCACGCCAGTAAATTGGAGGATTAAGCTCAATGAATTTCCAGACAACGAATTCCACAGTTAAATTCTCAAAATCATATTTCCGGTTTTCTTTTAAAGCGAGAAATTAATGATTTTAGTGTTTCATCAGTAACTTCTACTTAATAAATATATGTTAGTGTGAGAGGGAGCGTGAGCTTTGTTAGTCGTATTGTAATTGAAGAAGGAGCTTGTACGTGACGGGATTTTCTATTAGCAAGAAATTGACATGAGCACGCCCTCTACTTTACTCTGGATTTCCCCCGCTCATGCCTGTTCAATCTTAGAGCTCGTCTTGCACTTGAAATCACTGTCTGATAATAGACTCATAAACTAAAGTGACGACGAATAAAAATTGAATTGCGTGCAGCCATTATTTCCCTCTGCAAGAAATACAATCAGAGCCAATTCACGCAGTTGTGATGTGAAAATAGTAGAGGGAGAGGGGGAGGGGGAGGAGAAATAATTGAGAATGCGAACCTTGACTCACATTCCAGGACTTATCATTAGACTGGATTTCACAAGATTGACCATAGTTGCGAGACTATTACGCATCTGATCAGACTATTTTTTTCTACAGTTCCTCACTTTACTCATAAAGTTATCACACAAGTAACATATTTATCATTTATTAGGGGTTATTAGTGCTGTTGCTCAAACTTTTTTTTATAGGTCAGTTTATCTACTATCATATTATCCTTATTTGTTTTGGTTGGGTGTTTTGATTTCAGTTATCTTTTATCATATAAAAGAAATTGTTTCATTGCAATTTTTACCTCAATTTTCTTTTGGTTTTATTGTTCATGATTAGCACAAGCTATTAAAAACCACTGTCGATTTTACTTAGGGTGAAAATGACAATATTTCGGAACTTGATGTTGAGTATGGAAGACTCAGAACACTCACAGATTATTTTTATATAATATTTGGTTCCATTATTTAAAAGGAATTGGCGTATTGAGGTATAAATTACGTTCATAATTTCAAAGTTTTGGTGACATCATAAATTACACTGTTAATGCACAACTTCTTTACTGGAGTCAGTAGCTAATTTTGTATTAGATGTTAACAAATCGATTCTGACGTCACGGACGCAGATGGTGAGTGAAAATGAAGAAGCTGTTGCCAAGACATTTAGCAGAGAAAATGAGCCGCCTATTTGAGATAATTGAAATAATTCTCATGTAAAATTATCTCACAGCAAAATTCTTCAACATGTAGTTTCATTCAGTAATTTATTAGAATTTAAATGGCAAAGGATTGAATTTTTTGTAGAAGGTTTAAAATTAGGCTTCCAATAGAAAAAAAATAGTTTATTTATTATTCACAAACATTTGGCATTGGAAAAATATATAGGTACAAGTGATGTATGTACAATAAAAGTGGACTGGACTAGTTTTCTATTTCCCTCCACAAGAGAGATTGCTTCCCTTCTTCATTTTAGAGGTGAGAGACGACGTCCACCCCCGCGTCCGCCCCCGTAGGCTCGTTGCGTGCCTTGGCTTCACGTGACCTGCGATCTGCAAGAAATACAAACGAACAAACATAAAGAGAGTAAAAATAGAAGAGAGGGAAGAACGAAAAATAGGAATAGGGAAAGTAGGAAATTCTGATATAACGAGGGAAGAGAGAGTGATTCAAATATAATTTTGATAACGGAGATTTAAAAATATCTTTGTAACGGAACTAACAATCCTTCCTTATAAGCGTAAGTGAAACATGAGTATCCACGTACCTGTGGGTAGGAGAGCGTTCCAGATGGCGTTGGTGGGCAACTCCACGGCGAGACACAGCAACAGACCCAGAAGGTAGGCCTGGACCAGGTCAGCCATCCATTGCCCTATCTGAAAGAAATAACGATAACCAAATATGAAAACGAAAAAACGGACGAAGAAGCAAATAATTAGTTATGGCGACACTGCCAGCTTATGAAGAGGGTTGGAGATACATGAACGTGGAAATGAAACGTCAATGATATAAATCCTTACTATCCATGAAGTGTAGCAACATAATTAGTGATGTAAAGTGACAAAGAATGTGAAAGGCGGAGAAGATGTCATGAAACGAAAATTGGGGGGTATGCGATGAAGATAACACTAACACACTGCAACGTATTTTAATAGAGATAAGACAAACCAACTGAAACGTATTTAAATAGAGAGACTAAAGAATGATAATCCAGAAATAATAAATCGTTTCAATAATCTTCCCGGAGGCCTGAAGATGAGCAAGCAACGACCTCTGATTTGGATATTGGGGCGGGCCAGGGGCTTACGGTCGGTCCCCAAAAAGTGTCGTGTGCATCGTTAAACTGATTGTTGGAAATATTACGTTCTCTAAGAGATCTGATTGGACGATTCAACATCATCGGGCAGGGGAGATCCTTGCAGGCGGCTCCTGGCGGCATTCTCTACATTGTATTCATTCCTTTATTTTCTGCAAAAAAAGTCATTTCTCCGTCATTAAACTCCTAAGTTAATAAATTACAGCAAAATGCCAACCACTGTGCTTGGTTCAGTTAGTTGAATTCTGTTTAGCGTATTGCTTGGTCTCCTTCGATTGTTCTTACTCCACAAACGCCCCTCTAATGCTAATTTTACAAGACCCCCATGCCTCAAAACGTGTCTATCACTTCTCTTAGTCAACGTCCTCCATGTTGTTCTCTTTTCCCAATTTCTGTTAAAATCTTCATCGTTAATGATTCTATCAACCCATTTGATTTTCAGCATTCTCCTATAGCACCACATTTTCAAAGGCTTCTATTTTTTTCCTTTCTGCGACTCCTACCGTATACTATTTGCACCCATATAACGCCACACTCCATTACAACGTTTTAGAGGTGAAGCAGAAAGACGTTACAGTACTTCCTATTTCATTCTGTTTTCCTCCTCTAGATCTGCGACCTGTGCTATGTATGGTTGATGATCTGTCTGGACCTCCCATTCTAAGAGGTAGGATGTCAAATGGCTTTTGTTAATATTCGTGGGAAACTATGAGAAAAATATAATAACGTAAATTGGAGGACGACACTGAAAGCATAAAAACAGATATCATATTCTGGTGCCCTAACGTGAGATGAGATGAAGGATGGCAGAAGAGAGAGAAGAGTCGGAAAAATGAATGTACAGTAGATTGTGAGGTAGAGAGAGACGATAAGAGCAGAATGGTCTCATAATGTGACGTAGACAGTCACAAGGTAATTGAGCTGCAGCTGCTGGTGCTGACAGTAAAGTCCGTGGGGAGTCCCTCGAGCTTTCTTTAAGGAACATGGTGGAGTTTTCACTCCAAGCGAACAACGACTGTAGTTACTTTGTGGAGGCTTCATGGAATGATTCCATCGGACAAAGCTTCGTGAGAAAAACAGAGATATTGGGAATACTCACGATGGCAGACTCGTTGACGAAGATCTCTCTGTCAACGGTTGCCATCTTGACCTTCTGCAGGGTGAAGTGGACGAGATATGCGCTGTAGGTGAGTCTTCCCAGCGGCTGGAACGGCTTCCACGACAGCACCATGTTGGCGAACCCTGCAACCACGGACAGAAACACAGCCATGACGCTGGAAGGGAGAGGGACAGCGAGGAGAGGTGAGGTGAGGTGACGGTGACCACTCACATCCGTATCCCAGGGCACAGCCGCAGATGGTGACGGCCATCCCCGTGGCGAAGGCTGCTCGATGCAGACCTGCGTACACGGCGGCCACGGTCACGTCGTACTTGTAGTCCTCCTGGTAGAAGGGGAAGGCCGACAGCGTCAGGCCCAGGGGGAGCGTCAACGCCAGCAGCCAGATGGTCGCTCGAATCCACTGCAACGAAACGTTCCTTCATTCCTAGGATCCCCCTTCTCTTCATCTGAGACATTATTTTTAGTGAGTTCTCAATATTTCTGCTGGCATCCCGTAATCTTCCTTATTGGAACCATTCTCTTTCTTTGAGCTCTTATTCGTTTACATTATTTCGTTTGGGTTAATTTCTGGAACGTACTTTTCCTCTAACTTTGGCAATATTATAAATCTTCTGCATACCACACAAAATTTCAAAACACGTCATTTGAAGAGTCACCACACACAGCATCAATTCCCATAGCAATACCGACATAAATCGTTTATTACTTAGGAATGACTGAAACCAAGTTTGGTTCCAGCCAGGACAAAGTAAACCTTCAATCTTCGTACTATTTATACAAAATAAATTATTACATCTATTAGTCAGCAATGAAGAAGGGAATACGAAATCGAAAGAGTTGGCATATTTGTCATTAGTACGCCCACTTATGGAATATGGTGCAGCATGCTGGGATCCGTACAGGATAGGTCAAATAGAATCCTTAGCGACTAGGGTGGGATACGCTACAGACAAGAAGAGAAAGAGCTAGGCTACACATTTTCTACAGAGTTTTTGCAGGTCAAAAACCTTGGCAGGGAATCCGTGACAGAATGAAAGAATCGACTCGGAACGGGAGGGGAGGAGTGATCACCTGTTTAAATTACAAGCAAGGAACCAAAAAACAGACGTTGGAAAATATTCCTAAATAGGACAATTAATGACTGGAACAATCTGCCTACAGGAGTATTTGGGGAACTTCCTCTAACAGAAAGAAAATTTCCACTCAATCTAAGCTTAGTGCAGTGTAGTGAAGTGATCAGTGCTGCGAAATCTCTAAAAATATACTACAGTGAAATATATTTCAGGTGTTTTTTGTTTTGTTTCTTTTTTTTCAGGCAAAAACAATACTATTCTTTTTATAAAAAAATCACTTCTAATAATATGATTCCACACTTATTTATTTATATTGAATATTCAACTATAGGTTAAATATGGTTCTTACGACCAGTTTATTAATAATTGTTTAAGTTCTATGTATCTGCCACCGGGCATCTGCCCATTTGTAGATTTAATAAATAAAAAATACATATTTAATTACGAGCTATATGATGATGCGCTGTTGCGGACAGAGGGTAAGAGTGGGAGAAACTATCTTTAAGGTCCCGTTCTATGCATATTCCTGGACTTGGCGTATGTAAATGTTATCTGTGCCACAATTAAATATAAAATTTTCTGAAGAGAACATAACTTAATTCTAGATCAAAAGCAAAGACGATGTGAGTGCTGCACAAGGGGATCTAAGGAGGTTGGAAACGTGGTCGGAAAAGAATGGTATGAGGTTAAACCCAGAGTACTTAGGTCATACAATATATTAAATTGCAAGTACTTAGGAATCATCATCAACAAACAGCTCAATTATCGTTCGTGGCTAATAATATCGTGAGAGGCAACAAAATCTAGCGACAAAATTCGTAACCAGAGAAAAACGGGGCAAAATGAGAGTTATTAAAGTCTCTATGGGATTCGGCCAGGGCAGAAATAAATGGAAGATTAATTTTGCAGTCTTACGAAAACAGAAATGTCCGCTGCAACAAAATTCGTTCTATAGGTCAATGAACAGGCGTGTAAAAATTCTCCATTTGTAAATGTAACCATAGAAATATGGAACAGTTTGCCTGGAGCACTCCTGGATACATTTAGTTTAAATTTTGAAATTTTAAAAGACTAATTGAAGAGAGGATGACCTGTGCATTAAGAAAAAAATATGGTAATTTAGACGCTGCCAAATATTGTCATCAGTATTCTTTTATTAAATAAAATTCAGTATTTGTAGTAGATTTTACTGGCGGAGATGAAAGAGTTGGTAATAATATCATACATTCTTAATTATGCTCTTAGACATTAAAGGCACTTACATAATTTTTGAGGAGATCTCTGGATCTAAATAATTACGTCCAAAAGTTTCATAGCATCTGCAATGATTTGTGAGAGGAATAATTACTACGGAGTTAACTACAAATTTCTTGACGATCCTGATTTGGTGTGCGTACAAAAATTAGAACAACCAAATTCTTATGGATGTATTTGGAGGTACGTCAAATGTCTGTACAGTAAATTGACGAAAGTTGTAGGAATCCTGCTATTTGGGAAGCGTAATAACTAGGGTTGGCAGAAGTATAGTAGATAGAAAGAGTAGGACGGCACAGGCAAGGAAGGCTTAAGTGAAAAAGAGGAATTTATTTACGAGTAATATAAGTGTGAATATTAAAAAATCGTTTCTAAAAGTGTTGGTATGAAGTGTGGCGTTATATGGGTGCGAAACGTGTACGCTAGGAATTGCAGAAAGGAAAAGAATAGAAGCCTTTTAAATGTGGTGCTATAGTAGGATTCTGAAAATCAAATGGATGGATAGAATCACTAACGAGTTGTAAACAGAATAGGGGAAAAGAGAACAATATGGAGAACGATGACTTGGCCAAGAGAGATTAATAGGACACGTTTTGAGGCATGGGAGACTTGCAATATTAGAATTAGAGGGAAGTAAGAACAGAAGAATGAAGCCAAGGCATACGCTTAACTGATTACAGAGGATTTGGGATTACGTAGCTATGTAGAAATGAAAACTCTTGCATTGGATAGGTTAGCATCAAAAAGTCTGATGAAATTGTTTCGGATCGTTTAGAGTCTCCTCAAAAGAGAATTTTACTCCGCCTTTTCTCTATAATAGTCTTAAGGAGAGTTTGTGACTGGGAGAAGGTGTTTAATCTTTATTTTACTGTTTTTGGTTGATTCAACACTTTTATATACTACCAGTCTTATTGTTAATGGATTCATCCAGAGGCGAAACACATTGGCCAAAGAAGAAAATGTTTCAATAGTGGAAAATGAGATTACACATAATTTCAAGGGGTTGAAAATGACAATGTCGAAGCTTCCTACTGATAATAAAAATTTTAATCTGAAGACTGCTTTTGGTTGAGTCAACAGATATTTATTTTAGTATATTCCATTTTTATATAGACATAGCAAAGGAAAATGGTATGGAAGACACTCCGTTGCAGCTGTTGTGTTCATAAAATGAAATCTGGACAACTAAGAATCATTTCATTAGAAAATAGATAATGAATTAGACAATAAACAAGGAAAATATGCGATGAAATAAATACCACACAACTTTTCATCGCACCTCGTTATCTTCTGCTGTCGACAGTAGTTAAAATTTATTCAAGTCATCTGAGGTTAGCCGCGAGTCGTCTTTCAACGATCTATTGTCAACACCTGAAGAAAGCAACGTGCGGGGATGAAACCTTTTGTCATTCAATTTTGCTTGTTCACTGGCAACTTCGCTGTCTAGTTATAATTTTTAAATTGATACAGAAGTTTTATATTTCCAACAAAAGAAAATCCTAAGTTTTCCAGAGTCTTTGATAATGTAGACAACACAATTGACTTCCGCTTTCTTCAAACTTAACATTTGGTGTTTTGAATTTAACTACTAGGTTTTTACAGTTCGGTTGTTAGATTAGTTTCTTAATTATTTATTACATTCATCCAACATTTTGTATTTTTAATTATACGTTTCTGATATGTTTAGTACTTCCGAGAGATTTACGTTTTATTACCATTTTCTTCAGTTTACGACGAATATAATCAACGGCTCCTTGAGAGTGGGATTGTGGCTGCCTTTTCACGGTAATTAGAGCCCCTTTTTATTGGCTACGGTTCACGCCGTCGGTCCCCGGGGGGCAAATATTCCTAAACACCTCGTCAGCCTTCAGTTCAGAAACCAGCTGCGCCTTCGTATCTCTGCCTCCATCTACACACTCCCTCCCGACTTTCCGTCCAGTTTCGAGGTTAACTCTGACAAGACCGTGAATTCCTCAAAACAGAGATTAACATCGGCACAAGGACGCAGAGCTGATCGTTTCTTCAAAACACAACTCGATTAATATTCAGTGAAATAGGGCAGTTAGAAACGGAAATATGGTCATGAGAGAATAATAAATAACCTTAGAAACGGAATCTCATAAAATTAATACAAACGCCTAAATTTAAATACATTAATAAACAATATCGTAAGAGAAAATATGGTCCAAAAATTAAATATATGAGTCACAGAAAAAGTAATAAATAGATTATAATGAAACAGTAGTCTCCAATACTCGATGCTCATCAATCAAAAAGATTAGTAACTTGTTCTGTGAATAAATCTGCTCACTACAGAATTGTACTGAGGCTTTAAGACGACAGTGAAAGGCCTTACATCATCCCTAGAGTCCAGATAAGCAGACACAAAAGGCGTGTAGTCGAGGAACAAAGGCTGAGTGGCGGAAGCGATTTTGAAAAAATCCTGTCTAACAAAATGGCTTCCAGCGTGTCCTTACGACACAAGTGCATTTAAATTGTAATCCTGACTTATTGCCAAAATGGAATGATTGTTTGTCAAGTATTGGCGATGTCTTCGGGCAAGAAGGCAGCTTAGGGCCGCAGGGAGACGCGGTAGGATGGCTTGATTTTTTTACAGCCATTGTTGGGAAATGGAGTCTTATAATGTTAAGAAGGACACGAAGAACCTTGGAGAGCTAATTTAACTGAAAGAGACATGTGTAAGATTTCTAAGAAGAGAGTAGTTGTGAGAAGTGTGGGCAGAGAATTGACGGGGTTAAATTCTATAAATTAAGAGAAAATAAGGAATAAGGCAAGGATGCAATCTGTCGCCCATGCTCTTTAACTTATATGTAGAACAGGCGATGAAGAAATCTAAATGAATATGGAATCAAACTGCAAGGAGAATAAATAAAACCCCTGAGGTTTGCAGATGATATTGTAGTATAGGGGAGTCAGATGAATACTTGGAAACCATAATAAATGGCATGAACGTGGTCCTGGTGGAAGAGTACAAGATGATAATTAATAGAGGGAAAACCAAGGTGATGGAATGTTGAAACAGTGGAATAACAAAGGATGTTAGATTGGGAAGCGATTGGGACATCATTGCTAAAAATGTTTATATGGAGTGCGGCGTTATATGGGTGTGAAACGTAGACGGTAGGAGTTGAAGAATGGAAAAGAATAAAAGATTTTGAAATATAGTGCTATAGGAGAATGAGATGGGTGGATAGAATCACTAACGCGGACGTTATAAGGGAATATAGGGAAAGAGCGATCAATATGGAGGACGTTTACTAAGAGAAGAGAGAGATTAATAGGCCACGTTTTAAGACATGAGGGTCTTGTAAAATTAGCATTAGAAGGAACTGTGTGGGGATAAGCACAGAATAGGGAGGACAAGGATGGAATACGCTATCCAGTTTAGGGAAGATGTGGGACGTGGTAGTGATTGGATAATGAAAAGGCTTGCGCAAGATAGGTTAACGTGGAGGGTTGCATCGGACCAGTCTTAGGACTGAATACCACAACAACAAATTAAGAAGTATGCGTCATCGATGTTAGTTAGAGCGTAGTGCCAATAATTGAAAATATATGAGTTAGATATGGCTGTAGAGTTTACCACGGGTATCCTTGTGTTGTTCTTCTTGATCATGTAGAAGGCGTAGCCCGCGGTCACGCCGATGATGTAGGGGCTGATGTTCATGTGGCCAGGCGCGTAGGAATACAGGTACGTCCTGTCGTACGACACGTTCTTCACCAGGCTACAACAGAGACAAGATACAAACATCGGCATGCTAATTGGAAGGCAATTAGGCTCGGAGAGTGAATGGAGACAGCCAGTGAAGGGTTATCATGAGAGGTCATCTGTTCAGGTGAAGACAGTAAAAAGAGGAAGCGGAGAGAAAGACACGCGGCGGCAAGGCTATTAGCATCGCTAAGCGGCTCTCACAGTCTGTAAAACAAAAAGAGCTACTGGTTACAACTAGAAAGAAGACATTAAAGATAACGTGCGTAATGGTGGGGGAAAATAGAAGAGATAGCAGAAGGAGAAAGTAAAATTATGATACGAAAAACGAGAAACGCTATTAACACCGCTAGGGATATCCTATAAACCGAGCCACTGCTTCTGGAGTCAAAATAAATATATGTAAGCAAGACCTGAAGGGGTAAATGTGAAGAAAAATGAGAAAGAAAGCTGCAGTGAACCGTCAATGAAGAGAAAATAAAATCACCGGCGTTGAAGAAAATAAATAGGAAAAGTAATCATAAATGCTGCGGCACTTAAAAGTTTAACTTCAAGTACAGTAGAAAAGGAAATGAGTGGATAACTTCTTATAAAGTAGAAAAATTTGTAAATATTGCATGGTATTAATTTCTTGTTCATCAATGGCAGAACTTGAAAGTATAGGACTGAATTAGGACAGGCTACATATTGCTGATCCACTGAATAGCAACTACTCTTCATAGAATAGAATAGGAAGAGAAGTTGAAAGGGAGGAGAGAAATACAGTCAAGCGTTAACCAGGTTCCCCAGTATTCGCTTTAGAGAAATGCTGGGCAAACACTAGAAAACCTCCATCAGGTAGGTCGGGCTCTTGTCTACCTTTCTCACGCCATTCCGAATGGCGGGAGAGGACTTTGTTGTGGGGACGCAGCATTCTCCTCTCCGTGAGTCGACCAGCTTAGGAAGCAGAGATAAGTTTCACAGTATGTTATCAGATTGCTAAACTCGACTCTGAGAGATATTAAATAAGAAAAAAGAACGAAGATACTGGATGCAATTTGAAAATAAGAAGACAAGAATGACGCGTAAAACGCTGAAAAGGTAAAAAAAATCACAGGATGTTACATTGAAACACGAAAGGGTATAAGGAAATGTAAAACAACAAAGTCTTGGAAAAATACGTAAAACAGATACAATACAGAAACGATATCGATAAGCACTGTCTATTAGACTACTTATAATTTGTTTAAGAAATAGAACCGTACGAGAGGAAATATAAATGTATGTTAAACGTCAATAAGAAGAAAGGAAATAAGGAACAAGAAAAAATGATCTCAGAAGCTACAATAAGACCTGAAGGACAGATTAACTGATATTTAGGGAGGCTGTGATTAGTTTGGTCAGGTATAAAACCATATGCAGAATAATCATTTTCACAAAGGGAAGAGGCGGGAAAGGTTCCTTTAAAAAAAGAAAGTTTTCCAGATTGAAATAAAGAGAACAAACGGATCTAAGTCGCTGGATCTGGAATTTAGAGCTATAAAATATTAAATAAAGCTAAGCGTAAAAGATTAAATGCATTAAAGGCATAATTATTATAGAAAAAAATTAAATGTGTATTTTTGAAGAATCACTTGATTACCCTGGCAGAACGAGCATGGTGGGGTCTAGCTGGAGCGAGTAGGTCTGCAGCATGGGGATGCCGATGGAGATGAGGATGATGGCGCTGAGCAGCGGGATGGCGCTCCTGGGCCACTTCCAGATGCACGTCATCACGAACAGGCACAACAGGAACAGCTGCGTGTCCGCAGCCAGGTACCACGAGTGCAGCAGACACTGAAACCAGAAGCAAACGGAAATGCGGTTCAGGACTTTTTTCGAGTCCCTGACAGTAATGAAACTCATGGGATTTAACTCAGGACTTAAGGGAAAAGAGGGCCCAGATGATGAAGGTGGACGAGCAAATAATTTTAGTCACCAACTTTTGGCAAGGCAAGCAGCGTTCTACAAACTAATCCAGTAGGGGAAGGCCAGTGGCCAGGATGTGTCCACGCATGGCAAGGTCGTTGGCCTGGAGTTCCCCAAGTTAACAAGATGTATGAACATGAGTATCCATAAATTTCTAACACAATAATCCTGATTTTATATCCAGTCGATGTAGTTATTCAGGAGCCTATCGTTATTGTGAACTGGATAGTTCCCCATATTACCGAATCGCAAACCTGAAGATATAAATTTGAGGTAAGGTGGTTTGTCCTAAAGTCATTCAATGCCAATAAATCAAACCCTCAGGACAAGAAGCATATGCCAAATATTTCTAGTAATTAAGTTCCAATCACGAAGGGGATGAGAAAGTTGTTTTACCTCAGCCCACTAAGAGACCAAGTGACTCGTCGTGCGTAAGCATTCTTTCATCCAAAGAAGAAAAGAGTACTTACCGTGTCGTCAGCATGCACGTAGTTGTTGACATAGAGAATGTTGGTCCACCAGTGGTTGCGGCAGTTATTCCAGTCCCAGTCGACAAACTGGTGCCATAGAGGGCCATGTCCCATGTGCCTCACGATGGTCGAAGCCACTGCGATCACCAGCGCGTACGGAGGCGTTAGTCTAATTAAGGACAACATTGCTTTAGTTAAGAGACTTCTTATTGGACCACAACGTAATCGCAATTTAAGAAGGGAGTTTCTAAACTCAGAGAATAATAGTGTGCTGTAAAAACTGTCGAGTCCGTAATATTCATTTTATATGTTTCACGATGATTCTGGTCATCGCCTTTTTATCGATAAAATAAAACCCAATTATTGTTTTTTAATATTACAATTTCTTCTCGGTAAATTTCTCCACAGGTCATATGTAGTTATTCAACAAATAATCGAGTTGAAGTTATTAGCGCCCCACTACAGTGCCAATGCTACCAGTGGCTTGTTTCTCTCGGCTTGTTTGAAAATACTGACCTGAGGCATCTGTATATGAAAACCGCTAAGATGTACGCGACCCTGAAATTCTTCTCCTTGGAAACTTCGTTAAGGAAGATGTAGGCGAGCAGGAAGCCGCTGATGACGAAAAAGGTGGACGTGATGAGATGTCCGTTGAAGATGGCCATGCGGAAAATCTCTTTGTATGACTGCAAACAAAAGTCTAGTTGGATCAAGTGGCTCAAAAGGTAATAGTAGAGGTCGCCGTTGGACACTCACCTCCTCGATGAAGTCGTGGTTGAGCATGGGTCCAGCTTGGATGAGGAGGACGGCGTGGCCCATGATGACGAGACTCAGGTTGATGAAGCGAATGCCCTGAATGCAGCGAATGTCGTCGTCCCTGTGCGAGACCCCGGACAAGCGGCGCCAGTTGGAGATGATGCTGAAGGCCAGGAGGAGCTCGAGACCTGCAATGACAACAACAGATAGTGGACCACGTGGAACCCCTAATAAACCCCAGAACTCCAATTTTCACTCAGAGTACATCGACGTGGAGACGACAGTGAGTGACATTACGTACCTTTACTTTTGGGTTTCTTCTCCTGCAACCTGAGACATCCTTCCGTGGTGGTGGCGACAGTCATCATCAGGATCAGGAACAGAACTATGCCCCTGCAACAACAGACATTGCGAACAAAATTTTAAAATTTAACGAGTGGAAATTGATTATATTTGTTTTGATAATTAATCTCGAACTTTATCTTTCAAATTTAATTTTCCAATCGCAGTATCGTTCCTATCTGGTCCTTTCTGACGTCACACAATAAGCTGATACTTCTCAATTCTCTGCTATCTTAATACGAAGAACAGTTCTCAACTCTTTATTTGCCACCCTGTCTGTCCATCCTTCTTTTAGCATCAAGCATAATGTATATTTAATTCATTTTGTCCGAGTTCCGGGTAACTTCAAACCTTAATGACTCTTTCCCATTTTCATTTTGCCTGTTCTTATCCTTTCCGAAATAACCTACGGAACTGAATTGTTTGTAATGTTATTTAATTGAGCTAATAACTTTTGCGGAGTAGTAGAGTGTCTCTGGCACGGGATATGTTAATTAGTGTAATTGTTTGTAGTGGAAAAAATTGCTAGGAAAGGATAATTATTGTTTCTATTAATTAAACCTGGAAAGAAGGCCTTATATGAAACTGAAGAACAGAAGTTCACTATAAGTATCATTATTTGGCGCTCAAAACATTCCGACCAAAAACGTTAAAGTAATGATAAAAATTCCTATTCTTCTTTGAAATTCTCATGACTTTTAGTATTCATCTCTGTTTCACATACAAGTCTGTTATCATTTCTTGTAAAATTTCTGTTTATTACAGCAAGGGCAAATGAATGCTTTCCTACAAAGTTTATTTTGAAAGAATTTCTCCTTCCTATATGGATTGATTTCACCTTTTCTCATTAGCCTCATCCTTCCGTTTTCATTTCATTTTCACATCCTATTTCATCTCCATTTTAGAACAATCTACTTCTGTCTCTTACCTTTGGTCATTCAAGGCATTTCGATTAATTCGACCTTATTTCCACATTTTCCGTCCTTTATCACAATTATATCTTTCGCTTTTCTTCTTGTTTAGGGTGTACATTGTATATTTGCTCACCCGACCACGAGGTCTGCCTTCTCTATGGGTTTGTCGCCCGCCACTTGGCACTCTGCCGCGTTGAGGTTGACTCTGACGGCGACGCCCTGCTCCACCGCCGCGGGGGCGAGCGCCGCCTCCAGCCCTTCCCTGACGGCCGTCGCCCCCATGAGCCGCGGCACGCAGACGCCCCAGCGAAGCACGTCCTTCTTGTAGCGCGTGCGGAGGCGGTTGTTGACCTCGATGGCGCGCCACAGCTCCGAGGAGGAGTTGCCCTCCGAGAGGCGGACCTCGGCCACGCAGTACTGCTCCCGGTACACGTCCAGGCACGCGTGGAACTGCCCCAGCTGCGACAGACGCCCCCGCAGCACCGCCGTCGGCGTCCACGTGCCTGCCACAGTGCAACATGACGACCATCATTTCAATAACAAATTTTACATATTCAGTACATTACATCATTTCAGGAAACAGGATATGAGTGTTCCAATATCAATTAATAACAGTTTTTAAATATATATAATTTATCCGAAATCATTACATGTTAATCT
Organism: Eucriotettix oculatus; assembly: GCA_034510155.1. Classification (NCBI taxonomy): domain Eukaryota; kingdom Metazoa; phylum Arthropoda; class Insecta; order Orthoptera; family Tetrigidae; genus Eucriotettix; species Eucriotettix oculatus. The sequence continues at coordinate 89,053,240 of CM067378.1, read as the reverse complement.
GTGTCAAATGATAACGAATTCAATTCAATTACACAAATAATTTTTAAAAGAGGTAGAAATATCCAAGAAAATGGTAAACGAACTGTTGACAGCACTATTAAAAAATAATAAAAAGGATATTGGTGACTAAAACTAATAAATCTCTTCGGTTAAAAATTCAAAAAATAATTAAAGGAAAAGTGGATCGAAATAGTCTGAAAATACGGGAATATTTTTTTTGTTTTTTTAACCCAAAAAGGTTTATAATCAGACTACTGGTTTTTTAATATATATTAATTAATTTTAAAACAAGGCGCTTTCGGCATACAGTTTAGATATAGTCATCTATAAACAAAATGATAATTTTTACAAAATAAATCGATTAAAGTTGTCGAATTTAATATACATATAAATATACATGTGGAATATTACAAACTTTTTACGCCGTACTTACACATTTCTTGAAGAATAAATAATATTTATGAGCCACATTAGATCTAATACGTTATTTTGCCTTTTAACAAATTGAAGGTATGTTAATATATTTAAACAGCTAATGACCTTTTACAGACCTTTATTATAAAATTTACTTGTAACAACGTTTCGGCATGTTTTTACGCCTTCTTCAGGTAGTTATTGGCAGACTTGTGGGAAAGGCGTGGTGAAGTGTTACTTGTTGCCTCGGATCTCTACCATATTGTTGGACTTTTGATGTAATTTTTTGTTGTTATGAAATTGTTGTGGTAAGTTTTTGTTTCCATACATTCTTTTAAAAATCTGTCTCAATTTCACCGCCCTAGGGTTAATTATTTGTACATTTTCCTCTACAGGGAGGAAATAACCTGAAGAAGGCATAAAAACATGCCGAAACGTTGTTACAAGTAAATTTTATAATAAAGGTCTGTAAAAGGATATCAATTGTTTAATTATATACAACAGACGTTTAGAGTAAGTTAATATATTATAATACTTAATTGTAATGTCTATAATGTGTATCCAAAATTTATAAAACTGTGTCTATTTCCTTCTGTAACAGTTATAATTTTGTTTATAGTTGATTATAATAAAAATTTCGACAAGAAAAACTGTTTGATTATCACAGTAAAATAAAAAATTTTAAGATCAGTCATGTTAAATTATAGGTGAAACAGTAATAAAATGAGAAGTTGAGAAAATGAATGTAAAGCAAAAGTATCTGAACGAAATTCATAACAGAACACGTAAAAATATAGGGCATATAAAGTGGAAAGGTGATCATAGAAATTGAAAGAATACAAATCTAGACCCAAAAGCGAAAAGAGGGATAGAATCGTAAGAAATTCAAAAATAGTAAGGTGGGAATTAAGTAAGTTCGCGGACTCTTCTGAAATGTCGTGATCTTTGAGTCTGTCCTGGTCTATCGCTTGCTAAACCTGCTGCTCCTTCCCCTCATCCTCAATATTTTTGCGTTTACAGAATCGCGTCGTCCAAGTTTTGATGCATTTTTAAGCTCGCTCAAGCTCGTTGGGCTTCACATTCCAGTAACTTCATGGACAGCATTTTTCCAAAGACGACCTTAAACTTTGAGTATGTCGCTAGAACGTTAAGCTTAGGATGAGTGTGGGTCAAACAAGTAACATTTTGCTCGAGGAACTCAGAACAGACCTTGAGTGCGGAAGGTAAAGAACGCGAGGGTTCGTGTTTTTCCTCGTAAAAAATTCGCACTGGACGCAGGCTGCGCAGAAAACCGGATATTGCAAGTAGTCGATAGCCAAGGGAAGAGGACGACAGGATGAATCACGTGCAGTTAACGCAAAAAGGTCAACACGTTTCACGCGCGTCATCTAGTATCGAAATCGTCCTCGTTCACCCACTTTCCCAAATTCATCCTTCTCAAAACAAAGCGAACGCGATACACGTTCCTTCAGTTTGACTTAAACACAGATATTCTTCGTCATCAGTTCCTCACTATTTTGAAGTGATTTTCATGAAGTTCTCTGTGTGTGAGAGAGAGAGAGGAGAGAGAGAAGAGAGAGAGAGAGCGAGAGGAGAGAGAGAGGAGAGAGAGAAGAAAGATAGGAGAGAGAGAAGAGAGAGAGAGAGTAATTGGTGGATTTGGGAAAATTACCTCCATTTTCTTTTCGACATCCTGTTGATCATCTTCTTCGTCGTATGCTTTACGCTCAAACTCAGCCATTTTATTATCTTATTTCGATCACGACGATCTCCTTGTCTCCAACCATTCGTTTATGATTCACACCTCGCTGTAACTGTCGCTGTCGGAATGATCGCTTCCTATCACGTGGTCACTCCTTCTCTAATTTACTAACTACCCAAGTGACAAATACGGGTAGGGAAAAAAGGTTAAAATTTCCATGGTCAGCATGAAACACAAAGAGAAAAATAAAGAGACATGCAGACCGGTTGGCAAGAACGTGGCCACTCCTCCTCTCTTTCTTCTCCCAAAGCAAATAAGTACAGATGAGAACTAGATTGTGAAAATCCAATTTAATACGCATGCAACCGTCTGAAGTGACGCGAAATAAAAAGAAGTAGAAAGAGATTGTTATCTAATACGTGAATTGTGCAATGACGCAGACAATACGTTTCACGCTTCTAAAAAGTAACAACAGACAGAAAAGGAAAACGAAATTTGATACAAGCTGCTGTCTGTCTGTTCATATGGGAGGAAAGAAAACTAGAGATGCGCCGGGTAGACTTTTTCCTCAGACAACTAGATTGCTTCGAGTATACGTCTGCTTTCCACATTATTGGTAAAGCGGCAACTGTATGATAATAAATAGTGCTTTTGCCTGTACACTGTCTGAATTTATTTATTTTCTTAGGTTTACGGATCGAAACAGTTTACACTGACCTTCTCTGTCTAATTATAGTAGTGACTCAAACGTAGCTCAGACAGTTTCTTTCGCAAAACTCGATATATAAGTATTTTAGGATGGCCTAATTATGTAATCGTGACGTTTTGTGGAGTGAAATATTAGTTTTAGATTCATAAAAAAGGTGGTTACCGTAGTGGGACGAACTGAAGAGATTGCTACTAAAGTTCTTTTCTAATGGGAGCCGAACTGACCTTGGAAATATTCCTCTTGACATACAAAATCAAATTCATGAACCCTTCAAGGAACTTATTGAATTATATTGAAAGACTGGTTACGATAATAATTTTTCCGTATTTTAATCAGTCACTTAAATAAACCAAAACTATAATTTAATTTTGATTTCAAAACTTATTTGGAAGAAGCTTTCGGCTTCGCCATATTCATCCTCATTTAATTTAGTAAGTATATAAAATTTCTAATTTTATTCGTGGATTTATACGCGATTCCAGACTGTGCTCGCTTTTGACGTTGTTAAATTACAAGTTTAGGACTAATTGAAAAGTTTCAATGTAAATTTTCGAAGATTCGTGGATGAATTTGCCGTTTGTGCTTGGTGAACACATGGGCATGAACTTTTGGAACTCCGAAGTTCGAAAAATTCTCTGTGTAGGCCAATAAGTCTTGAATCTCGTACAAATCCATGAAGAAAATTAGAAATTTTATATACTTACTAAATTACATGAGGATGAATATAGCAAAGTCAAAAGCTTCTTCTAAATAGATTTTGAAATCAAAATAAAATTATAGTTTTGGTTTATCTAAGTGACTGGTTAACATAAGAAAAAAATGTTATAATTCATGAACCCTGTCACATTAACGCAGCTGCGCTGCAGTTAGAAGTGAAACGATGTGGCAACGTTTGTCAACTTCTCATACTCTGAAAGTCAGAACTTCTCCCATTTGAAAACAATTATAGTGAGCTATTGGACCTTTTCTACTTTCAGGAAAATAAATGAGCTAAGTAAAATAATTTTACTTGTGATGTTGCATTTGAAATTTAATCTCAAGAACCTGGCCGATTTCGATTATCGTTGCTATGCAGGAGATTCTTAGGAAAATTGGACTGTCTTACTGTGTGTGCTTCTGGTAAGTAAGTGATGTAAGTAATGGCGTTACTCACATGCGGGGTGGCTGATGTTCCAGCAGGTTCCAGCATCTGCGTACCCGATTGCAGCTACCAGGATCAGCAACGTCTCTATCACAGTCGGAACCTCCATCCTGAAATTATTTTCTTTTGAAAGTCATACTCAGGTAGCGTCAAGTCCAGTTAAGATGCTTTTATCAACAAACAAAAAAAAATAAAGAAAAGAGTTTCCCTCCATTTTTACAAACAATCTCCTCTTATTAATTATATTTCAAATGTCTGGTGATGTTACCACCTCTGTAAAACAATATATATATTTACAAGAAAACTATATTACCATTTGACTTCATCAAAGTCTGACCTTCTGGAACATTTGCCGTGGAATACGACATGAGACGCGTCTTTTCCAGGTTCTCCTTTCACTTCGTTTATTTAGAGGCTCCACCAAGAAAATACAACAGGTTTGACCTGTTATCCAGCAGCAAAAACAACATATCTGTCGTTATTCTGAGCTAGATATATAATATTACACTCGGATATATAACTTGTATCATTAACACGTGTGTTCGCATAAGCCAGTTATGGAAATTTTATTACAAAAGCGATATAAACATGTAAATGGAGCTCTAATTAACTATTAAGTATTTGGTGCGATATTTTCCCAGACCCAGGATCAGGATGGGTTAAGCAAGGTGTACTTATAATTGCGAAATAGTACTCAATAAAAATAAATTCTGTTTGCGAAGGTTGAAGTAAAAAATACAAAAGAAATTCTATTTCAGGAACAGACTAGCAAAGTGTCTTTGAAAATTATACTATGGACAAAATACATTTTTCAAAAGATTCCGAAAACTGTGCATGATCCAGAGTTTTTGATGCATTGAATTAAAACTGTATAGAAGTTTGGGTCCTGTTGGACGTGTGAAACAACAAGTAACTATCCTTTATGTTCACGTCGGATTCCATTTGTTCTTCGTTCGGTTCATAGACTTTTGGGAAGTAAAGAGGGTGAAGAAAACAGAATTTAAGATTAAATAGAAATTTCCAATGTGATAATTTGTGTGAAAGATGCCAGTAATAAATCCCATCAGGCGGAGTGACGTCCTATGATCCACTTCCTACTCTCGAAAGGGATAACAAGTGCCGAAATTTTTCGCGAATCAAAACGGTTTACGGTGAATGTATTATGACCATAACGAGTTTATTTAAGTGGCTCAGGGAGTGAATAGGAGACAGAACAAATGTTTATGACGATGAGAGGAGTGGAGACCTTTCATTATGACTGATGAGTTGGGATTAAAATACATACCTCAGAGAGAGACCATCAATTTACAACGGTGTTGTGAGACCTCCCAAAAAGACACCAAAGAAGTATTCGGAACAAAGGGAGGGGAATTACGACGAGACGAGAGGAGTGTGCTTGTTGCACAACAACGCCCGTCCTCACACAGCCTCAGCTACCATGGCGCTCTTTGACTCATTTCGTTGTTTTGTACCACCCGTCATTCCTTTGACAAGGCGCCTTCACATTATCATCTTTTATCTCCATGAAGGCAAAATGGGTGGTTACAAATTTTTAACCGACGAGGAAGTGCAGGGGGAGGTTCTGAAGGAGTTGCGAAAGAGTTCTTCACCATGCACTGAACGAGATGGCGATCATGTGGAAAAATAATCAACAAGTGTATCTACAATATCCTTTATTCTTTTTTCAAATATTTTTTTTTCTAAAAGATGTAAAAATCTTGTATGCTTATGAACAATGTTTTCATAGGGAAAGAGAAATTTTCGTGAAAATTGTATGAGGATCGGTGATAGGGCTCACGTATCAGCATTACGTACAGAACAGAGCAGTTGTATAAGAAAAAGTATCCGTCAGGTAGAAACGAAATTTAAGCATGACCTTCATAAGGTTAATAATTGGTTTGCTTGGAGTAAATGGAACGTTTCAGAGAGGCCATTAATTTTTTTTTCAGCGAGCGAGTTTACAGTGTGAACATGTAATTAAAACCGCACGACAGCTGCTCTTTAGGCAGATTTATTTATGCAAGGAGGGGATCACGCAGTGAACAGGATAGTTATTATGCACAGTGTTTCCCTCCCTTTTATTTCTGTTACTGGAACTGGGTTATTGTTGTGAGTTGTCATCTGCGACTTGTAACGTATCCTTTGCGAAAATGATTTCCCGCGGCTGTAAAGGAACGGAGAAAGGCTTGCTCAACTCCACAAGAAGTTTACTAATTGGGCCCATCAACTGCAAACGTGCCACGAATGCGGTTACAGTTAATTAAATACAAATTTTTAAAATTCTCGCTGTTCCCTCTAATGCGACGCAAAAATTGAGGAAGGACAAACGCCCAGATACAAGCAGAATTAATTACAGAAACGATACTTTTTATATCTCCTTCAAGGTTTGATCCCGTTTCCTGAGCTGCGGAAGAAGAAAAAAGTGGGTATTTATCCTTCGTGACAGTCTTACCAACGTGGCAACATCATTTCCGGCAGAAAAACACAAAAGTTTGTTTTTTGAAACTCGAAGAGAACAGCTGCAGTTTGTAACATTGAACACGATGCAGAAAAACCCAAGTTTAAGAAGTAATAAATCTAAGGCTGGCAGAAACAGAAAACACCAAGGCTGAACTGCTCACTGGAACCTGTCACCTCCATGAATGTTACCATTTATCCCTTACTTTCCACCTGCAATGAGAGCGAAGAAGGACTAATACGTTGCTCGGAATATTTCCTTCGAGGTTTCGTAACACGTAAGACGATTCTGCCTGCAGTTTTAATATATTCATGCGAAATTTTCCTCCTCGACAGCCTTTTATCTGTTGCCTTAAAAGTAAGTCTAGTTACTTCTGTAACAACGTCACAGAATTTTTGTAGAGATCACTTTTTATTTATCTTGTATCTAAAGTATCCCATATTCCACGTTTGTTTTTCACGTTCTTTCTGTCTCTTACCATTTAATGGAGCTGAAGTAGATTAAGGTAACTTTGTTCTGGTGATCATTTGAGACAGTTGATAGGATGGTGTTATTAGAAAAGTTATAAAATAAATGGAGTGGAGTCAGGATCACTCGTCCGTAATATCGGCGTTCCATAGGGAACTGTTTTAGGTCCGGCACTTTTTAATTTGCTTATAAAATATGATTGAGAAATAAGTATTACATACTTCTTTGGGAAAGAATAAATTAAATTAGTTGATAAAATGAAAAGAAGCTTTAAATAAATTGAGTGTATAACTTACTTCAAGCAGACTTCACTTAAACGCTTTAAAAACGTATATTGGTATTTATGAAATATGCGATATATTAGTAATAGATAAAAATAAGATATACAGAGTTAAAATATTTAGATCGAAATATGAGCTTGGATTGTCATATACACGATGTGTGCAGTAAAAACAGTTGAATGATGAAGTAGGTAAAATTTTAACAAAAGTTATTAAAACTATTGTATATAATTCTGTTACTTTACCACTTTCTAGTTTAATATGCAGAATTTTATTGGATTAATAAGTTGCTTAATAGAGCGTTACGAATTATAACATATAAAAATATAAATAAAGTGAAAAGTTGTGTTAAGAGAAGTAAATTGTTCTAAAAAAATAATTTTGTAAAGCTCTATGCTCTGGTATTGATTTATAACTTCATCGGAAAGTTTTTTCATGTCTTAAAGGGCACGGGGACTGAAATTTGAAATTCTTCTAATTGAATTACTACTGATCTTAAATTTTAACTGTATGTAGACAAAGCACTCGTATATCAATTTGAAATTTTTTTTGTAAACTTTTTGTTTCTTGAGATATTTTCAAAATTAGTTTCTACATTTGGCAGTTTTGAAAATGTTCCTTGAATATATTTTACCTTTTTTCACATAAATGTGTAGAGGTGATCATTATTATCAATTGTCAGTATTATTTTTGAAATTGAATAAAATTGTGAGGAAAAAATAAATTTTTACTAAGTTACGGTTACTTAAATATTGGCACTTTTCAGCACTTCGTATTTTTTTTCTCACCTAAACTACTTGAAAATTAGAAAACTAATAGTTTTATTTGAAGGTATTAGCATGTAGATTATGTACAAAAAGAACGAGGACAATATCTTAATATTTGTGACGCATAGAAGGTTTTTGGTACCAGAAATCATGCAGGTGAGAAAAACATTTTCCTGCATAAAAGTAATAATTTATTAATTTAGAATCAAACGTATTGATTAAAATTATCCTGCCATATTTTCCATTTTTTGTTTGGAAGCTTCTTTTCTTAGTTTACAAAATTTATAGACATATTATAGGAAAAAATTAGATTTTTTTCAGATTTTATTAAAAGTAATAAATTGATAGAAACAAGATAAAATGTTAGGAGTTAATCGGATCTTGGCGCAACAAAATCAACTTAAAAATATTCTATTTGATTTTGAGTTTCGAGAATTTAAGTACTTGAAGAAAGCAATCGGAAACTATGATACGATTAGGAAATATAAGAATAGTTTATTTAGATACTTAATCTGATGTAACTAAATTGTATGCGTTATAAATAAAACCTTCTTTGATAGAAATTTCTTATTACACATATGGTTTACATAACCTGTTGGTTTTGGTTATCAGCATTTCCAACCCTTACGTAATCCTTCAACGGTATTATAAATGAATAAACCAGCCAAGTAAGTCAGATATATATTTTAATAAAAAAACTAGCACGTCGTATCGCTCTTTTTTGGGACTTTATAGATGATGACTTATCTATTGATAACTCAATGAAGTCAGATAAATATACTTTATTTTATGAATTTCACAGAATTATTTTCATTTTTCATATTGGAAGGCTGTCTCTTGTTTTTGACGGCAAAGTTTCTGTTTTTGCAACAGCCTCTTTTTTTTGTCACTTGTTTCTATCCCTTTTTTGTTTTTCTTGAGTGACTACTTCATCCTTGCACACAATATTGTGGTTAAAGTTTACTTTTAACTCATTTTTTGCTATTTTTATTGAAAATTTTTCATGTTCCGACAACTTCGTTTATTTAAATTTTACGGTATTTTTGTTCTCATATGCTTTGTTTTGCTTTTTGTGAAATTTAATCAGAGTTAAATCATTATTCTAACAGAAATTAATATTAGTGGAAAGTAATAATAAAGACCTTTTGAACAGCAGTCCTTAATGAGAGACAAGTTAATATAAAAATGGCGGACGTTGATTAGATATGGTCTGGAATTTAAAGCAAAATCTGAACTTAAACGTAAATCAAAAATTACTTTGCAAGTGATTCTCATCCAAGATAGTCTGCTTATAAAGTAATATTGGAGATGTCTCACGAATGTAAACGATCGCCACTGGAAAAGGCGTTTTAAATATATATTATTAGGGTTATAACTTGGGACTTGACAGAGTTCGCTTTCGATATTGATCGATTACAGGGTCTTTGAATGGGATCAGCCGGATCTTGACAGAGGCATTGTCGCGTGATATAATCAATGCCTTGGCTTGTGATGTCGGCCTTGCGGGTTTAATCTACGACAGCAAGTGCTCGTGCATCAGCCACATTCCTCCAATCCCAATCTCCTTGGGACCAGAACAAGACCCGATCCGACCTGACCTGCTCGCCATTACGAAAACAATGACGGCGGAAACGCTGAGGCAGTCTCACGGTCGACCACCTGCCTGCAAGTCCTCTATGGAAACCCACACACGGACCAGACAAACTACATAACTACTTTCCCGTTGATCTTTCCATGTCGACTATCTTGATTTTGACAACGTCTTCCCAGTTCGCTTTTCGAACCGTGACATTCAGGCCGTGCCAGTAATCTCATCGATCGTAATCATACTTAAAAAAAGTGTGTGTAGCCAAATGATCTTCAATCGAGTACTTTTCCGTTACGCTCTCCTTCTTCCCTCCAATCACTAAATTTTATTCTAAGAATTGTGCTTTTCAAAAATCCTGACTGATTCAAAAGGATGGAGAGTATTTCAACTGATATATTTCTTCAAAATTAAATATTCTGGCAATTTATAAATTAGTATATTGAATTATGACCTATTAAGTCACGAAAATTATTAATTGAGTTGATTAACAGAAATTACATTTAATAAGTCACATTAACTAGTCCCGGTCCGGTCGAGATTTTTCCATTGTGAGTTCAAGTTCATGGCCGTTGGCAAGTAGTGTAGTGTCTCTGGTAGGGGATATATTATAGAAAATCGCTGGGTTTTCAAAAATTATTCACAGACAATAATATTTTTTTCAAAGAAAATAATTAACCATTTTACGTAATCCTTTTTAGGGATAAGGTAACAAAAACTTTATATCTAAACCTTCAATCTTTAAAATAATGTAAAATCCTACTAACTATTCAAGTGGATGCTTCTGTGTTTCCTATGGGAATATTTGACTACGCACTTATCGTCCAGATCCTATCTTGCTTCACGTTAAATCATTGTCCAAACTGTCTTAGATATCCAGATCGTCAATTTTAAATTAGTACCGTTTTCCTAACATGTCTATGACCATGTGAAACTGTAAATGTTTTGTTTTGAAAAAATTGTAATTTATTTGTGGATGATTATGGCTGAATTGTTTTCAAACTATTAAATTTATATAAAAATCAGTATTTGAGTTTTAAATTAGTAACTGAGACTGATGGATGATAATAGAAAGTTATTAAATTCTTGGTCGTAAATGCCAATTTTAAAGGTAGTTTCTAATATAACCCCTATTTCACTACGTATTTATTAAACACTAAATTGAATATGAATTGTTGTAAATAACATTTCATTATATTTATATATATAAGCATATGACGTCATCATCAATGTATTTTCTGACCACCTTTATTTTTAACGTAAGTTGCTGTCCTTACCAATTTTCCATACTTATAAGGTCGCAGTGGTCCCTTGAAAGTTTGAAAACACTCCGCCAATAGATGCAAGGACTTTGATATCAAAAGACGAAATCATAAGGTGGACGAAAGTTGAGATATATCCTTTAGCTGCGGTCAGATGAAATAAAGTCTTCCGACGAAGCAGCGTTGCAAGGATTCAGGATTGGATATCTTCAACGGCAACTAACTGATTTTGACATGTGATTCTCGTTTTAGATGATGCAAGGGGAATCTGCCAGTCCGGAAGTTCCCAATATCTGGCTTGCGTCGTTTGTGGATGAAGATGGTCTGTGGTGAAAGTTTATGAGGGTAATAAATTGGGTAGAGATTCAACCGCGTCTTGGTTAGGTTGCTCAGTCTCTTCGGTCTATCCTGGAGAGTCTCAGCGTCTTCAAAACCCCAACAACACAAACGGAAGCTCGTCTTCCTATTAGTTGCAGAAATATTCGTTACGGTCTTATCAGCAAAGACGTCACGTTTTCCGAGTTCACTGACTTCATTGAACTAGCTGCTTTTATTTTGCATTTCCGTACGGAAATTTTTGTCCATCAGAATTTCAGCTCCAGTTTTTTTTCCGAGTTTCAAGAAAAGTGAAAATTCATTTCCCCGTACCATCTACAGGTGCCAATAACAGCAATGGGCGAGATCTCATATATTCAATTTCACGGTTTAGTTAAAGTCTGCTACCGTAAACGAGGTTCAAAGCAACTGATCCATTGTGACAGTGATGGACAGCGTCGGCTCCTGGAACTGGTTTACTGACCGACCTTGGTTTTCTCTCTGTGCTCCAAGTGCGTGCCCGTGCGTCTGTCTCCAATTTCACAACACGATCCTTTGTCTACTTCCCGAGTTATTTGGGAAATTAATTCGAAAAGTCCTGTTCCTCAAAACAGTGTGGCGATTCACACTTTACAGTGAAGGAAAATGTCATTAAGATACGCTTCTTTTAAATTTTAAAAATATAACAAGGTGCGTAGGTGATGTCTTCCGCATTCTTTAGTAACTTACATCAATAAGAAACACTACTGGCCATTAAAATGCCTACATCAGGAAGGAATGTAAATAAAATAATGATATTTATAGGACCTTATACTGCGACGGACAAGTAATTAACTTTTCAGGATAAATGGAGGTATATGTTCTGAGAAATCCTACCCGGAGCAGCCACCCTTGGCAATAACAGAACTTACTGACATGTACAGAAACAACTGTCCATGAAGCTTCAACACTATGCCGCAATTCGTCGACCGTAGTGACTATCCAAACCGCATGAGCCTGAGCAACAGTTAAACGAGTTCTGTAGCAAGGAAGGTCACGACAGTACGCACAACATGCGGTCGTGTATTGTCCTGCTAAAGACACGACCTGAAATCACCAGAAAAATTTAACACCTGATTTTCATAATGCCGGAATGAGAATAAGAGGAGGTCGAGAATTGTATCCAATGATTCCCCATACCATCATTTTAGGAGAAAGGTCAGAATGACGATGCGCGTTCTCCATGATGCCGCCAATTAATGTAATGCACCGTCTAGGATCACCGAGATGAAAGTCCATTCTGCTCCAAACGTCACCGAACTGTTCGTAAATACACTTGTATTTCTAACGACTCCATTATTTGACTCTGCGTTCTTATAAGTGCTATAGCAATGAACTTTCAGACCCTAAAACAACGCTCAAGTGTAACTTCTGTTTGAGAAATCACTACATGTCATATCTGCCGTGCAAATTTCTAGGAGTAGCAATTTTAATTGTTCATAGTGTATTAAGATACGACTTATCATTTATTCCTTCATTTTTCTATTTTTTTTTCAGTAGTCAATAGTACGTCGTTTTGATTTTCAATACACTCCGCAATATAATTCTGTGTTCATTTTCTCCTCGTAATATATTTCCACAACTGATAGTCTGTAGCCATAGCGGAGGGGTTGAGAACTGGACTGCAGAAATGTTGACTCGGGCTCGAGTCCACTCAACGCAACCATCTTTTATTTGTTTACTTTATTTGCCTTTCGTTTCTATAATTTTCTGTTTCAAGAATATTAAACGAGTGTATAAACTGTACTGGACCTCGGAGCGGAGGCAGTCTTTCGCAGTACGAGCCTTTGTACAGCACATCGCGTTAAAATAAACGCCTATAGCCTCTATCAGCGTGTGTTACTGTATCTCACGGTCCTTCAGAAACATGACAATATGCTTATTCGTCTACTAGGCTTGTAGTTTACCTTCATTTCCGGGCATTTTAGTTTTGTTTTTGTTCCGAGCACTTAAATTTTAACAGCTTATTTTTAACCTCGTGGAAGCAGAATAAATTATATGGAATATAAATTACCTTTAAAAAAATTATAAAGTCAAAAAAATTCTTGGTTCCATACAAAACAATAAGGTTGCAAAAATTCCCAGTCCTGTATTTATAACGGTTTTCTAGAAAATATTCCTAAATATAAATATTTTAGCATTTGCCTTCAGCAGAAGATTTATCAGGAACGGAAGATTTCAGAACGCGGACGCAAGATGGATTATGAAAATAAAGGGTGAGAGGAAGCCGTGTCAGGACAATACGAACTGTCCTTGTTACTGTAATAGACTCAGCGGCGTGGTAAGCCAGATACGCCGAATTTAGTAGTCTCATGACGAAGAATTTTGAATAACTATACTTTATTTAAAATTTTAAGACTTTCCAGGATTAAAAGTTTCATCAAGTATGTGCGGTAAGAAAAGCAGCGTAGAATCGCCCAGGGGCGAGGTTTTCTGAAGTATTCAGGCAAAACTTGATGGCCATCTGCCCGACAGTGGAAAGTTGGAGATTTGGACAGCTGTGTGAGAGATTTTGAAGTAGCGGGACTGAGTCCGACTTGAGCAGATTTAAGATAAAATATACAAGTTGTGTGCGGAGCTTAAGACGACCCCAAGGATGAGGATGAGGATGAGGATGATGGCGCGAAGAGTGAATGGGAAAATAAAAAGTGAAGTGACTTTAAAAGTAGAGCTTAGTGATTGAACTTAGGGGAAGCGATTTTGAGAAGCCGACGTTTGCGTGGAGAAGCACAACTACATCCTAGACTATCAGATAAGACATAACAGTTCATAAAGATTTTGCGAAAAAGTTTTGCCTTTATACGACGAAACTAAATTTTTCCCTTATATCTCAGCACTGTAATTGAGAGAAAGGAACATGCTATTTTTTCTGTTACTTTACAATTGTACAAGCAAAACTTGTATATTTTTGGATATCTTATTGTTTACAGTGAAACATTAAGAGAAATAACCACTACCTTTACAATTGTCTCCAAGTTTTTCCCAATATCTATAATTTTTAAAGCGCCGAGGAAGAATAAACTTAAATCTCTCCTGGAACCGAGAATGTGTCCGTGACGTACATGATGACGTCGTAAATGAGTATGCGGCAGGTGACTGCCTATGGCGGGAAATTTAGGAGGCGCCAAACTGCTTGGGCTGGATAGCAAAAAAACAACACACTGGCTGATCAAATATACAGATTTCCTTACTTTTTACAAATAAAGAAGATCCAATTAAATTTATTTGTTGTTGTTTTGGTATCCAGTCCCAAGATTGGTCTGCTGCAACCCTCCATGCTAACATATCTTGCGCAAACCTTTTCATTTCCGCATAACTAAATCCCACTTCATCCCTAATTTTCTTAGCGAATTCCATCCCAGTCCTCCCTCTCCTCTTATTACCCCACACACTTCCCTCTAACGCTAATTTTACAAGACCCTCATGTCTCAAAACGTGGCCTATTAATCCATCCCTTCTCTTGGTCAACGAAATCCATATTGTTCGTTCTTCCCCTATTCCACTCATAACTTCCTTGTTAGTTACCTTAGTCACCCATCTGATTTTCAGCGTTCTATAGCACCACATTTCAAAAGATTCTATTATTTTACTTTCTGCAACTCCTACGGTCCATGTTTCGCTCCTATTTAACGCCACACTCCATATGAACTTTTTAGTAATGTTTTCCTAATATTAATGCTTACATTGTAAGTAAGTAAAGTCCTCTTCCTTGCCTGTGCAATCATACTGTAGTTATTACGCTTCGCAAGTAGCAGAATTACTTAACTTCCTTCAACATATACCTTACCAATCTGACAACCTTTGTTATTCCACTATTTCGAATACTACACTTCATCACGTTGGTTTTCCCTCTATTAATCTTCATATTGAACTCTTTCTCCAAGACCACGTTCATGCCATTTATTATGGTTTCCCCTAATACTACAATATCGTCGGCAAAGCGTAAGGTTTTTATTTATTCTCCTTGAAGTATGATTCCTTTTCCATATTCCGTTTCAACATTCTTCATCGCCTGTTCTATATATAGGGGAACAGCATGGGCGACAGACTGCATCCTTGTTTTACTCCTTTCTTGATTACAGCTTTCTTTTCTTGAGCTTCTATTCCAATTACTGCTGCCTGTCTTCTGTAGAGGTTGTGTATAAGCCTCCTTTCTCGATATTTTATTCCAGAGCTCTTCAACATCGTTAATGGTTTGTTCCAGTTCACATTATCAAACGCTTTTTCTGAAGCTACAAATGCCAGGATCGAAGGGCGGTTTTTTTCTTATCCTGTCTTCTAAAATTAGTCGCAAAGTTAATATTGCTACTCTTGTTCCTACATTCTTCCTAAAACCAAATTGATCGTCTTCTAACTCGCATTCTAATTGACGTTCCATTCTCGTCTATAGTATTTTAGTTAATACCTGATGCAGGTTTTCTAGGATTTTCCCTGCATCTCTTTAGGTGAAACACCGGGTAGGATCCTTAAACCACAGCCCGGGGGTCGTAGTCAACCCTTGGCTACCTTGCTCTACCTTCCGCATCCCCCCTTTTCATTTCCGTTCCTATGCTATTAAAGGAGAGTTGCCTGTTTCAGGATCACCCTCATGTAGCCTGTTAACTCAAATATATTTATATTTCATGCATGTTCTGTTCGCAACTATCAGCCCCAGTTTTTTCGGTATCGGTATAATTATGTTTTTACTAAAATCTTTTTTTCTTTCTCCATGGCTCTACAGCCCATTGAGGGCCTGGGCCTACCGAGTCGACTGCGGATTCATTCCGAATTTGGAGTGACACGTGGTCAGCGTATCGATCCTCCACCAGTCTTAATCCCGGTCTTCACGACCATGACAACACGAACATCCAAGCCCATGCCAGGATTCGAACCCGGGACCTCTGGGTTGTGAGGCAGCAACTAGAGGCTAGCCACTACACCACAGGAGGTCGGCCTAAAATCTTTTACCGCACCCAATATGATAGTGTTGGATTATTAACATGCCGACTGAAATTTTTTTTAAAAAAGAATTGTAAAGAACATCCGTCCCTATCTCTGGTGCAGTGTCAGCAGACGATATTCAGGGTTTGCCAATGAGTCGGGGGCGGTCTTACCTGAGAGAGGAGCGTCCGCCTCACCACCTGGAGCTGGGACTACTGTCTCGTCTCGACTCCTCAGGAGCGGGACAAGTGTCGGGCGAGCGACCAGGAGCGACCGGTTTCCTGGAAAACCTGTATCAGCGATCACGGCAAATCACTCGCCGACATTGACCATCGCGTTTCTGCGGCTCAGTACAGAAAAAGTATCCCACAGAGAGAGACAGCAATTACTTTCAGTTTTTCCCCTCAAGGAGCCTTTGTTAATTAATGCAGTCCTGAATTCGTAATTGGGTCCAGCGAGCGATCGAGCCAGTGGTTTTCCTTCAGACCTTCATAATTCATCCATGTCCAAAAACGCGAGACTCGATACCGGTCCGCCGACATAAGGATTGCGGATCAGGCCGGAAACTATCTCACACAACACTGCCTAACTGTTGGCAATGGTTTATATTTCGAAATAAAACATATATCCAATGTACCACTAAATAAACTCATTTCAATGTACAACATTACACAAATGAAACAAAACAAAAAGTATTTGTATAAAGATGAGACAAGAAAAATAAAAATGCACAAAAATATGACACTTAAATTACGAAATAAAACTATAAATTACTATTAAAATAACACAAAAATTATTACATTTTAGAATGCCACAGAAAATAAAAAAGACTATGGAAAATAAAACAATGTTATAAAGTAAATGAAAAAAATATTTTAATAATAAAGGTAATTAATATTTTTTTTATAATTTTGAAAATTGGAGGTTTTGATAATTTTGCCATAATCATATGTACACACACATAAATTTTATAACACTGTCGAAGTGTTATAGAACTTCATATATATATATTCTTCTATCAAATGACCCTTCATATATATATATATATATATATATATATATATATTCTTCTATCAAATGACCCTTTTCTTCTTTAATTCAGTATTCTGTTCCAAAGAACTCTAAACATCTCTTCCAAAATTCTTAAATATATAGTTTCTTTGACCAAGTATGACTCTCTTATTACTCATAACTGATTCAACAATCATCTAAAGTTAATTAAATAAATCTTTAGTATGTATGTTTTGTTTGTTATCAAATTGTAATAATATTATCTTCCACACGGACCACCGGTTGATAAACGGTGCTGTAAAAAGGTGTTTTGGATTCTGTTGGTATTATAAGAACTTTTTTTTAGTTGGGGGAGAGGATCTGAAGGAAGAGAAGAGGGGAAAGAAGATTATAAAATAAGAAAGCAAAAAGATGGGATAAAAGGAAATGGAATTTTAAATGAGACAAAGGAAAGAAAGAGAAGGAAATAAAGGACCTCGAAACGTTCGAGAAGAGGAGGACAGATAAGCATACGAAACGGAACGTAAGTCATAAAGAAAAGTATAAGTGAGAGGATCAGGGTGGAAAATTAAACATAATTAGAGAAAGGAATAAAAGAGGGCAGAAGGCAAATGGGAGATATGACTGATTGGCTCCAAAACTGTGACAGCAAATTAACCGACGTTATCAACATGAATGTGCATATTTCATACAAGACATCAAGAGTGCATTTATTATTTATCAATTAATGATATATATATATATATATATATATATATATATTCGAGTAGTAAACACTTTACCGACAAGGGCGGTAGCCGAACTCAAATGTTTCGACAAGCCACACGTGATCCTCAGAGGCCGAAATAATGGAAACATTATCGTGATATTCAAAGGTTCTAAGGTTTTCCCCGAGTAATTGCTGAAGAAAAGTTATGCGAAACTCGCATAACATTATTAGACGTAAAGCAGCCCTTTCGGCGCGAAACTCACTTAACATTACAAGACATATAATTTAATGTTTATCAAAAATTTTAAATATATTTCTAAACACTCAATTAGTTGCAATACCCGAGAGTTGTAAAACATTAATAGTAAAACAAGCTATAAGTATGAATTCCACAAATATGGACGAAACGTCGTAGGTTTATTTAAATAAATATTAGGCTACGTTTTTATGACAAATTATCTGGACTTTTCATTAATATTTGAAGATGCCAAATTATTTATTCATTTAACAATTAGTAACAATAACTCATGAGACTTTTGTGTTCAGAATAAAAATCGAGATATTTATCCATCAGTGATACATAAATTTTATAAAAGTAGCGATTTAAATTTAATAATAATAGCCGAATTGCTCTGATGTGATGCGCCTCACTCATCAGTCTAAAATAAATATTATATTTTACATCGGAAATTATAATAAATTTCTAATAAATCTTATGATTATTTCATTATATATTCTTCCAAAAAATTGAATAATTTTTCACATTGAATTTTATTTTTTTCCAAGTCCCATTAATGCGGATATTAAATGTGCGCATAGTTTGGCCAATATAACTGTAATTAAAATCTAAACAGATACCGAAATTATTAATTTTATTTTTAATATTTTAACATAGTTTAAATTATTGCAAGATTTTAAGGTAATTCGGATATCATAATTCATTAATTCATAAGTTTGTATTATTTCTTACTGCGTAATATTACGGGTAAATTATTAATTTCATATTAATCTTCGTCAACCCAATTTTAATGTATTTGTAAACGAAATGCAAAGGACAAATATTAAGAAAAACACTATTTATATTTTTCCCAGATTAAATTTATGATAGCGCTGACGTTATAATTTGACGTCCCTATTTACCATAGTATCTTATGGAATAATGGCTGATTTGACATATAATTAAGAATTATTTCTGAGTAAGTAGATCTTTTTATAGCAATTTATAACTATCTTATTGATAGAAACAATAACCAAAACATCAAGAAAATTGACAGAGTGATCTTTTTCAATTTCAATTGTAAACTTTCTTTCAGGGTTGTAATTATTAAAAGTATTAAGCAAATGGTTTATGTGGAATCTGAGGATGATACTAAAAAGTCATCATACTTGAAATATCTCAGTGGTTTTAAATCTAAAGATGTAATACATAAGGCTTCCAAATCTCTCATAATTTGCACGAAAAAACGACAAAGGTAGAACCAATGATTTCGTGATAGTAAATGTTATTGAACGAAATGTAAGTGGAATTTATAATTATATTTATTAAGATAAGAATTTTTGATAAAATAATTTTTGTCAATTTGGAAAGTAGTTATCCCATCTATTTTTAAAACTTGGTGTAATTGATGCATGGTGTAAAAATTATATAAGAATCTAATGATAAGAAAACATTATCATTAGTGAGGTTTAAATGGTCAAAAAACTTAAAAGACGTTTTGACTGTAAAATTATTTTCCTCAAAAGAGAATTATATAAAAATATAGAAATGTTATGAAGAGTAGAAGTAGTAATAGAAGAAACGATAATTCTGACAGATAAATTATATGCTAGAGCATAGGCTCTGGCACTATTATCAGAAGTTAAACGCTAGGAGTTAAAAGTGCTACTGTCCACAAGTCTTTTCAAGTTAATTTCTAATTAATTAAAGAAATTGATTTAATTTTTATTGCAAGTTTTATGTATTTATTAGTCTAATAATAACGTTTCAACTTTATAAAACTAATTAGTCAGATTCACTAAAGATGACATCAGGATTATTAGAAATGTACATTTTGGTGTTTTGCACAACTTATGATAATTTTCTATACAGAATTAACTCATTGTTAAAGTTTTCCATTGTTATTCTGGAACTAACAATACGCTTATGAGTTATTCTTTGTAACTGTTATTTCAGCGACATACACAACAAAAGTTTTATCCATTTCAATTTCTTGTTAATAATTTTTCATTTTATAACATAATTGTATTATACATATATATTGTAAATATTCATTTTTATTATAATCGTAAAAGATGAGGTTTTAAAATTTAGGAACGGAACGTCGTGAACGAACTACTGTTAATAAAGTTTATATCACTTTTTTCTTACATATAGGCTGTTTTTCGTTTTATTAATATTAATATAAGATGTGTATTTGTATAAAAGAACTTATTTGAAACAAATGTGACCTTCCTTCTCCCCTGCGGTCATCCCTCTCTCTCTCCCTTCCTCGCAAATGTTTCAACTGGTGCTTCACTCGAAAGTTCCCTGTACACAACTCCATCGATACGAATTCCGCGATTCCATCACCAAATTCGGCATTCATTATTTATCCGTCACACCGGTTCATGTAACCCGATTTAATTTTGGCTTCAGAACCAATGTGCCTGACCTGACCTTCCGAATTCTCGCGGCCAACTTTATTGGACCGGTTATATGACGAGAGAAAACGTTAATTCGAGGCTGTCGGGAGTAAATGTGTTTTTTTAAAAATCAAATTAGGCCCTGTCCAGTTCTTGCTAAATCTCTCTCTCGGGTTTCCGTTCATAAATATCTACCGTGAATCTTTATGGGTGACGGGAAACACAATTGCCCAAAAGAACCATCGTGGATGAACACGATCCTTTACTGAACAGCTTCCATCCATCAATTTCACGCTGAAAGAATTGCATTTGAGTGGGGGTTAAAGGGCTACACTAGGGTGATCTTGAAACATGCAACTCCCCTTTAATAGCATAGGATAAACCCTTACTCGATTAATAATTAAACGCGTTCCGATTAAATGCACAGAGCAAAGCTTTTTAACACATCTCAGCAGTGTCCGTAAATTTCTAAGCCAAATTCAACTGAATATTTGCCAGGTTTCCACCAATGTAATCAGGGTAGATGTGATAGTCCAATTGTTCTGAATAGGTGAGAAGTTACACAGTGATTCTGGTTCACTGTGTAGAAAATAGAAACACCATCATTAATAGAACAATAGGGAATTTATTGAATGGGTTGGAGAAAGACAAGACTAAAAATCCCCATTTGGTAAAGTAAAATTATTATTGTACATCAGAACAGCTGCTGCTCACAAATCATTGGTTGCTGCTAATAAACTCCACAAAATTAAGCTACTAATCGACCTTCACATTATTTTTCTGTTCCGACATGAACATTTGCTCCAAATAATGCCATGGCAGAGAGGTCAACCCATTTTGAGAATTAGTTTTATACAGAAGGTTTTAAGAAGCTGGGTAATAGGCCAAGTGTATTGATAAAAATAACTTTTTTTCTGGGCATAAAAATATCCAAAATATTTTTGAATATCACATTACATTCAGATTGGAGAAACTATTTCAAATTGTTCAACCTACTTTTTATTTTAAAAATTTGAACCTGAAACTTTGAGGAAATTTTAATTGTACATAACAGAAATTACACTGCTGCAGTAAATCTCTCCAAAATCTTTCACACTGTAACCTTGAGGTATGCACTCGCCCACCTCTGCTTCTATTTTCAACAGCATTATGCTACACTTGGAAGTAAAACATTTAAAAAGTATCTAGGGAGAAATTCATCTTAAATAAAATAAGACTTGTCAGAGGAACAGGAAATAAAATGAGCACTTACTGTACTAACACTTCAATTTATGACATGAAGAATATACAAATTGCAGTAACAATGAATGTAAACATTTTATGTTGTATACAGAAATTAAGGCCCTCTTCCAATTTATACATAAATTGAAAATTAAAGTTACAATAATTTTTTTCTCCACTCACATTATTATAATCAGTCAACAAATTAAATGCATTGCAAAAAAATATATATTTTAAGTGTGGAGTGTCTGATGGAGAGGTGTGCCTCTAAGTACTTTCACGAAGCAATAATGTTCTGTATTTAAAAAAAAACACATTTAAGACAATGTGGTAAAAATGTATATGAATATATGCTGATGTGGCCACCTTAAAACATTTTCTATATAAAGAGATCCAATTCACATTGTAAAAAGAGAATTAACCCTTAGATGTGTCCTCACAGGTAGTGTTTATAATTAAAAGAAATACAACCCCCAGCATCACTAGAAAGGTTTCCAAAACATTTGTACATAAAAGACACTCTTCCAGTCTCTCAGTACAGAATTACATCATACTTCTAATTATGTACAAACTATGTGCATACTCATTGGGTAATCTTTATATACAAGATAAGTTCCTTCCAACAGATAGTGTGAAACAATAACAAAGACTCTTGTGATCCCTAAAATCTCACTTATAAACCATTCACCCACACAAAAACACAGGTTGAATAAAAAATGGAGAAGCAGGGAATGAGATCTCCAAATTCTATCAAATGCACACCTCTAGAAAATCAAGAGGAGTGTAAGAGAATTCCTTCAAACACACAAAGTAAGGTTTCTTTTAATATGTACAGAGGGTGGCAAGTTCTCAGCACCGGTACGAAGAGACCTGAAGTTCAGTCAATGCCAACATCATGTTAAGATCACCCTGTTCATTTTATGCATCAAGATGGACAATTCTGGAGAAACCACCGAAATTGTCGATATTAAGTAAATAATTGACAGCATTTGCAAAAGCTTTCACAGGAATCCACATCAAGAATGTGACAAAGACTCCATGAAGTGCAAAAGTGAGCACCTTGAAAATATTTTACATATAAAGGCAGTATATTCAATAAATGATCTCTAGAAAAAATTATAAGCTTGAATCATTATACAGAAGCTTGCAGCAAATGCAAGAGTTCAAGAATGGAATGAGCCACACAGCCAAGTTCATAAAATAACTGAAATAATAAAGAAGCAGATATGGCCTGAAAAATTGCCAGAACAATTTGCACAAATGTAAGACCATGAAAATAATAGAAAGGTAATCCAATTTATGTAGGCATCTCAATTCAGAGGACAAGAGGATAGTTCTCAGAATTTTGGTAGGTATAAGTGCCAAGAAGGAAATACAAACACTCTACATATAGGCAAGAATAGCAGTAAAATAAAATATGTAATTTATTTAATGTAGAAGAAATAAGAAAGAATTTTTTCTATGGCTTTATGGAATTGGTCATAAGTATGTCAACAATCTTGTCTCACTAGGCTTGTTTCTCAAAGTCAAAATAGCTTTCTGAGAATAAATAAAATTAAGTAATCACAGTCATTAATTATTAAAAGTGACAGAAGGCACCTTGACTGTCCCACACCCAGCCTCACAAAAATTATTTAACAAGCCTACTTTGTACCAAACTTGAAAAAATATAGGAAAAAAACTTAAGAAAAATGCACAATAATACGACACTCGCAGACACACAACCACACATTCATTTACCATAGTATTCAGTTTCCTTTAAAATAAATATAATTTATCATCTATATTATAACACTATATTTGCTTTCAGAGGGAGAGCTGCACCCTCTACCAGTAACATATAACATCCACATTAAAAGATGAAAGTAATATCAATACAAGCAAAAACTGCTCCATTATTGCTCCTATGCACAATGTTTTCGACGAGTTGTGATTAAATTGAAAAATGCACATGCTTTTGCACAGTTTAGGAAAGTCGTTACCTAAACCACAATAACAAATGTCCACTAAGTTAAAGTAGAATAAAGCTTGTTGAAAAATAATTTAATGTTCACTTAGAACCTTAAATAATTTTTACACTCCATTTAATTAGGATATGCCCTTTATACCTCATTTTGAAACAGATAACTGTCAGGAATATTCACACATTACAAAGCCTAAGAAACTAGAGAAACAATTTAATAAAGCTGGACATTAACAGTGGAGACCAATTTGGAATACATCTTCAACAAGTACAAAAAAAATATATACTCTCCCTCTGTAATACACATCTGAATTAAAAACATTTTCTTTGTATATATATATATATATATGTAAATTTTTATGCCACAAGAAAAAAATTAGTATTCAGTCAAATACCGAGCAGACATTTTTACCCCCCTTCCTTTATACACAAAACAATTTTTAAAACTCTTCTATATGAATTACTGCCATAGATTTGTGGCAAGTGTGTGGCCGGAGTTGGGAGGTTGCACGAAGGAGCCAACACCCATCGGGTTTCCAGCTGGGATCCCCATAGTGGCGGCACCCACTGGTACAGGTTGTTGAACTGGAAGTCCCATCATCTGAGTTTGCTGCACGCCAAGCATCTGTGTTCCCAGATTTAAGCGAGCCATCTGCTGTGGCAGCTGCAAGGAGTAAAATCATATCTGATATGAGCAAAAATATTAATATTGTACATTTTGTATTGCAAGACATATGATAAAAGTTTAGTAGAACATTAACTCCTACAAGTCAGGTTTCTAAGCAGAATCTAAAACAGACGTGCAATTCAAGTTCTTGTAGCTAGTATTCTGATAAATCACAGGCCAAACACTTTTGAGTTAGACATGTTCTAATCATACAACATGTTCCAATTTCCTCACCTCAATTCTCCTACTTTTAAGTAAATTCATTATCAATGTTCAGATAGATACAAAATAAAATTATATGAATAACATTAAAATATCCCTAAAAATTGTGATAATTGCACAACAAAATGCCGGAAGCTAAATGCAGAATCTCTCACTCCTTGTGATATTGAAGATATGACATAATAAATAAAAATGGAACTGAATCTTGCTTATTAATGAATAAAATCTATATATCATAAAAAAGGGTTTATAAAAAATTTAAGTGTGATACAAAATGTTTTCCTCCCAATATTAAGTGATATCTTCAGTTGCAACTGAAAATTAATGGATAAATACAAGACAATTGTTGAATTCAAAATAAATTTCATATTACATGGTTACTTGAGTAATTAATAAAATGTATTTTGAATATATATGATATATATATAGGAAATGACATTGTCATGTTTAAAACAATTAATGGGGAAAGGACAGAGAGATAGAAAGAAGATGACTTACCTGAGGTTCATAGATGGTAGACACCTTGTGAGTTTTGGAGAACTTGAATTTTCGGAGGCACCGCCCCGAAAATCAGTCGTCGGCTAGCCGATCACTGGAAATGTCTTCCTAACCTTCTGATGAAGGGGGCGGTGCCTCCGAAAATTCAAGTTCTCCAAAACTCACAAGGTGTCTACCATCTATGAACCTCAGGTAAGTCATCTTCTTTCTATCTCTCTGTCCTTTCCCCATTAATTATATATATATATATAATCATTTAACAGAAATAAAAACTACTTTAACAATTTTAAGGGTTGAAATGAGGGAAAACTGAAATAACACATTGCAAATTATAAATAATTAACAGTAAAAAATTAACTCCATTGTCTATAACTGACTGTTAAACTAAAATATGCTCCATGTGTAAACATATGCACAAGCTCTGGCCAACAAAAAAAAAGGATGAAAATTGGACACCTACCCAATATAGTGCACACAGGAAGATGTTTCATTAACTAATATAATAAGTTTTTTTTAAAGAAATGTGTGAAAACATTGAGTCATTGTTTAATAAACTTTAAGACTTTACATACATGTATGCCGACATGGCTTTCTGGACAGTCCGTGCCTTTAGTTTCCTAGAAACTTTACACATAAAATGAAAAGGCAATAAGTATCGCCAATTATGATTCATAGTCAAAAGAAAAGCATTCCATTTTATTGAACAATGTTTGTTTGGGTTATATTCTGTCCAAGCGGAAGATAGAGTAACTTTTTTGAAAGTAAAAAGTTCTGTTCAAATTTAGAGAAGAAAGAATAATAATAATCAGAGGTGAACACAAAAGTAAGAGTGCTTAAAAGAATGGACCTACTACATTTAGTCTGGGCCAGACACAGCTATAGAGCTATTCACACCTGACTGAAGGTTCAGGGCTGACTAGTTGGAGCAAAAAGTTTTGTTAAGAATGATACAATTTTTTTTTTACCAGGCCAAAATAGGTGCACAACAATACATACACTACCAGTCTAAATTTAAATACAATTGTTTTAATGTAGGAGTTTACATTTTTCTATTTAAAAAAGAGGTAAAGAAGACTTTATTTAAGTTTCCCACATTTTCAAATCAATGGTATTATCATGCTTAATGCTGGCACTGCAAAAACTGACTGTGAATGTATTGTTACATCCTACCACATGTTTAAGTTGCATACTAAATATCAACAGTTCAAAAGATAAACTACAATACACATGCAAGAAATTCTGTACCGCAATACTGAGTTCCACATCCATTTCACAGGTTTTTTTTCCTTCTTAAATATCTTGCTTCAGCATTTAGATTCAAATTACCTGAGCTGGGGCCAAGGTCTGAGCGAGACTGCACACATTTGAAAAGTCAAACATCAAGTCAGATGCAGCTGATGAGGAGGAAGTGTTGGTGACGTTGGCATGCTCCTACAATAAATGTCTAAATGTCACACTGAAGAACACAAAAAAGTAGCATTCACAAGCTTGTCTAGAGGGCAAAGTATCAGTTTCCACAAACCTTTTGAAATGCTCCAGGGTGGGGAAAAATTGTTACAAGTATACTTCAGCTCTTTGCCCTCAGACGGCTTTTATGTTAACAAGCACACAAAAGTGTTCAGGAACCAATAAACTACATGCAGGAATAAAACAATATTCTAATGTAAGAATAAAATACCAGGTAAAACAATTTATTTACTAATAGAACACCTAGTTAAATAGTTCAACTGTATAAAATTGCTTAACAGAGTATTTTCTTCTATACAGTTCTATCAAATGTCAATGACTGTCATTTCAATGCCATATTTTCTTCCAAACTTATACAGAGACAATGCTAAAAACTCATTCTCCACGTAAACAAAGCATTGGACTTCATAAACAACAACAGCAAGACACTACCATGCAAAAGGAAAAAAAAGTGAACGAGAATACAATTGCTTGGAAGCGAACCCTAATCTACTAATATTTTAAATGACCAACTTGTTAAGTTACTTTATTCTACAGATATGTACAACTAACACTGATTACTAATTACATTCAACATTCCTTTACCTAGTAGTTATAATTGCAAGGTCAAATAAAGAACATTGTACCACTATTGACACATACCTGAGCAACTGGCTGATAACCTAACGTGGGCTGAACCATTGGTGGTGCAGCCATATTAAAGAAAGGGTTAGAGGCCAAGTTTGCAGCAGCAGGTTGGGAATTTCCAAACACACCATTCTGAAAATGAGAAAAGGAAAAACTACATTAAAATATGTATTTACATTACCAAAACTTACTGCAACCATTTGCGGGAATTTCATTAAATGTGGCTGTGCCACATAATAAGTGGAAATTAATTTCTGCATATGTTGGGGCCAAATGCTTGGTAATGTTTACCATGTTTCTTCTGTGGTTATATTTATGACTGTTAAATCACAATGTTAAGTTATCAACCATTGAAAAAATAGTGCATTTATGAGGGAAACTGAGAATTTTACTACAATTGCAGTCAATTTTGACTACAATTCTACTGGCGTAACTGTAAAATTAACCATGACAAAACAAGAGATTATTAACAAATTGAACATGACCACATAATTAATTAAATATTGCTCACAGTTATGTATACTGTGCCATCCAAGGGAAAAAGGCAGTAAGTCTAAAAATTGCTTTTGAGAAGTCAAGGGGTACGTTTTTTTTTAGTTTCCCCTAATATTTTTGAAAATGGTTTTATCTACACCAAGAAATAAGAATTTGATTTTATAAATTCATTATAATATATTTGTCCATGAAATATTTTCAAATGTCAATTTTTACTTACTGCCTTTCTACTTTGGGCGGCAGTAAATGGTCTGTACACATTATATAAAATTTGTATTCATCTTCACCAATTTTGGGAGGTGTATGTGCTGGGATCGAAGACCTAGGGAGTGGTCTGCATGATCAACTTGAGTCAGCCAAGAACCTCCTAAAACTGGTGGAGACGCAGAGAAGGTAATGTTGTAATCACACAGCAAACTTGTCTCCTGCCATTCGGAAGGGCATGAGAATAGTACCCAATAGCCCAACCTACCTGGTACAGGTTTTCTAGGGTTTTCCCTGCATCTCTTTATGTGAAACACTGGGTAGGATCCTTAAACTATAGCAAGGGGGCCCTAGTCAACCCTTGCCTACCTTACTCAACCTTCCCCCCCCCTCTTTCTTAAAAAGTTCAATAATTTACAATTAAAATAATAACTGCAATACTATTCTAAAATAATGATTAATAGACTAACAAAACAAACCTTTTTGACTGAATTAATTGTGACATTCTTCTTCTATATATACTTTCTTTTCCATATCAGAGATTAACAGGCTCAAAACGTTCAAAAATGAGGTTGTTCCAGAAAATAATGGTTATGTTAATGAAGCAAC
The DNA here is from genome assembly GCA_034510155.1 of Eucriotettix oculatus. Lineage (NCBI taxonomy): Eukaryota > Metazoa > Arthropoda > Insecta > Orthoptera > Tetrigidae > Eucriotettix > Eucriotettix oculatus. The sequence goes on along the minus strand of CM067378.1, from coordinate 89,024,864 downwards.
TGAATCATGTTTATCCTTCATGAACTGTATTAATTTAAAAATATACAAGTTATGTTGAGAAAGAAACCAAATTTTTTTAAAGGAAATGAGTCATAGCTCACAAGGCAGGCAATGTGACAATGCAGCAGAGCAATTCAGGAGGCATTCCAAAAAGGAAAGAAATGTTAAGAGAGTTTTGCCAACAAGGGGACTACTGGGAAGGGGGTCAATGCTTAAAACGATGACAGCAAGTAATAAAAGATGTTATAGCAAAAGTACTATTTCATTCTGAACACACCTAACTTGTATATGTAATGATAGCTTAATGTACGTCATTTCTCATCAGGAATTGTAGCCCAAATTGTAGTACTACAATTGCACTGTACTGTAATGAGAACATATATTGAATTACACTAGTATATTGAGCTTATTTGTTACAATTCCTGTAGAAATCTGTAATAGAACATACCTGTAAAACAGCAGACTGCATAGGTTGACCTGTCATCATTCCATTGGGGATTCCTGCAGCCTGAGCCACAGGTGGGAAGCCCATGGATACTGCTGTTGGGGCATATGTTGGTGCTGGCTGGTTGAAAACTGCTCCTACACCACAATTCCACACTGTCAGCACAATTTGTCTCAAAAGACACCACTATTATACAATATTAAAATCACAGATCAACCTTAGGAGAAATGTAATATGATATTCATGCCTACATGCCTAAATCTTGCGATACATATTACAGCTCATAATGAATTTTTAAAATAAAGGGAAGTGGGGGTAACATTTAATACAAAAAATTTAGTCTCTGTGCCAATTATTGATGTCTGATAATTGGTAAAAGTTACAGAGCATAAGGTTTAAAACTTTGTATTAAAACTGACCATGTGAAACAGCATTTATCTTTAACATTCTGTCTTCCCAGTTATTATGAAGGCAATATTGTTGTATTTGGACAAATTACTTATACAGTAACTGAATGCAACATAATTCTGTTTTATAAGATCACATTTCCCTTGGATGTAAAAAAGACACTCTGGGGATCGTTAACAATTACTTAAAAGTAACATGTCTACAAGCAATTACACAAAACATACTGACCAGGCATAGAGAATTGTTGTGTTGGGGCAGAGCCATACAAGGCAAGGATAGATGCTTTAGTTAGCTGGCGTTTCTCCTGTGCACCTGGACCCGGTTGGTTAAAGAAACTCTCTTCCTCAGCTGAACGTCCTTCGACTCTACCTGCTTGTGTAGAGTGTGTGGATGGTTGCGAGGCTGCTAAAGCAACTTCTGAGGTAGTGGTTGCAGTGTTGGCCGGAGGTGGTGCACTCAGAAAACTGGTGAAGGCATCGTCTCCATTGCCACCACTTGAAGGGACTGTTCCAGTTGGTGTGTCTGGAAAAAGCCAGAAATTTTCACTGGCCGAGGTTCTAAATTGACAGTAATCGTAAATATGAAATTAAATTTTGAAATATAAAACTATTAACATTGTAAACAAATGTGTAAGTGCTTTGGCATCAAAAAAGCAGGAGACAATGACAAGATGCACATGGAAATTTTTTATAGGTATTGGGATGAGACCCATACATTATCTTAGCAACTGTCTTAGCTTCCTAAATCATGTTTAGAGAAATAAGAAATGTGGTCTTGGAATTCCACTAATATTTCAAACAAGCAGTACTTGCCATAATGAATTTGGAAGAAAAAACAAATTTACATCCCTTCTCAATTCCTCTATTCAATAGCATCTCCTCATTGGACAAGATTATTCTAATAAATTTTCATATATATACCAAATTTAGTGTAAGTTTGTGGCAGCCAATTTCAGAGTTTGAAAAAACAAATATCACAGAAAACCTTATCTAATTTTCAGCTTCATTTTATTCTGGCTAGAATCTTAAAAATGTTTCTTTAATAGCAATGCTTATCAAGTTATTTTGTTGGCGAACTTAACTTACCAAGCCCCAAAAGGTCTTGAGTGCTCTGCTTTGGGGTTCTGTTGCTCTCTGCTGAAGGACGACCAGGCTTGGGGCTGGTGGAACCTTTGGGTTTGGGTAAGAGTTGTGGTATGGCAACCTCAGTCAGGGAGCTGGTGGACTTACGAGTTTGCTGTTGCTTGGCCTCTTTCTTCCTCTTCTTTTGCCGTTCTGCTTCCTCATCAAGCTCCTTGTCCCAGTTGACCTGAACAGAGCGAGTTTATATTTCCTCCAAAAAGAAACAATGTCAAATATTGTCAAAGAGCATAAAGGTTGAAAGATCATAGTACATCAAAAAAAGATTAACATGTATGATAGAAATCACAAGAGATGAGGACAACACATATTATACTTAAAAAACAGGCCGCAAGGCAAATCAATGAAAAACATGGACATATGCACAAACAGCTTTTGTAGAATTTCAATTGGAGCCAGAATATTCATATTGTGAAATATTTATTTGACTATTAAATCTGTCAATGCTATAATGAAAGTTTTTCCATGGCTTTTGATAATTCCACAAGCCAGACATTAAACTGAAAATTCCACAAAACAAAACTTCCAGGATTACAAATTCTGCTACTTCACACTGTACCCAATATTGAGAACCAGTTAGATAGTTTATGAAATCTTCATTTATGGAGCCTGTGTAAGTGCATAATGAAGTACATACATACTTGTTCAACTAATATCAGTATTGCATTAGACTGTGTGCCACTATTTTTGCACACAATTCTCTAATATTTTGTATATATATAATATATATGCAACAGAAAATGACAGTCAGATTAATTAAAACAATTAATAAGGACAGGAAAGATAAACAGAATGATAGTGACTTACCTGAAGTTCACAGGTGGTAGGCAGCATGCAGGGTTTCAGATTCTTGAATTTTTGGAGGTACCGCCCCCTTTATCGGAAGGTTAGGAAAAAATTTAGAGTGACAGCCGGCCATCGACTGAGCAGTCAAAAATTGCTGCCCGGCTGGCTTTTGTTAGTAAACAATAGGCTCCACCCAGACCACTTGATAGGGGGCTGGGGAGATGCATACATACACCCCCATGTTAACATACACACAACCACATATCGCTGCAACACACACATAGGATATTGAGCCCAAGGTATTGACTGGATTACAAAAAAGGTAAGTTCTCACAGATGAAGTTCAGCTTCTACAGAATCAGGCTTTGAGGGGTGTCAGTGTGAAGCACTCGCCTGAAGTCAACTAAACTTCCAAAAAAAAAAAATTTTAATACTATTGAACATTTCGACACCCAACACCTATCAGGGAAGCCACGGTCTCTTTCATTTCTATACCAATCACTTTAATTATTAGTACAATATCACATACTTGCTCACTTTTACAAACATGCATACTATAATTTGGATGGTTGAGAAAGCATTATATAAATTATATTTAACTTAAATTAATAATAAATCTCACAGATAAACATGTACATGTATATTATAAGAGAAGTTTACATCTAAAAAGTTGGTTGCCCCAGTGGGAATATACTGTACATAAAACCCAGACATATACTTCATCTGTAGATTTAGAGGCAGTGCAACTCACCATACGTCGATCTATAAGTCTTTCATCCGAAGAGTAACCTAAGATCTGTCTCTCCACATTCTAGAAGCACAGAATGACATGATTGATTTCTACAGATAGTGGTATACATTACTGCATGCATTAACTAATTTACCTTAGGGATTGGCGGAGGTACCCACTCCCGGGCAATGTATTTCTTCTGCTCGTACTTGGCTCTTACAAAAGCTTCCAATGCTGAGTCTGTCTGAGGACGCCTGAAGTTATCTGGAAGGTTTGCCTCATACACCGCACGAGCACGGCTGTTCCCCATCTGCTGAAGACTCTACAGAGCATAAATAGTATGAAAAAATTTATCAAATATTTGTAATAAAAGTTTGTATCAATATTATAAGTTGCAATTAACCCCGAAAAGAGCACCAGAAAGATTATTAATTGAAAATAATTGTATCAATTCTACATATAATACTCACTATGAAGCTTAGTGAACCATTACAACACACATACTCACCACCACTTGTTCTGGAGTCCATGTGTCCAAATTGACCGATTTCACTTTTGATATGTGTACTCCAAGATTTCTGTGTATTCCGGCACACCTGATGCACAAGAATATACCCAGATTCCAAGAAGCCCATCTGGGACCTAAGAAAGACAAGTATGTTTCAGTATACACTAATACAGAAATGATCATTTGGAGAAAATAGACAAGTCTTGAAAATAATGTTACAATTTGAATGAATTCTGTTAATGTAACTTTGACTACATTATTCAAATTTGTGTATAATATCAAACTAACTTAAAATTTTCATACTGCTTTTATATTATGAACCATTACTTCCCTGTCAAATCTTTCACTTTATGATTTTAATATGAAAAAAACAGAACAGATAATACAACAGAAATAAATTAAGAATCAACATATTCCAAACATTAACGCTATAACTGAAACACTGCAGAACAAATAAAATTTGAACTTTGACCTCAAAAACAAACAAGACCTGATAACATTTCAGATGTGGGCCACACAACTATTTCACTTCCAATAAAAATATCTTAAGCCTGATAAATGTTTACTTCATAATAATGTTGGACAAGAGTTAAACAATTTTCTAAGGTTTCTGCATGTAACAAACTGAAAAATATTTTTAAAAAGTACATCACATTTATAGATGAGAAATATGTATAAACATTCACCCTGTTCAATATTTTCAAGATTATATAATTGAACAACTCAAATTTACTTAGCACAAAGGATTTAAGAAACATGAAAATTTAGAGTACACAAATTGGAGTTGACAAATCATGTAATTCAGGTTTTACAGTCCGTGAACTACTACAAAAGGTTATATCAGTGATTAAACTTTTTTTTTTTAATTTAAAAGAAAATATAAATTTTAATTTATTTGTGAAAATTGAAAATCATTGACAAAATTATAATTACACAGCATTTTATGTATCATAACTGGTGTAGATTAAGCTTACAAATATATATGCTAGAAATAAAGGACACATCAAGCCAAAATTCTGTTGACAGATAAATTTTATAGGAACAACTTGTAAGACATACAGAATACAAAATATATGATTAAATGTCACTAAAAAAATTGATTGTTGCTAAGCAAATGTTGAGGGGATTTGTGTATCAGGAAAATAAGTTTACTCTAACCAAACTGCCTATTCTACATCCTAGTATTTGCACAAAATCTCTTAAAGTCACAAGAGAGAACAACTTGGGCAAAAAGGTATAACTCGCAAACCAGCAGCAAATTGTGGATATATTTAAAGAAATTAATACTGATTACTAACAGTACAAAGTGACAAACTGGATTACAAACAAAACTAAAGCTAACCTAATTACAATTTAAAATAAATCTATAGACCTATCACATGAATGCCATATTAAATACATTTATTTTCATCACATTTTGAGGATTGAAATATGAAGATTTAAATAGAGCTGGTATTAAACTTAAGACATTCAGAATTATGGACATGTTTATCACCTAAGTTTTTACACTTAAAGAAAAGGTGCAACTAAAAAATTAAAACATGTCATGAAACTGTACACATAATTGAGCAATTAAATGCCAACTGAAAGAATTACAAGAAAAAAATTATCTAAAATTCAATAAGCTTTTAGTATTGTAGGACATCAAGAATAATTGTAATGTTGCAGTGTTTTATATATTTTTTAACCTCTAAAAATATTCAAAACTGTAAAATAAAAACCATTGCGGCGGGTTGCGAATGTTGAACTTAATTTTTAAAATCAGTTTTAAAAAATATATTGAAATATCGGTTTCTATAACAAAAGTTGAATACAAATTGTCTGAAGTTTCAGTGAGGGTACTACTTGAACTTTTGAATGAATCCTTGTAAACACGTCGGCGGAAATTAAAGCACTAGTTGACTCGGAGAAAAACAGGTGACAGAAACGTCAGAAGGACACCAAAAGAGTAATGTCTCACCTTTAGCATCACAGTCCACACAGTACTTATTGTCCTCGTCCCTGAGCATCTGGGTGAGAATTGCCTGACATTTATCCTGGATCTGTTTCTGCCTGTCCTTTTCAGTTTTGGACGTCATCGTAGTTGTGATAGGTGTTTCGTTGTTGGACTGGTACTGGTGATGTTGATGACGACGGGTCGCCCCCTTCCTTCTTCAGCGGAATATGGCGAGAGGCAAAGAGCGCGATGCGCAGACGCTCACAACTATAAAGAAACTTGTCAACAAGTCGACCAAATCTCTAGCATAAGTTCAGGTTGAGAGTCAAAGGACCGACAATGCGCGTCCGTCCGCCTCAGCAGGATATCGCTTATCTTCTAGAGGAAGTTGTCGGCGGCTAGACCAATATGAAGCTCCTAACCTACAGGCACTAAAAACGAAATTGTCTCTAGATAAAGTAGCGACTGAGCTTAATAGCAGCCTGCACAACACAGAATTATGGTTGTGTGAAGGGAAAAAGTTGAGAAGACGTATACAGAAGAATGAGAAATCAGTCAGAAACTGCTATAACTGATCCATAACTTCTTTCACTGAAGTTTTTATTACAATCGTAAACGCTAGTAGCGTTAATGACCGAGAAAAGTAAGTATTTTTTTTATAAACAAATAAACTTCAAACACAAAGATCATGATCTGCAGAAAAATTGTTTCAGTATAATTCGTTGAACGTGACACTAGCTTTTAACCCGAATCGCGCCTAAGATTGTTCAACATGAAGGAAATGGATTCGCTTCAAAATAGTTATACATTTAGGATTCATAGAATCGAATCTTACTTTTCTAATAGATTGGCGACATTGTGTGAACGGTTTGGTTTCTATTTCTACTTAATAAATGAGTTATTTGCTCAATACGGGGACCATTTATTTTTAATCGTAATTAACTGTTCGGATTCATTACGACCATTGTTAATATATTTTACAATTGTCTATGCTATGATCCTTAATCTAGTGGAAACTTTGTTCGCTGGACTCATATTTTTCTCTTTAGTTCAAAATAATTTGTCGCGGTGTAGTAAACTTAAAATAAAGTCCTGGAATATTTCTACGTCACTAATTTACAATACACGGCAAAACGATCATAATTTATGTCAAATTATAAAATATTTTATTTTCGATTATCACGGCATTTTCATTTAAAACACTAGAAATATAATACCAATTCGAGCCACCGTATGATAATAATAAGTAAAGCTCTCATTATGAAATTACGAACTTTTTGTTAAACTTGTACTTTAGTTTTTTAACTGTAATTTTAAATTACGGTGTAAAATTATAATAATAAAAGAATAACCTGCTTTTTGACATACTTAATGATTAGCTTATAGATAAACTAGATATAGAAAGGTTGTCGACATATTTCGTCTTTTATTATTCAGTTTATATATTAAACGTTGAATAGTTTCTTGTTGCAGTTAATTCTGAATTTTCAATGTGTATAATTCAGTTAGACAAGGTCTCAGACTGTTAATCATATTATTGCCCACAAAGCGCAGACGATAAATTAAAGATATTAAAAGGTTCATCGCAGAGGAACCTCTCTGGTTAGTTCTTACACGTCCCGAGAGATAGCACGTTGGAAAGTAAATTTCTTGTTTTGGCTTGTGTAACAGTTTCGTAAGTGGTACATTGTCAACTTCATAACATTTAATTATTTATGTTAGATTCATTTTCTATTGCTCTGAAATTGCACGTTCGTCTTTCCTTTGTGACGATCGAGGCCAGTGTTCCGCTAATACTAATAAAACAAGTAATATTTTTCCCTCTTTTTAGTTCTACATCTAATACGTTCAATGTTTTACAATTTTTTTGTTCCATCTAATGTAATCATTCGTTACGATGTATCCTTATTACTAAGACACTACTTTTGGCGAAATGTCGTAAAGTGAAGGACTTAAATAATCGATACGGTTTGTACCATTTGATTTTTTTTATTTGATTACAGAAACCCGAGGACGTTTTGACTGTCAACACGTACGAAGCGTGTGATTAAAAATGTCTTCAGATCAACAGCAGTTCTTCCTTAAGTGGAATGACTTTCAATCAAATATGGTTTCGTCGTTTAAACACCTACGGGACGAGAAAAGTTTTACAGATGTTACTCTAGCATGTGAGGGTCAAACCTGCAAAGCTCACAAGATGGTTTTGTCAGCTTGCAGTCCGTATTTTAAGTCTTTATTGGAGGCAAGTTTAATTTTAAAAATAATTCTTTAGAAATGAGTTAAATAAAATTTGTTGTTCCTGTAAGTGCGTTCAATTTTAAGTGATTGTTGCATGTAAAATTTTCATAACTTTGTGTTCAACTGTTGTATTATTAAAGTGTTTTACTACAAGTGTTGAGGTTGAATGGACAAGCTTTTTTCTCTTTTGTTTAAGAGCAGGCTCGGAATTATTTCAGTATATGGAATAGGAAGATTTATGGTAGTTGATCCATTCAACAATAGCAAATTAAATTCATGTCGGATTGTTGGTCAAGATCTTGACAAATTTCCATATTGTCCAATTTAAAGCTTGACAACATAATTGCAAAGAAATAACTAGTGTGGCTGCAATACCGAGTGCTATACTGAATCCCGCATTTCTTTAGAGTATTGAAAATCCTCAAACAGTTTCAGTTTGTCAGTAAAATTTGGCCACAACAATTTTAATAATAGAGTTTGTTATTGTTGCTCTATTTTAACAATTAAGTTCAAATTATTGTTGCTGTTTTACTTTTGTGTGTTGAAAGCAAAGGCCAATATCACTTTTAATGAAGATATATTTTAACATTTACTGATCTGAAACAAGTTGAACCACTTAATACCAGAAATATTTATTTTTCTATTCATGACGTATAGACTTTTTCAGAAGTTCAGTTTTAATAACCATTTTTGTTTTCAATTTTTTAATTCTGTGCTGTCTTAGAACAAATGGCATAAGTATTTATTTGTATGCTATGAAAATTAAATTTCAGATCTTTTGCAAACATGTCACTAGATTATTTTTTATGGTGTATCTGTATTTGGGTTAAGTACTGAATGTACTGTGCCACTTTCAGAGATTTTTATATTGTCCTCTGGCTTTAGTGTTGTTTTTCTTTTTAATGTGAATTAATTACGTTGTACAAACAAACTTAAAATTTCAATGGGATAGGAAGATTGATGATCTGAAAATAAAATGATGCAGTTTCTTGTAGATCATTTACTGAGTCACTTTTGCCACATAGGCAAGTTTATGGCTTTTATTTGCATTAGACTTTTTACAAGGGATGCATTAGACACTTGTAACATTCTTTGCCAGGATTCAAATCTGGAACCTCTTTGTTGAGAGACAGTGACATTTGTCACTACATTACAGGAGGTTTTCTAAAACAATGTAATCCTTAATAAATCACATTACATAGGGATGTTCTGTATCTTTTACTAAAGTTTAAGAAGTATTATTGGTTTTACAATGTTACTTTACTGTTCCTTACAGGAGAATCCTTCAAAGCACCCTATAATAATCCTGAAGGATGTTCCATACAGCCACTTGCAGGCAATCCTGGAGTTTATGTATGCTGGGGAGGTGAATGTGTCGCAGGACCAATTGCCTGCTTTCCTCAAGACTGCTGACAGACTGAAGGTGAAAGGGCTGGCTGAGGCACCACAGTCCATAAAGCGTGAATGATAGGAGCGGGTTGCTATGCTGCACTAGGTAATAACTGTTAAGTGTGTTTTTTATGCAGCTGTTAAGTTGAATCTGGGAGTTATTTGCCTGAAGGTACAAAAGTTGACATTTACAGATAAGTTAAATAAGGAATTGTAAGTAATTACAGACATGTTCCTGCACAAACAAATATGACCCTCATCATTGCTATCATAAAGTTTATTAATACTTACAGATATAATTATACAAACATATCAGAGGATGGACAAAGATTATAAAAGTTTTGGTTTTAATATCTTTATTGATTACCTGTTGAGTGTCTATATTTGGACAGGACATTGTTCCCAGAAGATGACAATAGAGCATGTGTTCATCTAAATGGCATATCTTGATCACAGCTGTACCCAAGTGGTAACCAAGAACTATTACTGCAATTAAATTTTTGTCTATTTTTGACCATATTAATTATTTAATTTAAACTATGCTAGACATAAATAATTACTGTATACAAATAAAATAAACTATTTTTGCCCATCTTGTTCTCCTCAGAAACTTATTCAGATCACTGAATTAACCATGTATTCCTGAACTCATTCATGCAGAGAAATCATCTTTATCATGCTATTCAAATCCTGTTAAGTACCTTTAATATGTACAGCATTTATTAGTAAACTATACTCTGCTGACCTGTTTGGTTTTCTATTCCAGTGCTCCAAAGCTTCAATCCCTGTTTCAATGTCAGAAACTTGGAGAATTGTGCTATATCCAATCATTGTTGTTATTTGGGTATTTCACACACAATACCTCTACAAAATCTTTGTATCTCATGAAATTTGTACTGTAACTTTCATTAAGGTGACCTGCTTGTGTGTTTCTTAGTCATCTTCCCACTCTTTTTACACTCACATTTGGCTATAGAAAATGTCTCCCACTATTCTGGTGAGTTAGTTACATTTCACAATCTTAACTTCAGTTAACTTTCATAGGGTCCATTCTATGGAAAATGTGATTTTAGGTTTTTTTTTAGTGTCAGTGTCCTCCCACAAGCAGATCAGACCCATGCCACATTGCTACTTCGTCTCAGGGGCTTAATTCCAAACAGAACTGTGGGATAGAAAACTAACTACATGTAGAAGTGTCTTTGATCTTTTACTATTTCAGTTTGTTTAGTTCAAACACTTCCTTTGAGATATAGGTATGCAGTCCCTTTCGTAATGTAAAAAGAAGTTGTTTTTTATTTGGGTAACAGCTTACATGTGGGTGATCCTGAAACAGGTGACTCCCTTTAATTGCATAGGAAGGGAAATGAATGATATCCCATAATATAATTGAAATGCCATACTTGTGCTATGTTATATACTGAACTTCAATTTCAGGTAAGTCACAGCACCTTTCTCTCTTTCCTTTTAAAGTGTGTAAATTATTTTGTCAATGTCATTACTCACACCAGCCATTAGACGGTGCTATCGACACCCTACAAAGCGAGCAACTCCCTCTCTCTCTCAAGGATAAGTTGCAACAATAGGAAAATATTAAGAGAGTAATGGAGTAGTACATACACAAATACTCATTAAAACTGGTGGAATACGTAAATAAAGGTAGGGGAAGGCAGTTGTTAAAGGCTGTTTAGTCTTGGACTTTAAACTCTAGGATGTGTTGAAATACAGTTCCCAAAGAGGGAGTTCAGGATCAGGCATTAAGAAGAGTCTGTGTGACTTTTTCACAATATAATATTATTGTAATTATCCTTAACGAATGCTATCAATTCTTCACTTCCTATTCTCTATTATTGCCAACTACCCACATCTAAGAAGACTGTCTCTTCTCTCTTTCCTTATTAGGCCTTGAACATTTTCTTTTCTTTGAGAGTTTTATATACCTGAGCATATGCATTCTTTAGAGTGCTTTCCTACCTTTCTCCCATATTTGTATTGTATTTATTGTTGGTCTACAATTGGGCACAAACCCAGTGGCAGATTTCTATCTTTACTCACTGTCTAAATATGATACTATATAGTGCTTAAGTCACATATTATGCCTTTCTTGGAGTTACCCACTCATAAATAATCAATTATTTCAGAGGCGACAATAAGAATGAGTTTCAGTATTTGACATCGGTTTTTGGGCTGTTAGGCCACGTAAATTCTCAGCGTGTCTGCTAATTTTCGCTTGGTAGCACCAAAAACCGATGTCAAATACTGAAGTTATGTCAGCCTTGAAAAACATTTGTTATTTTATGAAAATGAGTTTATTTAAATTTATTGTCAATCAATTGCATAATCTCTGTCGTTATCCGAGATCTTTTGCCACCTTGCTGGTAGAGTTTCAATCCCCTGTTCGTAATTTTTTTTTCCTTTGAAGTAAAATAAGATTCCCGGTAAGCTCACACATCGTCCATATTTTTGAAATCTTTATTTCATAGGGAGTGTTCCATGGATCTGAATAAATGAAAATTGTATGGTGCTATGTCTTGAGGATTTTTTTTAGTTTTGCTGCATGTGGCATGGCATTATCGTGTTGCAAAATTATCCCTTTTCTGTTGACCAGAGCTGGCTGTTTTACCAGTAAACGTTGTACAAATTATCTAATGGTTGGTAATACAATTCAGGTGTAATTGTTTCTCCCGGTCTCAATTGATCGAAATGAATTATGCTGTCACAGTCCCACCAAACAAACAATAACACCTTTAAACTGAATGACAATCTAGGAATGGATATGGGTAACTGATTTGGAGAAAGGCATTGCTTGGTGCAGTTGTTCTTGTACAAGACCTATTTTTCAACGCCAGTAACAATTCTTTGTAAACACAGATCACTTCATTGACCGTCCGATAGAGAAGTTCACATTGTACGCTGTTGATCTTCATTCATCTATGACAGTAGTTGTGGACCCTATTAACCCTGCCTGTAAACCTTCCCAATTTCTTGAAGATGTCTTTGGACTGTTGACCAAAGAAGCCTGAAGATTGTTTGCTATTTCCTGGATACTTAGCTTGGGATCAGTTTCCTCCAGTGAATTTAAAGCATAATTATCAACCTCTACAGGGCATCCACTTTGATTGCTATCAGACAAGCCAAAATCATCGTTAGAAAATTTTCTGAACCAACGTTGGCACTTAAACTGACTTTCAATATGTCTCCATACACATCACAAATTTTCTTTGTTGAAACTTTTGCATTAACACCAACACCAAATTAAACAGATCCGATGACATCAATGTTTTTCAGTTGGTTGATAGTCTGCCATTTTACACCTCGGAAATAAAAACATTTTAAAATCGCAACAACCAAGACAATGTGTTATAATATTGTGCAATAACTCATGTCTTTATACCCTCACACTCTGAACTAGACTGGAGTGAGTTCTCCAAACTAAAAACAATAGATTACTTATGGGTACCCCTTTTATATATATATATGTGTGTGTTTAAAAGTAAGTAATTGGTGTAGAAATTGTAGCCGATTTGATATTGAGGACAATGTATAAACATTCAAATTTTCAGTCTTCCCCGGGACAAAATATACATTCGTACACACACCGGAATCTATGTTTTACTTCTACGGGGTCAATTGTTTGTGATTAATCATTGTGCAAATTTATTTTTGTTTCAGATTTCAGCAGCACCAAAAATTAGACTAAGATAAAGAAAAATTTAATATAAAAATAAACTATTTGCAAGACAAGGCTGTTGTGTGAAAGGAGTGTGGCTTGTGGAAGATAGGAGTGACTGAATCCTTGCGAGTGCCGGCAGAAGAGGATAGACTGCTATTATTAATATTATCATCGTCAATAAGTTCAGTACAATTTCTACTAAACATTTTTAAGACAAAAGGGGGGAAGGGTTTAATGGAAGAAGATCTCCTTTTTTAATTTTTCTAGTAATTATTATAGTTGTTTCTTGTTTGTTAGAATACACAATTTGTGTTTTCTTTAATTGTACAACAGATTGTCAGAAGTGGCTGTACTTTGACTGAATCTGCTTTGCTGCAGTTTGTAAATATTTAATGTTAAAGAATAATGTTTAAGCCAAGTTACCCTACATAACCTCAAAATTTGGTTACTGTTTATTTCTGGACTCGAAAATGTTTTCCTCATTCAAGTTACATATTTTATTCTGACTTTCCCTTTTTATTTGGAACATATGACTAAAGTGATGATTGCTAATATTTTTATGTACGGTCTGAGAAAGGTATTCATAGGAAATGAGACTACTTTGTGACATGGTGCAGTTTTCATTTCATTCACACTCTTTTGTGTGGACAACAGATGTTTCACACAGGAACACAGGGTAACAGAAATCTGGCTTCTTTTTTTCTCAAGATAATGGAACACTGCAGTTTTGCAATTTTTAAATACAGTTGTGTGTGCGTGTGTTCCTTACAGTGTTTTATATCTCCCAGTTGTGTGTGGCTGAAGAGCTAATTGTACACTATACCCAAACCTTCTCAAAATATTTTGTCAGAAGCGGCAGGACCTTATTTAAATATTCGCAAGTTTATTATTTCTGGGGTGACACTTGATTTTTCTCCTCCTTGCTGCATTGTGTCACAGCATATATATTTTTTTTTAGAAATGCCTTCTCCAACCTCCGTTACTCTCATCACTGCTGAGTGTTGACTTTTCCTTCTTTTTGTTTTGTAATGATTTAGTCTAGGGTGGAACATAGTTGAAAAATAATTGAAATATACCTTCTGATGATTTGATTGATTTTCTGTCTTGCTGCTGTGTAATTAATTGTAATAGGAAATTGTACATAATGTGTGTAACATGAAACATAATTTAATGAAATGGTTTGTAGAAAGTTAATTTAATTTTTTCCCATCTTTACTGTATCTCTTGAGAATTGGATTACATCAATAAATTCAATCATTTGTTGTGTTGAAAGAAAAAGGTTTTAATACTTTTTCACCTTCCATGCTTCCTACTTATCAATATCATATTCACCCTTTTTTGTTGTACATAGCCATTTTAATTGTGGACTTTTGCAGTGTAAGTTTACAGTCAGGATGTGCCGAGTAGTGGAAATAAATAAGTTTGATGGCTCATTGTGTTTCGGTGAAAATTTTTAACTTAAGACAATAGGAGTTATTAAAAAGTAGTAACCTAAACTTGGGAAGAATATTTTATGAATTTATCAATTATAATTTATAAAATATTGTACAATGTTTTGTCTCTTTTTGGGGACTTCATCAGGAACCTTTAGAGGTTATAATTTCATGAACTTTGCTCCACTACTCCCCAACTTATCTATAAGTAAAACATAAAAATGTACATTAATACATTTACAAATAAAAGTAACCTAAACTGTCTATGCTAATACAATAATGTCAATGTGTAATTGTTAGATTAGCTGATTTTGCTTACTTTCACTCCTGAGTGGCTTATAGTATAATTTTATGGGGTAAATTGAACTTTTATTCTGCTGAAAAGTTTTTGTCAAGTTTCTTAATGTGGGCATTCTTACTAAGCAGGTGCCAGTCAGTACATCAGTAATTAATCCTGTTTGTGATAAATAATAGTATCTATTCTCAGCAAGTGCTTGTGAACAAAGTTATAATTCAAGAAAATGAAACTTGTACAAACAAGGAAAATACCTCAATTACAGATTTTACAAATAAAATTACTATATTTAATAAACTCAGAAAATAAATGTTAATCTGTTGTTTGCCTATTTAATGAATGAGTCCATAAAATTAGATTAATAAGTTCTGTAATAATATTGTGGGCATACTGATTCCTTTGAAGATTAGGAGAATAATTTCTTTATTATATATAGTTTTTTTGAGAGTAGAGCGGAGGACCTGATATATTATCTGTAAGAAAACTGAGCATATTGATAATTTGAAGGAGAGATGAAAAAATTAGACTTCTAAGAGTAATATGAAGATGGGATTGAAAAATAGTTTCAGAACTAGTTTTAAAACCAAAATAATTGATAGTTGTGGCTCCTAACTTTTCAGTGAGTTAAATTGTTTATTGTGTTTGTAATTAATAACTTACCTAATTTGTTGATAATCACTCTTGACTTTTATCAAACCTTGATTTCATAATGATCTTTATAATGATTGTATTTAGTACTAATTGAGATTTACCAAAATAAATTCTCAGATTCTATTTATCAGATGAGAACTAATAAATTTAGAAATAATTGAAATTTTTTTACTAGTTCATGTTTATTTCATTAGCAATTTAATAATTTTTCCAATGATAAAACTGTTAAGTAATAGAAACTAAGAGAAACCTTTTATTTTTAACATTTGATAGTTAAGTAGCTGGGTGCCTGGCATTGCCCAGGAATTAATTTAAATTAGTCCACTACAGTATTTGGTTCATCTCTTTGTCAAAATATGATTAAACCATCATTGAGAGCATCACATTTCACAAATCTTTATGAGAGCTGAATTCATCATAACCATCACGATGACTTAGTTTCTTAATGAAGTTGAGAAATTAATTATTGATACCGTAAATACAGAAAAATACACAACAGTCAATTATATTTATAACACGTTACTTGAACCATATCTTCAGTCTGATTAGCATGAAATATATATATAATTAATAAGGAAAGGAAAAGGGCTAGAAAGTAGGTGTCTTACCTGAGGTTCATAAATAGATGGTAGGCACCTTATGAGGTTTGGAGTTCCTTTTTGGATGCACTCACTGCCCCCTTCATCAGAAAGACATTTCCAGTGATCAGCTAGTCAAATTTAAAGAACTCCAAACCTCACAGGGTGCCTACCATTATGATCCTTATTAATTGTTTTAATTAATATGACAATGTCATTTCCCAACAAACACACACACACACGCATATATATATATATATATAATTATTGTTAATTATGAAAATATATTACAATAAATCAGGATTAGAGGAAAGGAATTAATTTCAGCACTCAAGGTCAACATTTATACAGAGCAAAATCTTTAATGTATTTAAGGTAATCATATTGTTATATAAAATGAATATGCAACACAACAACTTGAATCTGTATACAAGATTAAATTTACTTACCTAGGCTAAGGAAACAGAAAAGTTAATTACATGTAAAGAAGTAATAATTTTATAGGACAAATATGACAAGGGACGAATTTAACTATTACAATTATTATGTGATCAATGAAAACTAGTATATTTAATTTTTCAACTGTTCAAGAGTTATCTAAAAAGTACTCTTTTTAAAAAAATTCCGTGCTTAACTTTGGACTTTATTTACTTGAATTACGAGGGTAATTCAATAAGTAATGTCTCCTATTTATTTTTCTCCTTAAATAAGTAAGTTATGAGATAATTTTGTATTTAGCGTGTTCTTCTGCAATGCAGAAACAAACCACAAGTCAATTGGTGGCAACACTGCGATCTCTTGCAAAATGGCTGACATTGGCACAGATAGCGTTCTGTGATTGAATTCTTAAATGCGGAAGGCGAAATGCCCATTCGCATTTATGAAAGGATGAAAAATGCGTATGGTGAAGCATCAATGTATGCCATCACTATTCGGAGATGAATCCGTCGCTGTAAAGAAGTTGAAAGACAAAAACTTTGGCTGATGAAATGCGAAGCGGCATACCGGTTACAGCAGTGGCTCAACGCAATTTCCATCCAGTCGAGCAGCTCATTCGAGAGGACCGCCGGGTATCAACTAATAAATTGCGAGTATCAGATGATCTTGTTTTACCTAACGATGCACACCACAAAAGAGATTGTGATGGGAAGTCCTGCATCTTCCACCATACAACTCTTGTTCGGGCCACTGAGGGAAGCTCAGGCCGTGTAAACGTCCATGCATTTAAGTCTTTGTAAGAAAGACTACGCTTAGCATGCTCTTGTTAAAAGGTGGACAAAAACCGTGGAAAAGGACGGAGGCTGTTTTGAAAAGTAAAATTTTAATCATTAATGTTGTGGGTGTATGCTGTGTACATTTTATTTAATTTGTTTTGAGGAATAAGATAGGGAGAAAAAATAGAAGGCATTACTTACTGAAGCACCCTCGTTTAGGCTTCACTTCACAATCTTATCCAGTCGTAAGTATCAGCAGGAGCAAAGAAAGGTGCAGTCCAGTGATAAACGTAGACTAACAAAGGGTGTAATTAAATTACATCAATGATTTTACTTCAATGTATTTTACTAGGGGAAAACCATTTGAACTAAAGTGGGATTTTGAGGTTGATTTATGGTTGCCTTAAAGCGTGTATTTACAGTAAACGACGGTTCGATGGAAGTTAAATTATTAGCACTTTACAAATGAACTACAATGTTTTGTATTTTATTAGTATCTTCAGGATATTTATAATGCGCATCTTCATCTTCCATGATGTTTATTCCATGAAGATGTATCATGAGACTCTTCGCTTGCCTTTCTTTCTACGATTGTTCCTAAAACAAAAAATCAATCTCTTTAAATTCCTTGTTTGTGATCTGTTCTACTGTTTCGATTAATGTATTCATGATTGAAAAATTAATTACAAAGCCTGTAGACAATTTTTATGGGAAAATGTCTAAGACCCAAATACAAAATTGAAACCATCTCATAGAGGAACAATCACGTAACTTCTAAACGTGACATTCATCATTTGCTTCAACTTTGTGTTGTTTAGATACGTTTATCAGAATTAACTTGAATGTCAATGATAAGGAATACTTAAATCACTATTTGATAAGCTGAGTCACGTTTTTGCTTTCCTTAATCATTTCGTGCTTTAATCAGTGATCGAATGAAAAACGTGTAACTTTTGTCTGCGAACATTTCAGTCAGACGTTTTACTCAGAATCGATAAGACGTCCGCCATAGAAAATAGCTAGACCTATACAAAACGAATATAGATGATGGCCAGTATAGTACTCCGTATTTATTATTCCTTGATGAACGTCGTAAAGCGATTCACAATGAACAACATCTCGCCATTTTGTGTGAGAGTATTGCAGGTATATATATATATATATATATATATATATATATATATATATATAATGACCGTGCCTTTTCATTCAGCAGTCATCACAACATTTATTTCCAAGTTTCTTATATTTCTTTTTCCGTATTTTTCATGTTCACATTTTGATTTCTACAGGATTACAAAGGATGTATTAACCAACTTTAAGGCTTGTTGCGCGTTAGTTGATATTTTATTATCTCTTAATAAAAAAATTGGCAAGGATTGGAAACTTGGAATTGGCGTCAGCATGTCGGGATCTGGTACCATCTCTAATCCCCTGAGATGGACTTTGGGCGCGTAGGAATATGACCTAAAAAATTCCGTAAGCAACTTCCCATGGAGTCCATACCGACGAAGGCAACGGAATATTTCCTTCATTAATGTTTTCTTAGTTCAGTTAATTTGTAAATAAATGTCCCATTATCTTTTACTTACCCTTTTAATTTTATCCCACACGCTGTCACACAGACTTATAGTTTTATTAATGTAAGTCAATATTAAAAATGAGTGAAATTTATTTCAAACACAATATTCATTAATATATTTTTGCAGTGTAAATAAATTGCATTTATCAAACACGGAAAGTGTTTTATTTTTTGGATTTAAAACTTATTGACAACTTGATGATTGCCCTACGTTGCCAACCCATTTGTTAATATTAGACGGGAAACAAAAATAATTAGACTCTTTTTCTTTTGGTCGTATCTAATATTTTATTATTGGACTATTTTGCCATCTCCCTTCTTCCTCCTCTCTATGGCAATGGGAATCAACGCCAAGTTCCAAAACGCTGCATTATTTTTAAATGCTAATTTCTTCCATCTCAATCCCATTAGAGGTGCTTTACCTCCCACAGGGCCTGCTGATGACATGTGTACCAAGTTTGGTTGAAATTGATCGACGCGCTTTAGATTGTATGCGGAACGAACTTACGCTAAAACCCACTTTTATTTATTAAAATATGTGGTTTGTGTGTTGATACTTGTAGAAATGTTTATCAGCTAGTTCTTGCTTTTCTTTCTTATTTTGCGATATTTCTATCGATCACTTTCGGTTGCCTTTCGTCTCTTTGGTACTATTATAATTTCTCACTTTTAACTCGCCCTACTCGTTTGCTTCATGTACACAGAAAACAATAGAAAACCAGAAAAAAAACAGACTTATACAATTGTTTTGCGTTGACATAGTTTTTCTACTTATAAAACTTAATACTCAACCAAAACTCGGTTAATCGCTAAACACGATTATCAAACACTGTCTTTTACTCTTGCGCGATGGCACAAGGGAATAACTGAATTTTATGATCTAGATTTTCCATTCCCGCGATATTAAAATTCGTTTATAGAAGAGGAACTTGAAGACGACGTAACTGTGCGCGTTTCAGTATTACGTATTGTCAGAAAAAGAAAAACCACTCTGGTGGAAGGAAGAATATTTGGGGTCACCGACACTGCACTTCCTCGTACACGTGGTAGGCAACGTGGCTCCATCTAGATTGAGGCGGAGGACGCGGCAAAGGGCGCTGAGGAGCGTCCTCGGAGGGCAGCAGCAGAGGCTGTTTCTGTGGGCCAGGAGCGTCTATAACCAACATATAATCATCCGATGTATTGACGTTCTTCGTTGGCGTCCGGGAATCTGCTTTCTTCTTATTATTTTGTAGTCTGTAATTATAATACATCACCATTACAGGGATGCTGATGATTATCAGCGCGAATGCAGCGATAAACAGCACCAATGTACGGTCAACGCAAATCTTCTGCGTTTCATTCTTCTCTGTGGTCGATTCTGCCTCTTCTAGTAAGGTCAGCGTTTCTTCTTGGATTGTCGTCTCAAGCTCCATTTTTCGAGTCGTTTCAGTCGTCCATCCTATGCAAAAGTTCTCACTGCCAGCGAAGTAAACTAATAAGTAATCACTGCAAAGTTTGGTTAAAGTGGACCTAATTTCCTCTCCTGGGTCAATGTACAGCTCTTTCAATGAGTTACGGCGGAAAGACGCTGGATCAAGACTCAGGATTTTATTCCCAAATATTGACAACATTTCCAGATTTTCCATCTCGCTGAATGTCACGCTTGAGATTTGCGAAATACCACACTCTTCGAGTTCCAAGCGACGGATTGAGGATGAAATTAAGAAAGGCGACGTTGGATTGAACCAAAGCTTATTTAGGTTGAGAATCACGCGAGAAAGGTTCATATTTTGTTTGAAAATATTTTTGCTGATGTATGTGAGGTTGTTGGAAGACAAGTCCACGTAAGACAACTCACGGAGAGGAAGGAAAGCTTCTTCGTCCACCGAACTCATGTGGTTGCTTCTCATATACAAAACCTCGAGTTGTGTGAACCGTTGCAAGTCTCTCGCATTTATGGCGTCTATGCGATTTTCATTGAGATTCAAGATTGTGATGTTGTCCGGAAGGTTGTGAGGAATTGTCTCGACCCCCTGGTTGTTGCAGATTGCGGACTGCGAGGTCACGTTGCATGGAGATCCGTCAACCCTCGCCATTGTCACCAGAAGCAGAGTTGCCAACATATCCTGCAACATTCAACGGTAAGAAAATCTACGGACACCGTAAATTATTCAATACAACTTTAAATTAACGTTTAATGGAGAGAATAAAAATTGACAAAATTAGTATATAAACTACATGTTTCCGGACCCTCTTCAGGTTGAACTAAAACTAACACGAAACTAAGATATTATATTACAAACAATACAAATAATTATAGAACGAAAGAACATTAAATTTAACGAAACAAATACAATCAGTATACAATTGAAAGATTACATATAATATATATACTACCGATCAAATTGCTGTTAGTTTTTACTTTAAGTGTATTAGTTTTGCGTTTAATATGAGTCTATTCGGAAAGTAAACTGGATTTGTAATTGCCGTCTTTATCTAAAATTTGGAAATAGTTTTTAAGATATGGTTCGAAATGACGGATAACTTTCTTGTGTCAGCTTGATTCTGGTGTTTATGGCATGAACAGTCATTACAATTTAAGTGATAAACTACATTATGAATTTTGATTTTATTGACGGGGTCTTTCAAGTTTTTTTATAATGGTGGATAAATTATTGGATGATTTAGTTATGAGCTGGATGTTATAGATGTGGAATAAGGGTTTTCAAAGAATGAAGTAAATATTGGTGGAATGGACAAAATATTTCGTTTACAGAGTCAGGAAAATTGATTTCACTTTCCACCAAACTATTGCCACCTAAAATGTAGTCCAGCGTTCCTTTCTATGAGGTATTATAAATACTTCGACCACCAATGTAACAGTTGATCAACCAACAGCGAATTTTTCCCCCAAACTCAAAAAAGAAGCAATTGACTTACTTTTATCAGACTCGTTGAGTTTTTCCACTTGGTGCTTTTCTTCTCCATGGAGGACAACTTGTGTAAGAATGACTGATAGGCAGATTACGCAGCATGAATACCCATAGATACGATTGATAAGGTACAAGATAAACAGTTCTTCTCTTCAAACTAGGGAAATCACTTGGACGGTCCAGATCCATCGTAATTCTACTACTTAGCAGGACGTTTGTTAGCGGTGCTGGCAGAGCAATGAGAGAGGAAGAAGGCTGGAGGTCAAGGACTAACTCAGAACTGCAGACACTTTTCGACAGATGAATATTGTAGTTCAAATCAATCAGGGAAGGATAAGATTGGCCGGTTATGCACACAGAATCCCAAAAACTCGGAGTCTTAGTGAAATTTTTAAGGAAAGTTGATGGGAGAACGAGGAGAGGAAGATCTACGAAACAGTAGCTAGGAGGACTGACAAAGAAAGGCCGTATTCTCTCTCGCATTTCCACTTTTTTCTGACAATATTCCAGGCTGATGACAAAGATACTTCATGAATTTGTGTTGATGATGTCTCCAGCTACAATTAAGTAGAATAATACGAACCTGGAACTGAGAAATTAACCAGAAGCAGATAAAATATAGTCAAAAGTTTAACTGATTAATTTATGAAAGTTACTACTAATTTAAGTCTTCACCCAAACACAATACGAACACTGCGTTTTCCTCAGTGTCCTCTCCCTTGTTGATATCTGTTGGTTTTGTTCTTTGCCTTTGTCTTCCAACACAATAAATTCTCAAATTAAGGATTTACATTTTTCAAAAAACACCGGCTCGACATAAAGACCAAACTTTGTTACCTTATCAGGTGCCATTACGTGTTATACGTCCTGTCGAACATCAGTTGTTATCCAATATTTTATGTGTTATCGTGTGAAATGGATGGACAAAGACGTTTGGCACGTAAAGCCAACAAGTGCAGTCGTTTTGGGGATATTTGTTTACTTTGCATTACCGTACCCATTATCTTAATCAGATACAGTTGGGTGATTTTATGATAATGAGTAGCTGAAACACGTTTCTTTACCTAAACGCTACACAAAAACAATCGATTTGTTTGACCTTTACGTTTGTCTTTTGTCTTAATGTGTTTATCAAAATCTATCTTAAGTCCCTGTGATAAGTCTTTATTTGATAACTTCAGACTCACGTTTTTGGTTTCCTTAAGTGCTTCGTGTTTTAATCAGGAAAGGAATGGAAAACGTGCGTCTATAATCACTGAACACCGTAATTATCTTAGCTAATTTAAAAACTTTAAAATCGATTCAACGTGAGCAATATTCCGTCTTCTTACGTGAGACTGTTGAAAGAATACTTTAATAGCACAGTTGAATTCAGGGCAAGTATAATTACATAGTATAGTAATAGAAGTAATAAATAGGAGAAGAGGTGTACGATTAAGACTTGGGGACAAAATATTAAGGTCGGAATTTAATAGACCGCTGACAGATCTCAGTAATTGTAAAGCGCCAGGAATTGATAATATTCCTTCGGAGTTGATAAGATCATCTGGTGAAGAAGCAATATCATGGCTGTTCAGGATAGTTTGCATAATCTTCGAAACAGGAAGAATACCAGAAGATTTTAGGAAGAACATGATTATACCTATACCGAAGAAAACTGTGGCTGATAGATGCGAACAGCACCGAATAATTAGTTAAGTATCTCATGCATGAAAAATATTAACTATATATACTATATAGGAGGATGAAAAGACAAATATAATATGAGTTAGGAGAAGATCAGTTTGGTTTTAGGAAAAGAATGTAGGGACAAGAAAAGCAATATTGACTTTGGGCCTAATTTTAGAAGACAAGATAAGAAAAACAGGTCTACATTTATGGAATTTGTATATTTAGAAAAGGCCTTTGATAATGAGAACTGGAACGCACCATTAAGGGTTTTGAAGAGGACAGGAATAAAATATCGCTAAAGAAGACTTATTCATAACCTCTACAGAAGACAGGCAGCTGTAATTAGAATTGAAGATCAAGACAAGAAAGCAGAAATCAATAAAGGAATAAGATAAGGATGCAGCCTGTCGCCCATGCTGTTTAACTTATATATAGAACAGGCGACGAAAAAAATTAAAACGGAATATGGAAAGGCAATCATAATGCAAGCAGAAGAAATAAAAACCCTACGCTTTGTCGATGATATTGTATTATAAGGAGTCGAAGAAGACTTGGAAACCGTAATAAATTGCATGAACGTGGTCCTGAAGAAAG
The DNA here is from genome assembly GCA_034510155.1 of Eucriotettix oculatus. Classification (NCBI taxonomy): domain Eukaryota; kingdom Metazoa; phylum Arthropoda; class Insecta; order Orthoptera; family Tetrigidae; genus Eucriotettix; species Eucriotettix oculatus. The sequence goes on along the minus strand of CM067378.1, from coordinate 89,000,682 downwards.
AGTCCAATATGAGGATTAATAGAGGGAAAACCAACGAAATGGAGTGAAGTATGGGAAACAGTGGAATAACAAAAGGTGTTAGATTGGGAAGGGATATTTTGACGGAAGTTAAGGAATTCTGCTACTTGGGAAGCGTAATAACTAGGGATGGTAGAAGTATAGTAGACATAAAGAGTAGGATAATAGAGGCTAGCAGGGCTTTCACGAAAAAGATGAATTTACTATCTAGTAATAAATGTGAATATTAGGAAATCGTTGCTAGAAATGTTCGTATGGAGCGTGGCGTTATATGTTTGCGAAACGTGGACGGTAGTTGAAGAAAGGAAAATAATAGAAGCCTTTGAAATATGCTGCTATAGGAAAATTCTGAAAATCAGATGGGTGGATAAAATTAGCATTAGAGGGAAAATGCTAAGAAGATTAGAGAGGATATGGGCTGTGGTAGTTATGTGGTAATGAAAAGGCTTTCGCAAGATAGGTTAGCATGGAGGGATGCATCTGACTGAATACCACGACACACAGTTCTTCTAGTTTTAACTATGGCCATTCTTTATTTAAAGTATTAGCCAGAATAATTTAATTACTTTATTTCTAATAATTACTGAGATAGCCAATGAACAGACAAAATTAAGTGATGAAATAAACACTACCCACTGCAACGCTGTTGTTGACCATAACAATTTTTCTTAAAAAAACGTCCATTTATTCTTTGCTAAGACTTTTCCTCTTTCTTCCCACTGACCATATTGCTTGTATCCAATTTCTTCTCCTTTCTAAACATTCACGGGATTAGTCTTAACCATCTGTTTTATTCGGATTTCCGTTTTTGTTCCCTATCTAAACTAATTAAATCCCACTCAACTCCATGATTACTTTGGAAGGAAACTATATATAATAAAGTTCATAATTGAACAGAAACGAATTTTCTCAAAATATTTTATTAAGAAATAAATCACTCACTGTGTACATATGTATTGGAATCAATTTTTTGAATTTTGCCGTCAAGTCTTGTTAAACCTTATTTGCATAATGCGTAAAACTCGATTCTCCATATTGAGAGGAGAAGAGAAGTGTATTACAACACGAAATGTATAAGTTTTATGAATGTTTTTGTGCATGCCTTGTTAACTGTGATAAAATGTGGAACTGTGGATACAATTGTTACATGTAGCGAATGAAATTGATGTTAACCTGAACTCTTCTCACCCGTCATGTACCTACACTCCGGGTGCGATTGTGGCAGCCTGTCAGACAGTACGCACTGCACGCGAAGAGGAGCCGCTGCCTGTATTGAGTCCTCGTGGAACATTTCATCCGGCATGTGAACAGATCGCGGCAGTTGAACTTTATACAAACTGTTCAGGCAAGGTTAGACATGACGGAGACTGAAGAAACACTCAGGTCAACATACTTTCCTCATGCAACAATTTATACCAGAGTCTCGCATTTTAGTTCAGAATTCAAGCCACGAACTAACATTCATAAAACTTCCGATAAATGTCCAATTAATAGTTCTAAAACACTTTATATTTTCTCTTTACATAAGGAATAAATTAGCTTCTGATATGTAATTGAAATCTGTATTGTAAAATAATAATTAAATATAATATGTCCTTTCCGTGTCGGTTCAGTTGTTGCACTTAACTTTTGCAGTCGCTCGGACGTCACAGACTCTACCAGCTCTTGAAGATTTCAGAGAACAATCACGTATTTAACTACAAAACTTTTAATAGAATTAAGTTATAAATTTAGTTATGTAACAATGAATCAATAAAAATGAGGTCCGGCACGATTACGTGTTCAACTCCGGCGTTAACATAATACAAATGTATAAACAGGATACTGCGGGCTAATATCACTACTTAGGAAAATGAATTCTGTAAAAATTGCCTAGATGAAAATATTTCATTGGAGTAAATAATGAAATTGGTTCGATCTTACTGATTTTGAAAGGTTCTCGGCACTTTGTCTGCATTTGTTGTCGGCCATAAGACTAACACCGGGGAGGACTGAAGCTTTGTGGATGTTCTCGGTTCTTCAACAGTCTTGCACCAACTTCGTACAGCAAAAGCCTTGTTTGTAAAATGATCCAGTGCAGTGGGACTCGCACCAAGTGCGGATCTCCGACTCGGATCATCAGCGGACGCAGTAGGGAATCATCTACAACGTGCAACCTATGCTTTAACAATTTAACTTCTTCAGTTATACAATACCAACTAGTAGAACTGTTTCACAAAGTATTAATGCAGTTTCAGAAGGATTGTGAATGACGAGAATGGATCCTGATGACTCCAGCTTCTTACCTTCATGCTGCACTTGAACTCTCTCCGAGATTATCGCAATTTAACCAACCATTCTTTTTCCATTTACTGATGAATAAAAAATTTGTGCAATCAAGACGGCGGTTTTTGGTGATAAAGTATAAATCAGCAATGGTATCTTTCAAAAATGCAAAAAATATCGTGAATGGCCATTTTTTTATAACAGACGCCGAAGTTACCTGATTACTTATTTGTTCAATAATATATATTGTATAGTGTATTGCATATACAGTTAAATAAATATCTCAGTTTTATCACAGTTAAAAGTTACGATAGTTACACAATTTATCGATGTCGCAGTTCCTTATTTCCTCTGAGGCGACAATACTGTTATCAGGTTTCCCCATGACACCGCAGAACTGTAGCCTTCTTCGTTCCCTCTCGCCTCCCTTCCCATACTGCACTGTCGATAGAAGATACAATGCCTGATGAACACAGAAGAAGTGTCGGAATTGGAAGAACACTTCACAAGATATCACGTTCTATACATGAACCACCACGATCCTGGACAACATTTTACATCTCGTAACGTTGACATTCGGAAATGATATCACTCTTCAGGTGTTTGAGTGTAATCTACAGTCACGGATGTTCCACCATTTCGTACTCGTGATAGGAGACGAGGCACGGTCGGGATGGACCAGGTGGACTAGGCAGAGGACGCTCGGGAGCGAATGCAGAGGGCCAGCTTAGCTGTGGAACGTGTTGAGCGTTGCCTCGTGCGATTTCGTAGCCGTCATTCTGAAAGTCTTCAGCGTCCATCAGCGACAGATGTTCACGAACTGGACCCGTGGCAGCTCCTGATGCCATATTCTGGAGTACGAATTGGAGAACTCTTTCCCTATTCTTTTTTAATTTGCTTCTATAACGTAACCACTGCAATAAAATTAGGGAACAGAATAGTGTCAGAAGCAAGGACACAATAAATATCTGAAACTCCAAATCTAATGAAACAGTAAATGTATTCTTGAGATTCGTATCTGACATTTCCAAGGTACTACTGTCCAGTTTCGTAACATTTACTTTTACAGGACTAACCACCGGTGATGAAAGAAGAACGGTTATGCTGGAAGAGGAGTAACTGCGCAATTCTTTCAAGGTTGTCTGCGTCTCCTGCAGAAAGGCCGTCATTTCCATCCGATTCAAAGAGGGCGTTGGTGATGTTACGATTACGGATGAATTCAATTTGGTTAAAGTGCTTTCCAAAATCATCATTTTCGTCTGATCGACAGATGTGTTATCAGTGTCTGCTAGATTCCAGAACGGCATATTCTCCTTACAGAAGCTGGTAAGTCTGTTACCCAGGTGAACAGATGTACCACCCTTGCATAGTTTGATCAATGTGTTTTCAATTCCACTAGGAGAGTCAATGTAAAGATCTATCAGTTCGGTAGACTGGAAAGTGGCGGAATCCAAATTTCTTATTTGGTTTCTTGATAGATCTATGTAAATCAGTTTTGTCATCTCTGAGAAAGTCACGCTTGAAATTTTCTGAATACTGCAGTCTCGCAGCTCTAAATGTGTAATTGAAGTTGAAATCAAGAAGGGTGAGGCAGGTTCTAAACTGAATTTATTTCCAGTAAGGATCACTTCAGTGAGTTTTGTGTTGTTTCTGAAGATAACGTTGGTGACGTTTCTGAGCTTGTTGTACGATAAATCCAAGTAGGCCAGTTGAGTGAGATGGAAGAAGGCCTGGTCGGCCACCGCCTTGAGCTGGTTCTTGCTGATGAGGAGAGTGTCCAGCTCTCTGTAGCGCCGCAAGTCCGCGGCGCCGACGGACTCCAGGCAGTTCTCATTCAGGTCCAGGAATGTGATGTTGGCGGGAAGGTGCTGAGGAATCTTCTCCACTTTCTGACGTTCACAGTGGCCATGATACAAAACCAAAGAACATGGATCTCCATTCACCAATGTCTGTGTCAGCATAATCAGCATTGACAGCCAAGCCTGAAAAACATCATGATATGTTAACTTAAGTTCACTTGTGATACTAAGAACAACGAAAATTAGACGTTTATACCCTTAGGATATGATATCTATTTTAATGCCACATTCATATCTGCTCCCTAGGGTCTTTTCTTTTTACACTTACTGGGAAATTTACGACTAAAGTCTTTATAACTTTTTCAATAACTCCATCAACCTGATCTAAATGAGGAAATAATGGAAAATATATCAAGAACACGTGAGTACTTAGCTCCAGAACGAAACACTTATTTGGGCAACTCAAAGATCTTGGCTTTGGTGAAATTTTGGAAGAGTATCAATAAAAAATTGTCATTGATTGCCTGCTTCTGACGACACAATTTTTCATAAAAATTAAAAATACAGACATATCCCTTCAGCTCCTCGGCCATTTAATTTTTGTATAGTTATTATCTAATTAAGGATAACTATTTATAATTCCGTTTTACCTTCTTCTTATCCGTGCTTTGTAGGGCAATGTTCCTCTAACAATAATTTCTCATTTTTGTAAATGCGATTCTCGGATGATAATTATTAGTTGAGTAGTTGGCGACTTCAACCTTGCAGCATAGGAAACCTTTCGGCTACTGGTTTTCCCAGGTAGGTTACAAAGTTTCCTCTTCTTCCTAGACTTAACTTAGTGCCTCCAGAAAGTGTTTCCGTAGCCCTTTGATTCAATGCAGGACTATTACTTCACCAGAAAACCTGTTGTCAGCGTTGGTGCCTCGCTTCAAAGAGGTCCTGGCTTAGAATCGCGGCATGAGAATCGATGTTGTGTTTGTGTGTTTTCACTCTGTAAAAGTATTACAGTTGAAAAGAAAACGTGTTCCCCTATCATAGTCTCTAATAACCATCGTAGTTGATGCGATTGTAATACAAAGATAAAAAATACAGGACGTTTCTTGACACCTTTTCCTCATCGTTTATCAGCTCCTTCTTCAATTTTTTTCCGCCACCAACGGTCTTTTAAATTTTTATTATTTTTCAAAAATTAAATTAAGCCAACAGTTTCTCTGATGTTAAGTTCAGAAAAAACTGCATGAGACTTAAAAATGTTTGACGTGTTTTGTAATCACACATTTTCTAACTTCGGTGACCTTCCACTGGCAGTGTCCAGTTAACAGCTGCTGAAATACTTTCCAGGTACATCTAATATAAGTATAACTTTTCCGGAAAAGTTAGCTCCACTTTACCAAATTATTTGAGTTTATTGATAAATTTATGACGTTCGTTGAAGATGATCACGTGGTTAGTCCCTCAAAAAGGACGAGACAGTCACTACTTAATATGGTTTGAGAGGCTTGCTGGCTGGAGCTGTGATGATCAAGACGGTGGTCCAAGTCCTGGCTTCTCTTGTAATAATTATATATATATATAAAATATATAAGGCTTTTTAAAAAATATGCAAAAAAGGCGTCCGTTATATACGGACTTTCCGACTTGGCGCTATTGTTCACTACCGAAGGGTCCTTTGTGGGAACAGAAACTGACTTGGACTTGCAGGATACTTGATACTTGAGGAAGCGTTCACTAACACGGTGAATCCCCGTCCCAAAGTAATTATCTCCAATACTAGAGGGATAAGAATAATATTGATATTATTATTCACAAAAAAGTTTGTGTTGTGGCTTCCATATTAGGTGCAAATTTTTCTACACTCCGAACGTCATAAGCATTGTGGGTAAAGACAGTGTTTGCAAAGACAACATCACTTGCAGAAGGCAGGAACTTTTATGTAGAACTGCAGTTTAACACACGCCACATTTAGTGGTCTTTGTAAGGCTCAGACAAGAGACGAGAACATAAATTACTTTACCTGAAACATCGAGATGAACTTTCGATTCCATCGAGCAGCAAACAACTGTAAGGGTTTTATTTTCAGATATCGATAAGGTATCGAAAAATGATAACATAATCACAGTGTATTGATAAGATTTGACATTTAGACGGTGTGAGGTGTTTTAAAGCACAGTCGCGCGGTCTAGGCGACTCAGGGCTCGTATCTCGTATTTGGCAACTCTGCCACCGAGCTGGTTCCTGGACCATGATGCACTAGTTCCAACACTAACATTTTACAGGGTAAATTCAGCACGAGAACGACAAGTGTTTTGCCATTTGCCGCGTGGACACATTCCATAAAAGTCGTTTATTACACTGGTTATGACGAGGAGCTTTTTAGTTTAACTCGCGACTGAATGCACACTGCTATGAAACAACCAATTCATTCCTAGAGTATAACAGCATACAAAACGTTTTCTCCTGGGGCCTCTTTATTTCCAGGCAATAGAACCCTTATGAATTGGTACCTTTTATAGTTGTGAGAAATTGAATTTTAAAAGATATAAACATTTACATATATAAGAGTAGAGAAGATAAATATTGATTAGACTGCTTACCGGTTGGGGCCTCTACCAACTGAGCTACCCGAGTCGATCATTGTAAGCTTCCTCCGTCCTTTATATAGGCATGACTCGCCTTGCTGCTCCCCTAAATCTAGACATCCTCTGTTGTTGAAGTATATATATTGGATATAACATGAATATAAATAGGTAAAGAATCTTTGACGTTGAATAAAATTCGTGAAAATATACGGTTCCATTAAAACATTAAAGTAAAAAAAAGTACCTCGCGTTAGTAATTGTTTTGAGATTAAGTTTTCAGTGGAGAGAGTGTGTAAGTTACGCGTTTCTAAAAGTGTGAAATTCGTTAAATTTCATAATGAGAATCGAAAAGAAAAAGGGACCATAAAATCAAAAGAACTTGTCTAATTCGTTACATGCGTAGTACCCGATGTTGGTAGCCTTATAGAAAACGTTTCAGAGAAAAAGGGGTTAGGAAAAACTTCACAGGAGAGCAGCTAAATTTGTAATTTGGGTCATGGGAAATAGTGTAGAGTTTTTATGGTGAGAATCGTTAGCAACGGACAGGAAGAAAATTAGCATTTGGGCTCTGCTTAAATCGTGAACTGGAAACAAAGCGTGGAAATAAGTACGGAATAAAGTTAAGAAATAACTCACACTGGGAAAAGTAATCTAAATTTTAAATAAAAGCTAGACCTCAGAAAGTGGACGCAGGCAAATTTTTATTCTTAAACAGATTAGTAACTGTTATAACTTCCATGTGACGTTGGATTCTTAAAGTCCATTCTTTTCTTTTAAATAAATAAATAATATTAATAGTTACATCAATGGAACTATTTTGAAATAATGGATATTAATGAAAAACTTGTCTATTAAATTTATTTCTGACTTCTAGGCTGTTTGACTTGTTTATAAAAATAAATAGCAATCATAAAAAGAGCATCGTGAAGTGTGGACAAGTCTCAGGAAATTTAATACTATACCTGCAATTATTTTTATCGTAATGTTATTAGTTTATTCTATTATATTATTTTCCAATTATTGTGGCATCCATCCCACTATCCCATTTATTTCAAATTTTATATTTACACAAACACACACGATGTATAACCGACCACATGAGCCAGTGTCCGAGTAGTTGCCTATAATCAACACTTACATAAACGTAGTTAAATCAACGTAATTTTTTATTACTACTATTATTGATATTATGATTTAAACTTAATACGCATTCCATATTAAATTAAATACATTACAGTACGACGTTAAAATATGGCGGAAACAGAATTAACTATGTTGGTAATATTTGACGATAAATAATATTTGTCAATAAGAAATTTCCAGATGGGAAAGTGTAAGGGAGTTCGTAGACAGGAGATTTTATGTACCTTTTGGATTTATTACTAAAAGCATTACATAAAATAACATAAGATTTTATCAGTTTAAGAATATAATATATTTATAAAAATTCATCACAAACGAAAGAGACATGTAAATATTATTTTCCAAACAATTTCATTGAAAACAAAATTAAAGTCTGATTTTAGTATCACTTGTTGAAAAACTTTCTTATTCTTCCTCATAAATGTTTTCGTCTTTAAGGACTAAAATCTGATACACTAATTTTATCCATTTTCAGTCTTATTTTATAATTATGATCCTATAGTAAGAAGTTACTCAGAATCTTAATGAAATATTATCACAAGTTTGAAAGGATGAGACGTTTCCAACATCACTGCTTAACTTCCTTATGCCCATGTCCAGACATGACCACGTTTCGAATTGCTCGCAGGTTTTGACAGTAATTGTTACTCTGCTTCTCCAGACGATCATTCTTGTGCACGTAGCTGTCCACCGCCAATGTTCGAGGTCAACGTGCAACACCTCACATATGACAGGTCTAAGAGCGGCATGCAGGGTGGGAGCGGAAGTTGTCATAATGCTGTGACGGAGTGATTTATCCGACGTCCAAAAGAGCATGATCATTGGCTTTCGGGTCAAGGGTGGAAGCATATCCTAAACGGCCGATTTAGTAAAATGTTCGCGTGCTGCCGTTGTTAAAGTATACCGTGGAGATGTGTACTGGCGTATGGACGTGCTACTGACCGTCCAGACGAACCAAGGGACCAACAAGGTCTTCTCAACGGACACCTGGTTCATGCACCCATGCTGTTCCTCAGCGACGAAGGTTGGATTTTGCGGTCCAATACCACAACTGGACGTCCACTGAGTGGCGACAGGTTTTTCACTCTGCAAGAATCGCCGGACGGGTCAAGGTCGGAGGAATGAGCCTGAAGGTGTGGCGAACGTTCTTGTGGCATTCCCTGGGTGGTCTCGTCATTTTGGAAGGCGCAGTGGATCAACAGAAGTATGAAGCCATCCTATATGGAGCTCGTTTTACCTCAGTAAGACGGCATCTAGCAGCAGTGTACATGCGTGGTTCTAGCGCACTAGTATCCCCTGGCCACCAAACTCCCCCGATTTAAGCCTAATTGAGAATCTGTGGGACCATCTCGATTGGACTGTTCGCACCATGGACACGCAACCAAGGAACATAGCGCATCTGGCCATGGAACTGGAATCCCTGTCCGTACCATCCAGAAGTGGTCAGCACTGCAAAAGGGGAGTTAATGTGACTGGACTTAGTAATAATTAAATAGTGATATTTTGGAAAGATATTGAATAATCTTGGAGGTGTTCTTCCTCGTCGCCATTCCGTCCGTTGTTAGAACGGATTTTGCGGCACACGATGCACAGAACGACGGTCATGACTAATATTGAAATTGCGAACAAGATGATCGCAACAGTCGCAGACGTGTTAAGTGATTTTCTCAACCTATTGCCGTAGGCTGTCGTGGTTTCGATTTCTGGCGACTTGTAAGTTTCACACCAGTTCTCATGCTTGTCACCGACACCGTTGCGAACAATGGTGCCACTTCTGCAAACTTTACCTAATTCGGTCGAAATTTCTTCCAAGGGGTCAATCCGAAGCTCTCTAAATGCACCGTAATTGAAAGTCTTTGAATCAAGGGCGATTACTTTATTGCTAGACAGGTCCAACATTGTCAGTTTCTTCATCTCGATGAAAGTCACGCTTGATATTTGTCGAATACCGCAGTCTCGTAGCTCCAGACGTGTTATTGAAGATGAAATCAAGAAGGGAGACGCAGAATCCAAACGAAGATCATTTCCGTTTAGCAACACTTGCGTGAGCTTAGTATTGTATTTGAAAATGTTACTGAGATGAGTGAGTCTGTTGAACGACAAGTCCAAGTATTCTAACTGCTGGAGTTTCTTGAAGGCGTCTGGAGGAATCGTGTTGATATTACAGTTTTGCATGATCAGAATCGAGATTTTCTTGTATCTGCTCAATGGAAGCCAGTCAACATTTGCCAGACGGTTGTCGGACAAGTCCAGTTCTGTGATTCTGATGGGGAGGCTTTTAGGAATTTCATTCAAATTCATTCCTTTGCACTCTGCCGAATTTCTAGTCAGATAACACTGAGATCCGTCTACTGGCGACAACATCACGAACAATCCCAATAGTAGAAACGCAAATAAAAGACAAACCTGGAACAAAAAAGGGTTTTTAAGTTTGTTGAGGATATTCCGTTCTTTATAATTAATGGAAGTGGAAATATAGGTGACGAGAAAGATCATGGCGTGTGAGGCGAGAAATTGAAGCATGGGGGAGGATGGAAGAGCATATCAGGTGGATAGTAACTGCTAGAATGTTAAAAAGTATCCCTTATTTTACTAGTAACGGGATATAGAAATGTCATTTTACTACAGACCCTGTACACCTTAACTTCTACGGATGGGTTTTTATGTACAACATATCCTGAAGTGAACACACTATGCTTCCTTGCATCATTGTTTTCAGAATAAGTTTTACTCTAACGAAGGTTCCTGTTCAAGTGAGGTCAATCTTACACCCATTACAAGCGGATCACTGTGTACCGTATTTCGACAAAAGTTGCTATTTATCCTTAATAAAAAATAACAACAAACATCAAAACGAATACTAAAATCCGTTCGTAATCTAAGAAAAGTGGCTGAAAATCAGGGCCGAGGGCAAAAATCGAGAATCACCCTCACACAAAACTAAACACATTAATTTTAATTTAACAGAGAGACTCGGCGAGACCACGACGGCCTTCCATTCTTTCCCTATTACACTTTCATTCTCCCCTACTATAACTCGATTTTCTCGTTCTTTACTGTGTTACTCTAAATTCCAGCGATTTTGCTGCCGTTGGCAAACCCCAAACATGCCACCCCCAACTCTCAAATATCTTAACAGTTCTTTAATAAACCGAATTAAAATTATCTTTGTTAACCATGAAAAACAATTAAATGAAAAGAATAATACCATTAAAAATAAATTTCAGGAAAATTATTAATACCATGTAGCGCAGTAGAACCCGCGTCCAAATTTTTATTATAATTTACGGGAACTTAAATACCAAATATTCCGGAATGACAAAGTCGCTTGTCAGGAAGAAGGGGTTTTTCCGCGCGTCGTCTCGGCGGCTCGGAAAAACAACAAAGGGACTGCGACTGATACCTGGACCATAAAGCTCGGACATCCCGTCGCTTTTTGGGCACCAGATATTTTTTTAATAAAAATACCGAAAAGTGGATTTTAATAGCTTTAATCCATTTCAGAACATGAGAAAAATTATCACTACAGGGCGTGGTCTTTCTCCGTCCGCAACTGCCGACACATCCTTCTCCTTTCACTACCCCATGACGACTGTTCGAGTCTCGCCAGACTCCATTGTTGGCCCGAGTTGCGACAATTGCAACTCGCAAGCTGGCCCGCATTGTTGCGTGTAACTTTTCATGTTACAATATATATATATATATATACTTTAGTTTTCTTAGTCTAAACTGATCAGCGCTACTTTGAAGAGTCGTCAGTATTCCTGCAGGCAATGAATTACAAACGCTCATTGATATACTTTCCAATGAAAATTTTCCTACGTCTGTGCGTTGCCTTTTTTCTTTAATTTTGAACGTGTGATCGGCGCCTTAAGATGATTTGTTATTTATTTCCAAGCCGGTTCACCCGTATAAGCTTTATATATTCCACAAAACCTTGCGTATTTCCTCCTATTACTATGAGCTTCCAAATTCTCATGAGGATTGTTCGCGAATATACGCCGAAACATTTTTAGCCCGTTTTAAATAATTTTCCAACGGTAGAGTGTGTCAATTTCTTTATGTTACCCCATATTCTAAAAATTGGCCTGACCAGCGTTTTGTAAGCAGAAAGTTTGTTTATTTTTCTCGTTCTCTTCCTCAATACCCTGTTTAAAATAGTGAAGCATTGTCCTCCACCCTTTACCTGCACCCTCGCTCACTTCATTACCCCAATTTAAATCTTAACTAATCGTGATTCCAAAATTGTCTAATTGAAAATAGAAAGTACGTTTTTTATGAGAAAACTTATAAACTAAAACTTTTACCTGTTATTTTCAGAGAATAATTTAAAGAATTTTGAAAGAAGTTAAGGAATTATGCTACTTGGGCAGCATAACTAGGGACGGTAGAAGTGTAGTAGAGACAAAGATTAGGATAGTACAGAAAGGGGTTCGTAGAAATTTACTTACGGGTAATAAAAGTGTGAATATTAGGAAATCATTATTAAAAATATTCATATGGAGTGTGGCGTTATAACGGTGTGAAACGTGGACTATAGGGGTTGCAGAAACGAAAGGAATAGAAGCCTTTGAAATGTGGTGCTGTAGGAGAATGCTTTAAGCAGATGGGTGGATAGAATCACCAACGAGGAACTTCTAAGCAAAATAGGGGAAGAGAGAACAATTTGGAGGACTTTGACCAATTGGCCACGTTTTGAGACACGAGGTTGTTGTAAAATTAGCATTAGAGGTAAGTGTGTGTGTGGTAAGAACAGAAGAGGGAGGTCGAAGATGGAATACACGGATAAGATAAGGGAGGATGTAGGATGTGGTAGTTATGTGGAAATGGAAGCGCTTTCACAAAATTATCGTGGAGAGTTGCATCGGACCAGTCTAAGGGCTCAATACAATAACAATTTAAAATATACGAGAAATAAGAAACTTGATTAATAATATACAAAGTCTAAATTATTACTCTATTCATGTTCAGTGGTGAACATGTCTAATCCATCAAGGTAATTTTCAGGAGACATGAGTCTTAAATAATCGTATATTAGTTTAAATTTAGAAACGGTTCTTTCGCTGGTGGAAACGGCTATCAAAATTCTTAAAGCAAGGCTCAAGTACCAAAATTTAAGGGAAGTAATGAAGTAACAGGACGTCAATAGTCTTTCTTTCTTAAAAGGTACATTTTGTCAGGAATAAGGTTGGAAGAATCACCGTTTGTGATGCCGTAGGATATAGTTTTTTCTCTGAGGCGGCTTTTGAGCTTTTCAATTTAGCCGATACCGTGTATAGCGCCTAGGGCAGAGACTATAGCTTATTATTTTCGGTGGTGAGACAAATGAACCTCGTTTATTACCAGTGGCTATCTACCTGGACTTCTAATAGTCCTTTTTATCTTTATATGGCTACTTCCTGTACAATATACGCGCACAGAATTCACTGCAATAATAGAAATTAATTTAACGTATAAAAGATTTGTTAGTTTTCGTGACCGAGAATAGTTCTAGTAAAGCAGAGTTGAGGATATAACTGATTCGAAATATCCTCAAATCGAAATAATAAGGCGTCTAAACTGCAAAAGCACGTGAGTAACTGCTGATAGTGACACAAGGGACGCCTGGCGACGGCGGGAAAAGGGGGGAAAAGACGTTACTGTTGAATGGCGGTTGCAACGTAAGATTGCCAACGTAATATAAAGTAAACTTAAACCTTCCACTAGGCAACAACTCCACGGAATTAAAAATTGATATTACATAAAAATAATGAACATTCCGATGCTTTCAAATATGTTCTCTTTCACCCATAATATTTAAATTTGACAAATTAGGTCAGAATAATTAAACGATTTAATTGTTATATATGGCACTCCGTTTCACATGTTAACTTTCGAAAAAACACTCCAGTATAAATATGAAATATTTCCTCGAGTTCACTGGGACCCGAAACGAAGAAGCACCTGAAATGACAACCAAAGTTGAGAAACAACCCTTATAAACAACAGCTTATCATGAACGTCCGAGGAGGAAGATTGACCGATATTCAGATTTCCTGCGTGAAATGCAACAAGGAACGCGACAGACACGGAAAGCAAACTCACTTTCTTCAACTATTACACTATATGAAGTTGAGTCACTGCAATGCCTCTAATCACTTCCTAAGTAACTGCGAATTATACAATCTTCTATAATAACCACACAAGTAATACTTACTTTCAGCCGCATTCTGTTTCTTAATAATTTCATCTTCAAGGAAGATTTGTCTTGTTGCACGTAGTAAGTTACTTCTATAACTGACAATATCTGGTCCCTATCTTCAGATAAGATAAGTTACAATCTACTTAATTCATATGACACTATATCACATCCGTCATGAAAGTATATTTTATTAATTATTTTTAACAAGATGGTAAGTTACATCTTTTTAGAAATTAGATTGTTGTCTCTGAAAGTCTTGGTCCAACCAGGGGCGACGGTGGACGTGACTTCTGATGTCGATTACGATAAAGTGAGATCCGGCTATTGCTCAAAAATATTGTCTACGTAATTATAAAGACAACAGACTTCAGTAAATCCAATAGACAAACTATTTTACTCGTTATATTTCAGTTTCAGGGGGGTTTAAAATGTTTTATTCCTTAAAATACATACGTCTTCATGTTAAACAGCTACACTGTCTGACATATTTGTGTTTGTGATCCTTTCATGGAATTTTAAACTACATTACTAATATATATATTTTTTAATTTGATAAAAAACTTTTGATGAATTTTCCACGCTTTCCAAAATGACAATTATTGAAATATATTTTACAGTTTTAAAAATCCTTTATAAGTAACTTATTTAAATTCAAGTATTTATCAAAACACCATTTCTTTTTATATATATATATATATAATAAATTGATATATCTTCTATTTGTTTGTAAATTTTTCTACAGTTCTCAACTAAAATAATATTTTCTGAAAATTCAAACTGTATTGATTGTAGTTTTTAAATTGATTGAAAATGATGTAGTAACATAATTAGAAGTGTTAATCAAGTCCAGGTAAGAGTAAAAGCCAATGGAAACAAAGGCTTGCAGCGAACAATCTACACGGTACACACTAGAAACAAAGTTGCGGATTAAAATATATGCAATAGAAAAGATGAATATACCAAAATCCCATAGTACAAAGGGGAAGAAATGTTTAACGACGAGTTGAAAGTAAATGTTATATAGGTAAATAAAATACACTGTCATTTTTATAACGGCAACGAGTAAGAAGGGTTAATCAGAGACTTTGTGCACGAGTCTCAACAGTACGGTAGGAGTGGAATCTTTGATTGCTGTAATGTCTTGGTCATGATAAAATAACTGAAACAATTGTTTAAAACAATTACAAAATCGCGGGGAATCTTTCCAAATGTGTTTTGAACGGATCCGCGGCAGACGTTCCTCATTGTTGGTGAAGAGCCATCAGCAGGCTGCAGAGGTCCAGGTCCTGAGCAGCGGGCAAGTCTACATACACTTCATCTCCTCCAAGTCACGCAAGCAGCAGGCAAGGACCTAACTAACCACGACACAAATACAACGAATTGATAACTATTCTCCTGCGTCGCTAGGGATGGAACTCGTGTTGGGTCACCAGAAACACATAAATTAGCTGGCGTTTAGTTGTGTATGCGGAACGGACACACATACAAAAAAACTCATATTTATTAATTAGAAGGAGAATGATCGATATCAACTTTTAAAATTTTACGTGTATTCAATTTCAGATTAATAGATTACAGCAGAAATTTAAATTTCAAGATGCTAAACCAAAATCTCCTTAAGGGAAAGTGCGCGGCAAATCATTGATAGAAACAACTGGAATTAGTTATTACGTATTTATTGCTATATACAAAATCAAGGAATATACATAAGATATTACCAGTTTAAACATATAATATATGTATAATGAATTCACCACAAATAATGCATATCAGATTTTTTATTTCAGATATTTTCTATCTATTTTTTTTTCTTCACTATCACACTTTATGATTCTTTCTTGTAAATGCTTTTGACTCAATAACTTGAAGTTCAGTTTTGGATACTAAAATATGATTCACCAATTTTACAGACTCAAAGCTCTACTTTGAAATTAATATTTAGTCACAGCTACTGGAAAATATTAATAAAATAGCTACGATATAGAACGTTGAAGAAGCCAGTTAAAAATTGATCATTTGCTACGAAAAATTTATAATACACTACGTCCCTTCGACAATCCACGAACCTCATCAGGAGCAGATTAAGAAAATTAGGAACAACAACATTTTCCATTATCTACAATTCGTGGACTACAGAAAATATACTCGACAAAAATTTGTAAAGTACACCTGATGAGGTTTGAGGATTGTAGGTGAAACGTGTTAATATATTGTAGAAGTAAAGTTTAGTAGTAAATAATTAATTCATTACTGAATTCTTGGTCATTGTATATTGTGAATTTTCTAAATTAGTTACAAAATTGTGATGTACTTAAATGTTGCTAAACGTTGGAAACGCCGAGAAGTTTGCAACCCCGCTGCTTAACTTCCTCATGTCCATTTCTAGACATGTTTTCAGTCTTGGCCACGTGTAATATTGAACGAAAGTTTTGAGAGAAACGACGTGACTAGATGATCGATATTTATCAATTTTCACCATTATTCTTTCAGCGGTTTCAACTCACTGTGGAGACTGTCTGTTTCGGCACTTTCTCCTTCTGCTAGCGTGGATCATGGTGTACAGCGAATACACAAACAGGATTATGACTGCTCCAACGGCTATTGTATAGATACTTAGGCACAAGAACGTGGTTTCGATTCCTAGCGACTTCTCGGTTTCACACCAGTTCTCACGCACGTCGTCGAAAATGTAGTGAACTCTTGTGCCATTGCGGCATACTGTACTTAACTGCGTAGAAATTTCTTGCACGGGGTCGATCAGAAGTTCTCTGAAGACATCGTAATGGAAAGTCCTGGAATCAAGAACCTTTACTTTATTCCTAGACACATCCAGGTATTCCAGCATCTTTATCTCACTGAAAGTCGCGTTTGAAATTTGTTGAATTCCGCAGTCTCGCAGCTCGAGACGGGTGATTGAAAATGAAATCAAGAAAGGGGACGCAGGATCCCATCGGAGATCATTTCCGCTGAGCAACACTTCCGTGAGCTTAGTGTTGTACTTGAAAATCTGGTTGTTGAGGTGAGAGAGTCTGTTGTAGGACAAGTCCACGTGTCTTAATTGCAGGAGTTTCTGGAAGGCGTCCGGAGGAATCGTGTTGATATTACAGTTTCGCATTGTCAGATTCGAGATACTCTTGTATCTGCTCAATGTTTGCCAGTCAATGTTTTCCAGAGTGTTGTTGGACAAGTCCAGTCCTGTGATTCTGATGGGGAGATTTTTAGGAATGGTATTCAAATTCATTCCTCCACATTCGGCCGTTTCATTGACTGGAGAACACTGAGATCTGTTGAAGGACAAGGCCACGTAACTTGATTGTTGCTGTTCCTGCTTCTGCAAGTCGTCCGTAGTCGTCGTATAACTTGATTGTTGGAGTTCCATCTTCTTGTAGACGTCGGTAGTCGTTTTGGAAATACACAGTCTCCCGGCAAAACACACAAGCGGAATTATAGTGATAAACCCACATATTATAAGGATCACCAGTCTGAGATTCTGGAACAAAAAAGTTTTATTCTGGTTTTGAAGTTTATACATTATAAAAGAGAAGTAATCAGCAGTAAAAGAACAAAAAATAGTATAACTCGTTCGCTTTCAGCGATAAGATTTAGAAGTAAGTGCGGAAAAAAAAACAGAACGGCACTCATACACACAAATAAAGTTTCTAAATTTATTTTAATTTAGATACATGCCAAGTCCTAGGCGACCTTCCTTTCCTTTTCCTTTGCCACTTACCTTCTCCCCAATTTAATCACTATTTTCTTGTTACTTGTTGGGTTTTTATTTCCGGTTCTCTTATTTCTAAACTATAATACCCTTACATTACTTGTGTTCTTCATCGTCTTCAAGTTACTTTCAATTACTTATAGAGGCCTACCTGTTTTGCCGCCGTTGGGAACCCCAGAAATGCTGCCCACACTGTTAAAACAAACTTAACGTTTTCTTAATAAAGAGAATAGTAATGAACCAGGTTAACCAGAAAAGAATAACTTGAATGAAGATAGTAATACTAATGGAAATAGATGTCGGGAAAATTGTTTGATTGAAAATAAATTAATATTTTTAGTTAACTAAGGACCATAAGTTTATAAATAACAGCTATTTTCGGAGATAAATTGAACTATACGTTAAGACAATTATCAAAATTAGTTAAATAATGAGTGGATGTGGCAATCGCCATTTGAATTCGCCATTTGATGAAGTATTCCTCATATTGGAGAATTCTTCAGCCCAGGTAAAGGCCAAGGGCGCCAGAGAAACGAGACGTACGGGCTTCAGAACGTGCCAAAAACACCGCTCTGAGATTTATAATTCTGATACCTGACTTCAGTCCTTTGACCCCGGCCAGACGTTAGGGAGAGAAACCGCGGGCCAAGGTGAATGTTAATTGGAGGCTGAGGTCAGGTGACCCGCCATGCATCTCATGGTAGGGTGACTGAAGAAAAATTACCTGCGAGGATGGACGAGAAAAACTTGATCAGTCGGGCACGGAATTTTGAAGAAGAAGGAATTCTAAAGGTTTCGTGGTGTTTTATCCACGGCACGGCAGTGGGGCATAGATATTTGAAGAAGAAGGAACAAAGTTTGGAGGGTGCGTGGTGGGTGATCCACGGCACGGTTAGTGGTGTTTGTTTCCTATTCAATCTGTGAGATAATTGCAAAGAAGAAGACGGCCCAGAATTCCTAGAAAGACCTTCAGGTATCGACGTTAGAAATCTGCGCGGGAAGGAGCCACCTGTCGGACGAGGAAGCGGCCTAAGTAACGATAAAGGGAGGAGAAAACGCCATTTCATCTAGGAAGATGATATGCCTCTGTCTGAGGTGTGTTATGACTGTCTTAATGCTGCCAAAATATCCCCACAAAATGACCCGTATGAGATTAATTATAAACTGAGTTAGCAGAGGTATTCCTTTAAGTTGGACCCCAAAGATTAATCATTATTGTTGTTACCTTTTTGATTTTTGTAAATAATTTTTTTAATATGTTTCTAAGCAACCAAATCCAATACTTCATTTCAAATTAAAAATCCAATCCCCTTGTTCATTATACTACAAAATCTAACCTAAATTGAAACAATATTTATAAAATTCTATGTCTCGAAAAGTGTTAATAACTGTTCAGTGGTCAACATTAAGACGGTTCTGAGTTGACATTGCTCTTAAATATTTTTTTAATTTTCCTTTTGAAAAGTTTCTTTCGGCAGTTGCAATGTTATTGGCAATTTTGGCAAGAATCTTAAAGCAAAGTGCAAATATGACCCAATATTAAGAGAAGAAATTAATTTAAAACTGTAAGCTGATTTTTATTTTTTCGTAAAATAGAAAGCCATAATCAAGAAAGGAGTAAGACAAGGGCGCAATCTGTCGCCCATTTTGTTTAACTTATATATATATATAGAACAGACGAAGAAGAATGTTAAAACGGAATATGGATAATCAATCATACTGCAAGAAGAAGAAATAAAAACCTTACGCTTTGCCGACGATATTGTAGTATTAGGGGAATCAGAAAAAAACTTCGAAACCATAAAAAATGGCATGAACGGAGTCCTAGAGGAAGACTTCAATATAAGGATTAATAGAGGGAAAACCAAGATAATCGAGAGTAGTTTGGGTAACAGTGGACTAGCAAAGGGTGTTAGATTGGGAAGGGATATTTTGAAGGAAGTTAAGGAATTCTGCTACTTGCGAAGCGTAATAACTAGGGATGGTAGAATTATAGTAGACAGAGTAGGATAGCACAGCCAAGGAAGGCTTTCGCGAAAAAGATGAATTTACTAACTGGTAATATAAGTGTGAATATTAAGAAATCGGCGCTAAAATGTTTGTATGGAGCGTGGCGTTCAATGGGTGCGAAACGTGGACGATAGGAGCTCCGGAAAGGAAAAGTATAGAAGCCTTTGAAATGTGGTGCTATAAGCGAATGCTGAAAATCAGATGGGTGGATAGAGTAACTAACGAAGAAGTTCTAAACAGAATGGGGAAGAGCGAACAATATGGATCTAAAAAAACTAACTATAAATCAGCTAAAACATCGAAGTAAAATATAATTTTTAAAAAAAGCGAAAAAAACCTTAAATGCAATAAAATCAAAAGAGAAAATATAAGAGAAGAGAGATTAATAGGCCACGTTTTTAGACACGAGGGTCTTGTAAAATTAGCATTAGAGGGAAGTGTGTGGGGTAAGAACAGAAGAGGGAGTTAAGGATGGAATACACGGATAATAAATGGGAGGATGTGTGATGTGCTAGTTATGCTAAAAGAAGAGGCTTGCGCAAGATAGGTTCGCATGGAGGGTTGCATCAGACCAGTCTTAGGACTGAATACCACCACAACAACAAAAGTGAAAAAGTAGCCTTATTTCGTCAGCCAGTTCTAAAGCGTTAAGGTCGGAGAAATCGCCATCAAGTCGTTTTCGAGAATTTTTTGCACCCTAGCATAAATTTTTCTACCGTAGGCAGTCGCCGGCAATGAGAGAATAGTTGAGGGAATAGTTTATGTATTTCTCCGATGAGACCAATCAACCTTGTTTATTCTCAGTGACCATCTGCCTGGAGTTTCATATTTGAATGGTGGCTTCCTTACAATAGACCCGCACGGAATTCACTACAATTATAAAACTTATTCAACGCTTAAGTGACAGAGAATTACTCAGAACAACAGAGTTGAGTATATAATGAAACTGAAATATCCCCGAATCGAATAAAGTGTGGGTTTAAAATGTCAATCACGCGTTAACTCCTGATTGTGACTCTTATTACAGTACAAAGGTTAGAGGCAAGAAACATCTAGCAACTGTAAAAGTGCGAACATGATGCCATCACTGGTTTCCAACGAGGAAGTTAATATAATCCTGTTGAATGTCGGCTGTAACGTAACTCTATAGAATGTGAAATAAACTTAAAAATTAAACCAGGTGCCAACTCCAGTAAGTAAAATTGGAATTACATACAAATAATGAACATTCCGATGTTTTCAAATATGTTCACTTTCTCCCTGAATTTTTAAACTTGACAAGTTAAGTCAGAATCACTAAACGGTTTAATTGTTATACATGTCATTCCGTTTTTCATGTTCAAATTTGAAAGAACGTTCCAGTATAAATATGAAATATTTCCTCGAGTTGACTGGGACATGAAACGAAGAAGCAACTGAAATGACAACCAAAGTAGAGATTGTCGTTGCTACAGAAACAACCCTGAAGAAGAAAATGCATGGTCATCAGCTTGTCATGAACGTCCAAGGAGGAAGGTTGACCGATCTTCAGATTTCCTGCGTGTAAAGTAAATATGAACGCGACAAAAATTGGAAGCAAACTCACTGTCTTCAACTTTTACACTGTATGAAGTTGATTCACTGCAATGCCTCTAATCATTTACTAAGTAACTGCGAAGTTTATAATCCGCCATAATAATTACGCAAGTAATACTTACTCTCGACCGCTTAATATTAATTAAGACATTCATCTTAGAGAAAGACTGGTCTTGTTGCCCGTAGTAAGTCCTTATAACTGAAAATATCTGCACGATATTGTCAGATAAGATAAGTTATAATCTACGTATTCATACGGGACATTATTTTTAACACTTCTTAGAAAATGGGAAGTGACATCAGAAACTCTTGGTCATACCAGGGACGACGTTGGACGTGACATCTGATGTCGATTACGAAACGTAGTTCATGACGATAAAGTAACAGCTAACTATTGCTCAAAAATATTGTTGACGTAATTGCAAAGACAGCACATTTCAGTAAATCCAATAGACAAATTGCTTTACTCGTTATATTTCAGTTTCAGGGGATTTAAAATGTTTTATCCCTTAAACTGGAGACGTATTCAAGATTAACAGCTACACTGTCTTACATATTTGTGATTGTGATCCTTTCACGTTATTTTAAACTACGTTTCTAATATATATATACACTATATTGACATATCTTCAATTTGTATGTAAACTTTTCTACAATTCTCAACAAAAATAATATTTTCTGAAAATTCAAACTCTATTGATTGTAGTTTTTAAATTGATTGAAAATGATGTAGTAACATAATTAGAAGTGTTAATCAAGTCCAGGTAAGAGTAAAAGCCAATGGAAACAAAGGCTTGCATCAAACAATCTACACGGTACACACTAGAGACAAAGTTGCAGATTAAAATATATTGAATAAAGAAGATGAATATACCAAAATCCCATAGTACAAAGGGGAAGAAATGTTTAAAGGCGAGGAGAAAGTAAATGTTATAAAGGGAAATAGAATACACTGTCTTTTCTATAACGGCAACGAGTAGGAAGGGTTAATCAGAGACTTTGTGCACGAGTCTCAACAGTACGGTAGGAGTGGAATCTCTGATTCCTGTGGCTGCATTGCTGTAATGTCTTGGTCATGATAAAATAAATGAAACAATTGTTTAAAACAATTACAAAATCGCGGGGAATCTTTCCAAACGTGTTTTGAACGGATTCGCCACATCCGCGGCAGACGTTCCTCATTGTTGGTGAAGAGCCATCAGCAGGCTGCAGAGGTCCAGGTCCTGAGCAGCGGGCAAGTCTACATACACTTCATCTCCTCCAAGTCACGCACGCAGGATGAGGCAAGGACCTAACTAACCACGACACAAATACAACGAATTGATAACTATTCTCCTGCGTCGCTAGGGATGGAACTCGTGTTGGGTCACCAGAAACACATAAATTAGCTGGCGTTTAGTTGTGTATGCGGAACGGACACACATACAAGAACACTCAGATTTATTAATTAGAAGGAGAATGATCGATATTAACTCTAAAAATTTACGTGTATTCAATTTCAGATTAATAGATTACAGCAGAAATTTAAATTTCAAGATGATAAACCAAAATCTCCTTAAGGGAAAGTGCGCGGCAAATCATTGATAGAAACAACTGGAATTAGTTATTTATTTTACGTATTTATTGCTATATACAAAATCAAGGAATGTACATAAGATATTACCAGTTTAAACATATAATATATGTTAATGAATTCACCACAAATAATGCATATCAGATTTTTTATTTCAGATATTTTCTATCTGTTTTTTTTTCTTCACTATCACACTTTATGATTCTTTCTTGTAAATGCTTTTGACTACGTAGAAAACGCAGAACTGATAGTATTCTCAATTACGTGAAGTCCGGTTTGGTGACTACGATTTGGTTCACCAGATTTATAGATTCAGTGCCCTACTTTGAAATTAATATTTAGCCATAGGTTCTGTGAAATGATAATAAAATAGTCACGATATATAACGATGAAGAAGTTAGTTAAAAATTGATCATTTTTTACCTATAATTACTAATACACTACGTTTCTTCCACAATCCACGAACCTCATGTGGTGTACATTAAAAAATTAGCAACAACAAAGTATAATACCAATATTTACAATTCGAGTATCACAGCAAATGCACTTTACAAAAAAAATTAATGTTCACCTGATGAGGTTCATTGATTGTAGATTAAACGAAGTGTTTTGAAATTTTATGTTAACATATTTTAGAAGTTTATTTTCGTAGTAAGTAATTAATTTATAATTGAATTGTTGGTCATTGTATAATGTGATTTTTCGAAATTACTTACAGTATTGTGATGTAATTAAATGTTGTTACAAGTTTTAAACGCTGAGTCGTTTGCAACCCCACTGTTAAACCTCCTCATATCCATTTTTAGAAATGTTTTCGATCGCATACATTCTTGCCCACGTGTTGGATTGAACGAAAGTTTTGAGAGTAACGATGTGACTAGACGATAGATGTTTATCAATTTTCGTGTTCGTAGTTTTCGCCATTATATAATTCACTATTATTTCCTCAACGGTTTCAACTCAATGTGGAAACTTCCTTGTCCGTCACCTTTCCGTTGCCTGTTAGCACGGATCCCGACATACAGGACATACACAACGACGAAGATGACGATTGTTACAGGTACCAACGCTGAAATTCCTATTTCATACATATTTACGCATGTGGATTCGATTCCTGGCCACTTCTTGATTTCACACCAGTTCTCACGCACATCGTCGAAAATGTAGTGAATTCTTGTGCCATTGCGGCATACTGTACTTAAATCCGTAGAAATTTCTTCCACGGGGTCGATCAGAAGCTCTCTGAAGACATCGTAATGGAAAGTCCCGGAATCAAGAACGATAACTTTATTCCTAGACACATCCAGGTATTCCAGCATCTTTATCTCACTGAAAGTCGCGTTTGAAATTTGTTGAATTCCGCAGTCTCGCAGCTCGAGACGGCTGATTGAAAATGAAATCAAGAAAGGGGACGCAGGATCCCATCGGAGATCATTTCCGCTGAGCAACACTTCCGTGAGCTTAGTGTTGTACTTGAAAATCTGGTTGTTGAGGTGAGAGAGTCTGTTGTAGGACAAGTCCACGTGTCTTAATTGCTGGAGTTTCTGGAAGGCGTCCTCAGGTACCGTGTTGACGCTGCACCATCGCATAATCAGAATCGAGGTTTTCTTATACTTGCTCAATGGAATCCAGTCAATGTTTTCCAGAGAGTTGTAGGACAAGTCCAGTTCTGTGATTCTGATGGGGAGGTTTTCAGGAATGGTATTCAAGTTTATTCCTTCACACTCGGCCGTTTCATTGACTAGGGAACACTCAGATCTGTTGTAGGGCAAGTCCACCTGTCTTGATTCTTGGAGTTCCATCTCCTGGAAGACGTCCGTAGTCGTCGTGTTGACGATGCAGCGTCTCGTGATAAGAATCAGTGGCAAAAATACAAGGATCAACGCCAATACTAGTAGCGCCAGCAAAATGCTAACCTGGAACAAACATTATTTTTTACTAAACGGCTTAGTTGTTATACTTATCACTATGTTTTTATTATTCACATTTGAAACAACGGAGCTGTGTTCTCCATTTTCTGCAGTATGAATCTTAATTATTTCCTCTACTCAACTGATACACAAAGGAAGAACAACTGAAATGACAACCAAAGTAATTATAATTATTGTCGTTGCTACAGAAACAACCCTGAAGAAGAACAGACTTTCTCATCAGCTTGTCATGAACGTCAAGGAAGGTTGACGTAAAAAGGAACAAGGAACGCGACAGACGCGGAAAGCAAACGCACGTCTTCAACTATTACACCATATGGAGTTGAGTCACTGCAATGCCTCTAATCACTTCATAAGTAACTGTGAAATGGACAATCTTCTATAATAACCACACAAGTAATACTTACTTTCAGCCGTTTTTTCTTTCTTAAGACATTCATCTTAGAGGAAGACTTGCCTTGTTCCACGCAGAAAGTTACTTGTATAACTGACAATATCTTGTCCGTGTCTTCAGATAAGATAAGTTATAATCTACTTACTCATACTAAACTATATCACGCACCTCAAGAAGGTATATTTTATCAATTATTTTTAACAAGATCGTAGGTTAAATCATTTAAAAAAAATGGAATATTGCCCCTAAGACTCTTGGTCCAACCAGGGACGACGTTGGACGTGACTTCTGATGTCGATGACGAAACGTAGCTCGGGAGGATCAACTGAGAACTGGCTATTGCTCAAAAATATTGTCTAGGTTTTTGTAAAGACAACAGACTTCAGTAATTCGGATAAATTTCAGTTGCTGTCGTTTTAAAATGTTTATTAAACTGCAGACGTCTCCAGGATTAACAGGTACAGTGTCTTGCATATTTGTTATCATTTCCCGGAATTTTAAACTACTTTACTAAACTGTATTTATATATTATTTTGGTTAATAAACCCCCAACCTATAAATTTGCCACATTTATCTCTAGGAAACACAATGTTAATTATTAAAAAACAATGGAGAGTTTACAAAACCCTTTATAATAAGTTATTGAAATTCAAGCTTATTATCCAAAATACCATTATATATATATATTGAATTTAAATAAATTATTATAAAGAGGGTTGTAAGATGTACAATTTTTTACTAATTATATATATATGTATAATAAATTGACATATCTTCAATTTGATAATAATTTTTTCTGCAGTTCTCAATGAAAATAATCTGTTGTGAAAATTCTCTATTTGCATTTCGGAAAAGATATTTTAGGCGTTGTGCACTGCTTTTAACACACCACGGTCATATTTCTTATAATTTATATATATATGACGTGAATTTACTCTTCGAAGATTTACAAACAATTATTTCGAAGGTCGAATGTAAAAGGTGTCTGGATGTGTGGTGCGGTTGTGCTTAAAATTGAGCTGGACTGTTATATGCATGGAATTTCTTTTCCCGTGTTTGGTAAGATTCCTTCCATCCGTGTAAGAGTATCACTTGTTTTGTAAATCTGATATGATTTCATCCCGTTTAAAATGAGATGATCGTCCGTTAGCTTTGCGAGGAATAAATTTGGTCCCTCGCCGCTGTCTCTGCCCGTCTAGACGATGTGTGGAGTTAAGGAACGTTCTCAGTCGTGCAGCCCCCTTATTGATTTCGCGAGTCGCGTTGCGTGGGCGTCTCTGGACCACAGGGTGCGTGGGCGGAGGTGGCTAATCCCTTGGCACACTTGCTCTTTAACACTTCCAATCTGTCTCTCTCTTTCTTAACCACACGGACGGATGTTATTCCTAATTCTGGAACCTATAGAGATAATCAACTCTTCACGCATATGGAGACTCGTTTGTACTGATCCGATGTAATCCGCTGCATAGGGACTAGGTAACTGCTTGGAAACTTGCACTTTATCCTTAATTTTCGCTTCTATCTTCGCTTCTTGCGTAAATTCTTCTCGTAGCTACACTGACGAAGCTATGACGTATCACAAACATTCAGCTTCAACCCAAGTATTTACTATTGCAGAGAGGTTGGATGCATTAGTATCAGCTACTGTGACGACGGAGGAGAGTTTTTAGGTATTTGTTGGTATATGTGTGCGCCTTTCCACTGGTTCCGTAGTTATTAGTAATAGAAACCGAGTAGACGTGGATGATTATTTAGCAACCAGAATACAATTCCAAATGCTGATAATAACATTTACAGGGAGAAATACAAATGATATCACCTGTATAATTGAAATAAACAATGACCCGTTTAACTTAAAATAGTTCACTAGGCCACACCATTTCAGTATTTTATTTATCATGGTTCAAGGAGTATGTCTAGATGTGGGTTGGGATGATTGTCCAAGGTTGTCTGATGTTTGGAGGCTTCCTTATGGATGACTTCTTGTACCGTTGGAACATTTATATCGGGACGCACTGTGTGGTTCGTTACGTACCATGGGGCGTTCACAATTTGCAGGATTGGTATTTTTGAATAATTTTCATATTTCATAGGTCCATATTGGTTTGATTACAACTTTATAATTCAGGATTTTATTGTTCATAGATAACATTGATTTTATTCCTATCAGCCATAGTAGTTCTCTTGTCATCATCTCAATTCGTTTTCTCTTTTTAACTATATAATTTTTCCAAGTCAATTTCGAATCTAAATGTGATCCTAAATATTTTATTGTTTTTGTTTGCGGAATGTGTAAATTATTTATTGTGACTGTGGGGCAAGTTTCTTTCCGAAGAGTGAATGTGATATATGCAGATTTATTCTCGTTTACTTTTATTTTCCTTTTTTCCAACCATTGTTGTAGACTGGTTAGATACGTTTGTGTAATATTTGAGGCTGTCTGAGGGTCCTCGTGGCTGTGTCATCGGCGAATGTTCATATTGTTGTATTCTGTGCCAGTGGTATGTATGATGAGTACAAAACATATAGGAGTGGCCCAAGGACACTGCCTTGTGGTACTCCACATTTGATCGGAAAGAAGCCAGATTTATCTCCGTTTAACTGAGGTGTGGAATTTTCTGTCGTTCAAATATGATTTTAGATAGTCGTTATTTTATAAATTAATCTTGGCTGCCCGTCCTCATCAATAGCCTGGATGATGTCAAGGAATACTCCACTACAATATTGTTCATTTTCAAGAGCTTTATTTATGGTTTGGCTAATCCGGTTAATTTGTTGCATCGTAGAGTGTTTCTTCCGAAATCCAAACTGATGCGCTGGTAGCCTGGTTTCTGAAGGCAGGTCCTTTTGTAATCACCAGTCTTTCAAGTATTTTTGAAATTATTCACAGTAAACTTACGGGTCTGTAAGAGATGACATCTGTTGGACCTTTTCCTGATTTACTTATCATTATAATTTGCGCTGTTTGTAAACATTTTGGCCAGTTTCCTAATGTCAGAATTCCATAGTATGTTTATGTTAACATTACTGTTCCTTTTTTAGGTAATTCTTTCACCAGTTTAGCCTTGACAAGCTCAATTACGTGGATGATGACGTGCGTTTAATTGAAAGTTACTTTCGACTTAAGTTTGGACTCTTCTACAGGAAGGCTTATCTTTTACATGATCATAACAGATTTTATTTTTGGTTATTAACGGCTACGTAAAACTAATTATCACCCGTAGTCGGTAAGACTAGTGACGTCGATAATGACGTGTTGGAGCTGAGCGCTTATGGCTGTTGTTATACGCTCTGAAGCAATCAAGGAATGGAGAATGATGACGTATTTCATTGTCTGCCGTGTCAGTGCGAGAGCTGGAGTATGTTAGCGATGTTGTGACGTAGTAGAGCGCCACTCTCACAGCCCCAGGAGTTCCCATCATTAGCCCCCAATTTTACACTCTTCCCCGTCTCTCTCACCTTCCCTCTGTCTGTCTCTTCATATTTAATTAATAAGAGCGTAACTTAATCGTTCTGCTCGGATAGTTTCCTGTGTACCTGTGCCCACCATGTTCACCATGTTCACACACCCCTCTCACTCAACTCTAACTTCCTCTGCTCAGTGCCCCCTTCCCCAACAGCCTTTTGTCCCTTGGCGATAACGAGAACTTCCCACCCCCCCAATAATAATTACAGTTTAAACTTCTGTTTGTTATCACTGCGAAAACTGGGACTCAATTACAAACAAACTTTTGCACTTCACCCCGACGCTTCTGCTCTGGAAATCGACGGGGAAAGGTCAGAGGGCGTAGAAGGTCAGTCCGCGGGGAATGAAGAGGGCCGCCGCATAATAAGCAAAATAATAACACTTGACCTGTCCCTTTTTAATTTCCCACTTGCAGTTTTCCTTTTCTCCTTCCTCCTTGAATAAATTCCCCTGATGACGAGGACACTCTTCCTTTCCTCACCCACTCACTCATTCGCTCGAGTTACTCCTTAACCTAACAAAATTTCTCTCTAGAGTAATCTCGGAGGCCCAACGCTTTACAGTACTTAAAGTAATTCTTCTGCATACTGGATCGCAGGCTTTTATTCAAAACGTTAACACAATTGACTATTTATTGCCCGTAGGTTCCACTTTCTTTGAAATGCGAGTCGGAATTTTCCTCATCCCCTAAATTTGCTATTGCATGAAAGCAGCTCAGACACGTGGCTATCTACTTGCTTCACACTTCTCCTTCTCACAAGGCGCTACAACGATTTATTTCATCGTCTTGGCCTGCTCTATAATAGCCATCCAACTTTTTCTATTCATACTCTTCTCCGTCCAATTCTTGATGTTAGTCATCTTAAGATCTTGCAGAACATCATCCCTCCATCTATTTTTTGGTCTTCCTCTTGTTTTTAATGTCAACGGGTTCCATCGGTAAGCTTTCTTTACCAGCCTATCATCATTCATTCTATATACTTTACCCAGCTTATTCTGGAGGCTTTGATTTTATTTATTATGTTATTCGTTTTTATTAACATATCCAATTCTTTGTATCCAGGTATTTGCTGCTAGCTTAATGGGTCCATATATCCTTCTCAGAATCTTTCTTTCGAAAACCATTATTGATGATCCATGTTTCTGCGGCCTTATTGTGGTTTTATAAAGTCTTATTTCGGCAGTGGAGAGTAATTTGGTTTTATATAAAGCTTCATTTGCAAAGTATGCAGTAATTCTTTCATTAATTTCCTCTTCGATCTTATTATTCCTCGGAATTTTCGTCATCCCCTAAATATGCTACTGCATGAAAGCAGCTCAGACAAACGTGGCTGTCTACTTGCTTCCCGTAATTTTTTTTTATCTTTCAGCTCGTTTAGTTCCCCTTCCCCACTCACTGTATTGACTCCCAACACTCTGACTCCTCCCTCATTCAGAAGGGAAGTCTCGACACTGCACTTCCGTCGCCTCTTGACCTCCATTACGAAACGGGGGCATGGCTCCCTCCCTGCAGGACACGACGACTGCCAAATACCAAATACAATTGCACTGTCTGTTAAAACACGAGGATCTCGTAAAATGGTCTACTTCGAAAAGAAATAAGAATCCCAAATTTAAAAATGCAGTTGTTAACAAGAATTTGAGCAATAATTATTAAAATGAGATGTTTCTCTCGAATTCACTCGTTGTTATATATCATAGCAGCAACCAAAGAATTGGAATAGTTAATATTATTTCAGAATTGAGGAGGTGGAAGCTGCAGATAGAGTTCAAGCAACAGAACGCCGCGGCGGCGAAGCTGAACACGTGACAATTCAGTCCGCAAACTATACGCAACTTACGTCACAACTGCTGTTTCTTCACAACATGTTGAACGGAGCACCACGGTTCACAAAAAAGGACGATGACGTTGTCGAGATCCAAGAAAGTCCTCCAGCACGCTTTATCCGAAATCGTTATGTCCAACGGCAGAGGGGAAATTAGGGAGCTGAAGACGAACTCTCTGAAATGCTGGACAGAAGATTTATTTATTTATGCTGAGTTGCGTGATGATGGACTGTTGTGCATGGTGCTTATTAAGGGGAAATTTCAAACTAGACTGTGTTTACAGAAACGAATGGACATGTTTATGCGTCATTTGTAAATATCTCTCATCTTATCTTCTTATCTGCCAGTTGGTTTTTGTGCTAAATCAAGTTTCGTCATGTTCTATAAATTGAGGGAAAAAACCGATACCAATGGCTCTACGAAGTGTTCCAAAATCCCCCTCCACGGGGAAGATGAAATATTTACAAGTTGAGATTTATGCGTCATTATCTCACCGTCACCGGAAAGTGAAGCTAAAATTCTAGTGATGGATGGAAATAAAATGGCTTACGTTAAGGAAACATCGTCCCTTTCACCTAAATAATTCATTACTCGGCTCTTCTCCGCGACGCGTCGTTGTCGCCGTCGTTCTTCGTGCGTTAAACTCGTCGGTCTCGATGTTGTGCCTTGCGAAATCATTTATTCATTGTCTCGGAGTCGTCACCTCTCTGTCTCTCTCCCACCACCCTATGTGTACATGATTCCAAACACCACTGCTTTCCGGTACGGTAATAGGTTCAACTCAAGTGGAACGACGCTGACAATTAAGTTCGTGTAGTCGCTCCTGCTACACAACCACTTTACCTCCTTGAATCAATCTAAATTAATTTAATGATACCTTATAATTAAGGCATATTTTATGATCCTTTGCTTTTTAACATTTGATATTTTTATGAAAAGAAATTTTAAATGACTTTTTTATATTAATTTTGTTGTTGAAGTTGTATTCAGTCCTAAGACTGGTCTGATGCAACCCTTCATGGAAACCTATCTTGTGTAGCCTTTCCATTTCCGTATAACTCTCAAACCCACATCCTCCCTAAACTGCTTAGCGTTTCCCCACACACTTCCCTCTAATGCTTATTTTACAAGACCCTCGTGTCTCAAAGCGTGGCCTATTAATCTGTCCTTTATCTTGGTCAACTTCCTCCACATTGTTCGCTCTTCCCCAATTCTGTTAAGAACATCCTAGTTAGATTCTATCCACCCATCAGATATTCAGCATTCTCCTACAGCACCACATTTCAAAGGGTTCTATTTTTCCGTCTACGATTCGCACCAATATAACGCCACAACTCATAGTAATGATTTCCTAATATTCCCACTTAAATCACCAGTAAGTAAATTCCTCCTATTTGTGAAAATCTTCCTTGCCTGTGCTATCCTACTATCCCTAATTATTATGCTTACCCTAATTTCAGCATTAATATTATTAAGTAATTGGCACAGAAATTTTATTACTAAAATTTAATATGACGCCCAACGTTTTGTCTCAATTTTTGAGACTTCACAAATATAAATTAGAGAAGTTAACACTATATAGTTAATAATACAAAAATTGAGTTACGTATATGGATCTTAACAAATAAATTGAAATACGTAAAGCTTAAAAATTTAAAACAAGGTGAAACTTACAAATTAAATATTTCCAAGACTGATTCAACCAAAAATCTTACATAGTCCGTTAAAATCTGACAATAAATTTCAATACATTGCTTTGTAAAATGAAGAAACATTAAAAATGCAAACACCAAAGGTTGAAACTAAATCATTCTATAAAAGGAAAGAGTTATTCATTCTATTAATATGTAGCGGTAGAAAGTCGAAATTTTAATAAGAATTTAATTAATGAATTTAAGAGGTCCCGAAAATTGGGCTGAAACGTTATAAAATTCTTCCATTTCTGAATTCTAACATTATTTACATTATATATATAAAATTGAATCATATTAATTTAAGTACTTTATTTGTTATAATTTTGTTTTCTCGTTGTTAATTTTTGTGTTTGTGTACTGCTCTTAATATTTTTTTTATGGTCTGAAATTCATGTCGATGGTCTTTTAGTTCGATGCGTTTACGTAAACTCACGCCATATTAAATATTAATTATATAGTCTCTGACACTTTAAGACGGAACCATTTATTCATTTAGTTCATGTCAGATAAAGTATCTCATTAATATTGTTAAAGTTTATTTTATGACATAATATTTATTGGTAGATTAATTATGTTTTTTTTCGATTAATTATAATACTGGTTTATTGAAATAGTTGCTATAAATATTTAATGGTATAATTGCAAAGCCCATTATTAGAAATTCTCTGGTTTAGCTATCTAATGAATTAAATTTTGTGGATACTCTTTTATTTTGATTACTGTCTTTGTTTATTTCAATTAACAGCCTGTAGTACCATCGCACTTGTTTAATAACATTTCAGCGTCACTGGACCTTTGATATTTACTCAATTGTATTTGCGTCTATTTTAAACGTAAGCTTGTATTATTTATATTTAATTATTTTAATATAAATCTGATTAGTTTATAATTTAACGAAACATAATATATAACATTTATAATAGGTTGCAAATTATTTCGTCTGCAGTTAACTTCAGAAGGATTGTGATTAAATTGATCTTTTTTTAAAAAACATTACAAAATTGTGTACGAAACGTATTATGAGTGAAATAAGAAACTTGTATTGTGTTGGAATTGGTTGTTAATTCAATTCTATTCAATAACATGATTCCAATATTCGTATGAAAATGTTCTTCGGTCATAAATTACGAAACATTCAATTTACTTGATACAGAAAGTTTTGATATTCATGTTTAATGTCCTGTCATTTATGTATACAACGTCCTGTCTTTCATTTTACTCATTTACGACTGCGGATTTCGGCTGTGTTTGTTAATACTGACTTCGACCTAGATCTGTCTCCGAGTGTCGCCAGTGTCTGGTGATTTATATTATACAACACTCATCCTTTTTGTGATCTTTCTCTCAGGACTGTCCTGTCGAATTTAACTCGTGTCTTTCTTTTTCTCAGTGTCCATTAATGACTGCCATTTCGATTATCATCTCAATCCAGACTTCCTGGCCTAGTTTATAATAATTATTTTCTAAAAGGAAATTGGGGACGTTCATTCAACAATAGCCAATGGTGCCAACATGCTTTATCGAATACATTTTCAAAATATAATAAAAATAAATCCTGAAAGGAATTTTTATTCCACCACTTTTTTTATAGATACTGCAATAATCAATTATCTTCCTCAAGAAATAGAAATGTGGATAAATGCTGCCGAAAATATTATGAAACAAAATATGAATATTATATTGTAACGAAACTCATGTTCTGACCTCCCGGATTGCCACATGGGAGGCAAGGATAAGCGAAAACAAAAGCCACAATACAAAGAATTAACAAAGGTTTACTCACGTGAACAATAGAAAGAAAAGAATATTTTAAAAGTTCATAGAACACAATTTGAGAGTCGCACCACTGTTCCCTTCCGAGAGCAGCCCTGGGCTCAAGGCTTCACTCGACTGTCCACACCGACGTCAAAATCCAGAGGGAAGGTCCCCGTTATCGTCTCTCTCGCCAACCTTTCCTCCTACGTTCCCAGCCGCCAGAGCGATATCCACCACGTGACGAAGGACAAGTAGATTCGAGATTCGTAGGAAGGAATAAAACGGCGGTCAAATGAGGGGTAGGCGGACGATTGGCGCGAGTGTAACGTCACATTCTATTAAAATTACAAAAAAGTAACTAACTAAAGACAATATTATGTGATTAACTCACAAAGTATCTGGTTGGTGCGGCTAAGAGATTTTTATTCACCTGGCGAAAGAGACAAGGATCACAGAAATGTCTTATTACTTATTTTAGTCTGTTAGTTGTCTACTTCTTTGTTAAATTAGAACATATAGACGAATTATATTTTAATTTTCCAGAAATTGAATTACTTTACTTTTTTATGTCGTCACCATATAAATTAATTTATTTTCAATGTCATCACAGCAGAAGGAACAAAACCACTTTACCCGGAAGTTTTAGTGACGTCACGAAGGAATACTTTATATCATCCGTGGTGTTTTTTCCCCCTCGAATACTCCTTGTACTTTCAAGTAATTAGTATCGGATCTACGCCTTGCCTTACTACTTATAACTATAATTATTTAGTGTTAATCACATTTCCGATACTTGTCCCAGTTTTGTTGACTTACTTCAAGCTCCCCTCCTTTTTTTGGCCCTGATCCAGCTTCAGCTTCAGTTCCGCCCTACGGAGAATAAATACCAAAGACTTTTACTCGTGTTCCTCCTATTTTATTTTCCGTTGTGACAGGGTTAATGTGGCGCCCCTAAATCTCGAGGTCGTGGCTTGGCTTCTGCCTTGAACGAACCTTCTCTCTATAAACTTGGCCGTTGACATATGGTGACGTCACAGAAATTTTACGCAGGCAAAAAGTAAGGCGACTTTGTATTATGTGGCAATGCGCGATTGCCACCTGTGACGTAAGCGACAAGAATTTTTAAAAATTTATATGTTTTTTAATATTTTATATTCCCTATTTTAGTCGATACTGAGATGTAAAGATGATTATTTTATATTCGTTATTGACTGAGGCCCGGAATTCGATGAGCCTTTGTCTTCTGAAGAAACATTACTGTTGAATTCAAAGAATAGACGCTCAATTGATCACTACTCCTTTTAATTGCACTTGTACATGAGTATTATTGATTTTTATTATTTAGTTATCAACCGTGTAAGTGACGAATCTAGGAAGGAAGATGGTGGTTGAGGTTAATGTGAACCGTGGAAAAAGTTTTACTCCTAAACATGAAGCCAGGTTTGAGTTGTGCTTACGCCTGAGGGAATGTTGCTTATGTAAAACGTTGCTTCAAACATTTAACTGTAATTACAAGTGTGCAAAGCACTCTTTGCGTGTTAATTAATGAAAAAATATATATGGTCTCTCTCTCTCTCTCTCTCTCTCTCTCTCTCTCTCTCTCTCTTTCTCTGTGTGTGTGTGTTTTACAAATGGTTCCCAAGTCACGCGAAACACTCATTTTCTCACCGAATCCATACTCACTCTTTCGCTCCTATGATTTGTAGCTACATACGTCTGTAATTAAGCAACAGCGAAAAGTCAATAAATAACATGCACACGATACTCTGGATGTTTACTATACCAGTTTATTTATTATTCTCCATTACTCGTCAGTAATTGGCGAACACCAGACTGAGAAAAAAAATAGTTCATAATAAATCCCTGGTAGTCTGTATCAGGGATGCAGCTTCAGTGCTGCAGGGTAATAAAATATATAAATTACTTTTATTCCTGAATCATGTGGTTAATTTATGATATATATATATATATATATATATATATAGGTTAACAGGCTACATAAGCATAGGAAGTGAACTTTTCATTATTTAAACAGGTTTTATAATTACAAGCCAACTGAGAGAAAGTCAAGTTGTGAAATGTCCCCTTTAATAGAGTTGGAAAAATGGAATAGTAATAGTAATTAAGAAACACAGGGAGAGGGGTAATGTCTTCCTCCCATTTATCGACGAAATATAAAAAATCATAAAATGTAACTAAAATAATCCATGTTATGGCCTCTCCCCTTTAATACCATAGGAAGGGTTAGAAGGTGAGAATCTTTTTTTTCTTGACTGGAAGAATTAAAACTTATGACTGGATTTGATTTTAGAAAGCTACTGGTCCCTCTGCAGATCGGATTTAAAGACGTCAAAATAAAACACAAAATATTGTCATTTAATATTTATAAAATACAAGGACGTCTCAATGATTAATTCCGAAATGTAGTAAGTTTTTATTTAACATAGAATTGAACAAATGTACGCTAGACGGAAACCTGCAAGTTGCCTTAAAGGATGCATCTATTGTAATATCCGGTCAGACTGGTGAGAAATTAAATTAAAAATGGCGGTGGATTTTGAAGTCACTATATCTTATTCAATTCAAATCGTAATTCGTTGGCACGAGAAATAAAAAAATGTCTGTGGTGATAACCTCTTTGACGATCATATCTCAGACCAGAGACTAACGCAATACTTACACATTTAAAGGTAATGAGCGTTTCTAACATTTAAGTATTGCCGCAGTTTAAATTTAAAATTATAATTTAATGATAGTTTGAGTTATGTGAAGTAGTAAATAAGTGTAATTCTTTTTCCGGGGTATAAAATTAGCATTAGAGGAAAATGTGTGTGGCTTGTCGGACTTGAAGGCGAGAGGGAAATGTTAGGACGATGGTCTGGACAACCTATTGTTATAATAACTGATAATATGTCACCCCAACATTAAACTATAATAGTGCAAGTAGTATATTTATTATTTATGAATTGAAACCGTTCATTTTTAATATGAGGGCAGCATTTTGCCTTTTCTGGACTACTAGACGTCACCTGATGACGTCACTGCTATTCCGCTTCTGATCCTACCAGCGAGCTCCCGGCGCACAAATCAACCTCAGGAGGACGAAAAGCACAGAAGTTTGTATCTTACCTTTGAATAAGTGCTGATGGCAATAATTTTATAGCGAAGGGTAAATGAGTGTGTTTACACGTCGTAACCTCAGAGGTGTAGGAAACTTTATTGAATTGCGTTTACTGCATGTCGCACAGTTAGGAACTCTCTAAAATCAATGCTTAGTAAATTTATTTTGGAATATAGTTTTTCGCATTTTCGAGGTGATGTCTTTTTCAATAAGGAGCAAGAAATTCAAGTGAGTACTGAATTTGGGAATCTATGTGGAATCTAATGGGAGGAGCTAGTTACTTTCATAGCCAATCCGAGTCGAATATTCGCTCCATACCAAATGTGTATTGCTTTTCGCCTACAATTTTTCTGACGAATTTTACATATTGTGGCGAGGGAAGCGTATCGGTGTGATGCAAGGAAGCTCAAATTCGCGAGTCAGCAAATTTTATAAAGCCGTCTTCCTGTGGTCTAGTGGCTAATGTCGCTGCCTCACATCACACAGGTCCCGGGTTCGAATTCTGGCATGGTCTTGGATGTTTGTGCCATCATGGTCACGCAAACTAGGATTAAGACTGCTGGAGAATCGATACGCTGGCCACGTGAAACTCCTTATACAAAATGTCTAATGACAGTCCACAGCCCACCAGAGAACCAGGTGTTCAACGTGCTGTAGAGAAAAGGAATAAAAAGTCTTTATATAAAAGGAAGTTTCGTATTCTCATTAGGTGCTTGACAGGGTCGGCACAAATAGAGATTTCAGGACAAAAATACAGAATTACTTTGAATAAAATTATTTACATAATGCTTGAAATACAGAAGAAATTTCGAGTTGAAAGTTTTGCTGACTAACCATGAGATCATTAGTACAGATGATCACGTGTTTGGCTTAACAAGGCGGTTTCTATACACCCATACAGTGACGTAGCTGATGACGTCAGGTACGAGCGAGAAGGAAAGTAACCGAAGCGCTGCATTTGTACGTGGATGCACAGGAGCAAAGTCCTGTGGCACGAGTGCAAATACAGAGAGAGTGGAGAAACCACATTGGAACTTCAAGTGTAAATATTAGCGTAACTCGATGCGTTAATGGTGTGGCGGGCGTAAACTGAGAAGAGGGACGGAGCTCGCCGCCGCTTTAATTAGGATAATTGGTCGAGAGAGATAGTGAGGTAAACCGCAGCGCTCACCTGTTTTAAATAGAGAGAAAAAAAGAAGGAAGGTGGAAAACACAGTGGAAACCAGAGGGTTGTTTTCTGAGAGAGAGGGTAATTTGATTTCCCCCTTGCAAACGTGGCCACCTCAGCCACAGACGAGAAAGGAAGAGAGTGAGCTATATAGAAGGGGTGTAAGATGATAAAGAAGCCGTTACTGGCATAATGAAGAGGTGAGAAGATTAGCTTAGCAAGGGGAAGTCACGTGTTATTACCAGAGCCTCAGAGAAACCAGGATAAAATATTCCAACGACACTCGCATGTACCCATTTCGCAACCTCGTCTTTATAATTCAGTAAGACGAAACTGACATTCAAAATATAATCACACGTTCTACTGTCGCGGCATTTGCTGTGTGGGCCTTTGCTACCAAATCGTTTCGTATTTTGTTATTCAAGGAAAGTGAAACAAAATATTTCGAATTTTGTGTTCGTATTAAGATTAAAGATTAAAAACGGTAGAAACAGAACAAAAAATCATTATTCTTATGTCAGAGTTGATGGACTGGATAGATTTAAAATATTTCATTTATTCATTTCCTCGGGATTAAAAATAACAAAAACATTAAACCAAAAATACGTTTAAGTTAATTTTTCATGACCTTTTACCTTAGTGGGATCAATGTTGTGGCCGCTGCACTTTAATAGCGTAGGAAGGGATTTAAGGCGTGTGGTTTGTGGAAGTATCAATCCAAAGAGCCTCGAACATACCCTGTATGTTATAAAAGAATTGCATGGATAGACTACAAGAACTTAAACATGAAGTCTAATTACTAACTACACATAAAAAAACTTTGAAGTTGATGACAATCATTAAGACCAATAAAAGTATTAATTTTTATACAGAACTGAAACTTAAATATACTATGCAAATACAATAGTTGGTGATGACTACAATTAAAATGTTGCGTTTACTATTAAAACAGGTGGCTTGATGACTAAAAAAATCTAACGATTCAATTAATATATTTATGTTTAAGAAATATTAATAAATCAAACAGTAAATGCGTGAAAACATATAAATATACTGTGATGTTTAGATTTGATATACTAATTGATTCATTAAAAATGTTATTATGCATGGAAAATGATCATCAGGGTATTTTGAGGAAATTTAGCTTGAGTGACAACCAATTTCAGGGCTATTGAAGAGGTTGTGTATAGTTTAAAGAAATAAATATTTGATTTTCTTAGAATCCCATAACATCCATCACACGAGCTCTGTTCCTCAGCACGTGAGTGTGAAACAATTATTGCCCGTCGTTTTAAAAAGCGAAAACTTGTCAAGAGAAGCTATTTTGAGAAGATTTTGCTTCACTTTTCCCCTTGAAAACGAACAATATTCTGCTGCGGGTCGACTCCTGTTGCGTCCAGATATTACAGGTGGTTTTTCTCTTATTTGTCCATTTATCCTCATGTACTCTCCGCACAATTCTATATATCTGTTTAATGTTAAATCACACCTCTGTAATTATTAATTACCTCCTTTCGACTTCAGATTAAGTTGCATCAGCTGTATTTATTTTATCGTATTGTGTTTTATTCAAATAATTACATTTATAAAGACATATATCTTTTACAACTTTTAAAGCATTTTTTACAGCCTCTCGCCGCCAGCGAGCCTACACAGACATCTCTATATTCACCAACGATGATAATACTTCTTATTCCTCCTTCAAAGACAACTCGCACATCCTTCGGCACAAGAAAACATTACAATACTTCATCAATGGAAATTATTTCGTTAGAAATGATTCTGAAGTCATGTTTCGTGGATCTCATCGGATGAAGTGAAACACACGAATAAATTGTACGTACGACGTCAACACCAAATAAAATTAACAAAGACGTATATACTGCTGAGTTCCATTGTATTACTATGGCTACTAATAGTGTATTTATGTATGATTTCAGAAATTATTCTGACAAGATTCGTTATCAACAATACTAGAATTTAATTAATTAACTAAATTCTGACTTTTGACAATTACACTTTAATTTTATTTATTAATTTGTCAGATTAAGTTCCCAATTTTATTTATTATGTTAGTATTGTTAAAATCAAAAGTGTAATTAAATAAATGCAACGTTTAGTGACAATACATAGTTGGCAGTTTGTAACTCGACGCCTGACCTCTAATCGGAGATTTCAAGGATTTAGACAGGAGGACAAACAAAGTGATGAAAACAGTATCTAAGACGTGATATCTTTGTTAATGTTATTTGGTGTTGACGTCCTATATACAGTTTATTCAAATGTTTTTCCTCATTTGATGAGGTCAGCGTTATGCAATGAATTAGATAAAGTTTTAAGAACCTATACTTCCAGTATGTGGACATTAATTGAAATCTACGAAAGATAAATATAAATATAAAGCGAATATCCGCTTTTTGGAATTTATCATCCCTTTCGTCTTCCACCTCATGCGAACGAATGATAATTTCGCAGACCAAAAGTAGGTTCCGACATTTAGTTGGTTTTGTTTTATTATTTTTGGGTGTGCTTCTTATTTATTTCCTTGTTTATTTCATAGCTAAGTATTTTCAAATTGGTTTATTCGAAATACGGTAAGCCTTATGGTTTCAATACCGTAGTCGCTGACGGAAACTTTGATAGACGGTGATAATGCCACATCTGAGATCAATACTGTAACTCGTTCATTTAGAAGCCGGATATAGCCATCCAGGTGATCCTTCTCTAAAAGAACGGTCTTTCAAATTGTGCTTAAAGCCAGAGCAGAGAGACAGAGAGGAGGAAGTCTTGGTCCTCCTCAGTTGAAAGGAGGAAATCCAATAACGCCAATCCCAATGAAATTCCCAGGAACAGCTCCCAAGTATTCCGATTGACTGTCGCTTCAGTCTCTACCCCCCTTTCCATCCCCCTCCCCCTCACTCCGTGTTGGTGTAAGAAGTGACGTCATGGCAACTTTTCTAGAAATTAGGTATTAAATAGAATGTAGTAGCCTTTTTGACGAAGTCTGCACATAGAACGTTTTGACCACAATACTCCTCTACCAGGGAAAATGACAAGTCAAAGCATCATCACCGACATAAAATATAAAATACGGTAAGTAAATACACACAATTAGGAAAATATTTTATCGAAATAAGAAATAATACACACCAATAAGAAAAAACGCATGAATTCAAAGAATAAAAAAGACAAAATGGCATAGAATAAGAGACTAATTTTAAATGAGAAAAATATGTAAGTACAGAGAGTATGAGTATATTATCGAAAAGGAAAAAGTAATCGTAAGATAAATGGGTTAAACACAATATAAAGGACGAGGATAGATTCACATTTTTCGATATTGTTAGCGGACTCCCGAATTGCTTAGAAAAAATGTCCGCCTCCGATATGCTAAGATGAAAAAAAAGCAATATAATCATTTTTCCAAAGAGTTCAAGGAAAGAAAAACAACAACGTTAAATTAAGGTAAGTGATTTATACATTGGAAACAAGTCAATCAAGTGAGAATGAGAGGTAAGAAGAAGAAGCAGAGGGCGAGTTTCAAAGAGAAGCTTTCCACCTTTCTCCTTTATTTCATTTCTACGCCCATTTCTCACTGTCTTCACTTATATAAAATTATTTTGAACCCTTCAGAATAAGAGATTTAAAATGCCACAACAATAATTGTTTCAAACATTTGTTGAATTTGGAATAAGATTTACAAGAAGTATTAAGAATTTAAATGTGCCAAAATCAAGTTACAGATTCTTGGAAGTTTTTTTTTATTCCGGCAGTTAAGAAGAGATCCTTTGAAGTGTCCCAAAAAGAGAAAAGGACTAGCTTGAGACATTGACTTATAGTCTCCGTTTTGATTTCAATTGTAGAAAATTAAAAATCCATAAAAAACCGTGAAAACTGTCTGGGCCATGTGGGAGGAAATATTGATCTAAATGAATGAAGGACAACTGAATCTCCTTTGATTTAGCTAAATCGAAAGAGGCATTTAAATAAATTACTGGTCATCTGAGAAAGAAACATGTGGAGAAATGCCATAAATCAAACCAAGGTTTCATTCACGTTTCTGGTACAATTAAAGGATGGTAGTAGCCACCAAATGGAAGAACAAGGAATGCTGAGACATTGGGTCCAACCTTGACCATGTAAGATTTTGAAGTCTCCTCACGAAGAACGAACACTTTACAGGCAAACAGCCGCAGACTTTTCTCTCTCAAAAGAGAGAAGTAGTGGAAGGAAGCAGAAGTTACACGAGACTTGGGAAGCGCAAACAGTAGGAGCAGACTCTGGAGTCGCTCGAGCCAAGTGGAAGTAAGGGGGAATGAAAAACAAAGAAAAGAGAACTCCCCCAGAATCTTTGATAGTTCATTTCCGACCATTAGAAAGGTTTTTATAACGCCAAAGAGGGTTGGTGTGTCTTTATGGAAATATTTTGGCAGGCAGATAACTAATTTCATAATCTACCAAAAGAGACTCATTCCAGTAAGTAGCACTTTCGTGTATTTAGGTTCATGGATTGTCCAATTCCATGCAGATTTTTTTCTAATTCCGTCAACAAGGATGCAAAACAAAGGCACGTAGACTCTGAAAAGCCAAATTAATTGGATATTTATTTCCTGATTAAATAGAATGTGTGATTTTATATCGTTTCATAAAATATTTTTTCATTTTAATTAAACATGAAAGTAGAACATTTCAAAGAGAAGCAGCAGATTCACTTGGAGTATTTATATTATTTTCAACTTTGGTAATACTTATAATCTTATTTTGTCTTTATAATTTTTTTTAGATTATTTATGCAGCGTTTCAGATTGATTTCAGAATGTTGTAATTATCTTTTAAGTTCCAGACTGAATGATACAGCTTAAGTTCTGTACCAAGCTGTTTTAAGACGACGAATGTTGGGAAATATAAAATAAAACGACCAAAAAGATACTACGCTTCATCCACAATTTTGGGACATTTTCTGATAAAAAATACATGAACAAATTTTTTCAAAGACTGCAAAAACATGTTTTAATTACAAAATTGGATAACAGAAGTGAACATAGTGATTCATGAACCTCATCCCTTGACGTTTCTTTTCTGTTACCTGAAGAAGCCCCGAAGGAGAATAATCTAAAAAAATTCTGACTTATTTCCCGTTTGGTTTTTATTTTTTAATTTTATAAATGACATTAATTTTAATATTGGACACAAATTAAGCTCTACCCACTATATTAATGACTTGATTATGATGGGGGTTAATATTGTTAGGTGCCAAGTTAATAGATGCTAACGAAGTTGTTGATGATGTTAATGGGAACGCTCTAATTATACTGATGATCAAATGATGAGTTCTCTGATGATCGTAATGACGACGATGTTCGTGATGGATATTCTGGTATTGCTGATGTGAAAAGGAGGAAGTTGAGGTCGTTACGAGTTCAGGGTCCGAGTGTGAACCTTGTGGCACTCCCACAAGGAGAGGCGGAGAGGAGAAGCGGTGCTGGATGGAGTATGAGCAAGTCCTGTATAGATTTTCGGGAACGGTGGGAAGACGATGGCACCCAGTAGAGTGCACCTCCGCCAGAGGCGCTGGCGTCGGCGTCGGCGTCGCAGA
Source organism: Eucriotettix oculatus (assembly GCA_034510155.1). Taxonomy (NCBI): domain Eukaryota; kingdom Metazoa; phylum Arthropoda; class Insecta; order Orthoptera; family Tetrigidae; genus Eucriotettix; species Eucriotettix oculatus. Next base: position 88,956,863 of record CM067378.1, on the reverse strand, counting down.
GTATCGACCCCTTCGCCTCCAGTCTCGTGCCTCTCCTCTACGTGCGTGCTGCCGCTGGGGATCTTCATCCTTCCTGCCTGCAGCGACCACCACACAGGTAAGAGACACTCTCGCTGCCACTGGGAAAAACATGCACGGGTCACGCTGCATTCAAACCATGAGATATTCTAAGAAAACGGCAGCATGTACAACTGTGCCTTGACCGTCAACGGACTCACTCACTATTCAGGCTTTCCTAGCCCGTAATGTAATTAGCGGGGATGATCTTTACAGTTTTTCATTGGCAAGTTGATGGTAATCGTAGACCCAGATCGCAGAAGAGGGTTCAACCTATTTTAGAACATAAAATAATTATCGGGGCACATTAATTCCTTCTGGTCAAAATTGAAATGAAAAGTGAGAAGGAAACTAGTTTATCAAATCAAATTATTTCCACTCATTTAATGTAAATTAGGTCGAAGCCTATTCTAGAAACTAAAATAATTTGCTAGTAATGTCTATCTATGTCTGTAAAAGTTTGGATAAATGTAAAATAAGGAGTGATGTTGTATAAGAAACAATTTAATTTATATTAAAAGATCTCGACCATGTTCTTTGATATCAACTAACTGGCATTTATTAAAATACAGTTGTACACATATAAAACGTGATGGGAGAATTGCAGGCTACTTTTTAGAGAAACGAGTTTGATTCATATTTCAGAATTATTGGGTGATGTTGGTATCCGTTAATCCTCATATCTGTGTGTGTTAAGAGTTAAAAATTTTGGTCAAGAACCCATAAACATGGTTCAAGAGGACGGATCCCTTTTCTTTAGTAAACTCATATTTACATCAAAAATCACATTATTCTTTTGTGGTTATAGTGGAATATTAAAGGCTGACACCTTCCACACTGTATGATGACTGAAGATGACTTTGAAGTAGTAAGAAAGCTGGAGGGAAAAGAAGTCGTTGAAAGGTTTACGTACGTACAGCTGCCGTATCTTATCTTATCTGATTCTCTCACTTTTTTCTCTCTCCAACTCCAATCAGGAACCATCTTTGTGATTTAATCTCCTCCAGACAAAGAGAGGCACGCCACGCGAGTAGTTTTTCTTTTCTGTTCTTCTAGACATCGTATCGACCGAACTCGTCTACCTTGCTTCCGTTTACTGTCCCCTTCTCTGAAAGTTAAGTGTCCATTTCCATATTTTGGAGACCCATTTTATACCTGTTTCCCCGTAAAAGATTATAATAACAGAAAAACTAGAAAGAGTAGACTGAATTTCCTGATTTATTTTCGGCTACATGTTCGACTGTGTTCTGTCTCCTTACACGACACATTTTGAATTTTGAGTGATAAGTGGTCAGCGTATCGGTTCTCCAGCAGTCTTAATCCCAGTCTCCGTGACCATGACGATACAATACCATGCCAGGATTCAAACCCGATACCTCTTTGCTTTGAGGCAGCGACGCTAGCCACTAGACCACAGGAGGTCGGAGCTATTATGAATTACAAGTAATTATAAGAATAGAAAATCTAGGAGACATTTCTCGCCTCGTCGCTATTCGGGCAAAACTACATTTAATTTATTATTGTTTAACAACAGTACCAATATTTACCCTTGCACGAATAGTGATACCAACTCGTTAAGCTCATATAAATTATATTTCTCATCGTTGTAATACGACCTACCAGGTTTCAGCGTGTCTGTATTTATTTTTTCCTTTCTCATGTGTATATTTTCTCTTGCGGAACACTCGAAAGGGTGTGGTAAATTAGATTTGTGGCAGACTCTTATCAGGAAGGAAGAAGTGATGAGAGTAATGGGGAAGATATTGAATTTTCTCAAAGTCAAGTGGGAAAAGGTTTTAGAAGATAGACCGCGCCAAAGCGAAATAGAGTCAGAGACACATCAAAAAAAGTTTATCCAGCAATTAGATTAAGGATTGCTTGGATCATTTCATAAATGGCTCCAGTTATTCCTGGGTTCCGAACAGTAATTTAAAGTTTGAATGTAACATATAGCAATTTTTATAGTGTCACCGTTAATCGTAGCATGAGATTGTACTTCTCTGGCATAGAACTTATCATGAACAGGATTCATTTGTATGTACAAAGGTAATTCATAAAGAAGAGACGCAGGAATAACCCGCAGTCGATTACGTCGGCGTTTTAAGGGAGAAGCGGTTTACCCACCTTTGAATTCATTACCCAGTGCATTTACATTTAAACCTCAGAAAACAATTCGCAGATAAATTACTCACGATCGAGAATTACTTTCCTCCCAGCAAGTCGGCATTCGAATTCCCGATTTTGTGGAAAATTCATAGATGAAAAATAAATTAGCTGTGATTTATTTGAATAAAAAAACTATTTTTAGATAATTATAAATATTTTAATTTTCTACCAATTAATATGGAAAAATTTTAACACTATATATGGAAATTTCAGTAGAAACATCGAATGATAATTAATAAAATAATTGAAAATAATAAATCATCTTAATGCCTGTTTTTACAAAGAATTAATTTCATTAAATTGAACGGCAAGTTCACATAAAATTGTTTTTCATTCAATTATTTCATCGTTCCGTCCTTACATTAGGAAATTATTCAGAATATTTTCGGTTGTAATTGTCCTGATACAAAGTCCAGGACGATAAATTTCGTTTATAAGGACTCTATTTTTATTAATGTTAAACTACATACTTCAAAATTTAAAACAATGAAAAATTTCATAGTATGAAGGTTTAGATTTATTTTTATTTCCATTAGTCCTCGACCAAGGAAGTACGACACTTCATAAATTAGTAACAAATAATTATAAGAGGAAAATAGAATAACACAATTAACTAAGAAATGTTATAGTTGGTATATCAGTGTATTGGTCGTTTAAGTTTATTATTAAAAATATTTGGACAAAATAGTTTTATAGGCTTTCCCAGAATCCATCATTTTGGAATTCTAGTTTACATAGGAAACTACTATTATTCAATTTTCTCTTATGCGAAACGAAACATTTTAAAATGTTTGTTGTCAATTTTCTAAAATTAATTTATAAAGACATTGATGTTAGTCTAATAAATTCACCCAAATATTTCTTATTATGTTTCGCTCCTACTAGTAATGGGATTCAAATGAAGTTAATTACTTGTGAATTTTGGAGGAAGGAAAATTTAATGAAGTTAAAATATTACTTATCAAATAAAATCATAGATATTAAATTGTAATTTCGACATTTTCCCACATTATTTATAGTCCCCTAAACCTTTATACTTTTTTTAGTTGCACAATGTTTTGGTTGTGACCCCTGTGTAGTTTTTCTGTTCTGGAAAACTCGGTCGCCGTCATACATTTTATTTTATTTTTTCATTGCATGACATATTAAAAAAATTAACTGAGCAAAGATGGTTCATGATCCTTATTTTCTCTCTTTTATTTTTGGACGAATAAATAGAGTGAACGAAACTTCATAACTTTGTGACCATGAGCAACAAGTAGAGAGGGAAAGGCTTCAAGATCTTAAAGTATAATAGTTGTTGTCGTCCTATTTTATGGGTAACCTGTTTTGTCTCCTCGCGTGCAGATTATCTATACGAATTCTGATAGAATGGAAGGTTGAAACGAAAGTATGGGAGAGAAATAATAGGATGACAGAGAGAAAATAAAACCGCGGCGACCGCGTGAGAGAGGGGAAAAGTGATCTCTCGGATTCCTTTGCCCCCTTCTGCCAGTTTCAATCAAGCAATAGCAGACAGAATGCCTTCAAAGGTCAAGGTTCACACACAGACAGACAGACAGAGAACCGGAGGGAGAGAGAGAGAGAGAAGGTGTCGAGGGAGTAATTCAATCGCGGAGTGCAAAAGTGGTTCCACTTTAAAAGCGTTGTTCTTAGAAGCAAACCTTTCCTGGTGTATCTCTCAGGGAGAAGAACAAAGAAACGCATCACTCGAAAAAGTAAATTTGTGTCCTTAACTTACACCACGGAAAGTTGGCAACGCTGAGTGAAAAAAAATTGAAATGCAAGTAATGACCATTTGTGGTCATACTTTTATCACAAAGTAGCAACTCAGAGTATAATCAAAATTTACATCATGAATGAGGAGATATATTAGTCAATAATAAAATAAACTGATTGCGTATTTCATTTTTGGAGTGATGAATAAAACTGGAGAAAGTTGTGTTACAAAATCAAAAGTATTCATTCGCCAAAGAAGGAAAATAACTGATGTAATGCAGTCACTGATCTGAGACGCCAAAGATTCAATTTGAGAATAAGCATTTGTTTTCGGGTAAAGTATCTCTATGGTCAACAGTTGAAAGGAGTTGGTAACATCAAAATTAGTTCACCACATTTATGGAGTTCGTTATATATTTGAAGAGGTTTTTTACTAAATTTTTATGTGAAAATGGTGAAACAGAATTATGCACACTGTACTGAAAGGCCAAAGTTTGCAGGTATTGAAAATATGATGAGGTTAGACCCAGACGACTAAAGATAATGCAATTATTTATAAAAGAAAAGAAGCATTTGAATTGTGGTGCTATAGGCGAATGCTGAAAATCAGATGGGTGTAATGAATAACTCACGAAGAAGTTATAAACAGAATAGGGGATAAGGGAACAAGATAGAGGACGTTGATCAAGAGAAGGGATACATTAATAGGCTACATTTTAAGACATGAGGGTCTTGTAAAATTAGCATTAGAGGGAAGTAAGTGGGGTAAGAACAGTAGAGGGAGGCAGAGGATGGAAGCCGCTAATCAGATTAGGAATGATGTGGGATGTGCTAGTTATGAGGAAATGAAAATACTTATGCAAGATAGGTAACATCAGACCAGTCTTAGGACAGATTAACACAACAGCAACTTGAAAGAGGAAGGAGGAAAAACAATGTCGTATTCAAGATCAAAAATTATAAATCATTAATTTTCTCATTATACAGAATTATTCAGGAGCTAAGAGAAGCGCCACTTACAGTTACCAATGGGAAGAGAATCGAATGTCTCTTGTCAAGGTTTAAAAATCAGTCAAAGAGAACATGACTTGGAAAAAAGTGCATTTTCCCTATTTGATGTCTATAATTATTTTAAGAGAAGAATGAAGATTCTCTACATTACGTGACTTCCGGGAAATAAACAAATGTAGTCATTGTCTAACAAGAGCAGGTCTTAGAGTAGAAATTGGTTGATTCCGCAGACAGAAATCACTTCTGTAGACAATATATGTGTAATTGAAATAAAAATAATAATAAAGTGTCAAACTTTAGGCGAAAGAAAATTATCAGCTCATCTTCTAATACTTTCCCACCTTTTCCTCCTAATTAGTAACTATTAGGCCTTTTCTAAAAGAAAATAATATTGGTATTGGCATAAAGGAGCGAGAAACGGAAATTGTAATTCCAGATAACTTATAATTTAATTATTATTAATGCTGCAAGTATTCCATGTTGCGGAGGAGTCGGAAGTTGAGATTTTTTGTCCTTGTCCAACCTTTCATGTGTGTGTGTGAGTAAAATGAGTGTATGCAGGGATTGACAACCCTTGTTGCACGTATTTCCCTGTGGGAACGTTGTTGTAGCAGGGAGGATGTGTGTAACCAGACTTTACGACGCCCTTCTCGCTGACTTTGCTATATTTTTATTTCCCCTCCCCTCCAGCACCCCGTGCAAGCACTTTTTTTTGCACTATTCTCCTTCCTGTTGCTGTAGTCTGAGCGCATCGAGGGTAGTGAAATGTTTTTATCTTCTCCTCCCTTTCCCCGTGTTTCTTTCCTTCCTTCTGATTTTAGACGGGTAGGAAGAGAGAGAGAGAAAATAGAAGGGTTGACAATGCCTGACCTAGATTAACGGTCTCGTGTTCTTTTGTGGTCGTTAAATTAAAAAAAAGTAGATGAGAGGTGGTTTCTCTCCTCTAGGTGAATAAAGATCCTGGATTACGCGTCGTTCTAGTTCACCTTCTCTCTTTCTCCCTCCACTTTTCTCTCTATCTTTCAGTCGCAGAAAACGGAGACAGAATTGAGTATATCAATTTTGATTATACAGTACTTATTCATTCCAAAAAACTGGCTCTTTCATTGTTTCTTCTCAATAAATATTAGTTCCTCTAATCTCCTTTCAGGTGTCAAGTATGCCTTAAAATGTTTAAAATTGAGCTACCAATGAACCTACGTTGCCACCTATTGTATAAGTTTGTAGGGCAGAGACAGAGAGATAATACATGGAAAAACGCCATATCTAATTGCGCGCAATATGACGTATTTTTTTTATATTTAGCTATCGCCACTTTTGATTGATAATATCCTGAAATACGAACATAGTGGCGTTGTTTCTCCAAATGTTGTTACTATTCTAAAAGCTGTCATTTCATGGTGTATTTCTTTCCTGTTTCTTGTATAGAAGGCTGATCTCTATTACTCTCTCCGATTCTATTCAGCTTAGTTGTCTCAGACTCTACTTCTCCTTCTCTGAAAAAGGTTATTAGAACATTTGGATCAATTTGAGTTTTGGAATTTAAAAATTTATAGAAAACAAGGGTGTTTAAAAATATTTAAATATTTTTTGGACAGAATTGCTTTTGAAGCAAATCATTTCAAATGTCAGTTCGTCACTCGCTGAATCCACCGTTCCGATCCACTTTAATGAGTATAATGAATGTAATTCGGGCCAGCGGTCATCAGGAGTAATTTGGCTAGCGGCTATTTATTGTAACATAAATTAAGCGAATGAGCTTTGTAATTAGTGCACACATTGCTGTTGTTCGTACTTTTCTAATATTTTATCAAATGAAAAATTACCGAGTCTCTACCTGCTAAGTTATTTTCTCGAAGTTTAAATATTTTCACTTTCTCTAAATTATTAACTCTAATCTTTGATAACGAAATATTTTGTTTTTCCTTTTGCATGACGTTGACCATGTCTCCAAATTGACAACTTTTTATGATTATTATTTATTTCCTTAATTTCGCTTACTGTTCAAATAATTCGAAGGTATGGCTTGCGTATGATAATTTTCTCTATTAAAGCAATGGTCAACCACGATGTTGCCTTCCTAAATATTGTCTCGTTCAATTATCATCCTGATTTATCCTCCAATTTCTCTATATATCTAATACTGTAGTCTGAGAATTTTGTGTGTATGACAACTATTAACCATTTAAAAATCCAGCTTTGTAACTAATTTCAATTTGTCAACTACAAACACCTTTTCGTAAAATGCCGTTGTTAGCGATGTACCGATTTCCACTCATGTTTCGCCGTGGTCTTTTTATAAAAGTCCCCAACATGACAAATTTTATTCGCGTCTTGTCTTGCAAGGAGGGAGAACTTTTTTCTCAACCTTTTCAATGGCTGTCCTTGGAGTTGAATTGCCTGTAGAAGCTGAAAGGTACAGTACGAGGATGCAGAAAAACGAGCGACGAACGTGTATTGAATAAGAAAAGTTTTCAAGTGCAGCAGGAATAGATTTAATATCGAGTGCAACACAAAAGGAAAGTATGAATCCCCCTCCCTCTTTCAACTTTTACTACAGAAGAATAACGAGCAGCGATATCTTACAGATATTGAAAGAGGGAGGAGGGACCGGGGAAAATTCACAAGTACGCTAGAAATATTAATATTAAACCAGATGCTGAATATAGTTGCATCTTACAATATCCAACACACAATTGTTATTCTTCACAGAAAAGGAAAAATGTGCACTTGGATTTATTTTAAAAATTGTGGATGAAACGCAGGAATACCACTGCGCATTTTTAATTGTTAAGTGAAAATGTAACATAAATCTTCTCGTTAATGTATCTCGAAGGACTTCATAATATTATACGATTACAATTGAGCGCCAGTGACGTAATTATGTCGTCATAATTGTTCCGGTTAAAGTTATAGTATTTGTTCTTATTATAGCGTTTATTATTAATTTTTCTGAACACAGACACTTAAAAATATAACTTACCGTTCTATTAAATAATTATGATGTAATTATCGGAAAGAAATTGATGCTAAAATGCTCATTTAGTTTCCGAAGTGGTATCGATTATCGATGTAGCCTGCGTATTCGATAGTCTACTGAACATGAATTGCCGTTTTCCCCTCTCCCGTCCTCCATATCGTAACACTCCCTCTCGGTCGGTTTATTCCCCCGTTTCAAACCGATAAATATATATTTTTATTAAATTTTTGCCGACAAACCTCATCCCTTTTCCACATCAACGCAATAAATACTCTCTGTTAGGCGTAGCTGCTGAATAGCACGTAATCGATACTCGTATTGAAAAACGTTTGACGGTGGATTACGAGGGTTGAAAGGGAGGCAAGGTGAGAGTGTTGTTTAATAACTAACTCCTGCTTTTCCTTTCCAACTGTGCAGAGTGAAATACGAAACTGCCGGCTTCCAAAACTACGATTGCTATTTTATCTTTATCGAAACGTTATTTCCTCGATAATTCTTTTCTCCCGATAAGAAACTGCCTCGGATCTGAACCGCGTTCGCAGTGCACCAGGAACATCATTTACACAGCTGAAAGGTGGACACGATCTCAACTGACCAGATGAAATGGAATTATTACAACACGCTATAGTCACATTATATTTATGGATGTTAAATTGTTGCACAATATCGGTGATATCTAGATATTTTCAGCAATTTCTTTTTCTAGCACATAAAACCACTTCAGTCGAAGTATTTTATTTGAATCATGACAAATTCACTTCCATGTTGTATGATAAATAAACTTTACGCCGCAATCGTGATGCCGCTAACATCTAACTCTGTTTGTCACCGCCGTTCCAGGTAATTGCATTAATTCAGATACGATTATGACGTATGCGCAGTTTGAGACGCGTTTGGTATGTACGTCATTATCGCTTGCGTCATCAAGCGCTTCCTAAATAGCATTTGCCAATTCTCAATCTTAACAGTCTTTAATAAGAGAAATGAGTACTAAGTGCTAAGTTTCAGTTATTAATGGGTGCCAAAATTTAACATAATTGCTTAATCTAAATATATCATCTCAGCGAATTGCCGGCTTGCAATTTAATGTGATATATGACTTAAATTTATTCGGTAGAAACAATATCATTACTCAATGAATCATATTAATTAGTGATTATACTTTCTAATCAACTTCAAATTCCCGACTTGAATTTATGTCCGATTTCCTATTAATCATCAGCGTACTTACATTGGAGAAGAATCTCTGTGTACAATATATTATCATTTATTAAACTACCAGTGTATAAAAACATCGTTTAAATATATTGCAAACGATAAATTCAATCTGTTAAAAATAATAATAAACTTTTCCTTAAATAGGTTATCAATTTAGAGGAATATTGAAACATTCGCCGTAACCCTGCACGCCGCTCATCACCCCAACCAAAGACTCTACACTCAACTCTCCGCTTACAAAGACACAAGTGAATATCTTTAAGTACAAACTCTGCGACGGTCACATGCTAAAGTATACAAATTTCTAAGAGGGCCAGTTCAAATTCTATTTAACAGAATTAACATACAACTTTTAGTTCAGAAAATGTAGCAAATTAAAATTCTGAACATCAATTTAAATCACCCTATTTATATTTCCAGGAGAGTATTTAAAACAGTAAATAATTAACGAGGAAAATCGCATTTCTCACAAGTTTGGAAATCACTCCAAAGAGTCTGAAGCATCTTTGAACATTTTAAGTAAAAAATACCATTTAAAGGAAATAGGTTTCAAACTGTAACATTTGAATTGCTATAGTAAATTGTAAAATTATAAATTAATAAGTACAACAGCAAATTAGTACGATATACAATTTAATTTGAAAAAATAGAAGATTATGATAACAATTGTAGGACGTATCGAACCTTTCTTTAGAACCTCTTTTTGTGTAAATATAAATAATTGATATATTTATTAGTTTTACAATGTTTATGCAAATATACATACATTAGTATTATATAGATGGTACAGATCATTCATCCTCTCTTGCCGTAAGACTTCTGAACATCTCATTTTAGAGAAGATGAAATGCCTGTCATATCATTCCAGAGATTTCACTAATCTTCTCAGAATTCCATCACATTTAGGAAACTTCCAGACCTTGTTTCCTTTCGCAATATTTTCATTTGGCGTAAGGAATCTGAAACACCATCACTCCACTGACTCTCAAGAGTTACGAGTTTTTTATAGTCGTCTACAAAAGTCTAGAGATTGTGTCATCATTTACTTAAACAAATCAATTTTCGTAAAACATTATAAAAAAATAACTCTTTTTATTTTCCTTCCTTCTATTTCTCCTTTGGTTATACATACCTTCCCCGTCCTCTCCGTCTCACCATCTGTTATTTCTATCAGACACCTATTATTCAATATTCCCCTTCTGTTTCTTTCACTCATCGTTCTTTTCTCTTTGAATTTTTCCAGTTTCTCCACCACTGTAATCATTCCTTTCAACCTGGCATCCCTTGCATCCATCACTCTGTCTTCAATGTCTTCTAGCTTCGTCTCTCCCTGCCCACGATATTTCCACCGTCTCACTCATAGAAACTCTCATGAAAAATGGCCGAAGTTCTTAATTTATTAAACTGTTTGTACCACAGTCATTCTTTTCGCAGAACAGTTTTTCCGAAGGCCTATAATTATTTAAAAGAAAAGGGACGGGGCATTAAATAATTCTTCATGTATTTCTGAATACAGACGATGGCAATCAAAAACTTTCTCTACAAATTACTGAGCATTCATTTAATAAGTCAAAGACTCTACTTGCGAGATAACTTGTTACTTCACGAGTTTCCGTTGCTAATTATTCAAACTGCATAAACGATGAGGTATTTAGAGTTAATAGCTTGTCCGAAGAAATTTCTAGATCACAGAGTGGCTTTAAATGTTGCTTCGCCATTGAGGATTATTACAATTTGAGTTTCACTCATTTTTATACCTCCTGGATACAAATGAAGGATTCCTGATTTTAAAATCTAGTGGCTATCGACACAGCCTTGCATCACAAAGGTCTTGAGTTTGATTTCTGGCAAGGGCCTGGGTGTTTCTGTGTGTATTCAAGGTCCTCGACTGAGTATATTTGAAATCGAAAACCAAATAAGTTACCTAACAAGTATGTCGCTAATGATTTCAATGTTGATGCGACTATAAACATAATTTTTAAATCCAAATCCATCGAAAAACGGAGAATCTATAAATCGAAGTTCACCTTTAAATTTCCTGAAACACCTCGTTCGAGCCATAAATTGATTGACAGCTTTCCTCTCCTTTTTGTTTGCTATTGACGCTATTTCCTTTCTACTTTATTTGCTCGCCGATGTTTGATAACAGCGTCTTCTTTATCAGTGTGTCTACTGTCTGGAGATATATATCACGACATTGTGTGTTGTGTTGGTCCAAGTTAACGATCGTGCCCGTGCTTGTTTAGGACGAAACCGCACATCAATATCAATATGGTTTCTACTCTCTCCCTAAGACATATTACACGCTTTCGCGGACACAGAAGCCGCAGGATAAAGTGGTCTAGATTTCTAGTCTGCTGACAGAGAGGTAAAGCACAACCTCAACTCTAATAACATGCAGCGGAAAGTCGAGGAGGAAAAGATTATCAAACTTCAACGTTAAATCTAAAATAATATTTTGAGATACGGGTCTACGTGAAGACAGACAAAATGGCAGCCGCAAATATTATAATTCTTAATTTAAAGAACTAACACAATACACTTAATTTTGAGGTCATTACTTATGAATAATAAGTACTTGAGCTATCAGTTATAATAACAGAATCAAATATTTTAAACTTAAACTCAAAACATTTCAAATATAGTTTAAGTGCTTTATTGATCTTGATCAAGAAAAGAAAGCAGTAATCAAGTAAGGAGTCAGAGAAGGATGCAGTCAGCCGCCCATGATCTTTAACTTACATATAAAACAGGCGATGAAGGAAGCTAAAACGGAATATGGAAATGAATCATACTTCAAGGAGAAGAAATAAAAACCCACACTTTGCCGACAATATTGTAGTATTAGGGGAGTCAGAAGAAGACTTGGAAACCATAATAAATGGCGTGAACGTGCTCCTGGAGAAAGAGTTCAATATGAGGATTAATAGAGGGAAAACCAATGTGATGTAGTGTAATATGGGAAACAGTGGAGGAACAAAGGATGTTAGATTGGGAAGGGATTGGTACATCATTGCTAAAAATGTTTGTATGGAGTGCGGCGTTATATGGGTGTGAAACGTGGACGGTAGAAGTTGAAGAAAGGAAAAGAATAAAAGCTTTTGAAATATAGTGCTATAGGAGAATGAGATGGGGAATTGGGAAATTATATTTTGAAAGATTTAAGGAATCCTGCAACTCGGGTAGCGTAATAACTAGAGTAAGGTAGCGCAAGCAAGGAAGGATTTCGGGAAAAAGAGAAATTTACTTACGGGTAATATAAGTGTGAATATTAGAAAATCGTTGCTAAAAATGTTCGTATGGAGTGTGGTATTATATTGGTGTGAAACGTGGACGATAGGAGTTGCAAAGAAGCTTCCGCAGCCTTCTCCCTACATTCGGTAACCATCCGAATTTCTGTAGCTTCACCATCCGGTCAGCCCCTTTAATGTATGCCTGACCATGCATGAGCAAAGTAAAGGCCCAAAACACAACCCAACAGCTGCCATTTGTAGCAATATCTTTTCTGTAAAACACCTACACATGACGTTAGATAAAATTACTCTGTGGCGCCGCCGCTAGTTGGCACTAATTTAATTTTATACTATGAAAATAATCCTCATTCATCTTCCCAATTTTATATTACTTGCTGCAGAACGGTTTCCATCAGTATTTATTTATATATGTTTTCTATTAATTTCAATTGTACGAGTTTTCCTTACTTAACTGGAATATTACAATATTTTAGAAACTTCCTTTGTTTCTTCTAATTACCCGAAAGAAAAAGATGTTACCTTCTATAATTGGAATGCAATTACATGGTTATTAACAGTTCAACGCCTAATCGCCCTCATTTCTCGGCGTTCCTTTCAGAGTTTAGTTTCCCCATACCCACATTAATATAGTCTTAATTACGATAATTTCTTTAATTCGTCTTTGGAAGGACGGATAATATTCTATTCTCGTCTCGTCTCGTCTGTCTTTCTCTTTCGCGGAATTTCCAGTGGAAATTATATTCTGACTCGATTATAACTTTAATGAGAGAGAGAAAGAGCAACTCAGAATCTACCCTCTCATTGTTAATGCCCTTAAAATAATCGTATTTGTCCGCCGCCGTTCTCCTCTCACTTTAAATTACAGTCTTTGCTTGAATCGCTACATAATAATGAAACTTTATATAGGGGTGTGTATATTTATCTACAACCTGTATTTTTTCTTTTGATATTTTTATTGTAATGTAACTTTTACCGTTTTTTTATAATAATTGGGTAACTTTGTTTTCCTTCAAGGCATCTACAAAATCCATAAGATGGTAGTAATAATAATCGCATGTAATTGAGCTATAAATCTTACAATTTCGAATGGCTGACAGAGAGAACGAGCAGATACCGCGAACTTGTGGCCGAAGAAATAATATTACATCACGTAGAAGAGAAACTTTTCTCTTCTCGTCGTAAACTGTGAGCCTCCCACGTAATAAAGTGACATCAATCATCCGGAATCTTGGAGCAAAATGGGTGCTGTTGCAGAGACCAATTATAAAGCAAGGAAGAGTGAAAGTTTTCAACTTTCGACGAGGAGTCCGAGACAGAGGGCGAGAAAGAGAAACGACGATAGGTGTTGCTCGATCCTGATATCGGCAAGAAAAGACAGGGAGAGAGAATAGGTCTCAAGACTGTAAGACTTTTTCTTACTCGGAATTGGAAAGGTTAATCCGTAAAGAAGAGAAGAAAACATTTCTCAGAATAAAGTGAGAGAAACGTGATACAAATTGGTGTGAAAAGAGGGAATAACACGTTTAATTATATTATTTGTGAGATCTTGAAAACATATAATGGGGACATTAAATTTGGCAGCCCTCAAATCAAAAAAAGTAACCTGAGAGTAATGAAGGCTTGGAAATAATCTGGTTTCGTGTGGATGATCCATTTCATACAAAACCGTAAACTAAAACATAGGGATGAAACAAAAAAGTTTTTCTCAGAGTTTTGTGTTCATACAATTTCATTTAGTTTGAGGCATGGAGGCAATGGCCGAGCCAATATGGCGCTGTGGCACGTCATTACCTGCCAATCATCGGCGCCTCCTCATAACTCTATTAGCAGCCACTAACAACCCCTTCCTCTCTCTCTCTCTCTCTCTCACCCCTTCCTCTCATCATCGTCAGACTCACAAACAAAGTCGGTCAGCCTAACAACCGTCGCCCTGGGCGGTCCGAACCCACAAAATTGACCTGGATGCGGACAGACTGTCCATTAACATCCTAAACACTTCACCCGCAAGTCAAACGAGGTAATACGAACCTCCGGCATCCTAGGGGCACTGCCTGACATTGCTGTAAATGATTTTTAATCGTTGATAAAGAATTATTACGGGTACGAGAATTAATCACTTGGCAGCCAATTTTTATTTTCGATTCTTTTTCCTTAACCAATTTATAATTGATCGGTTGTGATTATTATAATTAACACGTATGTCTTATTTCCTTTATTTTTTCCGTATACGATGATTTTAGTTTATGTCAGACTACGTAAACTGGAAAAATCATGTTGAATATCCAACAACTAACTGTTTCTGGCTACAAGAAAATATGTCTTGTTTCCAGTATCTATAAAAATTAGGAATCATTCGTGGAAGAAAGAGGAACAAACTAGTACATATAAATTAAGGGCGAGACAGGACTGCTCATAGTCCCCGTATTTAACTACTATTTACAAAAAAGCCATTGACTCAGTCAGACATGAAGATGAAGTATAGACAAAGATTGCTAGCAGATACAGATAATGAGAAACGTCTACAAGAGATTTTAGGTAAAATCGATGCAGTATTAACAGAGGAGCTTCATATGGACGTTAATAAGCTAAAGCCATCGTCTGTGGTAACAATAAACGAAACAAGATTACAGATTGCAATAAAGCTGAGAAACGAGGTAATAACAGAGGTGGAAAAATTCAAACACATCGACAGACAAATTTAAAATGATAAGCGATGTAGACATAATGAGTAGAATGAGCCAGGTAAAGAATGAATTTAATAATAAGAAAAATCTGTTTCAAGCTTCCATGTGAGAGTTATTTGGAGTACAGTGAACCATGGACAAGAAAATCAGCAATGAAACATGGTGATATAGAATAATTTTAGAGAGTAGTTGAAGAGAAAAGATAAAAAATGGAGAAGTATTTACAAGAGCATATGAGGTGAGAAAATTTCTGAAACAAAACTAAAGAAGGCGAGTTCTTTTATTAGAACACATACTTCGGCATGAGGACTAGTGATGGACAAATAAAAGGAAAGTGTTGCAGAGGAAGATCACGTTTAAAATTTATAAAATAAACAAGAGAAGATATGAATTTAGGTTGGTATTGACAGAATCGTCAGGACTGGATCAGCTTAGAGGCTGATAATTTAAATTTATTTAGTGTTTTGTAGGCTTTTAGTATATAATCAATAATACGATATATTATATTCAGCTACTGCTGAAAACTTTTATTGAAATTTTATCATAGTTTGTCTTGTCTGGTTGGTCCATAATGTAAAAAAAATTCTGTGTGAATATTCAAATCCTGAGCCGAGTCCATAATTTTTTTTTATGAATATGAAAATAGGTTGAGACATTGGCCATAATTTTTAATTGAGTTTGTCAGCGCGGCTGTTGATTTAACAACGTTTACCACAGGTTCATTTCGGCCACAACGTGCCTGGTCGACCAGATAAGAACAATCGCTTCCTCCACAAAGGACCTCGTGTGTTTGAAGCTGCTGCCGTGAAGAGGAGGCGTGACACACGCTGCGTAATTCTGTCCTCACGTCTACAAGAAACAAATCTCTTATCAGCATTATTAGAGAGCAATCAGTCGCACAGCAGCCTCATATAATAACGTTTCGTCATAACGAAATATTCTTCTTATCACAGTGAATATTTTTATTTAAAAATGTCTTATGAAGGTAAAGAGCAAAGAATTAACATTCCATTCTCCATGAGCTGCAGCTGATACGCCAGAGACGAGCAAGAACGGTATTCTTCAATGAACGTTCACGAAATGGAACCGCACATGAAGGAAGTGACGTCACTGCTGCTTAGTGTTCCTCGCTTCAGTCACAGACTTTAGCTGAGTCAGGTCACAAATGTGTGACGTCATCACCTACGTGCTCTTGTGACGTTTTCTCTTTGAATAAAGGTTTAATTGTTGCTTTATAAAGGGCTGAAAATTAAAAGATTAAGCAATATTTGAAAATTGCTTGTCCGTGTCGTATGTTAAAAATTGACGTCAAATTTCCTCAATTGTGGTGTTCCTACGAAAATGCATAAATTATTCAAACTAGCAATGTGTTTGTTGTGTAGGGCAGTGTCATCATTACGTAAATTGGAGAGATCCTCCCTGCTAACGAATTGCCAGATCCTCGCCGTGCATAATGTTTCGTGGTGGAGGAGACACGGACGGTATTGATTGGCACCAGGACTTTGGCCAGGAATTACCAATTCTGCGAGCATACAGGGATAGGGTGGGAAGGGAAGAGCTGGAGAAGGCCTGCAATTTAAGTTTCCAGCAGTGGAGGATAGAGAATGAGAGAGAGAGATTGACGGAGGGAGAGACGCAGAGGGAAAGGTCAGAGGACCTTTGTATGGGAGAAGGAGGAGCAGCAGGTCAAGTGGAATGGAAAGATGGAACATTTGGCATGAATGGAGCAGGCGGAAACATTTCGGGGGAATGGGGTGGGGGATGGGATTAATAACACAGCTCACCAGGCTGGCAGGGTAGAATGTGAAGTCGTCGAGCTCTATTAATACGTCAATGACATTTCTCTCCATCCGAGTTGCGAAATTATCCGACACCAGGTCGATGCTTCTCTTTAATTAGGGAATAACTCTCGTTAAGGCTGAAAATATTTCCCTCGTCCTTTTTATCTTATGACAATTAACTTCTAAAGGCCAGTAGTTATCATCTTTGACTAGTGACATGTTATCTGATGGCTCTGTATCATTTATGATCACTTTTAATTGGCAACTTTTTGGAAGTATGAACTACGTTTTCAAGAAATTAAACAATGCGTATGTTTAAAATATGAACTAGTTAAAGAAATGAATATTCCACGGCCAATAACAGTGGAACTTGTGCAACAGTGTATTGCTTGTTGCATTCAAGACGGTACGGTCCATACTTTTGATGAGAAATGTACTTGTCACGCTGCTCGATGGGTTGGTGTTTATGTTCATCTGTGGTCGCTTTAGTTTTATTTGATGTTGTTAGGTTGGCGCCCTGCCTGGCCTCGACCACCAGCAAACCCGCGCCGTTATCGATCCACGCACTACGCACACTCTCACTTACACAGACCTGCGTTTCACTTCTCTCCCTCTCTCTGTCATTCATGCAGATCGATTACATTTCCACTTTCACCCGCATCTCTCTCTCTCTCTCTCTCTCTCTCTCTCTGTGGGTCAGTGTTGCTGTCAGTGATTTACTGCCCTCTGCAACTGCATTCTTTCTTAATGTACTCGGGTCATTAATCTCAGACTCTCTTTAATCATCTGTTTGCGTTATTTGTCTGTCCTTTTATATCTAGTCCTATTTCTCCAGTGTAGAATAAACTGACATCAGTGTTCCGATGTTTATCAGCTTCCATATCAATTTACGTTTTCCACTTGTTATTTCACATTTCCCTCCTTTTCTTGTTGAGGAACATCGTTTACATTTAAGCCTTTACTCCAGACATCGTACTCTGTCAAACATACTCTCACTTTATGTATGTGTGTGTGCTTATCCCTGATAGCCTTAATTTTGCTATTCTGTGGCGCAGTTGTTCTATCTCAACTCTCCTTCCCTTCCTGTCACTAGTGACCCGGTGAACTTTATTAATGGACGGGGCAGCTCTGGACCCAGGTGCGTCAATAATCACAGATAATTCCATGGTCAACGTGTAGCACACGCGGACAGGCAATGGCGGGGATTGTTGGTGACGTCACTCCTGTTTTATTAATTTCCCGATAGCGAAAATCCCGGGAACCGCAGTGCGCATGCGCTCCAGGATTTCGTGTACCAGGGAGACTGCTGAAACACAGTAAATCTACATTTTACTCTGCGAAAAATAAAACTAGATAAATAAATACGCTTCATAACATATTTTTAATCTTTCGGGAAAATAAAGAAATTTCTATGATTTGCATGTGTTTACAATCCTGACCTCCAGCTCAGCTTGACTCTTCATTTATTTTACGAGTGAAAATTTCTTAGCTACCCGTATGAGCTCTAATAATTAAATAGTTTTGTTTGGAGCAATATTAAAATAAAATTCTATTTTTTACACCAAAATGGAAATTAAGTTGTCACACTACATCTGAATCAAATAACTAATCCTCTCTATTCAAATTAATTTTGGTGAGTTACAGAGTTGTAAAAGCTTATAACATTAACTATATAATTAATGATAACGATTAATGTATTGATTAAACGGCAGACCTGTGTTATGCGCGGTCGTATATTTGCCCCATAAACACTGCAACAATGGCGATCGTTAATCTGATCCTGGGTCGAAATATGTATGAATCCTATATAGGTCACTTCTTGTACATCCCGTTCCAGTCACATTGTACAAAATCATACAAGCAACGTACACAACCTATTGTCGTCATACTTCATCCAAACCCTTTCAACATATGCAGGTCACTCAATTTAGACACGAATATTATTCCATTTACCTTCTTTTCTCGCGGTTCCTAATTCTTGTCTGCCTGGTCCTCTGTCACTCTAACATGCCCGCAGCAATTAGTACATTTATAAGTGGAATGTACTTATTAAACACGCAAAGGTATAGATTACACAGACAACTTTTGATTTTGTAGCGCAGTAGGACCGTTCCCTAATTTTATTCACAATTTTAGTATTTAAACGATCGAAATTCATTACGAATATTCACAGAGATTCAGGCAAGAGGTTGAAATCCCCGGCGCCAAGGTTCCCGCGTTTGGCGAAAGATGAAAAAGATTGGTGGAGATACATTACGTGGGGTGGCGTTTTCCCTTGGAGATGGGGAAAAGAAGAGTATTCCTGGGAGGAGAGGTTGATCAAGACGTTGGAAGGGCGAGGAAACAGGGGGGCAGTCAATGTTGTTTGGAAGTGGAAGGGAACAGGAAGCCGAGGAAACAGGAAAGAAGAAGAAATGAGCAGTTGAATAGTCATTTTATCTTGTCAGTGGAAAATACCAGCAGTTAAATTTTTATAGAAGAAGGACAGTCATTTTCATAACTTGCCAATTCATATTAACAAAATTCCGTCCGTAAGGAGGGATACGGAAGGGAGAGATAGGAAGGTTAGGTTTAACTGTGTCCAGAAGTAGATATATAGTTACTACCCGCGATTCGCTTAACAGAGGTGCTGAGTAAACTCTTGAAAACCTGTATCAAGTGTGTGGGGTTATTAAGTACTATCGGATGACGTCATAGGAGTTTTCTGTGTGGAGGTCAGGTCGCATTTCCCTTCTTCAATGCCTTGTTCAGTTTAGCTTAGTCTCTGATCCTCGCCTTATTACGTTCTATAGTAATAACAGTTTCTCGAAAGTCATTGTTAGCCACTTTTTACATGGAAGGTTTCTCCGGTAAGGAGCGTAGTTGATGACGTAGCCACGTGATAAGCCTGTATGTTGGTAATTATGGGTGTTGACGTTTCATGTCTCCCTAATCCTAGTCTCTGTATTACTTTTAGCGAGTCATTTTCGAGACTTTTGTGTTCAGCCTCTCTCTCACACACACAGTGTTTCATTTCTTCGCCTTGTGGGCTTTGCCGATTTTTACAAAGTGAGCGTTTTTCCTTTTATCTGTGTGTTTGCGTCTGGAAGAAACCCATAACTCACAGGAGTAAGGTTACACGAATCGATTTTGCGGTGGGAAGCCACACGCAACACGTCATCTCTCTCTCTCACCCTCCGTTAGCTTCTGTGCTCCTCGTATCCTCCTGCTTCAACTTTCACCCAACCCTTCTTGCCTGTGTCTCGGGTCACTGGAGATAATACACAGAGAGAGAGAGGAGAACTGGGGAAGGGATGAGAAATGACCGTGGATCGTGCGGAGATCACGTGTCGTTGAACAACCCAAAAATAAAAGGGAGGAGACGGCTATCGATTGGAAACGGGGAAAAAGGAAAGAAAATGGCTGTTCCTCCGTTCTCTTCAGACTTCACATTTCATTTTGCTGTTTACGAGGGCTGTTCTCACGCCATGTCATTTCTAGAAATTAGCACCGGTTACGCCACATGGCTTAATTACTCTCTGGGTTTTTTCCTAACCTAAGCCTTTCTCCGCCATAAATATATATTTTGCCCAAACTCTTCGCGCATTGTCATTCCCTCTGCAACTGTCCAGGATTCCGCTACCATCTCAATTAATATTATTTCTAGTGATAGTTTTTCCTGCACTAAGCTACAGGCCAGTGTCGTCAACATAAAACAGGAAAATTATGTTAAATAAAACACTCTTGCCATCAGGAAACCTGTTACGGGACTATAATAAGGAGAAGAGCGATCATTTAAGTCATCTCTGAAATGTTAGTCCAAAAACATAAGTATCTGTAAATTTAATCCTTGTAATGTCAGTACTGTGTCTCAAATAAATTCGTGTCAGTACAATCAAATTTTAAGTAAGTGTTCTTTTGTTCTTTCGTTTCCTTTATGTTATCTGCAGTATAATTCTGATACCTAATTCTCTTTTCTTTGTATCCCGATTGGATTCGCCCAGTTCAAAGTCCATAACTTGTCAATAAATACCACTTGTATCTATATCTCATCTCTGCGTGTGTTTCTCTCTTTCCGTTTCTATGTGTTTATTTGCTTATCAGGCCATACATCACCTGTAGCTCTGTCAGGTAAACTAACAGCACATAAAGACGATGATAAATGTGTTATCCTCAGGCAACGTCGTTGAAACGCCGCCATGAAAACTTCAGAGTAACTGAAAAACATTTAACCACTTTTTTAAACACTTAAAACTGCTGAAATGATTTTTATAATTGATAACCTTCAAAGGTATGCATATATATATAAACAAACTGGCTACATCAGATCTATTGCAATGCCGCAGGTAAAGGTTTCAACTTTTCCTTTCAGAAGAATATAAAACCTATTATTTTAAATCAAATTGGCCGCAAAGAGAGAAACTAAACAAGATAAATCGTAGGTGAGAAATCGAAGATGAGTACATGGGAGGATGTCATAGATTTTATTAAATTCATGCGTGTCACTTTAAAATCTAAGAGTAAAATTACTTTCTATTATAATATTAATCATTTCTGCGATGATTCCGGCATTATAATAAGTTTAACGCGGAGAATTCTGACATTAATCCAATTAAAGTCATGATTATTAAATGATTGCTTAGTGAAAACCGAAGTTTTCAATAATTGGCCTTATGGTCCTTGATTTGAGTTCTTAAAGCACGCTTAGTTTGATCTATATAAACAGAATTACAGTTCAAGGATTCTATTTTGAACACAACAAAATGTTTTTTTTAAATTAAGACTATATGTCACATCAAACCGAGGCTTATTAGCGAAAATGTGTCTGATCAGGATATAAAGGACCTTTCCCATTCATCATGTAGCTACACAAAGGAACAGAACATTATAAACGATTCCAATATTGAATTGAAGGAGAAAATTCGAGATCCTAGTCCGTAGGTCTCTGTAATGAGGAGGACCATCGCAATTTCAGGAATATTCCGGTCACAAAGTTTCGCTTAGAATGGTTGAGTCTATTATTGATACAGAATTTAATAAATGACCGAGGACAGAAATTAGGAAATAAGTTATTAGTCACAATAATTTGATTTAGGAATGCAAAATAGGATTGGAAAACATCCTGATAATCAAAGAAGGGATACGGATTTCATTTTGTACCGTTTAGAAACCAGTATCAAGGAACATAAAGTTGATTACCAAGTCTTTGGAGAAGAAAAATCAGTTTCTATTAACGATAGTCATTTATGTAATCACAATTTGAATTAGACTAATCGCAGGATCCTTTACGTTGAACCTAACAAGAATCATCTGAGAAAATTCAAATATGAGTCTAAAATCAAAGAACGGATCATTAAAATCCAAAACATAGTCCTCACAATCTTTTTATTGTCACCACGAGGCTAGCTTACGACCTTACGTCCATCATCAGGCCAAGGATTCCTCTTGATCTTCAACGTAACTCTTCTCTCTTGTTGTTGAACAGTCAAGGCCAGAATAAAAAGATTCTGTGTTGGTTTTTGATCAAATAACTTAAAATAGAGTTCCATATTAATCGGTTAATCACAGGACATTTTCCTCTTAATGTTCAAAGTGACTCATATAAACATAGTAAAATCTTTGGCGTTCCACTGAGTAATTGAAGTGTTTGGTCTTTGGCATTTTCCCTCTTGCACAGATTAGTTTTTAATTAAAACTTGAGAAGGTCTGACAATCGGTAGAAAAAACTTATTTCGGTTTATATTGTTTAATTTGTTCATCTGTACTTAATTTCATTTAAAATAGTTCGTGTAACAAATGTTAAATAATGTTATCGTGTATTAAAAATAATTGGCAAATTGTAATCTTTTTATAGTTTTAAAAGAATTTTTTTGGTCATTTAAATATTTTAATTTTTTCCATGAGTTATTAATTCCTGTCCTTTAAAACATGATAAGTAGCACTTCGTTCTCAGAGATTTTCTGTAATGCCGAAGCTTAAATCTATTTCAAAGAACGTGGCAAACTTTGTGATGGCGGACGCTTCTGAGACGTGAAAAGAAGTGCGTGAAGCTTACAGACTTTATAAGGATGCAGTTTCCCAATCCTGTTAAGATGCAAATGGCCGCAGCACGTGGGAAATGATGCATCAGCTGACATGGCGTCGGGGATTATGTAACGATAGAGCATCGCTGCTCCTTGTTATTGTGCTTGATTAATTTTGTTTCATTATTCATTATATTCCTCTTCTTACGCTAATGCGCGTTGAGGTGTTAAGACGATTATAAGTCAAGCTCTTTATAGCACCAGTCAATTTTGAAGATATCTGCTTACTCATGTATCTGTAATCACAGTCAAGCGGTGACTGACGAAGTGACGGATGGCCATGGAGTTTACAAAGCCTACATTTGTTATCAATTCTCTTATATTTATCGCAACAGTTGATCGCGTTCTACAAACTTAGCGATTCGTGTCGTTATCGTTATTTGCGGCTTACTAACCTAGTTCACAGTTACTTTTCGGGTGATGTTTATCTCAGAGCTAATCTCGCCACACTTCTCCATCGTCTTCGCCATGCAGCAGCAGATAAAAATGTCGCAACTGCTGATGCAGATAAGGTATATAATTTCCTCTAAACGGGAATCCACGATATCTCCGACTAGGAAGAGGCTACTTACTCTCAACAGTCTCGTCATTGTGTCGAAATTAAGCAAATTTTAGCAAATAAGTTCAAATAAGACTGCAGCCATTCTGACTTTACTGCGTTACATGTAAACTATGGGGAAAATCTACAAAACAAAATATAAAAAAATTATTAATAATTAAAAAAATTAGACGCTTAGCAAAGTTGAAACCAAATCAGTCGTGCAGAAAATATTTCGCAGAACTAGAAATATTAACTGTAAGAAATTATATAAAACTATAATATTAATTTTAACTACTGGAAAACCTTGTAATAGAAACATGACACATGACATGACAAAAAATAAAAGTAAACTACATGTGGTACAATTTAGAACAAATTTGTCTGGCAAAGGACCTCATAATTCTGGGATAAAAAAACACTTTGCATATGAGCTCCCTTCAGCTACCACTAAGCCAGCTAAAATAAAATTTTTAAAAAATGGCTGACTCAAAACCCATTCTATTCAATCGATGAATACTACAGTCATACAGGTTGAAATTTAACTATAAAATAATTTCACAAATATCTATATTTTAAAAATTTTACTTGTATTTTAGACCTTGTAGATATGGAAATATGACAAGTTTAAAAATTGCATTCTTCAAATTTTTAGGTATAGGACTAACATGTAGGCAAACAGACGTTTTCCAGAAGATTGTAATACTTATGTATCAAACCATATGATGTTTGAAATATCTTTCAACATGTCTTTGTAGAAATATCAGTTGCTATGAAAAGTACTTTGTGAAGAAAAGGTTATCAAAATGAATAATCTCCACCTTATATACTTTACAATAAACTTTTAAAAACAGAGTTCATCACTACACAGCCAAAATAATTCACATGTGCAAATATTTTTTATATTCGCCATACTAAACCACTTCTAAGTTCCTAAAACTGTCGTATGATTTTAGGAAAAGCGTCATATCAATATTATTGACCACCAAAAGGGAGCTAATAAACTCATTTCTCATTTGCGAAATAATATTCTGATATTAATAAAAACTTTGAAGTTGTGAGTAGACAATATAAACATAAAAAATACTGGAATATTGGACACATGTTGTAGCGCGTACTGATTTCTAAGACAGCTCGGTAACCAAAGACAATAGCTATTTTGGTTTACTTTTCATGTACAAGAAATTAATAGCGGCGATGCCAAATTAAAATGATAATAAAATTTAATACATTGCTTAGCGATATGGTTGTATTAACAGATAAAAATTAGATTAGGTCCTTTTATTCTTAAATTCAAACAACGTCGGTAGTGGAAAACTTTTTCTAGAATATTTGTGTTCTTCGATAAGTCCAAAGAAAGTAGGTTTAGACTTTAAAATATCAGCAAAGTTCAGCCTTTAAAAAGAAGAAGAAGAAGATAAAATACCACAATATTGTAAGAAAATGTATTTAATTAACATTAACTCCTTCAAAAGCACTAGATTTTTCCACGAAAATTGTTCCTTATTTGTAGGTTTGTCTGCATATAAGTCAGTAACTTTTATAATCAAAGTATTATTGTTGATTGTAGTTTCTCTTTGACTGCCATAAAGTTTTGCTCATTAGATTCATAGTCGTAGTTTTTAATAACATCATTTTCTGACTTAGTTTAAATTACATAAAAATACGGCCATTAATTCAGCAAGTAGTTGAATTGCTATTTAATTAATGCTAATAGAACGCTTCATCCAACTTCGTGGAATTATTCAGGTAAATTATTAAATGGATGAACTATTTACATGAAGAAATTTCTTATCCAGAAATTTCGGCCGTAACCGTCGCGGGAGATTGTCCACGACACCAAATTTCTCTCGCCTTACTTTTCTCTATTTAAATGTTTGTTCTTAAATTCCAACCCATTTGTAATCAAATCAAGATTCTAATTCCCTTCGAAACGCTTGTCTTTCTTAAATTTTCTTTGTAATTGTTTCTCGTTACAGATTGTCTGCTTATGACGTCGTACTTTGTATTAGTAATTTTTACATCCGTTAAGGAGCACGGGGACTGAAATTTCTGCCAAAATTGAAACAAAAATCGTTATTCTATTTTTTTAAATTAGTAGGCGTATAAATTCAGTAAACTGAAAAAAGAAGCTGCAAAACAAAATATGCCGCAGGATAATTTTAATTACTATATTTGATTACAAGTTAATAAATATTTACTTTTTTCAGGAAAATGTTATATTTTCAGCTTCATGATTTGTGGTACCAAAAAACTTATATGCGTCACAAATATTAAGAAATTGTCTTATTTTTTGTACATAATCTACATGCTAATAATAGTATTAGTTTATAAATTGCTCAGGTAGATTAGGTGAAAAAAGTTTCAAAGTTCTAAAAAGTGCCAATTTTTAAGTAACCTAATGAAGCTCTTAGTAAAAAATTATTTTCTCCCCAAAGTTTTATTATATTTAAAAAATAACACTGACAATTGATAACAATAGTCAGCCCTACATATTAATGTAAAAAAGCTAACATAAATTCAATTACGTAACGCAAAAAACATGTTCAATACTGCCAAATTTTTAAAATATTCCAACTAAAAAACAAATTCAGAAAAACAAAATTTTGTACATTGATACACATGTATGTTGTTAACAAACAGTTAAATTTTCAGCTCAATGGCAATTCATTTTCATATATTTCAAATTTCAGTCCCCGTGTCCCTTAACTTGTATGTTAAGACTCCTCTAACCTGGCTGTGTACCAACCAACAAACTTAACCGTCTTCATCTACGGTTGACAGATGACGTAAAAAGAGATTATACATCGACGACGAACGTTGACTACGGTGAATAATTTAGAAATAATTTATACCTTATGAATTACCGTTAACTTACTAATTATAGTTGATTATGCGGATCTCGTCATACTTGTTATTGTTGAATGCTTATATTTATATTATCTTGTGAAAAATATATCTGAAATTCTTCCTCATTACTGGAAGACGAAATTCGGAGTGTAAATCTGTGTAATGCCAGTTGATATTTCCGAGCGTGGCGTGTGATAAAAAATTTATCAGCTTTTAGCGCGTTATCGGAGTTTCCCCGCCCCTAGAGGAGCACGATTACTCAGTAAAATTTGCATGATTTCATAGCTGACCCACTCGTGATTGATATTTAATTCGTGGCTGTGTTATTCCAAACTAGTGCAGTTTCCGCCTCTCCCCGGCTAATAATAATTAATTTCAATGGCGGCGGCGGCGGCGATGGTTTCAGTCAATCTCACTCACAGACGCGGGGGAATCCCCCGTCGTGCTCCAGTTAATTTGACAACGAATTGAATTATAATTGGCGTCGAGTGTGTGTGTGTGTGCGTGTGGCGTAATTACAGCTGAATGCGTATGAAAAGCCGGGCTGAACTACAATGGCGGGCGCCGTCTCACACGTAATAACTCTCATAGCGCGGCCAGACTCTCTGGTCAACACGTAATATCAACATCTCTGGCAGACAGTTCCCGTAATTAGCTGCGGACTTCACGGTCAATTAATTCTAAATGGCGCTCATATGCACATATGAATATGTAAACATAAAGTTATTAACGGGGAATAAGATAACATACTAACTGTTCAATTGGGAATGATAAAAATATATCCGTTTATAAATAAAAAAATACTGGACTATATTTTGTTGTGTTTGCCGAACGCACGTCTATTTATATCACTTATGGAAGGGGAACTGCTATTTCTAAATGGTAATAAAAAGTTATACAAAAAGACAAGTAGGTGAAGTCTGGGCGTAACGGGGTACTAATTTATTAATAATTTTTGTAAAATTATAGAAAAAGAAAATCACTTCAGAAAAATATAAAAACATTAGTTAATTCCATTATGTACTTAATCTAATATCAATATAACTTAAAACAACGCACTTAGTTTTTTGTTAAATTCTAAAAAATAACTGAATTTCATTTATTTGGAATAAAAAGTGATATATATGAATGATGTCTTAAAATACTTTTTATTATTAAGCAAATAATCAGTGTCATAGATTACAACTTATAACCTGTGAAATAATAAATTTTATAAAATTCCGTGTCAGAATAAATTTTTAACTGATATAGGGAATTGTATTCAACTTTTATTTATAAAATGTAAGATGTCTTCGTTCTGATAAAACTGGGGCGCTAGTCAAGTTATATATCAGTATTAAATCATGACTGTTATTTGTTGTGTTTTTCTTTAAACATTAGACTTGATAAAAAATTAAAAGTATCTCATTTATTGCTGACCTGCTCCAAGGACCGATTGTCCATCTTTCTGTAAACAAGTCAGCACTCCTATCACAACACAGAATGGTCCGGCGTACTTTCACGTCTCAAATACTGTAGCCTTGAGCTTTAATTGAAGCATTTCTACTTTCTTTGACTACAAAATTAATTTTAAACTTAATTCTTATTTGCCATTGCTTTATGCTCCACTCATACGAAACAACAAATTGATAATTTAAATTGTTGAGAGTTATCATTAAAATAACTAAAAACTATTGTTTTTTAAATTTTAATAAGTGAAATTAATATAAGAATGCATTTACATTGAAATGGTCAAAATATTTTTCTTGTTCGTAATTCTATTATGCGAAGCGAATAAATTATCTTCATTATGGAATCGGAACACTGAACTCATATTTTGTTATGACATCTGTGAATTGCAGCGGAAGGATTGAATGAACAGTGGAAATTGTGTCGTTTCTTCGAAATATTTGACACATTTTTCTTATCAATGCGACTGTTTCCTAACAGAATTGAGTCCCAGGTGCGTTTGATTCTCACAGCAAGAAAAATTATCCTCACCCTTTTCCCCACTTTTTCACAACCCGTTCGTGTGGAGCCGTAATTAAAATCTCTCTCTATTTTTCAAGTAAACGAGGAATAAAATAAGAGAACGATTTTCCTTCTCATTTAGTTTGAATGTCGCCCATGGGGTAGGCAACTCATCGTACGTGACTGTTATGCGGCTCTGAGAACTTCTCAGGCTTCGTGCTAGATGAACGCTGAGAAATAGCAAATAAATGATCTAGGAAAACAGAGACTTTTTTAAACTACTAGGGTGATCTAGTGACTTAAGGAAACATTAATTACAGTTCCAGCATCATAATTTATGTAATTGGATTGTTTTTTTTTCTTAGCAGAGCATGATTCCTCGTCACGAAAGAAATGTAAACAACTCTTTAGGTAATAATCTAACTGGTTGCCATTAAGTAAAAATTAAGGAAATATGATAATAAATACGAGTAGGAAATACGGAAAACTACACGAAAAGTATAAAGAAGAAATTGACATTGAAAAATGTAAGTAATATAATAAAATAAAAATAACCGTATGTTCTTTTTATTAATTTATTTATAGTCGCATAAACAAAAAAGTCATTAGCTAGTGATACGAAATTACAATATCCGTTACATAACCGTATATGTTAATATAGCCATTTTCGTTTAAGGAGATTAATTAATATTGTATTCACTGTTATGTAACTGTAGATATAAAATATTTGTTTTCAAAATTAAGCATCTAAATGGGAAATAAGTTGGAGTTTTTTGAAAATATTATTCTGCACATTAGAGACTGCATTAAATAAAACATTTTTTTAAGTCCTTTAGGTAAAAATACATAAACAAGTTTCTTCTATTGTTAGCTACAAACGAGAAATATTACAATTAAATTAGAAAATTTAACGGACAATTATTGTGTTGCTTCTGTAGAAATGAAAATATCAGATTATTCTCGAAAACGTAGCAATGCCAATTCAGCAAAGATTTAATAGTTGTTATTTGAAGGGAAATATTTGGGGCATCGACGATCCTCCTTTTCCATTTATCAAGCGCCTAATATGTTTTTTTTCGGTTTCTCGACTCTCGGTGGAGCGTCACCTATAGAGAAGAACATAAATTATAGAACTGAGGAAGGCGTTTCACCTCGCTTCTGGAGGCCGTTTCAAAGTCAAGCTCTGTAGGAATTTCCAGAGGAATGTAACCAATTTCGCTATCGTGGCTGGCAAAGTAGAGAAGAGGAGAGGAGAGAAGAAACCGTAACCATTTTCTCCGTCTCCCGCCTCCTTGAAACACCCACGGGACTTGCTGAAACGATATTGCGTGGTCAACGACCTGAGAAATGGTTATCATTCCTCCTCCTCCCTACTATCCCAGCAGGGAGCTTGTCACCTTGTAAGAGCAACTAGAGAGTCATCAAGGTCCCAGAGGAGGAGAGTCGTTGACTCCATCATGGTAGACACCGACATTGTTCAAATCCTATTAAATTAATTGCGTATTCACGAAATTGTTAATGAAATATCTCTATTATGTTTATACTTAAAGTTATTTTAACTAAAAATATTTAAATGTAGACCTCTTCTGAAACGTCGGAGATGATTCTAAATCCGTTTATCTTAAATGCAGACATTTTTAATCGATTAATCTTTTATAATCTTCCTATTTCAGATTGCTTTTGAATTAAGTCCCATCTTCAAAAAGCTTATTTTTTATCAGAGTTCTCTCCTTATTATACACTTCGTGGAGATATTTGATTTCCTTAAAAAGAGAAAGGAAGTATTTGTATGTTTTATACTAGCAGAATAAGGTAATATTGCAGGAAACAATAATTTAAATTTTATTAAGTGAATTAAAACAATCTGTTTGAAAGTTTTTCATTTTATTTAAATGATGAAATGTCTCTTCAGACTATAAAACTTTAGCTGTTCACGATTTATCTCCCGAAGGAATCATAGAGTGAGGTCCGTCAACATGTACATTTAAGTACCTAAAGAAGTCTCGAAACATAGTATATTTCATCTTTTAAATAAGATAAAAAACTGACAACGTATATTCTATAATTCATTTAATTATTTAAGTGTCATTATTAATTTAATTTATAACTGAACAGTTCATATTTTAACTAACTATTCTCAATTGAAGTTTATAATTAGTTTATATTGTCAGTGTCTTAATTAACTTCAGAAGAAACATTAGTAACGTATGTTTTTACTTGAATAAGTTTTAAAATTGTGAAATAAATTACAGAAACTTGGTTTTCTTGTTATTTGGTCGTTAATTTAATTCTATAAAATTTTTATTGTAGACTATCCTCTTTTTCTGCCCATTCAGGGCATTGGCCTACGGGGTGGACTGCAGACTGTAACTAGACTACCTACTTTAGTATAAATTGAAGGCTCTAAGAAGAGAAAAATGTCATTTGATGGACGCTAATAAAAACCATCACAACTTATAGACAATGAAATGTTTTTATAAAATTAATAAAACGTGTTTTATATATAAAAACAACTCAAAAATTTTTACCTTATTTTAAAGCTTCATCATATAATACATATTAAAAATATAAGAAAGATTTGAAATGAAGTTAATTTTGAGAATAAAATTTTTCTATGATGTGAATTTTTTGCACTAAGAAATTGTAAATAAAATTTAATAGAATTTAACAGTTGCAAATTAACGATATTTTGTCAAGCGCCAAATTATAAAAAATTAAATATTTAAACTAAATTAATCAAAACTGAAAAAATTATATTTCAACGAAAATACTGTCATTGTAAATATATTATTTCTGAAAAAACCATTAATATATTTAAAAGCGATAGAAAATAAGTCGTGGATCTTTTCACCATTAGAAGTCGCAACATTATGGACGAAACGTTGTAACGTTACCTAATGTATTAAATATCACATTGATTTTCTGACTTAGTCGCTGTTCTGATGTTTCTTT
Organism: Eucriotettix oculatus; assembly: GCA_034510155.1. Lineage (NCBI taxonomy): Eukaryota > Metazoa > Arthropoda > Insecta > Orthoptera > Tetrigidae > Eucriotettix > Eucriotettix oculatus. Next base: position 88,925,641 of record CM067378.1, on the reverse strand, counting down.
TATGTATAACTAATGACTGTAGGAGCCGTAAAAGACTATAATAAGTAGTTAAAAGGAAATCAAACTATTTACATTCTTAAAATTTTAAAAATAATAAATAGTTTACGTTAAATGACCTTGTGTGTTGTGGTATTCTGTCCTTACTACAACCATCTTAATAAGTCGAAATAATAGAGCTTTATAAATATTGTTCAAGAAATTTGAGATATTCTGAGGAGATCGACTGCCAGGCTGACATCCATTTAAGGATAGTTTTAAATTCTTCGTACTATGGTGAGAAACCATGCCTCTGTGACGTGAGACTTGTATGATTTGCCAATATTGTTTAATATCTATTAAAAATAGAACTTATACAAAAAAGGTCGTTTATTAAAGCTTGAGGAGAAGATAAAATTGGCGGAGTTAAGTCTAAAAATTATTTTTTCTCTCTCATAATTTAAAACATTCAGTAATTCCATTAAATCATAAGGGACGTCCAGTATCTTAATCTTAATGGAACGGCAACACGATAACAAAATTAAGTTTAGTCTTGTATGATTTATTTTTTAACCTTTAGGTAATTGCATGACTATTCCGCACGATCCGAAATCAATTTTATGCCCTGGAACTTATTTAATTGAATAAATGATAAAGGGAAGCATTGTCCCTTACTGACATTTTTCCAACGCGATTTACAATGGCCGTGGCCTTTCATGTTCACCTTTATCTCCTTTTTCCTTAATGACTGTAGTTGTGCTTGGCAAGACTGATAGCGTGCTGTATATGCATAAATCACTTTACTCTGTCTCTTTGTGTTGCGTCGTTGTCAGCTCCTCCTTCCTTCCGTCCTTCCTCCATCTGCGTCTCGTATTTTCACACCAACTAGCTTTGGTACATTTACATTACATATAATGCCAATGAAATCAGAGCCGCGAGGATGTTTAGCTTCTTATTCAAGAAATTTCATGCACTTCACCTGTGCGAATAAACGAATTAGGTGTCGTTGAAGTCACCATCTTCAACTCAACAGACGAGCAGAAATTCCTTCAGTTACCAAACTAGCTTCAGAAAAAATTAATAACGCCACAAAAAAGTGAAAGGTCTATATTAAAAATAAATTAAACACAAAGTATTGGCGATTCTTTGTATTTTATTTAAATTAACAATAAATCACTTTAACACAATTATTTAATTTATAGATGAAAATATGTATTACTACGATTTATTGTTCATTTTTAAATGTGCGGCTGATATGATAAATGATAAATATTAATGCAAGAACTGAAGGAATAAATTTTTTATTTCCGTCACTGGTGTTAAAAAACTCGACTTTAGCCTTATTTTTAACCCTTTTTTATTATTTCACGATTATTTGTGTAATATATTGTCGTCCTCTATTTCTCAAATTGATTCTAACACAAAAGACACATTTAAAACAATAAATAATTGCATTTTTAATAAAAAATTAGATTAACATGTCTTCGTCACAAATTAATACCAAATAAATTCCAGACGTTTGGCACAGTTCTCATACTAATTATATAATTGAATATTTATTACTGTAAATTTAAATGTTCTAACGTATGTAACACGATTTATTCCATTATATTCGTAATTCTTTGTTGCGTTTTGTTTTTTAGATTTCTTGTACTCCAAATTAAGTCCTAGATTACTTTAATTCGCGAAAAAAGATTGAAATAACTTTTTCTGGAACATTATTCAAGGTTATAAAAATTAAATCTCCCTCGTAACTTTATTTTTTAACACGCTTATTACACAACATTGTAAACTGAAACTTTATTTCTTTTAATAAAGATTCTCCGGGAATTCATATTTTTCTCTTGCATTGTAGCAGATTAATATTTTACGACTGATAATTTCCGTCTTACGAGGCTTTGTTAATGTAAGAGTTTTAAATTTTACAGCACAGGTGAAAATAAAAAAAAGGGGGAATCGTTGGCAGGTTGCTTTCTGCGTTCAGAGGCTCCAGTTTTGATTTTAAATGCAAACTGTTGTTAGTTTCTTTTACCTCTCCCACTCTTGTGTTTATTTTAAACGCACTCTCAGTTTGCCCCAGTTACGATTACTTCACTCTTCCTCTTTAATTTCATTCAGCTAACAGAATTCTCTAACAAGCTCCTCCCGAACGCAGTGCGGGGAAAAATAATAATGTGAAGTTTCATTTGGATCAATACAGATAAAGAAAGATACACAAAGAGAGGAAAGGTAAACACTTTGCAAGGAGGCAGGAAATGCGCACTAATGGGTTAAAACATAAATAGAGGTGAAAAGTACACGAGGAAAAAATGAGAACAAACATACCATTCAGATTAACTCAGGCATTTACACGGAACGGTTGCAGAAATTTAATTTCTAGACATTTTTAAAGAAAAAACAAATGCACTCATAAGAAGTGCGTTTATACAAATTAAAATATAGTAAAAATGGAAAGAAATAATTCAGTGCACGGACAAGAAGCCTGATTTTAATACGACTAAAATTTCAATAAATATTATAATTTAATTATACAAATAATAATAATTAAACGGGTGCCTTTTTATTTACACTTTATCATCATTTCCGCCGTTTTGATTAACGTAAGCGAAAGTTATTAAACTGGAAATATAAAAATTTGAAATTTCATAAATAAAGTGATTCTAAGCCATATTTATTTTAATTTTATTCAGGCCAAATTTACATAAACTTAATTAATGCAGTAAAGATAATAACTTTACTCTTAAAAAATCAGATGCGATAATGATTGAAACTTGAACACAAAATCAGTGTCATTGGAATTAACGCCACCCATCTTACATATATTAGAATCAAAAAATAAAATAATATTCATGATAATTTTTTCCAGAAATTTTTAAAAATTTTAAATGACAGATTTTAATTTTGATACTAATGGTGTATAACACTTGGTTTCAATCAGACACACCATTTAATAAAACCAAAATTATATATTAAGTTTATTTAGAATTTTTATTCAATTATAGGAGCAATCGTCATATTCCAAAGTCAATTTTAAACACAAATTAAATTACGTTAAAGCTTACTGATGATTGTGATACTTAAATTTGTTTTTATATTGTAAATATTCCTTATATTTTTGTAAATTAATTTGTGTTTTCTTACCATAATATTTATTAAATATTTAAGGTTCTCTCAGTGAATCTGTTGAAGATAACCTGAGTTTGATGACGGAGCTAGTCATGGAAACGCTTTATTATGCACATGAACTGACCCGGGCTGAAACCCCTCAACGTTATCTTCAACATAATATTTATGTTAATAAACTTACGCTACTTTAAATTTTAAATAAATTCGTAGCCATATTGGCTTGTCCTTAATTTATAACATATTTATAGACACGAACAAAATAATTTATGAGGATTAAAAACATATTTAATGTGTTTAGCTAAAATTATTAGTAAAAATACTGTTGTGCACTTCAAAATGAAACAGTTTCCGGAATAACATTTCGTAAAATAATTAAAATGATTTTTCAGGTGGATGATTTTTATAATTGACCGTTATATTTTGTCATATGAAACATCCAGAGAAAATTAACGTTTGAGATGAAAAAGGCGTGATTGTTTTATGACGATAATTTTAAGTAGACAAGCAAAAATAAAATTACATGTCTCTTCCCACATACAGGGATGTAAACACTGCACTATTATTGACTCAGGCCATTCCCATATATCCTCGAATTGTTGCCTATCATTGTGTGATAAATTTACAATGACCCATGAAGTAAATATTTCGGCCACTTTAATTTATTGTTTTAAAAAAAATAGATTTAGTTAATAAATAATTAAGGATTTGGTAAATTTCTGTCGCATTTTAGAGTCCTTGATTATGTGTTTTATCGTAAATTTATTCTTCTGCCCTCTGTCTTCTTTGATACATATTGACAAGATGGTCGTAAATTCGCGATTAACGACATAGTTCAGTTGTCTGGAGTTGTGCAAGTTCATTGTCGACCGCCATAATTCACTTGGAATTCCTGGAAGGAGCCGGCTGCCATTATCTCGCAGGAAACGTCTCTCTCTCTATCTCTCTCTGTGATTTGTCTAGGCTTTAATGGCCTCTGTGCAATTCCTCCAAGACATCAAAGAAACGCAAATAGATGCTTCACTTAACACGAGACGCCTCGTCACTTCTTACAATTTCTCAGAAAGCGATAAGGTAAAATAAAAATACATGTTGCACGGCCGTCTGACAGCAAAATTATTAAAATTTCTATCATAACTTCTATACTATATATATATTTTTAAATCATCTATGTCATGTCTTACGATAATGTGAATCGACATACGACGCGACGCCATCGTGTAGTCAGAATAATTGACTTTGTAATATTGTGAGAAAAAGGGACACCATATTAACATTTCTTTTACATATTCTTATTCCTTCTTTCCCTTACTTACTACGTCTCTGGAGCGAAGTTACAATATTTCATAAATATTAATCTATTTCATTTTAGACCAAAATGTAGATTTAAATTATTAATACATAATGGCATTCATAATACATTAAAAGCAATTTATTCATATTTGTTGTTACAAGTATAAAAATGTTAGTAAATTGGAATGGACTCAAATGCGTTTGTAATTCAATATTTACTGCCTGGGTATTTAACGTCTTTTATATGTTGTGGGCCATCCGATTGGCCGCCATGTTCATGTAACTAAAACTGGCGCCATATTGATTAAATAAAACACTACACTACGTTCCTGGAAATTAAAAGCTGGAGGTAAAAAATTTAATGTAATCCGTATCGCTTTAATTAATTTTTTGAACGCGAAATGTCTGTAACTGAAACAATTGCCATTAACTTAATTATTTCATTTTAAAAAATAAACAGCATATTTTTGGACATAAACTTGTTCATATTGTCATTGAAATAAAACTTAAAATATTTTATTATTAATAAATAGTTTATCTAACAATGGTTTATAGTCTAATAGACAAAGCTATCGAATTATCTCATGAAAAGTACCACACCAATAATATATTCAAAGGTGAAGAAATTCTCCTACTTAGTGGATATCCTACTAAATTTATTAACCAACATATCAAGAAAAGTTCAGACAATATTAAGTATAAAAGTAGAAATTCACAATAATAGAAGAGGCACGGGGACTGAAATTTTAAATTCCTGTAAATGAATTGCTACTGTGCTGAAATTGTAACCGTATGTTAATAACATTCATGTGTAGGAATATACAAAATTTCGTTTATCTTAACGTTTTTTTGTTGAGATATTTTAAAGATTATTTTCAAAATTTGGCAATTTAGAGCTTACCATTGTTATCAATTGTCAGTATTATTTTTGAAATTTATTAAAATTATGTGAAGTAAATATTTTTTAATAAGACCTTCATAAAGTTACTTAAAATTTGGCAATTTTCAGCACTTCGAATTTTTTCCTCCTTAATTACTTGAACAATTAGAAAATTAATACTTTTAATTCAAGATTATGCACAAAAATAATGCCAGAAATCATCATGAAGACAGGGAGAACACATTTTCCTGAATTTTTTTTATTAATTTAGAATCAAACATCAGCATATGTTACTCCATCCTTGCTTTGCGTGGCAGATTCTTTTTTCAGATTATTGACTTTATAGGCATATTAATATGAAAATATTAGAAAATCGATTTTTTCAGATTTTGGCTGAAATTTCAGCCTCTTTGTCCCTTAAGGACACTAATAATAAAATTTCTAATTTCATAATACTACCCTTGATATCTTCTTACAACATAAATTAATACAAATATACAAAAAATATGATATCAAGTCAATTTAAATAGGCAAAAATAATTTGAAATTTGTTAAAAACTTTAAAGACAACATTGAAACTTTATATAAATATAATGTTGTATATAAAATTAATTCTTTGGATTTCCAAGCAACATATGTAGGACAGACAAAAAGTTCATTAAAAATACGCATTTCGAAGCACACGAAGAACATCAAAACCAGTTCACAAAATCATTCTGTATTTTCTAAACACATAATAATGAATAATCACCAAATTAATTGGAAAAATACCGAAATTATAGATGAAGAAAATATTATTTCTCGAGAATAATGAGCGAATTGCATCCTATTGAAAAAAAAACATTTGTTTTATCAACGTAAAAAGTGATACCAATATCTTAAATTGTATATATGATCCTTATTGTTGAAGCACATTGTTGGTTTAAATTTTGTAAAGCAACTTTCCTGCATTTCGGTCGAAGGAGCCATGCAGTGAGGTTCCATGTAGAGCTCAATTTTGTTAGTTTAAAATTATTATAATATTTCAAAATTGTTATAACATATTACCAAATGTAATATATTGTAAATTTAATTATAGTATACCTGATTAAGAGACGAAACGTAGTATACTTCAATATTTAATAAAATAAGACCTGTCAAAGAGGCTGTTTTAACTCATTAATTTCTGATAGAAATGACCTCATAGTCTACTTGTTAATCAATTTCAATGTATAATTATGTTTTAAATAAAATATAATAAATTAAATATTTAATTTTATATAAACAAACTTGCCTTAATATGAGGGCTTCATACTACACAAAAAATGTCGAAAAATCTGTTCCAGAAAGAAAAACAATCACAGTGTCCATCAGCTAATGTCTGTTATTTACTTTAATATTTTATTTGCTATACGAGTTGTAGAGTGTGTAATAATTTAGAAAGTAGATCCGTTTTCTGCCGGAAGCCACTCAGTGCTGCCACCTCCGTTCCGCTGGAACTTATTTTGTAGTAGTTTCTGTTGTATAGAGTAGTTTAGTTCCAAGTTTGAGAACTTGGGTCGTGTGAGTGGAATGTTTAATGACCGGAACCTAACCTAACCTCCTTCCTCGGAGAGCGCAAAGATTCCTACAGTACTCGCTACACAAGTTTTCACTGTTCCTTCTTTAATAACGATGGGTTTCCTTTTACACAGAACTACAGTATTCAATGAACACCTTTCAAAGAGTTGAAGTAAGATCCTGACGTGAAGAACTGCCAAACGTCCGGCAGAGATAAAACGTATTAAACGGAGAAAGAAGAGAATGATTGTAAAAGCAATGATAGCAATGTTGAAATACTAACATATGACCTTCCGCGTTCTGGAGTCATTTTGAAATCTTCATGCCTCTCCTCTCTGGCGAAAAGCTAATCTCTGCTGCCACATCTCTGCAAACATTATTCAATTACTATCACGTTTTGTCCTCGCCTTTGTAAATACGTACAATTTTTAACTATTTAACTAAACAATAAAAGTCTAAATATAATTATTTTCTCCAGGACTGTATCCATGGACAGTATAAGAATTTGAGGATAAATTTCTAAATATATATATATATATATATATATATATATATAAGAATTTGAGGATAAATTTCTAAATATATTTCTAAATATATATATATATATATAAGAATTTGAGGATAAATTTCTAAATACATTGGAGACGACTTGAATTTGTCTTACACAGTTTTTAGAGTTAAAATAACCAATGAAAAAATATTAAATGAAATGAGAAAAATGATTTACTATGACACTGCTTAATGAATTTGATTTTAATTATTATAATAATTCTGGTGAGCCATAATGACTGATCCAGTGGGATCAGCGGACAACTCTTACCGTATTCCCAAGGTCTTCGACCCCAGTACATACACCTCCTAAAATAGATGAAGGTTCCTCTGCATCTGAGAACCTTGAAAAAAACCTGAGCACCGGGCATTTCCAACGGAGCCAGGTTAGCCTCACACTCAATATGTGGAGAGAAATGCCTATGAGAGAAAAATCACACAGGTACTTCGAAAAGAAACAAACTAAAAATGAATAACTTTCATACTATTCTTGAATTAATGATTACGGAGGGAAATTGTTAGAAAAAATACATAAATTGGATTATTTCCAGAGGGCAAACTTAATCGTAATGATCAAAGGCGACGTTGGTTTCTATGACATTATAATGGGCAAAGTGGGAATATCTTTTCCTGACGGAAGTTAGACTCATAATTAGCCTTGCGTGGGCGACTTCCCGCTCGATAGTCTTGTCTGGAGGTTTGCCGCGATCGCAGACGCAACGTTGCAAGGCTTCGGCGATGCTTGCTGGTTCTTATCCCCGAAAAATGCCTCTCTGCAATGCTTTCTAAAAATATGTCTGGTATAATCAGGAAGAGGAAGACCATGAAAAAATTCTGGACTGTTGGAAACCAAGGAAATCAGAAAAGGCTTACTGAAATGAATGAATTAACAAATATTCTAACATCCTGACATGAATAACAGAAATCAGTAATTCCAGATCTCTAAACGTATGTGGATGAAATAAAATTAAAATAACATGGAATATACTATTGAAATCACAAGAGGAATAAATTCAGAGGCGCAAGATCAGAAACTGGGAAAAGCGATGGGAAAGTTTTTCAACTAATTATTTATCTTTAATGCATAAAAAAATAAGATAAAGAATTGATTTCTTGAGAAAAAATTGAAAAAATCAGAAAGATCTGAATTTTTTTCCTATATAGCTGGAGCTTTCGTCATTGCTACAGTCATCTACAAAACTGAAATACAATTTTTTTAAACATTACAAAAATTTTACGGAATTTGTTTAAAATTATGACAATATAAAATAAATTTGGTTCTTTTCAATGATTTAATGGTACGAATTCCAGAAAGGAAAGTGAAAATATATTAAAACACTACACCAAACTTTTGCAGTAAATCAGAATTGTTAGTAAAAATTAAAAAATTTAGTGATTTTCACTTTAACTAATGAAATCTCGTTCGACAAGACGCAATAAGTCGATTTGAATATTACAATTATTATCGACACTTTTTACATTTAAATTTTCGACGTGGTTAAATTTACAAGTTCAGGTCTCATTGAAAATATTTTCAGTGTAAATTTTCGACTATTCGTGGTTTTACGTTGCCCATTGTGCTAGGTGAACACATGAACATGAAATTATGGAAATCCGAAGTTCGATAAATGCTCTGTGTAGGCCAGCACAGTCCGATATCTGGTACAATCCATGAAAAAAGTTAGAAATTACATATAAATACTAAATTACATGAGGATATGTACAGTATATTTAAACATTAAATCATTGGAAAAACCAAACTTTAGGCTGTTCAACGACCTTGAGGTCTCATTCCACTGTTTCCTTTCATATTCTGGATATTTTCATCAACATTTGGGTGCTGTTAGCGAATATATGGGTGAGGAAACATCTCCGAAATGGGAAGGTAGTGATAGAAAGAAACATAAATTTCCACGATGATGGTTGACTATTTTTTGGACGATAGACCAAGATGAATTCCGCAAAGGAAAGAAAAGGAAAATGCGAATCTTAACCTGGGCAGTCCAAATAAGCTTCGATACATGGAGTCAAAGTAAACGTTTTACACACTTCGTCATTAAGATTTAGCAAAGAGAGGGATTGGTTTCAAAATCACAAAATTAATTAAATAAATAAAAAATTAATTAAGAAACCACTAAACTATAAATTTAACCAAATTTTATAGCAGTCTTTTTATTATAAATTAAGGGGTCAGTGAATCCCGAGCCAATCAGACCAATCAAATGTTCAGCTATAAGACTGCATAGTGAAAGCCAAACCAATCAATAAATGATGAAAGAAAATTTTGTGAAACTATTATTAAGTACCATAACATCAAACAGTCCTGACGAAATGGAAAATGGTGAATGCTATGAAAAATTCTTACAAAACAATTATTAAACGTTAAAACGTAATAAATTACTCAAGGTTTGTAGACTTTTGTAAATTTTGGAGGTACTGAATAATACGAGCGACAAAGTACTATAGCACCTGGATGAAGAGATTATTTATATCTTGGATACTGAGTCACTTATGACTCATAAATTTCCGTAGCTATATGAGTGCAGTTTCTCGCTTCCAGCGGCAATGCTAATTGGCATTGTACAGATATAGATGGTCGAATCGTTTGTTACATCTAAATTGCCTGCATGTTCGGAACGACCCTAAGCTCCGATAACGAACCGTTGGGGTGGTGGAGGGTTGGCTGCACTGCGAGAAAGGGGCACTTTTGCAAGTGGGACACGAAGAGGCAGAGCAGAGCAGAGCTTGGTTGGCTGGTGGCGACGATCGAAAAGCTGCGCCATTAGCGGAGGCAAGTCCTCGGTAATGAATTCGCTAACGAGGAGAGAAAGAGAGCCAAGAAAAAGGGAAAGGAAAGGCGAGGGAGGGTAAAGGCGAAGGTGGTGAATAACAAATCACACGTCTCGGGGTGTAGACCAATTAACAGTGCAGAGAAAGGTCGCAGTGTAAAATCACACCATCTCTCACAGCATTGCATTAATTTGATATGACCAATATTCGTTAACTTAAACAACTGACCATGTATGACTAGAACGCGAGACTAAACTCAACGTTGAATAACTCACACTTAAAGTAAAGGTTCTTCAAAATATCTATTAACATTTTCCTTGATGTTGTTTAGCGCCGAAGAAGTATCTGCGGTATTTGACTTTTTGAGATTTAAAAATAATATATTTTGACGTGAATTTCAATTTTAACATATCTATACCAATAAATAAAATTGTAGTGTCTAAAGGTTCCAAAACGGCTCAGCATATTTTAATGAAAAATTGAGATTTCAAAAACACGAAATTTAACTTAAATATTCGTGTTTATTTCATTATGATAATGATATCAATATAAAATAAATATTAATTCTGCGGGATGTTTACGCGCGTCAAAGTCTTAATTATGAATACTCTTGAACTATTTATTCTCCGAAACGGCTAAACAGATTTCAATGAAAACTTCAGGGATTGAATAGGAATTTTAATTTAAATTTCCGTGTATGTTTAATTTCTATATATTGCAGAGTTCAGAATTTCCGCAAGAAAGGCAGCGTAAAAACCAGTTACCAGTTAAATGTCCTATTAGGCGTTCCTAAACTATTCATACCATTTATTGAGTTTTTATGAGTCCAATTTTGGCAGCATCAGAGAGAGAAGAGGGTGAGCTTTCTCATTCCATTTATTGTTGCAAACGAGTAAAAGTGGGACCTGCTAAAAACAAACTGTGAGTTAGAAGATTTGTCGTGAAGTGATCATAAATAAATGATACCGTACTTTCGTTTTTAGGACAAAATAAAAAGAGTTATTTCCACGTGAACGAAGTCGTGGGGATTGCAAGTAGTGAATAAAGTAATAGAACAGCGGCAGGCTGCAGAACATGGCGTTTGTTCTTCATGTGTAAAACGAACTTTTGTTTTGAAAATACTATAGACAGCGCTACTTTGAAAATCATGCGCCTAAGAATGTTTATAAATATAATTTCAATTGCATAGAAAAGATTTTAATTATAATAAATACTTTGATGGCGACGTTGTGATGTAGGACGTGACGTAATACTTGTCGTGTCTAAGGAATTCTGCTCGAGAGGTACAAGAAGGGTGAGTATTCATAAATATGATTACCCCTACACGCCCGTATCATTTTACCCTTTATTATTATCTCCTTTTCCTTAATTTCCCCTTGTTTTCCGCGGTCTTTCTTACGTAATACAAACTTTTGTTCTTTCTCTCTTTCTCTGTGGGAGATAAATTTGAGTCTCTCTGCTTTGTACAAATCACCAAACCGCGACGAAACGCAATTACCCACAGCCTTGCACCCTTGTTATCCTTTAATCTGGCCGTGGGTCTCTTTAAATTAAACCTCCTTCGTTTCCCTTCTTCTTTCCTCCTTATTTTCGTCTCGTCTTCGCTCCTCAACTAAACAAGTTAGCCTGAAACAGAATTACTCCTTGTTATCCCGCTCTAGTACAATTTCCTTCTTTAGGGAAATTTTCCCACGGAGATAAGCGGACCTAATCAACTGTATCTTATTCTATTGTAAAAACGTAACTGAATCCGTTAAATTGAAACTCATTTAGGCAGTAATTATTTTTATTAAAAATTGTATAGATTTATAATCTTTAAAAAAAAATTATTTTGTATCGAGAGAAACGGATTTGACAACAAAAAAAATTCTCAGCAGAAAAATTTAGTATGTAATCTGTAAATTAAGAGACAAATTCTGCTTTTCATAATAATCTGAAGATCAAGTTCGATAAACCGCAGTCGATTGTATTGTAAGTGTGAGGGATTATTCTCGAATTCATTACATAGAACTCACAGAATTATTTTAATTTGGTGCGTAAAAATTGTCATTTTCTTAAATATGTTTGTCCAGTGGAGTTGATCACTTTTAATTTTTTTATTTTTTGATTGACGAGCCATATTTATAAGGCTTTCTCCTTTCAAAACACTACAGCCCTTTCCGCTTCACCTCCAGAAAGTTTTTTTGGGCATTCTTTCCTTTCCCATTCCAGGAGATTGTACGCGATTTTACGAACATAACTCTATTTTCTATATTTAGAATATTGTTCACTTGTTCGTTTTAGGGTATCCTTAATATTTCATCTTCTTCAACTGCTTCAATAATCCTTCTGAAAATTTTTCTTTTAAATATATGGAATGTATCTACATCAATGTCGCTAAAGGTCTATGCATCTGCTCCGTAGGTTACTAATTGTCTATTGATAGTTTTATGCATCCGGATTTTCGTTTCTCTATCTGGTAAGACAATTTTTACGAGTGAAATATTGGTAATATATGCTCGGTTACATCGTATCATCTTTTGTCGAATTAAGATTCACCACAAGATATGTGAAGTCCTTCAAAATTACTGACCTCTAGATTTTATTTATTATTGCTCAATAATTCTTACGTATGCCGTCAGTAGTTTAATTCAAATTACACTGAAGTACTTGACACTTGATTTTATTATCTTATTGATGATAAGATGAAATAAGAAATAATACTGGAAAATCATAGACTTTGTTAACTTTTATTCTCAAGAAGTCGACAGGAAAAAAAATCTGTGTTGAAACTGGTGTAATTTTTTTCTCCTTTAATTTGGATCCAATGTATAAAATTCATATTGTGAAATATTTTTAATACTATTCACTTGAAACTATTTTGCATTGCATTTTTTGGCTTACCGCACGCAAAAGAAAACTATACGCCATTTTTGAAATTTTATTTTTATAAAGGCAGTGGAAATTTTAACACCCCCATTTTTGTTCTTTTTTACGCCTCGTCCGAAAGTTTGCATTTTGGTTGGAAACTGTTACGGCCTTCTGGGGGGTGAATGGACTCCGGGAACAGAAAGAAATGGAGGGACTGAGAGATAATGGTCGTTCTCTCTGCCCTGCAAACGACGTATAATGAGGTGATTTCTAGGCTTTACGACAAGTGTTTTTACAAGGGGATTTCGGGCCGCCACAAAGAAGCAGCAAACGACGGAAATAAACAGTAAATTGGCCTGTAGAGGAAATAGAAAGGTTGTGGAGGATGTTGTGTCCTGCAAATACAAAGAAGAATTGGCTGTAAAATATTAAGTGGCTGGAATACGATAACTGCTTGTCTTTTCTTCTATGTTGTTATAAACATGGAGGTAAAACGGTGATTTTAAAACACACTGAATCCTATGAATGAGGCAAAGTTTTATGGATAATGGAAAGGAAGACGTACGACAATAGAGATATGGAGCGAAAAAAATCACTAAAGCACGAGAGTAATTTAGTTCAGAGGGAAAATCATCTCATATTATCGAAGGCACGTACTGAATATTTTATTCGCGTGAACACTTTTGAAAACTTTATTTCTTTTCACCTGGTTTTCAGTTTGACCCAAAGTAGTACAAATTAAGGGTTAAGTTCAATTAATAAATAATCAGCAAGTTCATTCAATTTAATTAACTTTTTAATTATTTTCATTAAGGCTTTATGTCGCATCAATCCGAAGGTCATTGACGACCTACCAATTACATTTTTAACACCGTACTTTACAGTCAATTCTTAAAAATTCATTTGACAATTGTAATAGTACAAAAAAAGTTGCTTATTGATAAAAATAATTGTATTTTAAATTTAATTTAAGAAGGAAACTAAATTCATTTTATAAACTTAACTGATAACCTAGACATTTGTCTGACACACAAAAATTAACCAACCTAAAATATATTAAAAATACTCATTTCACAAATAAATTTTATAACTTTTATGATCATGTCTTTTTTCTAACAATTATTTATGGATTGAAATATCCCTCAAGCTTCTACCTTTTTATTTGGTAATTTTTACATTCCATTAATATGAATGGAATCGTATGATTAACTTGGTTTATCGACATTAACAGGACCAATGACCTGCATAACTTTCAGGTTAAAGGAGGATCGCCGCAGTCTGTATCATTTTTTCTTTTTGAGAGAAAGAATTAAATTTCTGTGTTCCCATAATTTATTTATTCCGCTACTGCCGTTGAGATGAAATGGTGACCGGTCCTATGTTAAACTTCCGTGACGTCAACTAGTGACGATCTTCTCTTGAAACGGAGTGTGTCAATGGAAAGGCACATATTTTCGATTAAAGAGTAGAAAGGCTTTCGTAAAACAACAAGTTAAACGAGATCAATTTTTCTTTTGTGGAAATGGGAATATTTTGAGACCTTAAAGTAACAAAATCGTGTCGTCAATTGTTAATACCATTCCAGAAAACAAAAACTTGTGGTTAATCAAAACAACAGGCACAAGACTCTTGTTGAAATACATTAAAAATTGTAATAAAAATGTAATTGGGTATACAGAAGAAAATTTGAAGCCCCAGAATCAATATAGTATGTTGCGGTGTGATTAAGAAACCAAGAGCCAATTTTATAATAGGGAATTTTTTCTCAAAATTTATTATCTTTGGGTTTAATCATTTGACATATGAAAATGTGGGATAAAAAGACAGACTAGAATAAAGAAATATAATTAAAACAACCTGAATTTTAAAATTCATGTTTTATATATTTTTTTCTAAATTTTATCCTCAGTTTCCGTAGCAGCATTTGTTGGCTTGTTGTTTTGGAAAGAGCAAGGGAGGACGCAGTGGCAGGTCGCACCCTCGTATTTGCCCAAGAATGAAGGAGGGAAACAGTAAACAACCTCTGGGAGGTCTTTAGGGGATGAACAAAATTCTAAGGGAGAGCCAGCGTTACACAACAAAATCTAAGAAACATCACTTAATAAAAAAAAGCCTTGAATCCAACACGTGATTAATATAGTGAAAACCCACATTTTTGTTCGACAATTGAAAACCTTTCCAAAATGGGGGGGAAACGAATCCAACTTTCAACATAAATTATGATTACAGTACTAATTAAACTATTTATTATATTAAAATTACTAGAACTTGAATAATTTCTTCCTTTTAAGAAATCCTGTCTTTTATAGGCCGAGAAGCATATATATTTGCAACAGCTACTATTCAATTATAATTTATTTATGAATCGCATTTTCCTTTCAATTCCTATTATTTTTCATTTATTATATTTTTAATTACAAATGTACTCACTGCGGATAGTAAATTTAATGTTCCAATTTTATCATATTATTTTAATAGTTTTTTTCACAATCCTACGCAATTATTCTGGCTTTTTATTATGATATTTTTAATAATTTAAGTTTTCGTATAGTTGTTTTCCCTGTTTCATTCTTATCTCATGTACTATTATTCACGGTTAAACCTATTATAAAATTTTCCTTCCTTCTACTTAAATCTTTCCTTCCACGTAATTTTGCGTCCCCTTCTCGCCGTCTGTGTTCAGTTAAAGAACATCGTTTTCCACTCCCAAGTTCTGTCGCTTCATTATTGTCATTACTCCAAACTTCTTTTGACGAAAATTTGTTGGAAAAAAAGTTTTAAAACCAGCGTTTTCCTACATCTAACTTTCCAATCCAATTTTCCGTCCCCTTTCACCGGCACCAATTCATTTAATATTAAAGTAAAAATTAGATTAGTTAAGTATCAAAATTGAAAATTGCGTTCCTTACGTGAATACATTAAGAAGCTATTTCCGTTTTTCTTAAGTATTTAAATTATTTCTGTTGATTAATTGGCTCCTCCCATTTTGCAAAGAAATTGCACATGTTAGTTATATTTTTATATTTACATACCATCGATTCCCTTTAATGGATAAATTATTTACAGTTTCATTATTACTCATTTCCTATACATAAATTGTTCATGTTTAAGAATAAAAATACCCCAATTAAATTAAATCATTAAAACTTAACGAGTAAATATTAATTGAAACAAAAATAATCTCCTGTCACACTAACTGGCTACTTGCTGGTTTTGTATGGCATCAATATTTTCTATTTTTTGTATCTAATTTTTAACGAAACTTACTTCTTATCCTCGTCAAAACAAAAAATAATTTTTAAACTACCTTCGGCGAATGAATATTAATTGGATACTTATGCCGATATTCATCTTATTTTGATAGGTTTATTCTTGGCAGTAGCCCGCCCGACATTTTGTTGTGACGCAATTTCCTGCCCGACGTTCAAATTTTCAAAATAAAACATTGCAAAATAGACGTGATTACATAATGAAAATGGTGTCCTATATTCCTCTATTCGATTGTACACTTAATATTTGCGGAAAACCATCTTTATGCATATAAATACATATTAAAGTGAAGCCTCTGAGGTATCTTTAGGTCTGAAGGAAAAATGAAAATAAACGTTTTCTAAAATATGGGCTTAATGAAACGATTTCAATATATTTTGCTGTTACTTCTCGTTTAACGTGTTTATTTTAACACTAATATTACAAAAATATGGGGCAGATGCAAGTTCTATTTAAAAATCAAAATAGTTGTTTCTCCTTCAATTACTCAAAACAAAAAAAACGTTATTTAAATAAATATGAATTGATAAATATTTGCCATTTTTGTTAGATAAGTGGATCTGTCGTTGAGATCGGGTGATTTTTATTTAATTATCCGACTTAATATTATAAATAAAACAAAAAATAATGAACCAAATTCAGAAATGGAATAATTTAATTTGATCACGTTTCGTCCCCTAACTTTAGGCACCTCCTCAGTTGTATGATTAAAATATTACCGAAACGAACATTTCCAATTCACTATAAAGATTGACTCCTGTTTTAGAGAATTGTTTACAGGTTTTGTAGCGCCATCTTTTAAATCACATCCACTTAAGACTCGATATTTGTTTCCGTCACAGAGCAAGAAAAACTTTAGTAAAAGAGTGATTGAACACTAAGATTTTATATATTGTTTTTCCACTTCTTTCTTCCGTAATTGCTAAATGTCTTCTCGGTTTAATTTAAATAAAGTGCGTGTACGTTGTCTGAGTGAATTAACAAACCTCGATGGTTATTTTTGTTTATTTTTGTAATCAGACTATCGAAGTGATTTACGGCAGATAACGATATCGATATTGTTTTCCCATTCACGATTACTTTCCAATTTTCGTAACCTTTATCCTATTTTCTCTTAGATAAGAGTGGCGATTATATTGCTTTTGAAACATCTCTGATTCATCTTTTGACCAAAAAAGAGATAAGGTTACATATTCTGAGTAACTCCATCTTCCTCGCTCGCTGTGCTATGGCAAATCAAATTTGTTTTGTCTTTATAATTTTAATTTTCTGCGTCAATTAGCAATTAGTCTCTCTTCTTCCCCTCTCCCCCTCCTCTCTCTCTCCCACCGTAGTCGCCAAAATACCTTTCCAACGTAATTCAGTTAACGACTTGTATGTTTGTGAATATACAAAAATTGGAACACAAATTTGTATTTAATTGTTGATTTATTAAAGACATGCATGAGGAATTACAAACAATTCCAGAGAGCGGTTTATAAAATTTAACTGTTCAATAATCTCTCTGGATTGTAAGCGCGTTCGCAATTCTACGAGAGCAGATTTGTTTATTGACACAAGTTTTCATCAAAGTTTAATCTCGGTATCGCCGTTTCGTATTATTTTGTCGAGTTAATTAGGAACTCGTCTCATTGGAGCGGCACGCTACAATAGCCACCCAATTTATTTTACATCCCTCGGTATTCCGTTGATTCATAGTTGTTTTTTATTTGTTTGTTTCAGGGTAGAGCGTGTGGGTTTCCCCGAGTCGTCGCGGTAGCCTCCAGTAGTCCTCCTCCTCCTCCAGCTAGCTGCTGGAACGACCTGTTTCCGTTCTTGCAGGCCCCCGACAGCCGTCAACATTTCCTTCATCAGCTTCAAGCAGTCATTCACCTCCAATGTCAACTACCTGAAACGGAGGTAAGTAGTCACTCAACCAAACGGTCAACATTCGTCATCTATCACAAGATCCGCTGGCAAGGATAAGGTAGACTACAGGGCGAGACAAGGCGTGGAAAATCTAAGTGATACAGGAAAATTTCTGAAAATGAACGCTAGTTCGCTGGGAAGAGCTACGTTGATTAATTTAATGACCTTTAATAATTTCTCTCTTTTCTGTGTATTTCCTGAAGCGTGACTTTCAACAACAACCTCCATTTCGTATTTTTATTAACAATTACTAATTATTTGTCCTTAAAATTTTACAATATTGCATTATATACTTTTCTGTAACTGATTTTACAGGAAAATATGAGAAAGGGATAGAATAGAAAAGAGACAGACATTAAACTAAATCCGTCATAGTGTTGGACAACAGCGTTGAGCAGTTATCTTGCCAGAGGGTGGACATGGTACAACTCTAAATAGAATTTCTTTATTGCGAATGAAGATCCTGAAGAGCCCGTGACGTTACGTGCCGTAATTTTATTATTAACGGAAATGCCACAAAATGTCCTCGTGCACTTTCTACCCTTCCGCCTAGCAAGATCGCAACAGGATGTCTATCATTGATTCGTTGCCGTTTTATGAAGGTACGATGTCGCTTCTTCAGCGTTGTATTCTGAAGCTCAGTGCAGTGTATTGTTGCACTGTTATCAATTTTGATATCATTTAAACGGTCTCTGGATTTCTCACTCTGACTCCTGTTACGGGTACCGATATTGTAGATCATGACGCAAAACGCGTACAACAAACATATTGTCCACATTTCCATCACGCATTATGAAACTACACTTTGAAAACATCAATGACAATAAACGATTGGAAAAAGGAGATAAGACGGCAGCGGTTTTGTTAGGATTGGCGAAATAGGTTATAACTGGAGAGAAATATATAAAAATTTCGAGTCGAGATGCGACGAGCAGCAATCCGCTTGTATTGAAAATAGGGTGCATCTCACTTTAACAAGAAATATTATTAGATTTATTTCGTAATATAAAAAATATTATTTAAAACAAGCATAAAAATACGTTTATTCAGTTCGGGACATATTTTATGCACAATTCTAAGGGATGGTAAATAAAATACAGGGTGTGAGAAACAGACCTTGGCGTTGTCTGTATATCCAGTCTATACCAAAAATAAAATTACAGTGTCTATCTGTATGTTAGTCTCGAAAAGACTCCGAAACAGTTCAACGGATATCAAAGAAAGTTTGAGAGTATAAAAACAGGAAATTGAACTTTAATATTCGAGCAAATTTCATTTCTATAATGATTTTTATATAATATAATCTAAATAAGGTAAGGTTTATTGGCGTACGTGCGTTTTAATCTCCAAAAAGTAAATGTGGGATGCCCATACACATTATCTGTTTATACTCCGAAACGGGTTAATGGATTTCAATAAAAATTTCAGCAGGAATTTTAAATTAAATTTTTGTGTATGTTTATTTAGATTCAGAAGATATTAATGTAAATATTTATAAGTCAAATGAATTTCCGCGTGTATAGCGTCGTGAAGATCAACTGCGAGTTATAAGGCGTTCCTATACCATTCAGCTCACTTACTGTATTATTATAAGCGTAATTTTGGCAGCATGAGAGATAGAGAGATGGGGGGGCGAGAATTCTTACTTCATGTATTGTTTTAAACGTGTAAAAGCGGGACCTGTTAAAAAAAAGGTTTTCCGAGAAGCAATCAAAAATAAATTATACCGTACTTTCGTGTTTAAGGGCAAAATAAAAAGAGCTATTTTCTTGTAAACGTAGTGGCGGGCATTCTGAATTCTTGCAGATACTCTTCCAACGGTTATGCTCGCTGTCTATAATACTCCTCCTCCGCATTCCAGTTTTCGTCTACTGCGCACCTTGCACTCCATGCTATATTTCCGGCCTATACACATTTATGAAATACAATATTATCATTTCCTCTCTATTTAGCTTAATAAATAATAATATATGTGAAAATGATCCGATCTTCGTCTGATTTGCTTATATTTTATGGTAAACTGAAACAACCTCGGGATTCAGCCCCATTTGTAGTACTTTCCAACATTCCCTAAGCTAGAGTTGATCTCTAATGTATTTAATACAAAAAAAGAAGATTATACAACAGTAATTTAGAGTAGTATCGTTGATTGTCTCTTCTCTTTGACTGGTTTTATAAAATCTTAGGTTCTTGAGACTTGAAAACTGTTGGCGCTGTCTCGTAGAATATTGTAAAATTAGCTGTAATAATATTGAAACCATTGGAATACTTTTGACATTCATGTAATTTAATTTAATTTCCGTTTTTTTAAAAATCAAATTGAGGAAGACGTCATCATTGAGTTCCTCTAGTAATAAAACGCGACTGCAGATGTTATCATATTTGTGGGGCAGCGCACGTCAGCATTGACAAATAAGTTCGAGAACTGAGCAAACAGTCTCCGAGGATCTGTTTTTCTTGCAGTAGTAAATATAATGGATATTATGTGACGTGTTTGCGAGTGTAGTTGAGATGAGGTGAGGCGAGGGATGGCTTTTAATCGTGGTAATGGAAGCGTGTCACGTAACTTGATAGTCCGTCCGTGTGAGTCGCGGCTAATGCAAGGCACAAAGGCGAGCTTTGAACTGTTGTCAGTGCAGTCCTCTTGATAATAGCCGCCATTGTCCTGGTGTGTTGCCCTCAGAATCCTTGCAAACCGTCATACGGGTCATCGGCCGTTTCGGAAGTGAGTAATGTCCGTATCAACAGGGCGTCAGCTTTCCTTTTAGCAAAGGGTTAGACAACTAATGTTGGCACAAGATGGAGGAGCTCCATATCTATATCACCTTTCACCACTTCCCTCCTGTCCTTCTATGTCGTTGAACAAATTGTGTTTTACATCACTGTCACGTCTCTGACAGCTTTCTTGCTTACGTACCTACAGGAAAAGTTACTAGATTGGGTTTCCATTGATAAATATTTTCTTTCCAGTTATCAAATTATTTTATGGTTCATTTTATAAGATTTATTACAATCTGACGAGTGACAGAGGAACAATGACGAGGGAAGCTGCGAGACTTGCAGAAGTCTGCAAGGCACAGAGGGTGAAATTCTATAGGAGGAACTGGAGCAGAAAAGCGATAAAGATCTTACGGTTATATTGGAGACTGTAATGATCCTACCCCAAATACCAAATTATTTTAACTTTAAACATGTCTCGCTCGTTGTTATGAGAAACAAACCGTTGATGACGGCATAATGCGCCTATCTTCTCTTCCTCTCAGGGTTCAAGACCGTGGCTTTACTTGGGTGAACAAATAGGTTAGTAAATCTGCAAGTGAATAAAGTGTGTATACCTTTTTAAGAATATATTCTGAACAAGGCTATGCCTTATTTATTTACTTACAAACAATCAGTAACTATTAACTAGAATAACCATTTACGTAAGGAAAGTATGATACAACATGATGTGTCCCGTTACCCGCGAAAGAATGGGGCATCATATTGTACCAGAGGCATTTAGTTAAATTTAACTTTTCTTCAAGCACAGAGAATTTTTTTTCCAAAATATAATTTAATTTTAAATCTTGGAAGTTTTAACCAATTATAATTCTTACATTTGTTTTAATTTTTTCATTATAAAAAACGAATACTCAAATATAGCATATTTATGAGTCTACGGAATAGGGAGTCAGGTTCAAGGAAAAATTGATCTTCAATAGGTTTATACTTTAGCTGTGAAAAGTGATTAGATGCGTTCCTAAAAAAAGTTCCCTAAAATACGATATATGAAATTGAATTCAGGATAATTCATTTACGTTAATTTTCTGGTTTAACGGGCGGTAAAAATAAAATTGTTGGGGAATTTTTAATTATTTGCTAAACTTCATTTTTATAATAGTTATGAAATATATAGGTGAGATATTAGTTATTTTAGTCCAATATTATTACATTAATAATGAGCTTTCATAATAAAAATGGAAAAAATTTACTTTATCCTAAAAAAATTTACATCAATATTACAATGTTGAATTTTTTCTAATTTTAAGCCGGCAATTATTTCTTAATTAATTTTACATGTATATTTTTAAAAAATTAATACAAATAAATTTCTTAAAACTAACCATTTTCAATATCTAAACTCAGGGTGTTATATTATGGGCCTCCTCATAGATCAAAATATACTCGGACCTGACAGTATAGGATATCAGCAAAAACTTACAGGGGTAATTACCGTGTCGTAACAATGGACCTTCAGTTGTCTACCTAGTTGCCATTTCCTCCTAATTTGCGTCGTGCTCGATCCAAATCCAAGCTGCTGGTGCTATTATTTCTGGTTCAGGAATAATTTCCGTTTATTCTCGTCTCCTTGGACTACCTGTCCGATAATGTCGATCATCTGCGCGTCTCCACAACCTCTAATCTCATCCGATCCTCCGCTCTCGTCTCCACAATCTGCCTTGCATAAACTCCAAAAATTTGGCTCAAAATCTGTCTTGTCTAAATTACAATCATCTGTCCAGCAACCTGTCTCAAAAATCTCTCTGCAAGCCTCTTTAATACCCAGGTGGCAGGGGTGGATGTTAACCAATAACATTTATGTTTACTCTTCCCTGGGAGTAACAGTTTTCCCCTCTCTCTCACACCACCCGATGCCGCCAAATCTCACCATAATTGGGAAATACCCCATATGCGGTCGTGATATCTGACTCAAATACTGTCTCCTTTCTTTTCACTCCGCACCTCAAAGTACGTTACAGTTACATTGTTGTTATTTTCAGCTTGTCCTTCAATTTAATTAAAAGCATGTTGCTTCAGGTTAGCAGCTCCCCGGTGTTGTGTGAACGTGTTTGTCGACAGCCGCCAACCTCGATTACGATCGTAATTGTGTTTAGCAGCGAATAGAGTCAGCGTGTGCAGGGTTTGAACGTTGCGTACCGCAAGGATCGATTCAAGGCCCCGCCTCTCATTCATTTTTTCTCTCCGTCTCTCTCACTCCCTTTGCTGCCGGCGGATTCTGAGGATTTGCATAATGGGACACGGCAAGCAGCAGCAGCAGCTTGTTCGATTGCTCCAGTTCTACGATAAAAGGTGAATCGGCGGAGGGGGAAGAGTGGGGAGTGAATGGCTGTGATTAAGCGGAGATATCTGGAAAGAAGAACAGACTCGAACAAGGAGGGGAAAACCTTTCAGTGGTTAGAAACGGAGTTGGGGAAGTTGATGTTTAAAACATCAGCTTCTTTTAACTTGAGCGATCCTTACTCTGTCGGGAAAAGGAAATGCGTATTACAAAGCTCGGTACTGTGGGGGAAAGCGGATCGATGGAAGTTTGCACCTGACGCTAACGAGGCGACTCTTGGCACATTTTACGCCGCAACAGAATATAATAAGCCCCGAAAATAAATATTAAAAAATCTTAACATCTATTGGACTGATTTTGTCTCGCTCTAGGTAAAAACTGATACAATTATGTACGGTTTAAAACGATTTGTGACGTGACGTCACTGAGTAACATACGTCTTTGGGAGTACAATAGAAACTTAAGATAAATCGAAATTTTACTGTAGTGTCATAATAATTCACATGTAATGAAAATATTTATTTATTTAAAATACTATTACTGGTAATAATATTGATAATTTTTTATGAATCAAGGTCTCAACCAAACCTATTCAGAACTAAAATATAAAACAAATATTTCTCTGTTGCATTGCGCTTAGTTCCATAGTCAGTTAATTAAAACATTGCTTAATAAGTAGTCTTATTTAATAAATATTAAAAATATTTTATAAGCCGCAGTGCAAATGATCGTAGCTCATTATATAAAGTAAGGCTTGGACCACACAAACAATTTTTTTCACACTTTTGTTCAATGTTTCTATGCTTCTTTCAATTGCAAGTATATTTTTAACTGGGTTAAAATACTGTTAGTCATCGTGCTTGCTATGATGAAATTAAGATTTCTTTATCCGTCATATTGGATCAAAATTTAAAATGGGTTGTTATAAATTTTTGTAGGTGGAAAGGTTAGTGTTTTTATATAAAGTAGGCAAATTTATAAACAAGGGATCTAAAATTGTAATTTATAATTGTATTATACTTCCAATTTTTAATTATTATTATTATGTTATGGGATGTCTAATAAATGTATGGACTGACTTGAACAAGATAATAAAGAATTATCTTAAACGTAAGAATAAATGATTTAGTGTCACAAGTGAATTAGCTTTGTTTCAAGAACCTTTTAAAAGTTCATGCCTTGATTTTTGTATAAATGTACGAATAATTTGTTACCGTCCAACTTTAATAATTATTTGGTTTATAAGTATGATAGAAACCCATACAATATTAGATGTAAAGTAGGGCTAGGTTAGATTTTAAACAAAACACGATATTCATTATAGGCATAAAAAAATTTAACGAGTTACCAATAAAAATCAGACAGTTAAAGACTAACAGTGAATTTAATGATAGTTTATTTAAACATTTAACTTTATGAAAGAAATGTAGTAGTGAGTAGCATCTCTTTATTAAATAAATTATTTATTATTATAGTGTAGGAGTCGTGAAAAGGTAAATTTTCACACATTTCTTTTGATGACGGTTTAATCACGTGTATTACAAGAAATTTCTGTCGAATTAAATACTGTAGTCACCTAATATAAACAGTACCTGGGCAACGATGAACACCCAGATAGTGAATAAACAAAGAGAGGGTCATTTCTGCTATTTTGGCATTGTCTTTGGCCTCTTAACATAATATCCTCGCTACGTCTTAAGGATTATGACATCATGTATTCGTTTTCCAACTAAAGCAGTAAATAATTTATGTGCTCCTTTTGAAATGAATTTTTAATTTCTGATAATCTCTTTGACTTTAGTTATGAAAGACATGATTATGAGCATCTCTGCGTTTGCGTGTCTGCAGGTTCTCGTCCGGGGACCTGTCGTCTGAGTTGGACGACGCTCCGGACGAGCGCAAACCTCTGCCGACGACGCACGAGGGCAGCAGTGTCGGTGGCCCCACGATGCCGCCCCCGCAGCAGCAGCAGCAGCAGCCGCCGCCTCCCCCGCAGTCGCAGAGCGGCGGGGATCTGTCCCTCAACCTGCGATCGGGCTCCAGGACCACCAGCGCGCCCTCCTCCCCCGCAAAGACACGAGAGTCCCTCCTGCAGAGGGTGCAGAGCCTCACAGGGGTGGCGCGAGACCAGGGCGCCAGTATACTAGGTAAATACTCAACATCCCTGAAGGTTAGACACCACGATACTCACAGCAGTTTGATTGGTTGCCTACAATGCCAAGAGTTACTCATAGTCCAATGTCCAAAAAGAATATCAATTTACTTAAACACGAACAAATTAGTTAAGTTCTGGAATAACATATTATTGCTTATATCCAATAACAGTCAACGACCGACGTCCTCCAAATAAATCGAGTATTCAGACTACGTCCGAAAATTGTAATCTACTGAAGAAAAAAAATCTGAAAATCATTGACAAATGGCTTAATACTATGTGCCAATAAATGTTAAGAGACACGGGGAATGTAATTTCGGCCAAAATCTAAGAAAATTAGATTTTCTAATTTTTTCTTATTAATATGACTCTAAATTCAGTAAACTGCAAAAAGAAGCTGCCATACAAAAGAAGAAAGGTTTAACATATGTTGCAGAACAAATTTAATTAATATGTTTGATTATAAAATAATAAATTATTACTGTTTTTCTCAACTTCATGATTTCTGGTACCAAAAACCTTTTGTGCGTCACAAATATTAAGATATTGTCTTCATTATTTTTGTACATAATCTGCATGCTATACCGTCAAATAATAGTGTTAGATTTTCAAGTGAAGATAAGTACCAATTTTTAAGTAACTGTATGAAGCTCTTAGTAAAAGAAATTATTTTCTCCCCACCGTCTAATTCAATTTCAAAAACTATTACTGAAAATTGATGACTATGGTCAGTCCTACACATTAATGTAAAAAAAGCAAAAGTATATTTAAGTACGTAACGTAAGGATCATTGTGAAATCTGCCAAATTTTGAAAATAATTTTCAAAATATGTCAACAAAAACTAAAGTTTAAAAACAAAATTTTTTACATTGCTACACATTTGCATTGTTAACACATAGTTAAAATTTCAGCTCAGTAGCAATTAATTTACAGGAATTTCAAAATTCAGTCCCCGTGTCCCTTAATATGGTGTTAAGTATACTGTTTTCTTACCGATAAATATTCTCATTCAGTCCAAAAAGTTGAATATTTATAAAGGACGAGACATGACGTAGCAACGAATTGGACAGAGAAAGTTAAGAGTTTTTTGATACCGTTATACAAACAAATTTTACTTAATGTCCTATATCGTCATATTTTCTTAGCATATGATTGAGAAGTTGATTTGAGGGACAATTATATGATTATCCAGGTTGAGACTCAAGCAAGGGAAAGAAATTTTGGCGCAATGCTACATTATTTGCGTTGGTAATGGGATATACAATTATTTTCAACAGAAAACGTATGTCTTATAAACTCAAGCTACTTTAAAAGGATATTATTAAATTATCTATTCCATCACCACGCAATTAAGTCTTACAGAATAAAATATGCACGTCTAAAGCTACAGTTTCTTGGAAGTAGGAACGCTGCAGTGCTTAATGTTAAGTAAAGTACAATAGCTCAAGTTGAAGTTTGGTATAAATAGATTTTTAATTTAAATATTATCTGGGTATTTTCTGCGGCTCCTCCTGATAAATGCATTAACATTTTATAAAAAGGACGTTCTCTCTGTGTCGAAACTCAGACGTTGGAAACGCTCATTTAGGCCATTTCATCGACGACTGTGAATCCTCCTTTTTGTTTTGTTTTTTTCTGATTCGTCCCTGTGTGAGAGCCGCAATTAGTGCGGAAGCATTCAACATCTATCTGCGGCGATGTTTTAATCACGACAAATTCCATCCCCCTTCCTCTCCCCCTCCCCTCCTCCTCTCTCTATCTTCTACTAAGCGTAATTGGAAATGGCTGCCGCTGCATTTGCTTGCTGTCACTCACTGAGCCTCGCGTTTAAACCCGTGAATTGGGTTTGACAGCTTTCCCAACCCATTATATCGGGGAAATTTAGGATAAACCGTGGCAAGGACAAAAGTGAAACAGAGGTCGGCGGTATAAAGGAGTAATAACCAGGGTAATTGTGAGGATTTTAGCTAATAAGATTAATGGCGAAACAAGCAAACAAACTCTGGTCGCTGTCAACGTGAATATGAGTAAATCAACTACTGAGTAAACTGAAAATAATGTCGGTTTTCCCGGTGCATTTATTTAATAGATGATTCTCAATTCATCATTTGAAGTCTGTGAAACAATCCTCCCCTGATGATGGCGGAGATAAATTCCTTGGAAAAGTATCCAACACTGATTCGTGTATTAAAGTGTTTTCCACAATAATATTTGTAAATGCTTGTAAATTGAATGAAATTGCATCAATTAATAATAAAAATAAGGAATTTTAATAAAAACCAGAAAGGTGCTTAATTTACTTTGATTTAAATCATCCTCCCAGTTCTCAGAGGAATTACACGGGATGGAAACCTTCCGCTGCACATATTTTAATACAGATTATTTACTTTATGTTAAAAGTGGCGTATATTAATATTAGAAAAGAGACGGCGAAAGAGAGATTAACGGTAAAGAGAAAAGAATAAATGGTGGATGAGTCAGAGAAAGGTTATAACGATTAGGTGTGAGAGGAAAGAACATCGTGAAGAAATTTATAATAAAGAGAATGGAACTAACGTGGAAAAAGAAAATATTGAAAGGGAGTAGAAAGGAAAAGTTCAAATAATTAGCATTAAGGAATCAGGAACGATGTAGTTACCAATGTAGAAAGTTCAATGTGTGAATACCATGTCACAGGAAACGGTTAGATAAGTTAATAAAATGAGAATAATGAACTTAAAGTGGATTATGTAGATAGACGATGAGGCTAGTAATGAGAGGAATTAATATGCTGGACGATTCAAACAATTTTTAAGGTAGTATGGAGGATTGTAAGTACAATATCAGAGTGAGTACTTAAGCTGGAAGAATTGGAAGTAGTGAGTGAGGACATAACTTAAGAGAAAGTAAATTAGCTATCAGAAACAAAATAAGGTAATGAAGTATAGAAATGCGTTAGAGAAGAAAAGGAGGAAATCGAAAAGAAGAAATATATGATATGGAATAACTGTTGTTCGAAGGGAATACGATTTAAATGTTTAGTAAATTATTTTTATAGTAATAATATAAATACGTGGAGAAATAAGATGAGGAATTAAAATAACTATCTCAAACAAGCAGGAGTAACTTAACACAATAATGATGAATCTATTGAGGAAGAAACGAGAGCGAGGAAAAATATGCAGAATTAAAGAAGGAGAACAGTGAGAGGAATATAGATCATGTGGAAAGAGATATAAAGAAATTGTGTTAATAAGAATGGAAGGGAGAGATTCTAACGAAATAAAGAGAAAGATAATGTGATGGACTAGAGGGCATACAGTCACATCCTTTTACCGTGCACCATAATTCCTTAGCGCTTCCATCAGCTAGATTGAAAAGGGCTTCTTTTACGTCTTCAAAATGAAGATCAAGCAGGATACTGCCAATTACTTTCTACCGCAGCATTAAAGGGGAGGAAAGTCGTCACAGTTGACATTTCACTTTCCACATCAAATTAAATGACGAAGTAAATTTCGGTTATAACGTGAAACATGTAATGGAATAATTTAAAATTTTGCTGCGATAAAATAAAATATATATTATTTCCGCATAAACGTCTGTTGACAAAGTCCGTGCGTCAAAATCTTTTTTTTTGAACAGTTACAAGGAATTTCTCTGAGTGGATCTACCGTCAACACTCTCTGATTGAGCTGACGTCACGCGGCAAGGAATAATTATACCTTATAAAATGAATAATTAAGTACGGAATCAAGAAGTTTAGGAAGATGCGCACGCAGCACAAGTGAAGAGACCAAATGACAGTAAAAACCAACAGCGTATTGTTTGTCAAGAATAACAATAGAAAGTGTATCAATGACTGAAACAGAAAGTTTATAATAGGAAAGAGCCGTAAATTTTTAACATTGATAGTTGAGTTGTTAGATATGATGTGAAACATCTCACACATCAGCCTATAAGGAATGTTATATTCAGCATCTAATTTTTTTTCCATTTTGCGAATAAATCTGGTGGTTATTGATCTTTATTTGATTAATTAATTTTAAATACAACGTTCAAAATATATACCTAAATATACGTGCTTTTGACAAGGCTAAATAATAAACAATCATAATTCTTCAATTGAACTACGAAGATAAACAAAGAAGATAGAAAGTAAGACAGAGTGGGGACACGTTGGACAGAAGCATGCGACGCACAAAGATCGAAAAAAAAATTAAAAAGAGTTGTCGTGATTACGCAGTAAATCTCATACGAACAGATTCAATGACTACAGAAGAATTATTTTCAGTAGGAACAAAAATAAATCCGAAAATTACAACACTGTGCTACTAACGTATTGCATTATAATAGTGAAATACCTTGTTATTTCGATAGGATTTGAGTCCAGGCCAATTTAATTAAAATTACGGGGTTTGAAAATGGGAGATTGTAAGTACAGCGTCTGTTTCATTTCAAAGCTTAAAAGGACGCCGTGACTGTGCGTGTGCTGATATAAATTGGTATGATGGAAAATATCAGGAACTCGGAGTTGGCAGAAAAACTTCCAATCATTAATGTCCAATTATACGACAACGTGACGTCAGCTTGTTCCTAGAAACCCGGCAGATTATATTTGTTTAGGTCGATAGGGAGCATAAATAGGCTTTGAAGACGAGGAGTGAAGTGGCTTCGTGGGAAAAGGCGTTTCACAAGAGACGCCACGGCCCTTGTCTTTCCTGTTCAAAGAGAGACAGACTCAAAGGTGAGACATAACAAACTCCGCACTCACGAGAATTAATCTACTTGATGACTCCAACTGATTGTGAACCTTTGTGAAAGAGAGGAAGAGAAAGACTCTGAGTCAATAATAGACTCAGTCGGCCGAGGAAAATTAGATTATAGTCAAACGAAGAGCCGCTTCTGCACCACAGTCGCCTTCAAAGTGGCTCACTGATATATATCACGTTAAAAATGGCTGGCATTCGGACGCACTGCATGAAATATACTGCCGTGATGAAAGTGCTTTATTTCCGTTCCTCTGCCTGGGATAATTTATCCGACACTCACAGAAAAATCTATGTAAAACGTTTGTTGGATTTCTGCTTCAACTCTGTACTTTTCATTGCCTTTCTTCAAACCTTACTTGAAATTATTTCTGGAGACCGATTTTAAAAATCCTTTATACACCCAATATAATTGTGGAACGTTTCCCTTCCCACATATTGCGTCGTATCCTCACTGTGTTTCCTCAGGCGTGTTTAATACACAAAGAAATATAAAAGGGAAACAAACTAACGCAGTGACGTCATACAAAGCACAAACAGAAGAAATTCACAGCAGCGACGTTCAGCTTACATGGAACACTTTCTTTTCTTTGGTTAATATCTTTGACAGAAACAACATCTAATATAATAAATTAATTTGAGTCTTTCTATTTATGTTCTGAAATCAAATATACGCGTGGATCCATCTCCACCAAGTTTTGTACACGTGTTCGTTGAATCCCAAACCTAACCCTGACTTCCCTAAGAGGTAGGGTATAAAATTTAAGTCATTCATAGACGGTGGAAATTTGCGACGAATAAATAATTTTGTGGGTCAATGAGAACGACAGCGTTTCTCCTGTTGTTATTTATGTATAATTTTAACCCATCCAACATGGGAGGGCTTGTGTGAAGCGGTGTTACATAAATATATAACGCTAAAACAACCGAGATTGGTGTCCATTCCGGGGCTATGGAACAGATGGAACTTAACCCTGACATTCACTATCCGGGTTAAGCTGTATTTCAGTATCCTACTTGTGGGGATAGAGGAATGAATGAGGTAAAAGGTCGCCAAATAATACGTAAAAAATCGAATTTGGTGTTGAACCTGGGGTTATGGAAGTCCCCGAGCTTAACTTCAAAATTCAACGTGCTGGATAAGACAAATTTCAGTCCATACGAGGGAAATGAAACTTCCACGTACAATTGCAGCATTTCTTATCAAAATATTTGCACATGTTACATATGATCCATGAAAAACCAGTGGAAATATGATGCACCAGTGGCACCTAAAGGGTCTTGGGTTTCGAGTATATTTAACTGTCTTCAGCTGCAAGCATTATTCTAGTTTTCCTAAGGGAGCGGGAGATTTTCCATTCTTTTATGGTACCGAAGTCATTTAGCTAAAATACCAGGAGTTTTACTCTAAAGGTACCGTGAGTATTTTAACTTTATTATGGTACCGATAATATTTTTGGCCCCTTTATGAGTTCCAAAAGGATTATTACACTGGAATAATTTTCATTCTCTTCAGATACCTAAAGTATTTCACACTATCTCAACTTAGCGGGAGTAAATTTTGACTTTCTTGAGATGTCGAGACTATTTCTTTATTATATTATGGTACCGGGAATATTTTTGGACTCTTTTAGGGGTTCGAGAGTATTATTGTACCTGAATATTTTTCATTCTCCTAATTTACAGAATGTATTTTACTTTACCTCAGAGTACCGAGGGTATTTTTGTCTATATTAATATATCGTATGTATTTTAGATTCCCTCTAGATACCGGGAGTATATGACACTCTTACAGTATCGAAGCATTAAATTTACCGGCGTCAGTTTTTTTCAAATTGGTGTACCGGTCTAAGGTGCTGTGAATTATGAAGCCGGTTAAGACAGGCGTGAAAGCGTAAAGTATCAAAAGGTGTAACTCTCGATGTCGGTTAAATATAATATTGATCAAGAAATTAGAGTCGAATTAAATATTTCAGCGAGATAATAGCGCCGGGTTCTCTTTCTCCGAGACTGAGCAGCGTGACGTCATTCAGTGCCCTGAGATGCTGGTCAGGGTTCAGCATTCAATATCTTTGACTGTATAGCTCGTAAAAGTTGGTTTTTGGTGGTACTCGCCATTTTTAGTTCGAGTGTGACGTCACACAATGACGCCAAAATTCAAGCATCATAGAAACTTTTGCGATGTGTTCCGCGGGGAACATTACTCAAGGAAACAAGGAATGGAAATTTGAAAATTAGTAAATTGCTTATTTTGCAATGTTTATGTACTGTTTCCAAGATTTTAGTTTCATGACCATATCCTGTGCCATCAACACAGTTGTTCTAAATTAGTTTTGTAACAGATAACGTTGCATATGATATAAAATATAAAGTATAAAATTCATCGTTGTTATTGTTCTTACCCTTTCATTTCAATTTCCTACGCTAGTGTCTCAGAATATGAATATCCTTCTAAAATACTATCTGTCATTCACTTAGTATGTTTTACAGTACTTCATATTTTTTAAAGGTGATGGCAGACAATATTAAGTAAATAATAACTGTCACATTTCCAAAGAGAGAGACTTCGTTGTCAGTTTTTCTGTTCTTTTCATTTTCATATGACTGCCGTGTAACTCGTTGTGACAGTCCCGGGTTCTTATCTCCTCGCTGCCAAGTTGTTGGCTTTTTTGTCTTTGCCGACGAGTGTCCTTGAGGACGCTGACGTCAGGACGAGACGACGAGGGCCCTCCTTTTCCTTCCTTACAGCTGCTAATGGATCGCCTAACATCACATCAGAAGCGAAACGAAACGTCAGTCAAACATTCCGTAGTTCATAAAAAGGAACAAGTAAATCGTTGGAACTGTATCAAAGAACTTGGTACTAACTTAAAACAATCTTGTGGCAAACATTCTGTTAGCACTTAACCTGTCAATTTATATAAACGTAATTATTACTGGAAAACTATTAGTGCACCAGATCCCGAATAAATTATTCTGCTAGATTAATGATTAGAAACATTACACAATAACTTTAAATATTTATCAATAAAGGCTAATAACGATAAACACAATCTCAGCTGCAGCGTCGTCTATATTATAAAATAGCTTCTTTGGTCTCCTCTCTCTTATTTTAAAGCTATTATTAATGTTACTGTACTCCTTAATAAGGTTCACATGCAGGGAACAATGTATTAATAATATATGTACATATATATATATAAAATTTAACACTCTTCTAGACTATTAAAATTTATTAATTCTTGAATATATAAATAAATATTTGGACTTAGAAACAGTACTAACATTATTAAACTAACAAATTAAACTTCAATTGAATCTATACTTATGATTATATAACATTGAAAGGTTGTATTTTCACGGTTGATTTATTCAATAATAAACAAAATTTTTGACCACTTTCAGACTCTGTTAAAAAAAATTCCCAAAAAGGAAGCAAAACGTTTCGCTACTTATTTGTACATTCTTCAGCTTATCCTGTGGAGAAATACTGATAACACCTCTCGTTGACAAGTAAAACAAACATTTTACAAAATTTATCAATATTTCTCCACACTATAATTATCTGAAGAAGATGAAAATAAGTATCGAAAAGTTGTCGTTTCTCCAAATCGGAAATAGATTTTTTTTAATAAAGTCTGAAAGTGGCCAAAAAAAATTATTCAATGCTTTACCTAACTTTGGTGAAATAAATCAATAACACTAAAAATATAAATTAAATTTTAATGCAAATATTTTATAATGTTTTTCAATAAATAATCTTGAAAATGAATAAAACATTATCAAACATATTAACGAAATACTTTTTTTAATTTAAGGGACTTACATGACCGTTTCAAATAAAAGAAGAATTTTAATTATACGTCAAACACAGATAATTTTATTCCATTTCAACGTCGACCCACCCTTATTGAAAAATACTATAGACTATTATTTGGGAACACATTCAGGTGAAAATAATGAATTAAATAAATAAGTTATCTCATGAGTTGAAAAAAAGACGAAAGACTAAAATTGAAAAGTGTGCTTGCTGTTGAAAATAAATTATTTGTGCAACTATAACAACTAGTAATATTTTATTCTTCTTTTCTTACATTCATGAAATGAATTATTTAAATTAATATTTATTATAACCACCTAAAATGGATTCCCAAGTAGGAACAGCGCGATGTGT
Source organism: Eucriotettix oculatus (assembly GCA_034510155.1). Classification (NCBI taxonomy): domain Eukaryota; kingdom Metazoa; phylum Arthropoda; class Insecta; order Orthoptera; family Tetrigidae; genus Eucriotettix; species Eucriotettix oculatus. Next base: position 88,891,329 of record CM067378.1, on the reverse strand, counting down.
AATTTTTAATATGTTTATATATCTTACCTATGACTACTTGCCTGTGTTACTGACATCAGTTCTAAATAACAAATTAATTGTCTGTGTACTGAGATTTTAATAAAAAGAGACTGGTTTCCTAAACTTAGTCACAAAAATAAACTAATTTTCTGACAAAAATACGTCTTTTCTCTGTGGGTTAATAGTGAAAGTAGTTTAGCTCACAGTACAGAGTTACACTGTAGACGAGAATGGAAACCTGTAGCACGCCTTCACAATCTCTATCGCAGAGAACTGGCAGACAAGGATTTAATTAATTCGCTGTATTTTCTCTGTGTAATGTTAAAAAAATCTGAATCCTATAACCTCACTTATCCTCATTGTTTTGTGTAGGAGCCGCAGTGTCAGGAGCTGGAGCGGTTTCCGGAGGAAGACCTTCATACAACAAAGATCGCTGCTTTACTTTACTAGTCATCGATGACCAGAACACAGACTGGTAAGCCTTATAACAATTATATCGTGGCTTTTTAGCAGTACTCTTCCTCCACAAAACTCACCTCTTCTCTGAGAAATATTAAAATTAATTTGATAAATATAAGACCAATTCTCAGACTTTCTAAAATATGTTATTTTCCACAACTACGTCCCAAGTACCTTTTTTAAAACATTCATCAGTCTCTTTATATAGTTTCTAAAGTAACAGAGGTTAAAATTTCATATTTATCCCTCATAAAACGCATTAAATCATATAAAATAAGTTTAAACAGCCGTAGATAAAGCAGCATTAGCACAGACTTTTTTATGTTACTCAACAAATTATTGTAGATAGTTAATGTCGCTTGTAATTATTTGTGATTGGATTTGGGGTGACAATGCGTCAGAGGAAGCCAATGAGATAGAAACATGGGAGTTCATTAACAGAGACTGCGAGTGAGAGCGACTGCTGTCACTATATATAAGATGTATAAGACTAATTAGCGAAAGGGTCGCTATTTCCCTGTGTTAGTGAGTGTGTGTGATTATCCTAATTTATATACAACGTTCCTATTCAGGAATGGACGTAATAAATTTGTAATTTAAATATGAGAATTTGGTTCATAATTACTTTAGGTTTGGTGACATTTATTGCTAAATAAAATAATGTTCAAAATTTATGATTTAATATTAAATACTAAGCTTGATTCTTCGTTACAACATATAATGTAGAAGAATGTTGTTGCTTTTCGTTATACTTAAATTTATTAAAAAAGAAAAAATTGTTTGCTATTAGTGGCAATTATGTGGCAATTGGATAATTTTATTTTTGAATTAAATAGTATAAAAACTAGAAAGTCAAATTGTCATTTATGAATGAGAAAATTGTAAAATGTACTGAAGCGGCGTTGATTTGAGTAAAATATTTTTAATTGTCTGTAAATTAGTCATTTGATTTATTTTCGTGTAATAAAACAGCAGACGGAAAAGTAAAAATTTATTAAAAATTAGTTGTTTTTGATTACCTCAATATAAAGAATAATAAATATTTACCCAGATTTGTTTACTGAAAAGATTACACGGAAATATTTTACGTCGATTAAGTTATTGCATTCTTTTTGGTCGGCAATGCAGTTGACTTCTTCACCAAGGCAACAGATGTCCGAATGGAAACTCACTGCATTACCAACCAAATCACGCAACGCTTCCATTAATTTCCTATTAGAGTGAGTACTTTTAGGTTCCATTATACGTACACAATAGTTTCTCTGAAAAACAAGTTTACTTTTCCAACGAAATGTATGTAATGAAATACTTAATCAGTTTTATTCCTGACGATTTTCGATGGTGATTCTCAATAATTATTCAATAATTCAAACAAAAATGAGCTATGAGGTATGATACGTATAATTTTTATTTTCTTCCCCGTGATTTGCAAGCTGACTTCGTCCTTGTGACTTTGAGGTCGTTGTCCTCCCTGGTTAGCACATACACACAGATTGCGTAACTTCTCTCTCACATCGGTTTTTCTTTTTTATTTCCATTATTTCCTTGCTTGTGGGTCACGCGTCTGCTGTTGCTCAAGTCTTGCTGTATTTGCAGAACGAATCAATTCGTTTAGCGTTTCGCGCCTGTTTTAAATATTTGTCTCCTTCTTTCCTCTGTTTGTCCTGGTCCACTCAAAACCGAACCCGAAGAACGTCCGAACATTTTCCACGTTCAGGATTTGCGATTCCAATCAATGATAAATGATAACAAACCCTCCGACTTGTTAATCAAACTTTTTAGCGTTTCAACGGGGATAAAAATCAGCATGTATGATATTAATTCACCGGGAAAAAAATTAAAATCAGGAAATTATTTCGAAAAATGTAAGTTAGTTATGAAATGTAAATGATTTGATATACAATTTAAATTGTCTCTAATTTTCTATCGTCAATTAAGTTCATTTTTCCACTTTACGTTGCGTGGAAGATGGTTTCATGATAAGGTTTATTCCAAAGATAAAAATTCAACTTTCTCAACATTCACGTTGCTGGAGTGCTCTAGCGGTGATATTGAATACTTTATCGGACAAACACGGGCTTTTCTAAAACTCTTAAACCTCAGAGATAAAGGGACATTTCAATAATAAATTTGTAAATTATTTTATATATCTTCCAGCTATATTACTAGTCTCCTCATTATATCCTTAAACTCGGCTTGATGCGGTTATAAACGAAACGCCGATGACGTCACAATATGTCACGTATTCAAAATACAAATTCTAATATTTTTCTCAGGGCTAATATGTGGTTTCACTTGGAACAAAATAAACGACTATGCTACACAATAAATAAAGCTTACATGAATTTTAACAAGGTTGAATAAACAAACACACATCGACAAACTATACAAATCAAATGTTTTTACCCTTAGTTAAAAAAGATTGTTATCTAATGTTCACTGTTATAGACTTCCCAACCAAAGCATTTACATCAATCTCTGCCTTCTAAGACTCGTCTCCCTCCATATATTTTTGATTCAAATCAGATAAACCTCGTTAAAAAATCGGCCATCTGATCTCCAGAGATGTCACACCTCTCCGTCAAAGGTGATATCTTTCCTCCTCCGTCTCAGGCAAAGATATCTTTCTTACTTAAAACGCTTAAGTAACGATTGTTTACTCTCTAGATCATGTAAATAAAATACAACAAAACATAATTACAAATAGAAAGCATCAGAACGTTTATTAATAATGTATTGTGCTTTTCAGTCCTTAGGCTGGTCTGCTGGATCCCTCTATGCTCATCTATTCTTTTCATTTGTACATAGCTACCACATCACATTTCCTCCAAAATCTCCTTAGCGTATTACCGCCTTGACCTTCTTCTTCTGATCTTACCTCACAAACTTCCCTCTAATGCTAAGTTTACAACACCTTCATGTCTCAAAACGTGGCCTATTAATCTATTCCTTCTCTTGGTCAAAGTTCTCCATATTTTTCTCTCTTCCCCTATTATGGCTAAAACCTCCTGCTTAGTTACACTATTCACTCAACTGATTTTCTCCTAGAGCACCAGACTTCAGAATCTGCTGCAACTCTCATGGTCCACGTTTAACATATATTCAACTTATAATAGCCGTATGTTAATTTTTCTTCTTTAAGAAAACCTTCCTTGCCTGTGTTATCCTATTCTGTGTGTCTACTACACTTCTACCGGCCCTATTTATTTTGCTGCCCGAGTATCGAAATTCCTTAATTTTCTTAAAAATATCCCTTCCCTATCGAACAACCATTGTTACTCCATTATTTCCAATAATACATTCCATCAAATTTGTTTTCCCTCTATTTCGTCTATTGTTATCTTTTTGCAATATCACGTTCATACCATTTATTACTTTTTCTAAATCTTCTTCTGACAACAATATCATCGGAAAACGTTAGGATTTTCATTTCTTCTCCTTGAATTTTGATTAAAGTCATGAAACTTTTCAATATCGGCATAGTTAAATGGTTAAACATAACAAATAATACAGTACATGAAAGATATACTGTAATAGATTATTTTAATGTGTAGTGCTAAATAGTTATTCTCGAAACCTGCCGGCAGGGGCACCACCGACCGTAGTTGCTGAAAATATTAAAACTGTGGTTCATGCAAAAACTGATAGTAGGGATTTTTATCTTAAAGAATATGGGATCCGTCTACAGTTGTGTCCCAGATTGATACTTTACCTTTCTCATACTTTACCGTTTGTTTCTTTATGTTTAAACATTTACCTATAAATATTTTCTGAAATGTTTCATATAATTTTTAATTACTGTGTGCATGGTAGTAATATAGGTTACAGTGGAGCCGATAAATAACAAGACTGTTATTAATTAATAAGAAAGAAAAGTATAAAAGAAAATAAGAAACAAAAATAAATCAAGTATTTGAGGACGGAGAAATTCGTAACTCCTGAATGATTGGTCCAATATGGAGATCGGATTATATTAACTTATATCCACTGTTTCAAAAATAAATTTCTTCATTTCCTGAAATAAATTCCTTATTTTCCGGTTGCGTTCATGCATTGTATGAGTCAGGGTTCCAAGTCTTTGGCTGTTAAAGGGAAGGCTGCGCCCTGGAACATGATTCCAGCGAATACGCACGTGCCTCCGAGTTTTTGTGTCGCTGATGTTGGCGGCATCTAACTTTAATAGACTGTTGCTCTGCAGAATTCCTCGGCAACATGAAAGCTGAATCCCTTTTCTAAGAGTTTTTACGAGTGCCCAGGCAGTAAATCGCAATTATCCGCGACACTTTTCTCCCGCGGTAATAGTCTCCGGCGCGTTGCCAAGGTTTCGTCACCTGCAGCCTCCTCCCACACGCGCGCAGCCCGTGTTATAATTCACAGGTGAGATCACTCAAAACACTCGGCCAAACTACGGCGTAGTTGCGAAGAAATAAAAGGATTTCACGCCAAACTATGACTTACCACACGCAGCCGCGTTTCAGCGACGACACCACAAAATAATTTCATCTAACAAATGGAGATCGCGGTTTATATTTCCTATCAGATCGAGAATTTTCTATCCTTATCTTTAAAAAAACATTTTTGGCGCACCAGGAAATTTTTTATTTTTCCTTCTTTATTGAAAGGAGTGAACCCGCTACACAGAAGTGGCTGAAGAATTGCAAACTGCACAGGGGCGATAAAATAGGAAATACATTAGCATTACATTACACCTCTATGAAAAGCGATTCCTCTTAAAAAATTGAAATCTAAGACTGAACGACATATTTGTTTATTATTCTCTTAAATAATATTTTATGTTAACGCTTGTTTTAATAAACAAATATATTTGTCACGGCTTATTAACATGTAGGGGAAGTCGGGGTTGAACGGGACATTTATTGTTTAGCAATTTTTATATAACCATGACTTCATAAAAGTAATAAAAATTAGTTTATTCCATTGTTTACAAAGTAAGGTACTTAATTAATAAAAATAATCTTAAAATAAATAAATAAGATAAGAATATAGTCTAAAATCATTAAAAGCAATAGACGCACAAAAGGGAGCACAAACATACATCGAGAAACACAAACACACGCAATGGAGTTTTCACTGCTTAGAGCTGCGTGACCAGGAACATGACCTTTCGTAGTACCTCCAGGCAATACATGAAACAAACAAACAAAAAAGCAGAAAAAATGTACATAAAGTTTAAAGCTATGTAGTAGGTTATTTTACAAAGCAACACATTCGACACTTTTGCAGGAACCTTCATTTTAAATATTAGGGGGACGATTAAGAAAATCCGGTGCAGAGTAAAACGCGCCATTTTATAGTATAGTTTTACTCTGCTTCACGAAACTTTTGTAGTTATTGTTCTTGGCCTCTGGAGGAAGAAATTATGAAATTATTGTGAACACAAGGCGATGATGACCTTAGAGCTGAACGATTTCTGGTCGCGTGTTCATGAAATTCGCCATTCCTCTGAAACAAATTTATGTTCCGCTTTACAAACATTAAGATTTCATGAATATATACGCTTGGTAAAGTAAGTATTTGCAAAGTGTTGAAGAAAGGCTTGCAGCTCGATCTAGAATTCATATTAGAAAGTATTTTAACGGCACGCTTTTGCAACTTAAATATTTCATTGCTTTTGGATCACATAATTTGTATGAAAATAGGCGAAATAAACCCTTTTAAGTACTGTTTGAACGTCTTACATTAGAGTTCCGAGAGAATAAAAAGCTGAACTTAGTTTCCCAGCAAGTAGATCTCCATGGTTATTCCACTTTAATTTATCATCAATTCGAAGGCCCAGGAATAATAATTTATCTACGAGTCTCTTACTAGCATCAGCACTAAACTGAACTAACTTAGTCTTATCAAAGTTGAGGGATAATTTATTCACATTAAACCAAACATTTAGACCATCCAGGGTGCTGCTGTCTACTTTCTTAACTATATTATCGAAATTTTTATCTGAAATAACTATATTTGAGTCATCTGCGTAGAGAATTAAATTTGGAGGATGTACGTATCGTGGAAGATCATCTATGTATACGGGACAAAATAAACGCTATTTTGATTTATTTCCGAGGTAAAGAGATGTTGATTTTTGAATTTTCAGCCCACGACTCCCAATTCTCCGATATTGTCGAATTTCTACGACTTTACGGCGCCTGGGTTTACCATTTACTTTTATTTTGTTGGAATTTTCCATTTAAAAGAAATTGGATATGTATCAAATACCACGAATTTCACTTAAATACATTAGTTATTTATGACGCATCGTAATTTAATTAATTTAAGAATAATTTAGTGTCACAAAAATGTAATTATTTAAGGTGCAACGGAAAGAACTCTCCAGTCACAGTTACGTTTTCTGCAGGAAATCTTAGGCAACCCTTTTGCTCTTTATCCGAGTGTCCGATTTTCTTCGGAGGCACGAACCCTGAGGAGAGAAATCTGTGCAACTGTGCACGCCGATGAAGGCAATCGGAAGCAAACAATAGAAGAGCCGGAGAGAGTGTTTGCAAGAGGTTCAATGAGATTCGAGAAACTATTTCATTGCAAACATATTCATCCTATCCGTCTTCGTTCCTTACTTCAAATATACATAAATGATATTTAAAACACGGTATCGTTTATTATACATTTAATTTAGGGTTTTTGTCTTTTTTGGTCATTATATCCCTAAAATCTTTAGGAATAAACGAATTATAAATCCTCATAAGCTTACCGAGAACCATAATTAGTGCACACGCGAACCCAAGCTCATTGAAAATTAAGTGTCAAGATACATCCCGTGCCCTTTTTATTAGAAGGGCACAAGTGAAGCCACTGAAATATCCCTGAGGACGTTACGCGAGCCTGGTCCTACAGAAATGATAGGATCATTCCGTCTTAATAGGCTCGTCTCTCCTGCTATTAGTCTAAAGTACGGAGCAAGGGCAAAGCTAAGAGCTGTGACGTCACAGAACCGACGGCGGCGGCGTCGCCTTCAAGACGCTTAAAGGTCGTACCATCAACATCAGCAACTCACTTTTACCATACATACATAATATCCTCGCAACACATTTTGTTATTAATTATTGCTCCTCTTCATAATAAATACCTTTTTTTGCATTTAAGTAATTATTCAATTTATAAATGGTTTGCGTATTAGCTAATTTCCCGGCGGATCCCCTATATTTATTGTGAAAATCTGAAAAATGAATTAATTCACACTAAGATCTTGGTCTACACGTGATTTGACTGAAATCCAGAGTGTTGCGTTTATTGAACCACTAACCATTTGATAGCCACACCTCTACCTAGTTTGCTTCTGGAGTCAGCTTCAAACTGATGACTGTACCGAGTCAATAAATCTCTTGGAACATTAATTATCAGGCTACATTAAAAAACTTCCAGTGCATTAAGAAAAGGAAAAATATACCCGGAATTAAGTCGCGATATATTAAAGAAATAAAATATATTCCCCTAAATCTAATTGAGCAAAACAATTCCGGTATCTTAACGGAGAAAATGATACCGAAGTGAAGAATAATCGCGGTAGAAACAGTGAGTCTTTGGTATTTCATTCTTCTTAAGGGAGAGAAACATATTTCTGCTTGCATATGCTAAATTGTACCTCTTCTTTAAGTATTTGACACAAAGATTTGTTGAATTTACTCGGTATCCATCTATTGCAAATTATTTGAACTTCATCATCGTGACGACTCTGGCACCTCTGACAACGAGAGGGGAAAAATTTGGTCTGAAAGGGGAGAAGAAATTATCTAAATCTTTAAAAGACGGAACTTAAACTCCCGTAGTGGAGTCTCCCGGCGGGAGCGCTTTTGGGCATTTTAATTCAGGTCTGCAGGCATTACTGCACAGAAAAAAGGGGGCCGGATAGCAGGTCAAAAGGTCATTTTTGAGAGATAAATAGCCCTGACATCATTACGCACTCCAATCATCATCATAGAAAGAGCGAGAAATAACTCAAATAAAGAGGAAACGAAAGTTCCCATTCGGCCAGCGGGACCCAAAAGTTCCCTTTCGTCCGATAAAGACAAAAAGTTCATTCTGTGGAGTGAGAAATACAACTCACATAAATTCCATCGCAATAGGCTGAATAATATATATATATATATATATATATATACATGACGTACAAATAATAATACATTCAATTTTATTTATATGTATTGGGAATGGGCGACCAAATTTAAAAATTGTTAGCAGCTACTATTTCCGATTATTTTCCTTTAGGCTTATTATTGTGTGACGCAGGAAAGTTTTGACGGCCAAAAGTGCAATTCGACAGTAATTTACTATTGTTTATATCACTCTTTTTTTTTAGTTTTCTGAAATTTAACATTGATGTTGTAAGGTTTTCATCTTGTTCTTCGTAGTCTATTTAATTCTAAATTCTGATATGAGCTGACTCAGTGACAATTACCTCCTTCCCGTTTTTAGTATAACAAAGCAGGTTTTGTATAAATTCTCTACCAACCGATGGTATTTTTTTATTTATTTTTGAAGCTATATACTGTATTTCTCGCGGCGTATTTGTGCGCGATTAAAAGTTGCTCGTTGTATCTGGAAACAGTTTCTGTGCTGCAAGTAAACAAGGCTTCGTGTTTGAGCAAGCAAAACAGAAGTCAAGGGGGAAAAAGCTGCAAACATTTGCATCTCGACGCACACAGAGTGAAAGAGTGGGGAGGAGAGGAGAGGGGGAGGAGAGACCCACTGGAGTTAATGTCAAGGCCCTCTTACTCATGTAAACGTAAAGGTGATGACATATTTGGGAGAACGCGTTTCTCTCAAAATGGCAATTAAGTGTGTGAAATAGCTCCAGAATTTTCTGACAGCTTTATGGGAAAGTAATAAACGGAGATCAGGTGGCAATTAAGATAGCGATCTGAAAGTCTGCGTGGAATTTGACGTCTCTTTCTTAAATCAGCAATAAGTAGTAGAGAGGTTGTTCATCTTCAACAGTTGAACACTCACATGAACTTTAGATCTCTGGTACAAATTTTTCTTCCAAAATTATGTAATTAATTATACAGCTTAATTTACTGTTTTTTAAATTTGTAACGGATCCTAGTCTTTAACCAATAAGTGGGCAAGACCAGCCATCAGCGGCTGCACCATTTCTCCTTATGATCCAGAAACTGCCAATAGAAGCATCTGGAATGCCATTGTCTGCTGTAATAAACTCAAGGATATATAATTGTGTCATGTCATTTACTTTCAGCATCATTCTGTGTCGGTTTTTTGGCTGAGAGACCTGCACGGCACATGCTTCTTTAGCCTCCCATTCCACGGGATACGCCATGTATAGCTGCCAGTATGAAGCATTCTTAGTCTCGTGTTGGGGTAGATAGCAGGCGGAACTCGAGATTCGGTAGCTACTCATCTGGTTGGATATACAAATTTCCTATTGCTGAATTTTTTTCGGGATCATTGAGACCTTCATCTCGCTGTCATATTCGCCTTTCAGATCCCTTAATGAAGCCAGTTTAATTGGATGCGTTGAGCTTTAAATCATTCACACCGGTGACTGTACCATTAAATCTCTACAATAAATTTTGAGGTGGTTAAAGACTAAGCAGAATGAGTATTAGTCATATTCATAATGAATTCCCTGAGAACATTGCCTTATATAATAGATGACCAGGGACTGACTGTTCTTCCTTTGAGTGTTCTGAAGGGAGGCGTCTTATGACCTGTTGTCTGGCTTGCAGGTCCAAGTACTTCCGGGGTAAGCGCCTGCAAGGCGACTTTGACATCCGCGTGGAGCAGGCCGAGTTCAAGGAACTGTCGCTGGTGGCGAGCGCCGACACGGGCGCCACGGTCAGCATGGCGGTCTTCCGCAACGGCACCAAGGTGGTGCGCTCCTTCAGGCCCGACTTCGTGCTCATCAGGCAGAACCTGCGCGATGCCGGCGAGGACAACAAGAGCCTCCTCCTCGGCCTCAAGTACGGCGGTGTACCCTCCGTCAACTCTCTGCACGCCGTCTACAACTTCCAGGTCAGATGCGAAACGTTCTCGATAAAGCTGTATTTTATTTCCACTGGAAGTACATTATAAACATGGCCACCCCGTCTTAATGGCATGATTGGAACTTTTCGTACCACAAAAAGAGTGACGCTCTGCTCAGAAAATTGTCACAGCCGATTAAACCGCTGATCCCGACTTTATCTCTTATCTCCTGACTGTTCTCATATTTCATCTCTCATACATGGATCAAGTCGCAGAGATATCATAATGATACAAACAAAAAAGAAGTCAAACTCAACTTAGAAGCAAACGTGTCGCTTTTTGGACGGAAATAAAGAGGATAGTCTCACAACAAAATCTCCTAAATTCATCACCGCGAACACTATTTTTCTTTCTTTTTTAAAAAAAAGTAAATACAAAATGCTGAACGAAGTAAAAAGTAGGATATTTTATATTATTGTGTTCCTTTCATTCTTCTTTCTCTTTCTACAAGCGTCCAATGAAAACCAAATGGATTACAGAATTATACGAGCGAATGAAATCATTAAAGGAACCTAAACATGGAAGGTCAGGATAAAAGAAAAATAAATAATGTAAACAGAAACTAACAACTGATAACCACTTACTTAGTTCCAAGATGAAACCAAATAACAAATTCATGAACGGAAATGGTCCTTCAACAACGTTCTTAGAGACATTTTATGTCAATGAAGCAGACACTTCAATATGTGATCTTTCTATGTGTCTTCTTTTTCTTTTAACTAACTTGCCTTCGTTTTTATGGTATTCTAAAATTGATTACTATTGTTTGTTGTTCCCCACAGGACAAGCCGTGGGTGTTTGCGCATTTAGTGCAGCTTCAACGCCGCCTTGGCAAAGAGAACTTCCCTCTCATCGAGCAGACCTTCTACCCCAACTTCAGGGAGATGGTGAGTAAGATCTGAACAGATGTCAATTACTACTGTAGAAGAACGATCAAATGGAAAAGTTTTCATTTACTGAAATAATCAGTTTTGGGTAGCCTCGACCCTCCTGGTTAAACTTAATTGGAATAGTTGGAAGATTGTCAAATGATCGATTCTGGAAGGAATTTAGAGACATATACAAACGTTATCTCCAAAAAAATATATATTTCCACGGTTAATTGAAGGGTAAGCTATTCATCAAGATCTATTTTTGGTAATAAAAGAAGATATTGTGTGTAGATGAAGTTCTTTGGTAGGTGAAGATCTTTAGTATAGATGAAGACTTCACCTTCTTCCTGATCCAAGACTCGTCGAGTATTTCACGAGTGGTCAATCTTGACTTCACGTATTTGTTAATTACTTTATTATTTTATTTCGCTTTACTGTTGCTGTACTGCTTTACTCGCCGGCCGCTTCTATTAATAGTGTCTCTGCTTGGTTAGTGTTGATCCGCTGGTGCTGCTGCTGCTGACGTAATTCGTTCAGATCGTAAAGAGCGAACAGAGAGAAAGCGGGGGAGTCAAGGGCAGCCTAGAAACGAATCAGACGGAAAAAATAGGACACTGTATCACTCTGCCGTTTTCCAGAAAGTTCCTTCGCTCTCTCGCTCTCTCAAAACCGCGCGTTGGCATTCCTGGGCTGATTTACTACGTTTTCATAACCTCGTTGTGCACTCATCACGAAGACTGAATTCCATCAAATTCTTCCACAACGTTTCTTCTGAAGCCCACAGAAACCAAAATTCATTATCCTTCCTTATTCTTCTTAATTATTTTTCCTTCGCGTCTTTCTTTCCCCCAGGTTTCAATTCTTATTATTTTCATTCTATTTCTATGATAGTTTTTAGATATCCTTTATTTTCTACAAATATTTTTCTCTATCTTAATCTCCTTCGTTTCTTTCGTTATTTATTGTATTCTCCAACACGTTTTCTAAGGTTTGCTCTGCATCTCTTTTAGGGAAATACAAGGCGGTATCCTTCAACTATAGTATAGAGACCCTAGTTAAGTTTTGGCTGTTTTATTATACAGCATCATCCCTTTCAAATACCCTCGTATGTTATTAAAGGGGAGTTGTCACTCCTTTTATACCCTACTGTAGCTCGTGACTAAAGAAATAAATTCCTTCATCTCATCTTCGCACATTTTAATATTTGAACCTTCATTCCCTCCATCATTATATTTGTGTCGCTATTTATTCTATTTTCCTTCAATTCATTCTTTTACTTTTTTTCGCTGAATTTTAATTTTCTCTCGTTGATTCATGTTTAATCCGGTCATTGCTCATTAACTCCAGATTTATATATTTTTTGTTCTCTTATCTCTTAATTCGTTCTTTCATAATAATATACATTCTCTTTTCACTAATTTTTCCCTCTAAATTCCTTTTTCCTCCCTATTTTACTGTTGTTATTAATTCATTTAATTTGATTTTCATCAGCTTCTTTTCTTTTCCTTGTATTATCATTCCCTATATTTTCTGTTAGATACTTTATCCTACTTTAATATCCTTAATATTAATTTGATGTTAACTTTCAAATGGTAAGAATGTATCGTCTACATAAATACAGAAATTAAGGTCAATGTGTGTATATTATAGCCACCGAGTAAGAGGAAACAATTTCTCCTACTTTAAGTTACTAAATTAGGGAACAGAGATCAGAACTTTACGTTTTTCTCACTATAAAATAAGTTTCAATTCGTGCGTCTTTAAAATTCGTTGATTAAAGTGGAAGGCAAGATAATGAAATGAGGTAACGCATTTCAAAAAAAAAATTTCAAATAGTTTATTACAATAAATACACAATTATACATATACAACTTCTAGAAAAAGGATTCATGTTTGGTCAGTCTTATACATAGAAACTAGTCATGATATTTACTATCCTGCCGTAGAAGTACAAATTCACGTTAGGTTGAAAGAAACTTTCAGCGCTTGGCTGTTCTGTGAGAGTTTCCCAGTTCCTCCGAGAAGCAGACAAGTGGCAAATTAAGACTTTAGAACTTTCAGTAAGCACCATTCTTAATTATTCATCATTTTCTGTAAACAATTTCACGGCCGCCCGCCATATTGAACTAACCTCACTTCACACTTTCCTCATCACCTGTTTTCTCACACCGTCTATTTCTTGGAGAATATCGGGAAATACATTTAATAAACAAGTAATCAGCAAACAGCGTTGCTAACTATCTCAAAAATCATTATTTAAAAAAATCACGTCCCTCTTCTTTGCGGGAAATGAAAAGCTACCCTAAAAAATGACACGTACATCTAATACTTATTTTTTACATTAACTACTTATTACAATGTAAAAACAAATTTGTACTGAACAGATATATCCTACAATGTTTTCTTACACGAAGTTAGTTTAGTCAATAAGAAAGGTTTATACGTAACCCACGTAGAAACACAAGTAATCAAGAGGGGACAAAAATGCACTTTTCTTACAATTAAGTAAATCTTGAGGGCCAAAGGCAACGATACAAATTAAAAATGAACGTAAAATAAAATAACTATGGAGGCAAAAAAATTGAAAATATCTTAAACGTTGGTTGATCTAGTGAAGGTATATCAGAAAAAGAGAATAGATAAGAAAAAATATTTCAGGTACCCAAGGAAATCGTCATAAGACAGCGGGAAGGAAACCGTTGAAGAGAAATAAAATAAAGGAAGGGGTAAGGAAGAAAATGTGTCTAGGAAACAATCAATTGACGAATTATAAGGTAAAATAGAGGAAATAAATTAAATTTTTGGGGTATTTTCAAGTGACAATCATTTAAGGTTAAAATGACTGTAAGGAAGATGATTAACATTGAACATTCATCGAATACAAATATGAAGTACTGTGACAATGACGGAAGTAGCAACCATTACAACTTTCATAAAAATTAAAGCCAAAGGAGAATAGATCTAAAATGACGTCATTAGAATAGCAGTGCTGCAATTGCTCAATAACACGTCTCTGAGACTCGTACGTTCCAAGATTCCTCACCAGTCGTCATCATATGAGATTCCACAAGAAATCAGCAACCGGCGTCATCCAGAAGACGGCGCTGAAATTCTCAAGTGGTGTCATTGAGATTAGTATGAGGATCTTGAATGGCGTCATCAAGGTTCCAAGACGCGGACGAGCGGAAGGAAGGAAGGAAGGAAGGAAGCAATGCTTCCGCCGTTCAACAGATGCACATGCACACGCGCGGGTTATCGTTGCTATTTACAATATCTTTGACCAGAGGAGGAGCGAGCCTACTACGGCAGCTGAGGCTTGGCCTTGGCCTTGCCCATGCAGCTGCGGAAGAACTTGTCGACGGTCCAGCCACAGTGGCCTCCGGGTTGTTGCATGCAGATGGCGTGGTTGGCCTGGCAGTCCTCGTTGCCGAAGCCCCTCCTCCAGGGCTGCGTGTACCAGAGGCAGAGGTCGTTGGGCACGGGCACGCCGGGATGTGGCATGCCCATCACCACCTCGCACTGGCAGCTCTGGCGGTACAGCAGCCGCAGTCCCTTGCGCTGACGCCGAGACACGTGGTCCCAGCGCTCCGCCATGTCGCACAGCTGGACGTACGCTTGGCCGCGCACCACGCGTCCCGACAGCACGTACGTCGATCCCTGCGTCAGGTCGACGCCGCACATGGAATCGTGCAGCGGCGACGACAGGTTGCCCGTCTTCAGGACCTCCATCACCTTGTTGTTGCCCTGGAACACGTACCATTCACCAGATCAACTCTCTCTCTCTTCACTTGAGTCAATATATTAAAGATTTAATTATAAAATGCGTGAATACAGACATACAAATTTGCTTAAACAATTTTAAAGATATTGGGCTTCTATTTCTCTCACGGGGAAATTATTTTGAGAAAATTTAATTTACTGGCACATAAACAAAACTTAATATAATTATCTCATGCTTGATTCTCCAGAATACAGTCGTAGAAATTCCTTCAAAATCTTATGGTCCCGGTATTTTTTAAGATCACTTCAATCTTTCTTTAAAAAAAACATGGAGCTATTATTACCAGTAATAAGTCACACCACTTCCTCATTATCGTGAAGTAATGTAACGATTTCTTTTCAGAGACATAACTATTACGGTACGTAATTGTATATATGAATATATCTATTAAATGAACTACAAATATACGGATAGTCGTGAACGACATCACAAAAAAAAATGTTCTACTTTAAAAGATAAACCGAATCACTGTAGCATATCCAAACCTCTCAATTATAAAAACAAATTCTTTACAGTCATTAATTTTATTTTTTTAGTTAGAAAAACAGGTGAAATTTCATGGAAACAGTATTAGATTCATTTCAGTGAATCGGGAGCGAACAGTGGGTCAAAATATACGTAAATATTGGAGGAGCGAGTTGTTTCGATACGATCATTAAAGAGAAATATTTTGTCCGAGTTCTAGTAAAACGACCTCATGTAGAATATCTTTGAAATGGCGATTCTTCAACTGGCTGAAGAAATAGGTATACTTTCTAACAAAGAAATAACAGTCACTTCACGTTCTGAAATTCTTTAAAATAAGGAGAAATTTGAGAGTTCGCTTAAAAAATTGCTAGGTATTGTTATCGGCGAAAGAAACTTTTCAGATTAAAAATGAAAATAATAAGAACCATTTCTAATCAAAATCGTCTTCAACATTCAGCCGTGAATATGAATTGAGTAATACATCTCAAAGAAGTTATCGCGATTTTGCAGAAAATAAACTTCCTAACACAATGTCATAATTTAGATTTAGTCGTTTTATAATAGGTTACTAGTTTTTTTATTGTTTTAAATATTTATTACAAAATTATTTTTTAAATAGCAGGTACAACATTTGGGTGTAAGGTCAATTTCATTAACTCATTAAAATGTAATGTTTTGTATAAATTGCTCTTCAACCAGACATTTATACACGCCGTTCACCGGGAAAGACCACGTACTTTAATTTTATATAGAACAATTTTCCATGATTATTATTGGTTAAAATTGTTATTTTATATTATTTTATGCTCAAGTTTCTCTTGAAGCTTCGGGGTGGCAGTTTCAGGGGTTGTCCTGTGGTGGTAGAAACGCTATGGAAATATAGAAGCGCGATGAGACAGACATACATGGTTAACGACACCATCAAGAATTCTTTCTACGGTTTCACCCAAGCCAAATTAAAAAAATCTCTCTTTCACCGTCAATAACTTCAAGAACATATTAGAATACGTGAACCAATGACTTAACGTCAGCACTACAGGTCTGTACCCAGAATAATGAAAACAAAGATTAATAATTGTCTCATATTATCAGTAAAAGGTTCCTATGTATATTGCCTACATTTAATTTCTATTCAAATATATTTCAATACTATTTAAACGGTAATATGGCGTATTGTGTTTTTTTTTCACATGATCTTTCTCCAACGGAGCGTTCCGGTTCGCTTGCTCTTGTCGTGAAGTGATGGATGAATGCCCTTATTACTCTTCTCCGATTGCGATCGCCTTCGAGATCACGATCCGCCTCCTTCGCCACATAATCGTGTTTACGCTTCACGATCTCACGGGACCAGTTTTATTTGCTTGGTCCGAAAATAATATTTATAACTCTGCAAATGGCCGACTGCAACCTTCAACCCAAGTTTCCACCTCCACATCTCCTAAAATGAAAAGACTGGGAACGTTCCATGAAACGATTTGACCAAGACCTCCACGTCGTGTTTAGTGGTTTTCTCATTCACGATATTCAAAGTTATTCGCCATTCGGTCTAGTTGTTGAAACCTTGGTGAAGCGTTACTCAAATCGTTTCTTCGCTAAGAGTTGAGACCTGATACCTTCTGGCGGTTTGTTGAACTCCACTTTTCCTTTCATGAAGACCGCCGGGAGTGTTTTGTTGTTCCCTTGAGTTGTCCTCCGGTATTTGGGACAAGGTGTTTTATGCTCCACCACACAGTTTTCACTTCTCCACCTCCCACCCTTCCTTCCTCGCTACTCAAAGAAGCTGAATCATTCGTCACCAAGGCTCGTGTTGAAGAAATAGGCACATTTCCTGCTTTCAAGTTCCTTACTGAACACAGAAAGTGCAGTTAACCAGAAGCTTGGTCCAAAATCCTTATCTTAAACGCGACTATATTCATGAACCCGGCAAGCTTAATAATGTCTAAAATATTGATGTGGGTTGAAATTCTTATTAATTAAGAACTAGAAGGAAAATAATATACTTCGAGATTAGAAGGCAACGAGTAATCCCTATTTTTTCGTCAAGAAATGATATCACGTGGCGACGGACAAGATGGTGGCGAATGATAAAGACGTTCTGTGTTTGTAATTTTTGGTACGTCATGTATGGAAGTAATATTACTAATATAAGGCAATTTAATTGAACCGTCCACGTTTTCACATTCATATGTATGAAGACGCAGATCCCATTCTCACCTTGAAGACGTGCTTGAGGTTGTAGGTGTAAGTCTGGAGACGCGAACCCGCGATCGGTATCTTATGTTGGATGTGCGCCACCATAACTGCAAATAAAGAAACGTAGAAATTCACACGTTAGAAAATACAAATTAATAGCATTTATAGCTCACAGGTGAAAATGATAGAAAACAGAGGAATTATATATAGAGTTTAAAGACCAATCGTGATTCTTACCGAATTCCGCATTGCAGAAATGTGCCTGAGGATGAGAGGGCATGCAGGAACACGCTAAAGCTACCTGCAGGCCTGCCAACATGGCCAAAACTGCCGTCAACAACTTCATCTCTGTAAACCTGAAACAGAGGGATAAAGGAATTATCAAAAAGAGAGGAAGATTTTAACATAGCACTATGGAACAACGATACGCAATTGATTTGGTGGTAGGAAAGCACCAAAATGCTAAAGGTCCAAAGGGAAATAAGAAAAAGTACGAAACGAATCCAGCTTATAAAGAAAAGGGTCACTACGATCAAGAACCTCGCCGGATTAGGAAGTCGAATAGAAAATCTTTAAAAATATTGTAGATGAAGGAAGTCATGGATATTTGCATTATTCACACAGAGACAGAAAGAAAGAAAGAAAGAAAGAAAGAGAGAGAGAGAGAGAGAGAGAGAGAGAGAATCTGAAACACTGTGGATAATAATTATAAAAAAATAACCTACTAAAATACTTTGGCAAATAAGAGTGGCAAAAAGGAATAATCGTAAATTAGAACTCAAAGAGAATAGAAACATAAGACACGTCGGAGAATTAGATGCCCTGGTCGAGAGAGTGAAAACTTAATGTGAGAAGTCGAGTGAAAGAAAAAAGCTAATTTATAAATAAAACATCAATATTAATTTGGAATATATTACCACTGCGATGAGGTTGAAATCGCAATATGGGTAACTTAACAATTCACTGCAAGAGACCATGAGTTTTTTTATGCTACTAATAAAGGAGAAAACGTTTTAAGTGACATTATAATCACAGAGATTCTATTCGTCTCAACAAGCAAAGTCCTTGTGTAACTTCACTTGAAGTTAATTCATGAAGCGATCGTCAATTAGACGAGGGTAGTCGGGAACTGTTATTGTACCTTGAGGAACGGCGGGGCGATAGTTGAGCCGCCTCCATCATCCTTATTATTATTGCGAAACGTGAACTCGCCCACTCCGCTGTAATGAAGATTAATAACCTGTCTCAGGCAGAGAGAGGGGGGGGATGGGGGGAGAGAGAGACGGCTATCTCATAACCTAGAGGGATCGCCAGCAGAACTTCCATGGAGAACTGGACTGACATCTGTCACACACCACGTTAAGCTCTTTATATGGACACCGTGATATTATTTTAACTGAACGTGCTGCAAATGATATTAGAGGAACGAGAGCTAAAATTCTGGGAGGGGGAATTCATTGAGAAGAAACTTTATCGATTAGCAACTCGAGTCACGAAGAACTTGGACGCTGCAGCCACTAGAATAAATACCTCAGCTACTAATGGGGAGATAGTTTCAGCTTCTCTGCCCTTCTTGGCGTTTCCTTCCCCCTTATTTGTCGATGTTTTGCGGACTGTGATGCTGACGTCATCTGTACGCCGAGTATTCTTCAGCACGCTTTTGTCTGGATTTAAGCTTGGCCACACACGACGTATAAACGTACTCGCCCACATTTCTCTTTTCCTAAACTAGACATTAGCCGAGGAAGTTAGATGACTCGACGAGATCTCAGCTGCCTCAAGGGACGAAGATTCCCTTGAATGCTTGTCGTTGTACCCAAACACAAAAAGAAAAGTATAAAGTAAGTTCTGTAGTAACTTCTCCGAAATTTTTCGCAGCGTGTCCTGTATAAACGAGGAATTAAGTAGTGAACATTGGAGTGGAGGAATACTGAAATATCAGACCTCGGAGTACGTTACTTTCTACCAACGTTAACCTCTCAACTATTCCACAGGAATTGTTAACACTCACACCTACAGGTTCACAGGTTCAAAGTTCCAATGTAGCACGTCAGCAGCACCGAAAAAAATGGCGTTGGAATTTATTTACTTGTTCAACAGCCATCAGACACAAAGACACTGTTTGGTAAAAATAATCACTCTCACAGGCTGTGAAACGAATTTAGAGAATTGTTGACAATTTCGAGAAGCAGAGAAATAAACGCCCAATGACGTAATCGTTTAGTCAAGGAAGCTACATTACAACAAACTATCATCGCAGACTGCGAGAACTCTCTCTGTGTGTAAGGGCGAAGTCTTTATGCATTCATATTTCTAATTTCTCAACATACAACTTCGTCTATACGGTTTCAAGAATAGGGTAGAACCAAAATACACTGACGGACATCTCAATTGTTTTTGTTTCAATTATTTCTTTAACTATTGTCTCTTTAACGACGGCTACGCACAGATATTATAAATTGCTGCATATTTTATCAAACAGCACTCTGAATCCTCGATTTAATGTTGACGATGATGTCATCGTCTGTTCTTATCTCTTTCCAACTGTAATTAAGTCCCGTATCTCTTGGCTGCCTGTTTTACGGCAATCCTTGCACGTCTTCACGATGTGAGATAAGAAAAGTCACCAAGGCCGCACAATAAGTGCAAAAGAAGATTCAAAGTTAAACCGCTCTCAAATACCAAAAACAAGATTGAAAATAAGGATTTCCCATTACCGAAAATTTGTATTTAAAGAGCTATCACAATAAATCTGGAAACTAAATAAAGGTGGATATTTCTAAAAAATATATACGGAAAATTTCATTGTGGTCAAAAGAGTTCACACGAGAATATTGGAAGTATTTTATGTTGAGTTGTTTCAGTTGTTGAGGTTTCGCATTCCTGTAAACGCTGCCTGAATTTTCCCGCTGTGGCAGCAGAAGCAAAGTCCGCCGACGTCCTGGATTCCTCTGGCGTCCCTTACTATAAAATACGCGACTATTGCATCATCAGAACGTTGAAAAATAATAATTGAACTAAGAAGAGAGCTGAATTTTCTGGTTAACCACATCCCCTCTCTGCTAAGATGCTTCAGTTTTCATTTATTATCGAGTATGGTCTCTTGAAACGGTGTCGTACTTTTCTCCATATCTTACTAGATGACAACATTATGATACACGCAGTCTCAGATTTTTCTACCTGTTTCAGATTTCCCGTCTAGTTTCAAACATGTGTGAGAATGAGCCTCGCCTTGCCTGAGCAATTGTACTAGTTACCTGTGACCCTTGCGCTTGTTTCTCTTCTTACACAACTCGACTCAGTCGCCCTTCACTTTGCTGTCCGACTTCTCCCCAACGTCCTCTCTATCTCACTCATCTAGATTCAAACAGTCACAATGTCTTTATTTCTAAATTTATAGCATTAGATAGCTTTCGAATATGGAAACTAAAAAGAAATATCGGATTAATATTTCAAATATATTACTAAAATTTATACCAGATAGTACACAAAATAAATTATTGCTTCCTTCGTCCTTTGGTCTACAGCCCATTGAGGGCCTGGGCCTATCGAGCCGACTGTGGACTGCATGACACATTCCGAATTTGGAGTGACACGTGGTCAGCGTATTGATTCTCCAACAGTCTTAATCTCGGTCTTCGCGACCATGACGACAAAAACATCCAAGCCCATGCCAGGATTCGAACCCGGGACCAAAATAAATTATGGTTAATACAATTCTATATTATAAATATTGGGAAAGACTGGTATAAGTTCTAAATGTAATTGACACTTGAAAAACAGTCCACTAATTTATGGCTACTTTTATTAAAATTGTCTGTCAGTGTTAGAGCAACTTTCGGTCACAAAGCTGGTATCAGCAACACTAAGTCAAATCAAATTAAACACATCTTGGTCATACATTTGCGTATTAGATTAATGGATTTACAATGCAACTAGTGATGAATGTATGTGTTGTGATTATGGCCTAAGGACGAAAGCTCTTGGATGTTATAATTTTAGAAATATGGAAATTGAGTCTGCTTTCAATGGTTCTTAATGAAGTTTTTTCAGTCTCAAGAAAATGCCCACTTTGGTGCAATTTTTAAGAAAAAATTTTCGTTATAACAAATATTGAAGAGATTTTCCACATGGATTTCTTCAGCGTCGACATCCTTCCTTTCAATAGGAAACTCATTTTAAAAAGAAAAGAGGGGTTTTGTGTGGGCCATTAAGGTGGATTACAGCTGAATGAAAGTCTTAAACCGGCTCATATGAACAAGAGGTCACGGCGTCACAGAGTATTGAAATCTCTCGCCCGCGCTCCGAGGACTGAGGAGTGGAGATGCAGCCAGGGCAGTTCGCGGACTTTATTGTCAGGGTCATCACTTCACCATTTTCATGTGCAGTTTCCTTTGGACGTTGAAGCAAAAAAGATTTCAGTGCGAAAATTACTGGTTCCACGGTCATCCATTTCGAGAATATGGTCGCGGTAACAACGAAAAATGATATAAAACGGCAGTTTGAAAGTTGTTTCGCTGAGGTACAAAGCCATTTCGTGCTTTTGGACCGGGGCTAACGTTAACGCGAGTGCTTCTTTTATTGTGGACGTGGTCTGCGGCTGTGAACGGAGGAGGAAGATGACAGCTCGGATGGGAGAGAAGGATATAAATAACCCAGGCACAGAGGGATTCGCGGAACTCGACTCGCAGAGTGGCACAAACGCACCCATTCACACACACAGAAGACACCATTGTCAACCAGGATCGTGACATAATCGGCAAACACAGGCGGGCTCTCTGGCGGCTACTCCGTGAAAATAGGGGGAGGGGATCAACAAGAAACCGGCACCGAGCTCAGAACTCACTGCTGATGCGTGGCGAGAGGACGGAAGAAGGAACAGAGCTGCGGCTAATCATCTGGAGTGATGTTGCAATGAGTTTCCTGATCATCAACGCATTCAGAGTTGTACGAATAAACCTCTTTGTCGATATTCATAAACAATCGTGGCAATTTCGGTTATTTCTCCTCTCGTTACTTTTTCCTGTCTAGCTCAAGTCCGTTTGCCATTTCTCCAATTGCGGCAATCCATTCATAGAACAAACACTTTCTCTCGAGGTGTATATATTCCATGGCCTTCTCGTCTGTTGAACGTAGTGCTGCATCCTGTTCTCAGTCGCAATTCCTTTCTCCGAAGACTATCGTCGTGTTCTTCTTTGTACTGTTGTTGTCCACCTCGGAGTTTTTCTGACGAAGGCGCTCCCTGCATTCCTTCCTTCCAGTCCGCTACCACTCCTCCACAACTCAGTCAAGGCCGAGACACGTCATGCGGCTCCGAAAGCAGCTCCCAAAATTACATCTCAGCGTTGGCGTCAAATTTGCAACCGAAAATCCTCAACGCGTCTTCTGCTCACTGTTCAATAACTGACTGTGAGGCACAACTATCACGTGACTCAAGATGTGTGCAAAGATCTGGAATCTCAAATTGGCACCTAAAATAGCCGCGTATACTGAAAAAGAATTCTGGATAAAACCCTGTCGTCTTATACATTTTGCTGTTATTACACTCCACACTGATCAGCCTTTAAAATGGCCAAAACAAAATGTTAGCAACATAAAAGTTCCCGTTTTCAACAATCATATTACAAAAAGAAGAAAGCAAATTGATTAAACGCGATGCAGTGGTGCCACTCCAATGAAGAACATCACCAACCCAACAGAAACTACTTACAAACCGTCCAATATGAAAAGAAACAGCATGGGAACAGTAATATTCCTTCCTATAAGGGAATCCATAATGGCTGCACACACCAGAAAAAAGTATTATGTACCAAAAAGGGAATACTTAAATAAATAAATATTCGCAACATTTAATAATTAGACGACCATTATGTTACGTAACCGATCTTAATGCGGAAACGTCAAAAATAATAGAAGTTGTACAGAAGGTGCAACAACAAGGTGAAAATAACTGCACAAGGCTATCCTATGAAGAACAGTCGCTAATAATTACAATTGTGTCCCTGGAGTTCATTTATAAAAAGAAGTGACTGGAAGAAAAGTCCCTTAAGAAAATAAAACAGTCACAACAAATAATAGAAAATCGGTCCGATGTGAAAATTAACTATCGACTACTTTATAACGAAATTATCATCACCAATCTGTCGAAAATAAACTGCCCCACGTAATGAAGGTTCTAGATTTCTCTTTTTTAAGGAAACGAACTTATCTCATTTAAACTCTTAACAGGTCATTTAAAAAAATTAATATATAATTTAATAATGATGATCTCATCAATTAATGTTTTTTTAATAAGTTTATCGACATTTTGTCTTTCTCTCTCTCTCTCTGTTCCACTCTTCTTTTCCTTGCGTAGTGTGTTTTTTGCTGTCTCAAATGAAATTCTTTGACTTCTCTCTGTCACTTCGACATGTATTTGTAAGGCCGAGGTCAATTTGTGTGTGAGGCAACAGGGAGGAGTTATTGGTCACCGGAAATCCTTTTTGGTTCGTCACTTGGCTGGATAAAAAAAACTAACCTCTGTCAGCCCCAACGCCCTTGACTGGTTCCTCTCTTAAGGTTTATACTGTTCAACTTGATGAGTGACTCTACCACCGTAGTTGTCTTCTCTGCAGGCAGGTGTTGTTCCTCCCAAAGTCGCTCGCTATCTACAGTGGCCGGAAATTCCTAGTTGCTTCAGTTCCGCTTCAGCGCGTCCCCTCAACACAAGAATAACGGAAGCAAAAATAAAGGTTACAATTTGTTGCGGTTTCCAGAGACAGACACAGAAGCGGCCGCTACTTTCCATCGCAATGTTAGGAGAGAGAAAAAAAAGACAAGAAGACTGCCAAAAGACAGAAAGGAAAGTTTTACAGTGTATTCAAAAGGAAACATGCGGATGATAAACTTGGACACCGCATAAAGCGCTCGAGTGCGTACACACACAAAAGAACCCTCCGTAGTTCAGTAAATGAGTATATCAGTGTCTGTGTGCATGACTTGAGTAATAACTCCGCTGTCACAAGTATTCAGTTCACATAAAGTAAAGGGTTTTAGTTCTCTTAGATTTTATTCATGCACGCAATTTGTCTGTTGAGTTGATCCTTCTTGAAGGACTTCGAAGCTTTCAGTATTGATCCTCTGCATATATCTTTCCGATATGTCTGAACATTCTTCCACTGTTCTTTTCCAATGAATCAGAGATGAATAAGACCATTCAGTCCTTTCAATATTTTTTTCTTTCAGACCTAGAGCTTGAGGTAAAGACATTGACTTCTGTGTTGACTACAAAGTTCTTTCCTCTTCGGGCCTACACGTTTCCACTCTGTAAATCAGTTCTATGGATATATAATCAAGGATCTCAGGAAGTTTAGAATAATTTTGATTTACAAATTCTTCTATTCAAAGTTTGTTTTGGCCCCTAGAAACTGAATAAGAGCATCATCTACGAATATTCTCTAACGTTTCATCTCCCTTGTACCGTACAAGTTGAAGACGTTCAGATATTCTTCCACAGTCCTTCATCCTTGCCATTAAAGTCCACGGTTCTTTTTTTACCCTGTTGTATCCTTAGAAAGTGAATGAGGTCGCTGACTTTGCAGATATCTAGATGGCGAGGAAGGCCTCTGTATCGGTGTCGTGACCTTCCACCTGGCCGCTTTCCCAGACGTAAACCACGAATAGAACAACATCACATCATCGCTATCCTCTCTTACGCTGTCTCTCTGCCAAAACTGTTAACACCATTACCAACTAATGCATCAAGCATGACGACTTTCCCCGGAGTTACAAAAATATCCCTCCAACGTGATCGTCCTCAAACCAATATATGCTCTTTTTTGCACTGTGTTTAAATGTATTAGAACATTTCCTAGAAGTGGCCCATGACACGATGTAGAAGTGGTTTGATCCGAGAGAGAAACTCATAATTAAGGTAAAGTTATTTATAATTGGGAAGAGAGAAAAAAATGTGTATGGCTCGCCGTCCATTCTTATTTTTACATTTTTAATCACCCAATGTTGTGTTTTAAAACAACAGCAATTTTATGGTCTTGAACGCCATCTTTCAACTACGTTCTCGTTTCTCGAGGATTCGCCTCCATGGAAAATTAGGGATCAGTAAGAGAACACCAACTCTTTCTGTCATATCTAATCAGAACAGTCCAAATAGCTCTAAACGACCTGTAAATCTGGGCAAAAGACAGGAGGGTCAACATAACCCCTTCCATATCTGCAATAGTTCCATTCACCCTCCAAAGAAAACATCCCCTTACTCATTCATTCTATCTTTTTGGTTCCCAAATCCCAATAAAAACTCCGTCACTTACCTCGGACTTGTTCTGGCCCCCAAAATTTCCTGGAAACCCCATATTACCCACCTTCCATCCAAAATTAACACCAAAATAAAACTACTGAATCCACTCCTCAACTGAAACGCACCAATCGCCATCTCCACCAAAAGATTCATTTACCTCCGCCCCATATGGTCATACGCATGCTCCATTTCGGGATCTAATGCGAACTTCAATTCAAATAAAATTCAAACCAAGCAAAACAGAATCCTTAGAATAATTTCCAAATCCCCCTGGTACCTTCGAAACTCAGTAATTCACAATGACATCCAAATTCCACTCATCTCCATCGCTATAAAATAATGCATGTCCTCCTTAATCAAAAGTTCCATCAATCACTCCAATGACACTGGCCACAGCCCTGTCCTCCTCCTCCTACACATAAGCGCAGACTCAAACGAAAACTACCAATCGACTACATCCTTCCACTCTCTCACTCCGGTATAACCTAACAATAATTTCTCTCTCGGTTAGCTGACATCTCATCATCCTTCAAACAACTATTCCTTTACTTCTCTTCATCTGATTCTCCCTATTACCCTAAACTCTATTAATATTCACCACCAACACTAAGCCAATCAAATAATATCAACTACAATAACATAATTATGTTCACAGTTCTTTCGTTTCTCTCGCTTTTAAATTGTCAATGGACTTTACAATTTCTTCAAGCAATCATGTCAATTATTTATTCAGTGAATAAATGTCTATATAACGTAATAAAAACTGTACTATCTTCGGATAAAAGTTTTCGCAATAAATTATATATATAAGGAGGGATATTCATCCTAACACAAGAGCAGTGACGTCATCGAGTTTTGCGTAATTAACTGTCACGGCATTGACTGACGGTCAAGCTGTTGCTTTTCTAGAAAACTCTTCGCACCAAAAGCTTCACCCTTTAACTCTTAAGATTCCAATTTTCTTCTCGAGTGTGAAGTATAAACTTTGGAGTGTTGTGTTAGGAAACCGCTGAAAGTCGATTAAAGACGTGCGGTCCTGTTATGAGTCTGATTTCTTCCCGTGCTTCTCGGCCTCTTCGTGACAAGAACGCAATTGAAGATGTCAGCGGTGTCACTTTCACATTATTATTTCTTTTCCTTCTTTTGTCCGTTGCCTCTCCTCGGAGATGTTTCGTTGTTCGCAGCCGGTGGTCCACCGTCCAGAGGAATGCGTCCGGTAATTTCCTCTCTTTTCCCCCTCCCCTCGTAGGTAATTGCTGTGCTTTCGTAATTGAGACTCCCAGAGAGTTGTTCTGTGTGCCGCAAGCCAGCTGATCTCTGTCAAGGTCAAGGTCCAGCGAGGCCCTCAGTGCGACGTCATCACGACGTGGGTGTGGGTGCGTGGACCGCCACACCTGTCAGCAGGGTCGTTGGCCCAGGAGGACCAATCTCTCCACCCTCGAACAAGCTTCCGTTCGCCATCAAGAAAACGGTAGGGAACTGAGGACTTTCCACTAACATGTCGCAATCGCTGTATCTCTCTCACACATACGCACACACACGCACGCGCGCGCAAAGATAAAAGTCGCCACTTTTTCTGTCTTGAGGCAGCTCCTCCTTATCTCGTACCAGCTCAAGGAATGCCGCAGCTTCTGCTTCTCTGTCTTTACCACACGATCACTCTTGCACACACAAGGCCTTGCTAACATCGCAGGAGCTTATCTTCGAGGGCAATAAAGAACACAACCACGAAGAAGGAAAAAAGTTATCTTGTGCTGTTGGTGTTGACAAGTTACAGAGAGGGAAATGGAGACACCACTCAAGTTCTTGTCCACTCTAAGAGAGTCACACGTCCTTCCATCCAACATTAAACCCACGATCAAATATTCACAATAAAAAGAATAGACACTAGATTTAATGGTTTTTTCTGGGAAAAATCGTCACAATAACGGGAGTACTTTTTAAAATTAAGTACTTTAACTTATTTAAAAAAAGAACAGAAAATTATTTTCTAAATATTTTACTATTTATCTTTACCTTAAACCTCAAACAACTTTCCATAGAGTCACAGCCATTACTTGTCGTAACCAGAAACCAGTCTCTGTTCGCCTCCGTCAAAGAACGATGCCGCATGTGACAAAAGCCAAGTCTGCTCTTCCTGTTTCACATCATCATCGACAGTGGATTCGTTAAGTAGTCAAAACCACTTCTTCGTCATTTGATCGCTCATTAACGCTTCCCCACGCAATTGCCAATGAATGTTTGCTGGCGTAACGTTCCTTGCATTCAAGAAACCAACCACTGATCTGACCTCGCAGTCGACGAGTCGTTCAATTGTTCCGAAATTTAGTAAGCGCTCTGACAAAGTGACGGTGCTTCACAACTGCGTCTTCCTTCCTAATTAGCCGAAAATTATTAAGACGGTTCTTACTTTGAATACAGTTCTCCTAATAATAATGACGAGAGAGGAGAAGCAGAGGAGAAATGCGAGCAGAGATATTTCGAGGAAGAGTGAACGTTAAAAGATTTTGAAAATATTTAAGGTGTCGAATAATTAGATAATTAATAGACAAAATTAAATTCTAACACAAATTTCACACAACGTTTCTGCTTTCGTCAGGTGACTCAAAATCGCGTGCGGATCGCACAAACCTGGTGACGGATCAGTCATTCTAAATTTCCAGACGACAGCAGAAACGTAGTGCGGAATTTATTTCTTAACTTAATTGTCTCTCTTGACTAATTACTTCCTTATCTGCTTAACGATTTCGCGTAGAGACATAAGAAAAGTACTCGTACTAATGATAATAAAAACAAGAAGAAGAAAATTATGAAGACTTGAGAAGCAGTCAGCTAATTGAGAAGCTATTGGAGCTGCGGAAAAACTACCGTGAATTATGAAATATACGAAAAGTATTCAGAGAAGGAGAACTTTGACAGAATCCTACATGACGCAATATAAAATTAATTATAATGTTATAACGCGAAGAATGGAGAAATAAGGGAAATTGTCAAAAAATAAATAAGTACCTTTTTCAAATCTTTTATCTTATAACATACGAATAGATAAATATACGCGATTTAAGGATTCCAGCCAATTAAACTGTCCTGAAATATTTTACAAAATAATTTATTGCATCGTCAGTAATAAAAAGCGAAACCTCAATAATATAAAATGTCTATACATGGGATCCGTAAGTGTAAAGATTTTATATTATTGAGGATGGCCAATGGCTTCACGTAATGCATGACGTATCGTATTTTCTCAGCCGACGATTAATGGAAATAGCAATAAATCTAAATCTGAAAAAAGAACTAGAAGAAAAGAAAAAAAATAGTAATTTTGTAACTGAGAGGAGTAAAGAAGATCATCTTAAACGAAGGTCTGTTGGATTATAAGGAAAAAAAGGAACAGAGAATCCCGGGATAATTTATAACATATAAAGCTACGTCTAAAGACCGGCGAAACAGCGATGTTAAAAATGTTCCTCGATTAAAGGGAAATTATTTAGAAGAGGAAATTTAAATATACCGTGTGAAGCGGATTTTAAGGTGCAGTACTACAAGATGAGATGGAGGATCTGACGTGCTCATCGTAAAATCACCTTACTCCGTTCCCAGTTTTATCTCTCAGAAAAATGAGAGTTAGCTGAAATAAGTAACCTGAGGGCACAGGAAATGGAGAGCTGAAAAGTTCGGAAATTCAGGTGTTTGGCTCGGAACATCAGGAAAGGATCAAGAAGTCGAAAAGGAGGAGGGAGAAGAATAAGCCACTGTTGTGTCAAGTTGTGGTTAATATTGCACATTTCAATGAGGGACATTGCTTACAGCCAATTGTGATATGAGAATAATTTTTAAACCTAACCTTATTATAAAAATTGAGATGTTACATCATCGTGACTGCATGCTTCTCATGCTGTCTACATGAAAATTGCAAAAATACAAATAAAGGAACTAAATAAAACCGTTCAGGAGGATGAACATCTTCCTGCTTTGTTCAATAATTTACGGTTCTGTATTGGGATAAATCAGACACGCAATTTCCCCCCTTCTGAATAGAATAAAATGGATGCTTGTATTGGAGGAGAACCAAAACTTTAAATGTCTATAGTGAAGAGAGAAGGAATAAAGAGAAGCATACCGCGGAGACTCACCGTGATGATGTCTGATGTCACTGCTGCTGATGCTTGCAGACTGAGCTGTGGCTGTGAGCAGGCTGGTTCTCTCCTTTCTATCTGCGCTCCGACTCTCCCCACTCTCCCCCTCTCTCTCTCTCTCACTCTCTCTCCTTCTCTCTGTCCACTGTCTCAGGCAGGGCAGGGGGAATCGCACCTCGCACTCAATGGTTACGCCATTTGCCGTTATTCCTTGCGGTTCATTCATGAACGGAACGTCAACACTTCCATAATCAGGCAATAAACACTTCATCCGACTTCATTGAAAATAAATGAGTTCAACATCCGAAACAGTCAGAAGCAAAAATTGAATAGTTACACCTGTCATCCCTTTCACTGGAACCTGTTCACATGTATTAAGTAATTTAAATGGTTTATTTCAAAAGTGATCATTTTTGTTATGTAGTCGCAGCTCGTGCTTCTATATCTCACGAAATTAATTAATTTGTTGCATCACCTGAGGAGGTTCCTGTGAAAGTAACGACACGTTGCTACTGAATTAATTGAATAATTAGCTTGTTGAATTCATTTCACTATCTAACTAACTGATTTAACGAACTTACTTGTGCCATTAGAGATATTTTTGTCTGACTCTCTCACAGTCGGAGGCAACATTTTACGATTATAATTACTAGTTTTATATTGCATTTAAGTTTGCGAGGCACCATCTTAAATTCATTGCGAAATTTTTACTATCAATTTAAAAGCGAGAGAATCGACAGAGCTGTGAACATAATCATAATTATGTTATTGTAGTTGAATATAATAAATATGGTAGTTATTTCTAGGATTGGGTATGCAACATACTAAAAATCATATGCCCCACGTTGGCCGCCAAAATATAATAAAAAATAATTGAAATTCATAATTTTAAAGATTTTATAAACAATGAAAAATAAAACAAATATTATTCCCTTAAATCAGGAAAAGTTTGGGATTTGCAGCCATTTTCACGACATTGCTGAAGTTGGAAATATATGTCGTGTACCTTTCTTAATGTGTCTTTTCCAACGGTTTTTGTGCTGAACGTATTATCCTGAGGGAGAGGGAAATCAGCTCTAGTGTTCCTTTATCTTCTCTTTGCCTCAGTCTGCAGCAAAGAACCGCAATGATGTGAATGGGTGTGTGTTGTTGTTGGGGGAGAGAGAGAACTATTACCTGTCTGCAGTGTTTATCCAGCCAATCTTGATGCAGAGTTCTAGGGTTTGTAGTAATAGAATAAAATGTGATCAAAAACCAATGAGCTGTTTCCACCTCTGATGACTGTCTTAGGTTTCCACTGGACTGTTTTATGGGCCAAGGTAAAGACAGAAGTAATGGAAAGTCCCTTCATCAGGGCCGCCGAGCGGATTGCTGCACTCGGATTCTCCAGAAACGAAACGACACTCGGCTACTCAGCCTCCATCCTTCAGATCATCTTGCAACATCCTCCACTTCCTTCCGTCACAGCTGCGGTGTTTTATATTTCAATCCCTGGGGAGGATATTCGGTCTTTCATGTCTCCGTGGACGTGATGTTTGTTTTGTCTGGTACTATTAGTATACGGGTTCACGGAGTCTGGGAAACAGAGATCATTCGGATGACGCAACCTCTCCCTCAGACTCCAGCAGCTTCCGTTATCTACTTCGGAACCATCTTCGGCACGGCACGGTCACAATAACATAAAGTACGACACCTTTTGATTACCACATAAGCTTGTCAATAAATTATCGTTGTTTTATTCTGTCAAAGAAGATGAATAATTACCGGACCAACGGTATGAAGAGGGTCATCCGCGTTGTGGCGGGATGCGGATTCGAGAGCAATTTTATGTATGCAAAGGATAAATATCAAGCGTAATAGTTTAATATATTCCTACCAAAAATGTTTATAACAGAAAATCGTCATCATCACCAGCTCTACGGTCTTTTGAAGTGGACCTTGGCTTCCCGTACGATTGTCCTCCATACGATTCTGTCCATGTTTCCAACATCATCAAGCCATCGTTTCTTAGGTCTTCCTCTCTCGAACATCTCCCATGTTTGCGTTTAAGATCTTCCTTAGTAGTCTCTCTTCGTTCATTCTTTTCACGTGGCCTAGTCATCTTATTCTTATCGCTTTTATATGATAAAATATTATCCCTTCTGCATTTCCCTGTTGCATCTTATCTTCAAATTCCCTCCCACATACAGTGGTCAATATATTCTGTGGATAATCTTCCTCTCAAACACTATAAGGTGCTGTTCATCTGCCACTTTCAGGGTCCACGTCTCTGGTCTTACCAAGGTTTTATAAAACTTTATTTTTGTCCATTTGGATAGGAGATTTGATTTAAATAAACTTATACAGGAGAAGTATGATCGGTTTCCTATTACTCATTTCATGTTCCACATTATTATCTTCATTTATTATCGCGCCCAGATAATTTAAGCCCTTTACATTTTCAGAATTGGTGTTTTTCTCTTATTTTATTTCCATGCAAATTTGTTTTATTTTCATTTCTTTTCAGACCTAAATTCTCAGCTTCTATCTTTAGAGTTGCAATTAAGTCTCTCAGACCTTCGATATTCTTTCCTATAATCACAATAACATCTGCAATTCCATAAACCAGCTTGGATTTGTGCACAACGGTACCATTACCTTCAGTTTTACTTATTGCTTTATGCAGAACCAAATTAAAAAGTACAGTGGACAGCGCATCGCCTTTTTTTACTCCGGAATTTATTGTAAACGGTTCAGAAATCAATTTCCCGACTCTTATTTTTATTTGGTTATTGTCTAGTGTCTTATGAAATATTAACAGTAAAAAACGGATCCCAGTTATCGCCATATATTCTTATTTCGAAAGGTTTCGTGCCCATCTCGGACTCCCACCGTTACGATTCCTGAAAACACAAGGCAAAGCAAACTGACTTGTTGTGAAACTAAACCCTCTTCTTCTCCACCCATACACGCCGTGTTTCTCTAACACCTCGTCGCGAGCTCGTCGATCAGCTGTTTATTTTGCCGAGGGTCTAAATTTACCAGAAGCGACCTCGAGGCTCAGCAACCGAGAATAATAAACCTAACCTTCCTCTGCTTCACGTCCTTCAGTTTCAACAACTCAGAAAACAGCGATCAGATTATCATTGGTTTTATTCGTACCGTAAAAAGAAGTATGGACTACGACGACTGCCTTGATTACCTAAGAAAGTGTTTGGTTCATTGCAGTTGCAGTGCACAATAATTTACGTAGCATTACAAAGTGAAAAAACTTTAAAATATTTATCTAAAACTTCATTCCAAATAATTTTTCTCCTTATTGTCCGAGTTCTTTGTCGATTATTGAATGGGAACTTTAGTCCTGCGAAGCCATAGGGTAAAAAATCGAAACGTACAGCTCTTTTTAAAGAAAATTTATTAAAATTAACGTGGCTCATAACTTAGTCTGGCCAGCCGACAATGAGTTCTTGTAGTGTTGTCAGCAGACAATGAATAGCCTCCAAAACGCTGTAGTATATTACGTCAGAAACCTGAAACTATGGAAAACGTTATGCTCGACTCTTCAACTTCGACTTCTATCGCCTCACTGCCTTATAGACGACTTGCATGCATTCATTATGACATATATATATATATATATGCTTATTGCAATAAATAAATCATACGTCATTCTCGTAGGTGCTCTACGAGACGCCTTTTATATCTTCTTTCAATCACCCCACCCTCATGGGGAAGGGCTGCGGAGTTGCAGCGCTTCAGCCAGAGTGACGTGGGCACTGATCATGTCGGAATGCCTGGATACTTTTACAAGTTCTATGCGAACCTCACTATTTTAGGAGGTATATGTACTGGGGTCAAAGACCTTGGGCATATGGTAAGAGTTGTCCGCTAATACCATTGGATCAGTAGGCCGACTGCATCCTGAAGCTGGTGGAGACACGGAGAAGGGAATGCTGCGACCCCACAGCAAACTCGTCTTCCGTCATTCGGAAGAGCGTGAGAATAGTACCCAATGCCCGACCTACCTGATGCAGGTTTTCTAGAGTTTTCCCTGCATCTCTTTAGGTGAAACACCGGGTAGGATCCTTAAACCATAGCCCGGGGGCACTAGTTAACCCTTGGCTACCTTGCTCTTCCTTCCATTTAAATTCCTTTCCTCTGTTATTAAAGGGGAGTTGCCTGTTTCAGGATCACCCTCATGTAGCCTGTTAACCCCCAAAAAAATTACACAAAACTTCTCCTTCATCCTTTTTATTTAATTATTTAACGTTCATTGTGACTATAGCAATGTCGATGACCCTTCACTGTAGCCAGCGGTCAATAAATCCCCTGAAAATGTATTGCTATTTTCTTATTTACTCCTCTTTTACTACTGGTCTAGCTGTCAGTGAAGATAAATTTTGTCTGATTAGACTTTGACTTTTATATTTCCAAAACCTTTTCGTATAGACGCTCATAAGAACTAATACTAGCGGGGATTAAACACATTAAAATTATAAATATTTTATCTGCTGAAAGGAAGAAAGAGCGACGTCGTTGTAATAATGGAAAGAAACGTGTCTATTCCCCGTGACGATATGTTTTGTTTCCCCTGCAGGATATGGTCTATATTTAAAAGCACTGGCTCCTCTCCTTATTTGGCGACGCCACATTCCTGAGATTCTCTGCGAAGGAATTAAGTGTCTCTTCTTTTGCTATTTTTCCGGGAGAGGGAAGGAAGGGTGAAATAGTCCGGGTCACGCGATTAACAGAGTCGACCCGCATATAAATATGGCGGATTTCGAAAGCACACGTGAATGCGAACGAGCTATTTGAGCCCAGAGCTGGCGTGAAAGGATTCTGCCTCCTCGGGAAGAAGAGTGATTCTGCGGATCTCCCTCTCCCTTCCTTCCTCGGACAATATAGCGAGAATAGCGGAAATACCGGCGACGGCGGCGGCGTCGTGGTAAGGAACGAGGCCTTCGTCTGTCCTGTCCTAGATTCCGAGTGCGGTGACTCGACCTTGGCAACGTGTGGTCTACGTCTACGTCAAAACTATCCTCCTTAAGTAATGTGCTTACAGAAGCTGCGGAATTCCCAAAACTATTTACACTACACGGAAAGGATGTGCGTTTATTCCTATCAGCGCGTCAAGTGTTTGCCACATAGAGACCAATTACCATAACGAATGTTAGTTTACAAAAAACAAAATTTACTGAATTAACTATAAAATATGACCACTCTCAACAAATATGTCACTGTAAAAAGCAATGAGCAAGGAACAGACGCCTACGTGGTTACACGTTGTGTTTCAATAAATAAAATATTCCAGTACTGTAACATCGGAAATATATGACAGCCATGAAAGTAATCAAGCAAGTAAATTTTAACAAATTTATCATATTCTCGAATTCCCGTACTGCAAAACATAACATCTATATCAGCATAATCAACATGGAAATGATGAATGTCATACATGAAATTCACAGTGACTTAACGACTGTGGTTTTGAAGTGGGTCCCAGGAAGCATAAGCACCACTAAAAACCCCATAATCGAATACAGCACACAAATTAATATGTTAGACGACTGCAAATCTGCACTTATAAGATCTCATACTCTGAACGATATGTTGAAACATACCGGTAACAAGATGATAAAGAAATAGCACAATATATGGAAAACTTTAAAATTCAGTGATCTCCATAAAAACGTCAGAGACTTCTATAATATAAGTAACAACAGAGATTTTATTAGGAAGGGACAGGTTTCCATTACCAGAATATGAACTGGACACTGCAAATTAAGTCATTCCATCCCACCTTCACTCTTGTGATCTGTGTATTACTGCCTTAAATATGACCATATTACAAATCAATGGCCAAGAAACCACCAGCACAGACAAAAATACCTACAGAGCAAAAACTACAAATCTATTTTAAACTCCCATTAATACCAAAAATACATTATTAAGTTTTGTAAGAACAATAATATTTTTTATTTGATTTAAATTTATTGTATACTGTGTTATATTATTAATTTAAAAATCAAATCTAAAGAAGACAAATAATTAGTTGGTGGTAACGAGCAGAAAAATGAACATTGCCAGTGTTCTATTTTATTAATTCAAAATTGTAAATAATATGTAAATAGTTGTCACTGTGGTCGCTAATAACCAGGCAGTCGACGCGACCGTTATAAATAAATTTAAAAGAAAAAGCAAATAAAAAAATATCGGTGATGACGTCACTGTCCCAGTTTCCACGGTGGCGCTCCAACTTCGAAGATATGATTGAGACATGCTTCCACTAGCAAATTTACATCAAATGATGACTTTATTGTAAATTGGTACCGATACTGGGGTCGAAGAAGGTCTCGTTATCTCACCAACTTTAACCTTACTGCTTTGGCAACGTAGTTAGTCACACATCGCGTAGAATACTATGATAGTATTCCGCTGAAAGTCAAAGTTTAAAGTTGCGTAGCAGTTTCACCACATCACAAACACAAACAGTGGGAGACAGCAAATATGGACCACGGCGGACATTAACAGTGACATCAATAATGAGTGCAGCTGCATTACCAACCATGGCTACAGCACGAATGAAATATGGTCACGTATCACTACAATGGCAAAGGTAGCATTCTTCAAAAAAACGAGCTAGAAAATGGAAATATAGACCTAGTAAAATGCTACATCTGGAGCAGAGACATGGGCATCTGGAAAGCGGGATAAGTGGGAAGGGATTGAAACGTGATGCTGGAGAATTGGAAAAATGAGAATAAATCGAAGGCAGATGTCATGAAGGGATTTACAGGTCATAAAAGAAGAAGAGTGCAGCCTGCTAGATCACTTGAAGCGAGAAAGAAAGAAAAAACAAGGACACGTCAAAGGGGAAGAATTAAATTGACACACCAAAGACCGCGACCAGGCACAGATCACAATAATGACATCACACATTTTTATAGTGAAGAGAAATTAAACACTTCAGCTCTTCACTCCGATAATATTCAACTCTTTATAAATAAGGCTCATAGTTAGCCGCAATCTGCAAAGATGTTTCTCCCATTTCACAGATCCTACCCTAACAAAATCCCTAGCGGCAAGAGTTTAATGTCTGTGACGCTGAAAATAGGGCCTGTTCGTGGTACGTAATAATAAAATACATTTCACAGAGTAATCAATATCGGTTACATATCGGAGATAACACCAATGATTAAGTTTCATCGTTAAAGATCTTCTACCACAATGATAACTGTAGTAAAATGTCTATATATTGTGCCAAGTGACTCATCCTTGGACTTGGTCTGTATATTTCCCTCTCCAATTTACCCTGTCTTTACCTTCTTTCAATCTTAAAGTCCCTTAGCAGATGCACTCTCCGATTCCCACGATGACCTGGAACTCCATCAACGTGTCCTTACTCCGTTGACGTAATAGAATTTCTCCTTATAATGTGTACGATCCATTTAGTCTGTCACTTGAAAGCTGTAGTATATGAGGATCTCTTCTCCTAGAACCACCATACCTACCACTTGATTTTTTTTAAATTCATCTCCTACACTAAATTTCACCTCTATCCAGATGTTTCTTTTTCCTTTTTGTTAATGTCCACGTTTTTGATCCATACATATCCTTTCTCCAGATGCAGTACGAGCTATTAATTATTTTTATTATAAATTGAAAAACTCTGATTTATTATATCGCTGATTTGACTCGTTTCCGGTTATCAGAGGGGCAATATAGAATTAATTTGGTCTTTACATTTGTAGATGTGCCTCTATAATAAATTTTTTTATCAAAATTAATAAATTACAATTTTGCTTTTTATTAAAATTGAGACTGATTTAAAACCAAGAGTTTTTTTAATTCTATTTAGCATAATGTTAGAAATTTTACTATTTTCCTTCCCATAACCTTTGTCATGTTTATTTTTGAAAATACGTATGAAATATAAAGTTTCCTTCTTTATTACATTAGCATTTATGGCATATTTTAACATCATCAAAATATATTTCATGTTCTATATTTAAATGGTGTAGAGACAAGGCAATATTTGTTTCAGTATTTATTTTCGAATTGTTTTTATGGCTATAGATTATAATATCCAACGTGTGTCCAATATCATGTTATTATTATCATAATCTATGTAGCCTATTTGTAAATTACGTTAATTTGTTCTTTTATTGTAACTGTATCTTTACGTTTTTCATTTTATTTTCTGATTTTATTCCAAATATAATTACATTGATCCTAATATTTGGTAATTTTTGGGCGATCTGAACTGTCAAATACCATGAATACTTGATAAGTAATTTGTCATGAGAAAGTCCCACTCTGCCTCTTATTAAGAGCCAATAATAAATACGGAATCGTACCCAGGAATGTGATGGCGACAGAGGATGTTTGTGTGATTGCAGCTGAGCTGTTCGCGCTTCCCAGTGGTGTTCAAGATCGGCCACGCCCACGGAGGCCTGGGCAAGGTCAAGGTGGACACCAACAGCGACTTCCAGGACATGGCGAGCGTGGTGGCCGTCGCGGGGGCGTACTGCACCACCGAGCCTTACGTCGACTCCAAGTACGACATCCACGTGCAGAAGATCGGACCCAACTACAAAGCCTTCATGTGAGTCACCATTCCACAGGTCCATATTGTAGCCTCATTGCTACGAAAACCGGGGTTAAGACTCAAGCGTACCACGTATCACTTGTCACGTTGAAATCATTCCTTCGTCGTCGACTTAAAAGGATGAAGCCCATGTAGAAACGTTCTTTCTGTAATTCCTCAGCACCACTCTGCATCATCTGTCTTCAGCTATTAGCACGGATACACGCTTTTATTTCCAATTAATTTTGTATAGTCAGACTAGACCGAAATAAGGATTCTAAGGCTCAGCCAGATGGGCTCCTGAATAATGTCCCGACTACGGATAAATTATAAATTAAACTTTTCCTTTGTACGTTTCCCAACAATTGAAGAAATTAAAAAACAGATATCACAACATTTACAGTACAAAGACTCTGGTCATCTTTGGGAAAACATCATATAATTTGGATGAAATCTTCACGGTTAACCAACCGGGTCAGGTTTTTAAAAGAACACAACACGAAGACGGCAGTAGAAAATGGCCGCAAAAACGTTGTGTTCTTTTAAAAACCTGACCCGGTTAACCGTGAAGATTTCATCCAAATTATTCACTGGGAAAGTCTACGTTCATTAATCATATAATTTATTTAGTTGCAAAGTATCATGTTTATATTAATATAATTTTTTTGAATAAACAATTCTTGGGTTTCCATCCAGGTTAAATGGAGTTTAAGCCACGACGTTTCGATGGCGTACTCTACCATCGTTCAAGTGAGAACTTGAGAACGATGGCAGAGTACGCCATCGAAACGTCGTGGCCTAAACTCCATTTAACCCGGGTGGAAACCCAAGAATTGTTTATTCAGAATATACACCGGGAAAACCTTCGATCTTTAATTTTTTTTGCTTTTAATGTACAACATTTCTGAATTTAAAATTAAAATAATGATTTAGTTCCAAGTAGAATATAATAAATGAAGAGTTTTTATATAAAAGAAGTTTTAATTTCGTTTTATGTTTTTTATTTCTAATTGACAGAGATCTCTAAGCCTGACCAAAGTAGCAAAAACGTACAGTTATTACATGAAATTTTATAAACAACAATATGAGTAAGTAGACCTTTATGTTTTTTTAACAAAGGAAGATAAGAATTGACAGATTTGTATATTACCAAAATATTATTCCTCTTAAATAACATTTTGAACCTGGTAGACGAACGTCCAAACAGGATAGAACAATATAATTATTATAAACAGATTTTGGAATACAGTTATTAGAATCATTAAGGATTCAATTAATATTAATTCTTCACATGTCTTTTTTATTCGCAGATGTTAATTGTTCCAATAATTTCTATAATCATTTAATGGATACTGTGTACTTGATAAATTTTTAACTGTCAATGCCGACAATCACATCCATTTAATATTTCAGTTACGAAATTTACAAATAAATATTAAAAC
This sequence comes from Eucriotettix oculatus, assembly GCA_034510155.1. Lineage (NCBI taxonomy): Eukaryota > Metazoa > Arthropoda > Insecta > Orthoptera > Tetrigidae > Eucriotettix > Eucriotettix oculatus. Next base: position 88,851,111 of record CM067378.1, on the reverse strand, counting down.
AGATAATAAGTCAGAAAAGTACTATATTATTCAACGCAATAGATATGACATTGTAAATTTAGGGCATTTCAGGATTACTATGGAAAGATTATCATAATTAAATTTATTCTTCAGAAAAAAATTTACAAAAAATTTGAAATTTAAATTTTGATAAAATATGAATTATTTGGTATGAATTAATTTAGTTAAAATATATAAAAAATGTTAACTATCACTTTTTGAATGAATACAAAAACACATGTCTGTACAAAAGAGAAACTTTAACGCCCTGGGCTGCGTCAAATGGTGGTTGTAACCGTAACTAAATTTAAGGATACTAACTAAAGTTTGTACTGTGGACCCTCTAACTTAAATAATGTGAATTTGTATGAATTGAAATAAATAATGATAGGATACGGGAATTAAATCATTATTATAAAAGGATACCGTTAATTTTGTTCAAATTATTCATATCATTTTAAATATTTATAGCAGACATTAAACTCGTTTCTGGATCTTATTTAATAACTTTTATAGGAAGTAGTCTTCTTAAGGTCCTCAAAGAGGCAGTAAATTAACCAAGTATTGTCAGTCATATATTATTGTTTCATCAGGAGCTTACGGCACTATCGGCCATAATCATCTGAAAAAGCAAGTTGCAACACACATGCCATTTTTATACATAACTCACTTGTTACATTGTACAGTTGAAATTGAACCTTGTCATAATAACATCAATTAAAAGCAAATTTATGAAATTTTGTTACAAGACTGATTTTTATTTAGTATGATCATTTTTCTTTATTTTAATCAGTCACTTAAATAACCAAAAATATAATTTAATTTTGATTTAAAAAATTATTTAGAAGGCGCTTTCGGCTTTTCCATAGTCCCCTACAAAATAAAATACAATTATTTGAAATATTACAAAAAAATTATGGAATTTGATTAAAATTATGACGTACAACAACATTTGATTTTTTCTAATGATTTAATGTTTAAAAATATTGTACATACCGTCATGTAATTTAGTGTTTGTATAAAATTTCAAACTTTCTCCATGGATATGTATAGACAATGACTATTATAGTTTTGGTGATTAAAATTTCCATACAATATATTTTTCAGAACTTTGAGAAATATTTTGTAAACTAGAGGATTTTATTTTTATTAGATTAATGGATAAAGTTTTCTGTTTTTCAAACCATCGTAATATTTGCTTCGTTATGTTTTGGACTTGTCTGTTTTCCCATCCTTGTTTAAGTATGAGACCGAAAGTCAAGGACTTTGTGATATATGGATAGGATAAAGGGCGCAATTACACAAGAGTGTGTTGCAATTCTTCTTCTTCAAAGGCTCTACAGCCCACTGAGGACCTGGGCCTACCGGGCCGACTGCGGACTGTCGTCTAGCGTATCGATTCTCCAGCTGTCTTAAGCCCATGCCAGGATTCGAACCCGGCGAGGCAGCAACACTAGCCACTACACCACAGGAGGTCGGCGTGTGTTGCAATTGGAGAATGTGTTCAGCATCGTGCTAAGGAATCACATTTCCTTTTCATAACACGGAACTTCGGATGATATCCTAATATAAACTTTGAATATCCCACCTTAGAAGTAGAAGACCATTTCTGTCTACACACTGTCATCTTCTATTTTCCTTGATCTTATTTCGGTATTAAAGGGATAAGGATGTTGCCAAATTGCCGCTTCCTGTGAGGTCAGTCACGATTCCGCAGCCACTAGTGAATATTCAGACAAGCGTGTGCGTGTGCGTGTGTGTTGAATCACTCGTGTAATTGGCTCCGACCCATATAGAGCGCGTCTCTGGGGAAGGGGCGCGTGTGACGTGCGTGTACGTCACCGCGGCCATGACGTCATAACCTGTGCGTGGCTCTGTGGGCCTACATGGCGTCGTGAATAACATTCCCAGAACCTCTCCTGGCCGGCCGGCCGGAGGCGTGTGTTTTATTTATATCCCTGACATTGGTTTTGGATGTTCTTTCTACTTCCCGCCTCCTTCAACGAAAACGCCCCTCAAGGCTTTATTCAAATAATGAAAAAACAAACAATTTAGTGTACGAGGGACCCAGGCTAAATTTAATATAGTTCTTAATTATTTATGTGGCCTAACAAGCCATATTCATCATCAACAGTTAAGATAACTTGTGATTTATTGTTAATTGAAATTAAGAAAATTTTTGTTTTACTGTTCTGTCTATAAATTACGCTTTGATGTGCTTCAGGCTACCTCAGGGTCATACACGTACTGGATTCTCAAATTAATAGCATAGGAAGCAATAGGAAGGGGATGTGGAAGGGAGAGCAAGGCAGCTAGTACTAAATGTGGCGCTGGAAAATATTTAGAAAATATAATTAATAATACAAATCATTTATCCCGCTTCCACACAGAAGCGAAAAGCTTGAAAATGAGCTCAGGAAATTTCTGCACTGTAACGGTTTGGGAGAAAAAGGAACCCACTTTAACAGTGGCAAGATTGGATTTTCGACTCCCCTGAAAGAGAAGGCACACAGTAGGTAGCGTTATTCCACGCAGCAATCACTATCTTAGTTTTTTGTGTGTAGGGGAGGGGGGGTTAATCAACCAGGCAACTCCCCTTTAATTTCATAGGAAGGGAATTGAAAAGGGGGGATGCGGAAGGTAGAGCTAGGTAGCCCCAGGGATATAGTTTAAGGATCCTACCCAGTGTTTCACCTAAAAGAGAAGCAGGGGAAACCCTAGAAAACCTGCATCAGGTAGGTCGACCGAATGACGGGAGGAGAGTTTGTTGTGGGGTGGAAACATTCCCTTCCTAGTGTCTCCGCCAGTTTTAAGATTAGAGAACAACTCTTACCGTATGCCGAAGGTCTGTGACCCCTATGTATACACCCCTCAAACCACTCAAGGTCGTCTCAGCTTGTGTGAGACTTAAAAACATTCGCCTATGACGGGGGGGAGGTGGAGGAGGGAACCCCAGAACGAGGAAGTCAGCCTTAATAGATTTTATGCGAGCCTGGGAAATGGCGTTGTAAGTTGTGACGTCACATCCGCTCCACAAAATGTAGCCAGTCATACCACTCGTATAATAAGTTTAAATTCACCCCTGATTATTGTGTTGCTTCATTTCTTTATTTAACTTATACTATTCACTTAGATCCTGTGTACTCAAGTTTTGTGACAAGTAATATCGTCATATACTTTTTTAATATAACCTATTCGTTAATGTAAATTTATGCACAAATAGGTATTTACACGAAAGTTTTAAAGACAGAAACATATTTTTTGTCATCGGATATGTATTTATTGTGCTACTTCTGGGATAGAAGTATAAGTAAAAATTAACAACTCATATATAAATATGAAAATTAAAAGTACTAAAGTTGGAAAATGCGTCAAGGAGTAAAAGGACAGAAAATAAGGATAAAGGAAACCGTTGCGTCAACTGGCTGTATGATGTTCCTCAAGAAGTAGTAGTAGTAAATCTCGCTTCACTGAATTCAAAATGTCCTCAGTCTTAGGAGAAGCAGAAAATTTTCAGCTCCGAACAGAGTGCCAATACTATATCTGAACCCAATCATCATGATTTCCGTCTAATAGACCCCCTGAAGATAAGTATTAGCCCAAGATGTTTGGTTCTCCTTTGGTTTACTATTTGTATCTCAGCGAACTAAATTTGGGCTCAGAACCTTCAATATTTTAGTAATGTAATAAAGTACAAGGGTTCCTTGAAGTCCCCCCAAAAACTTTACTCTTCAATTTTTGGCTGCCATAGACTTCATTATTTATTTAAATTGAATTGTAAAAACCGTCTTCTTCACAGTTATAAAATTTATAAATTAGAGTGAACGTTGCGCTTTCTCACTGACGTCATTTGGCCAGCAAAGTACGGTTCCATAATCTGGCGTAAGATTGAATTTCATGCAAGCAGGAGGATGGGAGGAAGAGAGAGTGTGACTCAGGCACGTCATTAAAACAAAAATAAAGGCTCGCCGCATGAATTAATAAATAAAGCAGCAAGCAGGGATGACATGAGTCGACTGACGCCCAAACAATTCATCACCTCGCCTCTCCTCTCCTCCTCCTCCTCTTTCTTCCTCTGGAGGCTTGCTTCTGGAAACTCGGCAATTTACACAGTGACTGCAGCTTTGAGTCGTCATATAGATATTACGTCACAAGGATGACGAAGTTTCTAGAACAGGACGCGTCCGGTTGATTCAATTATAATTATTGAGTGTTTGAGGCTCCTGCCAAGTCCTTGGACTTGGCCCGTCAGTTGCCTATCAACCTTGCTTGCTCTGTCCTCAGAGTCTTCTTTTATCCGCCAATCAAGTCGTCTACCAGATACACTCTTCTTCCTCCCCGTCCATGTTTCTTCCTTCCCCGATGGATGGAATGCAGTAAATAATTTTTTCTTCAAAATTAATTTTTTCCCATTGACATTTCTTAGTGTCTCTTAATTTTCGTATCATATATGTCCATTTCATTTTTGCAATATTTCTCCACCTTTCAAATCTTTCCAGGCATTTCTTCTCCATCTTTCTTAATGTGCACGTCTTCTCTAGATGTAAATCTTTTCCAGGTTCTAGGTTCCATTTTATTGTCAGTACGACTCTTTTCTAGGCAATTCCTTTATGCTGTAGCCATCAAAGACTTCTTAACTACTCTAACTGATCCACATTTCTTTTTTTCTTTCCCACAAATATATGTAAAGGGTCTCTCAGCTTTCCTTCACTTTTCGTCACTTTGGACTTTCTTAATATTCATCTATATTTCCCTCACGTCCTTCCCTTTATCATTAGCCTGTTCAACGTATATTATAGGGCTTCTTTCTTAATCGTAAACATTATCAGTTCGTCTGTCCCTATTCCAAAATCCCCAAGTCCTTGCACGGTTTCTTTGTTTAAACATTCCTTAGATGTAGAACAATGTAGGTGAGGTACAACAGCCTTGTATTCCATACATTGGGTAAAGGTCGGTGGCAATATTTAGAATGTCTAAAAGAGAAAGAACAAAGAAAAGCATACAAACAGCAACATAAGGTGAAGAAGGGAAAAATTCTGCCAACCCTTTGCTCACTACTAATAAAAATTAACAGCATCTAAAAGTATAAATAACGTCATACAGTTCCCTACACTTCTTACTTTATTCTATTTAATTAAACTCATTTCCCAACACCGTGTAATTATTAAAATATGACCACATTTTCCACTCCACTCAATTTTACCTATGGCCTTTTGTCACCTGAAGTTTGTATTCCAAAATATAATTGTTTGAAAAATTCGCGCTTCCGTGAAATATTTCATGTTAAAAGGTGATATTAAATAAAAGGCAAATATACAAAATTAAGTATTATAAAATCTATTTTAGTGGTTATCATAATCCATCCATGTGCTCGTATTTTGTTGAATTTATAAACTCGAGATTAGATCACTGTAAACAAATTGACGCCATATTGTGCGGGATTAAGTATGATCACAATGCATCGTGACGTCACAAACTTTCGTGAATCGACACGTATATTATTAGTGGGATGCAGATACCAATATTTTTAAGATAAATCTCTGGTAATTCATTATCCTTCTTTTGAATTGTTTTAAACTGTGTTCATGCCGCTATGTGTGTATGTGAGTGAAAACAGTTTTCGGGAAGTATGATTTTTACCGTCACTATAACTAATTTATAAGATTAATGAAGGTTTCAGCATAATTGACCATAGTTTAATAAAACAAATAAAAAATAACTTAACTATATTATATATAATTAAATAGTATCTGGAAAATCTGTAGGTCGTACCATACGTTTCTATATAGAATAACTATTTAAGTAGAAGGTTCTGCATGAATATTTTTCGAAGTATCTGATAAATTTTCTGCAAAACCTCGCTTCAATAGTACTAGTAAAATCCTAGTTACCACACACTCTTTCCTCGGCCACCTTGAGCTCAAATCATCTACTACGGATACGAAATCTCTCAGTGGTTAATAACGCCCAGGAGTGTTCTATCAGGAAGTACAATGAATGAAAGATTGTTTCTTATTTGCAAATAGATTGGAAGTTTCAAAGCAGCGCATTTGGTGTGCGTAGGCGTACGGTAATATTTCTTATGCTTCTTCTTTGGACGCCTACGTGCGATAATAATCGGTTTGAATTAAGTATTCATGCGTTCCTTCCCACCTGATTCGACGTGTCGATTTATGGCTCGGTTAGACTGGATAATTACAGTCCGATCGCCGGCTTCACTGCCGCTTAATACGGAAGTGAACGGTGCCATATTGTGTGAAGACGCATCACACGAAATGGCTTCCCCAACAAACCAAATTCATTTTCAGATTAGGGAAATAATTTAGAAGACATTTAGTGAATCACTTTGAAAGAATAGTTATTAATATCTTTCAATTTTTCACTAAATCATATTTTCGAAGAACAACATTTTCAGCTTTTACTAACTATTTATGATTACATCTGTTAATTTTTTCCCCTTTAAACATCTCGTTTCCAATTTGTTGGTTTCCACATGTATTTACAACACAGACAGACTGAATTAATTCAAACCCCTAAATTCATAATGACGCCACATTGCGACACTACATTACTAGATAGTCGGGTTAGAAACTAACATTTTGTACTTAATTTCTGTGTTGGAAAAAGAGATAAGTAGAATTTACCAGTGATCATGCAAAATTTCCACCCAAAGAATCTTTATTTAACAAATTTTGAGTAAAATTGAAAAGTGAAGCAGGATTTTCATTCCGCTGAATCTCCCATGAAAGCTTTTTATGAGTGCGAAAGAAAAGGAACGGTGCCATATTGTGCCTGTGACGAAACGAAACGTTCAAATTGTGTCATCAAATGTCTGTCCGAGCAAATCAAGTCGTAGTTCATTTTGATGGGAGAAGAGAGCAGAACACTGTACTGTGTAAAAGGTACGCGATTAAGTCTGAAGTTTCTGGGACGAAAATTTGGGCTGCGTGTGGCCTTGCTTTCCCTCGTAAATTCTTTCGGGCAATGGGGAATAGAAGAAAGAACCCCTTTCACTCTGTAAAATGGTCACCCGTTGCTATTATTATTGCTTATGTTTTCCATTTGTGTAGTTTTTTATCAAGTGCTCTTGTTAAAATATTTTATTTTTATTAAATTCAGAATTTTAATTCTTATCTTTGCTTTTCAATAACAAAACCTATCGTAATTGATCCCTTATATATTATAATAATTAAACATAATAAATCAATAAACCTCCCGTCCCCATTTGTCTTTACAATACGAACAAACGTTACTTTCTTCAGGCCTCAAAGTTTTCAACGTAAAATACAAGTAACAGCTACAACTAGTTATTCATTGTGAATCAGCCTAGAGTTGGACATTTATTTCTCCATATATCCAGGTTCAAATAATCTCATAATTCCCACGACGTTTTGACTGACAAATTTGTTACACGTTATTTCCTTTGGTGCGAAATATGAAATCAATATCTATCTTGCGGCGTCACGAGTAATTGCGGTTACAGCTTATTTTGAACAACACAAAATACGAGAGATCACACAAGGGGCTTGTACCAGACTCAAAAGGAAAATTTATGCAGAATTATTTCCCCAAGGAAATCTATATGCTATTCAAAAACCGTGTAATGATCTTCCTACTTCAAACCGCAAAATTGTGGCTGTGGCGTAATGTGAGTCACGAAATCAGCAGATTTAGCAATTTCAAGTTCTAGTTCATGCAAAATATCAGCGACCACGCAAAGGTGAGCTGCTCAATGAATGAAATAATTTCTAGGTAAAAACATCAATAATGTAGCAGAACTATTTCTCAGGTTGCATCTGGAGGCGTAGCTATTTGCAGATTTTCATGTGAAGTTTCTTATTCTAAGAAACATAAATTAGTTACATTTCCCTTATAGAGTTCCGTGACCGTTCTAAGTTTTCAATAAAGGAAAGTGTGAAATGCGACTACGTACAGTCACATGTCATTTAGAGGAAATAAATGAGTCAGGTGCCATTTTGAAAACGTGATGAATGTTGTAACATATTTCTTCCGGGAAGCCGAAGCTTCGCAAAATGCGATATCGGAAATGGAAACTTATTTTCTGCGTCACAAAGCGAGTGGTCAATATTTCTGATTCTCCAGAACCCCCTTTTTCGATATTTGAACTGTATGAATTGAGCCCGTGTGTTTCGCAGGCGCAAGAGCATCTCTGGCAACTGGAAGACGAACACGGGCTCGGCTATGCTGGAGCAGATCCAGATGACGGAACGCTACCGTCTGTGGGTTGACGAGGTGGCCGAGCTGTTCGGAGGGCTGGACATCTGCGCCCTCGAGATCATCGTGGCCAAGGACGGCCGGGAGTTCATCATCGAGGTCAACGACAGCGCACTCTCGCTCATGGGCGACTCTCAGGAAGAAGACCGCCGCCACATCGCCGAACTCGTCGCCCATCGCATGCAGGTCAGTCCTTTGCTTCTGCGGCGGCACCACAAGCAAACACAATGCTCAATCCCTCGCAAGTTAGCACTCTTCACAGGTCAGCCGTTTCCCATCTACAAATACACACACATGACAAATTAAGGAAAATATTTAACACTGCAATTAATGAGACCCACCGGAACCTAAGCTTTATGATTATTCTATTAAAATACCAACACACAGACCACTCAGGTTCCAAACTGCTCCTTTGTATACAACAGCACAATTGGTAACAATTTGGCAGGACCTCTCAGACTAAATGGGCAATGAAATGAGAATGGTGTTGCTGAAGATGATTTTTACCACTCAAAGAATTTCATGGATGCTGCATTGTTTAATTTCTTGGTAGAATTTTAGATTGGTGCAGGGTTTACGTAAATAAATGAACTTCCAGGTTAAATAGAAATTCCAACAATCATGAGATCCTCTTGGCACTCATGAGTGATTTGAAAAGACATGCTGGAAATTTGCAAATAAAGCCTCTTTGAATATAGTTAAATCATTTGCATAAACAGAGGACAGGTTTGAAAATATACATATATTTTCTAGGAGCATGTGTAATGACAAGGAATCCTACAAAAAAAAATTATTTGATTTAAAAAGTTGTGACAAAAATGGTTTGTTAGAGAAAGATAAAATGAGATATTTTGATTCATATGAGATTTTGTTACTACCTTATAATGAATTGGCTCATTGCTACTTTGCTAAATAGTTATCAGCTTTACACCTAGCTAGCCATATTCTCAACAATCAATTTACGTAATTATGGCAGTACTGCCCATTGAAATGTTACACTGATATCTTGAACCCAAGAACAGTTTACGGAAAAATTTCACCAGTAAGTAACCTTATTATCCATGAAAGCTGGTAATAGTTTTTCCCAATGAAAAGATCATAATTAGTAAGCCAAATTTATTGATGCTGAATGAAACAAAAACCTAAATATACACGTTTAGATTAAACATTTAAATGAATAACAGTATTGACCATGTAAAATTTATGGCTATATATTTGGATTCTGAGCTGTCATGGAAGACACACATTGATAGCATCCATATCATACTGTCTATTGTGACATATATAATAAGGAAATTAAAAAGGTGCCTATCATAGGTAGTCCTGAGAAATGTGTATTTTGGCTTATAGTAATAGCTCAAAAGAAAGTCATTACAATAATGCTTGTATCTACTCTGTTCATCTTAAATAAAAATCAAGAAGTTATCAATGACATGATCACAATACAAGGAGCAGAATGTGCTTGGACATACCCAGGTGTAGACATTCACCATAGTGGTCAAACGGCCATAAAACAAACTTCCTGAATATATTTAAAAGTGAAATGTGATAATGGCTTCTTAGAAGGCCTTACTACAATTTTAATGAAATTTTGGAGTGTAAATTACAATCACTATAAATTATTATTATAATTTATTTTATTAGTAAGTAATTCTACATCTGAGGTAACACTTTCTCTCGAAGATGTCCCATCCTGTTTATAAGGCCTTGGGCAAACAAAGTATCATTATTATTATAGACCTATTTAGATGTGAATATTATTCCATTTATATTTCTCACTTTTCTCTTGCTATTTTCTTAATTTGTTTATATGATTAATGTTTATGGGATTATTAGGTCCAAAAGAATGCAAACAATGAAAGTGATATTTTAAAAAGTTTTTAAAGTTATTGTTATTATTGATAATATTACCTTATGAAAATGTTAAAATTTGAAATATCACAGATTATCTGAAAATATATTAATTAACTATATTTGATATGTTATCATACACTTGAATAAAAATAACTTTAAACATTACTCTGTATAAATACATGCCACAAACATTGATAAAGAAAAAGAGAAAACTTTTACACTAAAACTCATACCTTTTACATTTATAATTAATTATAATTTCGTTTTGTTTTATCACTTCTGAATGTCAAATTACTATCTGTGTCTCTTAATACCCTTGCAGCATTTTGAGCCATTTGCTTTCTAATGACCATTCTTTTTGCTAATTATTGTTAACTGCTTTTTCTAACAAGTTATCTTTAGTTCACCAAGTAGAAATCTTCAGTAATGCACAAAATGCTGCAAGACTTGTCCATCTGTTTCTTTTGGTCTCATTGTGTTGTTTTTGTGTTTAAATTTCCTCTTTCTTTCTCTTCTTTTTTCTAGCAAGTTTTCGCCTCTATGACATCTCGTAACACAATGCAGGTACCGTAAACAAAGACCAAGACACTGCCTCTAGATTCACTGTGTTAGATTGAAAGGAAAATAAAGCATGGCAACACTTCACACATTCATACACAAACCCTATTTGCATGTGTGCAGCATTCACAACAGACACCAGCCTAAATGCAAAGTTGTTGGTTATTGGATCACATAATGTGACAGCAGTGTTTTCTTAAAAAAAGAAAGGAAGAAAACAGGCCCTCAGAAATTCTAAACATATATAGGAGATTTAACAGAGTTTGAAGTTAACATTTTCCTTTTTTACTTGTGTAAGGGGAGGAGGTGGAAAATTAGCAATTCAATTTTCTTTTGGTAAAAATGGTAGAAGTGCAAGATTAGGAAACAAATTAAGATAATGTATTATATGTGGTGTTATCTACCATATAAAAGCTTTTGCTTTTTTAAGCTCAGTTCAGAGAACCTGAGAAATGTAAACATATTCATTTCTCTCCAATTCAAGATGAAGGTAATATTGCATTGTGAAAGAATTGTATATAATATTTGCTGACATTGGTCTTATGAGTGGAAACCAAATAAGTTAGATGATTAATCAGTAATAGGCTGTACTCTAATTGTTGCTTATGTTAACTACAATCTAATCTGTTAATAAAGATTGAAACTCTTCAAGTTAAATATGTTACAGTAGGTCACTTAAATTCAATTAATTTAGTGAACAAATGACATGTGAATTCCAGGCACCCTCAAGTTTCACATAAATGCTGGCACCAATTGTTACCATTCCTTCACCAAAGTTTAAGCAGAATTGTGAAATCAACATCATATTAACAAGCTCACTATACTTGCACTAAAACACAAATGTGTAAAAAATCCAAAGATTCCCTTTTCTAGTATAAAGAGGAAATGAAACAGTGTTGCCAAGTTTGATGAAGCTATAGTAGAATGATTGTTGAATGTTGTGTCGTATTCCCTTATACAGGAAATGTAAGTGACGGATCAAACTACCTCTTCACTCACAAGTCAGGTTGTGGCACTCTGCATTGTTCTGGATGAAGACTTGGTGAGGTGTTTGATTCTTGGTCAGTTTGCATTTCCTTAGCTGATGTAGAAATCATATTTTAGAGCCAATATGCCACAAATATGCAGCTGATATTTTAAAAGTGGAATATTTGAAGTTGATCTTGCTCAGAATGAGGTTATGGGGAAAACTGATCAAAATCTCTCATGAACTGTTATTAGAATTTGTGATAAAATATTGTAGTGGACATAATCTTCATACAAATAATGAAAACACTAAACTTCCCTTTAACATTCTATTAAAAGTTTTTTCATGTACCATTATGTGTATATATCTTTAAAAAATTTAGCTTTTAAATTAGGAATATAATGAATGGTCACATTTCTCTGGAACTCCTGTCTTCTGACACAAATCACCTGCATATTTGTAATGATGTAGCTTAACATGCACTGTTCCTGTGAATGTGTTGTGTATGTCCATGTTGCTGCAATATCAGCAAAGGGAATTTGTGAATTCTATAGGATGCTTGCACTATGCTGAGAAGCATATATTGTGTTGTAATAATTATAGGGACCAAATAATATGTTTTCTCAGACAAAGCATTCATATTTTTAGACAGCTTAAAAAGTACACTTGTGAATATATATTTATAATATCAAATGTTGAAGTGTTTCAAGTACACAATTACTTGTTTTACAGTGAAAAAATAAAATCCTATTTTAATAAATATACAATATCCATCTTGTATAGAGTATTGAAATCTTTCTCTTTTCATACAAATGGGATATTGATACAATTAGTTTCCCCTTTATCATTATATAACAAACAATTGTTTGCATAATGTACATTTCTCTTAGTTGGATTCCCATGGTTCACTTGGACCCAGCTGGAATACAAAATTTTAAAAGTAATTATTTCCTGTACTGTAAAGTTATTAATACTACTACTTTATTTACATATAGTACATATTTGGGTTCACACAATGCCAAAATTTAAATCTACCTTTTTTATTAATTTATTAATTCAAGTTTATCAGCCTTTGTCACTTAATTTCTTTTTTCAAAACAGTGTCCTGAAGAAGGATAGCATTTGGTAGAATTCAATAAATATTTTAGTGACAAGAAAGCAATTTCAATTAATTCTAAATTTACAATAAAACATTTTTTTAATATCTCTTACCTTCCTTTTAAACAAGAAAATGAAGTTAAATGACAGAGAGTAATTATAATTTTAAATTTTGATGTCAAAATCTCAAAACTGATACATCTACCTTTAATATTAAATATATATTCAATAATTTGTATAACTAATATTGGTTTCCTATTGGTATTAACACACGACCATATTATTATATATCCTTCACAAGAGAAATGACATTTTGCATTGTAGTACGCCAAGTTTGTTATGTTCTTGGCATGTTATGTTAAGGACACACAGACAAATAAATTATGCTTGAGTGACATGTATAAATTTCTGTCTACAGACACAGTGCAGACCGGGGATGACCAAGACAGCTTCCCGTTCATCAGTGTCCAGCCTCTCACAGCAGGGTCTCCCATCACCAACATCTGCAGCTGATGAACGTCCAGTGCTGCCTGGTGAAGCAGGAGGCTCACCACAACCACCGGTTCGTCGGGATTCCCAAGGTATGGCAAAGCGCCGTTATTCCTTGCAGCCACAGAGAGCTGTAGTTCATTAAGCCCCATGTGAAACTCTTAATGGTATTATCTGTCAGTAGGTAGGTGTTACCAACTATCCCTTAGTTGTTTGTGTCGAGACATACCTAACCCCTTGTCCACCACACATGATGGCAGATTAATCCTGTAGCTGTTGCACTCTTAAATTTTTGTGTGTTGGTCTTCCTCTCTTTTATCTGAAAAGCTTCAATGTTGACAGTGTTTTAACATATGAGGGGCACCCAGAATGTAAAGTTCCATTGGCCAGTGAAAAATAGATACACTTTACTATCAAGAACTATGTAAGAATAAAAATTGTAAGCATCTGTTGAGGTATTTATCATAGTAAGATGCCAAATTTTGTAACTCTATAATGAATAACTATGCTGAATGCATTTGTTGATAATTGAATGTTGATACTGTGGTCACTCTGGACAGAAAGAAAAGAAATCAGTGGTACACTGTATAGTGAATAAGCAAATGTTTACCATGCAGTGACTTGTTACAGACTTTGGTTATGGAATTTGGAATTACTTGTATAAATCTTCACCTGCCAAGTCTTGTTTACATCAATAGAAGTTGGATCCAGTACAGCTTTCATATTCAAGAGTAACTTATTGTTACACATTAAATTGACTGGTTGTTACTAAAGCAGGCTCTGAATACCATGAGACTGGTTAACTGTTCATGAATTTATTGTAATTGTACTGGAAATCATAATTGTTTTACATAGCCATCAAAGCATTTGGTCTTGTAACATGACACTGCTTTAAAAGTGTAGTTTAGATGACATGAAATAACAAATAACAGTCAAAGGTTAATATTAATACATGGAAAATAAATTTCATTATTAATAAAATAACTGTTTCTGGTTAAAATAATATAATTATAAGAAATTTACATGTATGACCTTATGTAGCAAATATACATTCTGCGACATCATGGCTAGTCAAAGCAATGTTTGACTTCCAGATGTTGGGATTCTTCTGGAGAAATACCAAATGGTATGCACTTCATCACAGAGGTTTCCATCATACTGTATTGTAACAATGTTGATATATGAAACAGTTAACATTATCCATTGAAACGAATAATAATCAATAATAACAGAAAAAAGTTAAGCACTGGACAAGTTGAATGTACATATAACAAGAATTGGATCTTGGCTATTGATAGTTTGATCAATTAAAAAAAATTAACTTTTTAAAAAAAGGTTGTAATCTTGAATTGGCAACATGTTGGAAACTAATCAGCATGAGTGTCCAAATAAAATGTAAAATCAGAATGAAGTTACTTATTCAATGTACAAAAGTCAATTTGCAGAATTACATATATGTCTGCCAAAGCCAGCGAGGAGTTGTTGGGATTCAGCTGAGATTTTGGGAACTTTCCTTCATTGCCTGTTCACTGAACTTATTTTCATCTCTATCTTAGCAATTTTTGAACCAGTTGTCACTTGGTTATCATTAAATGCAACACCATTTTTTTCCATATAGAGTTACAACTTGCGGAACCTCAACAGAGAAACCAATTGTGTCAAAACAAAATTAAATCTGACTATTCTTCAGTGTGCTATCCCAATGCATGTTGTGCTTATTTAATTAGCCAATAAAATGCTAATTACTATGTTGATGGATAGCAATGCATGTCCCTAAAGATTTGTTGAAGAAATATAATTAGTTTGACAATGCCACTACTACTATTGTTGATCATATTAACTTTACTACTTGAGATACTTAAAGCTTTAATAACTTTGTGGTTCATATTCTTAAAAATGAAAAAAAAGGACATATCAATTATTCATTATTTCATCTCAAGATTCAGGGAACTCTCATTTTCATGAGAAACTGCCACTGTGGTTTCTACTTTAAGGTCACAGAGTACAAGGATGTCAGAGATGGAAGGCATGCTTTTCATTTTTGTATTTTAATAATACATAAGACACCTAAAGAAAATGGAAAGGTATGGATATGTTCATGATAAATTGAAAGGTATGCCATCATTGCTAAAGAAAATAGAAAAAATTCTTTTGGCCTCATGTACTTTTTCAACTATGCCATTTAATGGTTCATATATAGCTACTTTTTTGCATCATCTCAAATTATGATTGATCAGGAGCATAAGCTATGGCACATTTAAGGCAAAATTGAGAGCAATTGTCTATGTTTGATCATTGGCATTCCTAAATGCATTGGCAACATATCTCTGCAGAAGGCCATCACCTTGATATGGCTCATGACATCATCAGTAGAATAATTTTGTTGTGAAACATTGCCAGGAAAAGTTTTTTCTTTTATTTTGGTGGGTGATGGGATTAATTCAATCTATTACCGCAACTATTCTAGTTTATTCTAGTGCTCATGTAATCTGTGACATTCAGTACTCATGGCCCTCATGATTATCATATTACATAACTGTCATTATGTGACAAAGTACTTGCCGCACAATTTTTGAATTTTTATATTTGACCTAGGAACTTTCTGCTAAGCTTTAGACGAGTGACGTTAATTTGTGTCGTGTAACAATAAGACTGTTATATTTGTACAAAACTGCCTTTCATGAATCCTGAGCCTAATTCTAAGTAAGAGTACAAATAATCATCACCCCAATTCCTTCGACCAATATCCACATTTAAAGAATGAACTTTTCTTCAACTGTGTTTATGTCATATGTCTTCCTCCAGGTGTGTAAAAAGAAATGTTTGTTCAGACTGTGGTAGCTAGCTTCTGTTTCGGCTGGTGGCATTTTAAAATTTTGATAATCTGTTTCACTTTTGATTTTAAATTAATCATGATTAACTATTAATATAATTATCAAGTTTCAAATTGTGCCAATGTTTCTGATAACAAAGATTTGACTCCACCATCATCATCAATATCAGATACACAGACCTAGATTTAAATTCAGGAAGTCTATTTAAAACAAATTAGTTCAGAAAATTTTCAATCCCTTATGATAAATTATGGTTCTAATTCAATTAGAAAGTCATGGTATGTAGTTCTTTTGATACCGTTTTTCCATATTTCATAAAATATTTTTAAATTTTGCATTCACATTTTTAAAGAAGCCTCAATTAGTTAAATCATAATTAGAAAGGAAATGTTAATTATGGTTAATTATCACTAAAGACCTGTTGCATTATACTTTGAACCATCAAGTTTTGCAGGATATATATTATATTTTGCAAAGAATAACTGCCTTTGTTTTAGGAGATGCCTCACATGAAAGGGAAAATATGTCAAATTTCGGTTCATGACTGTATCTTTAATATTAGATCTCTAAGAGCTGATGAAATAGTTTTTGGAGAGATGGATGAATCAGTTTTAGTAGACCTCTATGAACTCTCTCAAAGCATCTATGCCAAATGAGAGCATCTGGTTTGATCACAACTTTCCCACACTTTTCTGTATTTTCTCAGAGCTTGAAATCAGTTTACTGAAACAAATATTTCCTCAAAAAGATGAAACAGAAGCTACTTTATACTGTAGTGTATTTGTCATTACATTTGATGTCTTCAAAAGAAATTTTAAAAATTTCAACAACTGTAATGAATATGGTGTATATGTGTGAATGATTTTTTTCTACTCTCAGCATTTTAACCTATGAAAAAATAAATTTAAAATTATGCTCATCACTCACAAAAGAGTATACTGATGTTGCTTGTTCCTTTTTTGTGATTAGTGGTTTAACTGATATAAGTACTAAATTTATTTTCAATCTTGACCATTGCGTCCTATATTTTGTAACTGATGTGTAC
Organism: Eucriotettix oculatus; assembly: GCA_034510155.1. Taxonomy (NCBI): domain Eukaryota; kingdom Metazoa; phylum Arthropoda; class Insecta; order Orthoptera; family Tetrigidae; genus Eucriotettix; species Eucriotettix oculatus. The sequence goes on along the minus strand of CM067378.1, from coordinate 88,834,031 downwards.
GATTTTCTGTGTGATTCTTTTTTTGTTGGTCTGTATGTACAACACTCAAGTGGTAAATAAAATCTCTGCTGGGAAAGTGGCTTCTTTTTATTAACTCGCCTCTCCTTCCTTCCTCAGCTTCCCAGTCGAGTTCGGTGAGCAGTGCCCCCAGCGTTGGGGGGCGGCGCGGCGAAGATGGTCCCCGCTCTGTGTTTGGGCGGCAGGGCTCCACAACCTCGCAGCAGCAGAATGGTGGTGGAGGTGAGGACACCGAGGACACCATGAAGAACTTGAGAAAAACATTTGCAGGGATATTCGGCGATATGTAGTCAGGGTAGACAATGGGCAGAAAAACGTGTATTTATGCCTTCTTATTTGGTGGACGATTGCTGATGTGAGTATGGCTTTTCAAGTATTCAGTGGTGATATTCCATTTTGGACAAAACAAGCAAAAAGAAAAAACAAAAAGCTATTAATTTAACTTATTTTGTTTATCTACCCTCTGTCTGATAAAACATTTTTACAGTATTACCCTCTTTCCTTTGAAATGCTTCAGGTAATTACAGCAACAATATAACAGATTGGTATATAAAGAATAAAAGCTGTAAATTGCCTTCACTTAGACCACAGAAACACAGAGAATGTATACAATTCATGAAAATCTAAAGTATAAATTCTGTTAGAACTGTGTAATGTTGTGCCCTCTCCTGAGAACTGCATTGCTCATGATTTATAAAATATTTATCATTCCTAGGCTGTATGTTTCAATGATTCTATATCAGCTGCATTTTGAATAGGGTGATTTAAGTGGAAATTCTTCCCTTGTACTCTAAAGCAAGAAAATAGTCCCAAATATTTCATCCATAATCCAACTTAAGTTTGTGCCAAGCTGATTTTCAACATTAGTCTTGTATTTCTGAGGCATGTGCAAAACTTAGATTCCAAGGGAGTATTTGGGGAAAAAAAATAAAAGTAATAATTTGATTCACTGTAGGCTATAATGCTGACAGTTTCTATGTTTGAATCTTTTTGTGGGAAAAGAAAACTGATTGACTTGAACATGGCCTGGAAAATCTTCCCCTTTGGTTATAAAAAATAATTGGCTCAAAGCAAAAATATATTTTAATACATGTATTAAGAGTTCAATCTTTTTTACAATTGTGTGTCGGATTGCACACAATACTGAGAATTGTATTTGTTACTGAGAAAAAAAGAAAAAAATTATCAGTTGTATTTCATATAAGGAAGCTTTGCTAGGGCACAGTTCAATCATTCATGCCCTTCATGAAAACCTATGTATACCAAAAATCCTTGAGCTGCTTAAAACACACTTGCAGTACATCATTCAAATGGTTGGAACTCATATTACTGCCTTATATTTTTAGCCGAATTTACATGTGTATTGTTGTCCAAGAAAATGAGCTGAGGTTTTGAATCAGCATAAAATTGTGAGCTTTAAATGGTTAAAACTGTGTCCAATGTATTTGGTTTCTTCATTTCATGATGTGATGAGGACAGAAAATATTATTTGAGTAGTACATTCATGTAATATTAATACTAGCATAATGTGGAAAAAATACATATAAAATAAATTCACCATTGTAACCCCAAAGGAATTGAAAGAAAAATTTGACTGTTAAATTGTTTGTTAGGAGAGTTGTTTCTTTTCATTTTTTCCATCTAACATGAAGGAAAGCAAGTTCTATTAATTTCAAATGCCCTGAAGGTAGCTACTATTAATAAATATTATAAATAATAAGTAAACTTCAATGCAACCATGCTGAAGGAGGCTTTGATCAATTTGAAGTAAGCATCCTTCGTGATAATGTCCATTACTCAAATCATCCATATTTTCCCCTCAATCCCACAGCCCTCTCCCTCCAATATTGTTCATATTTTAACAATAAAGAGTAATAATAATCATATGAATGAAGATTTTTCTTTTGAAAAAATAACTGCTGAGGAAGAGAATTTTTTTTACAATCTCAGGAGATATATATATTAAACACACTCACAATGTATTATATACAGTAGCCATAGTTTGCCTAGTCATAATTGTTGAAGTCATAGGCAGCGCAATGTTGTTATTGATGTTGTTGTTACTTAAACTTAACTTGCTATGGATGTTTTTTGCATTGTTGGCCAATATGTGATACAGTTAGATAAAATAAGGTTTAGCTGCCCACAAAGAACAGTACAATACTTTTAAAAAGGAAGCATATCCCTATTTGTGAGTGTAACAGTTTAATGCAAGTGTTAAGAGTTAAGTTAGAATCTTGCTGTTTGGGTTTCACATTTCACCTGACTGTCAGAATATATTAAAAAGTTCATAATGTAACATGCAGTAGCCATAGTATCCTTTGCCATTATTATTGAATGCAGAAGGAAGGTGATTTGGGAAAAGATAATAGAAAATTGGTAATAATGATGAAATTGACAAGTGAAGTGTAAAGAAAGATTAGATTATAAAACCAATGTGATCTGTAGCCAAGCTGAAGCAACCATGAACATACTTGTCAACGATTTTAAACTCTCGTATTTTCAATTTGAACCGGTGTGCTTTCTTTGGTAAACACAAACTACTTCTATTCTCTAGTCACTTTTCACCTTAACTCTGCATTGCTCAATAATTTTTCATTCATCTCCTACCAGTCATGGAATGGAAAACCTGAAGTACGAAATTCTAATCAAATTCCCACCATTGTTATAAAATTTCACATCTACATAGCAATTTTTCTACATCTCTCTTTCTCTATTGTGACAAGGTAAATAGATATTGACTCAGAAAAAGTAAAAGAAAAATGAAATAGTATGTTAACTTACAAAGTGCACTCAATTATAATCCAATGAGTATGTTTTTCTGAATCACTCACATAGCAATAGCAAAGCATAAAAATTTAGAATAAATGTCTACCTATTTCTTTTGTCTACTGTAAGTGTCTGGAAAGTAGGCCACTGATCTATATGCAAAAGCATATCTTACTACTGTCAACTCACCTTAACGGACAGAACAGACAAAGAATTTGTGCCACACACCAAGCCATATTGCCACTTTTTTAAAATTTCACTTTTGAGAACACAAAATATGCTCAAACCCATATTCACTGCCTGACTAATACCCTACCATCAAGCAACATTTCATAAAGTCTTAAAGAAAAAAATGTGACGAATGAATCTCTTCATTTGAACTACACCATTTCTTAATCCAAGAAAGATTGGAAGTTTTTTTCGAGAAAGTTATTTTCAATCATAATTAAACATCATTGAGTGAAAGGAAAATAAAATGGTCAGGTAAACCTTCTTGAAATGAAGAACAGACTGTAGGAACTGGATGGGCAGAATATTCTCATTCCCATATCAGAAGAATAATTTGGGGGAAATATGGATTGCACAGCAGTGGGTGGCTTAATTTTTATTTCCTTTTCATACCAATTTATATACATAAAAAATAATATGACACTCAAGCCAGAATAACAACAAAGAGAGACTGGAAAAGTCCATTGAGTTACCGTAAATTGATAGAAGGTATCGATTGGCAGCAAAGTACGAGTATTTTCGAGATCCTTAGCTCACTTCTTCAGATATTGTATCTGAAGTAGGTTGCTTAGGTTCATGACAATGCTTTTACAGAAAGGCTAGATACCAGCTCAATTTTTAATATCTCTCTCTATGCAGGCCTATTTTTTTCCTTATTCCTCAAAAATCTATCCTCACTTAGATGAAATTACAGACTCATAAAAAAGCATAGATATTGACAAATTCCTATAACACTAGTTTTCTTGGTAAAATAGAGAAAGGAGATGATGATGTGATAGCATACGTATATAAATGGGATTCAGTGTTTCCATCTTTATAAGGTGCTTTTTATCCCCTCTTAATAATAATAATAATAATAAAAAGAATAATGATACTAATAATGTGGTAGGCAATAATGATAATAACTATAAATATGTAATTTAAGGCATATGAATAACCATTTTTCCTTTTGAGTATTTACAACCTAATCATTTCATTGAATATTCCAATGGCCTATATATTTTGACCAAAATTGTTAAGTATATTAAAATGATAAAGGTGATAAAAAAACCTTAGATGCATTTATTTTACCTTGATTCCTAGAACATGTGAATCCCATTGTTTCTCTGTACTGCACATTTTGTAACATCAGCACCACTTTGATAAAATACTTGTTTTTCTTTAATATTGCCTCCAAACGTGGCTTGGTCCAAAAAGATGCGATTGGATGACAGACTGTGTGATCTTCCATTCGTGTCTTGGGAACAGTCTCAAATAACCAATAATATTTATAGTTAGTTGTAATTCAGAAAATATTATTTTTTACGGAAAAAATTATACTTCAGCTGGCATTGGTGCCAGATAGTATTTGGATTAGGATAGAGGAGGACTAGCATGTCAGGCGAGTCATTACCCTCTCTTGGTCAATCACTATACTTTTTGAATGGTAGAGATATTATGTTGTGGGTGCCTTAGGTAGAGATAAACATAAGAAAAACTCTGTGTTGTTGCGAGCCTTGGAAATATTTTCTGCAAAGCATAACACAGGACAAGATATATTTATATAGGCCATTGTGATAGTTGCCATGCCCTCCCCCACCAGTCAAAAATAAGAATAATAATTTATTTGAATGACAATGTGTCACCTTGATGACTGGACAGTTGATTTTTCCACCCAACATGACAACAGAGTCATTCACACACGAGAAATTAAATATTGAAATATCTCACTGGATAATATCCAAGTTAACTATAAATAGTTTCCCAAACTTGTTTTTTGTACTACAAGTAACTTAGTGAATAGTATCCTTGAGCAGAAATAAATAATACTTTTTAGTGAGCCATACAGATTTATTTATTTTGTAATTTAGAAGCAAATGACGAATGTTAATCTAAATAAGAAATTATATATATCATGAATATACATACAATGAACTGCAATGTAAAATATGCACCTTGAAGTTTCTCAATAATAATAATAATAATAAATGAAGTGTTACTTATGTAATTTATAATCTCATGTTCGCAAAAGTTATGAAATATTAAATGTAAAAAAATTATTTGTTAATCAGATATTCTTTTGAATGAGTATCACTTTCTTAATCCCTGTGTTTTTAAATAAATGTTTTTCCTTCCTTCTCACCAATCTGGGCAGTCACTACATTGTTCATTTTGTTCCCGTCTCCTTCCCATTCACCATTCATTTTAATCTGTTATTATTCTGGTCTTCCGATATTCCACTCACTTTCTTCCTTTCTCATTTCTCTCTTGTTTGGTTCAGTTCTTATTTTATATTATGACTTCATATTTGTCTACCTTACTCTTTGGCATATGACAGTCAATGGTGAAGAAAATAATCTCTCTTCAAAGAGTAATGTTTATGGAAATTTTAATAATAAAAGTAACATAATTTAGTTGTGGATTTTAAACACAACCATGTAATATAAATGTTACGAAGAATTGTTTTGGTTTTCCAGTGTCAGCTGTTCAATAAGGATGGGTCAAATTTGAAATGGAATAAAACTAGCCATATTTGAGGTATTAACAAAATTCTTTTTTTTATTTGAAAAAAATTAATATCCCACACACAGCTTGTTTTATTCCATTTCAACATCGACCAAGCCTTATTGAAACCCCCTATATAAAAGACTTTCCAATTTAACATGGAAATATAGTCAAAGAATTGTTTACATAATAACACCAAAACACAGAACCAGACAAGATTCTGAGCACTCCTTTTACCATTTTCCATTAACAAAATGCCAAAACTGTTGAATAAACAACCTAGTTTATTATTGGAAAAGTTCACCACATTATACTGCTAGCTCCACAATCCTTAGCGTGTTGGTCAATACTGAAGAGATAAGTTTAGAATAAATTTACCACAAGTTTGGCAACATGGAAACAAAATTTGTTAAATTTCCATCAAAGGTTTGAGTTGAAGTGTCGAGTGGAAAATACATTTATATTATGAAAGCTGGCTGTCACAAAATTTATCATATTCTTAAAATTTTCTCTGTGTTAAAATCAGATGTCTGATCCAAAAAGTGGCAGGTAAGTCACAATAATATATTAATCAACTTTAAAATGACTATATGTCATAAATAAGAAGGGTGCAAAAAAGGAGACAAGCCATTAATTTATTACAAATCTTTAATTAAAATTCTTCTTACAATAATTTATTAACTAATAAAGAGCTTATACAGCAAGCCAACATAACTAAGTTAATGCTTCATTTTATTTTTTTCTCAGTAACAAATTTGAGAACACAAGTACAAAATTTCCCATTTTTATCTTAAAACTAACAATGAAATCAACTTAAAGCTAAACATCTGTGGACAAACAGAGAATGAAAACTCAATTAAGGAATTGAGTGTATTCTCAGATATATCACAAAACGAAGGGATAACTTGAAGTTTATATCCGAAAAACATTTATGCATAGAAAAGTATAGCAAGAACAAAGGTAAGGAAGACACTTTTTGCACTGAAGTGAAGTAATGAGCACACCTGACTGTAATATTCTGTGCATAAATCTTCGAGCACACTGTAAATCACTTTTATGATGTCTGAAATACCACACTATTATGATTTTTAAAAATCTACAAATATTATACGCATGTTGTGTGGCTATAAGATATATACATATAAAGTATTGCACAATTAGTTACACACTTTTGCACCAAAATAACACCACAGTAACAAAGTTAAAGTATGCTATAAATATAATGATTTGGAAATCAAATAATTATCCAGTGACTGTCATAATAAATATATTAAGTACATGTAAACGCTGCTATGAATCATCCTCTAGTTACCGAATAAGAAACTGTAAATTTCTACGGAAACCCCACATGGCAAGGCTTAGTGCAGTGGTCACTGTCAAGACAGAAAGTACAATGTTCTTCCATCGAAACCCAGAGCATTCAGTCTTCTTGACCTGGAAGAGAGGGAGAGCAGTTTTGTAAATTATGAAGATAATAAAAGTCACGAAAAAGGAATAGCATAATTTAAAATAAATTTAATTTGATTTAAATCTATTAATTTTTCATTAGGATTCATATATTTCGGAATCCTTTACAAAATTCTGTGCAGTGGAAATATATATATTCATTGTAAATAAAATATTTGTTTAAAAGATTGCCAATAAGAATATGTAAACTGAACACACAATCATGTCCAATTTCTGCATACTAATTTTACTCTTTGCCAATTCTACAAACCTTTACACACGGTGTCTCACAAAAATAGGATTAAGATACACAACTTACAGTGAAATCCTTGGAAACAGACAGCTTGCCTAGCACAATTTTTAAAAATATTCAATATATTCTTACAAAGCAATATACAGAGGGCATAATGGTCTTTTCAGTACACCCTGTATTTATCATCTCTCATATCTTACAGATGCGGTTTTGACACACAACAAATCCTGAACTGAACACGATGTTTCCTTGAGTCAACATTTTCAGAATAATTTTTACACTACAAAGTTTCAATAACTGAGGATCATGTTAACAGTGAGCCCTGGACTCCCCCCCCCCCCACCCCACCCCACCACTACACTTACAAGGGAGCGGGCAGCTAAGCATCATATTTTGACATAAGTAGATATTTTTATTTATGTATTTTGGCATGTTCATAACTATGAAATAATACAAGTGAATGTGTGGCTCACCTGCGACAGATCATAAGGTATAGTGCGTACATTCTCTCTGAGAACTTGTGCCTGGTTGATAGCAATCTTTAATAACACGGAAACTATAGCCTTTCCAGAAAAGTTGTCAAGGTAAATGTCCTCATAGTTCTCAGCAAGAGCATTTTTCAAAGACTCTAGAACCAAGGACAATTCCTCCAAGTGATTTGTTTCCAACAGTATCAGCCTCTGAGCTTCCTGAGGACTAGTAACATTAAATAAATTATTAAAATAGTGTATAGGTAGAGGGATAAAACAGGTTATTCAAATTATGTCATCACGGCCAATCAACGTAATCAATGATAAGGCCATTATAATTAAGATGTTCATACTTCATATTTCCACAGCTTATCTTTTCCACTTTCTGAGGGGTTTCCAGCAGAGTTTTCTTTGGGTTGAGGTTCCTGAAACTCTCAAGGATCTTTGATCGTCTGGCTGGAGATGAGATACCAATAATTTCAAGATCACTATCTGTCAGTTGAAAAGCAGCTTCGAGGCCAATATTTCTTTGTATAAACAACTTCATCTCCTCCATTGACAAACCAATTCCACACAGGAGAACTGCAAACTCCGTGAAGCCTTCTCTGCAAAGCAGTTCATTGAAGTATTGAGTCAGAATTTTTTGTATGGTTGGTAAATAAATTAGTTGAGCACATGTTTCAGACATTTCATACTAAGCAAATAAAATCAAATCAAATCTAAATTTATAAATAAATTGTAGCACAATATAATGTACCAAATAAATATCAAAACTAATTGTGGTATACAAATTGTTCTGAAACTTATTAAAAAATGAGTTAATACAGAATATATGTACATGCATAACTCTTATAGGCAGAAACAGGAATAGATTGTGGCTGACATTTTCTTGCAGAAGGGAGTTCATAAAAATTAATTTAATGAACTTAAAAAACAGGAGTACTGCTTCGTGTTTTTATTGCTAAAATATTTGAGAACAGCGTGTGTTCCAAATGAAACATAAATGGTATATCATTGTCCCCGCATTTAAGTAGTGCATACTGTTGCAGCTATGAACAATGCATTGTACAGGATTTAGTACTAAGCTTCTCTCAGATATGATATAACTATGCAGCTTAATTGAATCCAGTTCTTAAATCCATCCCTTCGTGGTCGTAAAAGAACCTCAATTACGTAAATTAAGCAAATTATGCAGCACATTTATGAAAAATATAACATGTATTGAGTGATGTATATTACCCGCTAAAATCAGAAGTGTTAATATCCGCTTGCTTCAGAAGCTCTTCAAAACTAAATGTTTCTTGTCTGTTCTCTATTTGAAGTTCTGGTTCCAGCAACCCTAATTCCTTCATATTTTCTTCGCCTTCTTCCATCTAATAAATTAAGAACAAAGATTTACAATGAATCGATATTTTTAAGGTAAGGTTAGGATCCGCTAAATTAAAATTTATGAGATAGGGACATGAATTAATGACGTGTCCCTAAAAAAATTTTTCAGTTACGAATTAAAGGATGACCGAAATATTTAATTTCTAACATTTTCTGCTTCTTGAATTTCCCTCACACACTAGCTTCAAATTATCTGAGCAACTTGGTCAAAGATATTACATTACGGTAAGATCTACCACTTCGCCGAAAAATATTATAAATTTTCTATATTTCTTCTAAATAAAATCTAGATACAGTATTTTATTTCACTATTAACCCTTTCCAGCAACAGCATTTCTCTAAAACGAATATTCTTTTAAATTATCCAAGAATTTCTCATCAGTTTTTATTTGATATCTCTTCTAAATAAATACTTTCCTCGTCGTCTTCCATGTTAAAATGTTTTAATAATGCATAATTCAAGACTTTCGACACCTTTAAATTAATGATACTTCTAATAATCTTCGAAAGATAACTAACAATTTTCCTTTTGTTTCTGAAGACTTTTGATGCGAGGTCCATACATTCACTTAACTTTTAATCCCAAATAATTAATTTCTTTTTTAGTATATACTTTTAATCTGGAACCTCTAGTCAGCTTTTATGCGCAATGTAATATATTATTATTTAATTACTATATCTGAAAATAAACACTCTGCTTACAAAGCCATTTTTGAGAAGTAATATATCTCTGCATTACAAAGCAATTCCTAGGGAATTAGGTGATTCTTAATAATTTGAAGTAACAGACTTGAACGATAAAGTTTTCTGTTTCCCTTGAATAGTTTATCATACGGAATAATCATGGTATGTATCTTCTTTTTCCGTAATTCAAGCTTCATCTTCTAGTTCACTATTTAACTATTATATCCTCGCCGCTCATATGACAATAACTATTGTTTGTAATATACCTGTCTAATGTAATTGTTTAGAATTCTGTGATTCCGAATCAATGTTTCTTCTTCAGAATTTTGGAATGCCCTCTGTGAAGCCCAACACTTTAAATGGGACCAAACTTTCCTTGAAAGAAGATAAATTTGGGTTACCGGATCCTATGTTGAGAGGGTAAGGAACATTATTATTTAATCTTGAGATTTATCTGATTATAACAAAACTGAAGTTTGGATACATCATTCAAGTCTTTATGTTTCTTATATTGAGACTTTTTCACTTAAGTAAAAATTGTATGATTAATAATTAATACAAATGATGTAGATGAAAATTCATATTTAGTTTGAATATTTCTAATTTGAATGAACACTGGTCTATCTCAACTAGTCTCAAGCATGCATCGTAATGGATAAAGAGTTAGACAATGTTTGTTAATTAACAATTGTGTGTTTTGTCCACAATTTGTTCTACTTGTATTAATTAAATGGCTAATTAGTAATCATTTTTGGCTGTTTGGCCAGTATATTTGGCTTTTTTCCGTGTAAATCTGAAAAACTTTTTTTAAAAATTCATATAATTTGATTGTAAAACCCTATAAGAAATAATTTTTTGGGGGCTACTTATAATTATCAAAATATATGCAATTCAACTTTGTCAGTCTGTGACATAATGCCACACAAATTGTATTTTTCTTTTTTTACTGGCGAATTCTAGAAAACTTACAATAATTGTAGCTTGCTTAAAAAAATAATTTTTAATTATCAAGTAATCAAAGAAACAAAACTTTAATTTTACATATACAAACTGTAAATTTGTCTTGTGTTTGTATATTTCTAAGCATCATAGAAGAATCTGTTGTTTGTAAGAATTGATGGTTTTATCAGAAATAGCCAAATTTATGAATGCCTTCACAGAAAATAACATAGATTACACTTTTTGTTTTACAGCCTACCAGCTGCAAAGGACAATCTTGAGTGTGGCCACCCACTGGAAGAGTCTGAAAAGATTGTAAGTAGCTCTTCAAATTTCACAGTTCCTTCTTTTTGGTGCATTAATTATATCACCATAATGTTAATTTTCTAGTTCCGGGAAAATCAGCTGTCCATGAACTTGAAGACTATGCAGAGCATCCAAGGCATCCATGCCCCACTGAAACTGTCAATGGAGCTGCATGCTGCTCGCAAGGTTGGGCACCTGCCTATCCTACCCAGCTCCAATCTCATGTATGATACGTTGATTGGCCGTGATGACATAATTGATTTTGAAGATGTTCTCAACATAGACGACTTCCGGGACCAGATGCCACGTCCACATATGGTCATGGAAAAACTGTGGGGCTAATAGGATATCTATCTTATTTGTGGATGACAGCTTTAATATGATTATTTTACATACAAATTAACAAAGTTTGTTTAATTTCTTGAGATCAGGTCTGTGATTCTGAGGTGACAGATCTTCTTCACCTCAGTAATGCCGGTTTTTATCTCCTGTTCCTTCCCATTCTGTGTCCTCTTTTGGAGACCTTCAATAATTGCTACAGCCTTGTTTTGTCTTGCACAAATGACAAATGGGAAGCCAAATTTTGCCCGATAGCTGTGAATGCACATTTTTTTAGCATATGTGACCTGGTTATGAGGACATTTTAAGGTGCAGATACATACCTGCTGTTTAGTTGTCTGATGTGTTCAATTTTGTTTTTGTCGAGTGTGTGTAAGCCGGCCGACTGTTGCTCTGATAATGATTCAGCTGTTAATGTTCCTTTTCCCACAAGATCCGGGTGGCATTGTAGGATTGTCATTTGCTCTGTGTGAATATATACATTTCAATATATGAATGCAGGGATTAATTTATAAATTTGTTGATTAAACAATGGAATAAAATTTTCAAGTAAGATACAAGAGCAATATGCTAATCTCAGTCTTAAAAATTGTTACTTGTAGCTTTTATAAACAAATAAAAAATTAACTTTTTATTTTGTTTTGGATGTTGAAATGCTAATGGTTCACCATAAAGTTCTCAAGGACTGCATCTTTAACCAAACTTAAATGTGTAAATTTGATTACATCAACTTATTGTTAGTCTGAATTGTACATATTTGGTGCAAGTTAATGGTCATGTAAACATTTCACTGCACTTATAAACTTTCAAAGAAACCATAAAATTTACATAACTGAAAATACAACATTATTATTTAATTGTGAAGTAATCTGCAATGTGTGACAACATATTTTTTTTCTTTGGTCAGGTTCATAATCAATATGAAATTGAATTGAAAATACAGTACCTGCCAATACATATACCTGGACCTGATTCCAAGCAGGATAATGTTTTATATCTCTTATTGTTAGAGCATGTGTGGTTTAATTACTATAACTCCACAATGTATACAACCTATTGTAGATGGAAAAGGTGGAAAAAGTTATGGAAGTTTGTTCTTGCAACATTATTTTAAAGAAAGTACTGTACCCCGTAGAATACTGAAACTAATGGGAAATATTATTCAGAATTACTTGTAGACTTAGAAAATCAATATTACAGCTCGATTTTAAGGTACTGTTCTTTGTGATATAAAAAATTCAGAACTTTAAACAGTGAATGTAACAGGAATATTATTACCAGCTTGGACCATTATAGCTTACCTACAGTAGACAAACTGTCAAGAAAGGTGCTGGCAGCATTGAGGAGTTCCTCTAGGCTTTGAAATGGTCGTTGGATGGCTAGGTACTTGCCAGCATCAGGGTAATGTTCCACGACATTTGCTAGTAGAGATGCACAGTCTTCATCCGGCAGGTTATTCAGCTCCGACAAATGCATAGCTGCCACCAAAGATCTGTAGTTGGCATAAAGCTAAAACTAAATGATTAGTGATTAGAAATGTAAAAAATAAGCTATTCTTACCAACCTTGGGCAACTGTCTTGGCTTTCTATATAACAGTATGCCAATGGAACACACATTATCAGATTAAGCGATTTCATCAATGCTCAACTATTTTGCTGTGGCAATAACTTTGAGAAATAAGAATGACTGTAGCAATTACTTAATGAAATAATGTGTACAGGGTTTGCTGTTGGTATCATTTCTATTATACATCTAAGTATCATATGGCTGATGGTAAAAGGAGAAGATAAAAAAAAAAGTTTTACAGAGTTGTTTTGGTTACTGAAGAGAGAACAAATAGTAAACACAAATGTTTTGAGTTGTATTTGAACAACTCCATTAAAATACTACTAAGCAAGTGGGAACTGAATAATTCTAATAAAGTTATTAATTTCTAATATAAATAAATGTTACTTACAGTGGCTGGCCTTTTTATGGGTGTTGTAAGGGCCAGAAAATATTTGTTTCAGTGATGGTCACTCTTCACTGGTGAAAAGACGAGTTTCTCTTATATCTGAGGTCAATTGTGGGTTAAAGATTATCACTGAAGGTTACCAAACGTACACACTGCACCCAATTAACACAAATTTTTCAAAGACTGTCTAAACTTAGCTTTATTCCAAATATGACAAATGAAACATTCCAAGTTTTTTTAATGTTCTTGTACTCTAAATATTTAATATTTTGTTAATTAAGTTATGCCTTGTCCATTGTCATACATGGTCTAGGGCTGAACTGATTTTGTACACCAAGAGGTTTGCAGAAGTTATTTATTTGGTATTATGTTGTGTGGTTCTGATGACAGAGCTATTGTAAATAGGGAGAACAAGAGTATGAAAACTGTTTAGTGAGAGAATTACATCATTTTCTAACATTAAGAAGCTTAGTTCTTTTTGAATGAAGAAAATAAATATGTCTTCAGCCCAGTTGCAATGTGACTAAAGACAGATCCCACAGCTTTGTGAACATAAGGTATCTGTTGCCAATGGTCCATGATTTGAATTTTTTTTGACAGCCAAACAGAACTATGGGAATCATTTTCATTTCTTAAATTAATATTGCCAGAGAGCTATACCAATCCATGGGAACAAGGTAGTCTGAGAAATATATTGTTTAAGTTAAAAAAAGTTTGCAAAAACCAATATTATACATCAAAGTATCATATGTCTTATGGTAGAAAGTCATTATTGTTTGGTCTTTGGTACAAGATTGAAAAGTTAAGAGGTGCAGGTAATGTATGTCGAAGGATTGAGTGGTGTTTACATCCAGAAGGCTGTGTCAAGTTGGTACACGCAGGAAGGAATGTAGAGCAAGAACCAGATGTAATTTAACAAAGCCGATGCATTAATTGCTGTGTAATGGAAAAACTAAACAGAATCACTTCCAGATATAAAAGTTGAGAAAAAATAAGCTGTATGTAATGGAGCTAATAGAATATATATTTCTGCTCGGAAACCATGACCTTTGGTATTGACGTTGAATCATATTCCATTGATCCCATAGAGAAGTAGAACTTCTGAGATTTGGAATGATTGTACATAATTTGTCACGATTGCTTAATTACTGTTAACTCTTACTATTTTCATTCACATGATTATGTATAAGTACTACAGGTAAGACAAGATTTACAATTTTGTTCATGATATATAATATTGAAAATATCTTATACTAGTGTCTCAACAATGTATATGGTAAGGGCTACACTCAACTCCATGAATTCAACAGAGCAGAAGGAGTGGGTAAAAAACTATCGCACATCAAACCGCTATTAACAAATGGTTTTTATAAAAAATTAATTGCCCCCTGTGAGAATTGAACTCACGACCCCTGGTTTACAAGACCAGTGCTCTGACCACTGAGCTAAGGAGGCTGTTCACGCAGCCAAAATACGGGCATGTTGACAAGGAAGTAGAAGGCTATATTGTCCTTGGTGTCTATCTGAAGGCTGGAACTGTTAATAAAGCTAACGAACTGCTCACTAGCGATATAATGGTTATTTATAGTTACTATTTTACTTTCACACCACTAATATTGAAGTAGGTCCAGATGTGATCTTGCAGCCGTGGTGTGGATGTTATTGTAGTGGGGATGACGAGACTGAGAGTTGAGTTTTTCCAGTGCTTGGCGCGCGACAGTCGGAATTGTTTTCCGCATTGCCCCATAAATTGCCGGCCGGGTTGTAAAGCCGTCAGCGTTTGGAATATTAATTACGGTCCGCAGCACCCCCAAGGGGCGCATAACACACCCCACAAACAAATGAGCGACAATTCCGGGAGGCCGCAAAGTGGAATAACATTCATCCCCAACCCCCCCCCCCCCTTGCACCAAACACGTATTCGCAAAACCCGCTCGATCCACGGCGCAGAGAGAGGAAGGGGAACGAACCCGGCTACCTCCGCGCCGGCTATGACGTCAAAGGTACACTTCAGCATGGTCGACTGTTGGCGGCCATTTTAAGTGATGCGTGAAAGTGGATAAGGACCAGCGTAAAAGATTTTATAAACTACATACTATGGCAAAGTTCTAAGTTACATGTCCCACCACTCCCCTTTTCAAAAGATAGATAAGGATGTCAAACTGTCTCACGAAAACTGCCACATTAACAACAAAATCAAAGTTAAAAATACTATTTTGATTAATGGATACCCCACAAAATTTATTATAAAGTATTACATCAGTACGGCGTAAACAGAGCAACGTGACAGATCGGAAGCCAAAATATAGACTAATTAAGTTAACATGTTTTAACTGCAATAACATAGGAGAAATAACCCTCAGATCAATATGGCTCATTGAGCCGAAATACATGACTGTCAATAAACGAAGACTATAAATTGGGTATCCACTCTTTGAAGTATTATATCATTGATGCCTGTTAATATTATGTGTAACAATAGAATTTACAAAGTAAAAAATATTTTGATCAAATCTCGAATTTCATAGTTTTACTTTGCACAAATTAATTGAATTATTTTAGGGGGAAAAATAGCTCGTCCAAGAAAACTGACGTCCGAAAGCTCGAAAGCAGCTGAAGTCATCATGATACCAAACCCTGGTAAGCCACCCAACAACATAACATCGAAGCTATTTGAAAGACAGTCGATTCCGGGCCATCAATTTGCATTCCGAAGTCAACGCTCCACCATCGATCAGGTTCACAGCGTTACAGATCAAATTGAGGAGACTGTGGAAGACTTGAAACACTGGCTCAGGCTCTAAGGGAGTCTGGCACCAAGGACTAATCCACAAACTAAATAGATTGTTAGCAACTCGTCATGTAATTAAAACTCTTAGAATCGCACCTCAATGGAAGAGCTTTTTAGAGTCAGGCAAGATTAGGAGTGTTCAAGCTTCAAAGAGATTAATGCAGCAGTGCCACAGGGTAGCGTATTGGGACCAACATTGTACCTACTTTACAAATGCGATATACCGAAAACGGTTGATACCACAGCAATTGATACAATATCAGCAGTACAAGTACAGATAGCTAGGAACAGAATTCAACAATGGACCCAGAAGTGGGAGATAAAAGTTGAGTGAACTTCACATATCAAAAAGTGAATGGAATGCCCTCAATGAGGATAAACGGTGCTGTTGTGCCATAAGCCAACACCGTTAAATACCTGGGTATGAAATTGGTCTTCTTATTATTCTTTGGTTCTACAGCCGGGTTCCGGCCTTGACAGCCTTTACGATGTACTGCCAAATTTTCGGATCTTCTGCTTTTTTTCACCATCCCCTGGCTCCCACATCCTTTTCTACTTCGTCCAGCCATCTGTAGGGATCTTCCTAAGGGTTAGTAAATGTCACCGTTTTGCTAGGATCATTTTCCTCCTGCCTATATACGTGTTTGAGCCAGCTCACTCTTCTTGCTTCGATTTTGCTGACATCATTCTCATCAAACAGTTTATATAACTCATGGTTGAACCTTATTCGCAAGTAGCCATTATCGTTGACTGCTCCGTAGATCTTCCGTATAATTTTCCTCTCAAATATTCCCAATATTTTTATGTCGTTGATCCCAAAGGTCCACGTTTCAGACCCATACATTAGCACTGGTCTTGTTAGTGGCTTATATGTTTTACACTTGGAACCACGACCACTGTAGCGTGATGTTATTTTTTCCTTTTAGTCCGTAATAGCATCTGTTCGTTGTTATTATTCTGTTTTGGATTTATGTGCTAACTTTGTGATCAGTATATCTAGATAATTGAACTCTCTAACTTTTTCAAATTTATAATTACCGATTTCGAAACAGCTCCATCTTGGTTGGTTTTCCTAAACCACCATATATTTTGTCTTTTCTTCGTTTATCGTAAGTCCCGTCCCTTTGCTTCATTATCTAATTTAATGGATGTTTCTTTGATATTGACATTGGCAGCTAAGCTCAAATGGAAAGAACATGTGAAGAAACAGACCGAAGAACTCGGACTAAAAACGCGACAACTCTGTTGCCTCCTGGGGTGACTTTCCAGAATGTCAACTCAAAGTATTGATATACAAACATGTCCTTAAACAGTTCTGGCTATCAGGAATCAAACTTTGGGGATGTGCAACGTCAATAAAATGCAGACGTGGCAAAATAATCATTGTAGACGTTCTGTGATACATGAGAAATATCGATCTACACTACACAAAGACCTAAAGATCCCTTTCATTAAAAAAAACAACAAAAAAAGATGAAAAGGATTGCCGAGAAGCACATGGACCGTCTCAGTGGACATCCCAACACACACTTAGGGGTATAAAACACTGCAAGCTAGAGAAGTGAGTGCAGGGACGAGGAGTGACTTCCTCGTTAGTGTGCAGAATCTTTCAAGTTCACGGCTGGAACATTAGCGTTTAAACAATTAGACTTAAGAAATGCGAGACGTGACATTTGATCAGTAGAAAAACTTCGCTGACGTCAGAGGGGATAGCACAAAATTGAAGTATTGAACAACGCAAGCATCGCTGCTACAGTGACGATGACCAGAGACATAGTTTTATAAGTTTATAAATAGAATCATTATTATTGTAGTAATGTATCTGATCGGCGGCACTACGCTTCTGAAGGTTTTGTCATATAACAAGATTTCTTTTACGAAAAATGAATACGGATTACGTCATTCACCACTGGATGAACTCTCGTATGCCCATGCGTAGTTATTGTCTCACAGCAATTATTATTATTAACAAATTACAAATAAAAACCTATTTTGGGGGACGCGTTGTACTATGTGAGGGGTAAAAATACCTCTGGGAACATTCTCCTGCAGGTATTTCTTCACAAAGGGAAGATGAGCGCTCACCTTTGGGAATGCCTCATACTCTCACAGGATTTTTCAAGGTTCTCTCAATCCAACTCACCATCAATCATCTCCTTTAGGAGGCGTATGTACCAGGGTCGAAGACCTTGAGAATACGCTAAGAGTTGTACTGAGCTCCCATTGGGCCAGTCGCCGCCAAAAATTAGCGAAGACACGGAGAAGAGAATACTGCAACCCCACAGCAAATTCCTCTCCCGTCATTCGGAAGGATGTGAGCATAGAACGTGATGCTTGTTTGGTAGGGTTTTCCTTGCATCTCTGTAAGGGAAACAACGTGTAGGATCCTTAAAAATATAGCCCAGGGGGCGTAGTCAGCCGTTAGCTACCTTCCTGTAGCTTCACTTCCTAGGGAGTTTCCTGTTTCAGGAACACTCTCAGATAGCCTGTTACCCGGAAAAAGATATGTACCACGTGCATCGATGCAATAATTGCGGCTGAAGATGACGCTGCAGCTTGTAAGGCTGTGTGTAACGGTCAAACGCATCTGCTCGGTGTGGAGTCAAAAGAAAGGAGACAGCATTTGAGCCATGGGCAATAAAACACATACATCACGTCGCGCATGGGGTGTTTCCCAGTTTTAGTGAGATTTGGCGGCATCGGCTGGTGTATTTCCCCAAGTGTAACCATGTATGTTATTGGTCAATATCCATCCCTGACACCTTGGTGAAATAAACCAAAGTATTGGGGAGTAGAGAGATTTTTGGCAGATATTTCGAGAGCGGGGAGACGGGAGACATTTGGTGGGAGAGATGGCAAGACAGATTGGGTGGGAGATTTCGAGAGAGATTGTTGGACAAATGATTGTAATTTAGGTGGAGGGATTGCTGGTCAGATCATGGGCAGTATTGCACAGGTAGTCCAAGAGAAGGAGGATAACCGGAAATTGTCCTGAACCAGGGGCAAATAGCGGTGACGACTCTGAGGATGAAATTGCTACGAGAAAGGAGCTGGAATATTCACTAAGCTGACATTGTAAATTACACCTGTAACCCTTTTTGCTGACTTCCTATACAGCCAGGTAAGTGTAGATTTTGTATTATTATATTCTGATCTACGAGTCGACCCTTAATATACGACCCTGAGTTTAGAGTCAGAAAATTGTTAGTTTTAAGAAATTTAATTTGTATAATTTTTATGTATATATATTTGTAGTTTTAATTAAGAAAGAATTGCCGGCACAAAAGTTTTAAAATAGGAACATTGTAAGATTAATGAAAATTTGTTCTGGACCAGGTAAATTGTTTTCCTTTTTTTATTATAAAAGAGCTAATTAATAATATACTAATATAGCACTTAAATAATCAATATCCCCTATATTCATTTCAAATGATAATTTACCCAGTGTTTAATTATTTTATAGTGATGAATTGTAAATATCTGCGTATAATTACATTCTCGCGCCGTTCTTGGTTAGATAAATTCATAGAGTGTAGTATAAGTTAATCTGTATTCGTAATTTTCTATATATTTCATTTACTTATCCTATTTTTTTCACTCGAGGACTAATTGAGCGAATTAATTCTATGTAATGAGAGAAGATTTACGATATTGTGTTCATGTATCATTAGTCAATGGCATCGTTGAGGTTAAATACTAATACAGCAGGACCAAAGAGGAAGCTTGTGCTGACAGGAAGCATGGTAGAAGCAGGGCTGCCAACTAACTGTGCTGTTTCCTGACAACTCCCCCCCCCCTCTCTCTCTCTCTCTCTCTCTCTCTCTCTCTCTCTCTCTCTCTCTCTCTCTCTCTCTCTCTCAGCGACTTGTACTTCTTTGTCAATTGTAGTTCCTCAAGTACGCTTCTGTAATTCTTTGTTGTTTTATATAAGTAGTAAATTAGTAGTATTTATCTGATGAGTGGGGATATTATTGAAACATTATAAAAGTAATGGAATATTGGATTAAGTGCTGTTTTTAATGAAAATAAGTATAGTGATCCCAGAACGATCAATCCTTACAGTTAAGATAAGTTCCCCAAAATGAGAAAGTATTCGCTAATGTCCTTAGCTGTTGATGCGGCTCCAAATAATCTAAAAAAAAGATAAAGTATAGTAAAATTCAGGACATTTTAAATAAATTAGATTTCTCAAACTTTAGGTACCAAATTCTGTATGGAGTGTTATATTTTATTTACAGGATAGATAAGGATCAGTTACCACAGTATTTAAATATTTTTAATAAAAAGAGAATTAAATGTGCATAGTCTTAATAATAGGGGCAAGGAAAATATTTTATTGGTCATTTAAATCTATGAAGTACAAAAACTCGATATTTGATAGATGAGTTATAAGTACGCAGGCATATCAGTTAAGACTACGAAGAGTATAGTACTTAAAAATTATTGTTAGTGATTGGTAATGGAGTAAATAGAGTTACATAAATTAATAATTTAGTAAAGAAAATGTAGCAAAATAAAATTGTGACATGACAATTAGCTTTAAAATTAACTGAACAGACAAATAATTATAATTTCTTGCTGGCTTCTCCCAATCAAAGTGGCATCATAATGATTGAAAAACTGTAACTGGATTAGAATGAACTAAGAAAAAAGACAAAAAATAAACATATAGGCCACTGGAAAATGTTATTTTCAACTGATCCCGCTCATTTCCAGCCATTAGAGAAAGAAGAGAAGGATGGAAGAAGATGATAAAAAAACATGAATGTGATTAATAGGGAAAAATAAATCTAAACAACGGAAACCGTTAAATTGGAAAGTATGATTGAAAGGACAAATTAAAATAGGAAACTGTAAAAGAAAGGGTCGAAACAAAAATCAAAAGAGAGAGGTAGAGGTAAAGATGGAAAGGTTAAGCAGTTAAAACAATAAACGTTGCAAGATAGAAAATTGAAAAATGTATGGATAAAATAGAACGAATAAAAGAAATGACTACCTAAATAAAATTCCTCTAAAACATACAAAAACAAAGAGAAAATAACAAATGTATTAAAGACAGGTAGAGAGGGAAAGTATAAAACAAGGAAATATGAAACTAAACATGGCATGAAAAAATATTTAGTAGAAAGAAAAATAAATACGGAAGGCTACGGAGAAACATAAAATCGATGAAAATATTAATTTCAGTTGATTTTGCTTACTTCAATCCATTAAGTGATCGTTCTACTTTGGTACCTGAAACTGAGTGATTTCTTATTGCGGCATAAAGGATTTTCCTGTTTTTACCTTTATTGCATCCCCGTAGCCGTCGATTTCGTTGTTCTTTCAGCCCGTGACCGTGAATTGCATTATGGTATTTACTCGTTTTTTGCTTTTCACTTCTGCGCCTTACCCAATTCTGTTCCCGCCTTTCTCACGGCCTGCGACCCCCACACAATTAATTAATACGAAGCAAGCGTCTTTTTATGACGTCGGCAGCTTTAAGGTTTCATTACCAAAAAAAGAGGGATCCGAATGAATGGAAAGATAAAAAAGTATTGGCACCGTCGTTGTTCGACGACCTTGTAGATTTAAAATGACATTTGTATAAATACGAAATGATATGAAGAAAGGAAGTAACACATTGAGCGACTGCGCAAAATTAAGTGCTCAGAAAACAATGGAATAGAATAAAATAAGAGAATAAATCAGTGAAATAAAATAAAAATAGAAAGAGCCATTCTCAAATAAAGAAATATTATCCAAAGCAATTGGGGAAAAAATATAAAACTGAAAAAATAATGGAAAGATAGCGAAGTAAATGAAAGGAAAGAGGGGAAGAATAAATTAAAATCATGGAAGAATGTAATAGCTGAATTAAGTGAGAAAATATTTAAAAGTAGTTTTATTGAACTAAAATTTGAGAATTCATCGGGATATATAAATTTTAACAGTTTTTTTAAAATATGTAGTAATTAAACATTAATCTTAATAAAAATAGGTGTCTAAATATAAAAATTTTCATCATGGACTGTATAAATGGAGTTTCTCGTTTCAATTGAAACTGACCATGGCTACATTCCATGATGAAACATTTTATATTTGGACTTTAATTTTTGAGATAAACGTTTAATTTTTATACCAGATGAAATCCCAAATTTTAAGACGAAAAGTCGTAAGTGAATATATCTTCTTTCTTTTTTTGTGTATATGGTCGTTTAATTTATTTTTAAATTAATTTTTAGAAAAACTGACGTAAAGCAGAGAAAGTTTTAGAATTCAATTTTAGCCTTTCAACCTAATTTACAGTTTTGAATGAGTTTGTTGTTAAAGAACAATGCGCTATTCAATAACCACAATCCAAACCGTCCCATTCTTTACGATAAATATCCAGACAGTGCCATAGAATTTCCCGTATTCTCATATGTTACAAGTGACGCGGAGAGCCTAAGGATATCGTTCGACGCGTTTCGATTGACTCCAAAATATAAAATGGATATTCGGAACAAAAGAAAGGCCAGAAAGAAGGAATGAAATAAAGAGAATCAAATACAAAATTAAAGTAATTAAGACTAAATGTAGAAGACAAATTAATAAAAATGAAGCAGTATGGAAACGGCGATAAAGAAAGGAATGCAGGGAGACAATGAACTGTCAGTTCCAACGCATATATTTCCATATACTCAAATCTGTATTTAATAGTTCATTGCAGGTGACAAGTAGCGTGTCGTAAAATTCTTCCTTGAGGATCTCTAACGGGTTTTCTCCATAAAAGAACCAACCCTACGGAAACGAAAACGTAAATAGCTAATTTCTTCTACAGTGTTTACTTTTTTTACGATTTCTTTTACGAATGTTATTGAGCTATTGCATCGTCAATAGTAATTATGGAGCAGGGAAAAATGATAGAAAAATTCTAACATTTTGTGAAACGTAAAACGTTTGGAGACATTGTTGTGATTGCATAATAAATCCTACTAAGAAAATTCGGTCAATTTTAAGAGGGACCTTACCTTACCTTCTAAGAGTGGCTTTTACCGCTTGCCTCTACCGAAGGCGAAGAATTTTACTTCCTCTACTTTAAACGACGTATCATCCAACTCAATTTCGACTATTACAGACAGCGGACATCCAGGCGACTTATGTCTTCATTGAATGAATCCCGATTCTAGTCTCACGTATATATGGTATGTCATATTTATATCGCATACAATCTAATGACGTCGCATGCTTTCAGTTGATGTCTTTATGAAGTCCGAATACCCTAATTACGTCATTGTTTAACTCCATTGTTGTAAATATCGTTATATTATCAGTATATACTGGCCAAGAAGATAGTAATAAATTGTCTATTTACTAGAACATATATGTATCGCAAACATGTAACTGTTCCATTAAGTTCGTACATGAGGATGTTATGAGCGTTTAATGTCCTTTCAAATATTAAATCTTACTATTACGATTGTATATGTTTATATGAAAATCAATCTGTCAATCAAGAAAAAATTGTGAGTAGTTATGTGCGGTGTGACGTTCCGCGACCCCATTGGCTGTGGGAGTACTGTTTGTGATTGGTTGGGAGGCGTGGCTCGGCCCGCCATGCCTGGGCGCTGATTGGAGCTCCCCCTCCACGGCGCGACGCTGGAAACAGCGTGTCGCAGAGTCAGTCAGCGCCGAGCATGGTCTCGTACTACAACCCTCTCGCGATGTACCGCCACCAGCAGCAGTCGCCCGCGCCGCCCCCGGGGCCACAGTTCCACCCCCACCAGGGCCCCGGCGCCGCCGCCCACGGCTGGTACTCGCCGCCCGCCGCCGCTGCCTACCACCCGCAGCCGCCCCCGCAACAGTTCCTCAGCCCTTGCCAGGAGGAGCCGTGGCACCACCACGCAGCACACCACATGTTCCAACCCGAGTGGGGCGGCGGCGGCCCCGGAGGTCCCGGCGGCGGGACGCCCGACTTCGCGGCGCCCATCGGCGCGGGCGGCGTCGTGCTCGAGGAGCCGCAGTTGCCGTCGCCGCCCATCACAGTGTCCAGCAGCGAGCTCAGCAGTCCGGGGGCCGCGCTGTCACCCCCGCAGCACCGCCCCATGCAGGTGCGCAGCCCCTTCGAGTGGATGAAGAAGCCGTCTTACCAGAGTCAGCCCAACCCCGGTAAGTGCGAATGTAGTCACCTCTCAGCCTGAAGACCTAAGCAACGGGCTTTCCAATGTGTCATTTACACAACAAATCATCCAACTCCTCATTACGTATCCCTTCCAAAAATATTAATCCTGACTGGTCTGCTTAAGAATAACAATCAATATCTTAATTCAACACTTTGACGTTGGTTGAAATTGCTTGTCATCAGCGCTTATCTTTTGGGGTTTTAAGCTCCTTTAAAAATGTAGGCGAATATAATTTCATGTGCTGCTAAAAATGTGCTTCAATTAAAATCTGATTGAAGAGTGGAGTGCCACAAGGTTCTATTTTGGGGTCGTCGCAGACACGGCGTTTTAGATTCTTGTTACACTTGTAGGAGTTCTCTATAATTTTTATTTCGGAAAACGGTTATTCGGTGTTCCTACATGCTTAAGAGTTTATTATTTCAGGTTTTTCTTTTAATACTTCCAACAAAAAATACACACTCAACTTCTGTTTCAAACTTCCCTTAGTATCATAAGACCGAATTAATCGTGTGAATTAGAATCAGTCTCGCGAACCTTGTCAAGGTGACTGCTTTTCAGTCTTTTCTATTTTTTGTTGCAGTGTGCGTGTTTCCTATACACACGGATCTGTTGCGCTTCCCGTGTGATATATTTGATTGTTCCTTTGCGGATTTTAATTGTTTTTGTTCTTTTGTCTCTCCTTGAAGAAAAAGATCAACCGTGAAGATGCATTCTACATTTTGTTTAGACACCATACCAAGTGTTTTGCTTTTACAAGCCCTCCTACTTAATGAAGCTTTTTTCAGCAGTTTCTCAATTATATACTTTTTAAAAAAGATTTAATTTTTGAGTGGAACGCTTTATCCTTAAACATATATACGATTTATTTTATTGTAGAGACACTTGAAAAATGTATTGGTTCTGGTTAGTGCTCCAGTGTTCGGCGTCAGCAATTTCCCTTGTGTGGAAGGCAATTAAAGCAATCGTTGATGTTTTGCAGACTGAAAGATGAATGTCAACTGACATTTTTTGGTCCCGATGTAGTAGTGCTTTGTTTTGTAACATGTTTTGTGAGATTTATTCTTAGAAGAATGAGGTTATTCCATTGATTTCTTATTCGCGATGTTCATCTTGTACCATTTTTGTCTTCATATTGTGCATGGTATGTTTCCAGAATTCCCGCATGTTGAAGTAGCTGTCAGACTCTGTCCGAGGTTAAATTTTTTAATAAAATTTCCTCCTTTTATATCACATTATAAATAGCCGCCGCGAAACTTTTCTCTCTTCTTTCTGAATATTAATGTACTACAGGAAAGAGAGAATAACGCTTGAAACCAATTACAATGACAGGACGAAAACAATTCCTTCAGTAGCGTAATATATTACCAAATTCAAATGTGAAACGTACTAAATTAACAATAATATAGGTCGTGTGTGTATATTAAGAAATAACTTTGGAATTATTTGGCATGCATTGTGTTTAGAACCCTGGAGAAGCTCCGAGGCTTCAGATTTGCTCGCGTCAGAAACTGTTTCTCCACTTCACGGCCTGTGTGATTTATTTTTGCTAAGTCAATCCATAACATGTGCAGTACAGTATGCTGTGGAATGGTTTTATTGATCCATAATATTTATTCCCCATTACACAAGGTCATCGTTGCTTATTGCTTTCCTAATTATCCGCTTAAGGCATGTCAATGGCGTCACTTAAAATTTGGGGTGTAAATGGAGTTAAATTTTTAACAAACTGCTTGGTTAAAAAAATTTATAAGTATATAAAGGAGAATGAAAATAATTCCTGAAACTTTTTAAAAGAATTCCCTAACATTCCGAAGAATATAATTTTTATATTAAAGAAATAATATAAGAATAACTACATTAAAAGAGACCGTGAAATATTTAACAAAGTTTGCTTATGGACCACTGAGCAGAATCGAAGCTTGGTTACGGTGCTTTGAAGGACCCCGTGGCCGTAGATTTCCTTGGCCTAGAAACCCTTCTCTGAGCTTTTAGTGGTATCGATATGTTGAACACGACCGCTGTTTTATTTTTCTCTGTAGTGATAAAGTTGACGGAATGTTTCCTACAATATAATGTACAGTTATTCTCATTTTCATTTTTTAAGGCTTGTCACCACCGTATCACCGTATTCCCCGTCTATTTCAGCGTTTTCTTTGAGCTATTAACAATTTCGCAATGTATTTAAGATTCCCCCTAGTTTTCTTCTTCAAATTATAATATTACGTGGATTTTGGAATTAAAGACTAGAAAAGAAATTAGCATCTCGTGACAATTACAAAATAGCAACTCTTTTCAGTTAGCTCAAAAATTTACAGATTTTCATTAAATAATTCATATCAGCATTTGTTAAAAATAGTATATTAATATGAATAAGGATTTTTATATTTTCAACGGGGTTAAATATTTAATGCGCAACGATTTGATGACGTGCTCCATATCCGTCAGGTTCATTTCAATTAATGCCCTTCACAAATGCACGTCATGGGAAGTATGTGTATTAAATATTTAACCAGGCAGGAAAACCGAGAATGCTTTTCTCATAATTTACTCTGGGAAAGTACTCCTGGCTTCCTAGTATGTAATTTATTTTTTTGTGTTCATACCGCAAAAATAAAGTATCACCATCTCTTGATATGGTGCTTTGAGGAACCCTGTCATAGTAGTAATAAACTATTTTCTCTATAATCTCCCTATGTGATTTTTTTGCTTTCCAATTATCTTTAGATTCGATTGCTATAAATTAATATCTTCTCCCTTCCCCCTACCTCTATTATTTCCAAAATTTATTCTATTATTTTTATTTTTATTACTGACAGGTCCTTGGACTGGGTCTTTAAATTTCCTTCTCCACGATGCCCTGTCCTCTACTAATTCCTTTCGTCATGTCATCTAGCTGCTGCATTCTTCTCCCTCATCCATGTGTAGACGATATTCTGTCCTAATTTGACCCAGTCTAACTTTCTCTCAAAATGTATAAATCAGATGTACAATTTCTCATTTATTCTTCACTTTTATAAATATCAGTCCACTTTATTTATTTTATTCTCCTCCAGCAGAAATTAAAAATATTTTTCCAGGTATTTATACTCCCGCTCTTTTAAATATTTCAAAGTATTTTAATATTACGAACAACTGGTGTATAGGTTGCACGAATTTTATTTCGTCTACTTTCCTGTCCACACCACGGTATTTTTTGCTGTGATATTCTGTCGCTTAAAAAATTATTTCCGAGTCTTTTACGCTGTCGGCAAACCACAGAACTCCATTATCGGCTTTTACAGGAAAAAAGGTATATCTGTAGCAGTAGCAAGTAGTAATTTACTTTGTTCTAGTCGTTTCCTTTTCACCATCCATATGGTGACAGCTTATCTATTCTCTTTGTTTTCTCTATTGGAAAAACCGTGTGTACAGTTCCGAGACTCTTTAAGTAACCCCATCGTTCAGTAGTCTATATTTTTAACTTAAATAATGATGGTCAATCCAAATGATGAGTGCAAAATATAACCTCTATTTCCGGTCTCTCCTAAAAAAAAAGCTACTGGAGTTCCAGAGTTCCTTCCTCTTAGAATCTACTCTTCAGTAACAATGTACAAAATGAACTTGAAAAATACTAACAATTCTCATTATTAAATGTCGACGATATATTAAAAATCTGTTGATAAAAAAATTAATATTTGATATAAAAAGGTGGTTAAGGTGCAATAAGTGAAAAAATTGAGGTTTTTAAGGGAATGCTTGTTTCTACGTCTATTCCTTCGCAGAGTTTATTTTTAAACAAATTATGGTATACATTAAAAAATACCATGTTAAAAAAACATACACTAGTGTGTACGACGAACATTTATAACAGATGCAGTAAAGTTGCATATTTATTTCTATGTTTCTCTTTTTGCGACAGGATCTCTTTACTACTATAAAAATTCGATTTTTTATTTTTATTAATAAATCCAAAAATGCAGTTGAATATTGTTTTGTTTCTAACTTTTTAACTTCAATTATTTGTACTGCGCTGAGAGCACGTTGATACAGTAAGTGAAGTAATTGTTCAACAATATGCTCTTATAATAAATTAATTATAACAGCCTCTTTGTCAGTTTTTTATTTTATTTAAGAGACGAAGCATACAACGTTTCGTCTCTCATTTGAGACTTCTTCAGGTATAAAAATACATTTTATTATTTGTTTAAATGTCATATAAACAACTTATTTGTTCATATAATTTTCTACATTGAATTTAAACTGCTGAATTAATTACATTTGAAAGCTTTTTATTCGGAACTACTTGAGCTGTGAGCAAATAAAACCAATGAACGAAATTTTAAATAAATTGGTTTAAATCAGCTTCCATCAGTAATTAATAAACTAGCAAATTAAATTATTATATTGAAATTATTAAATTGATAAATTGTTCAATTCAGCTTCAAAAAATAATTCTTTATTACTCGTTGCATACAAACCGTTAATGTAGGATATTAATCGGGGACATAAAATTTATATATTGCAATTTATCGTCTCTCATATGAACGCTTTACGTTTCAAGTAAACAATTTTTTTTCTGAAAATATTGAACATATTTGTGAGATCAAATGTGTTCTTTGGCATAAATAAACTTCGTTGGGAAGTTATTGTTGGCCGCAGTGCATCTTCAGACTCCGAACGATCTACATCAATTAAAAAATGTTTCGGCTAACTAGGAAAGTTACAGATATATACGCACGTGGATAAATTAATTGCGTATTTTGTATTTAACACGCGCAAACGAAAGTACATAAACCCTATAGTGTTAATTGATAAGTAAATCATTAATCATTAAATAATGTGAATTAATTTATCCAATAAAATTTTAATTCCTTTTCAAATGAGACTCGAAATAACCGAATTAAAATAACTAGAAATATACTTTTATTTTCCTTTACACTTTTTAGAACATTTTCAATGTAAACCGTATCTGTCAACTTTATTTCTTAAATTCCACTCATATACAAATTTTAAACTTTCACGCGTTTTTCATCTTGTTCTCTTTCACGTCCTCGTGTCTGATCAAGATGTAGCACTATACTAGGTTCTAGATTCTATGCGCTAGTCAGTAGAGAAATCTATTCTCGGTGGTTTCTTGTCTCGACCAATTCATCAAATAGTAAAAAAAAATTATCAACTTGTAATATGAAAAATAATTATTATTTATTAGTAGGATAATGTTCAATCTCTGAAACAGAATTTGCTATCGCTACTTTATTTTCTTCCCGACGCAAATTGGACATCGCGGGACAGTCATATATAAAACCACCAACGAATGTAAATGTAAAATGATCGAATAAATATGAGTAACACGTAGTTGATTCTATATCAATTCAAACACATTGCATGTATCAAGTATTATCTTTGATCATGATACCCTAATTTATATGTTTAGATTTATTTTTGTATTATCAAAAAAATAATGGCATCAGTCCCTTTTTTTATTGAAAAAGAGAAGTAATTAAAATAAATCGATATTAGAATCCAAGATTAATCAAATATTATTGGGTAAAATTTGTAAAGTTAAATTCAGTTCCATGGCCTTTGACTTTCAATTGAAAGCAATACGCCTGTTTTTGAATATAAAAATATATCGGTATACAGTCGTTTCATTTTTTAAGATTAATGTTTTATTGACTGGTCTCTTATATTAAGAGAGAACTGCAGGATTCAATGTATCAATATTTTTCACAAAATTGGACAAATGCTAATTCCAAGCTGTTTGTGGCTTCAATACGTAGTAGTTTTATTATTGTCTGTCGAGTATTTACACGCGTCGACAAATAAGAATTAACGTAAACATTCTTTGGGCGCTGTGTTTTTATTTTCCTCGCAGTATTTTATCTCTCATTTGTTTTTTAAAAAAACTGTAAAAACCCCGATTACGTTTACAGATCTGTCAGATATGAACGTAGAGACAAAAAGAAAGATATGGATAATATTATTGGCTATTTTATCTGCACTATCTCCCCGTCTCACTCTCTGTAGAGAAAACCTCGAGATTTATTATATCTCACTGAGATTCTCAACTCTTATGAGTATCTCTAATACGTGCGCCTTTTTCTTCTTCTTGTCTTCCTACTTATATTTAAGTAAAATAAACATTGGTAGAAAATCATTTAAATACGTTTTGTGATATATGAGCACTGTTGATATTGCTATTAATTTAAATTCAATTGTTGAATTTAAATTAATTTGTTTAATCCAATCTAAAACAATTATTTTTAAGAAAAAAATATATAAATTTTTCCTTGTTTTCAAGAATAATTCTTTTTACAAATATATTCGTCTGCATGTAATTTCTTTATAATCTTTCCTTGGTATTATCAGAAAACTTAAAGTTCCAGTCGGTTTTTTGAATCTCAAACTGTTGCCACCGTTTAGTCTAGGTGGAAAAATTCCCCATCACCTCCTCAGTGTGTACATAAACCCTTTACACGCTGTTGTTCATTTTTTTGTGTGTATGTCATCCTGTATTGTTATAAGTGAACTTTTGCCTCCAGTATGAAAGTAAATCGGAATTCATGTATATTACACTGAAATATATATATGCATTAGCCAGTTGTCCCTTTAATATAATTTAGTCTTTTCTTCATAGTGTCCCTGTATTTAACATAGAGTGTTTTTAGTTAACCGATTTAATACTTTAATTGATAAACATTCCTCCCGAACAACTTCCACGTTTTCATATTAATTTACCCAGAAATTTAATTTTTACCCGGTTGTCTATAAATATCCAAATCCTGATGCACAAAATTATTCTCCCTCTTGCTTATTGCTTTATTGGGAATACAACAATTATTTTACTCCTGTTTGAAACACTTCATATTTCTTTGTTTCATTTGTACAGGTACCGTTTTTCTCAGCGTCAATTTCGGAAATTTCTTGTTTCTTTCATTAGTATTTTTCTTCTCTTTGACATAGTTCTTATTTTTTCTGTTGACATCTATGTTACTGTTCACCACAGGACAGACAACAATGGAATACCCGAATTACTACTATTTATTGACAGTGTAACCTATCAACACAATTGATACGCCTTTTTTTAATAGCATCAACAGCTAGCAACTACTTTAACATTTTTGGGACTTTTAACTTCATTGTAAGGGTTACTCGATTTAGGAACAGAAATACCGAAGCCCCTACCAGGAATCGATCCCGGGACCTCTGTGGTACGAGGCAGTGACGCTAGCCACTAGACCACAATGAATTTGAAATTCAGGCTGAACGTTTGTTTGCTGCAGCTTGTTAGAAAGAATATAACACTTATTGCGTTTCGACAGATTAGCTCGTCAATCGTCATCGGTAGGAGCAGCGACTATCCGTGATGGGCAAGAATCAAAGAAAACTTCTTTTCAGAAGTTGAAATTCATTATTGTCTTGACGTATTTTGGGTGACTATGGCAGAGTCGTTTTGAAACGAACTTCTGCCCCGGAGGAGTTGAAACCGCCCTACAACCACATGTTTCCTTTTGTTTATTACTCTCATTGCTTCATTTTATTAGAAATGCGGCTGTCGGGGAAAATTCTACTTAAAGCAAACAGATAACCGAAATACTAACAGCAGTAATCAGCAAGCCGGGATTTATTTACTCAGTGGAACAGGTGGAAGACTGATTCTACATTGCCAGAGATCATAACACTCAATAGATTAGGGGCCAGAGCTCTTACGTGTGTGAAGAAAGCCTTGTGATGGAAGGAGGAAGGGGGGGGGGTAGATGAATTCTTCACAAAGATCGACGTCCGCCTTTGTTTTGAACAGCTGTCCGCTGTGTGTGTTTTTGGGCTGCAGATTTGAGGAGGCACCATAAAGTCTGCCGAGGGTCAACAATAAAGGTGTAAATAAACACCACGCTGACAGAGGGAACCTTCCAATAAACCATCACCACACCTCACCAGTTTAGAAGGTATTAATAGTCTCCCTCAGACTAAAGAAAAGAACCAGCCAGCTGATGGACGATGTTTTCTATTTCTTGCACGATCCTTTGAACCTTCGTATCCCGTTCCTGCTACAATCCCCACGTTTACCATATAATTGCAATGTTGAATCTAAAGACGATGTTTTTGCGTTAAGGCGTCGATTTCTGCGAACACTTAGCGTGAATAATGATAACTTTTATGTCTTTTGGCGGTGTCAGACTAAATAATGGTTATATACCTGATGACGTCCCTCCATTAATAGCATAGAGGAATTCAGAAGGGATAAATACAGCCAACTGTTAACAGTCTCCTCAAGCTGTCGTTTAATGATTGTATCCGGCATCTGATACAGGGAAACCCTCGGAAACTACGTCGGGCTCTCGGTCCCTTTCCCGTCTCCTTCCAACTGCTTGAATTCATCCATCAAAGAAAATGAAGTGCTTTATTTGTAACGGTACAATTATGCTGCTGTAACCACCGTTGACGGTTTGCGTATGGTGTTCGACCGTTGGCATGACATGTAGACTGAAACGTCTCTTCACTTCCGTGTTCATATGTTTATCTGCGACGTAGAACTTCTATACAGTCTATTACAAAACTTATCGTTGTAAATAAATTCATTTGTGAAGGCTGGAACTAATCTTTGTGTAGCGACGTCACATCACATTTCGTCATGATTCTGTATCGAAGTGGTTAAGGAACTTCCTTGCCGCTGTTAAAAGTGTAATTATTCTGTTTATCACTACCGCTTCCATTACAGGCAACTCCATTTCAATAGTAAACAACGATTTGCCGCGATATTTACGTTTTAAACTCCATATATCAGCTACAATTACTACTGACATTTAGCACATAAACATCAACAGCTGATAAGTAAGAATTTTTATCATGCAAGACATTATTTTACAACGTTTCGTCCACCATTCTTGGAATTTTTCAGTTACAGACAGGCATTCATGTTTCCTCTGAAGTTAACTACAGACAAGAAGCTGTAGATTTAAATCCACAATATTTCGTTCAGCTTTAAATTAAATTATCACGAAACGCAGCCAAGGAATCAAAATTCTCTCTTTTTTTCTCCTGGTGTTTCGTTCATTCAAATTGCATTCATGAAAATTAAAGGCAGTATTATTTGTATTTTAATAATTTAATTGAAAACTGAACAACTTATATTTGATTAAAATCTTGGCAATTAAAATTTATATATATTTTTAAATATAAATATCTGTGTTGTTAACTTCAGTAGAAATATAATTGCGGAAGAAGAAGTTTCAGATGGTTGAAACGTTGTAGTCCACGATGAATAATAAAAAATATTCTAATTTACTGGCTGTTGGATGTTTACTTACATTTGTTTAACTGTAAATCCTCCTAAACTTCAAGATTCCCTTAACTTGATATCGTGGGTACAGTGGAAGTGATTTGGTGGAAAAATCTCTCCTAATCTCTTTATAAGATTAAGTATTGCGGATGCCTGAGTTTCTAAGGTGATATTTTCTATTTAGAAAACGAATTAAATTTTTTACAATTCGCTCGTATTTTATTCGCACAGTTTACACACCACAGCTTTTGATCTTTGGTAAGGCCATATTAATTCTAGGGGATCATGCTACGTGTTATATTTGACATTTAAAGTCAATATTCTATTACATCAATCAGTATCTTGCTGATGTATGACACTTATTTTTATGCAAGTGATTTAATTTCTATCTTTTCATGAATTCGGTTAACGAAACATCGAAAACTCTGTATGGATAAAATATAAATAACTTTATTGTGATTTTAATTCTTTTTAGATAAATATATCACATGCGGATAGTGACACTTATTTGTCTTCATTGGCATTTTAAAGAAGAATAAGAAGGAATGGCCAAGGTCTTTGAGGGTGACGCAGGGTATTTCTGGAAGCCGGCGAGAAGGAAGGAAGGAAGCGAGGTTGTTTACGATCTTCTTGACACACAAGTGACCGCCGCCATTGTCACCTCGGGGCGGGGGAATTCCCGCTTAAAAGGATCAATTTGTTCCTTCCCTCTTTGCCTTTTTCCCGAAGTCACCGACCTTACTAATCCTCTGCGGATGGGAAAGGAACAGAAATGCTCATCCACCAAACAGCTCCTTTTAATAAGGCTACGGGGAAAATACACGTACATCGATGATGGCCCTTGTAAACGTGTAAATCATTAAGCTAATCGGACACAGTTCACAGCGACATGGGTGAACGAACAGTTAACACAATGACGGTGCAAGACGTAGGATGAAAATATATTAATGGAGGAATTTTATGAACTCTTCTTTTTCGTTTTTAAAAAATAGTGGGGGGAGCATTTTCCAAGCCTAAGAAAGCTCCGAAACTTATAGAAATACTTGGAAAAAATTATTCGTAAATATAATAGTAAACAACTTAACAATCTTCGAACCACAGAGGTCTCGTGTTCGATTCCTAGCAAGGGCCTGGGCGCTAACTGTATATTCTAGTTCCTTGACAGGGCAAATTTAACTGAAGAAAATAAGTTACCAAAGTAGAAAGCCTCTGATGACCCTAGGTGTTGGTGCGACTATAAATAAAACAATTAAAAAAGTACCTTATTGGTACCAGTAGACTTTTCTTAATCATTAAAATTATCTTAAAACAAATTAACAAAATTCAAGACTTGAAAGCTCGCAAACAAAATAAAATTTTCAAATTAAAGTAAATGCAAAATTCAATAAATAAACATATTTTGCAGGATGTCACAGTTTGAGGCAAAAGTAATATTAATCCTGTTTTTAGTTACATTATTTTCTAGTCTTAAAGCTCAGCAATGATTCGTGGAATAATTCATGCAAGTAGAAGTCAGTGTGATTTCCACGTAATCGAAATCTAAATAGTGGGAAAGTCCGTGATCTAGACAACTTGACATTACAAGCATTATGGAAAACAGCCGTTTTTCCAAGTGTTTACTTCTACTGTCTCTGCTAGACATTCTTCTATAACTTTTTTCACTGACGTCAGTAAAATTCATTTGATACATCTGAGGAATGAGGTCTGCATTTCAAAAGCTGGGGGGGGGGGGAGGGGGACATGCGATTCACTCTCTAGTCTCGTGATATCGCCGTGAAGAGTAGTCGGATGACAAACAACGGGTGGCATTAAAAATAGGCACTTGTTTTAAGATTTGCTCTTCTCTCACTGTTTCTTTTTTCAGAGCAAACAGAACGGCGAGGAGAGAGAGAGACACACTCGCACGTGGAAAGCAATGTCGTAATAGTACGATGAGATTACATCGACTAGAGAAATTTGCAGTGTTATAACAGTTGAAAAGGCCTAAATAATTTCACGTTTCTTAAAAAGTTCATTTGTAAAGAATCTTAACTACGTCAGTATTCGAAAAAATAATTCTCCAGAATAAAAATGAAACTATTTTTTTTAAAGAAAACCATAGGGAAATAAATTGAACATTAAGGGGGCGTACAATATGACGGGAAACCCGCTGAAAAGGGGGAAAGAAAACGTCAGCTGTGGTGCAGACATCTGCTGTTTATACTGCATTAATTATCTCCTGTTTTAATTTCATATTTTTTATTGTTTGCCCTCTTATATAGCAATAAGATTGGGACGTTGACATTGGCATGTACTTTTATTCATAATTATAAACGTATTAGAATTGTACGTTAATTTCCTTTCCTGGCCCGTGACATTTTTCCATCACGTTGTGAATTTACTGGCTCTTTTTTTACCTGACCGTGGGTTACTGATAATCTCTCTTGTTGCTGACAATTTACACGAGCCTTTTGAGGTTTCCTGAGAATCGGACCAATGAAAATCAATAATAAAAATTAAACCGTCTATTAATTAATGACTATCTTATTTTCTCGTCATTTATTCATCAATCTGCACCCCTACCGACGATGACAATATACAATATTATACAGAAATGTGTCATTAATAACATAATTTACTCATATCTTGTATGGAAACACGTGTGAATGGAGTCACTAGTTGGGTTGCATTCGCCATAATTTTTTCTTGGATCTCTCTTACTCCAACTTAATAATAATGTTATTTTTAGGCTCTTTGACTTAATAAAAATGTAGATAAATGCATGTGTCAATCTGCAAAACCATTAAAATAAACGAAAACTGCTCCAACAAGATGACGCTTATTGACTATAATATTTTGAAATGTAGTCTTCGAGATGTTCGATCTTCTGTGACTAATTATTGCAGTAGTGTTCCTGGAACTGTGGACATCTGGGTGTTTGTAGAAGCCCAGCGTTTCCCACAGTTGTCGCTATTATCTTCTATATCTTCCCTTTGATGATTTATTTAACTTACAGACCGGTATACGTGAAAAAATTAATCTACAAGGCTTAGGATGCTAGTAAACACCTCTGGAGATAATGTAATTTCTGTAGTTCGTATTCAAACACGACGAATCAGAAAAGCAAGGCACAATCGAAGATCATTAAAATTGTTTGTTTTTTAAATTAAAATCTCAACTTTTGGATTGATTAGGATTGACCGGAAAGCATGGAATGCCCTTTTCCAATTCCGGTTTTCTAGTCTAAATTAACAGTCGTAACAAACCCGTAATATATATTCCGAGTTTCTCACTAAGATGTAGATATATTTATTCTTGGCGTTCTTTAATAATCCACTGTGAAAAAAAATTACCTATCGTTTCAATTCTGCGTTCTATCGTCTCCGATAATGATATAGTAGTCTCCCTACATCTTTGAAGAGTATCAAAAGTAGTAATTTTAATGTGATTGTGTCGATAATGCCCTTCGAATTTGAAAAAAAAATCAGGTTTTAAATTAGGTTATTCTAAATTAAACTATACAAATAAATATATGAAGTAATTCAATTTATTAGCACGTCCCAATAGCGTCAATTATCAGTAATTATTAGATCTATTATGAAGGTTGTGCCTAATGGCAGGTCCTAGGCTCTGGTCTGTAAATTTACATATCTGCTCACTTCATTTTTTAAAATTAATGTTCAAGCCCCAGTCCATGGGTTTTATGGATGATATTGTGCAGCACGTGTGTCCCTCCGTACTTAATTTTGGGTACAGCGTCACTGAGACTTAAATTTTGGTTCCTGAATCTTTTCCTTTGACCCCACTTCAGAGGCTTGGAGACGCGAATGACACCGGTGCCTGACTTCCTTGTCTGTCCTAACGGTCCTTTTCGCGTTGGCGACAGGGTGTCGAGGATTAGCAGGGGTGAACGACCAGAAGCAGGTACAGGGACGTTAACCCTTCAGCAAGACACACCACAGCAGCAGGAACGCGTGGGCGTGACCCCTATGCGAAGGCCACGCCCCCTTCCACTCGCACCATTGGCCGCGGCTCCGCCATATTGCCGCGATCAATAAAACCTGAGGCCAATCGCGGCCAAGGACAGCACAAACTAATATGTAACCTACATTACTCTTCATTAGAAAACATCCTTCATAGACAAAAACCCTACAAGGAGCCGTCGGTTACAAATCCGGTGCATACTATAAAATTATTTCAGCGTGCAGCGGCTGACCGTCGAAGCTAATACTAAAAATATCTACTCTTTGCACAGGTTTAATACTTACAAGGAAATTGTAAAACTAGACCAGTATACGAGGATTAAAAAATCACTAAACTTCCGTTGTATCGTCGCACTACATTAAAACATTCTATTATTCACCCTAATTATTTGGAAAAATTTTCAATCATAAGATTGATGCTGCAAAGAAAAGGAGTAGGAGCCGAAAATATTTAACCCTCATCCGTCATTATCAGAGCTAGATATTCAAATGTCCCTATACCAGTGGCAAAAATATTGATTAACAAAAGGATTACTGTCTTAACTTCAAATCTTTCAATATTATTGTTAGTTATATATTTCTGTGAAGTTGTAACGGTCATAAGATTCACAATTATGCATTGTTAGGACAGTAGGAAGTATTAGTTAAATCGATTAATGAATTGTTTAAGTCAATTTTAAATTAAAATGTATCTTGAAATAATATGACACACGGAACAAAGTCATTGTACAAAAATAGGATGCAATAATAATTATAACATATTATTACAAATTCTCTGAATTAACTACTCCATTGAAGCAGTGCTATGGGAGCCTGCAGAAGAAGTAAACCAGAGGCTCAAAAGGCTAAAAGCTATATGTGAAGTCTTCACAGCCAACAGGCGTATTTTACGTATTATCATTGATTCTTTAAAAACATATTATTATGAATACGCTTTTGCTTGCTGTGAATCGGCAAAGGACCGTCAGGTTACATGTAAATGTTACGATTAAACTACTTAACTCCGGGTGAAAACGTCTTGTTTCTACAATGTTTTCACCCGGTTAGAATCCCGACAATTCTTTGTTAATCACACACACCGGGAAAGATCCGCTTGATACTAAACTACATTAACGTCATCTGTATTGGTTATGTTTTATTTTTTCCTGCAAATATATTTCTCTCGTTATCATAAACGATGTCGGTTATTGAAGGTCAGTATGTACATTAATTTTTAATATTAAAACACTAACGCTTCTCCCGTCTGCATTAGGAAGAAGGAAAACGAAAATGGAATGTGATATCCCAGGAACAAAATCAATTCACGGATAGTATATTATTTGTTTTTTTCTGCTTTTCATTATAAGTAGAAAAATATTCAGTAGATGTCTTTCGAAATAATCAGTTGATCAGAATAAATTGTAACGTACTGAAGTCAAAGTGTCTAAGAGGCAATCAGATAAGCTCTACGTACAGTTATCATAGGTAGTGATGTATCAGAACTCCACAGAAAGAATAGACCGATGTTTGGAAAAATAGGATACCGGCTTAGAGGAAAAGTCTGGAATATATAAAAGGATTGTGTCTTCAAGGAGGGAGGAGAGGGAGACAGGGATGACTGTGGGAACAGCAGATGCTGAATTCCTCCCTAGCATCTCCTGTTTTTCCCGGTGACTCGGTTGTTTACCTGCTTCTATTGTAAGACAAAAGGGCCAGGTGCACTGACCTCTTTCTCCTACCAACTTCTGACTGAACCCGTCCCCAAGACAAGGCTGGATTGAGTTTAAAGATTCAAACTGCATGATCTCTTTTTCTATTTCTCTTGGATGAAAAAATTAACCACGATTCTTCTTGCACTTTTCGGTTCGCTCTGAGAAGTTTTCTTAGGAAAAACAATAAGTAACTTAACACCTGTCTTTTCCTCACAGATTGTGATGAAAATATTTAAATTTCGACGAAATTTTTAGTTTCCATATTTTTTAACTACGAAAAACAAGGAACGACTGAAAATTAAAGAAGGAGAATTTAGAGGAAATAATATGGAACTATCGTTAATTTCTTCAAAATTTCACCAGTATATTTCGTCTCTATTTAATAGAAAGGAAACTTAAATTTGCGTCAGAGTATTTTACTGTCAGTCACTTATATCAGAAGCTTTCGGTCTCTTATTGCGCCCCCAAAATTATCTGTAAAGTAAAATTAAAATTAAGTTACATAAAATCCTCCGTATCATCACTTTAACAATTAATTTTACTTAACTTACAGTCGAGTACCTAAGTAAAACAATTGTCACGAAGAATTGTATGTAACTTTATTTCAATTTTACATTACAGATGAATATGACCCAATAATTTCAGAACAGTATATAAGGTCTCTTCTTGCCTTAAACTGTAACTGAACAGAACAGACTCTACGTTTACTCATGCAAGCATTGCCCCTTCCTTATTTTTCTTTAATTTTATGCGTTACTATTCCCGTTGTATCAAGTAATAAGATTGATGACTTTCAAAAAAAGTGTTAATTTTCAGATAATTAAAATGAAGTGAGACGTTGTTTTATGACGTACGTACGTGACACATTTCACCATCGAAGACGAGAGACCGGAAACAAATAAGCAAATTCATCGATAATATCGTTACATTGACTTATTTTCTAGAATGGGAATTACCACGTGAAAATGTTGGTAGGTATTTGAAAGAACGAGAGTGAGGGGGAGGAAGGAATGATATTCTGACGTTTATGATCAGGGAAACAAAACTACTGTGAGTGTCATCAGGGAGTGAAGGAGCACATGTCACGTGAGTCCCAACACATAAACGAGCAAGTCCGCACCAAGTAAATGCCACAGGTTAATATTCCATCACACTAAGATCTAATTTTTCCCAATTTGTTTGACTTTCCAAATCAAAAAACGAAGCACTAATTCAGATGAATTGTGTAAAAACAGAGAAAAACTCAGGGAGTTGCATTTACCTGATATCATAGGACCATAGAAGCTAATTGTCTTTTAATTAACAATTTAATATTTTATCTCTATTAACTAAGAACATAGGTATTTCGTCTTGATTTTAATTCTTACTTCAGGCCACATAAACTATATGGATATGTGCTATCTATAAGCTACGTCGCTAATAGAACGATTTCATCTATATTCAAAATTTTATAACTAACAAACATTATTTACAATCTTAAATTAATTAAAGTAATTACAGTTGTTTCACGGGTTGTGGTGTGATTTATAATCTTAATTATGGAGCATAATCTATCAATAAAAATGTTAAATAAAACGTATATAAATAATTAGATATAGATTTATTGTTGTTTCCATTAATCCTCGATTGAGGAAATAGGATACGTCATACATTAAAAATTAAAAATGAACAAAATAAAGTACATAATTAAAGACAAATAAACTTAAAATAAATTAATAAAAGAAAATGTATATAGACAAAAGTCAATATAAACACAACACGGACACACACTGGGAAACACAAACAAGCACACACTGAGGA
This sequence comes from Eucriotettix oculatus, assembly GCA_034510155.1. Classification (NCBI taxonomy): domain Eukaryota; kingdom Metazoa; phylum Arthropoda; class Insecta; order Orthoptera; family Tetrigidae; genus Eucriotettix; species Eucriotettix oculatus. The sequence continues at coordinate 88,793,104 of CM067378.1, read as the reverse complement.
ACACGCAATGGAGTTTTAACTACTTGGACCAGGAAACTGTCCTTCCCTCTGTCGTAGCTCCAGGCAATACATGAAACAAACAAACAAAAGAGCAGAAAAAACTGAATAGAAATTTAGAATCGAGTTAAAGTAATTTGGCAATTATTGATGGGTAATTGTAGGGTAATTGTAGTTTGAAAGTATACATGTAAAGCCAGAGAAAAAGTAATTTCCCTCTCAAGAAAAATATCTATTTTATATAAAGAAATTAGACCAACTATAATAATAGAAAACACTACAATTCATATGTTATTATACACTAAATCATTTTAGTAATAGCTCAGAGATTAGTGCTACTGGTTTAAACCACCTTTGGTCCAATGAAACACTGCCAAGGGTAATTTTCTGTAGAGAGAAAAATGCCCGCCCCAAGAACTGTTTTTAACGAGATATAAATTCCGAGTAAGTAGGACGGAAATGACGCAGAGTCAAACTCTTGATCTATTTTTTTGTGTGCATTTCGACGGTTTCGTCTGCAACTCTGTGTGTCAGCGCCTACTGCAATGTGATAATTGAGGTTTTCCCTGGTCCCGTTAGCGTGAACGTCAGCTTTGGACAATCCTGATGTTGTTGGCAATGTCGGCAAAGGTCCTTCTCCTTTTTTGTGCTAAAAAAGTCTCTCTCTCAGTAGTAAGGACAGAACAGGATGGACGGGGTCTTTTGCCGACGCCGCCTTGATGTCGTTCGTCCTTGGTCGGCCCTTGCTTCCCTTCTATTCCATTCAGCTCGGCTTCCTGACTTTCCCTCCAAACCTTCTCCTTGCACTCACTAACTCCATAAAAAAACGGTCCTAGTCCCGTAAGAAATACAGAGTCAAGGTCTTTCAATTCGTCTCAGTCCATAGGGGGAAACTACCAGTAGTCTCCCCCCGCCCTCTCCCTCTTAAATCACTTCATTCCTCCTCACCTACAGACGAAATGTCGGAATAATGTCCTTACCAACATTTGTGGTCTGTAAGCAGTACAAGTGTGTGTGTGAAATACTGACTGAAAATTGAGTTCTCAAAATTCAGTCCTCCAATTCGTGTGCAGACTTGGCCCTTCGTCTTTTTGTTGTCGTGAGTGCCGATGAAACTCTTCGATGAACATGAAATAAGAAAAATAATATTTCAGGCACAAGACCACTAAATAATAATTCCAGAGGCGTTCTGTGAAGCTTGCCTGGCAATTAAATTCGCGACCTCGACTTCGTCCTTACGTCACGTCTTGAAAACTACTAAATGAATTAGTACTTTTAATGAAATGAAATATAAAAATCTAACATGACACGTGAATTAATTAATTTCTAATGCCGTACATTAATGAGAAAATATAGTGCTTAAAAAACTTTTATACGCCAATTAATTGTTATTCTTAGTTGATTAAGGAGCCACTGACAACAAAAAGGCGAGTGAAGGAGGGAGAAATGGATTGTGTCATTGGAGTCAACAGGAGCCAATTAAAGCGTATCATCTTTTCGATAGTTTCTCAAGCGCAATAAGAAAAGAAAACCACTTTAACCGCGCAACTTTAATTGTTTAATTTAGAACGAAGAGACGCGAAAGAACGGGGACAAAAAAATTGAATGAATCTGTAAAGTGCGTCGTCAGTTCAGTGAGAAAAAAAACACGAAATCTTATTAGTGCGTTGACAACATAAATTGAAACAGCTGCTGAGTTTTTGAAACTACGAGACCCACAAATGTGGTACTCTTTAATTACTAAACAAACATCTGAAGAATCAGACCGGAATGCTTAAAGAAGGTTTGGATTGAATCTTCCTTTGATTTTGTCAGTCTGCCTTCCTTTTAACTTTAAAAAATAAGTAAAGAAATAGAGACAAGGAAGTCTGCATAAACTAGGAAGCGAAACCTTGCAGGAAACAAAAAAGGAGTACGCAGACAAAAAATGACAGGCAGAAACGTTTTTTTGAATTTGCCCCCTTGTCCCCCCCCCCCGGAAAGTCCTGAACAACGAAGAAAAATTTCAACTGTGTCGACTTACTATCCGCATGTTTGGAAAATTTAATGACTAACGTGGGCTTTTGCGGTGTAATTATTTAATAAATAATTCTCTGTGTTTATCAACTAGGTCAATTATTTAACGCAATACAACATTTCCTTGAATGATGATTGTGGAGATGAATTTCCGTGGAACTGCGGGTTTTAATGAACAGTTAGCCCGGTTTATAACACAGAATCATTTATTAATATCACTGTTCTATCAAGAGAAGAATGGAGTAAAGATTGGCACGGGAAATCAACATCGGAAATAAATTTTCTGGGGAAATCAGAATCGAGAATAAGAAGGCTGCAATAATTTAGGAAATTGACGGTGAATAATGAAAAGAACAGGCGTTGCAATAGAAAGCAGCAAAGACGATCAAAGTCAGCAATCTGAACGAGGAAGCTGCAACAGAAAAATTTCCTATGGGGATTATAAAAATTAATTTAATTTCTCTCGGCTAAAAAGTGATTCTTCTTTTACTTTTAATTTTTTTTCTCTTCTTTCTGGTGTTGACAGTGCTTTTTGTATTCTGTAAGTATGCATGTGTGGGTGAAAAGACGATACTAATTTTCCCCCCGTCTCTGAGCAAAGGAGAGAGAGAGAGATAACCTGCCCCGTTATTTATGGACTGTATCCACGAGATAAAAAAAGGAGGAACGACGACGGAGACAAACACTGCTTAAACTGGGAAGTGAAACCTCGCAGGAAACAAAAAAAAGAATACGCAGAGAAAAAACTGACAGGCAAAAACGTTTTGTTGAATTTTTCTCCTCGTTCTCCCCTCCGGAAAATCAAATCGTAATGTCAAATAGTTTATGCATGCAAAAATAATGGGCGTAGGGAATAGAAACGTTGAGAATGCACGTTGAGAAATTCTCAACATAGACGAGAAAGAAATGGAGCAGTCCGATAAAAAGTAACTCAGTCAGTTTTGCTTACTCTCCCGTCAATAATTTCAGTGCAGCCAACAATGTTGATATTAAATTCTCGTTTTAAAATTCTTTGTTGATGTGAACAGGCTTCAGTTTTCTATTTGCCATAGAAAATTCTCAACACCTTCGTTCTCTTATTTTAATTATATTTACTTAAGACGTCACAACTGTGACCCAGAAATTTAACAGACGAAGAGTAGAAAATGGTTCAGCAATTGTATATAAACACAAAGACTTAGTCTCACTACAAAATCACCAAATAGAAAAATAATTTACGATCCGTGTGCGTGGGTAAAATATTAACAAATTATTAACGGAAAATAAAATTAACGAAAGTACGGCGTGAAATACGATTTCTTTTGTGCGATGTGTCAATCTGCAAGTAATCAGCTAATTTTTGGTTTGTTTGGCTGTTCTTGACCTTTTTTTCCATCGGAGGTCTATGATATTTGGTGATTTTCTTAATAGATGAAAGTATGAGAATGGAAGCGAGATCTGAAAGGGACAAGGAACCGCAATCTGGGTTACTTTTAATTTTTTCACTTTTGCGAAACATTGGACTCTTTCCCTTTTATGATTTACCGTACTATTGATAACCTTTTTATAACTTACCAAATGTCGCAACACCATTGCCAACAAATCTGGTAAGGAAAAATCGTAATTCGATGGGAAGATAAATGAAATACTTTGCGAAAATTTCATCAATGATTTATTGTAGAGAAAATCATTTTTCAAATTCCCTTAAACTATGGTCCGCAACTTCAGGGTGAAATCACTCATTATGGAAAAAGAAACTTTCAAAGTGATATTTCCTTAGGTTCGTAGCATACTTGGAAGCACCACTGCAGCCTTCTCTTCCCGGTGTAGTGTCTAGTGGCCCCCTGGGGGCGCTGTTTGCTGTCCCAATTCGCCACGGTGGTGATCCTTCTAGGCCCTTCCAATACGTCAACACCAACAGTCTTTCCTCTTCCCCACAGCAACCTTTCACGCCACTTGAGTAGTGTCACTTTGGTGACCACCGAGAGGAGATTCAGTGCATCTCCTTTCAGTTTCTTCAATTCCCTTCTGCTGTGATCCCTTTACTTTCCATATCTTGATTTCCAAATTAGTGTTAAAATTTGGGCTCATTGTCAGATTTGGAGAAAAAATTGTCTAGATTATTTTAGATTGTATTTTGATTCATGCGATGCAAGTAATTTCCGATCAGAATGCACACGACTTTGGATGAACCTGCCGCTGTCACACAAGCTGGACCGTCATCCTAGCTTGTGACGTCACTTCAACGGCTGTAAGAACTTAATAGGAGTCTAGAATATGTGTCATTTTAGTTTAACAAAGTTGTCAAAGAGTTTCGCGAGGCTACAGATCCACAGTCGTGCGCTGAACTATACGAAAATGGATATAATCACGCGGAGAGAACGTTTTAAAATAAAAGTATCATGGACAAAATTAAAGATTTATTAAAATTTGTTTTGACTACAAAACGTTTCCTCCCTATTTATGTTCACAAATAAATATAATGTAAAATAAAATGGCAGTAGTTGACTTCCAAACAAATAAAAAATAATCATTTAGCGTGATTACTTACGCAATTAACAAAATATAATTTTAATTTACCTTCTCCACTTTTGTCTCGTGTTTACCATTTAATGAGGAAGTAATCTTTGCTGTGAATAACGGTTGGTCATATTAATTATTTATAAGGGAATTTAATTGTTGTTGCTTCGGAAGTATTCACCTGAAGGTATATTATACAGATGAGTGAGCAGTTTTCAAGATTTTTTAAGGGCAGATTTGTTCCCGACCGTATTGATGAAGAGGAGCCATCACAGTTTTAATATTCCCTGTGCGCGTGACCGTGTAGGATTGACCCTGTTTCGCTTGTTTTCCCCGGTGACGTCAGGGGGAGAGAGGGAGAGAGAGGGTAACGAGTGTGTCCCAAGGGATCACTTGCGGCTGGATGGGACAATTACACGCGGAAACACGACACCCCTCTCTCTTTTCATCCCCCACAAAGTCGACTCCTATAAATATCAACAGGCGCACTCAGGAACACGTCTACCAACCTAACCGCAGAAATTTATCGTGCTTTTTTGATGTCATTGCCCCTTGGTTTAATTACAAAATATTTCTCCGGGTTTTCTTTCCCTCTTCCCGTCCTGAGGCATATTTCTGCTCACTTTATCCGGTCCATTTCGTCTCTAGGAAATTTTACGGTAATTTTAAGTCAATATCACACACGTTGAGAGATTACGAGAAAGAAAATCCAGGAGAGATGTATTTTTCAGTAATAATTTGAAATGTATTTGAAATTACACGACAATGGTTGATTTACAATTTCATTTCATTTGAGTTCCATTGTCTGATAGGAAGAAAAATGAGGAAGGAGTAAAAGAAATCGACGGAAAAATCTGTGTTAAGGCATAGGACGTAAGTCTGCTGCCCTGCAAGACATGGACCTACTCGGTTCAGCTCAGACAGGGATACAGCTGTATTCTCAGTGGAAACATGCTCCGTGGTTACTACAAACCTAGAGACAGAAATCTTGTTAATTGGATTTTTAACGGAAACAAATCTGAATATAAAAAAGGTTCATTATGTCTGAGAAATTATGAAAAATGATGTAAAATAGTCCAGCTAAATATTATATTATAAATAATTATTTTTTGTGAAATTATTATTAATAATGCAAATTGAAGCAAGTATCCATTAGTTTCAGTGTTGAAATAACCGTTTTGTATATCATTCGTGGCGACATCAAACAGAATAGAGGATGAAGAGAAAACGAAAAATTGATTATTCGAAGTGAGAAGTGAAGGCTGTTTCACTGAATCACTGTTTGTTGTTACTCTTAACTGTGGTTTCTATACTGTCCTCCCTCTGATTTGTCCGAAGTCGTTAGTTCGCATTTCATAAATCATGTGGCTGAGACAAAATTTTCCACATCTTGTGATTTGTGGTTCCGTTTCAGGGTTCTAAGTAATTTCTTGTTTTCTTCCTTTTGGGCAGCTTAATTCAGGTTTGGAGATTTTTGTCTGGCGTCATATGAGAATATCCGTGTCAGTGGGAAGATGACGGAGGGTGACTGACAGCCAGGGAGGGAGGAAGGAAGGAGCCAACGACTGGGCACGTGGAATGCACAAACATCACACAGAAAGAAAAGGAAGGAAGGGGGTCGTTGGCTGCCGTGGTCAACGGGACAGGTAACGGGACAGACACTCCCGGGAACAGGAAGGGGTTGAAGACCTGACCTCGGGGTCATTCACTCTTGAACCCCTCTACAACACTGCCAAAAACTAACATTCTTTCCCTCGCCCTCGCCTCAAAGATTATGAACTGTCAGCCGCTGCCAAGTCTTCTTTCAGCAATTCGAATAAAATTATTCTCTTTGAAAATTAATTTCAAATATTTTGCACTGTATTCAAACCAATAGCACGTATTAATTTTATGTTGGTAAATATCTCGCGGCAGTGAATCACGTGTGAACTTTGCGCTTCCGTAATGTGGCCGACTGATTCCTGCGCCCAAAATCACGGCACCCTTCACGCACTCAGCAAAATCTGCCTACGTTGTGAAACATAATAAGAGTATATATGTGAACCTGAAGAGGAAGGTACAAGACAGGATAAGATGAAGAGCTAGCTACCCTCTGAATAATGGCGGTGATTGTGAAATTTTGCCATAGACACGAACCGTTGTCCACGGCTCATTTCCTTCAATAACGTAATTTAATAAGGTTGGGTCGATGTTGAAATAGAATACTACAAAACTGTGTGTCAGGTAATAACAAAATAATTTATTTATTTCAAAAGGCCCATGAAAGCTCTGTCAAATAAAAAATAATAATTTCGTTAATCCCTCACACACAGCTTGTTGTATTCCATTTCATCATCCACCCGATGTTATGGAAAAACCCTATATTATCAAGCGCAGAATATTTTTACTGACAATTTTTCGGTAGCAGTCTTTACGACATGATACTAGGTCTCAGTAATAAGAACAACTAAATTGAGGGGGTGAGAGGCCTTACCATATTTTTAAAAAAATATTCATTGAAATAGCAATCAGAATAACAGGAGCATTTGCTATTAAGTAATCGAACGAAACGTTTCGTACGGCGGTGAGCAGAAAACGTAAACAACACAGCTTAAAGGAATCATTGGCGATTTTTTTAGGGAATCCCTCTAATGTTAGCAATCATCAGTATCTTTAGTTGAATGTCCTACAAGCAACGGAACAGATTATTTAAGCCTGCCAAATTTGGGCTGTGTCATACTTTTTAAAATTTAATAACTGATTCTTGTATATTTTTAGCTCTGACCCCAGATTTGACCTTTTTTTCTTTCCATCCCGTCAGGATTTGTCAAAAATAAAATTTTTAAAATTTATAATAATTGGGAAGATACGAGACTTTTGTAAAAAGGTTATCCTCATAGCATCTACTATTCATATTTTAGCTAAATAAGTGAGTTGTCCCAGGAGGAGGTAGGGTGAATTATTCCCTCTTAATTTCAACGAAATCAGCCTAATTTTCTATTTCATTAGATTTGAAGTAATTTAATTTGTATGTAATTCATTATTTTAATGAGACATTTGGGAACCACTCAACTTCTTTAGGCTGACCTTCACGCTTTTCCTACTATGTTCTTTATGGACTTCATCTCTGTGTAGCCTCCACAACTTATCAAATGATACTTACTCGTGCATTTGCTGTGCAATAGAGACTTATATCTCTCCATTTTACAGAGAAAACGCATTATTCGTTTATAGAGAAACTCTATAGACAAAATCAGAACGGAGCAAGTGCTTCGAAAAATCTGATCACAAACTAGTAAAATTTTCAAATAAATTATTAATACTGTTGAATAAAGAATTTAAGTGCTAACTTTAAATTTCTTACGAGAAAAAATACAATTTTGAGTGTTCCTGTTGTGAGGATGTTTCGTCAAGAAAGTGAAATCTATATAAACAATGTATTCAAAGTTGTATGCAAGTAATCCAGTTTGTATAGTAAAATAATTATGACATTTACTGTTTGTTTTGGTTAACGTAACGTTCCCAGAAAAAAATCTGTTACAGTCTCCTCAGCTTGGAGCCACAAAATACTTTCAGCTTCTTAAGGGCCAATCAGCGGTAAGGGGGAGAGAGACGGGGGTTTCAAATGTCCAACTTAAAAAATAGAAAATAAATGTCTTTAAATCGAAACTTGTGCTGACGATGTGGAAAAAAAAATGCGAGTCACTTTCGGATTCACCGCTAAATATAACAATACTATCAACAATAAAAAAATAATCTCGGGCAATCTGGGCAATCTTAATGCAGTACGTACTCTTAAAACAGCATAAAAGGAAAGAGGAAAAGAAATTTATGAAAGTAATAGACTGTTATTAAGAAATTTAAAAACCGTACTGTCCAAATACTAAGATAAATATGACTTAATATGTATACACCGTTGATTAATTATAAATATTTAGTCGCTAATGACCGTAGAAGTTAATACGAGTCTAAATAAAAATAATTTAATAAAACATCAACCCCAGGCAATTGTCTGCGGCGACTAACGGGGAAGCTATAATTGCGTTTCCTTTTAACACTTAACAATAAATTTATTATTTTATTTATTGAATACTGAAAAATAACTGCGGACATAAGATGCAAAGACTAAGGAGCGTAATGGCGCTGCGACGTGCAACTTTAAAGGTATTGCGAAGTATATATAGTTGCATATGTAATTACCAAGACTTTTTAAAATGTATGCCAAACTGACTCCCAAAATCTTAACAATAATTCTTACACAATAAATATGACATTACATTCGTCTTTTAAATGGGGAAATAATTTAATGTTAAATATATAAAATTAAAATAACAAATGGTTTTCGAAAGAAAGATTCTGAGAAGGATATCGGACTCATTAATCTATAACCATGCATTGGAAATGTTAATAAAAGCGAATAACATAATAAATCAAATCAAAGCCTCCAGAATAAGCTGTTTGGGTCAAGTATATAGAATGAATGATGATAGGCTGGCAAAGAAAGTTTACCGATGGAACCCGTTCACTTGAAACACAAGAGGAAGACCAATAGATGGAGGGATGATGTTCTGCAAGATCTTAAGAAGGCTATGAATAGAAAACGTTGGAAGGCTATTAGAGAGTAGGCCAAGACGATGAAATAAATCGTTGTAGCGCCTTGTGAGAAGAGAAGATATATGTAAAATGCACATAATATGTCTCGTGTTCACGATCAGGGAATTTTCCTCACACAAAGATATTTTCTCCTTTAGAGATATAACTAATTACGAATTTAAATTGACAAAACGTGACGTAACGCACAGGACAATACACTATCTTAGAATGGACCTTCTAGTTACATGACAGCCTCTGGTTGTACTACTCATCTCTCACTTTCCGTGGAGCAATAAAAATACGTTATGCAGTTAGTTATTATATATTTGTCTGGATCACTTTTGACTTTTGCCCCTGCTTTTCTCTCTCTGTCTGTCTGTGTGAGTGTGAGACTTTTTTTTTTGGTGATTGGCAAAGTTGGAGCGTTCTCTCTTTTAAATTCTGTTGAGAGTGGAGCAGAGGAAGAGAGGATGGACGCGTCTCCCCTGGGCGTCGTTGAGCCACGAGTTCTCTTCCTCTGTAGCAGCAGCAGCGGCGGCGGCGACGCCACGGCGCCGAGACAAAGAGACGCCAGCCACTGCCGCGTCCCTCGTCGCAGTCGCAATTAAAGCCGACACGTACGCATAAACGGACACATAAATCACTCGTCATTCTCTAAAACAGCCCGAATCGCTCACTTTCTACTTCGTACCATCTCTGACGCTGCTGGTTGCTACCTTTTTCCAGCAGATACTCGTATTTTTCCCTCCATTGTCTTATGCGTCATACGACTGTAAACACTGAATTCTATCGTAAGCAAGGTCGTCATAAGGTGGATGACCCCAAGTACGAAAAGAGAATGGAAAGTAACTTAGTTCAAGTATTCAGAGTATCAGACATTATTACCACAGGGAATATTAATAAAATTTTCTAGTAAACAGTTCAGATTTGTCACTTTCAGCCAGTATTATTTTACCTTCTTGTATTTCAAGTTTTCTCAAGTAATGCCTCTAAGAACTTGATTGCAATCGTTTGTGGTTTCATCATAGTTAAAAAAATAAAAATAATTGCAGAGGCGATGTATATACAATATTAATTACTAATCTGGTGAATAAGACAATAAACGTGCTTGTCTGTTATATTAAAAGATAAAAGTATTTGTATTATTTATGTATACTAAAGGGAAGAAGTATAACAATATTCTTTTATTTCCAAAATGTCCTACAAAACTGTGACGGTCTCTGGCACATAAAATATGTCGGGCATATTCACCAGTTTCCCAATACTAATATACCTCTCAGTATCTTTTACAGTGGAGCATAAATATCGTTTTTTTGTATAATATCAGACTGAAATTCCTTTTATGAATAACTTTCTTATTAAACTACTTCGTCAAATATTCCACATTATAGCCAAAGATACACTTCTTTTAGTTCCAAAATTGAATTAGTCCTCTGATTACTGCACTGACATAAAATATGTAATAAAATATTATTTATTACAGTATGCTGAAGTATTTTTATCTGATGTCTCCCACTGGACTGTTAAATTTTCGTCCATTCAAGGTGACGTAACCATCAACTGTAACATCCTTACTGTATTTTCAGCTTTCACAATAGTTATAACAAGATGTGTACTTTTAACGTTGATAAATGACTGAATATAGACTAGGTGTGGAACAAATTCCAAGGACTGGGAATATATTTCAACAATAGACTTGGGGAGGAGAAACAGATTAATTTCACGACATGAAACGCGTGGAATTACCTTATAGAGAGGAACTTAAAAGGGAAATTCAAAATCAAAGGAGGTGGATTCGTAAAGAAAAAACAAACAAATAGAATTATTAGACAGGATAGGACTTCTAATTTTGTGCGAATAAGACCGGGCCATAGGGAAGAAAAGGTGTAACAACAAGGTTGGTAATTATTGTCACATAGGAGGGAGAAAGCAAAGCTGCATTTACCATTGAAATTTTATACGGGGGCAAAAATCATGGATTCAAAATTGAAACAGCCCAGTCATGAGCTCAAAGTAAAATGTAGAAAGCCAAAAAAACAGATGCTGGCAAATTTTCAATGTTAAACAGGACCGTCAACGACTGGAATAATTTTCCTGTGACAGTTTTTGGGGTAATCCTCACCAGGAAAATAAATTTAGGGTAAATCTCAGAAAAGTGTGACAATAATTTAAATCTTTAATCCAAAGCGAAGTTAAGTGATAGTTTGATATTTTTCTTGTAGTGTTTTTCATTTCTCTTTCTTTTCAGACTAACAAGTAAATACCAAATATAATATAATAGAATTCTGTTCAATACTAGGTACTTCGTTATTTTATAAAGTTGAAAATTTGGTGGTATCCTTTAATTAAACAAAAAAAGGTTTCGAGTTATAAATAATTGAAATATGACAAAGCAATGGTAAAACGATGAAATCATTAACTGTATTATCTTTATAACTTTGATGTGGTTAGAAGTGAGCTTCATCTTGTATAATCTGATGTTATATATCAATTGAAAAGGAGAGTGGTTTTAAAATAAGTCATAAATTGTAAGGGAAAGTCGTAAAGTAGAAGATGTATTTAAAAAAATTGTTTTCTCGTATTAAATTAGTAGGGTTATGTTATCAGCCTGGCTCGAAAATCGCTCGTAAATGCACGTAGATCAAATCTGACACGTTTTAGTAGCTAAACGATTTACATGTGGCAAATTCGGGCCACTAACGAGACAATCGCTAATGAACCAGAAAATAGTCAGATGTGATCTGAATATTAAAAATGCTACGAAATACCTTTCCGCTAGAAAGAAACCGGAGGTTAGATTCGTATGTGGACAGGCATTAAAATATATATAAACTAAAAAAGATGAAAATCATCTTAAAAAATACTAGCTATTTAAGTCTGTCTACTGAAAATTTATTAGGCCTTTTTCTTTCATTGTTGTCTATTTCACGATAATTTGCTTGGATGACGTCACAACGAAAAGGATAACAGAAATGGAAAACGCATTTCGCGGTGGGTAAACGTAGAGTATTAAGAAAAGGTAAGGAACGAGAGGAAGGAGTAGTAGATCCGGTTTGGCGGCGGCGGCGACGACGGTGAGAGATTGCGCTGACGAAACACGTTTCTGCAGAAATCGGAATGGATGACGAAAGGTGATACAATGTCGCACACACTTGTGACACGATAAGATATCAACCTCATCACCTTCTCAGGTGGAAAGAAAGAGTGAGAGAGAAGATAAGGCCGCGGGAAGTGAAGTGTCAGAAAAAAATAATAATGTCGGCGGCGTGGAGCGAACGGGGGACGTCATTCTTCAGGTGCTTCTAAATACTAAAATAAAAATGAAAATCGACGAAAACTGCGGATCCCAAGGTTATGCGGATTGAGTCACTCATCATTCATCCTTATGCGGAATATTCCGTCCTCGAAATATAGGAAGTACGAGGATGCTGATAAAGTCACTGATTTTTTATTTTCTTGCTCTGTAAAGGGCTTTGGCCTAGCGAGGCGACTGCAAATTTGGAGTGATGCGTGGTCGGTAACCTCTAAACTACTGGATGTCAATGAATTATTGACCGTCGCGGCTTCCAAACAGGGGAATAAGCGAAACTTCCTAGTTGCTGTGGCAAGTCCAGCTTAATCTCACAATTAACCCGACGAACTTGCAGAGAGAGGAAAAAAACCTCCAGACATTGGTTTCAGAATTTTCAAGGAATGTTGAGAGTCTCCATTCTTCCTTTTCCTTCCAAAAGACTTATTGCAGGTTAATTATTTCCATTCCTTGTGTTCGTATTGTTAATCCCTGTTAGTTTGTTGTAAGTGAAGGATGAGGATGAGGAGAATGAGGTGGCGTGACCGAGGACGTAGATAACGGTGCATCTCTTCTCTCCTTGTCTGTGTGCGAGCGCAGAGACCGACAAAGCTAATCTCCGGCGATCGTTCATCCTCCTTTAAAGGGATTACCGCGTATCTGCCGTTGCCAGGCAACCACTCACAGCCTCGCTCGCATCGCCTGCCTCCAACTGTAATTTATTCATTGTCTTCACTACGGCCATCATTATGAAACTGGTCATGACGGGGTCGCCGCCTGCTACGATGATATTGTGAAGGTATAAGAGAGCACAGGAAGGTAATCGGTACGACTGACAGCCTCAGAAGGGATAAACGAACAGAAGAAGAAATAGAAACGTGATACCCCCTGGTTTCTTACAGTTGCCGTTTCTCCGACAAGTGACATTGTTTCTGACTCCGTGTAATCAGTCCACAATCTTTTTATATATCAGTCAGTAAGGCACGGGGGAAATCCCACCTGATAATATTCAAACTACTCAACATTCTTAAAATTATATTTGAAATCCAAACAAATTATTGTCAAGTGAAAGCTGCTCTGTACACAGTTTTATTTTCGTGAAATTAAGTCTTTTTATTCATCACGGATTATAATAAAATACTTGCAACACTCTACAAAACTTACACTGACGAACCGACCTGGACAGATATAAGGGTTGCCGCTAACTATACCCACTTCTTCTTTTTTTTTAAAAAAAAAACAACCGTAATTATAAAATAAAGAAAATGGGCCAATGAACGGATGTGGGCAAATATTCCTTCAATAGAGGAAGAAACTAGAATGCTTTGCCTGCAAGGGTAATTGAGGTTTTCCCTAGGAACACAAATGTTTTCAAACAAAAGTGAGCTTTTTTTTTCCGAAACAAAGATGAGGTGAAACATTTTTATTGTTTTTAATTTTTTCTGTACTTTTATTTTAGCAGAACTGCCACCGGACAAATCCCCCACTTCTATTAATCATAAATGCTATTCTATATATGACTTTTTTTTAAATTTGATATTTATGTATTAAATAATATATTACATAACCCTCAGGTTTTAAGCAATCGGAACTAATAATTTAAAACTCCTTTAATAATTACTATACATAAAATTCGTCAACATTAAAATGTTTTACGAAAATGTTCGTGTAATTTACCTTCAATATCTCAACAACAACAAAAATGGCTCTCAAACTGAATTCATCGAATTATTCTTTCCGCGTAACTGCTCCAAGATGATGTTTCCGTCCTACGGAGAATACTGTAAGAATTATTCGCATCCACATCGTCAATTATATTCATCTATCCGAAATTATAACACGTCTAAGTGCCTAATTACGATATAAATTGTACTAGACGTTATCAACTTTTATACTAGTTAAGTATCCATATTAAAAATTGTGATGTAGTTAATAAATCTTGATTATATGAACAATAATATTTAATCTTAAAATCTGTTACAAAGAATCACATTTAAAAAACAAAGATTCAATGCGAAGTCTTTAGTGGAAAGCGAACACCCAACAACTGACATACGATATTGTTTTGGAGTTTTTTCATCCTTCAATAGTAAATTAAATAATTTTTTTTCTGACTTATAAACTAATGTTTCCATTTATTTATATGAAACAATCCGATAAGGTTACTTATTTCAATAAGTTTTGCAATTAAAAATTTAAATTAATATTAAATTAAAATAAAATTTCTATACTGGTTATGCATGATCCCTAAGTGATGCCATGCTGAAGAATTGTGGAAAATTAAACAATACCACTATAATAGAATTTTACGGAGACTTACAGTTTAATCAAGTTATAAAACCAGATTCAAAATCAAAGTCTTATCAATCAGTTAATAATTCGAGAATTCGATTTTCATAGCAATATTTGTTCTGTGAAAACACAAAACATAAGTAATAATGAATTTCGTAATACTTAAAATTTATACTCGACAATACGTAACGACATGTAAATACGTATATTTTATGATTTTTAAAGAAGGAATATGGTGGCTATGTAAACCAATACCCCATTCTTCTTTTGCTAATAAATTTAAAATGAGTAAAATATGATAGCTTAAAAAGTGGATTTTACTATCAACAATACCATTTTTTAACAGTACCTATAATTAAGAACATTTAAAAAGTATTATTCACGGACTTCAACGGGAATTAAGAGATTATGAAGTAGCCAATAATTAGACAGATTTAGGTCACAACGTAAATAAGGCACAACGTTTCTGCTAACTTTGTAGTTTGATATTAGTGCTTATTTTAGTAGCGAGAGTCAGGAACCAAAGCAGAGCGCCCCCTAACACTATATAGATGTAGCTAGTATCAACACAACGAAAGACGAACAAGTTTGCAGAATCTTTGGTGAGGTATTTATTTTGATTAATAATTGACTATGTCCGATTTGTTGGATGGACCCTGGCAAACTTTCAGCCATTTTGTCCTATTCCTAAATATTTCACGACGACGTGGACTTTAAATTTATATAAAGTAATTTTTTACTTTGGCTCGTAGGCGTGTTAATGAGGTGTGGAGGTAGAGTGAGTGAGTGTCTCTCGCTGCGAATCTTGGTGTGGCTTGTTGTATTCCGGGAAGTTTGCTTTGCGTATCGCTTCGTGATAAGGGTAAGCCTTCTCACCTCGTCTCCCTCTCTCTCTCTCCCTACACACACTCACACACATATTAGCCGTGGTTCTCGAAGCGTGTTCCCCGAAACGTTCCGTCAGCAACATGATGCAATTCCGACTTGGCGTTCCAGGTTCGATTTTGGTTAAACGCGAAAAAAAATTATAGGCTTGTCGGTTTAAAAATAATATCTGTAATGAGGAATTCTTTCGGCGGTTTTAAACGTTCCGTTACATATATATGTATAATTAATTTATTGTTACAAATGCTCCCTGATGAGATTTTTGTTGGATATCCAGCCTGCATCTTTACATATTTTTGGTATTAGATATTCAATAAATGCACCGTCGTAACAGCATTGCACGTTAATTCACATTTTTCACGTTGAGTGAGATGTTTGGTTAAGACTTTAAATTTGATGCAAGAAATACATGTATATATTTCCACCTTTTACATTTTTAAAAAAACGCCATAACTCCAACAAAGTACAATGATATTCACTCCAGGAAATTCTCCAATTTAGAAATAAATAAATATCTAAACAATTTACTTCCAAGTAAATTCTAGAGTGCTTCAAAATCTTTGTCAGTTTGTACATATTTAAGAGGCAGGCTAATCTCATTTAGATTCCAAATAAGTAACGACTTGAACTAAAGAAAAAATGTAAAATGTTGTTCCCAGTTTTTTCACCTTTTGACTGTATGTGCCCCTTAATTGATCACAGAAAGGTCCTTCAAGATCTTTAAATAATATGAGCAATATATGATGACTGATGATTCAGCTAAGACTTAATTACTTACAAACAAATTTATTTGTTCATCATAAAATAACATTTTTTGTAATACACCAGTCCACAAATTGTTGAGTATTAGAAATTTTGTCAAAGTTATAATCGGCAGCAAATAATTCATTCTTAACTGATCTTTGGCTAATATATATATTGTTAATCTTAAATGTCTTTTACAGCCTTTAAATACAATGCGGAAGTATTAATAATCATTATTCAATTGTATAAATGCTCAGTTGTGTATTTATTACTATTCTATGTACGTCATGATTCATCTGATATGATGAATTTTCTCAGCTTTAAATGAAAAAATGAATTTAAAAGGAAATCTTACACACATAGGGTTGATATCAAAATATTCTATAACTGAGCTTCTAATTCGCATATCAATAAGTGAAACAAATTTAATCTCATTTAATCATAAGACGATTGTAATAACGTGATTCGATATCAACGTCAACACTAATCTTCGATGATATCGACTAATATACGTTTTTAGGTCTCGGACAAATTGTAAAAACTCACTGACTTTCTCAGTGAAGTAAGAAGTACGAATTTATTTAACTTTATTTATATATAACTAATTCTTTTGTTTTGTTTCTTACACACTCATATAGTCTGTTATTCGTATGAAATGTAAGATGTAAATAGGAAAATTTTCTTCGTCTTAAAAAGCTGTATACGGACTTTGTTGGTGCACTCAATGGGTCATTCTGCTGAAGGCCAAGTTTCTTCACTCCATCCCTGTGTGTTTTATTATTATTATAGTAATTTTATTCTTTTTAAGAACATAATTTCAATCTTCCTGCTTTCAAAATTTATATAAGTGGTTGAAATTAAAGTTATGACGTTTTTTTAACAATGCATATTTACATTTTCCGGTACCTTTTCAAGCGTCGGCCCTTGACGTGAATGATTTTTCCTATTCATATGTGAGCTTAAAACATTACCTTCCTTGGCTCTGCAGACGACTTAGGGACTTGGCATACTTGGTCGACTGCGCACTGTCATCTTTCATTAGACATTCCGAATTTGGAGAGACACGTGGTTAGCGTATCGGTTCTCCCACACCCTGAAACCCAGTCTCCGTGACCATGACGACAGAAACTCCCAAGCCCATGCCAGGAATCGAACCCGGGACCTCTGTGATGTGACGCAGCGACGCTGGCCACTAGACCACAGGAGGTCGGCAGCTTAGAACATGCAGAGACAATAAAATATAAAATAATTTAATTATTTTTAAGGTACAATGTGTACCTCTAGCAAAAATGAATATTGGAATATTGGTGGGAATTCACTGTCCCTATCAAGCATTGGTTGGGAATTGCCATCGACCGACTGATTAAATCGATTATTATGTGTCGTTTTTAAGTAATTTGGCTTCTTAAGATTTTTTTTCACTAATAATAATTTTTGCATGTGTTTTCTTCTAATCCTGTCTCACACGGTCACGATTACAACAAGAAATATATTTTCTAAATTAATAAGCGATTATTTATGTCCATCAATTGAAGAGTCCTTTTATATTTTTAAAATCGTTTGTAAATTTTTTTTTAAATAAAGGTAAATGGAGTTCATTATTTTTGAAAATGTTTAGGGTTAACGTCGCATCAACCTTAGTTCTTCGTACTGTATTCAAAAATTGTAAGAGGCAACGATGGTAACATTTTCAAAAGAATTTTTTATGTAACCATACATAGGAAAATAATCAACATATTTATTTCTAGAAAAAGACTTCCGTTCCTGTATTTAAGTTTGAGCCGACTGATTTAGAAACGTCCGGAAGAGACGCTTATTTTAAAAAATTATAAAACTAATTTATGTTAGTATTTTTTAAGTATTATGCCACTTATAAACAAAGTATTTAATTTTTCGGTCCCGGATGTTGCAGCTGTGCATGAAATTTTTGTTATGTATATGTTGATTTAAGAATTCAGGAGGCCCTGAACGTTCAGGGGGGAAACGTTTTCAAATTAGTTATTCCATTTCTCACTTTTGTCCATTCTTTGTGTTTTTACTTATTGTGCCTGTTATTTTTGATGGAATTTCGCCTCTCACAATTTAAATTTATAATTGTATATGTTTTTAATCCTGATTTCAATCGGTCGTTGGAGTAGGTCGACAAGCGGGTCGATTACGTTTCCAAAACTTGGTGGATCGCTTCTGATAGAGCTTGTGAGGGTATTACAGGACCAACAGGACCGAGTCTCTAACATACCTAAATAAATTAATATAAAAATATTTTCTATATAATCCCGAGATTTAAATATATTCCTGTCTTTTTCTTTCATGAAACATTTTCTAGGAGGAATTATAATTGATAAAAGTAATTTGTAATTTACAAAGATTTTATCACATATCATACGATGTGAATATTTTAAATATAAAGGGTCTAAAATTATGGAAGCATTTCAAAATTTTTGAAGTGAATATATTTACTTGAGCATGATCAACTGTGATTTTAATAATTAATTCATTCACATCAACTTTACTTGCTTTATTTTAACTGGTTAATATTTCATATTCCACACATTATTAGGAATGTCAACCTTTCTTTCGTTTTAACGGCTAATAACAATATTTTATTTTTTATATTATATTTAATCTGACCGTTGTATTGGTTAACCTAAAACTGAAGTGACGCGATTTTCGAAGGGAAAGAACAGCTGGGAGGAAGATAAGGACAGGTTGGACTTCCTAGGATGAATCTCCACGCAATGTTTGCCGCGAACTGGAGAAAAGGTGAAATTTCGGCTTGCATCAAATATTATATTTAATTTACAATATTAAGTTTGTGAAGCAGATGAAATGTACCTAACCATTTTTAACTAAGACAAATAACTCATTAAATTGTTTAAACATTTTTACTAATTATTATCTACTAATTTTGTTATATTAAAACTTATTAGATTATATTAATGCCGACCTCCTGTGGCTGCAGAGGTTTCAATCCTGGCATGGGCTTGGATGTTTCAACGCCATAATAATAAGGCTGCTGGAGGATCGATAAGCTGACCACATATCGGTCCAAATTCAGAATGTGTCATGTTAGATGACAGTCCGCAGTCTACTCGGTAAGCCTGAATGTGCTGAAGAGCCAAGGAACAAGAAGAGGAGGGTTGTATTCTTTCGGGTTATTTTGAAGATTAAAAAATTAATCTACGTTGTAATTCCTGTAGGAATCTGATGGGGGAAACATTTTTAGATTATAAAATGGTACCTATGGTTTTTTAAGATATAAATGCTCTTCTTTATTATAAACTGTGAGTATGTAAAAACGAGCGTGAATGCGAATTAATTAATAATAACAAAGTGAGTCGCAGCTCACACGAAGCTGTGACGTAATACTACAACAGGATATCAATAATTTTTAATTTCTTTGTAACTCTTCGTCTTATTTAACACTCAGTTTGTTTTAAAATCCTACTACTTTATACATTTTTGTGCATATTTATTGGCTCATAATAATATATTTAAACTGTGCGCGTGTTGACGCTGGTTGAGGAAGTACAGCGGTGTAATCAGGTAAATCCATTTATACTGTCCCATTTAATGCTATTTTGCGGTATTGTTTAGGAAGTGATAAGATATTTGGCATTGCGTATTGAGTGAAGGTTTCTCAGTCTTTAAATTTAATTTTATTTATCTATTCTTTTCGTGTCGAAGGACTGCATCTTGTATCGTGTCTGATAAACTATCACGACGGTTTTCTGATAAAAATGGAAATGCCAAAGCTACCTTCACTGCCGTTGAGGCTAATGATAAAAGGCGATGAAGGTAATAGGCAATTCTAACGGTAAGGAGGGAAATACAAATTACGTTAATAATCTTCTCGGAAAATCAGTATTCATGGATCATTTTTCATTGATCTCTCTCATTTTATTTCTTTAGACCGCGGGATGGTTTGTTTGTAAACGAGAAGTTAAACAGTTTTATTGACTGCGGGAACCAAAATATCGGCAAATTTAAAGTTCACCTTCCTTCCACTCATGCTTGTGATTATCTGTCAGAGTGGACACTCTTTAAATTGTCCTTATAATGAAATTTAATGACTACAAATAACATCTTACTTACGTATATATAATGACATTTTTATGTATAGTATAAATCACTTTATAAATTCCAGAATTTGGGGCCATCTATAGAGCAAATTTTGTTAAAAATTGAAAGAAAATATAAATTACCTTTAATACTCACAAAAGTGCCGAATGTATTTCAAATATAATATTTAAAAGGTTTGGCTACTGTATCTTCTTATAAAATTTTAATTTTATTTTGGAAGCGCAATCGTTATTCCATTCCTACTTTACCTTCAATTTTTTCCCAATATTTTTCGTGAATAAGAAAAATTTGTGCAGGACCCGTTTCTTCCATCCTATTCAGCAATGGAAAATTTACTAATGTCTGTTTTTATTTGTTCTTTTATTTTAATTTTAAATATTATGTATATATCAGTCTCCATGGGAATAACTGGGCTTTTGGACAATATAAGGAATAATTTAATTCCAGATTATTTCATTCTCTCTCTCTTTTCCATTCCCACAATACTGACTTCCTAAGATATACCTTTATTCTTAATCTCCCCCCCTCCCGCATTTTAAATTTTAATCCCACTGTAAATTACAAATTTGTAGTTTTCAACTAAAACAAAATACTCTTCAGTACACATTCTGAGTCATAAGTTTTCGCTTTTAAATACTTCTTTACACTTTTTTGCAGTTACGTTATTAAAGCGTGTCGACTTAAAAATGAAAATCATATTTTTATTCTGCATGGGATTATATTTTGGGACGACTCCTCAGCAGAAGAAAAGGTATTTTTTAATCCATAAAAGGAAGAGTCATTAGAATAATAAATCAGGTGAACTCAAGAACATCTTGTCCAGGACTTTTTAAAAGATTAGGCAAACTTAACTTTCCATTCATTACTTATTATTTCACAAGAAAAAATACTAAAAAACAATACTTGCAACAAGGCAAGAAATTGATGTCTGTCACTAATTTAGTGATCACTACATTTCTATAAATAATATTAAAAAATAAGGAAATTAAGAAAATTATTACTAACTTAGATGTTCATAGAATTAACATCTGAAAAAAAATTTCATATGGAATGTAAGAGGCTATCAATAACGCAGAAATATGTACACTGAGCCTCACATAAGACAGCTCCGAAATTGACAAAACAAATTTAAAACTGAACTACCCACTTTCTTACTTAGCCACTCCTGCTATTATGAAAAGGACTTTGTAGATCTATGTAATTATTAATTACACTACAAAAATTAAAATATAAATAGTCAGCATGTCTTCATTGAAGGATCTACGGAACATGACTTATGTTAAGTAGTCACTTCTCCTCAATTTATCACTTTAGGTAGTCTTCCGAAATCTATTGCCTAGAACATTTATAGTAAACATAGAATTTATTTAATGAAGATGTACAGTTAGTCTGAGGACCATCAGCATCTCCCCCTTTCTGGTTTTCTGCGTTGGAATCTGTCGCCGTCCGTGGCTCTTGCGTAAAGATGGTGTGTGCGCGTGTGTTTTCCCCTCTTTGTCGGCGTGAGCTATCTTAATCCCGTAGGTGTTGGTTGATAAAGGCGCGGTCTCGCTTATCAGGGCTTTAGGCTCTGATGCCACGCCGCCGCAACATGGCCGCCCTGAGCCAGCATGGCGGCGTCACCTAGCAACGCAGCGATGCAGATAACAAGCACTGGAAATCACTGTCGCGATGTGAAAAGTCCCAAACTATAATATAACGTTGCACTTGTCACTTTACCCTTAGCCTTTGCATCAGTACTTGTATATTTGTTGTCCAATACATTCCCATAAATCACGTAACGTTAAATTTCCTTATTTTTTAATTATTATTTATAGAAAAGTATTAACCACTAAATTAATAACAGACATCAATTTCTTGCTCAGTTGCAAGTATTTTGTTTTTTAGTATTTTTTTTTCTTGTGAAATATCGGCCAACGTACGGGCAGATGCGGGACTTATAGGGCCTTCGCTTTCCCCCATAATTGCATCATTATTGAGACCAACCCGCAGATCTGCCGGGGAAAATATTGGATGAGGGAATGATAATAAAAATATAAGAAGAAGCCTTCGAAATATAGAACACAATTCTTTTCCCATGAGTTCCCTTCCTTTCCGTGAAAAACAAACACAAGACGACTTTCACCCTGTACTTTCTCCTCCAATACAGAGAAAACACCAAGATATTTCAAGGCACTGTGATTATCATATTTCCGTTTAGATATTTTATCAGGTAATATTTATGCACTCAACCGCTCACGGATGTATATGTATATAAATACCATAATTATTCCTCTGGATATTGGCAACGAAACTGATGGAGATTGGTTTAATGATGTCAGAAATGCGCATGCAATGTGCGCAGTAAACTGCTGCGCTCCTAGTACTTTAATTAAAAATATCACCTACTTATTATTTCAAAAAAGCTATATAATTTAAGCAAATAATATGAGAAACCTTAAACCATTACCACTTTCAATTATAAACGTGCAGCCTAAAACTTCTGACGTAGTTCACGTGAAATACATTTCTTTAAAATAAAAGAAATGATTAAAACAACGTGGTATCAGATTATACATACGTTCAAGATAGGTTGTTTAGTTAGTAGAACTGTTTAACGACGAGATTATAATGTGTTTCATTGCTCTGATTTGTAAAATAAATAATATTGAGAAGGCTGGACAACAGGAGATGCAGTTCTAAGAGAGGATGGGAAGAGTGACAGACCGACTTTTTTAACAGTCAGAAACCCCGTTTCTCATTAAATAACACTGGGGCTATGATATTCAATAGTTATGAAAATCTATAAATAGTAATATATGCTTATAAGAGTTTGATAATTAGCGGCGTTGAGAAATGTAACTGAGCGCCCCAAGAACTACATGAAAGTGCATATGTGAACACCTGAAGAAAATCTTATTAAAATAATTGCAGTTATCCGTAGAGAAAAATTCAGTACTTTCTAAGTTTCATATAATTCCAAAGACTTGTCTTAAAAGTTTATGTTATACGTCGACAAAGTATAAATTCAAATAGGAAGATGATTTTTGGATAATCCTTTTGAAACGGGGCGATATCGATTACTAAGGACAGCTTAACATTGATTTCTTTGACGGAAAGTCCGTCATTATTGTGTTTGAAGTCTTTGTTCCTTTCTGGCGTCATCTTCTATGCGTAATCTAATTCAGGTATCACAATGTCACCAAATTCTGACTGAATTTAAGGAGAGATGGGAAGATTATTTTTTCGGTCTGTGGGTGAGACGTGAGGAGAGTGAAAATTACACGTCTAGGTTGTTGGCGCTGCTGTTTGTCCGTGTTGTGACAGTTGACCACTCAATTTTCCACGGTCTCTGCCCTACCTGCTTCCTGCCCTTTCCTTTCCCAGAAGGGCTTGAATCCTCCCTCCCTCCCTCATCCCACCTCGTTTCATCACCTCTGGGCCAGGAATATCCCAGCTGTCTCGATTTGATAATGTTGCTACAAAAATTAACATACTTACTCTTTTGTTTTGTTTCTCACACACTCATATAGTCTGTTATTCGTATGAAATGTAAGATGTAAATCGGAAATTTTTCTTCGTCTTAAAAAGCTGTATACGGACTTTGTTGGTGCACTCAATGGGTCATTCTGCTGAAGACCAAGTTTCTTCACTCCATCCCAGTGTGTTTTATTATTATTATAGTAATTTTATGCTTTTTAAGAACATTATTTCAATCTTCCTGCTTTCAAAATTTACGAGTCCCATAAATATAGTTCTAATAGGAGGACGCAAATACCTGCAGAAGTGCACAAAGATCGATGAAACGTTGTATTTATATTAATTACAATAAATTAGTTACATCATTTTACTTTTTTGGGGGGGTTACAGGCAACATGAGGGTGACCCTGAAACAGGCAACTCCCATTTAATAGCCTAATTGTCAGTTTTTAAAATTTAAATACTAACACATTACAAGGTTTCGACCGAAGGCGTCATGGAGTGGGGTTCCATATACAACTAAATTTTTACCTGAAGAATTTTCAAATGAGAGACGAAACATTGTAATGTTTAATATTTAAATTTAAAAAACTGACAAAGGGGCTGATATATTGTATATTTAATTGCCAGGTAATATATTTAATTAATTAAAATTATTTTCTGTCTTAACGACTTAATGTCAGGGAAATGATGTTTGCCAATAATTTTAACTGGCAGCATTTTATGGGCCGTATGTTACAATTTTATTCTTTTAAATTACTTTTAATTATAAAGATATTCTGACAGGAGAACGCAAACACCTGCGGAAGTACAAAGATCGATTTATATTAATTAAAATAAATGGGTTGTATCAGCCTCTTTGTCATATTTTTAATTTAAATATTAAACAACGTTTTGGCCGTAGGAGTCATGGAGTGGGGTTCCATTTACAGCTAAATTTTTACTTGAAGAAGACTCAAATGAGTAATATTTTAATTTTAAAAAATTGACAAAGAGGGTGGTTTATTGTATATTGTCAGGTAATTAATTAAAATTAAATGCTGAGCTATTTGGAAGTATTTATCATTAAATTTAATGACAAAAAAATATGTTTGCAAATAATTTTAATTGACCGTATGTTACAATTTTATTCTTTTAAATTACTTTTAGTTATATAGATATTAAATCCTAGAAGGTATCTATGACTTGTAGACAGTCCGGTTCATCAAGTTAACTACAAAGAGGTGTATATAATGGCCGTCGTCATTTAGAGTTATAGTCTGTGTGGTCGATGTGGCAGTAATAAGCATCCATGATCTTTGGACGACAGTCCAGTGGAATGTGGGAACCTCGTAGACTGACTAGAGTATTTTGTTGATGGTCGGTGACCGTCGAGTAATGTGAGTGTATGTTTGTGTGATCAGGCAAGACGCGAACCAAGGACAAGTACCGGGTGGTGTACAGCGACCATCAGCGTCTGGAGCTGGAGAAGGAGTTCCACTACAGCCGCTACATCACCATCCGCAGGAAGGCCGAACTCGCCGCCAACCTCGGCCTCTCGGAAAGACAGGTAACAACACACACACATACACACACACTACCACAATTAAATTACATTAATTGTAGTCGTAAGCGAAACGCCTTGCTCCGTCACCAAATATTTATTTTATTAAAATTTATGTGCATACTACTAATGATGCCAGGTGCAACAGAAAAAAACGTTGATGAAAAATTAAAAATAATAATAGTAACAAGCTACTACTCATATGCTGCGGTATTCAGTCCTAAGACTGGGACCATGCTGGGCAAGCCTTTTCATTTCTTCATAACTAGGACAACCCACATCCTCTCGAATCTAATTAGCGTATTCCATCCTTGTGCTTCCTCTTCTGTTCTTACCCCACACACTTCCCTCTAATACAAATTTTACAAAACCCTCGTGCCTTAAAATGCGGCCCTTCTCTTGGTCAACGTCATCCATATTGTTCGCTTTCCCCCTATCCCGTCCAGAACTTTCTCGTTAGTGATTCTATCCAACCATCTAATTTCCAGCATTCGCCTATAGCACCACATTTCAAAGGCTCCTATTCTTTTATTTTCCTCATTTCCTACCGTCCGCGTCACGCTTCGTATGAACATTTTTAGCAACGATCTCCTAATATTCACATTTATATTACCCGTAAGTATAACATACGTATAGATAAATATGTACGATTTAAGGATTCCAGACAATTAAAATGTCCTCAAATATTTTACAAATTAAATTATTGCATCGTCATTAATAGAAACAAAACATGAATAGTATAAAATATCTATGCATAGGATCCGTAAGTAAATTCCTCTTTTTCCCGAAAACTTTCTTGCCTGTTTTATCCTACTCTTTATGTCTACTATACTTCTACCATCCCTAGTTATTACGCTTCCCAAGTAGCAGATTTCCTTAACTTCCGTCAAAATATCCATTCCCAGTATAACACCCTTTGCTATTCCACTGTTTCACAAACTACACTCCATTACCTTGGTTTTCCCTCTATTAATCCTCATATATTTCTCCTGGACCACGTTTATGCCATTTATTATGGTTCCCAAGTCTTCTTATGCCTCCTCTAATAACAAACACAACATATGTTTATCTGATAATTGCGATCTATCCCAGAAGCTCAGCCTTATATTACCTCTCAAAACTTTTGATTGGGGGAGAAGAGGGGAGGGGGCAAGAATATCGTATATCTTGTACACACTTCATGAATAACTTATTTTTTAACAAATGAATTAACAATCTTTTCACAAAGTTAAGATAAAAATAACAGTTGTCTCTCTCTAGGCAAGCAATCGTGTCCATTATTTATTAAGTGAATGAATATCTATATAGCATATCGTAGGATAAAAGTTTTCGCAATTAAAAAAAATCTCTCTAGCCAAAGGTACACTTTTTTTCTCTTTTTAAGTTCCGAAATTCAACCAGCCTTCTTACTTAAAAGACATAGTACATTATGATTTTTTTAAAACATTGTTTATTGCAATATCAATAAGAATAACGGATTCTATAAGCTATTTTTGATGTCTTGGAAGTGTCCTGATAGGTCCTCTGCAGTGATCAGGCCCCTGGTTCCCTCACTTTCAGGTCAATTGGTCAGCATCGTTTTAGTCTTCTGTGGTTTCTGTATCGCAGCCGTGGTTGTATAAGAGGGTTGCTATGGATTTCAATTTTCTTGTGGTGTTTATTAACTCTCTCTTGAATAATATCCTGGATGGAAGGTATACCTAGGTCGTAGTGTAGAGTTTGATTGCTCACATACCATGGAGCATCAACCATGCCTCTGAGGGTATTTGATTGTAGCCTCTGTTTTATGGCAGTTTTTGACTTACTTGCACATCACCTGATCTCGATTCCATATACGCTTAATAATGGATTTATATATAATGATTTTGTTCCCTAACCAGAGTTTTGATCCCCTACCGAGTAGCCAAGATAGTTCTCGAAGACGCAAGACCATGTGTTTTCTTTTCATTTGTATATTCACTTCCCAGGTTCATTTTGAGTTAAATTACAAATGAATATGATTTATTATAGAATGCTAAAATACTTTTACCTGACGTTTCTCTACACTGTCAGATTTTAGTCCATCTAAGATGAAGTATTCACCAACAGTAACACCCTGACTTAACGTCTTCATCCAGCCAGTCAGATTGCACATTTTTAGCGATAAATCCTGCCTTTCTAAAAATGCTCGCCAACGTTTCGACTGTTAGTTCAGATCACATTCGTCCTGCATCTAGGTTATTGATCATGGAAAAATCTGAATAAAGGTTCTTTAATATAAGACGTTTAGGTAAGCCTTCAGAGATGAAGTTTACCGTATTTTATTCTCGCTTTTAGACAAATATTTCCGAACAGAACTTCCAATTAACAAGGTTAAACCTCGAATTACATGTAATTTTAAAATATTTTAACTATCCATTAATTCTATTGATAAACTTCCTAAGCTCCGCTGGGTTTAATAATCCTTTAATCATAATCTTCATTAAGAAAGTAAATACACATTTTTTCACAAAGCCGTATAACTTTCCAATCCCTTAAATTAGTTTGGAATGGATTGGAAAGAATCGGCGGTATAGTATTTCTTCATCACTTCTCATCTCTTAACAAATAAATACAGTCGATGAAACATTTCTAACATCGTTATACGTAAACGACTCAATATACCGTACCAAATAATACAATACGTGAAAGACAAACTATCAAAGTTTTTCTAAAACGTTGTTCCCGCAAGTAAGTTGCATTAGAAAGCCACTGATCTAAGTTGCTGAAAATTCTGAAATTGGACTTCCGATGAGATATAAACCATTGGAGAACAACGTAAATAATTATGCTTAATGTGAAAGACAGTGCTTTAAATTTTTTTACAGCGTATATATGTGTTGTAACTGCTCACCCTTAGTGTCACGGCACAAATCTATCCATATTGAACGTCCAGCATATCTGGAGTGACGGTAAGTATAGTTGCTGTGACGCGGGGCCACAACTACTCCAGGTTTTGTGGTAGGGTTCGAACATAACGCCACTGGAGTAGCTCCAGGTCAGCGGCCGTATCCAACGATATGACAACGTCTGATTCCGGTCACCTCATACACACTCGTGGAAATGTGGGGATGCGCCATATTGTTTAAGATGAACTCTTATAAGTATGAAATTGCCTCATTACCTGCAACTACGGTCGGTGGCGCCCATGTCGGCGATTTTCTCAAAATGACTTGCCAGCACCAAATTGAAAATGAAACTTTGCGACTTTTTCTTTCACCTATTATGTAACTTGTTACGTTACGTTTATTTCCGATTTTATGAAATGTTTCATGAACTTCATAAATTCGCAAGCCTGTATTTATGCAACGTCCTCTTTATTCCCCTTTGTTGACTTTTATTTATGATTGTTACGGTTTTGGCACCAAAAAAAATAATTATTATTGTGAGTATGCGTGGCCGTCTTTTGCATGCATTTAGCGTTTATAAGCTTAATATTATTCATCGGGAAGTTAGCATCTAATCGCACAATCTCTAGTGTATGGACGGTCGGTTGTTGACAGATGAGAGAGAAACAAAAAGAGAAAAAAATAGCCTGTCGTGTTTTACAAAACGGACCACTGATAGACATCAGTAGCAGACACATGGATGGATCACACGCGCAGATAACACACACACGGACAGAGAGACGCATTAATGAATATTCGCAGGGGGGAAAAGGACCAATTAACTACAACACATGCATGGTTAAGTGACAGGACACTGAACACAATTATCACTAGTTACCCATTGTTTTTTCTCCATAAATATTCGAAACACGAAATTCAAACGCTAAGGCAATTTGGACCACCATGTATTATTTTTGTCGCGTATTGAGGAATTTATGTAAAAAATTAAATGAAATTATTTTTCAAGCCATAAACATCAACAAATATGCACACATATAAATAAATAAAATATTTGTGCCCTTGCTTTCTTGCGTTTCCTCCTGTTGAATCAGGTCGTTACTTGAAACGGATTTCCTACCGAGAAAAGAAAATCCTAAAAACGCTTTCAGGATTTAACGACACTGATCGTTTCAAATTTGTGTCTGTTTTTCCAACCCTAAACTGTTTACGTTGTCAAAATTTATAGGTCTCTGTTACACGAGACCGTGTCTCAGGAAAAGAAAAATATTATCTTTCATAACTTTCACTCGTCCGCAACTTTCATTCACTCGAAGTGTACTTCATCTCTCCCTCTCCCCCTTGCGTAGATTTATTTTCTCTCTTTTATTTTCTCCTCCGAATGCGGCAATGGAACACCAAAACACTATTATCCCTCCATTAAACCTACCATTGCTATTAAATTTCAAATACAAACTGCCTGTGTAGATGTTGGCAAATGTTTGTGTCTCTTTGTCTACCTTTCTTTTTTTTACGATGACGGAGGAGGTTTTCTTTTTTCCCTTGGTGTAAGTGATGGCTCCTAAAGCGTCTGCTAGACCTATAAACCTCGGACAGGAGAAATACGACCTCGTTACTTAAGTACTGAAGATGACCAGTGATAGACCACAGCAACAGTCTCTCCCTCTCCGTACCAGCTTATTTATTGAGATTCCTTCTAGACTTTCGGGACCGGTTTTCTCAACACATTCCTCTGTAATGCTGATAGTTCTATTGTCTTCAAATAACAGTTTAAAAAGTGTATATTAACTTAGGAGGAAATGAAATTGTGTGAGAGGAAGATTGGAATGATAACCTGATAATTTGCTCCATTTCTTCTTCAAATCTGAAGCCCCGTATTATCCCTGTATTACATTCGCCAAACTATTCCTTATTACCCACATTCGCGCTTCCTACATAATATCCAAAGAACGTGCAGGTTGTTGTAAAGTAGATAAGAGTGGAGTTAGAATTATACGGTTAACGTTTCACCTTCTAATTCAACATATTTTAGAAATACAACAACTATAAGTTGTAAAAAATATATAGAACTCAGTTTATTTCGTGTTTATTCAAGAAGAAACATTGGACACTTCTTAATCGATACGAATACGTATACCAGTTAAATGTATTGGGTTGTTTCTCCCCTAACATAATCGTTCATCATTTATTTATTCATCATGCCTGGCATGCTAAAATATTCCTCAACGGGTCTTTATTTACAATCTGAACCCCTATATACTAACTTAACCCTTCCATCCACCAATTCCATCGTTCATTATACAACTTTATTATTTACTAGCTGGGACCCGGCGTTGCCCGTCTATTTATTTACATTATCCTACTCCCAGTATCTCGACAGAGTACCGGGACAATAACAAGACTAAAGATATTTTCAGTTCTCTTACAGAATAAAATTTCTCCCCCGTTTAAAGAATAATTTTTTACTTAAATCGCATATTAAAGCTCAAATTGTAACACAGCGACCTCCTTTACATCGGTTTCGACACCAAAGTCGATAATTTCCTACTTATTTTCATATGACTCACTTCCACCCCCACCCCTCATATGCTACAAGAAGTTGAAATTAGAAACAACTATTCTTGGGGAAAACACTGTAAAAGTAACTGACCTCAAGAATTGTTTTTTTGACTCAAAGAAGAGCCTCTATTACAGATAAAATTCCACCTTCTCCCCCTAATGGTGGTAGCCGTGTCTTTTCTCCAAATGATTGGTTTTGGGTCGCGAGGAATATGGTAACTAAATGTTATTACAATTGTTCTTGCCTTTAAATGTAGTATGTATGTTAGAAGTGTGTTTTACCCTGGCCCATCCCCCTGTTAGGGGATGAGCTGCTATTTAATTCGCATTCTAAATGTCAGGATCAAACTCAAAGACTCCCACAGAACCACAAACTTTTATTTTTATTTTCATACGAGTTATTGCGACTGGCGGTAAAGACACGCACTAACTCGCCACAACTACTCCCTTCACTTCACTTCCCTACTGTCAATGTTTTGTTGATATATTGAAGATCTCCTCACTGTCTTCTGTCTCACTCACTCATTTATAATATTTCTTATTGTGATATTTTAAAAACATTTCCGTACGATTTATAAAAATTTTCTCTTATACAAACCTTTTCCGAACAACAGCAAACACAACAAAAAATAATTATCCAATTTGGTGCAGTTGTTCGAAGTTATGCGTGTACATACATTTCGGCAATTCATTTTTGTTTATATAGATCATGTAACAATAGTAGTCCATTACTAACTTATCATATCTCTTTTGCATATTTATTTGCCAACCTTTATAACAAACTAATTTTCTTGAATATTATTTTACACTTTATATACGATATAACTGTTTCAAGACATGTTTTACAGTTAACCTTTTTAGTCGTCTTATTTGCCATCCTGTTGCATCTTATACCATACGTTTGTTCCTATTTTTTATTATCTACCAATTTCCCCTCGCCACTAGGAGTCTTATTTTGTAACTAAGTTTGTGTTATTTACACTCAATTGGTATATTGTCCATTGTAAAGTAATATTTTTATATTTACAATGCGTCTCTAACCTGCTTATTTTATTTCCATATTACGGTTACATACACGAAAAACAACATTAAATAACATGTCATTAAACATTCAAAGACATTACTCTGAAACATTTATTTTAATATTATATATACACACAATTATACTATAGTATTTCTTTTCTTGAATATTCCAGCACGCAAATACTAATACTTTCAGGCAATTGTTTTAACCTTCTTGGAATTTTTGAAAAATAAAAATTTTCTCAATTAGCTATTCCATTTACTTTGACATAAAAGCTAGAAGTTTTAAGTAATACAGACTTATAGTCTACATGAGAGTCATCCGGAAACTGACAACTACCCTTTAATAGCATGGGAAGGGAATTGAAAAGTAATTGATTAAGTGAACTGTAAACGTCTGCAGATTAAATAGTAAATCCGGCGGCCAGTAGACGCCATAAATGGAGAAGTGAAGCTTGTAGGATTGTCGAAGGGAGGTTAAGTAAAAATAAAGACGATGGTTGTTAATTTCCGAGAACATATATGATTTACCTTCTTTGAACATAAATGAGAATATTTGTGGAAGTTGTATGCCTAGTTTATGCAGACATTGTAAAAAGTGAAATACTTAAGTCGGTGGAAAATATTATTTTCGGCGGTCGGAGTTTGAGAGCCGAGTTGTTAGATTAACCAGAGCAGCAAGTGGATAATGGGCCAAGAAGCCCTTGGACCGAAACTCCTTCCATCATCCGACTCAATTAAACACAAATAGTCCCCACTACCCTCCAAAAACAGGACACGCGCTCAACAACGAAGACGAGCAACGTCGGGAACTTAGACAACTCTAGTAATGTAACTTAAACAGAATTTTAATAAATAACATAGTGTACCACCCAGTTTTTATAAAATATTCACCTGGATATTATATAATTTCTAGTTTATTCAGTTTTACACTTCCAAATTTACTACGGCAGCTTAAGTACAGTAAATATTTCTTAGTTTCATTAATTGAGACTATTCATCTTCCTGAAAACAATGCTGCCGACTGTATGCAACTAAATCCACCAGTTTTTTCTCAAACGAGTTCTGTTGCTTTATCGACATCTGGCTAATTTCTTTTAAATTAATTAGGCATATTGGATTATAGGTCGAGGTATTCATTTGGAGAAAGTAAAGAGTACCTACATATGGTGAAGCTAGGAATTCCTCCAGGTAGTCCACTTAAATAATAAACAAATTCTCTTCTCCGAAATCCAGAACAAACTTAACCATGCAATGAGTGTGGAATAAGCCAAAGAAGTGAGTGTTTGTTTGTATGGCATTATTGAGATTCCAACTCCGAGGCTCTGATTGATATCATAGACGAACCTCGTATTTTAGTGTTCCAAAAAATTTTCTTCCTTCGTAGCGACATAATTTCCTGCCATCCTTTAACTGGTTTTATCAGGCATATTTTTGGCCACAGCAACGAAGGAATCGACTACCGGACAGAATTTTCAACATTTTCACTTGCAATTACTGAACTGTTTCATTCCAGTCACATGCAACAGTTGAGTACAACAAACTATTTAGACGTAAAAATCAGAACTTCGATTTTAAATAAATATATTTGGTGATGTCCATTTCCAGTGGTGTTTTCTAAATTATTTTACTTTTCCCTCTGTTTTTTCAGAGTTATTAATTTAGTATTCCAACCCTTTCCTCTACCTTCCCCGTGCCGTTTGAATATTTTACACAGGAATTTCTTTCATTTCCCCGAGGACATGGAGATGATGATATTGTCTATTATTCCAACACCAGAAGAAGAAGAAATGAGCCTGATGAGATCTCAAACACTTTTGAATTTGAATGAGTTTGTTGTAAGCGTTGCAGAAAAGCAGCCAACGAAGATAGACGAGAACCATAATGTACAAGCATCATGCATGTAGATTCTTGATTCTGTTTAACATTGAATGAGGAATGTGAACGAGGTCCGTGGTAACGAGGCGTGTGCGAGGAAGTGTTAATTACACAAGTGAGGGAGCCAATTAGCTGCTAACGAGCAGGGACGTCCCTCATCTAGCACGAGGTTTCTCTCCCTCTCTTTGAATTTCAAATATATATATATATATATTTTTATTTATTACTGTTCATCAAAAGATGGAATATTATGCAACTTTTCTTGTACAGAAATCACACTATTTAAAAAATTCTAAAATATGAATTCTACACAGACGTAATAATATATATAAATGAATACAACAGCAGAAATTATTCTTTATAAAATATTCATATCACGACGAATAGTTCCTTCCTTTGGTTGGGACCTCTTCAGATGGAAATATAATTTTTTATAAAACCTAAAAATGGACACAAATTGTGATTTTACAAACGCATTATAATAAAATTATATTAAAATTTACGTAATTGATAATAAGAAACTCTTTGTCGGTCACTGTTTTAAGACGGTGTAATTTAAGAATTTAATTGTAGCCAATATATTGATTAATTTGTGTACCAATGCTCTCTACATTAGCTACCACTTTCTAAATAAAATAGCTTCTCAAAACAGTGACCGACAAATAGTTTTTTATTATCCATTACATCAACATTAAAACGGTCATAGAACGCAATACATTAAAATTTGCTTGATTTGGCTCTTGTATTCTGTTAGAAATTTCATTGATGAATAAATAGTAATCTACGAATGGATAGATAAATGTAAGTCAGAATTTGTTAATATAATATTCCAAGTATATAATGCATTATTGCAAACAAGCAAATTTCTTGAGAACCTATTAAGCGTCTATTAAGTCGTTATATAAATTATTTTTCAATATTTCTTGTTGTCTAAAAATACTAGATTTTTTATTAAGACGGTCTAGTGAACGATAAGAAAGATTGGATAATAATAATTAATAACGAACTGCGAAATTTGTACACTACAAGATATAAAAATGAAAAAATTACACGAGTGGAATGGACCATAGTAGGTAGTCAAGACTACTTGTCCAGGAGGGACGAAGTCTGACTGAAATTCCAAAAAAGATTAAGTGATTGGGGAATGTTGGAAAAGGATCTAAGAGAGTTGAAAGTGGGAAGGTAGAGAAGGAAAGCAGCCGACTGAGAAAATTATTAAAGAGGCCAAGGCTCTCAGAAAGACGTACAACCACGCAGAATGTAAAACGTGGGTTATCATTTCGCACACACACACACATATACGGTGTGAGAGAAATTGACGGATATAGTGGCCATATTTCAGCCATCATTGTTTAATTTCGAGTATTGACAATTTTGCGACTTTCCGTCTCTGCTCCATTTACGTCAGACGGAAAACCAAGACAACCTCTTTTTTTCTCTCTCTCTCTTTCCTGAAGTGACTACCGTAATTATGAGCAATAAAAGTTGCATTCCGGTCTCGTAGTGTGAAAATCTATATTATTCATGGAAAAAAACACATAAATAAGGAAAACACAAGAAATTTATTTCACGTAGTATATAGGCAAAAACATACAAAGAGCGCGTAGGATACATACTTCCAAGATAAAGAGAAATAATCTATTTATGGCCGAAGAAATTGAAAAATTTCTATTTTCTGTTAGGAGGTTGGATTATTGCAAAAATTTGTGCCTTATAATAATATATAATAATATATTTTAAATAAATATAAAAATATTTAAAGAAATATAATAATATTTTAAAGAAATATAATAATGTTTTAAAGAAATATAATAATATTTTAAAGAAGTATAACTTATCTGCATTTATTTATACGTCAATGACCGTGGCTTTATCTGAAACTAAAAATTGAGTTTCTTATAATTGAAATATTACAGAAATCGTTCTCGGGTTTCCACTATGCGACGTTTCGACGGCCTTCGCACTGTCGTCGTCTTCGCGTTATGTCGTCGGATTTCGCGTAATTAGTGAATGACCTGCGTGGAAACCCGAGAACGATTCCTGCAACAGTTTCACCGGGAAAGCCTTAAGTTTATGGTAATTTGTGGTGGGGGGAGGAGGGAGATTACAGGCTAAGCGAGTGTGATCCAGAAACTGGCAGCATCCCTTTAATAACATAGAAAGGGAATGGAAATAATTCTTCAGTTCGTGTATTTGAGTTGATGACAGCCAAACTGCGAGTGAGTTTAGTCATCTTAAATCTAGCAGATGTTGACGTGGCGGTTTCTGAGTGGTGCTTGGCCTTTGACACGGTGGACCTGTATTTCCCAGCACGTAAACTCAACACAAGCTAAAACCTATATAGTCTGCACTAGATGAAGGGATTAGAATTTTTCCAAAATTTCAGTGGGACTTTATTGGAGGGATTGGGGAAAGAGTTTCCTATTTTAAATTTTGTCTGTAGTAGAATCGAAGTTAGTAAAATGTTTCCATATATATATATATATATATATATATATGTAACTAAACTTCGATTGGCAGATTCTGTAAAAGTGGCGAAGCAAAAAGAAGTTTTTCACAATTTGAAGCGTCGTCTACCTAAAAAATATGCATGTTAATATGTGTAATGTGCATCTGAGAAGTGCACGTGAGGTAGGAGCTCTTCGGTGGGCCTTGACTGTGCTGTCGGGATTTCGCGTGCCACTGCTTTCGACAGGAATGGAAGAGTAGAGGAGGTTGTTGGTTTTTTTTTTCTTTTTTTGTACGTTCCTTACATAATGAGCGGCCGCATTAACATCAAAGGATTATAAAAGTCGGGAGGGAGCCATAAAAGGTGGCTGGTCGTGAGGCATGCGATGGATTCCTTCCTCCAATAGCGAACCGCCATCGGCCTGGGCACGAAACACTTCTACTCCGCTCGCCATCTTGGCCTGATTTCAGAGCGACCAGCTCGTCCACCCTTCACACACTCCAGAAAAATACATTATCGGAAGAAACACGAAAAAGCAAATCGGGATTCCGTAACAAGCGCATGTTGCTGCTTTAAATCTGCGCAACAGGATGGCCGTTACAAGAAAAAACATCTCTGAATGCAGAAAAATAGGCAATTGAGGGAAGAAATCATATTAAAAAATGATCACTGGAGTGAAACTAAATGTGTGAGAAAATTTATAGATGATAAAATACTTTGATGTAAATATTATCAAGGATCAAAAATTTTCCTGGTGTATATTCTGGATAAACAGTTCTTGGGTTTCCATCCGGGTCATATGAAGCTTAAGACACGACGTTTCGATGCCGTACTCTGCCATCTTTCTGTTGAGAAAGGGAACTGTTTATCTAGAAATATTATGATGGTATAAAAACGAACTAGGGAGGCGAATTAATAGAAGTAACCAACAGATGCAAACATTTGGGTGTAACCTTTAGTAAAGACCAATCTTAAGGAAGCATATAAATTCAAAAACACTAAAATTCGTTCTGTGGGGTTTAAAGAAAACGTCCCGAAGGGCTAAGGTCGTTCAATGCGACCTATTCTAGGGCATGTGGGAATGAGCACGATCAGGAACTGGAAAAGATAATCAGAAATATAAACATTGAAATTATCCTGTAGACTTGGGGGGGGGGAAGAGTTAGAGACTGTCAAATAGAAGGAAACGGACTAGACTTAGAAGAAATTATAACGAAGCGGCCTGGAGAAATAAGAATAGTTTTCTTTTACTTGTCTGCAAGGGATCATTGTTGCAGAATTAGAGGAAACAGAGGACTGATGTAGGAAAATTTTCATTCCTAAATGGAACATTTCGGGATCTACCTAAAGGGTATAAAACTATTTTTTAAATATTAACTACTTATGATGGGGATTAATTAATAAAGTAATAGGTTGGTGTTAGTAGAATTGAGTGATGAAGTGGAAAAAATAATTTGTTCAAAAAAGTTATGGTCTTTTATATCTAATGTCTAATTCTCTGCAGGTAAAGAGTAAATGTGCTGAAAACAGTACTAATTTTATCAGAATTAATATATATATAGATAATGTTATGCGGGCAACGCAGTGTCTCTCTCCTATTTATATATCTTTCTTATTGAATATAACTTGTGTACTTTCATTTGATGTATTTTAAACGTTGCCATCGGGCTTTACCCCACGAAATTCTGATGTCTATCTATGCACAAGTGAGAAAAACTATCGTCAAGAAAAAAGATGAGTAGATAAGCCCATGCCTCCAAAAAATACTACGTAGGATAATGCACGGATGTGAAATAGATCAGGAAATACAGAAATTGGTAATTACAGAGAAAGAAAAAATTAAAAAAGAGGAAGAAAAGATAAGTTGGAGATTTATAATTTTATGGATATACATAAATAAACGTAATTCATTGCAGGATGTTGAAATTAAATCATGGAATTCCTAAGTGTTATTTTTATAATATGCAACACATTTTACGTTTCGCCTACAATTTTGAGTCTTCTTCAGGTAAGAACCTATGCTAACAAATTTCTTCTGTACTTAAATTCAGAAACGGATTTCAATACATAAAGTAAACATAAATCAAAGAAGAGAAAACATTTAATCCCTGTAAATAATTCCGACGGTAACTTGTCGCTGGACGCATTTGTTGCTTTTTGGACTTAAATGATTAATTTAAATTTTATAAATTGTATTTACATACAATCCAATTTGAAGAATTCCAAGAGCTCTGTACGAAACGTTGCTTATTTCTCACTGTTTGCTGTTTATTTGATACATTTGAATAATGAATTTGACTTATTTCTGTGACAAGTTGTAGCAATTGCCCACTGACGGTGTTGTTCTTCCTGCAGGTGAAGATCTGGTTCCAGAACAGACGCGCCAAGGAGCGGAAACAGGTGAAGAAACGCGAGGAGCTGCTGCACAAGGAGAAGCTGGAGGCGGTCCAGCAGCTGCAGCACCATCAGCTGAGCGGGCCGCCCCCGGTCATGTGACAGCAGCAGCCGTGGGGCGGCGTCCAGGACGGGCCCGCGACCGCCCCACTGCTGCAGTGACTCGAGTGCCGCCCCAGCACGTGCTGCAACACGACCCACAAGCTGGAGCACGTGCCATGATGGGAGTGCTTCAGTGAGATCCTCGGCCTGCATACAAGTGAGGAAATCCGTCCACGGCGCCGCCCACGTGTGCCTGTGGGTGAACCCTCCGGCGGCACAATCTGAAAACAATATCGCCATACAGAGTCCCTAGGATCCGTTTCTCAGACGCCTTCGTCGTCGGAGACGTCTTACCCACAATGTGAAACGAATGTGACGTCAGTGATTTCGGTTATAGGGGGGAGGAAGGAAGGAAGGAAGGAAATCCCCGCTCGGATGTCGCCGCCCACTCCAGTGGTAGTGACGTGCAGCCTCACCGACGACCCAGACATGTTATATATAGTGTGACGACGAGGAAACGCGTTGACCGCGTGCACGGACGTCACGACGTGTTTGTGTTGGAACGTGCGTGGGCGACGGTGTCAAGGACTTTGCGCCGCCCACAGTGAATCACAAGTGCGCAGATCTGACACGGACAGAAACAACGTATATAATATACATACATAGAGACAGAACATATATTTTTTATATAAAGAGTGATACGGTGTCGTGTGTTGATTTGTATTATACTGTTGCGAATTGTTTGTTTGTTTTTGTTTTCTCTCTCTCAATCTCTTATTCCCCTTTCTATCTTTTTCCGCTTTCTTCAGATCCAGTGTAAGTAGATCCTAGCTTTGTACAGCTGCTGCCCTTGTAACATACTTTCGAAATAAAAATATATTATATATTATAGTTATGCTTGGAAACACGACTCTGGAACAATTTCCTCCCTTCTTCTTCGTCATTCCATCCTTGAATACTTACGATGAACTACTCCTATCTTCTTGTAAAATGAGTCAAGTGATCATGCTTCATTGGAAAAAATACGCTACTATACATCAAAAGGTAGCGGAGTATTGAAGGGGACGTTGTAATCACTGTTGTTCTCTACTCGTGTTTCATTTTATAACAGTACACGCGAGCATTTTGAACTGTAGGAGATAAAGCAAGCAATATTTAAACCATATTTATAAAAAATGTTAAAAGCCGCGGTGCGAAATTTAAGATAAATAGTATCATTATCTTAGAACTTAAAGCCACGCGTTCAGAAGCTGGCATAGTCCATGAATTGTACCTAACCATTCATTTATTATTCGTTGCCGCGTAGCAACTAGGTTCATCGTGTGCATAGCATGTACATGTTTATTTTTTCTCGGTTGGTATAGCCATTTATCGTGTAAATGTAAGTAGTATTTAGTTCTCGCTATCCATCAGTTCGTATGATACTCGATCAAATTAATTCTAAAGTAATCCCATAAATTATTAAACTATTTGGTTTAAGATATAGTCCGTTTTTTAAAATATACGTCTCTTACAAAATTTTACTTTTTTCGTAAGTGTTCACTTTATGTAAAATGTGTGACATGCATTCATATTTTTCATGATGCTACTAAAGGCATGTATTAATTATATAATGGGGTTTAATATTGTTCAAATTGGTCACCGCGTAGACTGTTTAATTTATTTTCATTCTTTTCAATTTAATTTATATACTTTATCTCCCATATAGCTATGGAAACTCTGGAACTTACATTTTATCAGACATTGACTAGTGTAAAAAAAAATTTAAATCCTGAAAATAAAGCAATTAAATCATATTATTCACGCATGAAGACTATAAAAGTAAAGGATTATAAGACAATCCACCCAGTCATTTGTTAAAGACTTTAACATTCCGGGGAAGAACCTCCAGCAATCTAGCAAGTAAACTATACGCGTGTGTTTACAAGCCATCAGTTCTCTGGTACATTCCTTTGATTTTATGCCCGAGGTTGTTACTGAAGTAAAATTTGGCGGCTTAAGTCGATTGAGACCGGTTCTTTTGTTGTAATTTTAAATGATGCCCTGAATCTTGCCCGTTTCCGCCTGTCTGACAGCTTCTGTAAGCAGGTTTTTCCTTCATCCTGTGTTTGAAATAACCGTGTTAAATTTTTCAGAATTTTTTCCAACGCGTGTTCACGTTCGGTCCTATAAGAGTCCCTACATACTCTGGTAT
Organism: Eucriotettix oculatus; assembly: GCA_034510155.1. NCBI lineage: Eukaryota > Metazoa > Arthropoda > Insecta > Orthoptera > Tetrigidae > Eucriotettix > Eucriotettix oculatus. The sequence goes on along the minus strand of CM067378.1, from coordinate 88,752,322 downwards.
TGATTTATAAACCTAGCCTCCCTTGTACTTTTCTTTCGCATTCAAAGATCTCCTTCATTCCTTGCTACCGTATTTATTTGATTAGCCCATTTTTTACTGTTATTCCCAAATATTTGAAGATTTTATCTTTCAAAATTTCACCATCTCCTGATCTATATTTTTTTTGACTGCAAGTTCATAATTTTTGTAAATGAAACCGCCCAGCTCTTAGGGTAAATTATTTTAATTTTGGTCAGCAAAGACATTTGATAGATTTTGCTTGAATCCTCTAGTAGTGCAACTACGTCTCCGTCACGATTTATAATTTTATAAATAACAGAGTCATCAGCAAAAAGTTTCTGCTTGTTCTAATGCCTACTGTCACGTCATCAATGGCCCAATAAAACTTCATGTTGTAAAACCTTAACTTGCTTCTACTGACAGTTCATTATTTACCCACACTTTTTAAGCTTGAGTTTGCACAGACATTGCCAAAGACACCGGACTACCCGAATATCCATTCCCATTCCGTTTAATTTCTGCCAGTGATGATAGCGAGGTACGATATCAAATGATTTTGAAAAGTCTATGATTATCGCCTCAATTCTGCAGATTACAGTAGTTAGTTTAAAGTCACTTTAAAGATGAATGAAACAAAACATATCAAAATTGTCCGCCAAATGATCTGTTTCCAAGTATTTAAAAACCAATCCTATTAACTGACGGTGAAAGAAAATGGTTGTCATCGAAGGGATAAATTTATTTTCTGTGGACCAGACGTCGGTGGCAGGGAAACGTTGACTCCCTTTCCAGGCCACACACGTGCGTGCGTGCGTGGTTTGTTTGTGCGTGTCCGCGATCTGGTTCACTCTAATTGGAAGAGAACGCTTAGGTAACTTCTACCCGCCTCCAGCATTCGTGGAAAGCTGCTGCAGCCGCTTCTCTCTGCTCTGATTGGCAGAAACTAGGCCTGTGGCGGCAGGGAAAAGGAAGGAAAGCTCCACGTGCAGGAGTAAGCTACATACATACATGGACCGAGTTAAAGGGTTCTATCTACTACGTCATTCATAAGTCTTGAGACCAACAACAAACCCTCAAGGAATTTTTAAATGGCTGTTTTTTAAAATTAAATGATAATTGTGAAATCCCTAGGTTTTACCATTCACACCATTTAATTAACAAAATCTCTATATTAATTTTGATTTCAAATGCTCATTCAATTTTGCAGAAGCTTTCGGCTTACGCCATAGTCACCTACAAATTTACAAACACAAATTATTTGAGACGTTACAATTTTTTTTGGAAGTAAGTAATGTGTTGCATACTCATTACTCTCACAATTAAATCTCTTCATTGTTTGCGTGTTAAAGAAATCTGGGTAAATAAATTACGTAATCTCTGATTCAGCGACGTCACGGTTTATCCGTGACTGTCTAACTGTAGGGAAGATGAATTTCCCAGGTGATGTGTTAAGTCCATGGGAATTAAAAAAAACTGCTTATTCTTCTCTTGCATTCTACGATTCTTTTACCTTATTCCCATTTAAACAGAAACCCTTTATTCCATCTTCAAATAATAAAATATTTCGTCGTCTCTAATTTTCTTTAACAATCGTTACCAAGTTGTCCTGTCGTTTTTTATGGGTAATCCCACTGTTTTTTATTTCACTCAAACTCAAAATATATTTCTTCCCTAACGTCATTTAACTACGAAAATAATTAGGTTTAATTTCGCAATGTCATCTGTTCTATAAACGCCTTTCCCGACTTTCTTCTTATATCAGACATTGTGGACTTTTTTTGGAGCGACATCGCGTCTATCCTCCTAAAGACTTAATCCCAATTTTTTTAACCGCAAGCATCCACTTCTTCCTGCATAAGGCATCAGACCATAAAGATAAGGTGACGTCATATTAATGTAAAGGGCTAAAACATCGTCGCTTATTCGATTTCAAAATTTGTCTCTGCAGGTAGCAGATGCCATTATTATAGAATATATTATATCAGTTCTTACAGGATTAATGGGTTCAAATTCTAGTCTCCATTATATATTAAACACCAACAACACAGGGGAAAGTATTGCTGAGAAACGGTTACCAGATAAAGTTAATTATTTACCCAAAAAATGAAAACATTACTCTTCACATGCTGAAGCTTTTAAGTTTAACGAAATTTTTAATACTTTGGACGCAAAGATATTTCCAAAAATTAACGAGACAAATAAAACTTATTAATTTTTTTACTTGTCTGTTCTTAGTTCCGTTGGAAATAATCGAGGAACCTGTAATGGAAATTTATTAAATATTATTATAAACCGAGTAACTTAAATTGCAACCAATTACTGCGAACTGGATTAAAAATCAGGCGATTTCCATGGAAATTAAAATGCAAAATTTTGAACAGAGAAGCATCAAAATTTATGTTAAAATACCGAAAAATATAACAAACCAAAATTTACAAATAAATATCCGTAAAACACAGTTTATATTTTTTAACGACAAATGCGAAAAGAAAATATATTACAGTGGCAAATACTGCAACTGTTGCATCAAACATAGAAATTACGTCTGTATGAATCTATTTTTATGTACACTATTTAAATACGAGCATTAATAATTGTCTAATACAAGTCTTAGGAAGTTACACTACGAATGAAATATAGTCATGAATTGTTATAAATCCTAATACTTACTCGCGTTTACCTGAGACCCAAGAGGATGCTTTCAATAATAATGACACAATTCCATAGAAATCACAGTCAGAGGAAATGGATCAGCAAAGCTACAATCTCTGTCTTTTAAAGTCATAAATCAAACGATTTAAATGGCTTGTCTCCCATAATAAGAGTTTAAAATGAGAGCTACGCATTATTCAAGAACCATCTTCTGGAATAACAAGCAAATGGGAATTAGGAAGACGTCTTGCACAGAAAAATATTAATTTTCGAAATTCATCATGCGCTGTTTCAAAGAGAAAACGTGGTTAGGGAGGGTATTTCATACCAACATTATTAACCATATTATAATTCTTTACAAGATTTTCTGAAGTAATAGTTTAAAAAAACTGTAATATTAAATATATTAATCTTTTTAGAATACATGGATTTAAAGTCATTTAAACCATATAAATTGACGGGTATGCGTTAAATTAGGAATTATTGTGACGTTACGGAAACATTCCTGCTGGGCTTTCCCCAATTGAATGCAATAAATTTATCTAATCTGTAACAACATTATTATTTTTTGCCAATATGCTACTAACGCCCAAAAAATTAATAATGTTTCAGAATCAGCACATAAATTATTAATGAGCGATAAAAATAGATTAAATTCAAGTGCCGTGCGGGCCATAGCAGTTTATGTTGAAAATAATTAGAAATAAGTATAGCATGAATCTGAATTAATAATTGCGTCTACAGGACGAAGACAAGTATTCGCTAGGAGAAGAGTCCTACCGACACGCAAATCCAGATCCTGGAGAAGAGCTACATCTGAAACAGACACGGCATAAAGAACGAGGCAAAGTAAACAGCTGGAAAGGTTTAAAAGAATAAAGTAATCAAATTATGAGCTTCTAAGATGAGTAAATGAAAAGAGATTCATCTCGGCTACAGGTTTTAAGAAGGCTGAAGAACTGATAGGACTCATCCGAAGGAGAAATTGTTTATCGATGGAAACATTGATACATGGAGTTCCAAACGTCGTAGAAGAGGAGCAGCCGATAGACGACATACCTACTCGAGTTCATGTTCTCCTCGACCTTTCCAGCAGTAACTGAGAATGGAAACGACCGACCTTTGACCAAGGGTTAGGGTCAGCAACCCGGCAACTTTGCCAAAATCCATTTAGAGAAAGAGGACTTACCCAATTAAAGAGCCACGACTAACTAAACTGGTCGTAAAAATAAACGAGATTTCGCGAATTTCTTTTCAGCGTCGATAGGTTTTTTCTTCTTCTCAATTATAGCGACTGAAAGCTATGTATGAAGCCATCCACCTTGTCCGTCTCTTAATCTGTTATAGATTACAGAGTTTCTCATAATTTGTTCAGGGTAAATCCCAGAATACTAATTTCCATTATCAATTCGCTCAGGAATAGCTGAAAAGACTATTTCCTGAACTCACGCCATGTGACTTCTTCCTGTAGGGATTTCTGAAGGGCACCATTTATGTAATTCCATTGTAAGCAAGAAATGCAGGAACGCAATCACTCCTTCTGAAGGTTTGAACCTAAGTGCTTGTAATCGTGTCGGGTGACATCTACACAATGTAACTGAAGCTTAGAGAGTTTCATACTACCCAATATATAGATGCTTGAGACTCAATACTGTACCGTCCCAACAGTCCGTGTTTCCTGGCTCGTGAATGACAAGAATTTCGTATCAAACTGACTGAGAAAACGCCATCTGAATCGTTATGATGCGGTCACTAATTATAATAATAGGGAGACGAGATCTGTTGCCGAGGTTATGGACACATTGGAGAGTCCGACCACGAGCCTGTGGCACATGAAGTCACAACCCAAGATGGCTTCCTAATGCAGTTGAAAGGAGAGATCCCAAACCTGAAGGAGTAAACACAGAAGCTGAAGTGAATTCGCCACCTCCTGGGATGGAAGGAAGAATCCATCCCCACTCATGGCAGAGTTCCGTTTCACCCTTGATTATTTTTTCCCTCTCCCTCCCGTGCGTGGCTCTGTTTTGTGGAAAGAATATCGCGTGTCGAGCTGGCTGGCCGGCCAGGTACATGTTAATCTGCTTTATTGCGGGGCGCCTTTTATGGCGGCCATTACGGCCGACCTGATTTACATATCTGTTGCCTTATCTGAATATCGCGGCGCTGGTGGTGCGGTGTTTCATGCGGCATGGAAGCGCGCGCACACACAAAGGCGCTCCCACGGCTCGCTTCCTGCCTCCCGAGGATGGCGCCGGCCCGCACCGAAACGTCGATAACGAATCCCATCATTCTCATGGAAATCTCCCCTCCCGAGTCCTGAATTCATTTCCTTCGGCCATCTATTTCTTTTAAACCGGACACGCAAATGCTTGGATCAATTTTTTGGATTTACGGGACTAAAACTGACCAATATACCATTAATAACAAGCATACTATGTTGCGATACAATCAAAGACTTCATCTTTTAAAACTGCAATGTTTTTCTGTTTCATGTCAAATCGTTCTTCAGCTTCCAGGTCCTTGACGTCAGGTAGCAAGCAGCTCCTTCTCAGTTCACTTCTCTCCTCCGACGAACAGTAACCCCGTTTGTCTACATTCCACTTTTCCAGCCTTCTACGACACCTCGCTTCATAGCTTACAAGATATTTTCTTCCTTTCCTTATTCTTTCGCCGAACATCCACGTTACTCCAAAACAGACAAACGTTTACAAAGTTTCATTTTACTTATTCCTATGCACTAACTTGCATCCTTAAATAAAAGTCAGTAGACAATTTCATTATTTCTGAGACTCCTTTTCCCTACCACTTGCGTGTCATGACATAGTAACCCATTAACATTTTTCATTTATATCGTCTGTAGTTTCACGCGGTTATGTAAATGTCAATGATAAGACCATTTTATAAAAAGACTATCGCGGGTCGCGAGCAAAGATATTATGCCGCTACTATTTATATAATACTGAAATAGACGCTGCAAATAAAGACTGCTAATGTTGAAATATTTACAGGCAGACAAAATGCAAAATTGTTCGGGAGGTCCTGGGTTCGAGTCACTGGTCTAATTGACACTTTTTCCATTCTTGTCTTTCTTCTAAAATTAGCTATATGCTTTACTGAACTTCATTTTGAAGCATTTCCACTTCCTGAGACTAGTTCTGAGAAATTTAAATTTGTTTCTATCAACTGAGTTAATTTGGTCAAGGACTGACCGAGAGTCTTCGCAGGAGTTTGGATTTCGAGAACCCGAAAAAGCTCAGGAGTAGAACAATTCCCAGGGATATAGAGGTTACACAGACCCTCTCAAGTGCTCTGATGGAATTCTTTAAATGTATTACAATTACTGACGTAAAGTTGACATCATATCAAATTCATTAACTTAAAAGAACTTATAGATGAAATTGTAATTAATAACTGTTTGTTTTTTGCCCTACCTTGTCCATATTTTATCAATTTGGTAGAATTAGAATAATAGTATTTATATTTTTAGGATGTGAAACGACTTCCAAAGGTTTATCTAATAACTTATATTTATTTTAATTAATGCGTTATTCTCTATTTCGTAATGTAACTGTGGATCCAACAGTTTTATCGACCCTTTTGGACGATTGTGCCTACGCCATCATATGAAGTCATCCAGCAACGGAGATCCCCGTTTCCTCCACCTGCTGTGATCCACTTTCTTCTCATCAACCACTACGTGTCAACAACTCTTTCAACCTATATTGTGACCAATTAATAGCGTGGTGACAAAGAACTCGTGGAATTTTGTCAACTTCACCTGCGACATCCCTTATATTAAATATTTAATAATCCACTGATAAAATAGAGAGCTTTAATTCTAATGGCTTAGTTTAAAGAAGATGATATATTAATGTTTGTAAAAAAAATACGTTAATGAAATTAATACTGGATAATTAAAAAAAGTGTCTATCGCGAGGCTAAATAAATTGTACAAATTATTTGTATGTCCCTGGGTGCATTACACCGTCACACTTGATAATACCGTAACTTTGGTTAAAGAACATTTATCTATTTGAGAAGCTCTCTTCTTGTATGTCATCATTATCACGTAATGAGTGTTTCTTTCAAGATGAAACCGTTACAATAATATTTAATTTTTGTGTGTGTTTCTGAGACGGTGTTAACGCTCTTTAATAAAATTAAAACCTAAAGCGTCGATGGAGGAAAAAGAGATTTATTAAACAGGTATTTAGCGAGAGGAGAGTTGGTGATATTTTATTGCACAGGCTTTTGCTGCTTGGTTAAGTAAGGGCAAACGTTCGCGAATTCGACTCAGTATTCCACTAGGAGTACCCACTCTTGTATTTACTAATATGTGAAATCAAATTGGGGCAGGGTAAAGAAATTTTAGTCGTAGAATTGCCAAAGAGGTTAACCCCATATTAGACAGAAAAATATTCTTTCACTCTTAGGCAGTAAAAAGAAACATGTCACCATGCAAGTGTTCTCAGCTCAATGGACATTACGTCATAATTATTTTTTGTTGTTGTTTTACTTTGCGAGATATAGAATTGAGTCGTGACTTGTGAATCGACCCTTGTTACTTGTTCCGTACTCCGCAAACGTCGGAAGGAGAAGAAGAAGAGAGTGTTGTGTGGTGACACGCGACACTGAGTGGTAAATGCTCGTGTGTTATACGACGCATCGTAAAAACATCAGCGGAAAGAGAAGGGACGATGCGAATTAGCGAGATCATAAACATAATGGACTACTGCTGCGATATTAAACAGGCACTGCTGAATTAAACACAATTACGCGCCACAGAAAGAGGCGCACGCGCGTCAGGTGCAGCTGCTTCCTTACAAAGTCACCAATTGGCAGCATTCATCTGTATCAAACACAAATAAAAGGACAATTAACGACCCGCATAGCAGGCAATTACACAAAAAACTTTCAACAGGAATTTAGTAACGAATGATATAGACGTGTCTACGAACACCTGAGTGTCTCATGTATTTACAAGTGATGCTCGAAACGTCTGTATTATTAATTTCTAAATTCCTGGTGAAAATTATTGGTGCCAATGTCTGTTAATGCTTATTTTATTGTTAAAATTAATTGTATTTAATTAAACAATTGTTGACCTTTCACAGACCTTTACTTGTAACAACGTTTCGGCATGTTTTTATGCCTTCTTCGGGTTTTTTCCTCCCACAGCAATAACAAACCAACAAAAATTTCATCAGAAGTCCAACAATACGGTAGAGATCCGAGGCAACAAGAAACACTTAAACTCCTTTCCCACACGTAATTATTGCCGGACTATTTTTGTATTTAAAATTATCAAAAAAAATTCTCTACTATTTTCAGTCAATCAGGTTTTTTTTGTGATGAATACAAAAATTACTAGAAAAAGTTAAGGAGGGAAAATCGGGACGGAACGTAATAGCGGAGTAGTAGAACGGGATACCTTTGTTTTGCTGTATAGTGCTGGAGTGTAGAAAATAGGGGTAGAACATGTAACTGGTCTAGGAAGAAGTCCTGGCAGCCTACTTGACCAACTTCTGACTCCACCTAGTGAATGAACTCTTGTTTTGGCATCTTTCCTCTGTGACTTCGTAATTTTTGCAGCATATCGACAAACCCCTCGCTTTTAACTCTATCAAGGCATATATTCGTGAAGTAGATGTCTTTATCTGCATTTAAGTTACGTATAAAGTTTAAATCCACTTGTGTTAATACTCGGCGAAAAAACCTTAAACTGAGACTGGAGTGTGGGGCTCAACGCGATAATCCTGTATAAGGCAAAATATAATGTGTTCCTCAAGAAAAAATAGAAAAACTGGCAAAAACGCATAATAATAAATTACGGGGTGCGGTACACGAAAGGAATAGATAAGAAAGAAAAGGAACGGAAAACAAAAGGGGAGAATGCAATCAAAATACAGTTCCAAATATAATTTCCTTCCGAAAGGAAAAACTGATAAAGCGAACAACCGTACGCAAAATAAATCTGAGAAAGAAAACCCAAAAATTGTAAGATTTTGTTTAATTTAATTTAATTGTAATTACTCACGGAGGTGGAACAGAGCGGGAAATTTGTTAGTTTCTTTTTTAAAAATTCATCAGAAAACTAAAAATTCGTTGTTTTTAAGTTACATTGATGTTAGATTAAGTAAATAATATAAAAAACTATTGTTTTATACCTTTATGAAGTAATTTTTCTTTTTCCATAATCTTACCAAAATTGTTAAACAATAAGCGTCCCGTTCCGCCCTCGACTTCCCCTACACGTATTTAAAATACTTTTTCTCCTGGAGAGTTCAACTTGATTTCATTTTTAAATTCTTGAAATTTTGAAGGATATTGGATATTAACAGTCCAAAAGTAGGTTCAAAAAATCACATGAAACAAGATTAATTTACATATTTGTGTGTTCGACGTACATTTCCAGATGACATTTCTCCGACGTACGTTCTTCCAATAAATGCATCTTACCGAAGTACATAAAATAATAAAAGAGAAATTTACGATTTCCATAGATTAAAAAAATTACGAATTTCTCTACGTATATTCAACACAAACGCCATAATCTTAGCAAAAAAACAAGATAGAGAGAGAGAAATGTTTCTGAAAATTATCAGTTTTAAATGTTATAAAATGTGAATGGTTAAAATAGTAATGTATAAATATATAACACTCACCCGTGCTACATATTTAATGTGTATTTTTATAAGAACAAATGTTTTCTTTAACGATAGAGCACAAGAAACAACACTTGCTCCTTAATTTTCAACGACACAACACTTCAGTTGCAAAGGTATTTAAGATCACACAGAGGCTTCTTCAAATCAGTATAATTATGAGAAATGTTAAGCGCATCACGAAAATGTTTCACAGTACTTAAAATAGTTCCTATTACCTTAATTTATACCAAAATTTCTGAAATTTCACAGTGGAAATATGGCTTCAAACCACAAACAGCTAAATTAAACAATGTAAGCTATGCTACTTTAATATATATATATATATTAACAATTGGAAGAAGATGTGATATATATATAATATTCATGACTCGTCTCTCTCGCTGCAGTAACTTAAAATTATCAACGCGTAGAGATCAAAAGCGGTATTACCACACACGAAAAGAACGAAGAACCCAGTCGTTGAAATGAAATAAAAATTCAGTGACGCATATGATGAGGCAAATATTCTCGTTTAATAAACCCTTGTACTAATTTATATTATTAAAGGATCAGAATAGAAAAAATTGGACCACCGGGAATCAAGCCTGACCGTTGAGAACGTGGCCCATTACACTGTAGGCTTATCTTCAGCTTCAAGTCAGTATTCTGGATGGAGAAATCTCGTACCTGGTGAGGAGTGGACCAGGATGGCACAGATAAGAAATCACATACCCAATCCTCTTGTGTATGTTTCACTTACTTCAGTTTCATAACCTTCATGGCTGAGCTTCATTAGCAAACAATTCTTCTGTTCTTGAAGTTTATTTTATAAACTGAGCAGCAAGGGGAAAAACCTAAAAATATAAGTGATACGATATGGTACTACTCTGAGCTGAATTATTTGCTGCGATCATGAAGCAGAATCTAGGAAACGAGAATGAACCTCATATAATAAGGAAGGGTAGTAGATACGGATTTTTTAAAAACTCCATAACTTCTCTACGAGCAAACATTTTACCCGGTTCAGTCAATTTACCACTACAGATGAGATTAACATAAAACTTAATAAATAATACGTTGAAATCCAAAATGACCAAAATCAAAAAGTGCTTACCCATTTTCCGAACAAGATTTTTGTAATAAGTACAATAAAATGGATGACAAGTAATATATCTAAAAATAAAAAGGGTAATAATTACAGATGTTGGAGTAAATTATATTAAACTATTTCAAATATGTATATATTTTTGCAAGATTCTCTCGATCCAGTGACTTGAATCCCGCGCTGTTGGCAGCCGTGATTGACCTCGGACCACGCTACATTGTCATTGACGTCATTTCCGTCCGGCCAAGCGAAACTATCGAAGGATGGTGACGATTTTTTAGAATTAAAACAGTAGTTATTAGATTTTTTCCACCTACTGTGACAGACTATTTCTTATTTTGCAGGAGCGTTCAACATCGCAGTAAAGACTGTTGCCGTCATCGTCAAGAAATCAACCAAATAAGAAACCGAACTGGCAGGGATATATTTAACAATTAGAAGAAAAATAACATATCTGTTCAGATTTGAATTTTTCTACCTTTTTTGTTTTGAATTTATATTTCAAATGTTATTTTATATAGAAGATAGTCAAATTAATCATTAAAAACTCATAGGAACCCTTTCGGATTCGAGTCCTGGCAGTCTCATTTGTCACGCTCCGAAACCAGTAAAAAAAGTTTCCCTATAGTAATCACAAATAACCGTGGTAATTAACGCAACTCTTAATAAAGATTTGAAAAAAATCATTGCAACAACCTTGTCTGTGGTGGAAAATTAATATTTTTAAATAACGTCAAACATGTAGAGTAAGAGGAATTTCATAAGCGGAGAGGTGCAAAAAAGAAAATATTAAAATATGGCGTGCAGTCGGAAAAATATCCAAGATTATAAATGAACTTCAGAAACATACCTTCAGTTGCAAATTAAACGCAACAAATGGCCAAAGGTCAGAAAGAGAATAATTTTAATTCAAACTAAGACGTTTTGTCACCAAATTTTTACAAAAAATTTTATTTTATTATTACACCCGTGTATACGTCTTGTATATATTTTTTTATTTTATATCATTTCATCATAGACAGTGAGTGTAGCTTTCGGCCTCTTGGACCATATTCATCTGTTTCTACAAACTTCTACATTATAGTACTATTGATGGACTCATACAATATGTTACAATTTCTTACACCTTACATATATCTATACTAAATTGTGTGAATAATTTTATGTGTAATCCGAATGAATATTATTTTAATTCAATCCCCGTCAAGCTGGCATGAATTATTCCAAGAGACGTGAGGTAAGTAATTAACCATAAGAAATAGGTGACAAAGTAGTCAATTAACAGGCAAAATTACGTGAAAAAATAAATACCAGACAATGTTTGTGCAAGCTTAGTTAGTTACTTTGAGAGTGGTTATTAGGTTATTTTTGTAGCGCCAGGAGAAATAGTGCGCCGACTCTGATTACTATCAGCTCCTGAAAGGAATAAAGTATGCGTAATCATTGTGTAGTATTTATTTTATTCCATTAATTGATTCGTCATATAAATTTGTTCATTTTAAACGAATACAGACGTCATAATTTTCGGAACGAATCCAATGTTAATTTCATTTTTTTTCTTCTTTATGTATCTAGAGACCCTTTCTTTGTACGCGTGTCTTGTTCTTGTTCAGAGTTACAGTTTTTCCGAGGGAGGAATGTGTGTCGAGCGGAGTGACTTAGGGGAACGAGCGAGCGCGGTAATTACAGCGTGTGAATCACGACGCTCGTCCCCGGACAGTTAGCGCCACGACGCCCCGGGGACGCATAGCGCAAATAGCCTCTCTCTCCACGCCATATCCTCCCCAATACACATTACACTCACACAGGCGAGGACCGGCATCAGACAAAAGCAGCGGAAACGTCTAAATACGCCTTCCAATCACGGAAAGTAAACAACATACCTGCTGCCAAAAATTACGCGATAGTAGGCAAAGTATTTGATGAATTTGGGGCCTTTGGAAAAATTGTTTCTTTGAGTTGTACTGTCTATGAGTATTTTTTATAATTGGTAGTTAATTTCATCAATCAATAAATAATTTATTAATTAAACGAGTTACTTGTCCACAGTATTTACAAAAATAAGCACTATATTCTTCCACTCCCTCAGAAGACCCTCAGATATAAAAGAATGCTGAACTTCTGGGATATATCAGGAAATTATATGTTTATGAATGCAAATGGAAATTGTTGCTAGTAATAAATTTAAACAATCAGTAAAAATACAACACCACAATGGCCTAAAATTGTATAAAGAGGAAAATCACACTTAAGGGAAGACTAGAGGCAAAATAATAATAGCTTAATAGTAGTTTAATCAATTTCCACAAAGAAGAAACTGGCAAATCGCCGTCAACGTTCTTAAAATTAGACAAAAGTCAAAAATGTTAAGAAAATTAGTAGGGACTGCATAGACTCTGTAAAATTATGTTAAACAGGAAAGGGAAATTACGGAAAGATTTGGGAAGCAAAGGACTATATGAACTCAGTTTCACCAGGATGCTAAGTTGAGTTTTGGAATAAACAACCCTGTTAATATATTAATTAAATTAGATCCAATCAATTAAACTATAAAATGGAAATTTCTGCAAGTAATTAATAAAAAATAAGTAAAAATACAACACCATAGTGTCCTAAAATTCTATAAAGAGATTAATATTATTGCATTTAAGTGAAATGGAGAGGAAGAAGAAGAGTATTGTTGGTTGTGATAAATTAGTCTTTGGGTGTGATGAGTACGATCTTTGTGTTCAGATTTTAAAAGTGTTGTTTCGTGTCTACAAGTTTCACATAGAAGGAGTACTACATTCTTTCACTGACTCACATGAATCTGAGATATGTTTTAATGCCGCTCAGTACACGTATTCATTGCTGGAAGTGGACGAAAATAATTAATAAAACTGTAAACTATATCAACACTATAATATATATAAGAGACACAGAAAACTCGTACAGAACTTGGCTTGGTAGGACAGATCATATGATTAGATCAGCTATCCTAGGCATAGACTGCATTAATTTAAAATGAAAGCGACAAAGTAACACCTTACAAGTTAACAACTGCATTAAAAATACCATCAATTAGGGAAAGTATTACCAAATAAAAATTTGCTACTAAAAATTCATAGCGTGCCTTATTTACAAACAAAAGTAAATGTTCTAATTTAACGTCTGTTGTAAATTAACCTTTTTTACTGACAGATTTATTCATTCAAATTAAAGATAAACGATGTTTCGGTGCATGTTCACACCTTCTTCTTGTTTCTGTAGAAGACACTTACATAGAGTTAGATTTGTCTTTTACCGATGAAAGAAAAACCACAATAATGCGTAATATGCGTTTACCTTAAATTTGAATAAATAAACCTGTCTGTGAAAAAGGTCAGGAATTACTTTTACAAAGAAAAGTAATAATTCATTCAAAATTAAAAAAATAATTTATAGGCATTATTTTTACGGTTAAACTCACTCAGTCCTGGTGTATAATTGCAGACACTGTGTGTTTCATATTATTAGGATATTTCCCACCGCCACACACACACTCAGAAAAGGAAGACTGTGAATTCAGAACGTTAAAGAAGACGATGTATAATGTCGAACTTTGAAGTGGTAAGGTAAAATTTTACACAAAAATATGAAGGTACGAAATCAATATGAAAATGTACCATTTAAAACATGTGCGATATTTTCCACATCACAATATTTTGTAAAAATTTTAATGATTCTTTCTTTATTTGGACGAATTTATTCCAGTCGTATGAATATACTCAAGCACATTCTCTCACATACATGACTTTCAGTACTGCATTTTCATTTCTCGCTTCTCGCAATACATTTACGGAGAAAATATAGGTTGGGAAAATACCTATTATGCAATTAAATGTGTTGTCAGTTTTCAGTTACTAAGGTGATGCGCACGACAACAGAAAAGGGACGAAATAAATACAAGTAAATTTTGTTTCTATATTCGTAATACTTGTGAGAACTCTGTACCGTCGGTTCCATCAATGTCGGAGATTTGAGGAAAGATGGCGGCAAGTCTGGTACTGGTTGTCGCCGTCTAATTGATATAGTGGATGATGATGATGAGCGCGGTTCCTGTGGAAGCACTTTGGACTTTGAGAGGGCCAATAAAGCTCACTTGGCTGTTTGTGTTAATGCAGATCTTTGCCTAACTACCCCCTCCCCCACTCTCCCCCTCACACACGCACCACGCACATCATCTAAATTCTCTCTCGCTTTCTTCACTTCAAGAATTTCTTTCCTCCTTAAAGTAAATCACTGCACCAATATTAACTCAAAGTCTAAAGCAACATTATGTACATACACACCGATATATATATATATATATATATAAACCTCGTCTATTTTATGATTCGTAATTATTCTCCTTCGTCCCTCCCCCTCCACCGCCAACGCCATTATATTTTTGGCGCATTCACGGTTTACTCTTTCCTCTTCCTCTCAACTAACTTATATTTTTTCCTAAGAACTGTGAAGAGGGAGAGTCCATAAAAACTTCCCTTCAATAATTTACGAGGGCTAACTTCTTGCCCCATGCAAATTTGCATAAATGTTGTATTCAACTAAGAAGACGAAAGTAAGGGTTCGGAACTTTTTAAAAGAAATGGAGGAGGAAGGGAATTAGTTACAAAGTCAAAGGGTTCTCGTAGTGGCTTCCATTTTATTTCTAGCAACATTTTGTGCAAAATCGTCCTTTTAGAATCGAAATAACGGCCTCACATTTTTGCGCAAACTATGGTTTAGACGTGTAAATATTTCCGCATTCTATTATATACACACTTGGTTCTTTCATAATTCCTATTAGGGTTGTAGAGCGGACTTAGATAAAGTTTTGAAAAGGCACCTATGTCCAAAAAATGTACCATTGGTAGATGAAAATCAGTTTGACGATTTAATCTATTTAAAATTTCCTCCTTCATAGTTCAGTCTCGTCCTGTAGTGTTCGACGACTCAGCAGAACCCTAGGTCCATTTTATTTGCGTACTTTCTTCTAGTACTGATTTATTTGTCGCGACTTATCATTTTGTCCCAAATTTCTTGGCTCAGTCATATCTAATTTTTTTCCTTTCCACCATTCCTCCCTCCGAGTTGCACCGAACGTAGTGGATCCTACTGATCAGTTAATTTCGTATTCCTTTTTCTCAGCTGTATCATCTTAACTGTATCATTAATCCATTATTTTTAAGGAAGAACTGTTTTATGTTCTTTCCGAAATTTCCAACTGTGGTGGGAATGATTGACCAATTGTAATTAAAAAGTGCGAAATATCTTCCACTTTTAACACAGAAGATGGAAACTCTTAACATAATCTTAATTGACGAACGTGGCGTTACGTTCCGTATTTTATATTGGCTCAATATACAGTAAACTCTGTTTGTGACTTTTCACATTGCACGGGACCGTTTAAACAATTTTTGTAATACTATGGAAAAATAAAAAACACATTTTAAAGGTAAAAAAATTACTTTACTCTAATATTTAGTCCATCTAATGTCATATATCTTATTGGATTTCTTATGAAATTTTAAAAAGAAGATAACAATTTTCCCGTTGTTCCCCATCCCACAACAAAATTAAATGTAATTGAAGAAACGTCTTTATAACTTTTGTTTTCGAGGGAAGACAAGAATGAAAAAAATGTCGACAGGATCTCCCGCTTTCTGCGCGGCTACTCTACCACCGAGCTAGTCCGAGTCGACTTGCCAAGGACCGATTCAACATCGCTCCACGTCAACACGTACTAGCTCAGTGGTAGAGTGACCACCCGGAAAGCAGGAGGTCCTGGGTCCGGTCGACATTTTTCCATTCTTTTCTTTCCTCTAAATTTAGATATATACCTGTGCTTCAATTGAAGCATTTCTACTTCCTTTTGTTTTTTTTTCGTTTATTTATTTGACGTACAGCTTTTCTCTATATCAGTTTTTATTTCTGCAAAGAGATTTTTTGTTAGCTGCAGTCTTTGATAGCCTTCTTATTCTCCTTTCGTCCTTTCCTTATTTTTCATCCTGTAAATCGTTCTTATAAGGTGAGTCTGACAGATTAACAGTTCTTCCCTTTTTTTTGAAGAACCCATGAAGTTTTTCCTTATAGAGTAGTATCCCGTCCTGCCTCGAGATCATGTTTTAGGTTATGCATTTCCACTCAGCCTTAATACATGTAGATTTGAACCTAACTCATAACTTGTATGCTCCCTTTTAACTCTTTAACGTTATACAACTTGACGAGTGTATACCGTTAAAGAATTAAAAGGCAGCGCCCTGCGCCTTACCGTCTGTCGAAATTCTGCATAAATTATAAATTCACCGATGTAGAATGCCAAAAAATGAGTTCATTCGCAAGAATTCGGTCAAGACGACTGCCGGGAATTATTCCTTGATCATTTACAACATTAAAATATAAAAGGGTATCCCGTTCCGCAACGAGTTCCCTTATAGATACTCTTCATTCGTTTCATGACTTGAAATTTTATTCTCCTCATTTCCCACGTTCGATCCGAAGCATAAGAAAGTGAAGACGGAAAGTCACAAAAGGGTACGGAATGGGCTATGTGGGGGAAAACATCCACATTTATTAAATGAGGGCTAATTATAAAATATTAAGAGAATGAATAGTTGTAAATCCAAAGACAGGAAACGTAATTAATTCAACTCTTCAAGTTATTTGAGAATATTACATGTCTGATGACCAGAACAGATATGAGTAGAGGAAAAGGAGTGAGAATATATATGTAAGTGGGGTGAAAGGACAGGGGATAAAGCGGAGTGGACGTTCCTCCCTCTATATTCCCCGCTGTCCTGTTTTCGATCCTCTGCTGCTGATGTTGCGGTATGTGTTTTTTTTTCGGCCCGAGGTCCCGAGTTCGACGACGGGGAGGAGCTGTGATCTGCGCCACCACGCCATGTGGCGTGCGAGTCTCCTTTTTTCATCTATCTCTCTCTCTCTCTCTTTCGCTCTCTTTCTTAATGTAGTTTCACGTTTAGGATGTTGCCGTAACGGCGGTCGTAAACATTTTATAGGCAGCAAATACCTGGCCGACCATAAAACCATTACGGGCGAGTTTAAAACAATCACCAACCAGGTAAGAAGAGAACAGCGAGACCAGCGACGCCATCTTTGCCCACGGCCTTCCGGGAAGCTGAGGTTTGTTGAACCTCTTTCTGTCTCCCTTCCCTCCCTGGACCACGATGTCATCCAGGGCGTCCCGCTCCATCTTGGTACCAGTCTCCTATTAGCTCCATCGTGTATATTTTATAAGACTACTAAATGAACGTTACCTTTAATAAGGGTTGTGGCTCATACAAACTCCGCTGCAGTTATTGGAAGGCCATGGGAAAAGTACCAAGAGTCCGGCCTACATCATACAGTTTTCTAGGGTTAGGTCTGCCTTATCTTAATAAGACCTGTAGTCTTATATCGATGTGAGACTTGGGCACTCACAAAAATTATGAAGAAAAATTAACAATATACGAAAGGACGATCCTGAGAAATCCTGAAAATATGTAGGCTTAAAGGGCACATGAGAAGGATTGAGGATATCACCCCAAGCAAAAAACAATTCTTCACTCAGCCAGACGGGAAGAAAAGGGAGGCCAAGCTAAGATGGTGTTTTGAAGGATCTAAGAAACCTGAAAGTGGTGGTAGAAACTGATGGTAGGAGGCTCAGGCTCACAAAGGGCTGGAACGCCGATCAAGAATCAAGGTCTGCATCATTTTTAAACGAATACCAGTTACTAAAAGTTACATTTAAGTCCGGGACCCTAGATTATCCTTGGCTGCCTTATTCTGAATTCCGTACGTTTTCCCCCGCTTCCTAATTACCTTCCTATTCTATTAAATGGGAGTTGCCAACACGCGGATTAAGTGAGCCTCCTATTCATTTCCATTCCTATGCTACTAGAGCGGGGCGACTCACTAAAGAAAAGAACACGTCAACGATTTTAAAGAAATTTTTGTATGAAATTAAGTCGTTATTAATGTTTCCTGATACGTAATACTGAATTGAATAGATACGGTTATAAAATTACCTGCTTTAGGGGTGGTTGTAAGACCGGAAAAGAGAGAAATTAGATACAAGTAAGGTAGAGGGGAACGAAAATTCAGAGAGGAAACAAGAGACATACCAACACAAAATCTCGCCGTCCGTCTTGAGAGGTAATGAGTAGAGAAACATTGAGCCCGCAACACAAACATAAAATAGATCTACTCGATTCATCCCAGCCCGGGAGAATGTTGGCAGAGTAACTAAACTCGGTCCTAAACCCATGCTCGTTAACTTATATATAGAAAAGGCGACGAAGAAAGTTACAAATGAATATGGTAATGAAATAAAACTGCAAGGAGAAGAAATATAAACCCTAAGGTTTACTATTAGGGTTAGTCAGAAGAAGACTTGAAAACCATAATAATGCATGAAAGTACAACATAAGGATTAAAATCCAAGGTAATGGTCTATAGTATAGGAAACAGTCAAATAATGAAGGGTTTAGATTGGGAAGGGATATTTTGATGGAAGTTATGCAATTCTACTACTTGGGAGGAATAATAACTAGAGTAGGATAGCACATGCAAGGATGGCCTTGCGCAAAAAAAGGCTAATATAGGTGTGAATATTAGGAAATCATTGTTAAAAATGTTTGTAGCAGTATGGCGTTATATCGGTGCGAAACGTGGATGGTAGGCGTTGTACAAAGGAAAAGAATAGAAGCTTTTGAATTGTAGTTCTATAGGAAAGTACTGAGGATCAGATGGGTGGATAGGGTAACTAGCCAAACAGTTCTAAGCAAAATAGAGAAGAAAGAACAATTTAGAGGACTTGACCAAGAGAAGAGATAGATTACTAGGTGACGTTTTGGTAAAATTAGCATTATAGGGAAAAGTGTGGGGTAAGAACAGAAGAGGGACGCCAAGGGTGGAATGCGCATGGAGGGATGCATAAGACCAGTCTTAGCACTGAATACCACAACAACAACACTAAACCCATCATCGTCAATGACGTTATAATCTTGATGTACAGACAAAGGTTGGGTGTATCAAAAAGGAACCAGCAAAATCTTCGTAGTTGACATCAACCCTTGATCGTGGTGCAGCATGGTCATGAGGAACTTGTTAACTTTGAGCAAAATGATGGTAGAAATTATTACGATAAAAATATTAAGAAACAGTCTCAGTAAAATTTAAAATATCCATAACAGTAAAGATTCTTTTAATCCTCTGTAAATGGTAATTACAGAGATGGAACGTCATATTTCAGAAAGAAAAACAATGACGTCACATTACAGAGCCGTTCTGGACGTCACGATGTCGAAGATAAAAAGTTGCAGAATCTGTTATCTATTTATTTTCAAACTAACGTATCTTTCCAGTTTGTATTGCGAAATTATTATTTTCGGCGAGAATCAGAGAAATTCAAATAGTTCTATATCAAGTTAATATTCTGTCTGCTACAGCTACAAAATTCATTTTCTAGTAATTTTTTACGTTTGTTCGTTGCAAGCTGACACATGTGCGAATAAATTATTCCAGTTTCTCAACGAGTGGACTTTCACTTTAAAATTAATTACATCGATTCCCCTCGCTCCTCCTGAAACGTCCCGTGTTTTCTTGAAGGTAACTTGAATTCTTTGTCGTTGAGAGACTGGCCATTTTATTTTATTTTCCTCCGATTATTCAAATTAGGCGAGTGAGTGATATATTTTTAGTAAATCACAAAGAACATGCTCGCTTGGCCTAAACTTTTAAAAGCATCGTATTTTTTTTCACCGAACTGGTTTCGCGATAAAATGAAATAAAAAATAAGAGTGTTTGTGTGCAAGGACGACGACGAGGAGGAACTGAGGACAGGACTGCTCTAAATCTTATTAATTACCCAGAGCGATATTTGATCGGATAACTTCAAAGAGACAGAGAGAGAGAGACAAGGCCAAATTCCAGAATTAACGTCAGATAAAAAAGGAAGGAATAAGATTAGACGACGCATTTCTCTGTCTCACGCTTGTATTTACAGCTCCATCGAATAGAATCATTTCGCAACGCAAAGTGGAAAGATACTTCAGTTTGTAAATGAATAAATAAAAGCTCGATCGACTATGATAAAAGTGAATACAGTTTATCTTTGTCTCAGTGACGTCATCGTCCCTCTTTCAGCGAGTCTCTTGAAGATATTTTAATGTAATATGGTTTTAACCAGTCCCAATTTATAAAAAAAGAAACGTTTTAATAATTTTTTCAAAAACAATTTTATTTTTAATTTCTTCTGGAAATTTTGACAATTTTCCCTAGTTGTATATTATATCAATAAAACCATAAATTTTAAATTAAACCTTGATTTAAACCATATATTTGTAATTATTCTAAAAACATTGAATTATTTGTTCAAATATCTCTACTGACAGAGCCGTGTATTTATTATTATTATAAATAATAAATAAATTATTTCTTTATATTAGTTCCTACATATTTTTACCAGTATGTTGAGCTGTTACCTATGATATTCTATAAGACATTTTGACACTCAATTTCGTTATAGATGGAAATCAATTTCTATATCTAATATTTTTTTTAAAAAAATAACAAATTTGTATTGTATAAATATTTACAGTTATTTTAATTCCAATATACAGTCCTATGAACATTTTAAAAACACTAAATTATAAAAATTATTCAATTTTCGTGTTTTTAACCCCTAATGGTTTTGTTAGTGTTCTAATCCCCAGTGATTTTCTATTTCATTTCTTTCTTTATACTTTTAAAAAGTGTGATGAAAACGTAGTATTATGGTTATATATTCTACCTCTTATAACAAATATTTTAATATACATATAAAATAAAAAATATTGAAAAGTTGTAATAGTGCATTTAGGACAAAAAATATTAAAATGCTTTTTTATCATAAAAATTAAGTATGACGTCTGTCTTTGGTGTATTTATCACGTCTCCTAGTATAGAAATTATTAATTTTTTTTGCCCACAGTTTTAATAAAACTTATTACTATTTCAGTAGTTTCTATTAAAATTAAAAAATAAATACCGTTATTCCAATGTACGAAATATGCGTTAACGGAAACCAATTACAGCAACGATATTATATGTTTATATGTTGGCAGCTAAATGGACTACTTTTACATTTGTTTTCCAATTTACTTTTGCCGTTTTAACAATCTTAATCCAAACGAGACTGAAAAACCCGACAAAAGGTGTAAAAAGCTGACACCATGCGAAAATAAAATTTTATATTTTCTTTGTGGACTATTTTAAATCAACCACGATATAAAGTTATGCCTTTTCAAGTGTTAACAATATTACGAATATCTCAGATAATTTTCTCAGAGATTGCGCGCTGCGTTTTTTTAATAATGCCGTTAGTGTAATTGCCTTAAAAGGTAACCACCAAAACATGTCCAGAAACCAGTTTTAATGGCGCCCAGATGAATTTCAACTCTATTTAAAGGCGTTTTATTTAATTTCTACAATTCCCTTTGATAAAACAAAAATACCTCCAATAATTCAGCATGTAAATTTATCACAATTTTTTCAAACCCGACGTTTCGTCTCCTTTTTTAGAATTCATCAGGCGTAAAATTTAGCAATTCATCATATTTACTCCTTTACTCCACCGAAAAGATTATTGAGTTTTACATTTAATTTTTCACATGTACATTCAATAATCTTTTGGCTGAGGGAGTCATGGAGTAAATATGATGAATTACTAAATTTTACTCCTGATGAAATGTCAAAAAGGAGACGAAACGAGGTTTCTAAATAAATAGTGATAAATTTACATGCTGAATTGTTGGTCGTCTTTTTATTTGTTGTAAATTTAAACAGTCAGAAAACTATGTTTTGGAATTTCCTTTGATCTTTGAACATTTTTACGTTCTACTCCTAATCTACCGATGCTACACACGTTGAGCGCCAAAAAATTGTTACGAATGGACAAATCAACTGACTGCAACTAGTTTATTTTACTACTTTATTAGCAACAATGTCACTTATTATTAATATTAAATTGAATTTTAAAATGCAAAACATTTATTTAACACAAATTGAAATTTAGATAGAGCTGTTTTGGGGACTTTCGGTTTAAACAAAACGAGAGGAAGAAAAAGAAATTATGACGTAACCAGAGGTGGGGTTGCTGAGTCAAAACTCGTTTGAATGAAACAACAGCTGCTAATGATAATATAAGAAGATGGTTGCTCTGCCGAGGACGGATGCCGAATGTGTGTTGCGTGCAAACAGCTGCGCAGGCGAAGGACTTTTAAATTGAAAATGAAATGTATCCGACAAAGCGATGGGAGTCCCCAATACCACTTTTGTTACTTTTATTAGGCACCATTTGGAACAAATGCCCACCTGTAATAATAATAACGGATGCTACAACGAATTTCACAGGAAATAGTATTAATACTTACAGACGTCAGCAAAAGGAACGAGAAATTTTAGGTATAATTGCAAGGATATGTGGGATAATCGCTGGAACCTCCGAGAAGGAGAATTTACCCACGATACTTGTTTGGATGAATGCCCAAACATGTAATCTTTTTTAAAGGAATTATTTTTCATGATAGCTAACAGCGATACCAACTTTACACGAGTAATATAGAAATATAGTTCTTACAGTTACGTTTAGGGCAAATGTTTTCTTTATTGTGTTTACAACTGATCTAGGACGACTTCCGGACTGCCATCTTTCATGGCACGTGACGAAGGTGACCGTGACGAGCACAAACAGCCATACCCGATCCTGGGACCTCTGTGAAGTGACGATGAGCAGTGAGGTCGGTAATAAAGATTATGGTAGAGAAGTCATTTGTAAAGGTGATTATTTGATTCAGGTTTGGGAAGGCAAAGAGCATTGTAATTGAGGGTCGAGGGCTTGAAGCTGATGCAGCTGAGGTTGTCGGCGGCGGTGGAATGAAAGGCACAAGCAAGCACAACGGGATAAGCCGGGATAATCCCCGTCGTCGATAAGATAATCCCTCTGAAGGCGACCTCTTCCTCCGACAACACTCCGTCATCCTCCAGCACAAAGTATCTGCTGGTGCTAACTTCACACTCTACGCTACAAGTAAAACGTCCCTGTCTCACCCCTTCACCTCTTGCCTGAGGATTCAACATTGTCCACGTGCCTTGTGGTTTGCAGTCCTCAGGCTCATTGATCCTTTCGGAAAGATTCGAGAGCTTTTCCTTCACTTTTTTCGGGTTTCCTGTTTCCTTTTCACAGCTTGACGGGAGATGGACCACGCCACATTCTCAACCTCATTGTCAACATCATACCCCAACGACTCGAATACCGTCAACGGATACGATGCAAAATTTGCAGAAATAATTCAATACTAATTTCCCCGACCGGCAATACAGGAGTGATGACTTTAACATTTATATTTATTATTCATTCCATTAGCACTCGCTACTCTTCAGTCCGTAGATTCATCTGATGCAACTCCCAATGCTAACCTTTTTATTTCTACATTACTACCACATCCTACTAGCGTATTCCATCCTCTTCTGTCCTTATCCGACACACTTCCCTCTAATGCTAATTTTACAAGACCCTCAAGTCTCAAAACGTGGTCTCCTGGTCAACGTCCTCCATATTGTCCTCTCTTCTCCTATTCTGCTCAGAACTTCCTGTTTAGTTACTCTATCCACCCATTATAACACTTCCAATTTGGTCAGAAATAAATTTTAAATTATAATTAAAGTAACACATGATAAAACAGCACAACGCGTCGTTAATTCCTTTGAAACCCCTTCCGATGCATATAAAAAAAATTAAACATAAATAAATTTTCCCCTCTGGTTCTTGTGTATCGGTGCAAGAATATAATATATTTTTTGTAAATATTGCTGACCCTAAACAATACTGTTAACCAATTTATATATAATTCAATTATTCTGACTTAATATAAAAAAACATAAAAAATTCACAAATATCATAAATTGAGTAGTTTGATTTGGAAACGTTTCGTCCCTTAACTTTCGGGACCTTCTCAGTTATTTGTACAAAAAGAATTATTGAAATAATTTTGTTGCTTTTCAATAGTACTAATTTTATTTATTTATATTCAACTATTTAACAGTATGTGAATCTAACTGTATAAATATGTTTTTGCAGAAAGAAAAACCTGAAGAAAGTGCGAATATGCGCCGAAACGTCGTTCTTTAATTTGGAATCAATAAGTTTGTCTGAAAAGGGTCAAAAATTATTTTATTACATACAACAATTTAAATTATTTTGAGGAGGTCCCGAAAGTTGGGGACGAAACGTTTTCAAGTTATTAAATAAAATTTTTGACCACTTTCAGCCTTTATCTTCAAACAATTTCCAATTAGAAGAAAAGAACGTTTCGGTACTTATTTGTACGTTCACCTCGTAATTTCAATATTCTTCTTTTTGGAAATTGTTTTAAGAATAAAATCTGAAACTGGTCATAAATTTTATTTA
Organism: Eucriotettix oculatus; assembly: GCA_034510155.1. Classification (NCBI taxonomy): domain Eukaryota; kingdom Metazoa; phylum Arthropoda; class Insecta; order Orthoptera; family Tetrigidae; genus Eucriotettix; species Eucriotettix oculatus. Next base: position 88,727,469 of record CM067378.1, on the reverse strand, counting down.
GTATTACACAAATCAGACGCAAAAATACAACCGTTTTCAAAATTAAATTATTCTATTCTTGATTTTGTGTTTTAATTTATGAATATTTAACATTAAATTGGAATCATCAAACAATATCGCAAAACGCAAAGATCCGACTTGGCAGAGGCTGCAACGACATCCGTCTCTCTCTCTCTCTCTCTCTCTCTCTCTCTCTCTCTCTCTCTCTCTCTCTTTCCCTCTCTCTCTCTCTCCTGTGTGTGCGCGCGTGGATTCAGTCTGTATGTGATTTATGTGTTCTCCACTTTCTTGTAGGGGGGAGGGCGGCCAAGTAAATAAACCCACTTGTTATTATTTCTCATATTGACAGACACTTTATTGCATGTGTCTAATAAAAAGGTAGGACTTCACAGAGGAATACCGTCTATAATTAGCGACTCAGTTTGGAAATTTTAAAAATAGCCCGAGGAGCAGAGGACGATTATGACGTGGTTGAAGAGGGGGACTTAACAAAAAGGACCGCCACCAGCCACCCACGCAAATGAGAGCAAAAGTCGGTCGGACGGCCGCCATAAAAGCGAGACGACACAAACAAAACTTTGTGTCGCCATAAACTAGCAGCAGCACAAGCACAAGCAGAAGCGACCACGATGACGATGGCCAGGGGTTGTAAAAAATACTTGGCACGAGCAGAAGACCTCGATGGCTGTATAATTCACACAGCTGCGGACATTTTGCCACACACACACACGTCTGACGAGAATAACAACGCCACCTGGAAGACCTCACGAAAATAAGTTTCATAGCTTCCTCCAACAAACACCAATTCTTTTAGATAATAAATTCGGAACAAATCTCAAAAAACGTGTGAAGTAAAGTCGTTATTTTGAATATTATAAATGCATATTCCAATTTAAATGTTAAAGTCAAAGTGAAGTGAAGTGTTAACATAGTTCTTGTAGTGCTTCTCTTTTTTCTTCCAGGGCTATAAAAATTTTAAAGGACTATGATTTGTTTACAGTTGGAGTATTTTTTATTCATATAAAAAACTTTTATGGTACAAATTATCATTTTCGACATTAGTGATTTAGTATACACAATATTTAAAAAAAATTAAAATAGAGTATATAATTTGCATGTTAACGTGAAGGTAAATTAGTCCGTTTAATTAACCTACTTTAGCAGAATGGGTCAAGTTATTTTATTTTTGTGTGTACCTGAGATGCATACGACGTGAGTAGGTGAGGGTTGACACGCGATGAACTGATGATTGGAGGATGTGTCATAACGGTAATGTGGGTTATTGTGGTGCCTGAATGATCAGGGGAAGGATGAGGTCAATTGGGAGTTTTCGTTTTACCCGACGGAAGATTGGAGATGGAGGAGGATTGTCGTGGAATTGCTGGATTAGTGGGGTTTGGGTGGTTGAGGGCGCTTTTAAGTAGGGAGGTTATGGATTTGGAGATTACGAGGTTTACTTTGGGAAGTTTGATGTTATAGTGGATGACGGAATTTCTAAGGGACCAGGGAGAGTTTGTAATGGTGCATAGGATTGTTTTGTTTTGTTTGAATTTTGTCGGTTGTTCCCCATGTGGACGAGGCATAGGACCAGGTGGGTTGTCTTATGGAGAGGTTTTGTGCTGATGGTAACAGGGGCTTTTCTTTTTAGGAGGGGACATAGAGTTCTGAGTTTTTGGTTGATTTTTGAGAGGAGAAGATTAATATGAGGTTTCCACGAGTGTTTTGAATCAAACATGATTTTGGAAATTTCATTTTTTATTTGCCTCTGGGCTTGCGCCCCATTGTAGACTAACAATAAATACAAATATTTAAATTTCGAATAATGTAAGAATATTAATCTTTTTAAAAAATATTGGCGACTAGTGAGTGTTACGAGGAGGCGCAAGCATGTTGGGCAACCGTTGACCCTTTCCTCTATGTACTTAGTGTTGCCTGTTGAGGCCAATCTGTGTTCGAGGTGATGTGGGTGGACCTGCCTGTCAAGATAAACCGCCACAGCAGCCACGCCCATGCATTATCCTCTCCCAACTTTGCTTCACCGGGAAAATAAAATTCTAACGATGGAGTTCGGTTTCTATGAGCGCCTGAATTAACTTTGCCGATCAAGATGGTTGAAACTGTGAAACCGTCTCCAATTAAAAACCTCAAGCTATTTGACTGACGCCTCTTATAACGTTGTGCAAGACGAAGCAATGTCGCAACACCTCTCACACATATGTGACAGTCACAGGCCTCACCGACAACATGTCTCAGGGCCAAGCTCAAGATGGATTCTTTTTTTTTCATTTTGACCTCCCGTCAACTGCAGGTACATGACATTGAGGGGATGTTTCGAACTTCACTCCTGAAATCATACTGAGATCCACATTACTGACTACAGCGTTCAAACTTATTAGGCAGATGAATTGACACAAGAGGCTACCATTTTCTTATTTATAGTCACACTAAACATTTGCTCATTTACCACTTACAACTTTTATACATTCTTTATCAGGTACACAATTTTATTATGTTTTCTTGAGTTTTGATGGATTATATTCTCTTTTTTTAATATAGGACTTACGTTACCCTGTATGTACCAAAACATGGTTTAACAGGGTGTTTGTCACTCTTATTCCCCTTTTCCCTCAATTTTCTTCATGTGATTTGTCTTATTATCTTTTCGCTTACGCGCTATATTTCTCTTTGTTTTTTTATTTTCTTTCTCCTCTCCAAGTTTATGATGGAAAAAACCACAGAGAGGATTTTTTTATGATTATTTATTTATAAAGGTAACATCGACTGCCTGGTCATTAGCGACCACAGTGGCAATTATTTACATATTATTTTACAATTATTTACAATTATGAATTTTCAAAATAAGATACTGGTAATGTCCATTTTTCTGTTAGTTAACCACTAATTAATTATTTTTCGTCATTACATTTGATTTTTAAATTTAAGAAAAACACACACAAAATACAATACATTTAAATTAGAACAAAAAATCTTATTGGCCTTACAAAACTTAATAATGTCTTTCTGATATTCATAGGAATGCAAGATGGATTTGTAATTTTTGCCCTATAGGTATTTTAGTCTATATTTAAGATCATATGTCGGAGGGATGGATCTATTCAGTAGATACGTGTGGCTCAATTTGCAGTGTCTGGTGATGGCAACCTGTTCCTTACTTCCAAAATCTGTGTTGTTAAATAGATCATAGAGGTCTCTGCTGACGTTTTTGTGAAGGTCACTGGATTTTAATGTTTTTCATATATTGTGCCATTTCTTTATATATTTAAACATATCGACCAGTGGGGATTGTATTCGTTCATGTTGTTATATTTCAGCGTCTGTTGCTTCTCTTCAACAAAATTTGTGAAATACATAATGAGCTGTTCAAATGTAATGTGGATATTTCACTGGTCACATATCGGTGAGGTTATATATTTATGATGTGAAGATGTTCTTGTTCTCGCGTGCTTTACTCTTTTCTTGACTTTTGGGGTTGTATTTTATTCTGTTGAAGTCGTTTTTGTGGTCACGGGTCTTACTGGCTTCACTTGATTTCATTTTGTATTCGATGATTATATTACTTTTTCGTTGGTGTGTCTTTAAATGTATTGGTGACCCTTCGTATGGAGGAGGGCAGATTTCACCAATCGGTCTGCGTCATCTGATATCCATGCCACAACCCCCTTTTTTTTACAATATTTTACATTTTTGGTGCGATTGTATTATTTTTGTTGTTTATTATTTTTATTTAGCCATAGTCAATTTAGCCAGAAATCATGAAAGTAGTAAGACGAGGATGCAGTCTGTCGCCCATGCTGTTTAACTTATATATATAGAACAGGCGATGAAGAAAGTTAAAACGGAATTAGGAAAAGGAATCATGCTGCAAGGAGGAGAAATAAAACTCCTACGCTTTGTAGTATTAGGGGAGTCAGAAGAAGACTTGGAAACCATAATGACCGTGGTCCTGGAGAAAGAGTTCAATATGAGGATTAATGGAAGGAAAACCAATGTGATGGAGTGTAGTATGGGAAACAGTGGAATAACAAAGGGTGTTAGATTGGGAAGGGATATTTTGAAGGAAGTTAAGGAATTCTGCTACTTGGGCAGTGTAATAACTAGGGATGGTAGAAGTATAGTAGACATAAAGAGTAGGATGGCTGAGGCAAGGAAGGCTTTCGCGAAAAAGAGGGATTTACTTACGGGTAATATAAGTGTGAAATATTATGAAATCATTGCTAAAAATGTTCGTATGGAGTGTGGCGTTATAAGGGAGCGAAATGTAGACGGTAGGAGTTGCAGAAAGGAAAATAATAGAAGCCATTGAAATGTGGTGTTATGGAGAATGCTGAAAATGAGATGCGTGGATAGAATCACTAACGAGGAATAGGGGAAGAGCAAACAATATGGAGGACTTCGACCAAGAGAAGGAATAGATTAATAGGCTACGTTTTGAGATATGAGGGTCTTGTAAAATTAAAATTAGAGGGCAGTGTGTGAAGTAAGAACAGACGAGGGAGGCCAAGGATGATTTTTAAGGCTGATGATTAGATTAGGGACGATGTGAGGTGACGTAGATATGTGGAAACGAAAAGGTTTGCGCAAGATAGGTTAGCATGGAGGGTTGCATCAGACCAGTCTTAGTACCTAATATCACAACACGGAGTCACAATGGCGGCTGTACGTCGGAGTAGATAATATGTTTGGTTTCTGAAAAGGACTCTGTGTGGTTTTTTGCCATAACATTTCAGACGATTTGAGTGAGGTGCAGTGGTTGAGAATTACTTTTGTCGAATATTTGGGGAAATAGATGTCATGTTGTGTAAGTGTGGATGATGCAGTTCTCGAGAACTGGAACGACGTCGGTCGCTCTGAGGACTTGCTTGATGCCAGTTTCTAGGGGGAAATGTCAAGGAAATCGTGCTTGTCGCGTTCAGGTTTCATTAGCCGATAACTAAACCGTTGAGTGAGAAACTTGAGTTCCTGAGGCAAGTAATGAACGTCACCTTGAAGCTCGCGAACTGGCTAGATTTTCACCAGAGGATCTGCACGCACGTTTCGCCTCGGGGCAACGTTCTCAGGAACACGAGACGAGGGAAACTCCCACGTTTACAGCGCAGGCCCTGGGAAAAAAAAAATAAAAGTCCAGGTCTGCCAACGTAAACACGACTAAACTCAACTCGAAACTCAGGCCACGGTACCAGGCACAAGAAATTATTGAAACTGTCCATGGTTGTAAGTCGCATTCAAAGAAGAACAGACGGAGTCCAAAGTGACTCAACACCAAAGAAATAAATAAGTAGAAATCACTTTCACTGTCATCAGCCACGTTAAGCAGCGTCATTTGGATTCGTGTGCTTCGCCACCCCAGTCTTGGCGACGGAGGTATATGTGTGAGTGTGTGTCTGGGTGGGTGAGAGCGCGGGCAGAGGGAGTTTGGTTGCGTGCTCCAGGCTTTATGACCCACTTCCTCCAGCCTCACGGAAAACTGAGCTGACTTCCGGCGCGCTCTATCGATCCACACGAAAACGTCTTCCTTCACGTGCCAAATGACGACCCTTCCAAATAAACACACGCACAATTAGAAGAGCCGAGCAGGGAGCAGATCGTACAACTTTTATCACTGTTCTCTCTATCACGATTCAAAAAATCCACTTTACATGTAATTTAAATTAGAAGCACGATGCCAAATACTCCACAAAACCGTGAATCGCACCCGAATACTCTGATGGTACGCAGCAGCTTTCAGTTGTCCTGACGTTTCGTCATCCCGAGGAGAATAACTTTCAGAGGAACCGCTCGACACTGACGAAGAGTGATTTGTTGCTTCTCCAATAGTTGGATTAATCTCTGTTTTCACTTCGTTTGCATCTCTCTGCCATATTGGTTTATTTTATCTCTGACAAGTATCAATCATTCCTTCATTTTCTCGGTTTTCGGTTCTTCTTCCCTTTTAACTCCAATGATATTTTTAAATATATTTCCTCACCTTTGGGACACGGGAACAGAAATTTTGGCCTAAATCTGAAAAAATCGATTTTCTAATTTTTTCATATTAATATGCCTAAAAAATTTATTAATATGTTTGATTCTAAATTAATAAATTATTTCCATATTTTTTCACAAAAAAATGTGTTTTTCTCAGCTTTATGGTTTCTGTACCAAAAACCTTCAATACGTCACAAACATTAAGATATTCTCTTCATTCTTTTTTGTACATAATCTACATGCTAATACCTTCAAACACAAGTATTATTTTTCAAATCATTCAAGTAGTTCAGGTGAAAAAATTTCAAAATGCTGAAAAAGCGTCCATTTTTAAGCAGCCGTATGAACCTCTTAGGAAAAAATTATTTACTCCCCACAATTTTAATCAATTTCAAAAATAATACTCATAATTGATAAACGCGGTCAGACCTTCATATTAATGTAAGGAAAACAAAAGTATATGCAAGTACGTAACGCAAGAAACTTTTTGACATCTGCCAAATTTTGAAAATAATTTTCAAAATATCTCGACAAAAAACAAGTTAACAAAAACAAAAAAATTATATTGTTACACACGTGTGTTGTTAAGACACAGTTAAAATTTCAGCTCAGTAGCAATTCATTTACAAGAATTCCACATTTCAGTCCCAGTGTCCCTTAATTGTGCAAGCAGAAGATCCGCACAGGGTTTACAGAATTAAAGATGCCGTCGAGGAACATAAACCATGCAAGATAGAGAGATCAATGAAGGAAAATATATCTACACGGTCCATACGTTACTCAAAACATTAGATGCGTTACGAAGAATTTGATTAAGTGCCATGTTACCTGAAGAAGTCTCAAAATTGCGGATTAACGTTGCAGGTCGTCTAATTAATATTTATTTTTTAATTTTATTAATTTAAATATCGACAGCGAAGATGTAATTTAGTACATAAATTTAGGCGGAGGAACGGGATTCGACCTGGAAAATACTACAAACTCTCTGGCTTATTTGTTTTGATTTTTCTCTGGGCTGCGAGGAATTAAATGAAGTTGCATGACTTGGGGCGCCAGGGGGAAGAAAAAGAGGAACGAAGGTTGCTGCTGTTTCCTGGGTTTGCGTGCATCCTTCGGCAGAATAAATTACTATTTAATTAATCTCTCTCTCTTTCTCTGTGTGTGTAAATTTCTCTCTATTTACTTTCCCCCCGCCCCAAAACACGCATCTTTGAATCTTTGCTGTGATTGGTTTTTTAAAAGAAGTTATTTTACATTTGAGCTATAGACCAAGAACTCCCGTATTTTTAGTGAAACTTCCTGCTATTTTTATTGTACATTGTGTTCTATTTTCTGTTTATGTTCTTTTTAGGTAAATAATAACCTCTTTCATAATATCGTTGGTTAAGGTTTCAGAAATTATAAGGTGGGAATTTCCTTTACTTTTCAAGTACTCTTTTAAAATAAACCTATCCCGCCCTGATTTCAATTTTACGTATTGATATTTACTACAACGAATTATAATATTATTTTTTAAATATTTAATTTTAGGTATTTTACATTTGTTATCTTTATTGGAAAAACTTGAACACAGTTTAGTTTACGTTTTTTTAAGGGCGATGTAATTAAAGTAAAATTGAGACGTGTACTTCAATACGCCAATCATTTTCAGACACAAAAAATTTTTATTTTTCTAGAAATCATGATGTGACAAATATTTTAGCTTACCGTACAATCGCTGGACTGATGGCGAGGCCTGAAATGAAATAATATATATGACTTCCTTGTGTCACTCACGTATGAGAAATTTGGTGGTCCAGGATTATCTATACTTTTGCTCAATATTTAAAAAATAAAACATTTTAATAATTACCTAATTTTTCTTTTCAAGATTAATCTGAAGAGTTTTCTGCAATTTTCTGTTGTCATTATTACATTAAAAATAATTTGCATTAAAACAGTTTCAATTTCAGCGGTTATATTATTAGATATGGGCTCTGCTTGATGAAGTGCAATTAAACATATCTATATAAATATTTTACATAATTTTCTAGTTTTATAAATTAATATTTATTTGTTTAAAAATATTTGTTCCTTCGCATTATCATTTAAAAATTAAGGTAGTTTCTTTCCAGCATGTCTGTCTTACGGCAATCTAGTAGCAGCGGTCCAGATGCAGCATCAAATCTACGTCACAGCGTTATCTAATTACAACACAAATTCTGATTAAGGAAATTAAAACTGCATTATCGAAAATGTAGCGTTTAAGTCCCTTGTAAGCACTGGACGTTTACACCATTGATCCACAGTAAACTTCGAGGTATATCGCGATGTCAATTTACGAAAAAATTAGAAAAAATGTTAATGAAGTTTTATACCATGTATTTTCAAAGTGGTTTAATGCCCTTCACTGTAAGCGTTTTTTACATTACTCTGGCTGCCACCATTTGTAATAATAAATAAATATTAGCCTTATCGTTTCATGACGCCGGAGTCTACGCCTAGACGACCGATGACGTCACTCGTGTTTTGCTATCCTTCCTCGTATTTTCGGCAAGATGGCCGCCGCCGCCGCCCTTTTGTTGGAAGGCGGCGCTTTTGAGTCCGGGGCCGGGCCTTGGTACCTGCCTTCGCCTCGGCTCGATCACCATTTTATGGCGCTTGTTGTGCCGCCAGGGTAAAAAAAAGGAAAGAGGAAAAAACATCCTCGGCCAGCCAGCCATTTTAGCGCACGCATTAAAGACCCTTCGATAAAACATAACGAATTCAGCTGTGTGGCCTTCCTCAGGCTTTGTCCCCCAACGGTCCGCAGCATTCCATCGTAGCTCCATAAGAAAAATCCCCTTCCTCCTTCACAGGTAGGACACGCTCGAGCAAGCAATCTCTTCATAACACAGAGGACTCTGGCTCCCTGTGACGTCACGCTTCCCCTGTGCACGTCATGAAAAATTACGTCCGCAACCACTCTGGTCTCCGTTATTGTTTTTCATGGTTACTGGGAAAAACTGATTCAAGAGGTACTAGATTCGATTTGCTTGTCAGCAGGGCTCCAAACAAGGTAAGATTTTTCAAATAATTTTATTTAGTGGTTGAAGAAGCGTCCGGAAAAAGTCATCAACACCTCAAGCATCTTGCGACATTTTTTTATATGAAAAAACCTAAAGGGTTATTTTAGTCTGCTCCAAACATTTTTCGGACAATGATCGACCTCCTACTTTCAGCTTATCCAGATTATATTCATTTCGAGTCTCCGGAATTTCTGTATACATATTTTTTTCGGTTTCCAGCAGGAGGAAAAGGGGTTGAATTTCACCTGCAATCATCCTCTCTCCCCCTCCAATTAACTTTTATTCCATCTCCAAATTGAGACAGAGTTGATTTACGGCCTCTCCCCTCGTGTCATAAAAGCATCCGCGTGATGAGGCAGGGGCAAACGGAAACACTGTATCGCCGCCATCGCCATACAAATTGCCAATATGCCACACACACTGACATGAAAATCATTTCCTCGTTGGTCTTTCCGGCAATGCCAATGACAACTTTTTTTTCATTTCTCCTCACATGATGGTCCATCTATGAAAGAACTCGCTTAGCTTACCCCAATTCCTTAACTCTTTGGGCTTATCGAGACGTAATTGGGAATTACACAACGGTTGCAGTCTTAAGCTTTTCTCTGGTCCTTGGCCGAACTATCCACTCAATGAATATTACACACACAAAATAGAACAGTGGAGCAATTTTTGGTTTTTCTTGAGAGCTAAAACAGTTCCATCGGCTCCCTACAGATGGCATCTAATCATTGAGGGTTTTTTTCATGCCCCAGGAAGCTATTTTCAACTAAATAGCCATTGCCTAGTCTAAAGATAAGCGCTAATTCATTGCACAGAGAATTTTTATTAAATTTAGTGTATTGTTTTCATACATATTTTGGTTTAGTACTTGAGTTCTGCATCAACTTTTCCGTCATTTTTTTTTCGTGAAGAAATGACAGCAGGAATTTCAAGAGATGTACCCCATAAAAACGAAAGACAGAAAAAGAGGCATACAGAAACAGAGGAAATGTTAAAATACAATCTCATTCCAGAAAGAAAAATACTGCCAAATAATTATTGTTATCGATGAGTAAAATTTAATGACTAATAGAAGTTGACCGCTGCTCAGGAAAATCGAATATTCATCTCTTCACGTGTTACTTGTTTTATAATATTATTTTTTTGAAGAAAAAACTCGGATGGCTCCTACCTTTAACAGATAAAGGCAGATAAGCGCTAGACGAAGTCCGCGGAGGATAATTCAGGTGCATCTTGGTGTTGAGAGGAAGGCAGAGAAAAGAGAAGATGAGAAAGGAGTAAAATTACTTTATTCGTCCATCGACTTTTAACAAAGAGTCTAAAAGACATCGCGCATTCAGGAAAAGGAGAGAAAGGATGACGGAAGACATACGTTGAAAAGAAACTCTTTTCCATTTACTTTTTTTCTCTGTCGTCACGAACTGCTCTTTTGTAAATGTCGTCGTTTTCCATCCGCAGTCGACGTCTCCCTTTTACCGTTATGAAAAATGGAGGTAAAAGATGGGAGGATGGGGAAAAGCATGAATTGTAGAGACAACCAATTTACGGGGCTGAGGGTGACAGAGAAATAAGGAAGAAATACAGTCCTGCCTTACTTTAGAGGATTCCCTAAATGAAGAAAGACGATTTTGATAAAATATGTTTACAATACTGATTGAGTGAAAATGGCGTCCTCTGTCTGTGTCTATTTGGCTATTTTTGTCGCAGCTTATCAATAGCACCACTCTTCACTGTTTGCTGCTCCTCTGACATGAAGATTTGCATTGATCCTGCTCTCAATTCATTGGCTTTCCGCAAATTTGTGCTGAGTTTCGGCACTGTTCTCTTTCACCACACGCCTTCAATTTAACTATCCTCATCATTCAAGCTGAGAACAAGTGGAAAATTTCCTTCAAAAGATAGTCATTTTGCGACCATTTTGTTAATTTGCAAGACTAGCCGATTCTTTAATCAGTTTTAAAGAAATTAATTTCACACGATGTGCTTTCCTTAACATGAAGGACACATAATGGACAAGAAAGCAATAAGAAAAATAATTTGTCATCTTGTAATGGAATAAATTTGTTCTTTAATCAAGAAGTCCTTCACTTTCCTCTCTGTTTTAAGCTTTTTAAAATATTTAATATATTAATTGTTGTTAATCTGATTTATTCGCCTGTAAAATTCCTTTTGTTTTTGTGAAAACACTCCTCTTTCCTTTTACAGTACTTTCCACTTTTTTCCCCGTAAACCGTTTCGATGTTAATGACCATTTTATATTTTTTCAATTGTTTTCTTACACCTTCCTTAACGGAATTTTAGACTTTTTTACACTTAAAATATTTCTTTAATTTTATACTAGATTTGTATATAACCTTCTTTCTTCTACTCGTTAGTATAATTTTTTTTGTAAATACTATTACGAATTTGGTGTTTTTGTCCCAAAAGATTTCTTTAACACTTGCGTGCCATAAACTACTATTTGGATCTGATGAGCAATTAAAATAAATAATAAAATTTATGTATTTGAAATATTAATGATATCGAAAATAAATTGATAACTTAAGTAATAATGGAAAATACTGAGTATTGAAAATACTGAATATTGAAAAAAAATTAGGGGGATCAATGAAGTTAAACGAATACTTAGAAAATGGTGAAACGTTACTGAAACAACACAATAATCTCAAAAACGAAAATTTTACCGCAGTAATTTTTTTTAAAATTTTATATATATATATATATATGTATAATTAAAGATATCATTCAAGGAAGGAAAGTACTAAGATGTAAAAATATTAAAACATTAAGTTGACTGAAATGAGATATAAATGTCGATACTTATGCATTTTAAAAGTCGATTATTACAATATCGATGTCCTCGTCCATTAAAACTCATGTAATTAGATGTCATCCTTTTACAAATACCTTCAAATATGACGATCAAGATTTGTATTACAAATACATGAGTCAAGATTGAATGGATGTGTTAGTGATCCACATGTGCGTAGTCAATTATTCCTGTAGGATTTTCCGTGGTACATGACTCGGGTCCTGCTGGGAGCCATACAACGGAGAGTAAAAAGATTACAACCCACGTTGAAAACTATAAAAATTATTATTTTTTAATAATTGAAGACATAAAAATTGATTTTATAAAAAGAAACCCTCATTTGGATAAAAAGCTTGAATTTCTGCAAATTATCTATAAAGGATTTTCTAAACTTTCAATGTTTTTTAATAATTATTATTTCGTTTCGTAGAGATAAATAAGGCAAATTCATCAGTCGGGTTTCTCAATCAAATATATAATTTTTTTGTAATATAGTTTTAAAATAGGTTATTTATAGAGATTCAATACAAACGTTAGGGAACATAATACATAAATATTACATTAGATTGTGTAACCATGATCTTCATGAAAAAAAATTTATAGTGTAAAAGAAATTAATTCCAATACTATCAAGCGATGAAAAATATTATGTAATGATTCTAATTGAGGAAACAAAAATAATTAATTTTTTAAAACAAAATTGTATCTGTTGGAAATGTAGCGAAGGGGCAGAGATGAGGAGAAAGGGACAGAGAGGTGGAGAGGGACAGAGAAAGGGTTTATGAGGGTTCCTCCACCATCCCTATAAAAAGAGAAGTGGAAACGCCGCTAGATAAAACGGTTTTTATAGAGAAGTAACTCATTAAATCTCTCCTAGCCTCTTTCTTTCTCGCTTATCGACTCGTAAGAGCATCAGATCTTACTCTCTCTCTCTCTCTCCCTTCAGCCTTTACGTTGAAACACACACGAAGCAAGGTGGCGTGTCTGAGATTTGACACAAAAAATAAATACAGACAGACAGAGAAACATGAGGGTCTTGTAAAATTGGCATTAGAGGGCCGTGTGTGGGGTAAGAACAGAAAAGGGAGGCGGGGGATGGAATACGCTAAGCAGATTAGGGAGGTTGTGGGATGTGGGAATGAAAAGGATTGCGCAAGATAGGTTAGCATGGAGGGTTGCATAAGATCAGTCTTAGAATTTAATACCTCAATAACAACAGTTTTATTTTAAATACCGAAGTTCTTTTATACTACAAAATGACAGCCAACGCAATAATTTATTAATATTGTCATATCTTTAAGTCTGGTCGTAAATTTAACAGAAATTGATCCGCTCCTTACACAATTAAAGAAGTTTTCATCACACAACGCCTAGAAGAATATACATTAGTGAAACTATAACTTGTGGGTGACAAGAAAAGCAATATTGACTTTGAGCTTAATTTTAGAAGACAGGAAAAGAAGATTTAGAAAAAAAAGGTTATATAATGTGAACTGGAACAAACTATTAAGGATTTTGAAGAACACAGGAATAAATTATCGAGAAAGAAGGCAGGCAGCAGTAATTAGAATAGAATATCAAGAAAAGAAAGCAGAAATCAAGAAAGGAGTAAGACAAGGATGCAATCTCTAGCCCATGCTGTTTACAGAACAGGCGATGAAGAAAGTTAAAACGGAATATGGAAAAGGAATCATACTGGAAGAGAATAAATGAAAACCCTACGCTTTGCCGATGATATTGTAGTATTAGGGGTGTGAGAAGGAGACTTGGAAACCATAATAAATGGCATGAACGTAGTCCTGAAGAAAGAGTTCAATATGAGGTTTAATACAGGGAAAATCAAGGTAATGGGGTGTATTATGGGAAACAGTGGAAATACAAAGGCCGTTAGATGGGGAAGGGATAATTTGAAGGAAGTTAAGGAATTTTGCTACTTGGGAAGCGTAATAACTAGGGATGGTAGAAGTATAGTAGACATAAACAGTAGGATAGATAGAGGGATTTACTTACGGGTAATATAAGTGTGAATATTAGGAAATCGTTGCTAAAAATGTTCGTACGAGGCGTGGCATTATATGGGTGCGAAACGTGGACGATAGGAGTTGAGGAAAATAAAAGTATAGAAGCCTTTGAAATGTGGTGCTGTAGGCGAATGCTGTAAATCAGATGTGAGGATAGAATCAAAACGAGGAAGATCTAAACAGAATAGGGGAAGAGCGAACAATATGGAGGACGTTGACCAAGAGAAGGGATAGATTAATAGGCCACGTTTTAAGACGTGAGGGTCTTGTAAAATTAGCATTATAGTTAGTGTGTGGGGTAAGAACAGGAGAGGGAGGCCAAGGATGGAATACGCTAATCAGTTTAGGAGGATGTGGCATGCGGTAGTTACGCGGAAATGAGAAGGCTTGCGCAAGATAGGTTAGCATGGAGACTGAATACCGCAACACATAAAAAACTATCCATCTTCCAGCAGAATCCGACTTGAGACTGACATCTTCAGGTTGGATGTAGAAATTATTTAAAGAGCAGTACAATACTTCTGAAGATGGGTTCGAACCTTTACTCCCTCGTTTGATGTTTGAAAGACTCAAGCTGTTGAGATTCGTCAAGAGAATATCAATATCCCTTCCCGTCGCTTTGCCCTCCCCCCCTTTTCAGCCGAGTCTTATTGTTCCAGGCTTATTTGGCCCTTGTCAAAATAAAACTCCGACGTTGCTTTACTGCTTTAGTGTATTTTATCTTTATCTATTATATAAATAATTTAATCCTATTCAAGCTATTCATTTTTTTAAATACTATTCATTGTATTTAGTTTGTTTCCTTCGTAGTTAGTATCGTTCTCCAAGTTATTTTAGACTATGAAACAGTCTCTTTACTGACTTTAATCGTTTATGAAATAGGTCAGTTAATCGTTTTATATCATCTGTGACTGAATTTAACTTTGCTACGTCGTGGAGCTGCTTTACCCCTTTCCAAGTGGGTCCATCAAGAGCCCATCTGAGGAGACGATTTTGTTTAAGATTGGGACATTGCCGATGATCCCCATATTTGATTAATGCAGGTCTTAGTACATTCTGATTGTGGTTAGTAAATAAAATGACTTGTAGCCAGATATTTTGATCTCAACAGCGGGTAATATGTGTGTGTGTATGATTTTTGTAATATTTATGTTTGTTCCACGAATATGTTGTCTATTATGTACCCCAAGATATTAGCAACGTAGAAGGCCGTCATGTTGCATCGCCCTGCCATCTATCGGCGTGCTCAGGGACCTACTCGGTGTCGTCTTGGGTATATTTTCGGAAATGCCAGGAACCAAACGGAAGAAATAAAATTTTTCTTCAAAATATTAAAGTATGGAAATCTTACATGAGAGGACCTTCATAAAAACTTTAGATATTTAGCATCGAGAAGTCTGATGAAGTGAGTGATTGTTAAGTTCCTGGAAGTCCTTGTTTGAAATAATGGCACCCAGAGCCGAA
The DNA here is from genome assembly GCA_034510155.1 of Eucriotettix oculatus. Lineage (NCBI taxonomy): Eukaryota > Metazoa > Arthropoda > Insecta > Orthoptera > Tetrigidae > Eucriotettix > Eucriotettix oculatus. The sequence continues at coordinate 88,712,137 of CM067378.1, read as the reverse complement.
TACTTAATAGAATTAACCACCGGTATAACAGAAAATTACAAAAACTTCGAACAGAATTTATAAACATTAAATATTGATAACGACTGCAAGTGTTGGTCGAAACGTCTATTTAGATTAAGTTTCAAATTCTTCTTTAGTTTCTTGTTATAGTCCGACGTTAATTGTTCTTAAAGTTGATTGAGTTGTTTAAAATACAGAAACGAACACTCTGAAACAAGATTAGTGTATCGTACGTAATCACTTTTCGTGATTGTATTTTCTTTCGTATCATAAAGACTAGTGTAGAGAATAAAGGCCGAGGCACTGCGTTCGGCAAAGTACTCGGCCTACTATAAATACTGAGTGTGGGCCGAGATAGTGCATAGAAGACCGAGTGAACACCCTTTCACCCACCAGACAGTTTTTACCTGCTACCATACTGGTTCCTTTTCCACCGGGCACTCTACGTATGTGGTCCTGAAGAGAAAAATAAAAATGTAAGACGACACATAATGGAGATCAAAAATTAATTTGAAGAAGTCTGAAAGAGAGTTGAATTCAGCTTATGAATTTCATGTATAAAGATCGAAGAAACCAGGACTTAATGATTGACAGATATCAGAACATGTACTGAATCGTCCACTGTCCGTACTCCTGGAAACTCCACTTGCCAATATATCGAAAGGCCGTTTACTCGGTGACAGGTGAACTCGCTGCTTGGCTCTAACCAACAAGATGAGTATTTTGTTTGATTTGTATTTGTCCGGGACAGCGCGTACGCAGTCCCGACTACCAAAAATTACGCGCCCGAGTTATCCACATTAGGGATAATCGCAGGGGTCAGCCCAACCGAAGTGCAATGGAAGAGCCTCACCCTGGAGGAACCGCCTTCATGATCACGGTAACCCCTACGCCAGGTAAGTATGCCGAGAAGCGCAAAACCTCGTCCTTATATACCCGAAGCCGTACAAACACGCTGCGAGTCGCATCACACAGCAACACTCACACGCACTCTACACGCTCTAAATCACGCATGTTCGCCGACATATACAAAAGTCATGCTCAAGGTAAACACACGTCCCTACTAAATACCTAAATATTGAAAGGATATTGAAATAAAAATACCTAGTTGCCCCGTTTGACTACGTGGTTCGCCGCTCTGCCGCCAGGTGTCTCTGCCACATTCAAATTCTTAAGGTTGCACTTCAGTGGTGCATAAAAAACATCAATTTATTAACGTGATCGATTGAAGACTTAATTAAGAACAATTTAGTTATACTTAAAAAATAATAAGTTGATCGCAAGTTTAATTCCTCTGCTTCTGGAATATGTTCGTATAACTTCACATCGAACTGTAAATATTGATTTTCAAACATAGCCAACTTCGTTGTTCTTCCGTGTAAATTTATATTTGTACATTACATATACCAAAAATATTTATTTTTATGTGAATGAATCACACACTTATATTTATTTTGTTCTTGTAAGATACATTTTACGGAATATAATAGGGCGTATTTTAAACAGCGTAGTGATAGTTTCTGGTCAAGGAGTGTCGCCTGTAGTCCTTCTATCACCACTCTTTGGCATGGTCGATATGGCGCAAGGATATCATGCAAAGCCCACAGCAGTTCTCTAAAGCCCGAAACGGTTCATTTCTTACTGGGTTTTCCTCCCTCGCTTGACTCCAGGTAAAGTATTTTAAATTAAGCCTGGGACGACCTTGAGCTGTTTGAGGGGTGCATGTACTGGGGTCACATGCCTTATGCATACGGTAAGAGCTCTTCGTTGATCCCATTAAACCAGCCCCCCCCCCCTTCCTTTAAGTTTTCACGTGCATGTAGTCGGGTATGTTGCGTCCCCACAACAATCCAGACTCTCGCAATCAGAAGGGCGTGGTAATAGTACCAAATGCCCAACCTACCAGATGCAAGTTATCTAGGGTTTTCCCTGCGTCACTTTTTGCTGAATTATCGGGGCCCAAGTTAACCCTTGGCTACATTCCACATCCACCCTTTCCTTCATATGCTATTATAGGGGAGAGCCACCAAAGCGGATAACCCTCACGTAGCATGTCTCTCTAAAATAATATAGTCGTTGCAACTGGGGTATAATTGCCAAATTTTGCAAGGGTACGGTGACCCTCCGTCCCGTATTTCCCAGGACAGTCCCGTATTTGAAAGCCCTGTCCCGTATTGATCAACAGTCCCGTATTTCCCGAATTATTAATCGGGAGGCATTCCTGACAACGGCTAGATCGTTCTATGAAATTTCAAGGCAGTCTATTGAGCAATGGATGGGAAGCTTTGATGAAATCAGATCCTTTGGTTGGATTTTGCTAACATTGCAACGACATGGAAAGATGTAGAATCAAGTTTGGACTGTATTATGAAGAACAAGATAGCCCATGATAAGATCAACGATAATGAACTATTTGATGAATTCCAAAATGCAAATGCTTTCGGGTCAGTTGAACAACTCAGCAAGTGGAATACCTGTGGATCTGCGATGGGTGGAAATTTTTACCCATTTCGACCATCAAAAAATCCCTTACAAGAACATGGAAACTGTTGTAGAGTTCTTCTTGTATTTACCAGGAACAAACGCTACTGTTGTGATGGTATTCGCTTTAATGACACGTGGACAAGTGAAAAAACTCACCTGAAGATCAAACTCTTAAGGGATGCTAATTACAAAATGTAATTTCCAAGAAACCTGTTCTGAATTTCATGATAAGATTATTACAAAACCACATATACTAAAGAAGTTTACTGGTTTTAAAAATATATTCAAATGAAAAATAGAAAAAAAATTAATTTTGTGTTATTATTGAAATGTCTACATATTTCTATAAAAAGTGTAGTATAGACTATAGATGGCCTATAGGTTAGTTAGACACTTTTTTATTTTATCAATATCAAAACTTAATAACGCATCTCCCGCACCTTATCCAAGGGCATAGTACACAAGTAAATGACTTAATAATCTGGTAATGTCCTGATTACTTCTCTAAATAGACGGGTTAGTAAGCGCGGGGAAAAAAACATAAGTTGTCCGAAGAAACAGTAACACTGATCGCGTAGTCACACTGGACACAACAGGAATCATGTTGAATGTGGCAGAGATATCTGGCGGCAGAGCGGCGAACCACGTAGTCAAATGGTGCAACTAGGTATGTTTATTTCAATTTCCTTTCAATATTTAGGTATTTAGTAGAGACCTGTGTTTACCTTGAGCATGACTTTTTATCATCAGAATCAAAAAGGAAAAAACATCGTACCAAAAGTCCCACATCCGTCCTACTTGATGCGGGTTTTAAAGGGTTTCCCTGCATCTTATGGTAAATGCCAAGTAGGTCAAGACAGCAGCCATGGGGCCCTATCAAACCCAAGGAAGCAAATACCCTCCAAATATCCCTCCCCGACTCTCAACCAAATAACCTTTTCCTTCCCAAAAGTAAACCAAAACTAAAACTACACAACAACTGATAAAAATAAAATGTAATAAAAATAAAATAAAAAATAAGACATATTATAAAATAAAAAATCTTAAAATTAACATTTAAAAATTAAACTTAAAATACAATAACAATTTACAAAGTAGACAAGAATAAAGAAATAAATTATACCAAATTATCATAAAATTAAATAATCAATAAAAAGAATAAGATAAAAATAAAATAGGCTGAAGAGAGGGCGTAACCCTCTGCCAGCCCACCTCACTCTAATAAGTGAGGAATGAAATACTATTAAGGAAAAAAACGCTTCTCGGCATACTTACCTGGCGTAGGGGTTACCGTGATCATGAAGGCGGTTCCTCCAGGGTGAGGCTCTTCCATTGCACTTCGGTTGGGCTGACCCCTGCGATTATCCCTAATGTGGATAACTCGGGCGCGTAATTTTTGGTAGTCGGGACTGCGTACGCGCTGTCCCGGACAATTTCAAATCTAGCATAGTTTATCCAAGGAGCCAACGAAGTATATTCTTTTTAGTTCACCCTAAATACGAAAGAAGTACAAGATTTCCGTAAATTTGAAGTCATTGAATATATATGAAGTACGGTGTCATTGATTTATGATCGCTTCATTGCAAACCTTAGAACTTGCAGTTGGTTTAGAACAGGTCTCGCTATCATACGTTTTGGAACCAATAAAATGATCAAATCATTCTTCTGAACTCTTCAAGATATCGAAATGAAACATATGAGAAAATTTAACTAAAATTCCTGAAATTTTCATTGAAATCAGTTAAACCGTTTCGAAGCATTAACAGATAAAGAGTATAGGCTACCCGCAATTTTTTCTGAGATTTTAACGCTCGTTAAGAAAATAAACCTTTACGTGGAAATAACATTTATTTATATTATATTAATTCCATTATGGAAATGAAATATTCACTAATATTTAAGTTAATTTTACTGTTATATCGCTCAAATTTTCATTGAAATCCGTTGAGCTATTTCGGGTCTTATTTGAGACAACATACGGACAGACACTACAATTTTATTTATTGGTATATATTACAATAATCGTTTCAGTCACGTGACGATGTCCGTTGCAGTAATTATCTTAAACAATCTCATTTCCTGTAGCTTAAGGAACTTCATGAAACTTTGGAAAGTAATTTATATGAATAATACACTGTAGAATACCCAAAAGTAGTAATTTATTTGAATAGGTTTCATCCCCTGACTTTAGGGATTTACTCAGTTCCTTTTATAAAATATTACAAAATTTCATGTGGTTCCTGCAATGTCCGGAGTCGAAATGAAAATTCATAAAGGTGAGGGACGAAACGTATAGAAATTAAATTATTCCATTGCTGACTTTTGGCCATTCTTTTTGCCTTATACTTATTAATATTAAGTCAGATAATTTAATTACTCTATTTCTAATGGTTGTAGTTAAAACAATTCTGCTAGTAGTAGTATTGCGACGCTTCTTTGAGATTTTTTCCCCTCATGTAGTCTTTGGATGTTGCAGTAGAAAGACGAAATCCAAATGATTTTAATGTATGTAACTACATCAAGAAAAATTTATTTACTAGCTAATACTCAACTATGACTACTAATTTTTTGTAGTGTAATGATAAAACACAACTACACGCGGAATTTGGAGGTATGGAATCAAAGGCATGCGGCGTGCTGGAAGTTGATGGTCACTGACAAGGGGATTCTTTGATCGAGTGTGGCACGAAGGACTCCTAATAAAAATAAAGGTCCATTTACCGGACACTTATTTCAGAATATTTCAATCTTACCTTCGCAAATGAACATACTCTGTTAAAAGTGTCAATTGCACATGAGCCAATTCACAAATTATTTCTGGTAATCCCCAAGGAAGTATCATAGGTCCATACCAACATTTCATTTACTCGTCGGACTTCCCGGTGTCAGCTGACGTAAACGTGGCCCAGTTTGGGGACTATGTTGCCATCCTAGTTAAGGTTCCATGCTGAAAAGTTACAGGAATACGTGAACCTCGTCCAAGACTGGTGAAAATATAGCCCAATCTACGGAAGTACAGTACTTGGTCCAGATTGTCGACAAAAAAATCAACATGGGGCCCACATATCTCAACGGTGGTTCAAAAAGTCAAACACAAATTGAAAAAGCTGAAATATCATTATCAGGCAACTCAACGCTTACAATAAAATTAAAGATACTTGTTTATATGGCAATGACTTTTGTGTATAATTCACAAAGATTAATTTTCAAAGTTTCATAGAGTTGCTTAAGCTACAGGCACCGAGATTGATAAAGAATATTACTAGAACAAACATCTACACGTCACGATTAAAACGTGTATGTAATTTGAACCCAAAGTATCTGCAGTTGGATACATACGTACTTCGTAGTATGAACTGAGTTTAATATATATTTGTCCGGGACAGCGCGTACGCAGTCCCGACTACCAAAAATTTACGCGCGCGCAGAGTTTACCACATTAGGAATAATCGCAGGGGTCAGCCCAACCGATTGCAAATTGGAAGAGCCCTCACCCATGGAGGAACCGCCTTCATGATCACGGTAACCCCTACGCCAGGTAAGTATGCCGAGAAGCGCAAAACCTCGTCCTTATATACCCGAAGCCGTACAAACACGCTGCGAGTCGCATCACACAGCAACACTCACACGCACTCTACACGCTCTAAATCACGCATGTTCGCCGACATATACAAAAGTCATCCCCAAACTGAACACAAGTCTCTACTAAATACCTAAATATTGAAAGGATATTGAAATAAAAATACCTAGTTGCCCCGTTTGACTACGTGGTTCGCCGCTCTGCCGCCAGATGTCTGCCGCATTCAACTTGATTCGTAAATAACTAGGCTATTGCAGCGTCACTACTTTTTAAGGTTAAACAAAACTTTTATTTATGCTTTCTACCGTTATTCTTTGTAATTATAACCAGAAGACTGTCCTTACAACCCGGATTCTATATTTGCCAGTGGATTACATCCTTTGATTGTTGTACTGTTGACTATTGTAGGTGTTATTTTGGCGGGTAACAGGCTACATGAGGGTGATCCTGAAGCAGGCAACTCCCCTTTAATACCATAAGAAGGGAATTGAAAAGGGGGGATGTGGAAGGTAGAGCAAGGTAGCCAAGGGTTGACTAGGGCCCCCAGGCTGTAGTGTAAGGATCCTACCCAGTGTTTCACCTAAAGATAGGTCAGGCTAGTGGGTACTACTCCAGCGCCCTTCTGATGACAGGAGACTGCATTGTTGTGGGAACGCAACAAACCTGCCTCCGTGCCATGATCAGTATTGAGGAGCACTTGACCGACTGGTCTAATGGGATCAGCGAACAACTCTCACCATATGCCGAATACACCTCTCAAACTGCTTGTGGTTATCTCAGCTTGCAGGAGTCTAAATTTAACTACCTTGGCCATGGACCAAGGGGAGGAAAGGGAAAAAGGAAAACCAAGAAGGAGAAAGTCAGCCCTGACGGACTTATCAGAACTCCGCCTGGCATTCACTCATTTCCCTATTCCTGTCCCCAATCTTCAACAATTATTTGCTTTTCTGTCGAGCGAGTTAAAGAATGGGAGATAACAACGTTTATCTTATAGTTGTCCTATTAACAATGTAAAGAATCCACCTCTGAACAATGTATACTGTTTTCTTACCAACCCTGTACCAGACACTCGTCTGACTCTGTTCCTATAACCATATAACTAATTACCACTTCTTCTCTCAATTTTCACTCTTTCTATCCACATCCAAATCTTGATACCTTCCAGCCTTTTCACATCCTCAATGTTCCGATCACAACTCAATATAGTGCCACACTTCCAACAAACCACTTATCTAATATTTTCCCAAACTTTTATCTAGTTTTCCATATAATATCTTCATTTTTCCACCTAAAGCTTTCTTGGTTATGGTATTCCTTGTTTTTATTTCCTGATGTCATCTTTTCTTTGACTATATTTCCTACATACTCAAGGGAACTATTTGGCTGATATTTACTTGTCCTATTAAAATTTGTGTTTTCTTCCTTTATGATGATCTTTGTTTCTGACATGTTTATTCTGAAGCCACTTTTCTCAAGGACTTCATTGAAATCTTCTAGCATTCCATTTTAAATTCTTTCACTTTCTACTGGTAGTTCCATGTCATTAGCAAATCTTATGTGTTCTATTATCTTAATACGAACACATATACCTCATTTTGCACATAGACTTTTGACATTTAATTCGGTAGATTAATTCCCACAGTGTAATCCACTCCAGGCTTCCTGGAATTAGATTCAAATGGCTTAGCCCAATCTCCTGATTAATTCTATTTAAGTTGATTATTAATAAATATGGTTTACTGATTTAACTTTTTATATTGTTACATGTTTTTATTATGCAACTTTCTGTTATTGCAATGGTAATATATATTTTCTCATTAATTATTTGAAAGTCATGGGTTAATTTTTAACATTATGGATGCAATGAATGATGGAAACTATCCTTCTTCACAGTTTTTGTAAACTTTACTATACTGCCATCACTTCATTATATACCAATTCAATTTTTTGTAACACCCACACACATTCAATATTTGAAATAATTAAAATAAAATAATCACATAATAATTCCAAGTACACTTCATCCAATTGTCATGTATAAAGAAGGATGTACAGAGAGAAGTTCAAAATATTTGTTATAAAATTCAGTATTTATTATTTCTTTTAAAAATGTTTCTCTTGTTATATAATGGAAGCATATTTACACAGCATTTATGACCTATATAATACATATATACAAAATATTGAAACTATATACAATGTAACTAAAGCTAAGAACTATAGTAAAACACAAACTCGATCACAAATTTAAAAATTACACGAAAAACAAGAAATGTGTAACAGACAAAATTATTGCCCTTGTTTTCAACACAGATGAATAAATAACACAGCCCACAACTGTTTTACCTTATACACAAAAAATTTATCAAAATTAATTGTTTCATTAAGTAGCAACGTTTGGGCTTTCTATTCCTAAGATATGTCTGATAATATTTAATGTGCACATGGGCCTTTTTCAATGCTGGGTCAGATGAAAACCAAGTGAGAAAGGCATGGAGAAACTATTTCCCAAACTTATTACAGTTTCCTCATCTTTTTAACTGTGGCAAGTTTTCAAATTAATTTTACTGATGCCACGGGACAATCTAATTAGACATGAGCTCTAACTGTTATCAGAAGTTTAATTAAAATTTAATGAGTATTGCATTGATAAAGAAAAATGTTCACACCAGCTCACCTTCATCTTCAAAAATGTACCTGCCTAATTAACAACCTTGTTAATCAACTGTACAAATAATTGTATTTTAAATAAATTACTCTCACTATACATGTATTACTTTATACACATGGGCATGCAAACAACATAACAGCAACAACATACAAAATATACACGTATCAGGATTTCCATTTCAACAAACTCGAGCTGTAAGATGTAAATTCTCCATCCGAGAAGTGAATTATAATAAAAATTGAAAAATAATATTCACATCTTGTCATTTCATTCCAAAACATGGTCTACATTTAATACCAATCATACTTGTCAGCTTATCCAGTTGAATGTTTTGCTGCCTTGCATTTTTAGATTTCCTTTCTACATACAATTTGTATACAATGGGAGAATCTAAATTGCTGAGTTCATAACATAGTGGCTTTGTAACTTCAAGTTTGTGAAGGGAAAAAATTGAACTACTGATTAATTTTAATACATTTCTACTGTGTATATATAAGGTACAGTCTATTGCATCCAAATACTATGACTAGCTTCAGGAGATTTCCAAGTGTACACCTTTTCAATTTGCCAAAAATTATTTAGAAACCAACTCTCATTAAAACAGCCATGTGTCTGAGTATTTTGTCTTCACAGCTTTCTTTCTCTACATAGAACATAGAACCAACTATGGTAGATCGGCTTTTGAAAATTTAGTAATTTCTCGTACAAAATGTTTTTTCTTCCTCCTGTGTAAACTTCTGTCTCTCTTCCCATGTTAAGCTGACATTAATGTAATGTTTACTTTTACATATATGGTTTGTGTTGCACATCTATGACAAAAAAATTTAATGTGTTTATATTTTTTTCTAAGACAGGCTTGCATGAGACAACAAAGCCACAGGCAGGTAACGTGGACTGAATTCAAACATTGCGAACCAGGTTCAGTTGTACGATATCTGCCTGAACATGGAGCTGATCTCCTCCATTGTCTTATTCTTCGTCTCTGGAACTTTGTAGTACACGAATAACACGAAGAGTGCCAGGAGGATCACAAAGATGATGAAGACATTACCTCCCATCGCCTCCTACAAGAATAAAGCAGTAGAAAATTAGTTTGGTCATATCCAGGTTTCTGATCAAGGAAATGGTGTGAACATTAACACTGGAGACTCACCTGCAGAGGCAAAAATGCAATGCCTACAATAAAGTTAGCAGTCCAGTTGATGGCAACTGCAAGACTGGTAGCCGTTGGTCTCGCTGATGAGTTGAACAGCTCAGAGACTAAAAACCAGGGGATGGATCCTGGGCCGATGGCAAACATTACCACGAAGAGAATGACCAGAAGGATGCTGAGGTATGACAACCATAGTGTGTCCTTATTCTGTGAAATATTAAACAGAAGACATGTTAGTGAAAAATGTTTCAGGACCACCTTTTCATCCAACAGGATGTAAAGTAAATAATAAAATTCATTGCTTGTGCTAGTTCTACACACTGAAAATTTATTTATTGATCGAGCTTTTGAACATTTGTTCATTACCATGTTCTGTAAATAACATGAATATATTGACAATTGTATTAATTTAATTGTGGAGGACAAATACAAGCAATGAATTTTATTATTTTGTGTTCATATTCTCTAATTTTACAGTGATATATATGCCGCAGATCATAATAGACTGGTTGTGAGTCACTAACAATGAAAGGTGCAACAAAAGCACACGGTGTGATAGAGATTATAATATTTATAGGTCATAGAAGTTCATTCTGGAGCATTTCTATGGTGGTGATTGCCAGTAAATATTACTCAGATCAAAAACACTTTCTTCATAAATGATATATGATTATAGACGTTCTGGAAAAACTCCAACAATCTGAAATTTCTTATTCATTCTTATTCTTACCAAGAAGTTAATTATAATTTAAGATCATCATGTCACCCAACTTTGAACAAGTAATCCAGAGAGTTTAGATACCAAAATCAGAAGTTTAATTAAAAATTGATTATTGCCAAGTCTTGGACACAGACTTCTAAGAATTGACACTAAACAATTAAGCATCATGCCAAATAATGTAGAACATTATTGAGCAAGTACATTTACAGTTTCTAGCGAACTGTCATCAAAATACATTCTGGCTACCTGTAAACATTATCTGGACGGCAGAAAATGTTGGCAAGACGTTCTTGAGATGGGTGTGAAATATATGACGATTTGGAGGATCTTGTGAGCTCATGACAGAAAAACTAGGTATTGATGGTTTGGTCATCATCGGTTTTGCTTGTGGGCAAAGTTAGATTGACTCACCACGTAGGCCATGCAGATTGTGAGGAAGGTGGTGACGACACACATGCCGGAGAAGCCGACGAGCAGGAGCGTCTTGCGCCCCGCGCGCTCCACCAGCACGAGAGAGACGACGGTCATGAGCACGTTGATGGAGCCCATGCCTAGCGTGGCGTACTGCGCCCTCACTTCGTCCAGACCCGCCATCGTGAATATGCGCGTCGAGAAGAACATGACGGCGTTGATGCCCGACAGCTGCTGCGCCACCATCACCATCATGGCGATGAAGAGAGGGATGCGCAGAGACGCGTTCATGAACATGTCCTTGAGAGTCACCTTGGGTACCATTTTCATGGTCTCGGACTCGTTGCGCATCTCGTCCATCTCGTCGTGAACCTCGATGCTGCCGCGTAGCCACGTCAGCGCTGTGAATAAGACTCCTTGTCAGTCAACCCATACAATCCACAGCTATTCAAGGGATCACCACACAATTATGGTGTGAACTTCTACAACATGGCAAGGTTTGTGTCATTTTTGTAACATTTGGTTGGTTGTTTACAGCCATCATATATAATGTTCGTTGCACAATTACAAAATCTTGGTTGGTGTTAGACATGATCCGAAAAGGAAACTGGCTGATAGGAGGTTAATGATTTCAGAGGAATATAATTGCATTGGAAGGGAATCTGTTGACCGCAAAGATTGTACCCTCTGCTTGAATTCTTAAATCGCGTGTTAACCATTCTAGGAGATTCATAAAAATGATAATGATAAAGGACACTTGGAGTTTCTTCAAACATTTAGCATTAGTCAAATGAGAATTTCACATAGGAATTTTCTCATGGTGGAATGAAAAGCGGAACTGTTTATGGTATGGACACAGAATCAAACCTTAACCGAAATCTGGCTAAGGATTTGAAAAAAGTATGATGATATTACTTGATTATTTAGTGAATTTGAAAAGAATGAGTGATCATTTAATTTTGTAATGATGTACTTCCTCGTGAAGCAACGTTGGAATGATGTTGTTGGGCAATACAGCTTGATTACTACTCACCTCTCTGTGCTTCGAGCTCCTGGCCCCTGTTGAGGAGCAGGAACTTAGGGCTCTCTGGACACAGGGGCAAGGTGAAGAGCTGGAAGAGGGCAGGCACGACAGTCACCGCCAACAGCACCGGCCAGCGCTCCTGAGTGCCCAAGATGGACTCGAGCCCGAGCACTTGCGACACCAGGATCGAGATGGTGATGACTAGCTGGTACACGGTGCCGACCTGCACGGGGTAGAAAGACATGCATGTTAATGGTCCTCCAGTAGACCTCACTAGGTACGTCGGTCAAGTGGTGACTTACGGCTCCTCTGAGATGTTGCGGCGAGATCTCGGCCAGGTACATTGGAGCCAAGCCCGCGTTCAGACCAGAATTGATACCGATCAGCAGACGACCGAGGATGATCATCTCGTAGGAAGCCGCGTGCTTGGCGCAACCTGCGAAGACATCCAGTTCAGTCATTTCAAACATTCTTTTTTGTAAGATAAGAAATATATTACCATAATGATAGTTTGATGTTTGTCTGTAGCCGGTTTTAGTTTCCACTGGCACACTTAAGTGGCATTGTGATAAAGCCTGACACTGACCAGAATGAATCCTCATGCACGAGCCTGTGTCATTTAAGACTTTTTAAGAGCAGTTACTACCCTGACAACCTCTGCTTTGCTATACATTCTGTTAAAACTGTTCCTCTATTTATTTTCTCAACATGACCATCTACTTATACGTCTTGTGACTATTTATTAATATTAATCACTAATTTAAGTTCCCCTGGATTTTTATATCTGACCTTCGAAGGTTTTTGAGATTGTTGGTTGGAGATAGAACCTGGTCATGGACATTGGCCAAGATGTTGGTGGTTACATGTTCGGTAGCGTACCTTGCAAGATGGCGCTGGCGACGACCAGGGCGTTGTTGAGAAGCAGACCGCCCTTGCGACCGAACCTTTCGGCCACGAATCCCGTGATGGCGCCGCCGAACATTCCTCCCACACAGAAGATGGATACGGAAATGGACCAGATCATGGTGACGACACTGTCGGAGACTACTTCTCCCGGAGCCATGCGGCTCGTCTTGGTCGCCTTGATCCATTCCTCGATCAGCTGCAAGACAAAATCAACGTCAGTTCTGCGTCCAGCCCCAGGTAGAGCACTGAAGAGTTCGTGACGACCTGGACTCACCTTTTGGGGTGCGTTGACGACGCCCGTGTTGTATCCGTGTTGGAACGACGATCCCAGCGCCGCCGCCGCGATGGCGAACGCCAGGCGTCCATTGAAACCCTGTAAATCAGAAACACCGCCATCAGAAAAACATACATGCGCATCTTCAAGGTTGTTGACAATGGTCTTTGAGTAGTTTACTGACTAAATCCTCACTCACTCAATCGTATGCATTTCTGATTTCAAAACAAACATCTCTTTCCGATTCTAGAAAAACTCATAGGTATTCATTACGTTCCTCTAGAAATGTTGTTCATATAATCACTGACTAAATACTTAGCAATTGTATTTGACGGCTTTTTCAGTTCTATTCTTCTCTGGCTACAGATATTTTATCATAATGACTTAAGCAAAACTTTGACTCGTGTTCCATGCCGGTTTATTTTACAACAAACACCGATTCAATCTTCAGTACTTGCAGCAGACCTCATTTTTCAGCTCCTCCCAATTTGAAACGCTCTTTATTTGATCCAACGAGTCACGTTGACTGGCGATGATGAACAACCTGACCCTGATTATCATCTGAAACCATTCAAAGGGGTTGAAATGTGACTCACGTGTATAACCGAGTCAGTTGAGGTCAAACTTTTGTGCATCAACGATTGTAAGGACAGATGTTTCCATGGACCAGATTAAAGCCGGATGTGGCTCATCAACAGGACTTTTTAGTCTGCATGTGCAAGAAAACTCGATACGATTTTGAGTCTAAGATATTTCCGATCAGAAGGGAAAAGAACACAAAGTTTGGTCGAAAGGACTTGGCAGTATTCGAACCAGAAACACAAATTTGTCAAATGATAACGGACAGAAACGGGGGAAATACGTGTGGCACTTATTTTTTCCTGTACGGATGCAATGATTTCTTTCTGTTAGAGAATTGACTACAGAAGTTGAGAAAGGCAAGAAACGTGTTCAGCCGCTGAAGGTGATGTCGACGTTATCTGCACGGAGGAGACGGACCATTCACAGTGAACGGAACTGTTTGTGGTGAGATAAACACGCTCACGCAGAAACGGACAGAGAGAGAGAGAGATAAAGATAGGCATGAAGAAGGTTCACACAAGAGTTACGGAGGATTGAAACAGCAAAGGCAGACGTGTGCACACCACAACACATTCACGTCCACGCACGTGAGAAAATACATCGGAAACATGGCTCTTTCTTCTCTAAACGACGTTTGGGATCGAAATAGACAGTCACGTGACGACAGTACTATCTAGACTCGTGATATTGGTCGATTGACGCATATATACCGATCCGAGCGGCGTTGGTAACCTTGAAATGTCGCCAAGTAGTAGTTTCGTGAGGTGTGTTTTGTGGCTGTTTAAGCTGATAGAGAGTCGTGCCCTCCATTGCGATACAACCTTTAAATGTCATGTCGTCAGACGCGCGATAAAATGAAACGGGGGAAAAAAAGAGCCTACGAAAAACGAGCCTAAGAAATGCCTCGGCTGAGGGCAACGCAGGAGGAGAAGAAGAGTGGGAAAAGTGGCAGAGTCATCACTGACCTCGCCGTCACATAAATCAAATGTGAGTGCGTGTCCTTTGGCTCTTGTCCGCAGATTTAGATTGACACGACCGCAATGGCGAAACTGTCTCAAGGGCCTTTACTTTAAAAACAGTAACGTAGGCAGTCAGTCGCCTTTCTCCTCGTCATTCATTCTCCTTCACGACGGTCCGTTTAACTTGTTCCTAATCTCTCATATAGTCCACACATGCGACCGGGAATATTTTTTTCTTAATTATAACATCTTTTGTATGCATTTAGTTATCAAACTACAATGGGACATACGTCTGGTGGCAATTACAACAGTGGGACAAAATACATAAAGTACTAAAAACTACTGACAATATATAACTTATACTCCAACAATTACTATTTCTATTATTTCACTTAATAGAGCAAATTCAATTCCCTCAAAAATAAAAAATAAAGTGATAATTAATACTTGAGGATTGATTTCTGTCCTCGAAGTTATGTTAGTCTTTTAACGTTCTCCCTAAATGACTAATACTATGAGGCTTTACCTCGAACGGCGCAGCAGGTAACTTATTCCAATCTTCTACGGTTCTATTTAAAAACGAATATTTAGCTACGTCTGTTTTCAGCGGTCTTGTTCTAATTTTAAATTGGTGATCCCCCCTACCTATATATGTTGGCTTCTTTCATTTCTCGCGTATTTCTTCCCACGCTTAACGATCAATATATAAAATATAACACCATAGGCTAACAGCAAAATTGCCATCCTTTCCAAAAAAAATTTAAAAAGCAGATTTAAACAAGAACAAGACAAATTTGAGTAGACATGCTTCTTCAGTATTTAATTAATTTCAAAACAGTTTCTTTCCCCGGTAGCATCACTTATGAGCAGAGTTAGTAAAGCAATGCTCAAATTAGACCCAATTTTAAAGGAATTAATGAATTTAAGAACATTAACTTGAACTTCTTACAGTGTTAAAGTAAAAAAACTAATACTATTTCGCCAGGAAGTTCTAAAGAGAAGAAATCACCATCTGTCAAGACGTATACTAGTTGCATTTTTGCACTGTAGTTCAGTCGGTTTAGCCGCCGTAGGCAGTCGCCTATCATGGCCAGGCCCGGTTAACGCTCTTATAGATCCTTCTATAGTCATCTTTTCTTGTGAACCTTCTGACTCGTGAAGTGACGCGTTGAACAAACTAAAAAAAGGTCGTCTATGTTATTGCGTTAATATTTATTCGGTTAAATCCTTTATCCCAGTATTTCAGTATTCTTCCGTTTTATTTTATTTAATGTTTATCAGTAATTTACAATAAATGAAAAGACGACCAAAAAGTCAGCATGTAAATATATCAAATGATGATCATTTCGGCCGTAACCTTCGCTGAATATAGGTCCATGTGCGACACTAAATTCACGTGTGAATTCAATAATCTTTACAGCCCGAGCGAGTCAAGGAGTAAATATGATGTATTGCTAAATTTTAAGCCTGAGGAAGTCTCAAAATGGAGTTGAAACGTCGCTTTTGTGAATAAATAGTGATATATTTATATGCTGACTTTTTGACTATTTATTGTAAATTTTAAAGACAGAAAACTTATCAACTAATTTATCAATAATTTCCTATAATGTAGACTACTCTTCACATTATTATAATTATTTTTAGGGATTTATGTTATTTAGCCAATGTCAAATTGCTGTCATCAGTTGTCAATGGCTCTAAAATAATTTCCATTTGTTATTCCTTCCACAGTTAGGCCTAGTTCAGCCTTCAGTCCATCTTCTTATTAAAGTGTATCTACAGCGATTCAGATTCCTCTTATCCCTCACTTGAAGAATCTTATCTAACATACTTCGTTAAGTCACGAACTGAGCATGGAAATCTCTGTGTTTCCTAATTTATTCCATTTATGTGCGTGTGTATGTGTCGCTCTCTTTGCTTAACTGCTTCGTTAGCATTTACCGTTCCTATCTCTCCGTCTGAACATGCCCTTGCCAAATCCATATTTTGTTTCGGACAGACCTTGACATTTCGCAGATATCTTAACAGTCCTAAAATATGAACAAAGTTGCCGGACCGGTTTCTTCACCTCGTCTATCTACTTCGTTTTAATATCAAACAACCGTTATCAATTTGGAGCGCTCGGACAAGGGTGTGTAGTGATAATAAATCATTATGTGAACAGTTTGCAACGACTCTCTGTGAAGCGTGTTATCTATGGTTTCTCATTGGCTACTCGAAGGCTTTTTATTATTAATCCCATAATCATTATAAGCAACGGATGAGATATGAAAATAACATAGCCATGCAACACATTCCTCTGCTCCATACAAACTACACTTGTGGTACTTTATTATCTCTGGTTCTCTACAGATACAACAAACTGAGCGTTGTCTATGACAGAAATAATTTTTTCTTTTTTTCATTTCCTCTGTCAGTTTTTTTTAAGTATACACAGATTTTCGAGAATGTATAATCTATCATTAATGGCGGCGGTTATGTCAGTTTGAAATATTTAAATTAATCTTATACTTATAAAATAAACAACAAAGAGTCAATAAGACCATAATTTTGTATTATTAAACGCACCAATGTTGCCACCACAACTTTGGGATTTCTTCAAGTACGTAGACATATTTCTTCTGAAGTTAAATTTTGATTGGAGACAGATACATATGAATAAAACATTATGAAGTCCAGGGAATAAAATATTCTATTTTTGGACCTCTATTTGTATTAGCGTCAATTCAAAATTTAATGGTAATGCAATATAAAATATTCCTTGTAATCTGTATTGCTTTATTTAGGTAATTGCAATCAATAACGTTAAAAAAATAATTTCCGGAAAAAACGAAAAGCTAAACTGATACACTAAAGCCATAACATGATTTTTTGTAACGAAACAGAATAGACGTTAAAGATATGTTTCACCAGAGAATATCAGTAATAATGAAAATATCACTGATATCGTATTTCCCAAAAAATATCCAAAAATGTAACCGTGAAAATAAGTAATGAAATAGTGGACCAAACGTTGTATATAATGTGTTTAGTAACTGTAAATTCTGAGGCGATAGAATTTTATTTGTTTCGATATCAGTAAGTACGAAAAATAGAAGGTTCATTATTCATTATCTCTGGTTGTAATAACTGACTAATCCCCTGCGAGCAACAAATATATTCGCAGAGTATGAACTGTAAAACAGGAAGATATTAAAAAAATAATGTAATCGTAGCCACAAATGAATACTAATTCTATGTTCGTAGAAAGAATATTTTTGAAGTCAAAAACCGAAAAATAACGACTTGTCTAGCTGTCCAAACACAATCAAGTCTGCTTATTAACTGGTTTCCTATTATCACAAAACTAATTAAGGTAAAGCATGAAACCGGGAAATAACTGGTCCCAGAAATACACGTAATTGACGGGGAAAAAATAGTTGTCAGTTGCCGATTTTGATTTCGTGATCCTCTGTCAGTAATGTGCAAGGCATATCTGCAATTACAGTATGGAATAACAAAAATGAATTATTGTCTGATAAAATAATAATAAAGAGTACGATCTTAGTATATTTACAATGAGAAACCATTTCAAAGAAAAAAAATTTTCCGTCCAGTCTACGCTTGTACGATAAAGCTGAGTCGATACGTACAGAACACTTAAAAATTTCCTTTCTAACTTTATCTCAAACTGAAAATTGTGTGCATATTATGGTATTATTACTAAGGAATATCACCGAAATATCTATCATTTAGACTGGTCTTTCATCTCCAGGAAACGTACAGTGACTATCCTCGGATAATTTCCAGCTTATTAGTCATTTCTATAAGTGGATATTTGTATTAATAACGTTAAAGCGATAAATATTAAATGAGGCCAAGGACTTAATAGTAGCCAATTATCACAGTAATAATAATATAGACAGATGAAAATATAAAAATGTCTGTACTAGTTCAAATATACAAATAACATGAAAAGTTACACGCAACAATGCGGGCCAGCTTGTGAGTTGCAATTGTCGCAACTCGGGCCAACAATGGAGTCTGGAGAGACTTGAGCAGTCGTCATGGGGTAGAGAAAGGAGAAGGATGTGTCGGCAGTTGCGGACGGAGAAAGACCACGCCCTGTAGTGATAATTTTTCTCATGTTCTGAAATGGATTAAAGCTATTAAAATCCACTTTTTTGGTATTTTTATTAAAAAATACCTGGCGCCCAAAAAGCATTTAAATCCTCGAATACGGAGGTACGCCGGATCTTCTACATTATATATATATATATATATATATATATATATATATATAAAGAAACACAATCATGTGATAAAAGTAAATACATCACAAAGTTTCTAGAACCTTTATTGCTTTCATCAGCAAGTGGAACTTTGTGAACTTCATTAGACACAACACAGGCGAAGTAATCGAAAGAAAAGAAATTAACTTAACACTATGGGAACATAGAAATTGTAGTGATGCTATATAAAAAATTTGATACAATAAAGCAGTAACATCTTAGACTTTTTGCCAACGAAGTTAACGTTTGAAGTTGATAATATCTTTGAAGACGACACATTCATATCAAAGTATAATTTGGCATATCTTCTTTCAATGGCATCTTTTCTTTTCTAGATATCATTGAATTTTTTCTTTCTCAATTGTCTAATAGCCAATTTATTAAACATCTACCGCATTGACGTCTCCATAAAACGAGGAAAAAGTGAAAGCAAAACAAACCGAGCCGTAGAATAACTGAATTTCAGAATATAAATTAGAATAAATTTGTTGACGAGAAAATAAGCACGTCATTAGATAAATTATTTATCAAAGCATAGTGCTTTGTAATAACTTGCATATTATCTCTGGCCTCCGATTCCCCCGGGAAAAAATGTGAAATGAAGAAGAAAAAAATGGTTAAAAGCTCATCACGACAACATGATGTAAAAGTATTAACGTCACTAGGGGAAATAAGACAGATGCTCGGTATAAAGTAACAAAGATAATGTGTGTTGTAAGTTGTTTATTAAAATGTGCGGTCCGCCATTTGCGTAATGTGACGTTGACTAGCTTTAAAGTTGGTGAGACACGATGAAGTGCTCACTAAACATACAACTCGGTTGAATTGTGAAACGCAACTTTACAATATAAATAATCTACGAAATGACACCAATGTTATATGAAGTTAAAGCTTGCTTGCTATCATCTGATTTCCGTCATTTGCAAGATAAAACTAAATTATTCGTCACCGATTTAGCAATTGGAGAAAATTCGGACCCGGCGAAAATGAAAATGGATCTTTTCTTGCTTAACTTTGTTCCTGCTCTTGCTTGAAGTTGTCTCGGTTTTCAACTACAAGTGACAATATAGTAAAGGGAAGGAAATTATCACAGCTTCCGTCATTTGCGTCATGAGGCATTTGGCAATAGAAAAACCTTTTTTTGTCTGGTTACAAACTTCAATACAATCTAAAAGCAAAAGATAGCCGGTAAGTGATAAGTGAGAAAAATTGCACTGCTCCTGTTATGAGAAAGCTAATTGTGAACAACAACTAATCTCTTAGTATCTCTGGCCTGCCACCATTTGCATCAAACATTTTGGAGAGGGAGAGAAATTTATCCGACCGGATTTAATCAAAATTAGGGAAATCAAAATCGTAAATTGTCAGACAAAAGATCTGAACTACGACAGAAACAAAAGTGTAAAAACAATTTTATCTTCGCAATAGACAAGCACAAGGACCCGGACGAGGAAAATACTTTCCATTTTCCCTTCATTAACTTAAAAGGTTGCAACGTTACCGAAGAGAAGATAACTAAAACAACAAAGAATATGGACGATTCGTAAAGTTGCAAAAATAAATATTTGATTTACTATATACTGAAGAAATGAAATGAGCGCCAGTGTAGAAACCAACTGCCATTGGTACTTCCAGATTTAATTTTGAATTTATATTTAGGCTCATGGTGTAAATTATCGATCTTTATTAAATAACGGATAAGTAATCAATTACTTTCACGCGACGTTCTCGATACGGCAAAATAAATTGCCTGTTGACTTGCTGTCATCTCTGACTTTGCTTGACGAATGAAGATTCGGAGGCTTCAAAAATTATTCGTCATAAAAACTATAATACGGTAAAGCAATCAGTCAATACGGAAACTCTATAGAATATTCCGTGGCAAACACATTCAATAATTAAAACAGCATATTTAACTTATTTTCTCCACAATTTATACAAGAATAACCCCCACCCCACCCCTCCCCAACTATTGCCTAAAATATTGAATCTAAAAAAATTGTTGTAATCTTTATTGCTTTATTTAAGCAACTGCAATCAATTACGTTTAAAAAAATTCTTTTCGTCTCGGAAGAAACGAAAAGCCAAACTGATTCACAAATGCCAAAAGCCATAACAAGATTATTTAATCTATAAAGATCTATAAAGATATGATTCACCAGAAAATATCAGTAATAATGCTAATATCGGTGGTATCATATCGTATTTGCATAGAAATACAGAAAGAAGAGGAAGGGAAATTTTATATGAACGTGGTGTATCAACGAATAATTTAATAAACAAACCATTCCATTGTTCGTAATCTTTCACTTTCCGTTTTTTCTGTCATCAATAACCTAATAGATATGACGAAAAACAAATGCTTTACACCGGTGTTTATAAAATTGATCGTCTTCTATCAGCATAATCACGTATATAAGTTAAATGAACGTAATTGTTATTTTTCAATTCACAACAGTAGAGAAAAAAGATTGTAAAAATTTGACAATGTACTCAGGGTATTTTCTGAGTCCATCGTCAGTTTATATCGGGTTTTGTACTACTGTCATCTCTGGATGATAGATTCATAAGTGAAACGAGACAAGTGTGGACAATTTTTGTTATCTCTGTGGAAATGGCGTATCTCCCACGCAAAATAAGTAACGTAGGCTGTGGTTGTTTACAAATTGCTATCCCAGGATGATGAGAGGGTTGTTCTGTTTTGCAGTGAACGAAACGAGCAGGCTTGTAGATTTTCAGGTAGACGCCCGACAGGGGGCAGGTAGTTAGTTGCCCACACTGTCCTTCGTGGAATGGAGGGGAAGAAAGGTGAGCACGACGACCATTTGTGTGAGTGTGAATAGCTTGACACCATCTATCTCTGTGTCCCTCTCCGCAGAGAATAAATCTTCCCGGCTTCTCTAATCGCTCGCCCCCGTGTTCCTGTAAACTATGGAAAGGGAATCGAGCCAAGTCTTCGGCGCGCAGCTGCATCGGTCGGGGAAAGGTCTCTACTTTCGTATCGCGGACCCTAAAAATAATTGTCTGGTCGGCGCCGCCCTTGACCGTAATAGGAGCACACGCAGGAATGTTTGAGACTAGTTGCTGGTACTCACCGCCTCGAGGTACATGGATAGTTAGCTGGCTTCTTGGCTCGTCCACTAAATGTGTCCGCGGCGCCTCAGTCGGCGGTATATAGGCTACGCGCCAAATCCCTCCCCCCCCTCCTCGTTACGTCACGACGGCTGTGACGTCGCGCGCCCTCATTGGCTGGCGGAGGATTGGCCCCCGCTGGCCTCTGGAATCCATTCATGCGAGGAACAGACTCGGGCTCAGCTGAGCTTCCCTGCCTGCCTGCCCGACTTCCTTCCCGCCAACGCACACACACATCTCACACGCACGCACACACAAAAAAGGAAGGGACGCTAACCGCCATAAAGGCGCGCGTCCTTCAACTGGAATGTGCGGGTGGTGGGAGAATTATATACAGGTCAACATCTACTGCAAAGCTTTTCAATAGCCTTCTTCTAAGAACTCCAATTACGGCTACACCTAGAAAATTTACCAATTTCTCGGTCTCAATGGGAGGTCAACTCACTGTATCTGCTGATACAGAAATACTGGAAAACTAGAAGCAAACTTCATTTAAACTAGAGTTCTGTAAAATACTAATGATAAATTATAATATATTGCGATTAATTAGAAAAGTATATCTGCAAGAAGTCAATTTTTTAAGGAAAATGTAAAAAAATAGCAGGGGAGGGCTGAATTTTTCACGTTTGGTGAAGAGGAATCTGTACCGTAAAAAAATTCGTGAATGGCGAAAGGACGCGTGGAAGGAGATTGTTGGACTAACGAGGAATATTCCGCGACTTGTGATAGAAAAACGGTCTGATGCAACAAGATGAGCCAAGAGCTGTGTGGGATGACGCAAAGTGGGGCGGCAGACACACGTAGGTAGTGGAAATGATTATGAAAACCCCCCCGACGCACGTGCGACTCGGTGAGGACAAAGGCAGCCGTGACTCAGAGGAGAAGAGCTGCGGCAGCGGGAGTGCGTGCCACTTGGTTGCTCTCGAGGACGCCGCCTTGTAACGTGATGCGCGGGGCCGTGTTTTATTCCCGGCTAGCGTAAAGGCGGAGGCCATGTCTGGGTCCTACAAGTGCACGTACACTCGCCCTGGACCAGGACCACCCAGGGACCTCGCCTCCACGTGGCGCTCCCAAGGTCTCCAAACGTGGATCTGGCACAACCACAGTTACCATCATCGTCATTCAGGTTCCAACTCCCCCAGCCATACACAATAGTGGATTAGAAAAATGTTACTGGTGGAAAACCCGCCTCGGTGCTCATATCCTCTCCTTCAAACATTCTTCTTCTTAAAAGTTACGCAAAGTTGAAAAGATTTCTACAATACGAGCGATGAATCATTAAATTGTAGATGTTGTTGCGATATTCCCTTGAGCACACAAAGAAACTTCAATGGTACTGTTAAACATTCAAAATGGTGTTTCTAAATCATACATAATAACAGAATTTAAGGACTTCCCGTTCAAATGAACACAATAGTCCAATAACAGTCGTTCACAATGATTCTTCATAAAAAAAATAACCGTCCTGTGGATAAGAAGAGAAGGTGACAAGTGAAGATTATTTTGCAATGCCTTGATTTTTTAACGAAAAAACATTTCAGCCCTTTGTCAACCTACAAGAATAAAAAGGTAAATGTTTCACTTGTTACGCTGACCAAAGTTAACTGACAAAAGAACTAAATACGTCAAAAGATAAAGTTTTCAGTATCGAAGATAAAGATTGGTATAGCCATGATGTACTTTTAAAGCACTTTTAGCCACTGTTGGAGGAGGAAGTAAGAATTGAAAGGATTTCTAGCTTGATTATTATAAACTATAGTACGCTCCTTGTCTTTTCTTTTTTTTAAGTTTGTTTATGATAGTTATTGTGGTAGACTTTGATGTGTTGCGCTGAAAATATTCTGACTTTTCCCCAATTTTTCGGTCCAAAGCACGGTACAGTAACATTTGGAGCAGTATTTAGTAATGCATATTGAATAATAGTTGCGAATCACATTTTTGTTACCTTTTATTTCAAAATTTGGCTGTTTGTGGTGAGCCAAAAAGAAGTGTATTCATGTTGCAGATAATTATATTTGCGATATACATTATCAATTAAATTTACCCCTTTGATGGTAAGGGAAAATGAGTTGACTGACTTGATTTGTCAAGGCGAGGATATATTTTTTTTTCGTGCTCCCTAATTCTTATCCTTCATTCCATTGCGACGGCGGAAAGTTTCGGGTTGACGTCGGTTAAATCTGGATATAATGTTCGTATTTAATTGAGAACACTTGCGCGTCGAGTTTACACCACAGCTGGTCTCGATGGGCGCCATTTCTTTCCCCTCTCGTCAACAACCATTTTTTCTCCATCGGCTGGGTCTGTGGATATTTTTTTTTGTGGAATCGGCTGGCAACGTGGATCCAGGCACGTTCTTAAAACCGCCACAGTCTGTTCTTGCTCAAAGACTTATTTCCTACCGGCGATTTCCTCACTTCCTTCTCGTGAAACTCACTATCGGTTGCTGTCGTGACGTCACCAGAACGTAATTCTTCATTTCGTAGTTGCTTTTCCAAAATGCGGTCGTCAATCGATGAACCCAGGCTCCACCACTCACTTCCGTCTCCGATAACAGTCTGCCATCAGATCCGGGTCTCTCATCATCATCTCTGCCACTGGATGTCACCGCCTTTCTGATTAGGAATGGACAGTGATATCTTGAAAATTTATATCTGGCTTCGACTTCGGCACAGCTGTGGTCGCATCTGGCACAAGTGTGACAGAACATGTTTGCTTTTTTCCTTCGTATTTGGAAGGTATGACCTTGAATTTATTCAGCAACAAACGCTGAACTCTTCATCTGCTGACGTCACGTGTGAAAGAAGTTGCGTGGGGGATTAAACAATTTGTTCTGTACCAGTATTCATCCGAAAGTTAGAATATTTTTGGCCGATGACATAGCTATCATCCACCAAACCTCTTCCTTCACCTCGGGTGTTCGCACCGTCCAAATAGCTCTCAATGACCTGGAAATCTGGGCAAAAAACTGGAGGTTCATTATAAACCCTTCCAAATCTGCAATAGTTCCATTCACCCTCAAATCAAACATCCCCATATTCATTCTATCTTTTTGGCTCCCAAGTCCCAATTAAAAACTCCATCACTTACCTTGGACTTCTTCTATACTCGAAACGTTCCTGGAAATCCCATATTACCCTCCTTTCAGCCAAAATCAACACCAAAATAAAACTACTCTATCAACTCCTCAACAGAAACGCACCAATCGCCATCTCCACCAAAAGACTCATTTACCTCTCCCTAAACCGCCCTATGTGGTCATACGCATGCTCCATTTGGGGATCTACTGCCAACTCCAATTCAAGTAAAATTCAAACCAAGCAAACCAGAATCCTTAGGATCATTTCCAAATCCCCCTGGTACCTTCGAAACTCAGTAATTCACAAGGACATCCAAATTCCACTCATCTTCACCGCAATAAAATCATGGATATCCTCCTTAATCAAAAGCTCCATCAATCACTCCAATGACACTGGCCACAGCCCTCTCCTCCTCCTCCTACACACAACCGCAGACTCAAACGAAAACTACCAATCGACTACATCCTTCCATTCTCTCACTCCGGTATAACCTAACAATAATTTCTGTCTCAGTTATATGATATCTCATTCTACGCACTTCAAACAACTATCCCTTTACTTCTCTTCATTTCGTTCCTCCTATTACCCTAAACTCTATTAATATTCACCGCCAACACTAAGCCAATCAAATATTATCAACTACAATAGCATAATTATATTCACAGCTCTGTCGATTCTCTCGATTTTAGATTGATTGTCAATGGACTTTACAATTTCTTCAAGTAAACATATAAATTATTTATTCAGCGAATAAATATCTAAATAACGTGTACTATCTTCGGATAAAAGTTTCGCAATAAAAAATTCGAAATTTATTGAGCAAACGGTTAAGTAGATGATAGTAATCCGGTGACTGAGCTAGTTAAAATAACAGAAAATGGCAAGTTTTACTTATATATATATTTATTAAGTGATGATAAATATTATTATTTAACATAAAATTGGATGCTATCTGACAACAGACTTTTAAATCCCTTCAAAGGTTCATGAATAACTGGCTAAAAATGACCCGTAAATGACGTTGTTTAATACACTGCAGATGCTGGCCGCAAAGCCGAATTTATATTTGTAATACATTGTGCATTTTACGTAAAGTTTAATATAGTGTAAAATTTATTTGAAGGCTAAAATTTGGTATACATTATCTGTTTAAATTACATAAAAAGCCCTGAAAACTCCAACTAATAATTATTTCAAATTATCACCACTGACTTTGAGCCAGTCAACCCTTGAGAAAAAGTCACTGTCACACGTTCGAGAAAGAAAACTTTTTAACGAAATATAATGCTCCAATATTGACGGTTGTAATGGGACTCAGCATCATCATAGACTCCGTATATAAAAATGAAGGCAATATGATATGTAAGGGGATGTCATCTAGAGGCACACACAGGTCAAAGTATAACTAAGCAATGGCCGATTATGACGTCAGACACCAAAAGAGCATTAGTGGTGATCATTTCTCCGAGAAAGACACAACACCAGTGACGTCAAAGCTTGCGATGGTTGCAAGAGGGACGCAAAGGCCAATCACGGACGATTGAGATTAATGACGGAGATTTACCAGGGATACAATGGGAAGACAGAGAGAGAGAGAAATTGTTTTTGAACTACACCGAATAAATAGAAAATATCATATTGATTACTCTTCAGTCATGATCCGCAGGCATAATGACAATCCTGATGTCACCGAATGATTTGAAAACTAGTCAATATCGTCATTGGTCAATACTGAGTGGAGCTTTTAAATTCATCAGGGTCTTCTCGATTGCAGTTCTAAAATTCCAAATTGTACAGGGCTGTCAGTACACTTTCGTTTGTTACATTTTGTTGGAGAGATTCAATCAGATGCGGCAAAGTGTCCACGATGTCTTGGTGGACCAAGAGAGAATTGAAAAGCCCTGGCCAAATACGGACTTGTTTCGTTGTTTACCTTGACGAGGCCGACGCCGTGATACCAGCCACTTTATCTCTGTTTACTCTACCTTGGAAAAAAGTATATTATCACTCGTAATTAGCTATGACGTTTTTTTAAAAAAGAAAAATAACACTTTGAAGCAATCGTCATTATCTAAATACACGAGGGTTGTCAGTGACCGAGTTGCTGAGCAAGGAGCTGGAACGAGCGTGGTCGAGGTCTGGTCTGGTGGAACTATCGCTTTGCCATGGCGAGAGAAAACACGTGGGTACGAAGTGGGCGAGTTGTTGATCCAATTGTTGAAACTATTGTGACGAGTCCGTGATTCAGACGTGTCAGACGACGTCATAAAGCACGAGGCTAATTCTCAAGGGCCATGATCCGCGGCGTTGATTCACGAAATAATTATGTTATATGGCCCAATCATCCGAGACCCAAAAGAGAAGAATATATGATACCGTGTCACGAACAATACTTTTTTTATCCACTGCCTCATTTGGCACCATTGGTTAAAGTTGAGACGTGAAGGTTCTTTATTCATAATTGGTATAATTGTGCCTCATCTGTGCAACAAGAGGAGCATCATGGGTGGTGTTTCTGTTCCACGAAAAACTGACGATCGGAGGATTCAGCTGAAATGGGTAGTCTTGTGGTGACGTCATCAAAATTGGGTCGGAAAGATTTCAAGATGATTTTGGCTAAGGGCGCGGTTCTGCTTGAGACTATCTCATTTTAAATCCTGAGAGAGTTTATTATTAAGCAGCGATGTTCTTCAACGTTGTGGGGAAAGTGCCATGGCCTCCTGTTAAGTAGTTAACTATTGGGATAATTGGCGTTAAGTGCAGTCCAGCAGCACCAATGAGAAGCAGTTACGCTCAGGATCCGCGGCAGTTAGAGTGACATCATCATCTTTGGGTTCGAGAGTTAATTTTTTTATCTACTGAGCAAGTTCCTTGAACTGATCTCGAGTCTGACCAAATTAGGGTCAGTTTATATAACAATTCTTCACCGCCTCGTCATTTGTTACATACACGTATGTATATATGAAATTGATTTACTAGTTTCAAACTTCACAGTAGTTTCATCTTTACTTAGCACTCACACAAAGTAACACATTTTTATCTGATGACTGTTGTGTTTGCTTACTTCCTACCCTAAATTCCTTCTCATTATTACTTGTTACTTCTATAGTAACTTCTGCTTTGAGTGTTTCCTTCTCCTCACTTGTGTTAGTTGTCTTCCTCGCTTCCTTTCTGCCAGAAGTCTGGACTTTATCCTCTCTTCTATTACTTTTCGCCTCCCCGCATCATTTCGCCTTTGCCAACAATAGCACAACGTGTTGGGCATATTTTATGGTGCTAATGACTCCTCCTTCATTCTAGAAATATCTTGAGACTTGGCCAACGATTCCGCGAAGCTCCCAATAAACACACGGAATGAACCCAATTTATTATAAAGTATAAATACAGCAAGGACCAATTACGTTCATGCGGAAATGACAGCTTCTTTCTGTACCAGTATTTTCCATATCGTGACGAATCTCTTCTAAAGTCGCCGCCGTCTTCAGTTAACGTATTAATTTCCTTTTCCAACATCAGCTCTAATATGACGTCAGATAAAGTCTATATTACATTGCGATCAATTGCAGTGTAACTTTGGATTGATCGGACCAGTATGAAGACACGACATATTCACACAAAAAAAAGGCGTTTCTTCCTGAGTGACATTAAGAAAATAGTATTGTTTCTATGAAAGGCTTCAATCATTACAAAGGATTCAGCAAGAGGAAACATAGACTTACAATTTATTCTGTCTGATAGTTTAAAACAACCCTCATTTCCATTGGCTATTGGTGGAGAGAGTGAATTTCACTCTATAAGACGGCGCCGCTGGTCACTCACAGACCAAAAATCTAGCTGTTGAGATTACAGAATCACGAAAGTACTGTGTAGTGTTGTGATAACGTATAGAACGACGATCTCGCTGGATCCGCTGACTTTGGAAAGCGTGCTTATCAAGGTCCCCGTGGCAAAAGTCGAAACCCCTGACTGGAGAAGAAATTCACATTAGCTGCCTCGTTAGCTTCGAACTGGAACCACGGATCACACACTTGGTGGAGAGACGGAGATAACGAAGCGGCAGAAACATCGCGTTACGTCAGGGTGAGAGGAGAGCTTTACGTCAGACGCGAAGATTAGCCAGAAATTCAAAATAATCTATTAAAAGGTCATGAATATCGAGCCTGCCCTCGCCCAGTCGGCCATCGATATCTTCGGAATACATAAGCACATCAAAGACCTCCGTGTTTCATCAATAACTTCAAGTTGGTAATCAAGGGACCAAACGTCATCTTCATTTATAAACTTTTTCGCTATCGCCGTTTTTCATATTCCCATTGGTTGAACGACTGTTCGTTAAAAGACCAGGAATTTTCTGGTTACTGAGCAGCTATCTCAAGCCCCTCACTTCTGTCATATTAGTGAGTAGATCCTAGAAAAGGCGTACAGATTTATGAAAACCATGGACCGCTGAAGGCAGAAAATAAAATTCCAGTCACGTCTACAGTAGCCATTTTGCCTTAGGGGAAACGATTGCGCTATTGGTATTGGTTCCTGACGTCCTCAGGTATTTTAGCGATTGGTGGAAGCTCGTCGTCGGTTGACGCTGTGGAGTCAACGCACATGCTCTAAGTTTTCTTTAAAAAATAACCACGATCAGCGACAACTTCACGAGCTACTGACAGCCATATTTATGTATAACCACATACAGATTTAATTTAACTTTTTTACTGCTCGGATTTGGTCGTTAACTTTCCAACATTCAGTTTCATTTGCTTAGGTTGTTGTTGTGATATTTAGTCCTAAACTGATCTGATGCAACCCTCAACGCTAACATATCTTGCGCATCCCACATCACACCTCCTCCTTAAACTGCTTAGCGTATTCCATCCTTGGCCGTCCTTGTCTGTTCTTACCCCACACTCTTTGACAAGACCCTCATGTCTCAAAACGTGGTTTATTCCCTTCTCTTGGTCAACGTCCTCCATGTTGTTCTCTCTTTTCTTATTCTCCTTAGAGCTTCGTCGTTAGTGATTCTATCCACCCATCTCATTTTCAGCATCTTCCTATAGCACCCTTTCCTTTCTGTAATCCTTCGGTCCACGTTTCGAGACATATTACGCCAACCTCCATACGAACATTTTTTAGTAATGATTTCCTAACATTCACACTGATAACCACCCGTAAGTCGTAAGTAAATTCCTCTTTTTAGTGAAAGTCTTCCTTGCCTGTGCTATCCTACTCTTTACGTCTACTATACTTCTATCATCACTAGTTATTATGCTGCCCAAGTAGCAGGAACTTCCTTCAAAATATCCCTTTGCAATATAACACCCTTTGTTATTCCATTGTTTTCCATACTACACTGCATTATCTTGGTTTCTCTCTATTAATCCTCATAATGAACTGTTTCTCCAGAACCACATTTATTATGGTTTTCCAGGTATCGTAGCCGTATTTGGAAATCTTCTGCCTTCTGATTGAGTGTGATCATCAGAAGCTAAGCTGCGGAAGGTCGAAAACACACGGCGTGCTTCTCCTACGTCAAGAAAATATTATAATTTATCAATTAAGTCATGCAGCAAGAGACTATTTATTTTCTTGGCTCGTAATAATTTCTAGCCACCATGGAAAACGAGCAGCAATGGCAGTAATGTACTTGTAACATAGTCTGCAGGTTCTAAAGGTTTACAAGCAATTGCCTAAAATATGATATTGAATCTTTTTTTTTGGAAATGATCGAGTGTCACCTGAAGGTGGTGATAAGAAACACTTCAATGAGACTATTTTGCCCACAAAAAAATCAAATATAGGAAGAGTTGATGTTGAGAATGCAACATACAGAATGTAAAGGTTCGCCATGTCGCATGGTTGATTTGTTGGACTAGTGTATTTCGTAATGAGCACCACCAGGGTGACCCCGACTTATCTCCCGCGAAGGGGACAAATTGCCAAGTCCAGAGATAACAGACACACACACAAAGATTGGGATGGATATACACTGGCAATTAAGTTCACGAACTCGCCATTGCCACGTCACAGGAGACCATCATGCACCAGCAGACATATTTTACAGAATACAATTTACTGGTTACGGGTTCATTTTTCGCAACTCCACATGCTCATATAAATTGACTAGGCCCTACGTAAAATTAAAATAGGTTCCCCTCTTTATTAATTCTCACTCATGTCTCTACATTTCCAGTCTCATAACCAGCCTCATATAAGATAAGCCTGAATTCACAACGAATAAAGCCAACTTTCCCAAGTACCAATTTCCGTGTTCGACTTATATACAGTCAGGAACTTAGTCACTGGATGTGCACTGTATTGCATTATTATTTTAAAGGAACTTTCCTTTACTGAACTAATTGGAAAGCCCTGCCAGGAATTCCTCTTCACGCCTTCACATTTCCTCTTCCCCGTATCCTCGTCTGGCCACCTCATTACCACTGCGCGTAGTGTCCAGACGATTACTTCATTCTTTTAATTTAAGTTTCCTGTGAGAAACTAATTTTCCCTCCTCTTCTCGCCTCATGAAGAGGTGTATCATTGAAAGTAAATACGTGCGTGTGGTCTCATATGCGGCCAACCTTGTTTGTGGTCCGATGGCAGGTAGCAGTAGCTGTCCTATGACATCTTAACGTCCAGAGGATTACAAGAAAACTGATAATAAACAATCGAATTATTAATTATATATCTAACCCCCTAATAAAATACCACGTACTGTATTCGTAATATAATTTACAGTAGTTAAAAATTCATTCTATAATTTACGTTTATTTTTATTGTTCTGGGTTATCAAAATAGGACTTCAACCAGTGTGACGGAGAGAATCAAAGCACTTATTTACTCACAAATATTTTTTGTCAACCACTGACCAACCAAGTGGGATATAAAGAACATCAAAATACTACAGAGAAGTGAATTGTTGGCAGTTGCAGCGATGTAATTACTAATTTATCTCCTTTATAGACGTCTTCTGTTCTCCTTCCTGCTATTCACACGTGAACGCACGGTTCATTAAACGAAAGGCAATTGAGGTTAATTTGAAAGAAGTTTGTCTGACCGACGAGAGACAAGTTATCGATTACCGAGAGATAAGTAAAAAGGCTGCAAAACCCGCCGTCGAAATGTCGTTGACCTCTTCAGCGCCCAGCTCTTATCGCGTCTTCCTGGTCGAAAGGATTTGCAATAGTCGCCCTCGCCTTCCACCCACACATCTCCTGTCTAGCTTGACACTTTGTGCATAACCTTCAGCAGAATAACCCGTGGGCAATGGAAGATATCTGGAATAGTCACGTCATGGGACTTCACGTTCCCGTGGTCTGCGCTCTGACTCCACGCCAGGTCACGTTTCTGGTTATAACTGCCGATATCTTCTAAATGTTCGTTCGTCCTCTAATTTTATTCCGTTTCTAACGCACTATCTGGTTTCACAAAATCATAGATTTTTTTCCCGTAAATAGGTTTAAATACAAATGCCGATGATCAGGTTATATTCGCCGAAGATGCAGATGATGTATACTACGTACTAAGAAAATTGAATGAGGAATATGTGAAATGGGGCTTACAAATAAATTTTGATAAAACGGAGTATATGCTAATTGGAGGGGCAGGAAGAGATAGAAATGGAAGACGGAAGTGTAGCAAAGTTCTGCACCACATATAAATACTTAGATACAAATATTTCTAGTAAAGGAGGAAGAGAGGAGGAAATTAAACAGAGAATATAGAAGGGCAGAGTTTCAACCAGACATTACACTCAATTATATGGAATAAACATATACAAATAAGGCAAAACGGAGAATCTACAAAACGATAGTGGAGAGTATTGCACTGTATGGTTCTAAGTTTGGGGAAATAACTAAGGAAAATGATGGAAAGTTATGAGCGATGGAAATGGATTTCAGGAGACGCAGCTGTGCTGACAAGAACAGAAAGGATAAGAAATGAATACATTCGGGAAGAAATGGGGATCACATCAGTAAATATCTTAGGTACAATAGAAGGTTGAATTGGTGAGACGAATCCCATTGGTCATTAAGAATATTTTCACTGGCAACCCCCAAAACGAAAGAAAAAAAGGAAGACCTAAACTTAGATGGAATGAAGTAGCGATGCAAGCAACGGAGGGCAGATGTATGTCAGATGAAGATTGTAAAGATAAGAAGGGGTGAAACTTGGATGTGAGAGACGCCGTATGGTGTACTTCCCACTCCCATTTATATATATGTATATATATATATATATATATATATATATATATAAATGAGAAAAGGACAAATAGGCGTGTTATCACTATTTTATTAAAATTGGTAATCCTTAAATTTTCAATTTATTTTTAATTTGCATAATTAATTATTCAATTAAATTAAAAATATATCAACCCGACACATTAACTCAGTCAAGTCCATTTATTATTTAATCGAGATAAATAAGTCGCTTGTACATAAGTACCCGAACTTAAATATGATTCGTATCGTACATAGAAACACTCAAAAGTGTGTAAATATATATTACTGTAATATACGTCCATGCTCAATAATACAATGCATTATTTTTCTCATATAACAAAGAGATACATAAAATACTTTATACTATCTGGGTGCCCGGCGATGTCCTGGATATTAACGTGTTGGATTGAAGCATCCTAAATTTAGTCTTTGACCACTTTCTCAATTATGCTTCCTTGTTATTCGGAAAATGTGTGCAGCTTTTGGGTTCTCAGTTAGGGAAGCAAGACAACAAGATGTATAAATGAAATGTATACTTTCTGACTCGCCGTAATATAGGTTATGTCTTTCTCCCGACCTCGCAGCATTCACCTACATAAATATGAAACCAATAAATTTATCTAGAAGTATAAAAAAATACGAGTAGACAGATCGGACAACAATTATCGTCGGAAATCGCAAGAGATCGGTAAATTACGTTGTTTGGAAAACTCGTTTCCCGTCGTTGAACAATTAGAAGATTGCAAACAGACCTACGACATTAGTGTTTTCATTATTTCTTGTTTTCGGGAAGAGAGGAAGATTTACGATACTTGGCGAGAATATCGTAGACTAAGTTATTAGTAGCCATGGTGCTTCTGGGAAATGGGAATAGTGACCCACTAAGAAGTACCTCAGCTGCTCCACGTCAACCTATTCTCCCTCGTCGTTTATATTTGCTCACAGCGCAACCTCAATATTCCTCGTACGGTTTCCTTCTATCCTCCATACCTTGCAATATGGACAACCTTTCTATTCTACGTCTTGTGACTCTTCCAGTCGCTTATAATTTCCAAACAATCCTTCTTCCTCCTCCTCCTCCTGTGGCGTCAAGCCGCAACTACCCATCAATTGCGACGCATCACATTTGTTCCGTCTAGTTTTCATCGGTTGCTATTACAGAGTTTTTTTTTCTTCAAACGGGACAGGAACGACACTTTTTCCAATGTCACATTTTACTTGGTTTCATTTTAAACTATAATTGTTTGTCTGAATGTTTATTCGGTACCGTCACATACGTTCCTTCCCTTGCGTTTTTGTTTTCTGTCTTTACAACTTATTTTATCCACGAATCGTCTACTACAGTTGTTTTTACTGTGATAGTAAGTCTATTTCATGACGAAATTTTCTTTCCACTTAAGCGATGGGACGAGCGAGTCTTTCTGTTTGCCATCCTATTTTACGCGTTCTTGTTTTCTTTGCAAATATTGTTTTTAACATTATCTGCTAACGAGTGGCGTCTGTTATCTTGAGTGGAGCCCTAAATCCACGCGTTTACCTTCGTATCCTACTGCTCGACGCAATTTACCACGGCTTCATTCTGCTGCCTCCATTCCTACCTTGTTAAAAACTCACTCTAAAGGGCTCAACGGTGTACATCACTAATTAACTTATTTATCAAATAAAATTTTAATATATTTCAAGGAATATTTAATTTATTATGGCTGATTATCCGCAGTACAGATCGAATCTAAGCCGTAGATGTCTCCACGTCTGGAGTGTTACGATTTCGTGTCACGTGACGGTTTCTGTACGTAGTGACGCCAGGTAAGAACGTGACAACGTTTAAATAAATTTATAGGCTACTTTAAAGATCAAAGAATCATCTTCTGGGTATTAATGATGTTCCGGCGTTTTCAGAATGCAAACGTTGCCGCGTAATGAAATACCCTGTTGGAAACCTGAGAAGCTTCTCCTAACATTCATTCTGACAAAATTTATGAGGATTGTAATGGCTCAAAATTATAACGATATTTAATGGGGGGAAATGCCTAAATAGTGAGGTTTTTCGAGGCTTAACCTTGGGAGTATAAAGTGAACGCCGCCAAAGGATCTCTCACGTGGTTAGACAAGGATAATCTGACTACAATAGTATGAGTTCGCGGCGCAGGCAGAAAAATATATTTTTCGTACCGGAGAAATACCGAGGCAAGGGAATATTTTCCCGTGCGAAATGCGATGTGATTGGTAGATTATGTC
This sequence comes from Eucriotettix oculatus, assembly GCA_034510155.1. Lineage (NCBI taxonomy): Eukaryota > Metazoa > Arthropoda > Insecta > Orthoptera > Tetrigidae > Eucriotettix > Eucriotettix oculatus. Next base: position 88,676,438 of record CM067378.1, on the reverse strand, counting down.
TCTGGAAGGGGAAACCCAAGGTTATGAAATGGTGGTGAAAGCAGAATTTGGCATTCTGATCTCAACAGTACAAGAAGAGTTTTCGGCCTTAGCATTCAACTAGTATTTATTTGGTTTGAGATTAATGCTGGGTCTTGTAGAAGCCCAGAAATCATCAGGCTTGGGTGTGACAAAAACAACAAAGAGCGGACTGGATGTCTCATTCAGCCAACAGCTTCCGGATCAAGGAAGTCACCACCGAGAGGGAGAGAGCCACCACACTTTCGCCAACGTTAATCCGAGGTATTGTAAACTCCTGGGATGAGCGGGTTTATTTGCCATTACAATATGCTACTAATTTATTCTCCCGAGTCACGAATACCCTATAGAGAATACAGATCATTATAAATGTCGGCGAACAAATATATATCACGTTAACAAATTGTAATTGTAATTCTTCGCAATATAATCTTGTTTATTATTATTATCATCATCATAAAACCCACCCAATTGAACAGCGTTGCAACGCCGACGTCGAAATTATACAGCTGTTAAGTATGAAGTGGTACAAGGTGTTATGCTTTTCATGCTCCATTTATGGACTTTTTTCTATCATGTTGTTACCATCATGTCAGTGTAGGTAACTGTGTGACGTCACGTACCCTAATTTAAAATGTTAAGTGAAGAGACGTCAAGGCGGCATCGGCGTTCATTTTGAGACGTCATAAATTTTCTTTTTAAAAGCTTACATGATCTGTTAATCATGAAGACAGTTTCCTTGGGGGGTCTTAGTCAGTTATACATTTTCCAAAGTGACAGCCCTTTTTTTTTGAAGTCACGTAATCGTCTTCTCTGCGTGAACAGAAGCTAATGCGAAAGGAAATTACCAAGACAGTACGTCTTCTATTTGTGTATGACTAGACACAATCCGTAATTCTAAACTAAGCGTAATTACTCATGGCGCCCGGAGCGTTGACGTCTCTATTTATTTTGTAAACGCTCTGTGGCGTTTAAACAACGCGTGACGTCACAAGATGGAGGCTAGTCGTGGAAAACAGTGTTCGAAATTAAGTCGAAGGAATTGGTGTTGGTTGTTAGCAAAAAAGTGTACGAATAATCGTGCGAGTTGATGTGAACATCGCAGATGATCTGGTATTACACAATGTGTTACATGGTCCTGCGTTGTCTTATTCAAGCAGGAATCGGAGGTTTCCTTCACGTGTCACACCGAGAGGTTATTGCCGCCGGGATGACCTTTCCAGGGCACAGGGACGATGGTCATCACGAGCTTTTCCAGGAGACGTGTTTCCAGAGGCGCCCTTGAGGCGGCGACATGAGGTCAATTGCGGCCAATGAAGATCAAATATGAGAAAAATTTCCCCCTCCCTCAACCCGCTTGCTCAGTCTTCACCATCATCTTTGTTCCATACGTCGGGATGTTCACCTTCCCATTCAGATCCAAATAAGGCAAATCTCTACATCAAAAGTTGACCAAAAATATGTAGCGTTGATTGGACACCATCAACGTTAAATCCCCGTTTTTCTCATCAACATCTTCCGTGATCATCCGTTCAATGTCAACCTCCACATACATTTAAGTTGGTGTCTTTATTACTGACTTTCCAACCTTTGTCCACTCATAACTATCAGCGCGACCCTTTAGAAACTTATTTCGGGATCAGAAAATTAGACGAATGTTGTTCTAAGAAACAAAATTCTTCTGGAAATGAGATCAAGGGGCGTCAGTTAATTATTTCTTTCTGACACGGGTAAACAGATCTGTGTATTTGTGTGATCGTCAGCGTTATCGGGAATAAGGCCTGAGAAATGTTTGTGCAACATCAGTGCGTCACCATAATTCACTGTCTGTCATATTCTGTAAGCTCCCTGTCTGGAACCCGCAAAGGAAAATCAATCATTTGTTAAGCGGGATAATTCCAAAATCTAAATTGAAAAATAAAAATTGGAGAACACTTTTCTGAATTTTCACCGCAATTTAATTATTATGAATTAAAATATAATGATTAGTCCTATTACTTACTTTCTTGAAGTATCAAACTTCCGTTTCTATAATAAAGTTTTCAATAACTGGTTTCAGAAACCTACTTATTCATGTAGAATATTAATTTTTTAATGAGTGTGGTAAATTCTATTGATGTTGAATTGATACTCAGTAGGCAAGTTAAAAGCCGACCTCCTGAAGTCTAATGGCTATCATCGCAGGCTCACAACACAGATGTTCCGAGCTCGAATCCTGCCATTTTTGTGTCGTCATGGTCAAGGAGACTCGGATTAAGACTGCCGGAGAATCGACAAGCTGACAACGTGTCACTCCAAATTTGGAATGCGTCATGTAAGATGACAGTCCGCAGTCGATCCGGTAGGTCAAGGCCCTGAATGGGCTGCAAAGCCAAGGAAGAAGAATAAAACCTTATTTATCAGTCAAAAAAAATTGCCTTTCTGATTTTTACAAGACGAGACCTTTAGACTTTTCAGTCATTTCAATTATAAAAAATACCTCGGCAGATCGCCATTTTACAAATATACTTCCATGTAATGGCTGAAGAAGCTTTCCTTTTTAAAAAATTGTCAAAAAAAACACTACAATTCTGGAACTTTCTATTTGAAGAGAATTGGATTATGTTATTTTTGGATGAAAAAATAGGGTTTCTAACTTCCCTGCCGATCATCAAGATTTTATTCTAATCAACCCCTTCAACATAATTTAGAAGACCTGTTGTTGTTAAATTATTTCAGCATAAATTGCACCGGGTGAATTAGAAAAGAATTTTTAATTTGTATTTTTAAACTCTTATCCTCCCACTTTGTTAACAAGCACATTAAAAGAAGATTGAATTAATTCAGTTATAAAAATAGTTTACTCACAACTAATAACAGAAAAAATCTCCGGTTTTACCACATACAATTTAAATTAACCAACGTTTTTACCAATTATGGTGTCGGTACAGTATTAATACCATAGAATAATTCAAATTTTGTTAAGTACTCTAAAGATGTTTTCCGTAATGTCGTGTATAAAGTTGAGTGTTAGGATTCTAGCGCCTGTTATATCGGTCAAACAAAACGTAAGCTTCAAACCAGAATTAAAGAAGAATATTATGACTGCGTGTTCCATTTGAATCATCGTTAATTCCACTCGACAGTGGATGTAGTGAAGTTTTACAGCTCTCTATCAGGGTCACAATTAAGCAAGATGGCGACTGGGTCGCAATATTTCTCTCTAGTTTAGTACAATTTAAATTGGGTGAGCGTGAATTTCTCATAGACTAGATAGTGCGCACAGCTAACTGTAATTTTCATAATTCAAAAAGAGCATGTAGTCACTAAAGTAAACCCAATTGTTATGTTCATCTTCTTATTCGGCTGCTATTTAATCCGTGAATCCGACCCGGAACTGTTGAAGAAGTGTTTGATTGAACGCAGCTGATGGATTTGTATATGCACGTGACCCATCGCGTGTTTGCCAATAGAAATGCCGCCGAGTTGGTGAACTGAAAGGAGAGGATTATCCAGTTCCTTGTTTGTGGCGTCCCCGAGTCTGGAGCACGTGTTTTGTGTACAAACACAGAGAAAAGGGACCCGGATCAAGCTTGACCTCCGGACTTTGCTTCCTCGCGATGATGACGGATGGACGACATTGCAGATAACTGGAGGTTCTGGAAATATCCAGCGACCGTGAGAAGAGACGAGAAATAGGCGGCCCATGTCGGCACACACCCTCTTGCGGAACAGGGGCGTTGTGGGTCACGGGACCTGCAGGTGATGACGTACAAGCAACTCCGCCCTCGGCCATTATTATTCTTTGACGACCAAGAAATCGGAGAGAGAGAAAAAAATATGATGATCAATTTAAGATGCAGCAGAGACAGCTTCTAGACAACGTCGTTCCGGTTTATAATTCTTGATAGGACAAGAATTCGGGCAACGGCAGCAGAATGCAATGCACTATATCTGACCATCAACATCATTTATATTCTAGACTGAAATCTGTAATTGCATTTGAGTTCTGAACACGTGCAGGACGGGGTCAAAGGGCAAAGTGATTTGGTGCATCCTCCTAAGGTCTTCGAACTGAGCCGCATTTTCCAAGTTAGAAATTCTCTCAAGGTAAGAGGAAGTTGACTGTTTGTCGATAAATAACAGAGAGAATTTTAGTAGTCCTTGGAGTACTTTCAGATGTTCAATATTTAAATTGACACTTACGAAATTAACAAATCATCAATGCAGCCAATAAGTCAGAACAACTTTTCGTCAACAATTCCGAGGTTTCATCAGGTAATAAATAGACAATAAAATTTCTTCTCGTTTTAAACATCATGATTGGATGCAATAACATATATTTTAATAACGAAATAGAAGTCCAAAAGTCAAAAAAAATTGCGTCCTGGGCGGCGTCCAATGACGGTTTGTTGATTATGTACCCTTTCAATCTGAAGTGTTGAATAATATATGAACTTTCTGACTTATTGACTGTTTTGATGTTTATATGTTACTTTGATAAGTGGCTGACCTCAGAAATTTGGTTTCGGGAAATCTCATGAAGTTTGGAGTTAACCAGGTATTTGGGCGATTTATCCACGAGAGTGAATTAAAGGCAGTTCCCAAGTAGATCTCAATCTGAGAGATCAAGAAGAAAGAAAAGATTCCATCAGTAAAATTCCAGAATCAACTTAGCAAAAGGAAAATAGGGAAATTTGGGGTGGAACGGCATAGCGTGGTAGAACTGTGTAGTGCTGGAGGTTAGTAAATAGGGGTGGAACATTGTAACTGATCAAGGAAGAAATCCTGGCAGCGGACTTGACCAACTTCTGACTGCACCCTGTGAACGAACTCTTGTTTTTGGCGTCTTACATCTGTGAATTTAAAATTTTCGCAACATTTCAAAGGAAATTAAGCTACAAAACTCCACCCTTTTAACTCTATAACGGCATATATGCGTATATAGCTGCATATAACTTACGTATATGATTTAAGTCTACTTATATTAAGGCTCGGTGGGAAACCTTAAACTAAGAATAGCGTGCGGGACGGAACGGGATACTACTGTATAAGGCAAAATGTAATGTGTTCCTCAAGAATAAAAGAAAAACTGGCAGACTCACCTTATAAGAATGAGTTACAGGATGCTGTGCCCAAAGATAATTGATTAAGAAAGATAAGAAAAGACAAAAATCAGAGAAAATGTTAACAAACGATGTACAGTTGCAAAAATAATCTCTTTGCGAAAGGAAAAAATTGATAAAGCGATCAAGCATACGCAAAATAAACACAAAAAGGGTTAAGATTTTTCTGTAATTAAATTTTAATGTATTAATTACAATTTTAAAATCCTGACTTGTTCTGCTCTGCTGGGGTGGGACAGAATGGGAAATTTGTTTCTTATTTAAAAATTCATAAAAAATAGAAATTACTTTTTTTGAGTTATGTTTATATTAAATTAAGTATACCACAGAATGAACTAATGTTTTATAATTTTAAAATGTGATTATTTATTTTTCCATAATTTTACATAAATTGTTAAACAATAAGTGTCCCCTACATCTAGATTCCACGCCATACTCATTCATCACATTTTAAGGTTAATGTATGTTATTAAGTCTAACTAAGGCCCACGATTTTAATATTTTATCACTGTAACTATTGTAAAAATCGGAATTATAGTTCATTCCTTTTTTAATTATCTAGCAACTTATAGGATATAAATGAGTTTTATTTATATTGAGAATTAAGGATATGTTAACATTATAATATTATTCTATTCATTCGGCAGGGAAATTTAAATGTTTTGTAGCTCAACGCTCTTTTCCCCCTTTTCCCGATTCACCTAATTTCGGAACTACGCATTCCCTTTGAAACGCCGAAGGTTGTTGTGACGTTTCGATCGCCCCGTTCAGTTCAGTGCCGAAGCGACACGTGCGACCTCACACGCAGACCCGCTAATTCTAGTCATAATTGCCCGTGTGTGTACGTATCACACCTTCTTCCATCCACGGTCGCTAAAATATTGCGGTCCTTCTCTCACTCTCCTACAGTGTACGTGATGACGTCACAGTCTATCACAAGTATCTGTACTGATTGACTTCTCTCGAAACGGCCATTAATCTATAATTATTCTTAGATACAATATCTGACTGTTTGGAAACAAACAGATAGTACAACATTGTGCGACATGCTCGTCTAAATTTTCGTCCTTTTTATTTTCTTGATTTCAGCTTGAATCACGCCAGATGAAGCCATAAATCTAGGACCGAAACATCATGTTCTAGTTCATATTAATTTTGTGGTGTAAAACTTGTTGTACTATTAACTTATAGTGCTTTATGTTTTTTAGTACACCCAATGGTCACATTTTCTCGCCATAATCGTAAAATAAAATATATGATCGTTGTGATATGGAGACTGCAACATGGATTATAAGAATATACTGATATTATTAATTTAAGTAAATGAGAAATTGGGTACTAGACGACATCAGCCAAGGAAGGATAGAAGAAGAAGAAGAAGATTTCAGCTGTTAGACAAGTAGACGGAAGAAACTAAGGACAGAGCAAGGTAGAATAGGAAATTTACAAGCCAAGCACTTGAAAGTAGGTGCAACTAGGAATAATATAGTCTTATTATATACTTAATCTTGGTATACATGCAGACTTTTCATCTCGAGAAAGTAAATAAATAAATATATATTCGTTACACTGTTCGTGTAATTATTACATAAAATTATCATGCGTTATATTTATAATCTTACAATAAAATTAAAATTATAGTTAGTTAGAATATTACGTTCAAAATGTACAGATTAAATTGAATAAATTAAAAAACCAAAAACACCGTATAAAATATAAAACATTCGTCGAGGAAATTTAATAGGCTGATTTTCCATTTTGATATTTAAGAATTACATTCTCATAGGTTTTTTAGGAAATTTAATAAATAATCATGTATTAACGGCGTTTTGAATATTATTGAGACTATCAAAACCCATCGGCATGTAATACATTAGTCTTGTATATGTAGCGCAGTACAACCCGCGTCCAATTTTTTATTATTATTTACGGAAACTTAAATATGAAATATTCCGGCAGAGCAAGTCGCTGTCCAGGAAAAAGGGGTTTTTCCGCCCGCCATCTTGGCGGCTCGGAATAATAACAGAGACTGCGGCTGACACCTGGACCATAAAGCTCGGACACCCCGTCGCCGTTTCGGAATGTCTTAATCTGCCTGGGAATTTGGTGACCGGGTGGCGTGTGTTCCCCAAATGAAACAAGGGATATGATTGGAGGATATCCATCCCTGCCACCTTAGTGATAGGTGTCGGATAAGTGGGGACAAGGCTTTAAAGAGGCTGGCGGAGACAATTTAAACAGATTTGGAGATTTGGGAGGAAGAGATTGCTGGTGATACAATGTGGTGGTGAAAGGAGATGGCAGCAGAGTGGTGGAGAGAGGAGATTGGTGAGGTAGCAGCGGCGACCATGCTTTGATCAGTCCAGGAAGCAGGGAAGAAAGATCTTAGCAACAAGGGAAGAAAGACTTCGTGTTATTGTCGACCGGCCGCTTCAAGTTGCACAACACGGAAATTACAGCGAGACGCCCATGAAGACAACTCAGGTTCGTCAACGAACAGATCTGCTACACGTGATCACCCAAACCATTAATACCCTGAGATCTTTAATAAAATCCCATTTTTAAATAATTATTTTGAACTTAATATATCTACGCACTACCCATATTAAAAATTATTGTGTTTACAATTAATAAATGTATATATTTAAACTCAATTATCAAATTCATTAATTAATATCCCCCCATCACTTACATATACAGGCATAGAACGTTATAAACCAAAGTCCATAACCCCTTATTTATATATAAAAAAAGTTATATTTATCTGACAGCAACTGAATCAATAATTAAACCATAAAGCGTTTATGACAAGGATATAAACAAATAAGGAGATTCTGATATTTTTATTTTAAACTGGTAATAAATAAGACCAAAACAAATTAATAAGATAAAAAAAATTGGACGTTTCGTTCCTTTGCTTGGAACCTCTTCAGCTCCACAAGCGTAACAAATTTCATAATTAATTAAAAGATTAATTTCTAATTTATTATTGTATATAGGGTTCAACTTTTTTGTTACTTCTTTTATTACAATTTAAGTCACTAGCATCTATGATAATTTGTTTAATATCTCAGTTCTGTTTAGTCTACAAGTAAGTATCTTTGTATATCTTTGACTGCCAGGAACTCAGCATTGAACATCATTAAATAATTTTAATTTTAGTTGCCGTTTCTTTTTGGCTGTTAATTTACTCCATTTTCGTTCAGTCTCTTCAGACTCGATCTGGATTTATGAAAAGCGGATCTTATAACAAATGAGTTGAGTATTTCAAGTCTTCGACATTTCTCATTTAACATTTTTCTGAGGATGTTCATATGCCTGAAAAATAAATAGTTGTGATTTTATTACTCTATCCTGTTATGGTTTTTTCGTCACTGCTGTAAGCTCTGAATATTAACATTTTGAACAGTAGTATTACTATATAGCGTTTTCTTGGTCTGGCATTCGGAGAGTTGGAGCGAGCTTAATTTATTCAGTTCATGTATATTAATACCGATAAAATTCCAGGGTGGAAGTCGAAGGTTCTGAGGCTGGCCTTTGTAGGTTGAAGGTATTCCGAGCAGGAATGTGCCGTTAGCATGGACACAGGACACACCCCTCGTGGCCGTCTCAAGGCCTCGGCACCTGGTTGACCTTGGCGGGGGGCTCGGCCCTTGCAGCTGATAAACTGCAAGCTCTCCGACTCACAAGCACTGCGACGTTACAGCAATTCGCATTACGTCATGGGATTAGTTGGGCCAGAGCTCACGAAAATGCAATAACACATCATCATCTGTTATCGTAAAGAAATCGGCTGACAATTGCGTCTCATCAAAGAACAGTAGAAGGTCTTCAGGCTATATGCTTGAAGAGAGCGGCAGAAGATGGCCGCAGAAACGTTGTGTTCTTTTAAATACCTTACCCGGTTGGTTAACCGTGAAGATTTCATCCGAATTATTCACCGGAAAAGTCTACGTTCAATAACAGTAGAAGGTTCCGACCCAAATTTGTGATCTCAACACGTGCTATGTCAGAATAATGAACTACGGAATAAATTAAATATATAGGATACAAAAAGATAACTCTTGATGAGTTTGTTGAAGCCAAATTTTGATTCGCTTCATTTCTTCATGGATGCTTTATTCTCCGATCACCTGAGATGTAGCGGTCAGGTCCATGTTTCAAATTCCTAGATGACTATGGATGTCTGAGCACCTCATACTCGTGTAAACTGGAGTGAAGTCTTACTTCCGTTGGCTACGGAACCTTCCAAAATATTAGAATGTGTCACGGATACTTGTCCCGGGTGACCCTAAATAGGACTATAGAGGAAAGAAATGAATGTCGTATCGTAAAGAAATAAATTATTTGTGGGTGTTGTATGGAAAAAGTCCAAGGTAGAAGACGAGTCATCACGATATCATCATGAGGTGGTGTAATGGAGCGTGTGCCCACTTTTTCCCCTGATTGATCTTCGTCGTCTTGATTGATTTTTATTCCTCTCATAGTAACTTTTTTAGAGAGAGAGAGAGTCGCAGGTACATGAGGTATCGTGTGGCTTGGTAGCGGTAGCGTCCTTCACGGACTGTTTCGTCACAATGAGTAGGAGGGTTTGTTGACGAGCTCGCGGGCGGGTGTCGAAGTTCGCAGACTTTAGACCGAACGGCCTTTTGTCATCGTCGCTATCTATCTGTCTCCTCTCCTCTCTTCTCCTCTGCTCTCCTTGAGGATATCCCGCACATCAGACTTCGGACTCGCCACCCAAATCTCGAAAAAAAAATCTGCGTTTTATCAGGCTCTCATTCAAATTTTCCAGGGACAAGAGACCACTTCCTTCAGAATCCATTTCTTTTTTTGGCAGTCTGGAGTTGTTTAATAGTCAAATCCGCTGATTTATTAATTAATTACAGCAGCCCGATTTTAACTGACATTAGTTTTACTCGAGGAGCTAAGAAATTGTAAGTAGTTGTTATCATTTGAAGAGCCATACAAGTCATCTATGATTCAAGACCTGGTAGGATTATTTCATCAAGACGATCATGGAAACAATAGTGACCTTATTTCCCAGATACGTCCAATTCCGATTTGAATGTCTTTTTACCACTGTCACTGGACACCAGGGTGATTCAATGAGTAAGTTGCAATGTGGTGTTAATTATACAACACTAAGTGAAGAAGTTGCCGATGTATCCAGGTACGTAATCAGAGAGATGAGCAGAGGAAGTACAACAGTCAAGTTATTCTGTAAACAACAGTCTGAATCTTTCAACATCAGTTCAGTTCCTTGACGTGTTGATGATGGAGCCGTTTGACCTGCCTCCGAGATGATCTTCACCTTTGGAGTACTGACGCGCACTGTGATGCACCTCTTATCAGCTCTGAAGGAACATGTTACTCTCTTCTCAGAAATCTCTCTTGTTGCGCAGAGGCGACATCTGTAACTCACTGTTTGAGCGACCGTAGTATATCTCAAGACAGATTTTTTTCTTAACCTCAATGATGATCCGCTTGGACTCGAAAGTCCCACAGGAAGGTAACATACTCTTTTTCAATTATTTCCTCTACCTTGTACAGTCGCCTACTTTTTTGCCGGATAATTGTACTTTTTGCATTTTTAACGATTCTACGACTCTCTGAGAGTCTTTATCTCTGAACAAGTCTGCCACACTGTCATCCATCATGACACATTCTGGACTTACGACTGGAACATGGTCCCTCAGTCTTAATCTCGGTATCCTTGACCGTGCCGGGATTCGGAACCAGGACCTCCTCTGTGATGCTGACATCGACACGACGTTTTATACTTACATATTTTCAGGATCGTTATTTCAGTCTTTCAAAAATAATAATTGTCGATCACACATTAGATGCAAATGCCTTTACTCAAGGATATCGCAAATAATTTTCCATAATGTGGCTATCGTCAAAAATTAAGGGAGCAAGACAGAGGCAATGAGATGGTCGAAGAAAAACACGGGGAGAGAAAATAATCGAATAAAAGATAAATGGCAAGGAAGAAGTTAAGATGCTGAAAGGAAAAAATTGTTATAAAAAAGGAAAGGGGGAGAGGAGGAGAAAGAGAAAAAAAATAGTGAAACAAAGAGACAGAAAAGAACGAGTAAAAAATAGAGGGAACATAAGGAAGAAGGATGTGATTAAAAGATTATGAATTTAAGTTAATGTTAATAATTTCAAATGCGAAAAAAAACTACATCTTTAAAGTGCATAGAATAAAATATTAACGTCCACAGTTACCGATGACGTCACTCGTGTTCCGAATTAACTTCAGTGTCTCTGCGACTCCCAAAGACGTTAGTTAAATTGTAGATGAATGTGTAACTCTTGCCGTTGAACAATAATGAGGGGTAAGTACTCGTTTCTTCGAAATACAATTAATTTAGATTTGTATTGAAACCCGTTAGTCAGAGTCGTTAGTTGGCATTAACATGCATTATTCCCTCTGGTTTCTTATTGCGTCAGTCACAAAGAAAGACATACTCAGAGTCAAAGTTTGTTGTTCAAAAGTAGCAGCATCACAGTCAGCGATAACAATTAAATCGCCACAGATTTATGATTCAGATATGTTTCCCGGTTTTAGGTCAATCACTGCTGCTAAAGAAATAAATTACCACTTGTTGAAAATATAAAAACGTGTGTGTTAGTCCATTAACGACTTAATTAAGGTATCAACGTTTCTGAAATCCTTGACGATCTTTTCAGGTAATTCAGAATAGTATACCGCACAAACCAGGTGACGAACACAAAAGTAAATTAGTAGCTACTTGTACTTGAGTCTGATTAGAATTATAGTTGATCATTAATCAAATTTGAAACAATTTCCAACGGCCGAACGTTCTGATGCCGCCAGTATTTTTTTTTTTGGTACATGAGTATAATTTCATACTGTAAATATTATGAAATAGCTACATGAATATCACAAAAGTAAAATAGCATTTTTACCTTTTATCGTTGTGCTGCTAAATTTAGTGGTATATCAGTCAAACAAATTGTTCTTAAATTTGTCCTCGCTGAAGCAAAAAATAAATAAATGGTTTCCAATTTTATATTGAGACTCACAAAAAATTATGAAATTGCGTAGAGGCTACGATATTATTAGTTAATAAACTGTAGACAGTGACATAAATTAGTTAATCGTTGAAATGCATATATAAAATATAATACTCAACATGTGTTCTTCAAAATAATTATAAAAAGATTAATTTAGTTTTCACGCGCCGTGTGTTTGACGTTCTGAAACCCTGACGTAGCTTGCCTTTGCTTCCGTACCGCCAAATTCCGAGTAGATGTGTTTTATCGTTACAAGTTGTTTTTTTCTGAGACTATCCAGCGAGCAACATCAGCTGTACGGAGTGGTCGGACTGTAATGTGCTCTTAAATAAATTCAATAAAGAATTAGCTCAACTATAAACATTATTTACAGGATTTACTCTTATTAATAAATGATAAATACCGGCAAAACGACTGAGTACGGGACCTAAAATGGAAGCTTTGGTCTGTGTCGTGGCGAAAGCTAGCGCCTCTGGTGGCGGTTATGGCTCCCGATTTCACTCTCGTGGCACGGTTGGTCTTGAATATATGATAAGTTGTTAATTTATTGTAATGGTTTATTATTCTGCTGTGGGAAATGAAGCATTCAAGTTAATAGACATATGTGGCAATGGTGTCAAAGTTTGTGGTCAATCGGCATGGTGATTGTGTTTTGGCATCAACGGAAGTGTTTACAGATAGATAGATAGCAATAGTGATGCAACTGTGTGTTGTGTAGGTATAGTAATTGTTCCTGACGTGGGGCCTGGGCGTGTCTGGGGGCTCGCCTGCGCCGTGACGTCACAGCTGCCTCCTCGTATTCTTAGGCACGCACGCACACACGCGCACACACACGCACACACGACACGAGAGGCTCTGGTGCACTGAACTCTCATAAACCCGCCATACAACACATTCCACAGGCCTAGCAGAAATAATTACGAGATGTGCTTATACATTCCTCTCGTAATACGTTTGGTGACGTCACAGTGCATTCTAGGAATCTTAACGGTGAAGATAAAAAGTATTTTCTCTCTCCACATCGCTCACGCCCAATTGTTCTTTGTGTGTGTGTGATTGAGATACAGGGTCACCTTTAAACAGACAGATTAGATGAATGTCTACTCTTTCTGGTTTTGATGTAAGGTTCCAATGAATTGAGAGGTAAATACTCCTATCCGCCCCATCTTTTCCTCAACCTATCTTTTCAATACAAAGTAATGCTTGAGGGATGAGCAGATATAATTTTTCGTCTGCTTGAATCCTCTACTTCTTTTAAAATTAAATGTAGACATCACGTGGTACCTCATTGAAGGAATGGAACCTAGAATTACTACTTTGTATTAAAAAATTTTTCATTAATTTTATTTATGAGTAATTGGTCAGTCAGATATTTTAACTACCTACCTGTATTGGAGATGGTACTCAAAATTGTCTCTCATCCGGCACATACACGGCATCAATTTTGTAGTAAATAATTTTAACGCAAACAATTAGTTTTTTTCAAACAACATTCGCAGGAAATTTTATTGTAAAAACCAGGGCAAATTTTAAAAGAAAAATAAAGTGGAACTACATTTTACAGTGTTCAAGTTACAATTTCTCATTCCACTGCGTTTTTAATGTGAGTGAAAGCAGAAAATAAACTGTGGGGATAGGAGGAATATTTGACAAGAGTAGTGAAGGTAAACTTAGAACTTTAACAATTAAATATGAAAAGACACAGAATTCACATAGTAGCTATATAGGTAAAAGTAACGTGAACTAAATTATATAGTAGTTACATCATATAATATTTATTGACGTCTGTAAGTTTACATTAATGTTTTAATGGGGCCAAAAACAGACAAACTACATGTTTCAACCTGAAGAGAGTCCAGATCAGAACCGAACCATGTAGTCGTATTTAATTATTTTTGCTTTTATTTTATTACTTTTTCTCTGTTTTTGGCCTCGTTAAAACATTACCATTTACCTAGTTGGCACTGTAACAGAGAACTGTGAAACATTTGAAGGGTCCGCTTTGATTGAATGAGATATTCCTATCCCTCAATCGACGAGGTTATTTATACTGAAGGGTTCAACGCCCCCACCGTTTTAGTATTATTTATACGGCACGTGCGCGCGCCTGCCGATAAGGCAGCGTTCTGCAAAGAGGCCGTCGTCCTTGAAGTCTCCTCGTGTTACGTAACTTACGCACCGTCGCTGTTGTGTCTTGTCTACACGCACGAAAAGTCACGGACTTAACAGAAACAACGTTCAACGGAGCTGATAGCTTCCTTACAGCCGACACGTGGAGGCAAGACCAACCACGCTCGCTCTATCAGCGTTACGATCGGTGACGTCACGAACTGACAAACGTGGCCGACGCTTTTAAGAAGTTCTGACTTTATCTTCACCCAGCAGCCGGTTTTCCTGTTTCCCGCCCTGTTCTCGCTCAAACTTGCAATTATAGATCGATTTAAACAGATTAAAAATTATCAGAAATTTGTACCCTAATGTTACATCGTATCTTCCCTTATTTTAGACTTTCCTTTACACGTGCACACGTCTTTTTTTTTAGATTCGTGGTCTAAGGAAATCATTCTCTACAGTTTTTGTTTGATGACGTTACAAGATAGCCGACGGGGGAAAAAAGCAACACATGCGAAAATCGTGTCTCCAGAACATCCACGTACATCTGCATTAGTCCGTGTTCATGACATCAACTGTGGATGTTGGATGGTTTAGGAAATCTCTCAATCAAACAGACTGCCTTTAGACACGTCTGTCAGGTCGTATTATTTATTCTTGATTGAAATATAATAGCATAAAGCGACCAGGCGCAAGTATCGTATATGTAGGGATATGAAGATGGTCAGAGGCGTATCTTGGCGGGGGCGGTGCGGGCGACACGCCCCGGGTCCGTAATATTTCACAAAAGTAACTTCAACTAACAATTTGAATTCTTTACAATAAACAAATTTATTTTCTCGAAAAGTTATTTATATTTCTGTAAATTTTGGAGCCTTTTTGATTTAACTACCTAAATTAGGGGGCGCTAAATTTGGCCTACTGAATCCCACGCTAAGCCAAAGAGACGGGGGACCTAATACAATAATTGTAAGGGCGGAATGAGAGAGGGACAATAAGATGGCCGACTTAAGAGCCGTATTTCAGAAGAGACAAGGTGGCCCGTTGTTTATTTTAGCGAATTCATTTTCCCCGCATAGTTGACTTTGTCAGTGATCAGGGATATCAGGCCAACAAAGATGCATAATATATGTTAAAACTCCTTAAATCTCTGCTTACGTCATCAGGACTACGTGAATTTAATATAAAGACGGCAGCAACTAACTCTCCATACCATAAGATGTTGGGAGAGGATTGGGTTTCTTTTTAATTTTTTTTTGTGACAAATAGGCTTATTGGTTTATTAACTTATTCTCGTTTGAAGAAATCAGTTAAAAATTATTTATAAATAATAATTACTTGCATTATATTAACTATATGCCATACTTTAAATATTATATTGATTAAAATTAATACGCAGCGTTTAGTAATTTTTGTTAATATATTAAAGTTGAAGTAATTTTTATAATTAATTCTTAATCATTAGATATTATTAATTTTAAGGAGATAGTAATAAACCCTTTGACGGCCACACTTGTTTTTAAAAAAATTAATTTATTAGAATGGAAGCTTTTTGGCAGCTTTAATCTGCCATATAAATCATTATATACTTAAAATATCTACATAAATAACATTATGAGTACCAAGGCGTAAAATTTTATTATTTACGTTGTATTGATAATGTTATTTAAGTAGAATTGTTTTTAAGTATAAAAGGATGAATATGGCAGGTTAAAAATACCTACAGCATCCATTGTAATAAATTAATTTTAAAAAAACAACTGTGACCATCAAAGGATTTTTTACTATCTCCTTATCATTAACATTAAACGCTCCAACAACCCATTGCATATTATTAATTTTTAATTTTAGTTTTAAAAATGGATATTATTCATTATTTTGTCAATTATGTATTCCCTAATGAAGCAGTCATTTCTCCCTAAATCTGAAAATGCAGTTGACGTCACTAAAACCAGAGACATTACACGAATAAGCTGTGATAAGTGATAGCAACCCTTTACCAAAGAAACTATAGGGTTTTCCATTGTCTGTAATAGAATGAATGATGAAAGAGTGGAAGAAGAAAGAAAGAAGGAAATGTTACGTTTCGAGCTGTAAGAAACTCTGTTCGATTATCAGGATGAAACCACGCATTCGCCGAGGAACTCTTGCAATGGTCCCGTCTCTCTCTCTTTCTCTCTATTTAGGAAAGACCGGCGCTCCTTTCTCTAGCTTGCGCCATTGCCAGCCACGACACACTTTACCGCGGAAGCCACGCACACGGACTCGCACGTGCGTACGGCAACGTCACCACAGCCTCGGGCTTACGCAAGGCACCAATATGGTCGTCCAAATTTCGTGGCGATGGAGAGGTAATGAATATATCAAACATTAAACACAGCGTTTCATCCCGACTATTGAGGAACATTAAAACAACTTCTACAATATCTTCTTCTTGAAAATTTTGATTATTTATATTACAATAAGGTCAATTTCTCTATTTGAATATTAACTAATAAAAATCTTTATTGAGCGTTCTTACAGCAAGGTTGTCTATATGTGCTTATAATTGTAAATATGTTTAAAAAATGTAACGTTTGATTGAAGGAGAAAATGTGTTTACTCTTTGTGAAAATATCCGGCCTATAACTATGACAACCAAAGATTTTATACGATATCCAAGAGCGGTATTTTGTTCTTCGTGTAATATAAATAATATAAATTTAAAACGAAGAAGATATTGCAGATTTTTTTTAATTTTGTCTCCTGTAACTAATTAATTATAATTAAACAAGCATCAACAAGGCAATTCAAATATTAAATTTCATTAGAAGAGAATGTAATTGTTTTAAATAACACAGAACATAAAACATTTTAAAAATCTACTATAAGTGAAACCGGTATTGATGTCTGTTTCCATCATGACAAAAATGTTGGAAACCTTGCCGTGTATATTTTATAGACCAGTCTCTTCTTTGCCTGATCAGTTCATTGATCATCCTAATTGCAGCCGCAACGTAAGTCAAATGATTTAATATTTGGTTGCACTGAAATTGAATTTTATATTTTCTGGTCGGAACCCAGGAAACATATTCTTCGATTTTAAAACATTATAGATCAAATAATCCATTCAACGGAATATCAAGGAATGTAATTAAAATTAATGAATGAGATTACCGGTAATAATATACTTTCGTATGAGATCATTTGTCTGATATTAGATGTAATAAATAAATGGTACGGCGTTAATATGGCAGAAATTTTAATTATTAAAATGTAATAAGACGTGAGGGGTTTTGTCTCCATTTTTTGGGACTTCGTCAAGCAACGTTTGAGAATTTTCAATAATGTTTTCATATTTTTAATGTTTCCATATTGAATTTATTTGTTAATATCCATTCTTGTAGTTCATTGTTTGTATTATTAATTTTTATAGTGTTAACTTATCAAATGTTGCCTGACGAAGTCCTCCAAAAATGGAGACGAAAGGTTGCATGCATGTCATAATGAATAAGGTTTGTGACATATCAAGTTTGTAGGTATGCAAGAATGACGTACAGGAATGTATAATTGAGTTTCAGCGTTGAATGTTTCAGAAAATTTTATTGTAAATATTGTGGACAAAATTTATAGTTGAGTGATCAGGTAATTTAGTTTAAGTAATGAGGAAAGGAAAATAAGAGTGAGTGTTGAAGTCTAGCAGGAAGGGAGTCTTGTGCCAGTGATATCTGCCGTCCGTTGGTGTGGCTTGACGCAGTCAGACATTTTGTAGAGCAAAGATGACATCGCAAGGTTGGATGAGTCTTTATCTTTTTTTTGTTCTCATCGGGAGGAGAGATGCGCTTCTGCTGTTAACTTTTCTGACGATGATGGTATTAATTAATATTATTAAGGGAATGTGTACGTCAATCACGTTGTCGAGAGATGCAATGACTTCGTTTACTCTGTGAATGGAAGAGTTATTTCCTGTCTTGGCGTGTGACTAACCTCGCCTAAGACGCAACGTCTGAGCAACAAGCCAGGCATTAATACATCAAAACGAGGAGTATTCTCGGGCATTGTAGTGAACTAACAAGACAAATAGGCTAATGGAGGGGAATAATTTCAAGGCCCTGACGAATTGTCACCGTGACAAAGTGTTGTTTCATTTTGAATGAGAATCGAGGACCCGCGACGCCAGAGGAATCGCAAACAGAGACACGACCTTGGGAATTAATACCAGCACTCGACGGTCACGATGACGGACGGATCTTGCACGTCACCATTACTCGATGCAATCCTCTCCTCCACGTGACTCTACACGGCAGGCTACCCCACCCTGCTACAGATAAATTCACCCAACGTGGTCCGGCTGTCAAACACGTTCCATGCTCGTCCTCGTGACGACTATTACAAGGGACGGCGGAGTCCATCCTGAGCATCGTGACCGTGTCCACTGAGTCCCTCAGATCTGACAACGTGGCCAACTTCTCCACTCCACGTATGGAATCTGGACGTTACGTCCTCTATTCCTCGCAGGAGCAGGATAATATATTCGCGCGAGGAACGAGTTTGCGTCTGGAATTTTCCAGGAGTCGTGGCGCCCGACTCGTGTATTTATAAATCGCTTCACCTTTTTTTTAAAAAAAAAAGTGCGTGTGTGTCGAGGACGAAGCGCCGCAAATCTGCAGAGTAACGAAACGCAAAGTCAGCAGTTACCATGAATTATGCATCGTGCATAAACGCGCCGACACTCTGCAGGGACATCGAACTCCTGCTGTCCTAGCTCAAAGGGCTACAGGAAATATCATGACGTGCCCGCTGTCTTCCGTCCTAAGTCAATCAAAATTAAATTAATTAGTTGCCAAACATTATCAGAAAAAAAATCATACTTTGTTGGAGCATTTCCTATATTTTTACAGTTCGAAACTAATTTTCTAAAAATTTGTGTCCGCTAGAAAATGGCGTCCGTTTTTGTTGCAGACCGCTGCACTGGGTTGATCTAGCATCGTCAAATAAACTGCATTGTGTTCAGTACATTCTACCCTACACATCATATATCTATTTATTTATTTAATATATATTTTTCTTTTACTCCTTGTAACTAAAATTGAATTTCTCCTTGGTAACTCATCCAAGAAGTAACAGTTTGTGAGCCTCAATATTTTTGAGCTTTTACATATATCAGTGTAGTTACTTTATGAATACTATCAATGGTACAGTACGGTATGTTTAGATGCGTAGTAGGGAAAGAGGAGTATTGTCTTTTATGGAGGAACTTCCCCTTCGAGCGGACTGGCGGAACGCTACTATCATTGATAAACACATCATTGTATTCTTACGAACGGGATGTGGAGACTGAGACGTCTTTTTAACACACCCGCTATCTATTACATTTTATGGATGAGTTTCTTGACATACTACATATCCCGAAGTGACAGCAATATATTTCCTGCCTCCAATGTTTTTATTTATGAATGTGGTTTGCCGTTACACCTCTTTTGCTTTTGTTGCTTTGCCCGTTGTCATGGTAGAACAACAATCTGCGTAAAACAATTCCTACAATGGTGAGGTGTATGACGCACGTTGCAGTCAGTGTCTTCTCTCTCCGTGGGTGTGTCTGAAGTGAACCTGTTAACACCGCGCAACTGTATATTGATGTGTCGAGAAAAAAATATATACCTGCGTGACGTGACGTGTTACAGCTTAAACGTCAATGGCTAAGCACCAATCAGAAGTGCCTCGTCAGCTGAGTGTACAATTAAACGTACATTACTTACCGAAATACATCACCAAACGTCTGTTTTTAAAAATAATTCTCTAAAATTAAATTTCAGATGAACCAAATATTTATTCAAATTCCTAGAACATTCGACCTCGCATTTGGGACATCATCCGGCATTTTTTTTAAAAAGGATTTTACTACAAAACAATTGATCAAATAATTTAATACTAATAACAACTATATATTACTACATTATATTTTCGAATTTTAAAACTTTTTGCTTTGATATGCTTGACCTGTTTATAATGAAATAAAAAACGTTTTGACGATGAACAGATTTTGCTAAGAATTATTTTATTACTTTTGTAGCTTTCGGCAGTGGAACTGGCATAATTAATTAGTTTTTGTACTGTCGTTTGTATTTAGGCTGAATATGCCAGTTTAACTGCTGAAAGACACCAAAGTTTTAAAATAATTCTTGGTAAAACTTGTTGACCGTCAAAAGGTTTTTTATTTCATTATCAACAGCAATTTTTTGTAGTCAAATCCTGAAGCAATTTACCTGACAAGGAAATGTAGTAATTTAAATACAAATTGGTCATTTAAATAAATTTTCTGTACATTACTTATTTTCATAGTATGTCAATTAAGGTTCACACATTATCCGTTTCAAAATCATTTATTAAAGCTTCAACAAGAATTCAGGAGCTTTCAGCTTTTTCCAGGGCAGAACCATCTACAGTAAAGTAGTACAATTAGTTAGAACATATACATTTACATAATTGTATTATTTTTTTGTAGACGTACTAGTTACGAAGTTTAATGAATTGATTTTAAACTGGATAGTAACGTGAGAACCTCAATTGTTATCCTACAAAAATCCATACTTATAAGATTCTTGTGTGTGCAGTGTTGAGTGAAGATACATTACTTATTATTCTCTCTCGTAATGCAGCTATATCAGAGCTATTTTACACTAAAAGTTTTCACTCCAATCATCAAAAGAGACAGGTACCCGATGCCGGTTTCCTAGGGTTTGCTCTCCATTATTGAATGCCGGGGCCTTAGTGCATCTCCCTTGATTTTTCTTCCGCATTCTCCATACCAAATGCTATAGTGTCCTCTTAAATGGGACAGACCACCCCGTGGATTATCCACGTCGCTCTCAAGAGCGCGTCCATCTCTGTTACTTGACACTCCTCGTCAAATTTTGTATTGTCACTTTATGTGAACGTCAAGATCGACGAGGTGCGTTGTATGTATTTACATTAATTCAAATCTCCAACTTAAATCTCATATTTCAACTATGAGAAAACTGTTATTTAAAATTGTCTGAATCCATGGACACTGTTGAATAAAAGATTTCACTTGCACCGCGCCTGGCAAATACCTAAACTCAACCATGTCACTCTGTAACTTGACCGTCTTTACTAACGTCCGGCGATGGTCCGAGGTGTGAGACTCACCTGCTGAAGCACGGTCTTGTCGACGGCCATGTCGGTGCAGCACTGCGAGGCGCCAGAGGCCGCGGACTGCTTATATGGTCCTTCCTCCGCTTACTATACAGACTTACTGCAGACTTGCTGCAGAGGGAGAGAGAGAGACAGCCTCAATGGACAGCACACGGCGGCGCCACTCATTACCATCGCAGATCCTCCTGGCACCTTGCCACAACCTCAGACAATGCTGCTAGATTTTACCTTCTTCGTCCAGCGATATGGAACGGAAATAAACAGGAAGAGAAAAAAGGAAGAAGCCTTTACAACGACGTCCTGTGATTTCAGGGAGATTAAAATACTGCAATACGTCAATAATAAATTCAGGATTTATGTTTGAATATTACGATGTGAAATATTAGGCTTAGTAACGCTATTGTTGGTTCGTTCCGACAAGTTCCTAGCAGGTCATTTTTGTGTCGTGCGATAAACACGCGCACCTTAAACATAAGGGTAACCGTTTGACAGCCCCGGCTCTAACAGTTATATATTGTGATGAGGTAAAGGTTCGGTTATTCCAAAACTTGTTTAAAATTTAATTTATTCCAAATATTAGGGAGTTTCCGAAGCGAGGCATAGATGTGTTCCTCTCGTCACCCCCGGAGACGAGGGTTTGTCGACGTCATTTATTTATTGAAGGGCTTTTTTCCGTCCAGAGGAAAATTTTGCAATAGTCATGGGTGGTGCCGAGTGCGAAAGTGACCTACTTCTCTTTGCTATGAGGAAGATTTCGAACCGGTCGTTCAGAGCAGTTTAGAACTTTAATTTCTAGAAGTGAGCAAAATAATACGAAATGGAGTGTGCATTCAGAAGTCTCCGTTACTAAAGAACGATATAAAATCCATTCTCATTGAAAGAAAAGTGAAGTGAATTAAAGTATAATATCATCGAGATGTTACACAAGGTCCAAATATTGAAAGGATGCGCCACGATAAAGGCCCTAGTCGCTAGAGACTCCAGCACTCATAAGTAACGTCAATTTTGTTCACATATTTCACTAAATTCAATTTTCCATTATATCTTCCCACGAAAATTACCTTGCTTGAAAGATTCTTTGCCGACCTCCTGTGGTGTAGTGGCTAGCGTCGCTGCCTCACAACCCAGAGGCCACATGTTAGAAGAATCCTGGCATGGGCTTGGAAGTTTGTTTCATCATGGTCACGTAAACTGGGATCAAGACTGCTGGAGAATCGATACGCTGACCATGTGTCACTCCAAATACGGAATGTGTCATTTAAGATCCGCAGTCGTCCCGTCCCAAGGCCCTCAGTGGGCTGTAGAGCCAAGGAAGAAAGATTCTTGTTTCATATGTATAAAATTTATACAGCAATATTTGTATGTGCACTAATTTATAATTGGCAAATGAATAAATAAGACATTTATTAAATATATTAACTCTTAATAAAATTATAATATAGTTAACCGTCTAAAATTCTCTATGCAATATTTTACATGTATTTTTAAAAACATCCGGAGATGGTGGTAGTTTTTCAAGACCGCGAAGTGCGGGAAAACGCACGCAGCGTCCAGTAAAGATAAGTTTGGGGAGTGATCGAGAGAGCCTTGCGGGTCTAGGAACCAGCCGCCTCCGTTAGATGTGCCACGGGACTAAACTGTGTCTAACTGCCACCGTTCCTTTTACCTATATTTAATGTCGTTTGTTGATATTTCAAAATGTCTGTGAATTTATGGCCACATATGTTCCGGGACTTTTATAGTTAGTTTAGTTGAGAGTGTGGAATAGAGAGCTGATCTGTAGATATATATTTGTCATTTAAATTGTATATACAATATTAAAGTATTCTGATTACAATTAACTAAAACCAGGACCACTGAGTCTCGTGTTCGGGTCTCGTACTCAAATTGTTTTACCAGCTTCCTGATCTCATAATTCGAATTTGTAGAATACGACTATCGAATTTAAAAGTAAATTAATTTTGCGGTCCCAGTCAAGCAAATGATCCGAGGGAGCGGAATAAGCGATTACAGCACAAAAGGCGAACCCACGCTGTGTGTACAGGTATCAATATCGTCCTATATTAATTTCACGGGAAAATACTTTTTAATATTCTTAAGTGCCCCGCCCCTTAGTAAAGTGAGCTTCTGCAAGCCGCAGCAGAGTTGGGAGCCGAAAAAAAAGAAGTAATCAGCCGGCTGCAGGATCCAAGGCAAAGACAATAAAGCATATTGTCAGCCAAATACGGGGGTTGCTTGGCCGCTGGTTAAAGCGTGACGTCTTACGTTTGAGGATAATCAGCGCACGAGTTAAATTAATTAGACAAATGCACAAATATATTCGAGTGGAAAAGTGATGGATTCTTTGAGAAGAATATCGTTAATTCGATGTACTGTAGCTCTACGGCCAATATTCAGTGCTGAATCCAGCTTATCTATCGCCATGATACAACTTTTCCTGAGTTACACACGAATGTAACATATCTACTATTTAATAAATGAGCATTAAATGAATTTCTTTTCAATTTTTTAAGGCTCAGCATCAAAGGCCGTGAGTTTTAGTGAGACTTGTGTTCAGGTCTGTACAGTATATGGACGATGGTCGACTCAGATGTTTAAAAACAACCACGTCGATTCTAATCCGTTCCAGACTTATCCTTGCTCGTCCTTGAATATCGTTTCTTATTTTCACTAGGCACAGTTCAGATTATGTTAGCCTCAATCAATCAATAAAATTGTCAATTCAGAAGCCTCAAAGAATTACCAATTATCGAGAAACAAAAGCAAAATAAAATTTATAATTTGTTTTCAATTAACTTTTTAATCGCACTGATTATCTAAACCGACTCAAATAAGCTTTTAGTTTTTAAAAAGAAAAAACAGATCATTGAAGTAAACTTCCGAAGAAACAATGCATCTTGTATTATCTGATGACAAGCATGTGACCGTGACGACATCTACAATTTCCATTTTCCGGGTACCTTTGGGATTTGTTTACACACAAAATGGCCACTGCCGTACTTCGATTTCGATAAAATGGTACAGTAAAAGTTATTGCCTCCATTTCAAGACAGCTTTCGGCACGGACTGGAAATTTTTATCTTAGCAGTGGACTATATATTAGTTTACCTTTTCCAGCATCTCTTTTTATCCTTTCGAGCAGTTTTCCCATAACATAATATTTGTTATATAGTACGTTATGTCCGGAATGGATGGATGTAAAGCAGCAGCGGAAGGTGAACGAGCTTTCTATTTGCGTTATGCGACTTGTCCTTCTCCACCTTCTTGCCCCTAACTGTGTCACGCAATTACGTCATCTACTATATACAACTCAAACACCCGCCATATAACTGACCACCACACTGATAACAATTATATTAAAGTAACTTCCAAGTTAGTAATTCCATATACCGTACTGCCATCCAGTCCCTGAGAATTAACTTTGAGGTAAAATAAAGGATATTATGAGTTAAAAATAATATTATCACCCTATGCTTCAACAACTAGATTCATAAATCTGAGTTTAAGTGAAGGAAACTTTCCAAATTGCCTAAAGACAACTGTAGTTAGGCCAATATTAAAAAAGAAGAGATGTAAAATTGATGTAAATAACTACAGACCTATATCCTCAACATCACCTTTCTCCAAAGTGCTTGAAACAGTGCTACACAATACGTTTCTACAATAGCATATTAAATTGCAACCATTTGAAATCTCATAAGAGCAATGTGTTATAAATGCTGTAACATTATCGAGGATGTTCCACAGGGCTCTATATTGGGACCCTTCCTATTTATATTATATATAAATGATATGCCTGCTATTAGGCAAGGAAAACTATATCGCATGCTTGAAACGACCATGTTTACCCTGCATCACCATAAAGATAATCTGCAAAGGTCACACGAAATAAAAGAATACTTGTCGGCCAATAAAGCGAAAGTCTTACTATTTTGTCATTCAAAATTGCTCATAAAAATCTATGTAGTTTGGACGTTCAGTTTATTAACTCAACAACGTTCCTAAAATTCAGGTTAACTATCAATTATCCTGGGAAGAAAGCATAAAAAATATGCAAAAAAGTTAACAACAATGTATATGCATTGAAAAGACCATCCACGATACTTGATAGGGATAATCTCATCAAGTTCATAGTTTATCGACTTATAATCTGAGGCTGTGCTGCAGAAAAGCACTTGGATAAAAAATGCAAGAATCTTGGAAATTAATTTTTAGAGAACCTATATATAATAACTGTGTTCAAAAAGAGACCAAAACACTTTCAGGTTAAAGTGAAGTAAAAAAAATATGGAGGCACAACTTAAAGATATGATAATTTTCCACAGGCTGTCACAGCAAAGAAAATATAGGCTGAGAAATTCAATAATACCCTAAAAACAATATCTTTCCGAGGTGGTGGTTTATAATATGAAAGATTTGTAATTATTAAATTAAATCTTATAATTGTATGAAAATGTGTAAGTTTCTTACAGTTTTCTCTCTTACGTCAAGAAATTATTATTTGACTTTTTTTCAATATTGTATTGTACCATTCACAGAATTAAATTAATATTATTATTACAATTATCTTTGTTACAAGCCTCTTGGTAGTTTTGTCAAGTATCACCTACGCACGCTCTTTGCACATTTGTAAACGGCGTCAAAGCTGCATTCATTTAAAAAACAAATCACCGAGAAAATGAACTGTACCTACGTTAACAAGTTTGTGACGTAAAAGCGTAGAGGACGAACTGAATTGCAGACTAAGGTGAAGAAAAGACACGCACGCAGGGGAAAGGGGAGGGGAAGAGAGACAGAAGGGATTTATTAAGGATAAGTGAAAAATATTAAAATGAAGTTACGCATAGTACATTCCTTTTTGATGATACTGGAAGTTTCTCTTTACTATTAATTACTGGATGTAGATGTTACAGTATAATTTCGTTTCTTGCTGACAAGCTGCGCGGGTCTTGCTATTAATAGCACAAGATGATATAGTAAGCGAGAACTGGTTTCTCATGTCTTAGGAGGTTTTTGCCTGTCGTAGCTTATCTAATCTGAGAGCACTTTCTCTGTCCATGGCCTGGACGTTTCCGGGGGCTTGTCCCGTGACGTCACAGCGAAACTTCCGGTGCTAGGGAACCTGATAACGCAAAAACTAACGAGCTCTTCGACGATAAACAAACGTTGAGTCTCGGTCGACCACGTTAATTTTTAGTGCTCATCTTTAAAGCAACATGGACGCTAAGATAAAAATACTCGCGATAAGCTCAACCTTTTCCCTGGCGGCCATGTTGAGTGCTCACTGCTACACGTTACGTTGTGGCAGGGTGAAAAAATATGTTTTAAAAATAAATTGAACAAGATAGAAGGTCATCATAGGTGCCGGCGTTTGTCACCTTATTTGCGGATGTAAACTTCACCAACGTTATCGGGATTCTTGGTGGCATGTTCACGTGAAGGGCTGTGTGCATCAGAGCATGGTGGAAATCTTCTTCCAGCATGCATCAGAGTGCGCGACGGGTGCCGCACTCCGACTATTTGAAAAGTTCGCGAACAGGGGCTTTAAATAACAATGCTATGTATCCATCCATCTATCTATGAGTACATGGCGTGGCGATTGTGGGTTGTCCAGTGCTGTGACTTAATCGAGAAAATAGTGTCAAGGCTGGACAAAGCACGGCCCAAGAAAGCAAAGCCTTCACCCAGAAAAACAAAGCAGGACGGTCGTCGCTGACCAGACATTTAGACTCGAAAAGTAGCAACACGAAAGCATAGTTTACTGGAGGAATGGGAGAAAAGGGACAGAGGGAAAATGCGATGTTGCGGTGCACAAGAAGAAATCGGTTAAGAATCAGTCCACCTGCCAGAATCCCAATCAATAGAATTTTTATATTGACTGAGTATTAGTATATTTTCCAAAGTCTATGCATCCAACTCAGATCAACGGCCACTGTGCTCTGCCACCTAACGCTTCAGTCTGCCAGCCATAACGTTCCTCTGGGCCCCTTTATCGCCGAACATGATCTCGAATGCAATCTGGAATAAGTTGCTGAAAATACTCGAGGAAAATGGACTTGATTGGATAGATAGAAGACGATTAAGATCCGCCTGGATCTCGGAGAGAGAAATAATATGGAGATAGGACGAGGAATTCAACATCTATACAGTTCAATCCCTATGGGTTAACCAAAAAAAAGTGGCAGGAGTTGGAAATTTCGAAATCTGAGGATCAATGAAATATGCAGATGATCTGGTGTTGCTGACGAAGAAAAAGGAAACACTTCAAGACATGTTGGACGGGAGAGTGGGAACAGGAAAAATAAGTATAGAAAAGTTCATATAATTGCGAGGAAACAATTGCAGAATGTCGATCACTTCAAGTACCTAGCGAAGTCTTTTGGCGAATGATGACTGCAGCACGAAGGTAGTAAAGTCACGTATCACTGCAACTGCCAAGAACACAGCTCTACCGACGAGGGAATCTAGAACATGGTTAAGTGCTTCATCTGGAAGAGGGACATACACATCGGAATTAGTTGAATAAATGGTAAAAACAATTAAGAGATTCTTATAAGAAGAGATTCGTCTTGACTAAGAGAAAGGAAAACTCAATAGTACACATCCTAAGGAGATATTGTTTACTGGAGGACATCATAGAAGGAAGGACGCAAGGGTGGATTCCAGGACGTGGTAGAAGAAGAAGAGTCCAGGTAACTTGAAGGGAGAAAGAAGGAACTTTGCAAAAGAAGACCAAGGACCTGCCAGTAATCACAACCCACACAAATAACAATATAATATATCTCACTGGTAAGAAGGAATTTGTCCCTAATATCGAAGACTTCATCTTTCGACTTCATTCTGATTAAGTTGCTGAAGGAAAGTGATCGATATGAAAGTAGTATTCGGTTTGACGCGTGGCCTTATCTGAAAAGTTGATAGTTTCCTTTATTAATCTACGACCTCATTTCCAAATATGACGTTACGATTTCTCTTTCTGGCTTTAATTTCAGTTTTACAAATCTAACTTCCTTAAATCATTATAGAGAAGGATATAATATCGACTATCCGTAGCGTCCAGATTCCTGTGATAGACGGTGAAGAGGTTCAGTAGGACATTGGACGCATACACCTGGTCGAAATTTACTTCTGTGACGGACATTTTGAGTCCTGACTTACATAACACGTTTGCCCTTTTATAATATGACTATGGCGATGATGGATGTATTTTACTGAGAACGAAAGGAATCTCTCCACATCGAGAATAAAATTTTTAACTTAAAACTACATTATTTACAGGAAATAATGGAAAATTAATTTAAATGGTTAATTCAGCGTGGATACCTTATTTTATTTTAAGAAAAGGTATCATGTTTCTCAGTATTCGACGTGTCTACATTTTTGTGCATCTACGATTGAGACTGTGTTGGCCTGGCTTCAGCCAACACCACGAACAACAAATCGAACATGTGGCAGAATTATTGAGGTCTCTAAAAACTACATTACAAATGCTTCACATTTCACGGAAACTTATCAAAGATCGAAAATAATGTGGATAGACTCGAATTATGTTGGCCCTTTTGTGAGTAAGACATAAACAGAAATTGCGAGATTTTCTTTACGAAAATACTGCAAAAGTAGTACCAATCACACCATTTCCTTATAAAATCATGCGTGGAAGATGTTGATCGTCCATCTTGGTTGTGACACTTGCTGAGGCGTTTCTGATTTGCAACACACGCAAGCAGGACTCGATAACCTTCTTGATAACAGACGTAACGGTATTCCCGTCTCGTAATGGCTGACACACATCCATACACGCATTGTCACATTGACTAAATCCACAAGTTGCCGTCATAAATACATATTAGGAAAGATATCTATACAATTGCACAGTGTCGACTCGATAAATTTATACGATTTCCTTTAACGCCATAGCGTAAATTTTCTTGAATTGAATGTGATAATCTAAATATTGTCATAATTTCTGTGTTCTGTTTTCTTCTCAATTGTAACTCTATTCCACTCATATAAAAATTAGATTTCAGCGATTACATTACAGAAATTTTTAACAACTCGATGAGGTGGACGCCATGTTATGAAAATTATAAAAGGTCACATCTGAGCAATTGACATCATCTAACATACACTACATCATCCTTAATGGTTGTACAATTTAGCATCTTCAAACACATTCAATATCACGGATTCGTCGTGCCTTCTTTTACCTTTTAATATTAAAGTTTGTTTGTTTATAACTTCAATGGTTTTTTTTTGTTCACATAAAAAGTTTTATCGTAATGATTGTTAGTTGGTACAATAATTGATACAGTATATCCAATATTAGTGAATACAAAATTAAAATAATGTCTGTAATTGACATGTAGGCATGGAGGTTGGTTAATCGATTGATTAACCTACTTTAGCAGAATGGGTTTGGACTTCAATGTTTATTGATACAATAGAGACTATCAAGCTGTTAATTGTTGAATAGATTATTAATAATTTATATATTTTAAAAAATTATAATTTTTTTCACTTTATTAAATTTAACTAACATGTAGCAATGAACACGAGTTTGACGGCTCGTTTTGTCCGAGCATTGAAGTAATGACGGTGGTAATAGTAGGAGGGGAGAGATTGTCCCATCTGCCTCGTTAGCGAATTGGCGTCTTCCTGTTCTCTTTTAACTCGTTGCCATCAGCTTACAAGACTAAAGGCGGCCAGTGCAAATAAAACATAACTTTGTACGCTACACATTGGGGAACAAGAAGAACCGCAAATGACGCGCCTACGTGAGAAGGTATAACAAAAGACGAAAAGACAAGTATCGTCGTACATGAACAGAAATAGGCATAGGAGGAGCGAGAGAATAATGGCCGGGTCTCTCCCACGACCTCGGTGACGAGCCTTCCTTTTCCGGTGCTCAATAAATAGATTTTTTTTTGCAAACAGTTCACTCAATAACAGCTTATCGCATTTAACTGAAACAAGTGTTGTTCGGGGCATTTTCCCCGTAAAGTTATAATTTATCGGCATTGGAAGTCAATTGAGGTTAAGTTAGCTAACGACAAATTTTTTATTGAATCAAGCAATTCCTTCGAATCCAAAAGTTTACTTCTCAGCAATTATCTCTCCCGCGTTGTGTCCGAGACCATTCACAAGTACCTCCCCATTAGCTTTGTAGTCATGTCACTTAATCTAATTCAGTCACTCTAATTGTCTTCTTCTTACTGTATAGATCTCTTCATATCGAATACTGCTTTTACCCCGATCTGCGTTCTCCTCCAGTACGTTGTCCTCTATTCGGCTTTTAAGAGATCATTTCTAAACGTTTCTTTTCTTGATGTAGTCGTCTTTAAATTGTTGGGTTCTGAATCTTTCTCCCGTCACTTGATTCCTCTCCGAGTTTTCTATGCGAGTAGCGTGTAGGTGAGCCACAGCTCAGTCAGGCGTTCTCCCCCCCCCCCCCCTGCCCCATATATTACTGCATCTCCTTGAGTATTTTTTGTTGAAAAATATTATGTTCCAGATCAACTCTACACAGCGCCTTTCCACTAATTTTTCTTGTCAATAATGGGGTGTAATGAGGCCGAACGCTATTTCGACGTCACTCCTGAACCGAATTGCTGAGTATGGTGGCCTCAGAATATTTCGAAGAAAAGCGTCCATCAAGCATAAGCGCCGAGAGCCTTGAACACTCTTACATCAAAAAATTATAAGATAAGACTGTATAAACTCAAACCTTCAATCTTCTGAGACGATTAACGGAGATACAATTAAATAATCTAAAATTGAGTTACTTTTCCAACGAGATTGAGAAGATTCTGGAGGCCAATCAAAGTCCAGCAGCTGATGGCGTCATTGCGGATCTGATGATTGCATAGCTTGGTTCTCTAAGGAACGAAGAAGTAAAGATACATTACGCAGCAGATGTTGTTCAAATATCCTGGTGCCAAGGCTCGGCGCAGGATCAATATTACCACCAAGGCGATTGGTAAATATTTGGCGGTGTTGGCGTGGTTTTGGCGGCGGGGCAGAGATGGCTCTGGGAGATCACGACGGCAGTCGCTGGTAGAAATGCCGACCTCTTGCTGCATTCAGGGCTGTTCGAATGTTCATAAGAAATTGGGGCAGATCAACTTCTTCACGTAAGTATAACTATTCCGTCATTATGCGTCGATAATAATCGCCACCGCTGTTCCATTCGTCCTTGTCAGAGACGAGATTTTGTATGGCCTCTTCCTAACCTACAAACTACTAACGGCGTTGTAATCACCTTTCGGTTTTGGAAAACATTGTACATGTTCCACGAACATAATCGATTTATTTCTCTTTCGAATACAGTTCTATCTTGTCTCCATTGAAATAAATTTTACTGCATGTCATGTTGACACATTTTTTTGTATACAAACATTGCTAAACACTTTTATTAATCTGTTCACTCATTTTTGTTACTTTTGGTCGCCACTAGCCTATTTATTTAGATATATCAGTATGATACATTTAAACTTATTTCGTTATTTGGTATTGAATATATTTAGATAATACTTATGCCACTCTTTACTTTAAACAGTTCTTATTTTATGTTAAATTTCCTCCGAATATTATTTGGTGGTCTACTTCTTGAGTAGCTTTTAATATGACAATGAAACACAATATTCACTGCGTTTTGGAATTTAAAACTTTATAATTACCATTGTTTGATTGTTACACAAAACAATTTTAGATGTCCCTCTCTAAATAATACAGCTATACTATAAACATTGTATATTTTTTAGTTAGTACATTAATATGCCAAAAATGAATTTCTATGTGTATGATATTACGTTATGAACCTTGCTGTATACTCATCCATCCCATCAAATTACTTTTCTCACTAATTATAGGAAGCAGTTCTGGTCCAGATATAGTGATCCATTGACATGTATCAAAGAAACTTGATAATCTTTGTGGTATATATGTATACATATATTTTCAAGCTTACTTCTACATTTCTTTATCGTCTTAAATGTTTTGTTAACTACTTGTGTTTGAAAGTAACATATTTCTGGAAATAATGCATCAGATATAACATCCTATACCTTCAGGGTCATGATAGTTGCAAAATATTGATCTATCAGCAGCTTGAATTTGGTTTCATTCATAATATGTTCATTTAACTACAATTTGTTTATTATATTCAATCTTCTGTCGATCAGACCTTTCAATAGAAATCTTTAATTTTGGATTAATGATTTGATTTCTCTACTAATAAGAAATTTACGGGGATTTTCACAATAAGTACATACTTCACAAAACAGTACAAATATGTTTAGTTAAATAATACACGATGGAAAGGTACTGTTTTTTAACAATGGAACATTTATCGATTATTTAAAATGTCTCATAATTTAATTTTATGTGGCTGTGCTTGCCTGTTTGTAAATTAGTTTACTGATTAAGTGTAACTTTATTTATTGAACTGTGGTGTATTTGTAACACATTGTTATATTTCAGTTTTCCCTTCAGAAATCCAGACCTCTTGGAGTCCTGGATTCGGGCCATCGGCCGGAAGGGCTTCCAACCCACCAAAAACAGCAGACTATGCAGCTCACATTTTCTCCCTAGTGATGTCCTATACAGGCCAGGTTCCTACAAGGCACGTCTGAAGCCTAATGCTGTGCCCTCTATCTTTACGGACATGCCACGGCAAGGTTCCTGGGGCCCTCGTACCTTGCAATCCAGGACTCTTGATGACCTGGAAAGGGTCACTCGGAGGATTCAACCCTCACCTGAGGTGGAGCAACTTAGGCGACGGATCGCTGTAATCAGGAAACGAATCCAAGTCAGAGACGAAAAGCTTGCTTACCTCAGGTGGCTGGCCAACGAACTTAAAGAGGAGAAATCCACCAAACTAAATGGTAGGATCTCGCCTGAACTTGCTCTGTGTGTGCCCAAGGAGGAGAAATCCGATTCTCCAGAGAAGGACATAGTGGAGTGATATATTAAGTTATTTACCTGGGCGCAAGAATATGAGAAAATCAATTGTAGCTATACAAATGTGCTACTTTACGAATGTGTATATAACAATAAACTAATTATAGTAACAGATAAGATGTGAAAAAGTCTGTGAATAAAGTAATTTTGTTACATAAGCACCTTTAATATATTTACTCGTTCTATTCATCCAATAAATCAATACCAAACAAATTCTACACTTAAACTAAATTACTATTTTTTTTTTACTATTCTCTTCATAAAAATGTAATAATGGCTATCACAAATGTACTAAGGTAAAAACTGCAAACAATCTATAACTAATTAACTAAAAACTTAAATTGAAACACTATACTTTGAGCTGGGAACAAATGTTTTACGTATTTGAACTGAGGATGAGGCATTTGTTACAATATTTCCCATTATTATTAATACATTGTAACAATATTGTTCATTTCTTTGACCATAACAAAAGACTGGCTACTTTTGAAAGGTGGCCTTGTCACAGACAAACTAATACTGAGACAATAGCACTGAGCATAAACATGCAATGTTGACAAAAACTGGTATGCTGGCTTATCGAGATACAAAAAGGTTGGAATCTGGATGTAATATAGGAATGTTGTAGACTTTGCTCTATGTTCATGCTATTCGCAGAGAAGCCCAAGAATAGCACGTACAAACAATATTTTGAGAAAAACAGCAATCTTTCATTATTGTACACATCAAATGAAGAGATGAGTATATCTGGGTCAGATTTTCTACAATTTATTGGCTGACTTTAACATTTATGAAGTAAAAGCTGTTTTCACAGTACTAGTGTGGAGTAAAGTGGTGATATGGTAATCAGCTCTAAGACTGCAACCCTCCATGCTAGCCTAAACTGTACTAGTGTATAGTGATAGTACTGCATAAATTAAATTACTATGATTATCTAAATGTTTAACCATTAGTTATTTCAATTAAATTCAAAAAAGTTCATAGAGTACCATGTAAAGGTTATAGATAATATATGCCTTCATAATGAGTGGCACACCTAAACCTAA
This sequence comes from Eucriotettix oculatus, assembly GCA_034510155.1. Classification (NCBI taxonomy): domain Eukaryota; kingdom Metazoa; phylum Arthropoda; class Insecta; order Orthoptera; family Tetrigidae; genus Eucriotettix; species Eucriotettix oculatus. The sequence continues at coordinate 88,641,997 of CM067378.1, read as the reverse complement.
AAAAACATTTATTCAGTTAAAGAATAATTGTAATAAGATAATGACAAATATGAATTGTAGTGAGAACTGTAGAAAGGATATGTTTTCAAAATATTAATATTTTTGAGTAGTTTGTGGATAAAATTGTATGCATCAATGACCATATCACAACATGAGAAAGTCTGTTTTGTAGACTAATGTTCTATGTAACCATAACTGCATTTAAGAGGATAAACAGCAGGCGATATAGAATTTTTTTGAACTAGTCCGACCGAAAATAAGTTAAATTATTGGATTGCAATGAAATTCGCGAGATGTGTATACTCTGTGAGAGCTAGAGGTTCACACTAACAATCATCACCACATAGCTTACTGTGACTAAATGACATAAATGAGAAAGCATGTGGAATGCCTTAGGAAATGAATCATCTCTCACTAGAACTAACACGAACCAATGATAAAGTGAACGATCCGTTCCGTTAGCTCAGGAGGGCAAGAGTTACACAAGCGACGTCGGGCGGATCATCTAATTTATACAGACAACAATATCGGGGTTAACTTTCGGTGAATACATTGCATAAACACAGTAAACAAGAATATTTGTTACACCTTCAATTCGAAAGCTCCACCCGACCATTCAGTCATTTTATATACTTTCATTGTCTTGTAAAATTAAACTATAGCATTAAGAAACCCTGCCACAATAGAAAAACAAGCTAGTCCAAACGTAACCGGAAATTAGTAAATAATTGTTTGTTCAGTTTTATTTTATGAAGTAAACCTTTACAGTGTAATTTTAAATATATTTACTGCCTATTCATTAAAAAATTTCCTATGACTAAAATACAGTAACAATAGATATTGTATGTGTGTCATTCCAATCTATAAATTATAACATATTGACATGCTTTTTTTATTTCAAGTCGTGATCAATACTCCCAAACATATTTGATGAGAGATGTCGTCACTACGACAAATATACAAATGCTAATTTTTAACACTTTTTTATACACAAAAGCATATAAATATCACCCTGTGTATGTACGCAGGTGGCTATGACGCACGTGCAACATCAAAAGATTTTTTAAACGTTTAAAATTTTTTACACAACAGTGAAAAATATTGATACTCTGAAACAAATATTTGACTATATAAAATTAAACCATTCCATCTACATATTTTATGATATCCATAAAAATAAATTTGGAAGGAAGCCTAAACATCTGAGTGACAGCATGTTCTAATTGGTTTCAGTTGTCTTAAATAAATAAATATATAATTATCAAGTTATATACTAGTATCTTTAATTATATATATATATATATATATATATATATATTGCGTCATGCTGTCTGTATTCTAAATTTTTCGTAAATGAACAATCGTGACACTTCGCTGGTCACGGGCACAATTTACAGGACTTTACTGCCCAATAAAACATTAATGTTAAAAACCATCACTGATGATCGTTATTGTGGCCTATTCTGTTGAGGGTGATAGGCAAATATTTTAATGTAAACGGTAGTGAGAGAGAGAGGGAGAGAGAAGCCTACATACCGCGCCGTAGATTCGTGGTCACTCACCTCCGCGGCCGCACTCGAGTCCTGTCAGAGGGACGATGAAAACAGACAGAGTTAGTGACGCACACACACACACATACACAAGTACGTACAAGGCTGGTTAGTCAGAGCTCACCTCTGTGGTGGACCTGAGTTGCTGTCGCTGCTGTTGAGGCGACGGCGATTCCTCTCCTCCTCCTCTCTTGTTGCTCTGAAGAGGAGTGCGTGGTTGGGAAGGGAAGGGGAGCCAACAGAGAGTCCACGTTAGTTTTCAGGGAAGAAAGAGAGAGAGAGAGACTCACGCAACACTGACGTCTGCATGTCACTCACCTGTTCGTCCACGTCTCGCGACATCGCACCCTGAACTGCTCGCACGGTCGTCGTCGCGACGCCACGGCGCCGTCGCCAGTGACGTCATTCAACGTGCACCCTCTCCCCCGACCCGCAGTGACGTCAACGGCAACACGCCCACGCAGCACGCACACTCCCACACACACCAACCCACCAAGGAACCGTGGTGACGTCACATCTACCCCCAAACCCTAACCTGCGACGTCAGCTAAAAACCAGGCCGCCATCTCAAAATCTGGTCCGAGCGAGAGGCAAAGACGGGAATTCCATAACCTTCATACAATTTTACATTTTTTCTTACTCTCTTCGGCGAACAGCGAGAGGGATGTAACATAGAAGAATCATATATCGCCACATTACAATCTCTGACCATTCTCAGCAGTACTTCAACTGTTGTCACAACTGACTCATTGGTTAAGAGTTTGCATAGATATGAATACCATTAAATTATTTGCTAATAAAAATGGCAGAGCTGGCCACAATGTTTATGCGGCTTTAAATATATAAAAAAAGCACAGAGATTAATACATTAATAATACATCACCTAACGTCTGTTTTCCAAAAGAATTAAATTAATGGCTAGTTACAGACTACAAAGTTCTTATTTAATTTAACGACGTTTCGTCCTCATGTTTGGGACTTCTTCAGATAATTTCTTGAGTATATAAAATGTACTTACAAATTTCGACGACAAAGTAGAGATAAAATTTTATAAAGAAATAATATATAATAAAGTTGGAGCTCTAGTTGTTGCAACTGTCCTTGAAGACAGTACAGTAATTTTTTCTATAGATTTAACAGCTATTTGTCAGTATTTGTAACTGGATACTTCAAATTTAATAAACTGAAAAACACAAAGACGAAACGGCAGTATGAATTAAATAAAAAACTTTGTTGTCTGTAATTAGCCGTTAATTTAATTCTGCTTGTTAAAATGCGAAATAAATTTTTTGATAAAATTATATAAAGATTAAAATAATAAGAATTTTTATATAAATCTACCGAAGTACCATATGAAAATACAGAGGAAAACACGCCTCTATTGAGATAGAGAAGAGGAGAGGAAGAGGGGCAAGGACTTATTTAGTAAACTATTGAAACTGAATAGGGAAAATTGGACGTTTACATTTAAATTTGTATTTCTCTAACTGCGCAATAATTTAAAAGCTTCCAATTACATTTCTTTCGTAATTTCCTATATCCTCTCCCCCCTCGTTCAGGGCATTTTAGAGCTTGAACCCGCCTTTTTGCTTCAGAATATTAATTTAATTTGAAGCTTCGACGCCTCAACCAACACCTTTTCTTCTGACTTAGTGGCACAAGATTAGGAAATGGAATGAATCTGCAGCTGAGGCTTGGATGTATTTGGATGACATCACGCTCAGTTCTTATTATTTTTTATGTGAGGGTATTTAGAGAGAGAAAGAGGAGGGAAGCATCCCTGACCCAGAAAGCCTGTTTAGATCGATAGCCTCCCACGCGCTCTCAGACCCCAACAAATCACCCGCATCTCCCTCCATTCACCAGACCCCGCCACGAGGCTAGCAAAACTCTAGCCTAACTTCTCCTTACTGGGTCACGTTCACCTAGACTCCTGTGCAAACTCGGAAGTAGCGGCTTCGGGAAAAGCAATTGCGTTTCTAGTTGTCGTTCTGAAAACGTCAAATGAGATTACACAGTAATATTAAATTATTAATATTTATGATAATTGTATTTCCATTATAACGATATATGTAGGAGTGATTAGAAAAAAGTGACATATTTTGAAACATAAATAAAATGATAAAATCGGAGGAACAAGGGGCGTTACGTAATCAGTGACGTTATCGATCTGCACTACGGTCTAAGCTGCGGGAAACAGAACTGGGATGAGAGAAATTCATTTCATTAATATTCTTGCTGGAAATTTGTTGACATGTTGAAGCTCGAAATGAAATTCATATTTTGACACAATTAATTTAATAAGCCAATTTGAATGATTTTAAAATGAAAAATTTAGAAAATAATAAGAGACATACATTTGGAAGTATTGCTAGGTTAAAGAAATAACTTAATTTAAATACAACACATAATTAAGAAAATTGTAACGGTATCTGTTTACGATTACCCCAAATTTTCCTTCTTCCGTTGCAGAAAATATTTTACCCTATGAATGACTACATCAAGCTGAACTTCTGTCACTCGATATTCGAACACACAATATTGTTTTAATCAACCAGTTTTAATTCCATCTCCTTCCCTCGTCCCCCCCTCTCTATGTCCAGAAATTTTCACTGACTTCCTCGCGTTAATAGATATTTCTCGAGGTAAATTCAGCTCGATGTGTGAGCTATTTAAATGAATGCTCAACCATCTTATTTCAGAATGCTGTTCGTTGTTTCTATCTCAAAGAGCTTCTCAGAGTGCTTCTTCGTGAAAGTGGCTTTGAATCTCGAACCCATCTTGATTCCGTCATGGAATAGGAAAGCAGATTTTATTTTATTATTTCCTTGCGTTCTGATTTTATCTTATTCGTTTCTCTCTAGCCTAGTTTGGAATTATTACCTCAGTGGAAGCTTAAATCAGTGCCTGGCTGAAGCAGACGGAGAAGTAAAAAAATTTGAAACGTTTTTTTCTCATTTTAAATTTTGTCAACTTTGAAAAAACAACAGCCTTCCTTGTTTCTGTTCACTTTGGTATGTAAATTTCCTCACAACGACAAGGGTAGGAATCGTACAACTTTTAATTTTTTTTTGATGTTTAATGACTCTTAGAAAAGAATCCCCACGATCTATATCCATCCAATTTAATGCAGGTATATTTATCCAATGGGTTAGTCAATAAACCACGCTTATATGAAATATTACGATGTGTGTTAGTGTTGAATAAGATGAATCAGCTGCTTCTTGTCTTGGTTGAGGGAACTGGAAGTTGAATACGAGTCTATTCTATTCACGGAAACGAACCGTGACATTCACCGCGAGGTTTACAATAACACGCAAAACACGTGCCCTTGCGCGGTATTGATTGCGACGAGCCCCCAGAGAGAGACGCGCTGCTATTGGCTGCGTCGAGCTCAGAGGCGCGTCGTGATTGGCTGCCGCGGCGGGTGTGTCCACTCGCACAGCTGTTACGAGGGAAGAGGCTCGACCGGAAAACTTCTCTTTCTACTGTTACCACATAAACAACACCTACTGTAAGAGCATCACTCAAAAAATAAATATTGTGGCCAAGACTTTTTATTACTGAAGGTTGCCGGCGTTTCCGAATATTATTCTCGTTGCCCAAACAGAATAATATGGCCGAATAATCTTACAGGGAATTGGAATTTTCCCGACTAATACCTAGGATCAGCCATGATTTTTTTCTGAACCGAATATAAAACTTTTCATTTCTGAATCTACCTTTACTCGCCGTATTTAAAAAAATAGTATTTATGACGTCACGAACCTTGGCCATCATCCAAATTCCATCCCAAGTCCCAGAAACCTTCACTCATGCAGACGGAGTAAAACAGTGTAAGCAATATTGTGACGTCATAAGCGTAGATCAGCAACTCAGTTTCAGAATGACGGGACAGAAACACAGCGACAAGAATCACGCCACTTGATGTATATGACGCAAAAGAGAGATAGATTAGATGATTACTACGCAGCGACTGGCTGACGCAACAAAGTAGCTTGTGAGGACAGGGAGGGAGAGAGAGAGAGAGAAAGAGCCAGGTTAAATATAGACAGGGCTAACGGCCACAACCGGTTCTCTAAATATCCGCGGCAAAGAAAGGACGACCAGGAGGAAAGAAGAAACCTGCCGCAAGACTTCTTTCTCACAGACACAGCTGAAGCTAGTAAGAAAGGAAAGTCGGGCTTCTTGTCGTCGTCACGAGGCAATCAGGACAGAGTTCCCTCACACGACTCCTCCATTTTAAGGACTATGCATATATTTCACAAACTCATACGTCACCTCGGCTATCACGGAAACTTCCCTGCCACACATTGCAGGCCAGAAAAATGATTTCGCTTGCATATTTTATCAATATCAAAAATGGTGGAGACTGAGGGTTGTACTAACCACATGCACTAGACATTAAGATATTAATGTAGATAGCTGGTAGCTCCATGGATATGTTCTATTTTGTGCAGGAATGTGCAAGATAACACGGGAACATTGACCAGAGGGAGACCTGGGCTTTTAGCTCTATAAGTGCGAAATGTGGGATGACAAAGAGGTGCGAAGTTTTTCGTATATCTAGAAGGACGTGCCCCCACATAAATTATTTCTCCCCGCCAGGGGACAAAATGGCAATTGGGGCCGTATTCTTTTCCAAAATTAGAAACTGGGATTGGTGGTCGAGATGGGAACAGCCATCGAGCTCAGAGACCATCAGAGGACGACACAGCACCGGGGATCGTGGCTTCATCGTCTTCCTCAACCACGTCACCTGACAGTTACACAACGACAGCTGTGGTCGCATCTGCCGTCAATAAGGTAAACCATGCCAGGATTTACCTCGTATTTATTTATATGGTCCAAATCTACCACGAAGGTGAACAAAGGTCAAACAACTGAAACCTTAAGTTTGTAGTAGAGTAGTGCGAGGACAGTAGTAGCTATGCAGACGATAGTGATGGTAACAATGGTTTTCAAATAGCAGACCTTCTGGCTTGAAATGGATGAGAGCAGAGAAATGGATAAAAGTTGTCACAAGTAACAAGTCAATAATTTTTGACAAGTCCTTACTTCAGCGCAGCTGGATACATGACAACGTCACATACTCACATAGTGAAGTTTATAATTATTTTTTGTAACGATGAACTTCAGCTGTGTGAAATAAGAAGCATTATTATCCGGGACGAGAGACTTTATAATCTTTGGACAGCTTTTCTGGCGATGGATGAAAATTGCACGAGATTATTAAATTGTTGAGTAATCTTCATAATGCAATATATTTATTTCCAACCTAAAACTCGGTGTCGTTATAATGCAGTAATAATTATAAAGATTTAATTGTAGCTAATAAGTGTTGTGTTTGTACATGTGTTAACTAAGGTTGTTGACTGGTTTTAATAATAAATATTTACGACGCACAAGGAGTTTGAGTATTGGATATGCAGTCCCATCGATGTTTCCAGAACTTATGGCAGAGAAAATTAACACCTTACGGAAGGGTTGAATGTTGGATATGTTGACAGCCAAACTTGAGAACGACATGTCTTCTTTCTAAGCATAATTGGTAACAGCTGATGGCATGCTGTTGTAAGAACCCCTGTGAAGTATTCATGGAATAATATGAAGAGAATCGCGGGCAGAGAGAGTAATGGGTGGGGTAAAGGATCGTGACGAGAGAGTTCTAAAGTGGGGTAGAGAATCTTTCGAAGAGCTGTAAATATATTAGGACGAATTGTTTTTCTTAGAAATCAAGTGAAACGGGTAATTCCCGTTTAATATGATAGGAAGGGAAATGAAAAGGAGTGATATGAAAGGTTTCAGACGAATGTTAAAATGTATCATATTTTAAAATATTTAAATTTACCGTCTGTTATATATAATAAAATAAGTAATGACCTTTGACAATATTTATTCTTTAAATTTAATTAGTAACAACGTTTCGATATATTTTTATTTTCTTCCCCAGGCTCCAGACCAAAATTCTCTAACCTACTTAAATTTCTGCATTCAATCTGGTTATAATTTCTTTTGAAAGGAATGATCTCGATCACTATACTTGGACTTCATATGTTATTCTATTGTTATGTTTTGATACTGTTGTGGTAAGTTTGATTTAATTTCTGTATAATCTTTTTTAATTTTTGTCTTAACTTAAACATCCTTGGTTTAATTTGCTGTAAATATTTCCTCTTTTGGAAGAAAACCTGAAGAAGGCATAAAAATATGCTAAAACGTTGTTACTAATTAAATTTAAAGAGTAAAGTCTGTAAAAGGTCATTAATTGTATTATTATATAATGTTTTGTTGTTCAATGTATGAGTGTTATTTGTCTGTTTTTTGGTATGAGCATTTTCAAACAGATTGACCTAATTTCACGTGAGAGTGGTAACGATATAGGCGATAAGTCGTTTGATTGCCAATGACACGTAAATCGCAGGTAATTATTCAGTTACGCCCTGAGATAGAGCTGAGGTTCTTTGAAAAAGTAAGCCATTGGCGCCTAATAGAGCTCGACACGAAATATTAATATTTTACGGGACAAGAAATAAAGGAAAAGGGTTCTTTCACCGCGGGCCTATACAATAAAGAAACTGAGAAATTCTTATTCACGCACTTATAACCTTGCAACTTGGGTTAAATAGCATTTTAAGATAATAATATTTTTGGCCACAACACTCCTGATTTTTGAAAATGCACCAGATGAGGTTCCAAATTAAGTAACGAAACGTCATGTAGTGGAATGATCTACAGTTAATGTTTTACTGATTATCAAATACTATTTTGTGTTGTGTTCAAAACAATCTATATTTAACCGTTTATACATTCCATTCGCATTTCGATTACGGATAAATCTTACTACAATATAAGACGCAATAACGTCGGGTAAATCATATTATACCCTCTTGACGAAATCCAAATATATAATTTTTTAGTAATTTTTCTTTTGCTTGACGTTAAAATTAAATTGAAAATAATCAAATAGACAATTATAATGCACAGTAAGTCAGAAAGAGTTAGATAACAAATATACACTTCAATGGCTCACTGAAATAAATAGAAATTGCAAGATGTAATGCAGCTGACGGCCTCAAACAGAAAAATTATAGAAAATTACTTTCTATGAGATTGAATATTTTTCGCGAACTACTAATTGAGGATCTTGGCACTTTGTATATGCTCAAATGATACTAAAATTTAACATCACAGATGAAACTAATCAGAATAATTAAATGTTAAGGTGCCATGCTACTATTTTCATGTGATTCAGTCCCAAATTAAGCGGGAAACGTTTCAATTCGTATTGATTTCAAATTCAATCTAGCCATCCAAGTTGATATTTGCTTATTAAAATGAATTGATGAGAGAGATGTGACAATGTTGAGTGAACTTGCCGGGTCCGGGGCTCGCCTCGAGGTCTGCCGCACGTAGATGGGCGCGTCCAGGTCCGTCACGCTGGAGGAGATGGACACGTTCCTGGAGCGTCTTCCAGAGGGAACCTGCAGCAGCGCCACTGCCTGCGGCCGCAGCGGGTGCGATTCTGTGGGGAATCCCTCGCCGTCGTCCGGAGAGCCTTCGCGGTCCATGGCACGCTGAAATATAAATAGTACTCAAAAATACAACGGCGGCGGACAAGCGAGGTCTAAAACATACCCATATTAATATCTCCAATTCGGTTTCAGCTTCCCTTAAAAAGTGTTTCAGCGTCTCCCGTGCTTTTACACGCACAAAACGCACGCAGATTCTACGTTACTCTCAGAGTACACAAAAAATTCAACTTTTGCTTATAAGTAAATTAATTAACAGTGAGAAGATTGCAAAAAGAATCACTACAGGTAGTAATTGAAACAGATACGGACAATTGAAAGGACAACATAATGTAACTACACGACTTGGGTTGCATGCGCAATGACGTCACTCGTGCTACTGCGCATGTCACCTGGCCAAACTGTACAGAGCGAATAAAGAAACAGCGATTTGTCAACAAACAAAATTAATATTTACGACGTTTCTTCCATATTTATGGACTTCAACAGGTCAATTTTAAATGGATAACGTATACGTCTTCCCAATAAGTCACTGAACTTTAGAAATAGACTATCAATATTCACAAAACCAAAACAAAATCTTCCACTTAATCAATTGAAATGGATGTAAAATTTCCGCTAACATTCTCACATTTTTTTATGAATCTTCATTGGTCCTGATGTATATAAAATTGATTGTTTTTGAACTGATGTTGCTATTCCGTCAATTATTATACTATTTTAATGGATTCTCCGATGATACGTAGCCAATACGTACCTTTAATATTAATAAAATCAGAGACTCAGAAAATGTCAGGAATACGTTATACTAAGACTGTCCCAAAATAGGATAAACTTACTCCATATGTCATAAAAATTCTACTCTCTCATGATTTTTATTCAGTTGTAGAATATCTTTCATTAACTCTAAATGAATCTAAAATTTTGCCTGAAAATTAGGAAATATCTATTTTATTGTAAATACATTATTACCATTTTCCTCAAAAATATACGTTTAATAATATGCTATGTATACAATTATTTACTTGTTCGACTCTGTGTAAAAAAAATTTTGAAGCAAATAAAATATCAAATGTTTGATAGATGATATGCGCAGTAGCACGGATGACGTCAGTGCGCATGCACTATAGGTCGTGAAGTGACGTTACGCCAGTAATTTCAATTTCCCGCATCTCACACAATTATTGCGAGAAACTTATTTATAATTAATTTACTTTCAAAATAAAATTTCAATTGTTTAAAAACCTTGGTTACAAACTTGAAACTAGCCCTTAGTTGTGTTCATATAGACGAATACATCGTCAATCACATACATTTCATTTCATATAATATACATAAATATGGTATCATCGTTGAAATATAGGATATATTGTCGTACTATTGTGACGCATCTCTATGTATACGATTTTGTCCTGTAATTAAGCATAGTCGTGTAAGAAAGACCGCCGGGAATAAACAGAGCTGTGACAGACGACGTTCACTTGTCTCCGTTCCAATGATTGCACACACAAACATTCTGGCTCTTTGCCGACCACGCAGGTTTACACGGGCAGCGATGACTGCCAGAAAACGAGGGGCAGTGTTGTCAGTGGCGTATAAACACATGTCAGTGTTGCACTGACACCTGACATTCCACGGATGGCACGACAGCACTGCCTCAGTTTTCTTGGAGAGTGTCAGCAGTGTGTCAGTCATGACTGGCGTTCCTCCTCCACTGTCCTAGACGTTGCCCACATAGGAGGCTAGTTAGTGGCAGCTGTGAACAGTGTGGAATAGGTGACTATCGATTGCCCCGTGGTTAACAGTTTGTATTTTGCGTTTTAAACCGCGTTTAGTTTGATATAATGTGCGAGTGGAGTAAGTGGATCTTTATTGTGAATAGTGGCGAGTAGTTTGGTTCTGCAAGCGTTTGGGATAGAGTTCGTATGTTGCTCCTACTCGCCTATAATTTTTTAGGCTAATTTTCCAAAAATAATTATTGTCTACCCTCCAATGGCACAAACTTTAACTGACAAAAAAATAAGCGAAAGAATTATATATATCTATAGACGTACTACTACCATATGAAATAATTTATTTTGTTTTCTTCAATAATTGACATTTTTAGGGGGAATAAAACCACAAGTAATAAAACCCGAGCCAATTAAACACTGAAAACCAGCTGTTTTTACTACTGCATAATTTCTGTAGTAATTATAATACAAATTAATATTACTGAACAACTGTTTTCATTTTTACGTATCTAATGTATAGTAGCGTAATACTGAGTTCGACTTTACTCCTCAATCACAAAGTGATTAGTTTATGTTTATGAAACACGGACATAATCCGTGTGCGAAACCACAAAGGGGAAAAATATTCTACTTGATGTGAACGATATATCGATACTATGCAATATCAACATTCCAACCGGTCGTAATAGCAGAGAAGTAGAAACGTGCATAAGTGTTCACTGTCCGTTCTGTAGTGACGAGGGCAGCACTTGCACAGTGAAGACGTGGGCAGTTGTCTGCCCACAATGTAAACGACAGGCAGTGCTCAGCCTACGCAACTGCGACGAACATCACTGCCCGTGTAAACATACCCTTAGTATCTTTGCAAGAATTACCAAAGCAAGCAACATTATCTCCGTACGTAAGTATTAATTTATAAGACATTTATATAATTATTGTGACAATATGATGAAGCGATTTGATTATTTTATACAAAAGCTAACTAATTCACACCTCGAAACGTTTATTTGCGAGAAATGTAAATGTGAACCGGAGCGTTATTTTACTGAATAACAGAGAAGTACTGACAGTGAAATAAAGCTTATAATTCAGCACGAATACAAATCGTGATACATATTTTGAAAAAAAATTATCTAGGGGTGAGGCTGGCGTAACGTTACTGATACTCTTAAAACCATGTTTTATAATCTCAGGAAGATCTTTTATTACACTTGTATTTACCATCTCTTTGACGTACATCATGACTATGAACAGTACACAATATGTTCCCAATACAATACAAGACTATTGCGAGACGAATGAGACAATCTGATAAATTTTAAGCAATCAAGAAAAATAATTTTTCAGCCTCTTCATTTGTTCGACATGCTTGTCAGAATTTTCAACTTCCATAATTTCTTGGTTCCTTAAAATTTACCAGATGATGTTGTGTACGAACTAATGTTGGTAAAGTTTATATTACATTTGTTCTGACCTATAAACCGATTTACTATTTATTGATTGACTTATCAATTTATATTATCAAGGTCCATGAGCTCATCTTTTGTTATATGAAATAAACCTGGACTAATTTTTGAATAAATCAATAGATAAAGGTTTAAATTGACTGTGTCTCTGTTTCTTGAATTTCTACCACGAACTCTAAAATTTAATTGTTTCAGAAAATCTTTACAGTGAATGTTATCGTTGATTAGTTTGCAAATAGATATTGAATCATTCCAAGTCCGTTGCGACTCCAATGATGGAACTTTCAGTGGAGATGATAAAACTTTAAAATGGCGATCAATGAGCGGATCAGGCAAATGCATCCTAGAACTGAACTGCTCCAGTCTATGTTGCACAGTTTCAATTTTTTTAATAACATTTTTGCTATGTGGTAATTGAGACATGCGTCACTAATCGTTTTAATGTTCTCGGTGATTTAAAATATCTACATCCTCGTACACCAAATTACAGTTTCGGTCCTCAGGCGTAATGTTGAATCACGAAAGAGAATTAGCAAAAAGATCAATTGTAGGTGAATAAACAGACAAATAAAACGATGAAATAAAAACTACGATTTTCTGTAAAGATTGTAACTTTCGACAGGTGTGGATTGTAAGTATTGAAATTACCGCTGGACGACACAAGCGACGTTAAGGAGCAGCCAAAGCTCAAGGCAGGTGAAGTGAAGTCGTCTCTGAGACTATGAGGTAGGGACTGGCTGACATGGTCACAACTTTTGTCCAGAGACTGGGTAGAAAGTTATTTTTAAACGGCGTGAGCAAGATTTTGGGGAGTAGGTCATGAGAGGCCGTAGTGAGTATCCTTTAAGCTAAAATGTAAAAGTTGTCTGTGAAGAACATTGGAGACCTTAATACGACGAAGGTAGAAAAGTAATACTATGACCGGTGTGTGGAAAAAATATAAGTGATTTATAAAAGCAAAGTACAGTAAGCGATTTTGAGAAGACAAAGTTGCCGAAGTGGTTGAAAATTTGCATTGATAAAACACAACGAAATATGGGTTTTGGAGTACAAAATCAAAGACAGTAGCCTTGAGAAAAGTTGAAGAAGGCACAGACAGGGTAATAAAACGTAGACAGTTTGGCGCCGTTCCGGGTTGTCTAAAGTGATTGAGACACTTGGCTGTGACGAGACCTGGTGTTTTCCCTGAAACATCAGTGGTGGATGACTCCTCCCAAACTCTAAAGGTAAATGGTTTTGATTGCATAGACCTACCACCGAATGTAATCAAAAATTGGAATGGTGGGAGGGGGGAATATTACTAACAGACGCAAATTGATTTTGAGACACTAAGAAGTTTGAAATTAAGAGATTGGATGTTGACGATTGGCAATGAACATGTGAATTATGATGGATGGTGAGAGACTTAAAGCGCGATTAATAGATAGAGTGAGAGAGAGGGAGCAGTAACAAAGTGCAGGGCAGAGAGTCAGTTTAGATCTGCCAAGTGGTCTTGAATTTGATGAACCACTGTGAAATGCTCTTTATCGTGGCGGCATATAAGAAGATTAATGAGGAAACTGTTCGTTTCACAACAAGGAAGTCGGGAGGTAAATGTGACCGGTACGAGATCTGAGGACGAGCGGCGAGTTGCAGGCAAAGGAGGATACGGAATTTACTGTGTTTGTAACCTTTCCCTCCGTTTTCCTCGCACTGCCAATTACTAGTAGGGTTTTTGTTTTTAAAACTGCTGCTATGAGAAGGCCCTCGAATAGATCTCATGTGTCTAAATGGTAGTTTGTAAGAAATTAAATGTGTGTAAATGTTGTATAAAGTATATTAATCATAAAAAGGTCAGCTTTGTAAATTAAATTTTCATTAAATTATTGTATATTGTCAATTAATAAATTGAAGTTAATTTATTTCAAGCTATACATATATTTTATTTAGAAACAATATATTCTAACATATTCATTTCAAACTACTTTCTGGGCGATCAGATGAGACAAAATTATATATAAATTGTGCCATTCTAGCTTCCGCAGTAATTTATCCTGAGAGAAAGGTTCATGAAGAAGGTTAATATTTCTTTCCTAAATTTGAATTATATATTTTTTTGTTTTACATTGCAAATTAATTTTGTCATATTATGACAATTGCTCATTAGAGGGGGTTACAGTTATTAAAGTCAATTTTTCGAATGTTTGATTTTAGAACACCAGTATTTTTGATGGCTGTTAATTCAATGGGCTTCATTCCGCTGAATGACATCGTGTGAAAGCTGGTTCGGCTTCGACGTCAGCAGGTAGCAAATGGTGTGGGCGGAGGAGGAAGGGGGAACTGCTAAGTGTAATGGAACGGAAGTTTCCACCGAGCTGACGCAATCGCTACTGAACGTTTCAACAGCAAATATCCCACCTGAAGTGTCATAGAAAAACAGGATTATTAACGGGAATGAGATTTACGACCGTTGCTCCGTGTTTCCGGCAGCAAACCAAACAACACGCGCAGAAGCCAGCCAAGAGCAAGCAGACTTAGTCTCCTTTTCCCTCGACGGAATGGCCGCAGGCTTTGTTTACGTAGCCACGAACGTCTCTCATCGTACTCCAGTCCATTTATGACTAAAACTCCAAGGACGGATCTGTATCTGCAAAGGTACAGCTGTTAAAACTTGTGCGCAAGATCTCGCAAAATGTCAAGGTCGAAGCCCGGCATGGCGCGATGGCAGCGCATCCTCTTAGCCAAAGAAGCGAACCTGGCGCAGTGTCATCCAGCGGCGATTTGTAGTACTACAATCGGAAAGCACAGACGATCAGATGCATCGGAGGGGCCGTGCTCAGAGAGGTTTATTTATATATTTTCTTACAAATAAATAAAAAGACGGTTAAAAAGTCACCATTAAATATATCAACATTTATTCACAAAAGCCTCATGCTTAAAATTTAGCAATACATCCAATTTACTCCTCGACTCCCTCAGCCGAAAAGTTTATTGAATTTACATGTGAATAATTTTGTGCCGCGCTGGACCATCTCCAGCGACAGTTACGGCTGAAATGATAATGATGTCAATAAATATATTTATAGTAAAATTTAAAGTCAGAAAAGTTTGTTGTATATATTTCTTTAATCTTATTTCAGAGCATTTCGGTTAGCGTTTATCTCTCTGTATTACTTAATACTACATGATAAAATATACCAATTAACTTTTTACCTACGTATAAATAGGGAGTCAGAAGAAGACTTGGACATCATAATAAAGGGCATGAACGTGGTCCTAGAGAAATATTTCAATATGAGTGCACAACTAAGGTAATGGAGTGCAGTATGGGAAACAGTGGAATAACATAGGGATATTTTGACGGAAGTTAAGGAATTCTACTACTTGGATAGCATAATAACTTGAGTAGGACAGCACAGGCAAGGAAGGATTTTGCGAAAAAAGAGAAATTTACTTACGGGTAATATAAGTGTGAAAATTAGAAAATCATTGCTAAAAAAGTTCGTATGGATTGTGGCGTTATATGGGTGCGAAACGTGGACGACGATGGGAGTTGCAGAAAGGAAAAGAATAGAAGCCTTTGAAAACAATATGGAGGACGTTGACCAAGTGAAGGGATAGATTAATAGGTCACGTTTTAAGACATGAGGGTTTAATAAAAATAGCATTAGAGGGAAGTGTGTGGGATAAGAACAGAAGAGGGAGGCCAAGAATGGAATCGCTAAGCAGATTCAGGAGGATGTGGCAGTTGTGCGGAAAGGAGAAGGCTTGCGCAAGATAGGTTAGCATGGAGGGTTGAATCAGACTAGTCTTAGGACTGAATACCACAACAACATGTGTAAATAAATTTAATGTGCTATATAATCTCCGTCGACGGCTGGCCGTCACTGGGAATGTCTTCCTAACCTTCTGATGAAGGGGGCGGAGCCTCCGAAAATTTAAAAACTTCCATCCCAACATGGTATTTGCCATCTGGGAACATCAGGTAAGTATCCAACAATATATATATATATAAATCCCAAATTACTGAAAGCTGCAGAATAGACGGCGATTAGTTGAGGAGGAATAAGTCAAACATCCTGCTATTAAACGGCTGGAGAAATCTTTGCCTCTCCATTCACCCCGGGTAAATTTTTGTGGGCCGCTAGAAGACGTGGCTTCATTCATGTGAGCTTCTAATTATGGTTGCTCTCGGCAATGACCGGCGCCTATTTGTACGTCGTCCTTACGTAAGGAGACGCACGTGCGTCGCGGCGCCTTGCGCAATGCATTCCTGCCTTCGCGGCGCCCACGCGATTCCTCTCTTAGCCCGTCTTCACGGCCCTTTATGCTTTCTAATCACGTAATCCGCAACAGTTATATGGACATAGTATTGTACCTTATGCAGTCGGTGTTTAAATTTCCCTTGCCCTGTCCTCAGCTTGTTTCTCCCTGCAAGCCATCTAGCAGGTGGACTCTTCTCTTCTCTCGTGAGGAGAGCACCGAGGCTTGCAGAAACGTTGTTTGTTTCAGGACGTCTTCGGTAGTCCGTATATATTCTTCTATTATTGTAAGCAACATAAAGTAACTCTATTGGAAACAGTCTTCTTTGATTCCTCAATTTATTTTCCCTGACCGCTGGTCTAAATCCTCGGCAGCGAACTGCATCAACAGTCCTTCCTTCCCCCTTGTCACCAGTCGCACCGAGCTGCACAACATGATGAGCCCCTAGAAGCGTTTGTCGAATAAACGGAAAGAAAGGGAACTACGAAAGGTGCAATCTGATCTGAAAAAAAAAATTACGTAAATGACCTGGTTTTTAACACGACAAAAAAACCTTCAATTATGGTTGCACTGGTCGAGGACAAACGTCTTTCCGCTGTTGGTAGCCCTGGCTTACGTCACATAAGTCGGGACGAAAATAAAAGGAAACAATGAGGAGTGATGCCAAAAACATCATCATCCTCGAGAAAAATAAAATAAAGGAGCGCCACTGAAGTGAGTGGGTCACCGCAACCAACCTGAAGAAACCTCGGTCGGTCTCCGGTATCACTCCCCCCCCCCCCTCATCAGATTATAACAAACATAATGTTGCATTGTCTTTAGGTGAAACACCATAGCCCGGGGCCCTAGTTAACCCTTGGCTACCTTGTCTACCTTCCGCACCCCCCCTTTTCAATTCCCTTACTATGCTATTAAAGGGGAGTTGCCTGATTCAGGATCACCCTCATGTAGCCTGTTAACCCAAAAAAACTCTATAAACGAGATTAACAAATTACATTATATTTATTTTCCAATATTATTTAGAACAACCCCTATAAAAATATTTTATTTTAAACGAATTGGAACCGCCTTCGTTATCAGTATATTTATTTCCAATTTAAAATTTGATGCTTTTCGTCTCCGTTTTTGAGACAACATCAGGCACAAAATTTAGCAATTCTTGGTCTTCAAAAGAGTAATGGAGTGAAGACAATCAATTGCTAAATTTAATGCCAGAGGAAGTCTCAAATACGGAGACGAATTGTTGCCAACTTTAACTCGGAATTAAATATACTGACAACAAAGACTGTTTCAATTCATTTAAGTATATAATTGTCAGATTAACTCTTACTTTCTATTTATTTTACTGACAATGGGACTCGAATTTTTTTAAAGATATTATTTTAGTAGTTTCTGTATTATACAATTAATGGATCTGAGTTCTCGTACGACGTGTTGTGCTCGGGATTCCAGTTGACATCTCGTTCAGACAGAAGCCACCATTAACTTGAAACGGTCACTCCAAAGGAACTTTTACTTCCTTCAAATCAAGTTCATCGCTGTTCGTGTCTGGTTCTCGGTATTATTTCTTAAATACATTCCTCCAGCTTCTCCTCCCAGGCGCATCTTCGTATTTCATGATAATTTGTCAAAGCAATCATCTTCTCCGCTAATGGCGGACATGATCACTCTGGTTTTGAAACTTTTCGGCAAGTATGAATGAGCGTTGCTCATGATAAATACGCCCATTAACAGACAAGCAGTGAAAAGAGAACAATAATGAAATAATTAGCTTAGGTTGATGAACGTTGTTGTCGTCTGAGTGACGTTTCCCTGACCACCCGCGTTTTACGTCACGTTGTCAAAAGAAGGACCCTTTCTCCAAGGGGGTGAAGCCTGCCCTGACACAGGGAGATACAGACTTCAAGAAGGAGATTTCGCTATCTTCCGCCCGAAGGCGCTGTCCATCGCAAAGAAACAGACAGGAATTATATTACTGAAAAACAGTACTTTTTTTATAAATAATAAAAAAATTGTAAACAATTTTATGTGTGGTTTCGTGTGATTGTAACGGTCAGACACATCTGCTCGGACTTTAAGCGGTGCGGAGTCAAAAGAAATGAGACAGCATTTGAGCCAGGGGCAATAAAACCCAGAATCCACGTCACGCATGGGGTGTTTCCCAAATTTGGAGAGATTTGGCGGCATCTTCTGATGTATTTCCCCAAGTGTAACCATAAATGTTATTGGTGAATATCCATCCCTGCCACCTTGGTGATAAAAATTAAAGAAGTGAGGAGGAGATTTTAAGACAGATTTGGTAGTTCAAGAGGAGGAGGATAACAAGAAAATTGTCCTGAACCAGAGACAAATAGCGGCGGCGACTCTGAGAAGGATATTGCTACGAGGAAGGAGCTGGAATATTCACTAAGTTGACACGGTAAATTACACTTGAACCCTTTTTGCTGATTCCTGTATTGCCAGGTCAGAGTAGATTTTGCATGGTTATCTTCCGATCTAGGAGAAGGCCCATAAGAAACGAACCCGAGTGTAGAGTTAGAAAATTGTTAGTTTTAAGAATTTAATGTGTATTTTTTATGTAAATATTAGTAGTTTTAATTAAGAAAGAATTTCCGCCATACAGATCAAAAATAGCAACATTGTAAGATTAGTTAAATTTTATTTGGCCAAGTAAATTTTTTTCTTATTTTTATTACAAAATCTTATTATTAATATATTAAATCCCACTTAAATAATTATTATCACCCCTATTGATTTCATGATATATACTTATAAAATAAAATGTAAAAGAACAAACCATTATTCATAAGGTTCTCACAATATTCCAGTTAAGACTATTAATGTCTATGATACTGTCTAATAGTTTCCTTTAATATTTAGTTTCCTGTCTCAATCATTGTAAATGCAATGCCTGAGCTTTATTAATCTCATTATTAATTCTATACTCATAGAAGTAAGTACAAATTGATGTATATAAATGAATCGCCGAAATGTATGTACGCGCATAACTTCCGAAGGACTACACCAAATTGAACAATTATTTTTTTGTTGTTCTTGTATTCGTTATTGTCAGGACAAGGTTTGTATAAAAGAAAATATTTTTAAAAAATCGTACGGGAAACTTTTTAAAATCGCATAATACGAAAAGAGAGTGGTGAGACAGAAGACAGTGGGGAGATCTTCAATATATCAGCAAAACATTGACAGATGGACGTTCAGTTGTTCAGCCATCAGCTGATAACTTCCTCGCTTTTGATCAATTCACAACGTCAAAGGAAGAATTAATAGCGAAAGTGATCCCAAATATTGGTGCAAATTACAAAAACCATGCTTGGTTGAGCGAAAGAGCCATTTTAGCAGCAAAAAATAAGGAAGTAAATGATATTGATATAAAAATTAAGAGTCAAATTGATGGACAAATGCATTAATTTACCGATCCAAATGAAGTGGTCAATTTTCCAACTAAATTCCTAAATTCATTTGATTTTCCAGGATTCCCGCCGCACAGCTGAAGGTTGGCTCAGTGAGTATCATGCTACGTAATCTGAATCAGCCAAAAATTGTGCAACGGAACAAGACTCGCTGTTGAATAAATTTTGATTGAAGCTACTACAATCATAGGAAAGTTCAAAGGCGAGGATACCACTAATGCCAACCGACTTCCCTTTTGAATTTAAGGGTATCCAGTTTCCAGTGCACCTTGCATTCGCAATGACAACTGATAAATTAATGGTTACAAAAATATGGAATAAACCTTTAATTGCCGTGTTTTCCGCATGCTCGAGAGTCGGCAAACCATCGGCGCTATTTGTTTTCTCTCCGGAAGGAAAAACGAAACATCACAAGGCATTATAATAAAGTATGGTCTAATTATTTAATTTTAATTTTATTTAGTCATTATTATTTCTTTTGCGCAAAAATAAGAACGTTACAATTCAATTGAAACAGGTTCGGAGCAATGACGTCACGCATTTTATTATGCTGCGTATATACGTCTTTACCTCCAACTCACGTGGTCCAGCGTGATGACGTCACAGACAATTATTTTTCCATAACAGTGACAAACATTTTGAGTTTGTAATATTTCCTCTCCTCTAATGATCCCCGGAAATTATTCAAATAACCATTAGAGGATGAAATGATGTAAAAAAATATAGTATCATCACCTCCTCCTTAGTATGATTTTGTCGATAGCAAACTCTCAGAAATGTAGACGACACATTCTCTACTTTTAAATAGTTTAAAATCAATTCGTTACTGAAATATGCATAATTTCCTAAGAGGGGCTCTTTTACACTTAGTAACGGACTGTATGTAGCTTTTCCGTCGTTTGGTAAATAATTCACTCTTATCAAGCAGTTATTGTTATGATTCCTGCCATCGATTATTAATAGCTAACCAACGATAAAACTGTACAATCCCAATAAGCTCAAGCAGAAACGAAGGGGTCGTTAATTCTGCTTGTTGTGATAACTGTTGTTTGTTGGAGATGAGGGGCGCCTTACTGAGATCTGTACTTTCCAATTGTCCGGTAAAGAACAGTGACCGCATTGTTGCCATATATATAGTATGTGATAAACAAATCTGACGCGTGTTATCGATCCACACGCCCATCATCCAAACAAAACACAGTCCTGTAATGTCATGTCCTACTTCAAGAAGAGAAGCAATTATCCTTGGATAGTTTTCAAGTCCGGGATGACCCACATAAATAGATTCGTCGGAAACATAACAGAATTCTTAACATTTCAATGTATATTATTCCACGTATGTTGGGTAATCCTCACACCGGAACAGTTTAATTCCTCTCGCGTGTATTTCAAGGGGAAAAGACGGCCCGCTGAGTTTACATCATTATTTTCACTTATATATTTGGTAAATTTCCCGAGAAGAGAAGTTCATTTCGTTCCTTTAATAAATACGACAGGTTCATTTGCGGCGTAAGATTATCTTTGTCCTTCGCGAACTTACTCTTTGGTTATTAAAGGATTTATTTATTGTACACGTGCAAATAATATGAATATCTCTGAAAATGAACGCAACTACAAACAGGAATAATGCAATTCGTATGAATCGTAACAGTCGCCAATGATTCGTGAATTTCCGACGGTATATATGAGACTCGATACAACGATGATACCATAAATACTTATAACATATCATAATAATCATATTCCGTGGATCCTTCAGTGGAGCTATGCTTAGAGGATATGGATCGAGTCAAATAGTTTTGTGATACGGTAATTTAATTAACTGACGATATTTCAAATTTTGGAACTGACCGTCTTTTTATGTTCTATACTTTGAAAGATAAAATATAACGAAAGAAACGCATGCTCCCGTGTAAAATATAGTTTAAAAATTAAATAGTGTCCATGGCTACTGGGGGCAACTTTGGTAATTTGTGTTTTAATGAAGTGAAGTATGTAGGCAACAAGCCCGTATGTTACTGAATAAGCCATTTTCCGTCTATAAGGTTATGTTTGCATTATTCCTTTCGAGGTAAAACTACTTTCACGTGACGAGAAGGTAAAAATGTTTTCTCGAAGGCGGTTTAAGAGAGTCCAAGTCGTGGAGAACACAACCGCTATGGGACGGGACGGGATGGGATGGGATTTCTCTCCCCCCTTGATGGGTCGGCATGGCGTGTGTACGTACCTTAGTTTCGAGGTGGAAGCCGACCGAGTACTGGCGACCGACTGAGTCCTTGACGCTGGGCGTCGTAGGGTCACGCGGTCTCCCCAAATAGCGCGTCCCCGACGCACACACGCGTGACGTCACAGGCACTCCCTCCCGCTGACCATGGCCGACGTCCAGATCAGACACCCATCAATGTAGCTAAAACCATCCATCTTCAATAAATACGGCGAACACTTAATTACGAATAATTACAATTCGGAAAGTGTGCTTGTGTTGTGCTGTTCTGATGAAACCCTTCATTGCTAACCTATCTTGTGCAAGCCTTTCCATTTCCACATAACTACCACATCCCACATATTCCCTAATCTGCTTAGCTTATTCCATCCTTACCTCCCTCTAATGCTAATATTACAAGACCCTCATGTATTAAAACGTGGCTGATTAATCTATCCCTTCTCTTGGTCAAAGTCCTCCATATTGCTCGCTCTTCCCCTATTCTGTTTAGAACTTCCACGTTTGTCATTCTATCCACCCATCTCATTTTCAGTATTCTCCTACAGCACCACATTTCCAAGATTTCTACTCACTTTCTGCAACTCCTACCGTTCACGTTTCGCACGCATAGCCACGATTTCCTAATATTCCCATTTTCGATTATCCGTAAGTAAATTCCTCTTTTTCGCGAATGTCTTCCTTGCCTGTCCTTTTCTATTTTAGTTATTATGCTGTCCAAGTAGCAGAATTCCTTAAGTTCCTTCACAATATCCCTTCCCAATCTAACAACCTTTGTTATTCCACTCTTTCCCATACTACACTTCATTAGCTTGTTTTCCCTATATTAAACCTCATATTGAACTCTTCCTCCAGGAACAAGTTCATACCGTTTATTTTGGTTTCCAAGTATTTTTCTGACTCCCCTCATACAACAATGTCATCGGTAAAGCGTAGGGTTTTTTTCTTCTCCTTGAAGTATGATTCCTTTTCCATATTACGTTTAAACTTTCTTCATCGCCCGTTCTATATGTAAACTTAAGTAGCATGGGCGACAGACTGCATCCTTGTCTTACTCCTTTCTTTATAATGTGGTTATCATTTGTTTGGAAAGGGATTTGAGGGCGGGGAGAAGGGATAACAGGCTACATGAGGGTGATCCTCAAACAGGAAACTCCCCTTTAATATCGTAGGAAGAGAATTGAAATGGAGGGATGTGGAAGCTAGAGCAAATGTTAACTTGGGTCCCCCGCCCTGTAAATTTACTATGTTATATTTTGATTAGGGCTCAGCTGGGAAAATAAAGTTAATTAAAATTAATTGCGTTCTAAATATTATAATTTGTTGAATCTTTTACATTTGTTAATAATAAAACTGTTTTAATGTCAAATTGAGATTTATTTAAATATATATTGACTAACCAAAATATTCGTTAATTACTGAAATAAATACATACCCCAGTAATTATAATTTCAACCCAACCAACCTACAACATCCCGTTATTAGTAAAATGACAAACTCGCCCGTTAAGTTTTAATGTGACAGGTTACATCTGTAACAACGAGGCCATCGGTAACTTTACATTAAATATTTATTTTGCACGGTAATGTAGATTTATTTCCTCTTTCTTTATATGATTGTACGTAATGCCTCATACTATTTTTTATTCGGTAGATGGAACAGTTATTAAACATCTAATTAAATCTGAAGAATTCTCCCTAAGTGGTAAGAAGTGAGGTTTTTTTGCCCAGTCGCACCACGTGTCATGTGTCCATTTCAATTTGTGAACGTTGTCTGTGCAATTATCCTCGCGCTTATAAAGACCATCCCTTCCCCTCTGTATTTAATTACCCGCTCGATTCGCCTCCGTTGAGAGCAACGCCATGAACTTGGTTGCATTGGTGAGTCCACACGGAGCGTCGTTGTCTCGCGTCTCTTGAGGGACAGCAAAGCATCTCGTCCACACTCAGCGTCTCGGGAATTCGCCTCCGCAGGTCTCACTCTTCCGCTTCTACTTCTAAGTAAAACAGAAATAAACAAAACCGAAAAATATGGCGGGAACTGAAGCAATTTAGGGCTACTAATGAGCCATGCAATCACCTCCTACATACATTAAAACTGGAAGATGACTGGACTTTACAACTTTCTAAGGACGGCATCCAGTGATTTTGAATCCTTTATAAAACAAATGGATAGGTGCAAAATCAGTAAAACACACACTCATATATTTGATGTCACCATTCGAGAAACTTTCCAACGCCCTCCGGAACCTTTTTCGTCTATGAAGATGATCAGCATAATCTTCCCTGTTGCGACCTTACACTGGACCTTCAGTCTCTCATACAGTCTTTTGCACTGTCTTCCGTTAAATGTTCAGACCATTTGGAATCTATGAGTTGTCAAATTCGTGCTTTATGAAAGAAAAAAATCAGACCTTTTCAGTTTTTTCGCCAAAACGCATGTATAAAATTATTTTGCATATCATAATATGGCATTAAATTCTGCGTAAAATGCGACCATTCTCAAATAACGTAGGTCATTCCGAATGGACACAGTGGGGCTTTAAACTCAGGGCTCTACTATTTTGACGATGACAGTAGTTACCTATATATGTCAGGCATTAATTAACACTGTACCAGAAGGAGCCAATCTGCACCCCAACACGTGTCTCAGACTCGATGCGACCGGAAACTTGCAAGAGTTTAGACGTCGGGAGCTCGAGTCTGACTCTTGGACGTGCGTATTCGAGTCCTGGTGTGGACGAGAACAATCTCTCCGATTTTCTCTTCGCTGAGCAATGTTTGTGCCAGACATGGGTGTTGGTGTTGCTGGTGATGCCGCCGTCGGGCCTGTGCCGCCTCCAACCTCCGCCGTCCGTCAGCCCCGCGTCGCCCTCCGCCGTGACCTTCGTAGCGTCGCGCTGGGTGACGACGGTGCACGTAACGACGCCCAAGTGGCGGCCGCCTCCAAACGCGGTCCTGAGCGTCGCGACGCCACCCTTCGTCGCGGCTTTGTCGTGCGACGATCAAAGCGCCGCTCTGGTAGTGGTGACGGACGTGGCGCCAAGACGCCGCCCCTCTGCCGCTTCCTGCTGGCGCCGCGTGTTCGTGGTGCTGGGCGACGACCTCCTCACGTGGAGCGGTGCTGACCTCGTGGCCGTGCGCAAGGACCAACGGGGAAGGACTGTCCAGGTGTCCACCTTCCACTGGCCACCCTACGTCGGCACCGCGATGCCGCAGACGGCGCTCACGCATGGCCTCGAGGTCCTTGGCCGTCTATATTCCCCCCACCCTCCTTTCCCCTCACCCAATGACGTCATTGACGATGCCGGTTCCAGGTGCAGATCCTGAAGACGCTGTCGGAGAGGCTCAACTTCCAGGCTCGAGTGACCGTGTACGCCAAGGCGTCGTGGGACACGCTGCTGAGGGACACGGAGACGGGCGACGCCGAGTTGGCCTTCTCCGGTTGGGGACACTTCGGAGACTGGTCCTCCGTGGATGCGGTCCTCACGACGCCCTACATGCGGGCGTCGCTCACTTGGTACCTTCTCTTCCACTATGTGCTGCATCACTTTTACGAGAATACCTATATTACAACAATGTTCTGCAGCAATAGCTCAAATCCACTGTCGCTTGCTATTTAATGAATCTCTCTCCACAAAACCTCTTTCCATTTCACCTCTACATTTACCTCATCCCGTTTCTAATAGCCAATCAGCTTTTTTTTAAAATAACTTCCATAGAATTTCAGCCAGTAGGAAGTTTCTAGCCACCAAATGCGCGGTTCTCTTTAATTACAGTAGATATTATTTCAAAACTACGGACTGACGATACTTCGTAGGCATCAGATTCTCTCGCATAAATTTAATTTACCGCACATTTAATACTTGCTAGATAAGGAAAACTATGTAATAGTCGAGACATTACTCTTTTGCCCAATAGCATAGGTATGAAGTTTTGAAGTCGGACGATTTTTTAAACACCACATTGCCGTTGGCATTGCGCTTCATAGTCGATACTTGGCCATTGTACCGTTGTGCTCCATATAGATGAGCCATACAATAGGCAGAAGGCAATGTCAAGATATTTGGTATATGTCTGACTCGTCTTCAAGTGAATGAGCTCTTATTTCAGTTTACGTCCCTCGTTGTTGTCGTGCAGGTACGTGTCCTCCGGAGGCCCTGTGGCACGCTGGCGCACGTTGCTGTTGCCCTTCACGACGCCATTGTGGCTGCTGGTGCTGCTGAGCACCGCCGGCGTCGCAGTCACGGCGTGGCTGCTGCAGCGCCCTCGTTCCCGCTCGTCGGCGTCGCTAGCAGCACTGCACGCGTGGGCGACGCTGCTGGGCGTCGGAGTCACTCCGGCCCCGCGTCGGGTCGCCCCAAGGTTGTTGCTGGCGCTTCACCTGCTGGCGTCGCTGCAGCTGTACACGGTGTACCAGGCCGCCGTCGTGGCGCTGTTCCGAAACCCTCCGATAGACGCCGGCGTCGCCAGTCTCGACGACGCTGAGGCGGCGGGCTTAGCTCTCGGGGCGTCGGACTTCATGAGAAAGGCGCTCACGGTGGCGGAGAGGAACCGATTCCACGGGCGGCACGTTCTTTGTGAAGACATGGATCCGTGTTTGCGTCGCGCCGCCCTCGACGGCGACGTGGCGCTGCTGTGCACCAGCACCTACGCAGACTACGCCGTCGCCGCCAGCTTCACGACCCCCGGGGGGCGACCTCGCGTGAGACGCCTTCACGGTGACGACGCAGTCATGTCCTACGACATCGTGGCGCTGGTGTCGCGGCACAGCGCGCTGCTGCCGCACGTGGACGACGCCGTGGGCGCCATGCTCAGCGCCGGTCTCGTGGCCAAGTGGTGGCGCGACCTCACCACGGCGACGTCGGGCGCCGCCTCCGTCGACGACCAGCCTCCGCTGCGGAAGCTCACTGTACTCCATCTGGAGCCGGCCTTCGCCGTGCTTTTCGTGGGCGTCACCGTCGCGAGCGCCGTTTTCCTCATAGAGTTCCTCAAGGGGCGGCGGCGCGTTATCTCGTCAAAGATTTTGTAACCACATTTCCGTACTGACAATGAGCGAAGTTAATTATTATTGTAAAGGTATCCCCTCTTCAATTTAGCATGCTCCAATCACATTATTTACAACTAAAATTCGTATATTGTAATGCTTGAGATAATTAAAGTCAGGTCACTTAACAGACAAGGTCACTCTTCTCAATACTTTCCCAAAAAACGCTTCAAAACTCATTCTAAACTACTCAGAGTGTCCTGGTCTCCTAACTCACTTGGTATTTTATTATTAATTTGACTCCTGTCCCCTTCCACACACATATTTATGATGCACCCGTGGCAGATGCAAGGGCTGGGGAAGGGAGGAAGGTAAAGTTCCATCCCCCCGCCCCTGCCCCAACAAAACCAATGCATTTTCTTAAAAATTATGAGGGACAATTGATACCATCAAAAGAAGAACTTTTTTGTGATTAACTTGTTAGTTTCATTACAAGTCGTAACTGAAAATTAAGTTACCCATTAGGGTAACTAATTCAATCAATTTACATGCAGCGTATCGCTTCTTCGTAGAAGACAAAAATATATATAAATGTACCATAATGTTGGTCATAGTTCATTCACATAATCCCTTTATTATACAAATTGTCAAATGTTACTGTAATTATAATTACTTTCACTGTAACTAAAGAAGAAACATTTCTTCAAAGTGTCAGGATCAAATCACAATACAGAATTATCTAGATTTCTTGTTAAAAATTGGTTCAGTTATACCAAACAAAATTAGTGGAAGACATCATGATATTCTACAATTTGACAAAATTACAAGCTCTAACAAAGATAAAAAATTGAAAAGTTGACACTGCAGGTAAAGCAACTATTCCAAATTACACCTTTGTGTAATTGTTAACTCATTGGACTTCTTTGCTTAGCACATATCACAACAACACACAACTTCATACAAGTCATTAAAAAAGCCAATCAATCTGGTAAAAGTGATGTTACAAAATAGTTTTTAACATAATTTCCTTCAGAAATGGATTTCTTCAGATTAAATTAAATATGTCCAGATCAGTTTGAATAAAAACCAAATAGACAAACTTTGACAAGGTCTCATCAAAAGATTTGGCAACATCCTGGAAGACACCAAGAACATCCATCTTTTAAATTAAAAGGTGAAATCAATCTTTAGCAAGTACAAAAGAATCTGCCATATTCTCCTCCTTCTAAACCCATAAACACCCTACCTGTGACTCTAAAACTTTGCAACCATAGACATTTACCCTACAATTTATAACTTTTCAAGATTTTCAGTACCTTACCAGTTAAAAATTCAAGGAATGAAAGAACTTTTTCAAAGCTACGACTTATTAAAATTAGGTTGACGAACAATTGACAGATTTTGTGTTAATGTACATTCACCGAGACACCAAAATTAGACTAAAAGATAGTCTATTGATTCTCCAAAATGGGGAATCACACAATCATACTCTCACATAATTCAGATTAAAAACAGACAAACTAAACAACATTAATAAATATTAAGTTCATTTAAATAAAATGTTGTACACAATGTTGATTCTAATCATGTCATAATAATTGTTAAATAAATCTTTATTCAAAAACCATTATTGTAAGTTAAATATATTAAAGTATCAAAATCATATACAGTGAAATAATATAAATTTTACAACACTGCCTTTCATACCCTCCCTAATGGCCCTTTGAACTCGTAAAAACAGATCTCAACATGTACATACTCAGGCATTTTTTTTAAAAAAAAATAACCTCTTGTCTATCAATTCAAAAGTACTTTTATTTTTCACCTATTAATTTATTCCAATCTATTTTATCAAGGTCGTGAACATTGACAGCCCGCAGGAGGTCTGGCATGTCCTGCACCCTCACCAAAACAAGGTAGGGTTTTTTTTCCAACATACATTGACTGCAAAAATAAAAAGAAGTGATGGAATTTCACACATGAAAAGAAACAAGTCAGAATAAAATTAATCATACAAGTACCAAATTGAAAACAGATCTAAACAGAGTGAGGGAGGAGAGCATGTTAGGGTGTGGGGGAGAGGGAGAAAGAGTGGGAGAGGGAGAAAGAGGGGGATAGGGGGATATTGAGAGGGAGGAAGGAGTGGTGATCAAGGTGACGGGGAATGGGGGGAAAAATGAAGGGGGAGATCAAGGGAGAGGGGAAGGAGGGGTGATCGCTGGAGGGGCAAAGGAGGAATGGGGCAGTAGGAGAGGAATGTGGGAGGGATGGGGAATGGGGGCTGTAGGGGGAGGATAGGGATGTGGGAGGGGGTAATCAAGGGAAGGGGATGATCAAGGTGAGGAGAAAGAGGGAGGGGGGAGAGAACAAGGATGATACATAGTGAGAGCAGGCAAGACAGAACCAATTGTATATATAAGCAAAGTGATTTGTATAGAATTAGATAAAAGTATATAAAGTGAAAAGCATTTTAAAAAATTATATCTGGATTAAATTTAAGATTTAAGTGGGTTAAAATTTGTGAACAATTTATTTGCATGGTTAGAATATTTGTCATATGCATTTTTAATATTTGATAACTTCCTTTAATGAGCTAGACACAGTTAATCCGTTAACGAATGCACTTAATTCATTCTGAAGTTAGATTTTTCTTTTCAACCAAATTCAGTGTCTTGCAAAGTTCTGGCCATACTGTGCATATTTTTACTATTAATCTTATTTTATTATGATCTAGGAAGATTTCACTTTGTTTTAATGGACATTTGTACACAATATATATTGTAAATAGCCCCCCCATTGTTTATTAATAAAACTTATAGGAAGTAATCATCCTTTTAAGTTACCTTTGAATGGCCCAATCCATATGTCTAGGTTTGAATCTTCGGATGTATTCAAAATGTAGACGGAAGCCTGGTATGAAGGCTTCTGCAATGGCACCCACAACATGAGAGTGTAAATGACCAACATAGCGTTCAGTCACTTCTTCTAGACTCAGCATCCAAGAATTGTCTTTGGAAAATACATGCAGTCCTAAGTCAGCTGCACAAACAGGAATAGACACATACAAAGAAGGTTTCAGTGTCAGCGGCAAGACATAAGGAGAAAGAGATGTATGGGAAGAGAAACTCACTCCTATACATTTTACAGCACTTATTGATCAATGTAGCATTCTTTCCACCATCACCACATCTGGAAAAACAATAAAATGAAAACACAAGTAATATCACACTAAATCAATTTAGGAATAGGCTTAGAAAACTTAAGTGAGTACTATTTTTTTAGAATCAGTGAAGTGATTGTGACTCCTTTCTTTTCTTTTTCAGATCAAAAGCTACACTTCAAAATTCTTCCTTAGTGTAAGCATTTTGTAATTGTATTTGCGTTTTCTTTGTTTATAAATGCCACCAGGCAAATGCCCAATAGCAGTTAAGTGACTAATAATAATATTAATCCCGCTACATAATGATTTTTAAATTGTTCCACTTTTATCAAAAATAGATCAGCCATCAAATCAAGAAAAACAAAGCACAGTATGCTAAAACATTCCACGATTAGCAGATCAATATGAAGAAAGAACTGTAATGACTTTTGGCTTAAATAGAAAAATTAGATCGTCAAATTTATAAATTGAAAATTGAATTTTACTATTGGAAAGTAAATATATTTAAGGATTCTTTTTAGGGCATTTAATCTTTTGGTAAAAACTAAGTATTACAGAAAAAAAATTGTACAGCTACCATTCATGAGACCACATATTTGTCAGGCCATGACAAAACTTTGACCTCATTTACTTTACCTATCTTCAGCTTTATATTTTATGTCTGAGTGGAATAATGGAGGAGATGGAAACTTTGAAGTCAGGTTGGCCACAGGCTGCAGTACCAGCTCTTCTTTCTGCAACAAGTGAACAAGAATATAAATTTTTTATAGTGGGAAAGAGTTCTGTACAAATCGACTACCAGAAGAAGTTTTAAAATAATAATAGTAATACACAGCCAAGTATGAAACAGTCAAAGGAAGTAGGAAAATACAACAGCTTTAAACTGTTTATCATTTGTGGTGGTTAGAAGGTTAAGAATTGATGCTAAGATTGCAAAGACCACACAGTACTACAGATGTAACTGTAATAAATGGTAAAAAGACAGAATGCTATCAAGGTCTACACATTGTCAAATAAATTTAGAGTAATTACCATAATAGATGTTTGACTCTCTGGAAAAGAATAAAGTATTATGCATATTTCTGTATAAGAGATAAGACTATTATGCTAGTACCTTCTCACCTTTGACATTTTCGACAGTTGCAACGATTTTATTATTAAGGTGAATGGACCACTTGTGATGTTTACTTAATTATAAGATCATATTTGTGAATTGAACAGTGGCAAGACCTGATATTCATAATTGACAAGTTTGAATGTGAGCTTCTGGCCAGCTATCAGCTGAAGATCCTCAGTGCAGTGGAGGAGCCTTGCATGCAGCGCCTGTTGGGGCAGCTTGGCGAACTTTAGCGGCAACCACCGCAGGTCGTCGCAGCTCACTGTCCTGTGGCCGCCCCAGTCCACCAGCGACACCAGAGTTGCATTGTTGGCACTCGCATCCACATAGACAATCCTGACACGACGCCAGGCACCATCTATAAGGCCTGCACAGAACTGCCCTGGCAGCAAAGCTTCATGACTCATAGGCAGCAATACACTTGTAGCCCTGCAAATCACATGAGACCAGAACAAGTGCCAAAGCAAATGAAATGATCTTAAATTATAAGATTTTAATGAAAGGTATCTTCAGAACAAAAATAATTGTACAAATGTAAGCTCACTGCATCTCATTTGTCAGCTTAACAAGGTTCTCCAAGTATGCTTTCCCTAGAAGAATCACCCAGAAGCTTTGAGGTGAATCAACTGCTCCCATAATCACATCCAGATTGGAGCCAGGTATCACACAGTCTGGAAGAACCTCCTTGATAATGTAGAAGTGGTAGTTTACCACACCATCTGGATACTGCAAAAGTACAGGATATTTCACACAAGATATGAACCCTCTATTCTCTAAAAGACGAGATATCTGTGATCAGAAACTCCATAATAACTTTCATACACAAAGAAAATGTGCCAACTGGACAACTAGAAATATTTAGAAATTTACAATAAATAAAAAGACGACCTAAAATTCAAGATTAAATGTATCACTATTTATTCAATAATAAATACTATTTATTCAATAATAAATAGTGATATATTTAATGCTGACTTTTTGGCAGTCTTTTTATTTATTGTAAATTTTAAAGTCAGAAAATTGTTCTTATTAAGCAATATGTTGAACTTTTTGTTCCCTATCAAACTTACGATTAATATTTACAGCTGGACTAGAAACATCAGATATAGAGATTAACAATTTCTTTCCTGTCCATAAACTTGCAAATTGACATCCTCACCAAGAATTACTTTTCTACGCACAGATTAGCAGCACAGTATGGTTTACTGAAATGGATCCCTCTTGTACAAACTATTTCAATGGCAACTAAAACAGAACTTACTAATTCTTTCATATTAAAATCTTTAATATGGTTCCAGTTCATAAACATAAATGTCAGATTTGATTCCTGAATTCTAACACCACCTCAACATCAAGTATGCAATGATCTTTCACTCTCCACTATCATTACCTTCCTTGCTGTGAACTTCAACCGTAATCCTTCTTTCCACATCAAATCCACCATTCTAATAATTGTGAACCTAATAATGTGAATTACTCCCTCCCTTTGAGAAGATTGAATAGAGCTGGAATTTCCCCAATGTACATATCATCCAAACACTTATCTTACATACACTATCCTTATTTCATATTTTGTAACCTTTAAATGTGTGAAAAAATATATTTGTGTCTGTACTAGTAATAGAGAAAAACAGAATCT
Source organism: Eucriotettix oculatus (assembly GCA_034510155.1). Taxonomy (NCBI): domain Eukaryota; kingdom Metazoa; phylum Arthropoda; class Insecta; order Orthoptera; family Tetrigidae; genus Eucriotettix; species Eucriotettix oculatus. Next base: position 88,608,920 of record CM067378.1, on the reverse strand, counting down.
ATGTAATTAACCTCACATTCTTTAAAAATAATCTTCCATCTTCGTATACAGTTTCATCATCATTGCACTGTACAGGAGTGGAATAACCTGACCATTGGCTGAAACAAAACCATAAAAAAAAGTGAACATATAAGTATAGAAAAGTTAAAAGCGATGAAAATATAACAAGCTTGAGGATACTAAAATATTTACCCATAAAGCCTTGTGATTAATGATGCCTACAACATAAATGAAACAAGGGTAAATATAACAATGGCCAAGGTAGAAACCACAAAAAAGTGTGTAACTAACAATAAAATAGAATATAGAACATGTATATTATGAAACTGGTAGAAGTTTTAAAATGTGATGTTAGAGAATAGTTTCTAAAAATTGGATAAAAATAGTAAAAAAAATAGAGGGGTTCAATGCACAGTCAGAATAGAGATCAATTTTAACAAACAATTTTTAAAGAAAAGGAAAACTGGTCATACAAATCCTAAAAATAAATTATTTACTGCACATCAACCTCACAAGAGGAGCCTGGATGGAATTCCAGGTTGTGGAAGTACAATTCTGCTGCAAGATGGCTTGAAAAGGGAAAAAGAAAGAAAAAGCCAAGGATGGGACAAGTTGGAAAAGGAAATTTACAAAGTCCAAGGACCTGCCACTTGGTAATAGCATTTAAATTAGAACCTTCTACATGGTAGTAATTGAAGACTATAAAGAAAACAATCACTTCCACAGTACAATGTTAATTCAAGGAAACATTGTCTATTGTGGATAGTTATAGCACAAATATTCAAATGGACAATTTTACCAGTATAATATTAAACAAATTATTGGCCAAATGAATAGCGACTTACCAGTCCTTTGTGTTCCCCTAAAAATTAGCGTTCGTATCTATGACATTTTAAGAATAAAAATAAACTTTAATCCTTTATAAGAACCATGCTTAGTTACCCATAGTGTGAAATACTAGAAAACTGCAGTGATGTTCACATACAGCAATACTTTAACTCTGATTTTCACAAGGAATAATGAGACGATAAGCATCATCACAATGATCCAACAAAAAATCAAAAATACTATTATTGCCTCCGAAGCTTTTCATCACTGTAAACAGATTCACTTATCACTCTGAAAGACTACTAGCGAAGTGAGAAATAAATATGGTCAAATTGTCACACTCCTATTATTACACAGTAAAAATAAAATTACGATAAAACTTTGATCTTATTTACTTTACCTATCTTCAACTTCTTGTTTTAAGTCTGAGCGGAATAATGGTGGAGATGAAAACTTTGAAATCTGGTTGGCCACAGGTTGCAATACCAGTTCTCCATTCTGCAAAAAGTGAACAAGATGACAGGCTTATATAGGAGAATGAGTTCAGTACATTCAACAGCCAGGAGAGAATGTAAATATTATTTCAGGCTATTCAATTGACAAGTATAAAACAGTCAAAGGAAGGAGGAAAAGACAAGATTTAAAACAGTTCAAAAATGTTTATTTTTGGTGGTGATTAATATGTTTAGAATCATGTTAAGGGTAGTAAGACAAAGCACTCCTACCAACATAACTGTAAATAAATTAACATTTTTCCATAAGGCAAAATGCTATAGAGGTCTACACATTAAGACAAATTTAAAAGTAATTATCAAAAAAAACTTTCTGATCCTCTGGAACAAACTGACAGACTCTGTATAAGACATCAGATTATAATGCCATCCACAGAGTTAAGATCAAAACTTTCAAATGGTTTGAAATGTAGAATTTTTCTTCCTTTAGTTTATTTCATTTTTTTTTCTCCCTTATTAAACTGTTAAGGTGAATGGACAACTTGTAAAGATATCTTTCTTTAATTCAAAAAATATAGCTGAGAACATAACAGTGGCAAGACCTGAAATTTGTAATTGATGAGTTTGAACATGAATTTCTGCCCTGCTACCATCTCCAGTTCCTCGGTGCAGTCGAGGAGCCTTGCATGAAATGCCTGTTGTGGAAGCTTGGCGAACTTTAGCGGCAGCCACCGCAGATCATCACAGCTCACTGTCCTGTGGCCACCCCAGTCCACCAACGACACCAGCGTCTCATTGTTGGTGCCTGCGTCTACATAGACAATCCTGACACGACGCCAGGCACCATCTATAAGGCCTGCACAGAACTGCCCTGGCAGCAAAGCTTCATGACTCATAGGCAGCCATACACTTGCAGCCCTGCAAATCACATCAGACTGTAACAAGTGCTAAAGCAAATGAAATGATAATAAATTAAAAGATTTTAATGAATGGTATCTTTAGAACAAAAACTACAAGTTTATTTGTAAAAAGCTCACTGCATCTCATTTGTCAGCTTAACAAGGTTCTCCAAGTATGCTTCCCCCAGGAGAATCACCCAGAAGCTTTGAGGTGAATCAACTGCTCCAACAATCACATCCAGATTTGTGCCAGGTATCGCACAGTCTGGAAGCACCTCTTTGATAATGTAGTATCGGTAATTCACCACACCTTCTGGATACCGCACTAACCCTGATGCCTACATGTACAGGATATTTCACATGAGATATCAGCCCTTTATTCTCCTGAAGGTAAGAGATCCATAATCTGAAACTCCACAACAGCTTTCATACACACACAAAAAAAAAGCAAAGTACATAGTAAACCATAATGTGCCACCTAGAAATATTTAATGGATTTTTCCATCCATTTAAAAAATAAGATTAACATTTACAGCTAGATAAGAAATAAAATTTAAATATTGGAGGTAATAGCATTCATCACAAACGTACATATATACATTGGTTCATTTGTCCTCACCAAGAATTATTTTTTTAACGTCAGATAAGTAGCAAAGTATTGTTTACTTGAATGGACAACTCCTGTAGCAACTATTTTTAGAATTAAAACTTAATAGATTATTTCCCATGAAAACCTTTAACACAGTTCCAGTTCATAAACAAAATCATTGGATCAGATTTGCTTCCTGAATTCATAAAAACCTTAACCATTACTACCACCTTCCTTGCCACATCAAATCCACCATTCAAATACTTTTGACCCTAATTACATCAAATGCTCCCTCCCTTTGTGAGGATTGAATAGTGCTGAAATCTCCTTACAAACTACCCATCATTAACTGTCCTTTCAGACACCACCATCTTTGGCCTGGACTTAAGTTACTGTAGCAACTTCTATTCCGTAACCAAACACTGATCTTTTGTAACCCTCACATGCATGGAAATATTCATTTGTATAGATAATCTACCAATCTCTTTTCTGTATCCAAACACTTATGATATAGTCACGTTAATTCAGACAACTTTTGTAACCTGCTTAAGAGTGATGGAAAGAAACAGAACTATGTATTTGGCCTCACATTCTCGAAAAACTTCCTTCCTCCATCATATAAAGTTCCATTACTGAAGAGCTCTGCTGAAGTGGAAGTATCTGACCACCGACTGAAAGAGAACCAAAATATAATGAACATATAAGTATAGAAAAGTTCAAAATGATGAAAACATCACAGACTGAGCCCTTAAAAATATTTGTGGAGAACAAAAAAAATGAAATAAAGCCACATATCACAATGGCCAAGGTAGTATTCACAAAAAAATGGGTTTGTATCTATGACCTGGTGCCGGGAAGAGGATATTAAGAAAGAGGGAAAATAAATATCTAAAAGAATTAAAATATGGTGATGTACCAAGAATTTTCTAAAACTGGACAGAAATAGTAAAAAAGAAAGTGGGGTTCAAAGAAAAGTTAAAGAGCCAAGATTAATTTTAACTACAGATTTTAAGGGAAAGGCAAACTAGTCAGACAAATGCTTATAAGAAATGTTTATTGCAAATCAACGTCACAATAGGAGCAAGATTATGGAAGAAGATTTCTGCTGCAATACGATTTGAAGAGAAAAAGGAGAAAAACACCAAGGACAGGGAAAAGTAGAATAGGAAACTTATAAATTCCCTGTCATTAGGCCCAACACTTAGTACTAACAATTAAATTTCTGGAATTGGAACCTCATACCAAGTAGTAAATATAGCAGACTGTCAATTTAATGAAACATTACTTCCATTGAAGATATTTATTGCACAAATATAGACCTTTTGAACTGAATAATATTAAACAAATTTTTGGCCCCATATATGGAAGACTTTCAATAAGAGAAGGGATAGATTAATAAGCCATGTTTAGAGACACGAGGGTCTTGTAAAATTAGCATTTGAGGGAAGTGTGTGGGATCTGATTTTCAGCATTCTCCTTAGCACCACATTTCAAAGGCTTCTATTCTTTTCCTTTCTGCAACTTGTACCATCCATGTTTCACACCCGTGTAACACCAAACTCGATACAAACATTTTTTAGCACTGATTTCCTAATATTCACACTTATATTAACTGTAAGTAAGTTCCTCTTTTTTGAAAAAGCCTTCCTTGCCTATGCCATCCAACTCTTTATGTCTACTATAGTTCTACCCTAGTTATAAAGACTGCCCAAGTAGCAGTCCTCAACTTCCGTCAAAATATCCCTTCCCAATTTAACACCCTTTGTTATTCCACTGTTTGACGTTACCTTGGTTTCCCCTCTATTTATCATCATGTTGAACTCTTTCTCCAGGACCATGTTCATGCAATTTATTTTTGTTTCCAAGCCTTCTTCTAGCTCCCCTAATACTGAAATATCGTCGGCAAAGCGTAGGGTTTTTATTTCTTCTCCTTGCGGTATGATTCTCTTTTCCAAATTCCGTTTTAAGTTTCTTCATATAAATATGAATCTTGCTACTGGGGCAAACCATGCAAAGTGGTCCTGCACTGGTTACCACACCATCTCAGAAAAAAATGAATATTCTGTTGGTGAATTTCCTGATGTTCAAAACTCATTTTGTTTGATTTATATTGTGTCCGGTTCAACGATAGCCTCAGCTTTTGTTGTATCGCGAATGCTCTTTTCCGCGTTTCCAGGTATGTACGTTTTTCAAAATTATTCTGGACTGCGTTGACGTATACTTTTCAAATAAATTGCATCGTGTTCAGGCCTATTAATTGAACTATTTACTTACATAACTAATCTAAATAATTTAAGTGTTTTATTGACATACCCACTTTTCTTACATGCGGAAATTAAATATTTCTTGTAATGTGTAACAATTTATTATACCATATTTGAGTTTAACTCAAAGTTGAAATTCATACTATAGTTTGATACTATAGAGACCTATTATGTGTACAAATTTCAGTTTTTTATCTATATGGCCAACAGAGATATTGCAACTCAAACTTTGGAAAAAATGAAAATTCACGTATTTAAAAGGTTGTCATTTGTAAAAGGTACGTCACTTCCCACTGTTAATTAATACAAACTACACTATTATATGTGAAAGCACAAAAAATATTGACGTTCGCAAAGTGTTTCTACTTAACGAAAATTGAATTTTTCATATTTTGGAATGGACAAATTCGTGTTACACAGAGTACATGAAATAATTATGTTAGGTAAGTAAATTAGAAGTTTATTTTGTAGGTCTGAATGTACTGAACACCGTGTAGCTTATTTGAAAAGGATACGTCAACACATTACTGGATAATTTAGAAATTTGTAAATACCTGCAGACGTGACAAAATACCATGCACACTGCAACAAATGCGGCGGCCATTTTTGAACCGGAGACAATATAAATGAAACAAATTTGAATAGACAAACGGAATATTTATTTTTTTCTGAGAATGTGCGGCAACTTTCTTTTTCTAGACCACTTGGCATGGATTGACCCTACTGTCTGACGTGTTAAAAATATTTACAGCAGTTAGTACAAGGTATAACGTGCGTCCTTACAGTTAAACTTAAAAGGCCAAAATATTGGTATTGCCTCTGAAGGACTTTCAAGCCGTTTACCTGCTTTTCATCGTTTATCCCTCTGAATGACGAAGTGAGAAGTAAGAATGGTCAAATGTTCGCACTCCTGTTGTTACACGGTGAATGGAAATGCCACGTGACTGCCTCAGACAATGGCAGGCCTACGTGAAAGAAAGAATGTTTTATTAACATTTAGGCATTATAGTGATTTGTCTTACATCTATATCATTTACGTATTATACATTTCAGACGTGAAATAATCATATTATCATTGTAGCAAATTTTCCTTCTAATAACCTAAACAATGACTTATGTAGGGTTGGTTACTCGTTTATTGATATTCATTACTTCAAAATAAACACTCAATTTATACAAATAAACACATGGCCAATTCTAAAGAAAGGTGTCCAGTATTATGGCATTTAATCGTAGTGTTAACTTCTACAACAGGAGTCTGAATCATGAATCTGTGTTTTAGAAATAAATTATAATGTAAATAGTCAGCACATACTACTACTACTAATCATCATCATGCGTTGTTATTATGCTACATGACTCATCTAAGTTCGTGTTATATACGTAATTAACCCAAAATCAAATAATTGTAAACAATTATCAGGTGCTTTTAATAATAAATATGAATTATCTGCAATGTAGCACTTGTTGGAAAGTATTAATATATTACAGTAAAATAAACAATAAAAATGTGCACCCAGACACATTCCATAAGCTTGAAGCTTGGCTTCTACACAGGACCTACGAAATATGTGTTCCATAACAAAGTAAACCTTTTCAAGGATAGATGAAAGTTACGGTGAATTGACACTAAAAACTACGGACTAATCGATTCCGATATGTTATTAGAATTAAATATTATTCACAGTTTTTTTACTCCAATTTATCTCTCAATTATAACAGACAAATACATTTTTTGTGATACTTGACTTAATGTTTACATAAAATATAAAAAGACTTGAGAGAACAATGCTACAGTGAACATTCTCTACAAAACATTATTATATATCATTCTGTGATCTTAATATACGAGAATTATGTCTTTTTAATGTGTGGAAGGTCTCATGGCTTGAATCTTGGCTTTTCCTCGTCCTCGAACAGAGTTTTTGCCAGTTGATTTCGATGTCTTGTAACGTCCGTTGAAGACAAATGCCGTCCTCGCATTGTTGACGCAGTGAAGTGTTTCTCACACACAGGGTGAACGAGAAGTCATTTACATTGTTAAATATTGTGTATTGTTGCGATTGTTCACAATTCTGTCGAGGTAATTAAGCTACTTTGGTAACTTCTGTTTTCGTGCACGTCTTCAGAAGACAATTCCAGTTAACCTCGAGAGAAATAAACGCAGGTATGTTTCCTGTCGACGAACACAGACCCTCATCACAGAATCTAAAGACGGAAAATAAAAGTAAATGGATCAAAGCCCATATAACATTTACCCTTAAAAAAGTGGAAATTCCAAAAGTAGAAGCAGTAAAATATCTCTGTCTTCACTTGGACATCAAAGTGAAATGGAGGAAACATCAATAAAAACAAAAAGCAAATGGACTTTTTAATTTGCTTGATTGGACGCAAATCAAAATTATGAATAGAAAAGAAACTTCTCTTATAGCTGTTGTGGTATTTAGTCCTTAGACTGGCCTTAATGCAACTCTCTGTGCTAGCCTATCTTTCGCAAGCCTTTTCATTTCTGCTTAACTATCACATTTTACATCTTCTCTAATCTGCTAAGCGTATTCCATCCTTGTCCTCCCTATTCTATTCTTACCCCACACACTTCCGTCTAATGCTAATTTTACAAGACCCTTATGTCTTAAAACGTGGTCAGCGTCCTCCATATTGTTCGCTGAGTAATCCGTGATAAAACCTATATGGATTTCCGGAGTAGAACTCTAGGGATGTGCAGCCAAGTCTCAACGGCAGATCCTTCGCAAACTTGGAATTTTAACCTTGCCTTGTACGTATATTCTAGAAATTTTAAAATTTGTATGGGGCAACATGAATCTATTTGTTCTAAACCGTTCAAGCCATTTGTACAACACAAGAAATCGCTCTCAGCTCCGTTTTGAAAAACATCGCCTAAGTCGTTGTGAAACAAACATTCACTATTCCGGAATAAATCTATACAATACTCTCCCAGAATAAATAAAAGCTGTAAAGGTTCAAACATTATTTATAAAGAGTTGTAAATCTCTGTTAATGAATGGAGCGTTTTATTCACTGAAAGAGTTCGTAGATAGGAAGGACTAAAATAGTTTGCTGGTGTCCTATCAAATTCTCCTATTATTTTAGAACTATACTCTACTAGAATTTAACTGCTGACTTATTTTCTTTTCGACGGGAACCTACGCACGATCTTTTGCTGTTGCCTCCTCCGTCGACTGAAAATTGAATTTTATCTTTCCTCTTTTTGTCCTTCAATTCTTAATTGTAAAATTTTGCATTTTTCTTGTAATATTATATTTGACGTATCCTATTTCCTCAACAGAGGACTAATGGATTGAATAATGAATCTATAACAAATGCTCCCTGGTATGTATCCCACTTTTGCTTACATACTGACCTGAACATGTCATATATTGAAAGCGTCATCAAAAATAAAATTCTCAAACATCATACTCATACCAATCCACTTTTTAGAATCATTACTACAACCGCTGCACAAGGACAGAAATACAAGCAGCCAAATTATCCTACAGATTGTATATAATCAAAGTATTAATTAAATATTTTTAAAAAATTGTCTGCCATCGCGACAATGGTTCAGTGTTCTCGATGCACCACGTGGCGGAAGGCCAACGACCCGCTGCTGAGGCGTAATTGAAGTGAAACTGTACAGGGAAATGTTTTCGGGCATCCTCAGTGATTAAAAATACGGTTTATCGCAGCTCACGAAATCGTAGTCTTTTTCTTTTTCAGCAAAAGGCAATCAGCAGGAAATGGAGCGCAATCCACGTGTTACGCATTGGACAGGATTAACAGCTAACCATCTGCTTGGACCATATTTCCTTGACGGCCCTGAAAAACCAGCTCACACGTGTGCTTCCAGAATTAACCCATTCAGCTCGGATGACGTAAGTTGGTTACACCTCATTTTGATGTCAGTGCACGTTGAACTGTTTCGTTAGATTGGACGCGGGTCACCATTGCCATGGCCTCCGCGAAGCAAGAAAAAATATGTAAACATTGATTCGAGAGCGACGATGAACTGAAGGAAGGAATTCGCTAGGCATTTGGAAGGATCAACCCTAATGCTGCAGCTGTAAATGAACGGGACGGAAGGGAGGGGGGGTCAATTACTTAAATATTTTAACAAAGTTTACTTGAGAATTAAAAATGGTAATTTATTTATATATTAAAACGCACTTCACTTATTGGTTCCGGCACTATCACATTTCATAGGGTTAAAATAAGTTGTGAAAAATTTTAGTGTTTATTTATTCAAATTAGTTTTAACCTAATAACATTCTCATTTCTATTTTCCTAGATAATACAAAACTTATCCTAAATCCAAATTCACTCTTTACTTTGAATCAGTCTTTTTAAACTCTAACATGAAACTATTTTTAAATACATTTATACTTTTTGTGTCCTCAACGGCTACTGGAAACTCATTGTATAATACTGAACCTTTATTAAAAATAGAATTTTTAGTACTTTTTACATTTAAGTGGCCCATATAAAAATTTTCCCTACCCCTGGAGTAGTGACTACGTTTTTTTTGCCAATTTCGTTTTAACATCATCTCCATGTTTTTAATTCACAGTCAATAATAACGGTTTACGTAAAGACACCTATTTAAAATTGTCCAGATACGGCCTTCCGATTCCCCTTAAAATTAATGTAGAAGAAGAAAAAGTATTCAAATAAATATTTCGATAATCTTAGACGCCTCAGTTACACTTAATCTTCTCGATCAAATGATGAATATTGAAGAACCAACTATGAATTTAATTTAAATAGACTGGTGTTATACATCTGACATCCTCAATTATTTTTGGCTACTTACACGTTCAGGGAATTGATATTCGTCTTTTTTAGTTCCTTACTGAATCCAACGACGAGGACCGATTTCTCAAGAAGGGAAGAACGAAAATGATGGTTCTTATACCTCATTAAGGAGTAAATTCCTTATGTCACCAATATGTATGTACCTGTAGTGAAACCAGAAAAGGGGGAATTACCTGTAGGAAGAACTTCGAATTATACAATGTCGATCCTAAACTTAATCTAAGCTGCAAAACATTGAAGTAAATGAATGTTCTGTTTCATTTTGAAATTATTTTTTGTGATTGATTTCCTTGACTGATAATATTATAAATCTCAAGTATATTTACTTATACATTTAATTACTTTTTGCAGACTGATGTACCTGCTTGAGAATTGCATAAATAGTAATTCGATCGAGTTGAATTTTCTCATAAAGACCACTTCGACGCACATTTCGATAAAGAAAAATTAGTCAACCAAAAGTGAGTAAATATGTTTTTGGTACAATTGAGGTAGTATTTAAGGTTAAGAAACTCGAAAGTAATATGCCTCTTGTAATATTGACGGGGTATCCCTCCAGTGGGAAGACAACGAGAACGTGTCAATTACAAGATTACTTCGAAAGCAAATATAAGAAAAAAGTTCACGTAGTTAGCGAAACTAATGCAGTAACTCTTAAGGGCGAAAGTAAAAACGTCGTTTTTAACAGTAAGTATTCATCTCTTTCGCTTCAGGTTTTTGTTACTTCTACTCCGTTTAATTTCCACCACACAAAACACAATAGATACACAATTATTTGATTTGATAGGCGTAGAAGCATGTTTCTGATGTCTAAATGTTGTAACTTGGTTTCGTTTTGTTGTTTACTGCAGAAGCAGATTTTTCAAGGAAATGCACTATTATTCTTAGTTTAAAGTTTCTGTAATGGTTCAATCTCGGTCTCACCGTAAATATATACAATAAAGTGAATATGAGTCATTGTCTATAAGTGTTGGCAATCTTTTGAAATAACTTCACACAATACTTTATTTTGTTTCTTGTTTTCCAGATTCGTCTAAAGAGAAAGACATTAGAGGGATAATTAAATCCGAAACATTAAGGTAATAAGCAGCATTTCGTTGATTTCAAACTTGAGAAATATTGTACAAGCAGTTTAGGCCATTTTGGTATTCTCTTTACAGATTGGTAGGGAAGGATGATCTGGTGATTGTTGATGCAGGAAATTACATCAAAGGTAAACCCAATCAACTTTTTATCATGAGGAATAATGTTGTTTATATAATACAAGTGCTGTATGTTACATGATAGAAACAAAATTTTAACATTAATCCATTGTCAAATTGGCATAGTGATCATATTTACTTTTGACAAAACATTTGTGGCTGCTTCATAGGATTCCGTTATGAGCTGTACTGTGCTTCCAAGAGCAGTGGCACCACACAGTGCACGATGCAAACCATGACACCTGCAGACTTGGCCTGGCAGTGGAATTGCAGCAGAGAGGAGTCGTACACCAAGGAAGTGTTTGATGCCCTAGTGATGCGATACGAGTCCCCAGACAGCAGGAACCGTTGGGACGCCCCACTATTTTGTGTCAGGCATGAAGATGATCTTCCAATGGATGAAATTTATAATTCCCTCTATGAGAGGAAGGCACCTCCACCAAACACATCCACACAATGTGTTAGTATCCCTTCAATGGTTTAAATATTAGATATTTCAACCCATCCTTACTCTTAGCCTTTGGTATTGTTGGCAGCCCAACTTACTTCTGCCTTTTTAATAGGGTTCATTCCACATTTCTGTATTGTTAATAACATTTCCACACCAAGATTTAATCGCATATTCAATTTTATCAAGGGAAGAAGTTCATGTGGTTAGGAGGTTAACATACTAATTTTGGAGAATCATTAGCATCACTTGTAATTAAAAGCAAAATTATTTTGTTACAGGCACCTTTATCTTCCACAAACTTCCTTCATGAGCTGGACAAGGTCACCCAAGAAATTGTTGGGGTAAGTTTATGACAGTCAGGATGAGGGCACTGGCAAATATTTTGTTACCATTTAGATACTTACTCAATGAGAGATGGCAACTAGCAAGTATGACTTGCTCATTTGTTTTCTTCTAATAGACTAAGAAACATTCAGCATGTTGTCCATAATGAAATATTTTTCCACATCTATTCAGTAACTAGTTCTTTCTCAGGCAGTACTATCCGCTCACAAACTGGGCATCGAGGGTGAAGTACGAATCCCAGGCTTCAAGGACTGCGTGACGGTGCAGGACAGATCAAGTGTATCGGCTCCACAGCTGACGAGGTTGAGGCGGCAGTTCTTAGCCTACACCAAACTCCACCCCACCAATGACATCACAAAAATTGGACCACTATTCATACAATTCCTCAACTCCAGCCTGTGTTAGTTCTGTATCTTTTACAAAATAAAATTATTTTCTTAATTTTATTTATACTATACAGCTGACCAAATAACTCCAACTTTTTGTATAAACAAATCAACAAATATGTTGAACAGATAGATTGTAGTAGAATAAGAACAACAACCAGGCCAGTCTCTGAAAACTCCATTGTTTTTAGAACATTTTAAGTAGCTTTTGACCTTGTGTCTTATTCATCTTTAGCTGAAAGCATCATATGAAGTACCGTCTCTCTGATAAATGAAATTAAGGTATACTATGTTAAGTTATTAATATATATATATAATTAATGGGGAAAGAACAGAGATAGAAAGAAGATGACTTATCTGAGGTTCATAGATGGTAGACACCTTGTGAGGTTTAGAGTACTTGAATTTTCGGAGGCATCGCCCCCTTCATCAGAAAGTTAGGAAGACATTTCCAGTGATCGGCTAGCATACATATGAGAATATATGATTGTATAAAACTATTGTATGTGTAGAATACTTTCTGCTAAAGACAAATATATCACAAGGTTGAAAACTACTTAAAACGTTCTGACCACAACAAAGATGTTTTCTGAGATTGCCCTGGTGGTGGTTATTATGGAAATGTTCCTTACAAGATCTATTTTGTAATGATGCTTACTATGCAGTTTGTATAAAGTGAAATATCCTAGTAGATAGTTCCCGAGGAGAAATGGTTGATTTCCTCAATCATTTGCAGATTCAGCAAGTATCCACTTTATCAACACACAGCATGATGAACACTTTTCTGTTGCTGTATTGAGAATTCCAAGCATCTTAGTTCCAAAATTATGCTTGCTTACCTTGACCTTCTTAGCCACAGTTGACGGGAAACTTATAAACTAGATATATTTGTCAACAGTGTAATAAAACTTTTGAACATCTTTTAGTTTAAAGTGGCAATGCATATTAAATAAGCTACGGCTATCTCCGAATCCACCATTACATACAGGAATTTTGGCGTAATGATTTAGTAAATTGAATTTTTCAACAATGTACTCAAATCAATTCTAATAAAAAATGGCACAGATCTATAAAGCTCATCATTAATTCCAGGGAGGAAGGTAAGTAACACTCCCCATTCTAGGCTGCATTACTACCAGCAGATTCACAACTACCCTCCACTTTGAAGACTGTATTAATATTATAACAATCGTATTCTTCACTGCCTGTTTCTATACAATTTTCAACTGACTGAAAATGTATTTTCTGAGAAATTCCACATTTTTATTTGTGACACTACTGCAAGAACATTGAGGTGGTGTACTCTTGTGGAATTATTGTCACTTGGTCAAAGATAAATTATTTCATTTTATAAACACAAAATTTTCATAAACATATATTGTGTGTATGTGGATATATATATTTACATAACAATCACAAACTCTGAACAAAACTTTTTTCCATTACCAAAGTAGTATAATAGGGTGAATTTATCTTGCAAGAAATGCCATTCCTTCTCACTTGGTTTAAAGATAGGTATGGTCAATTTGTTTAAAAAATAATTCACAATGTTTAAAGTAACATCAATAAGAAATTGTTTAAAATTAACAAACATCCAGGAGTTTCCAAGTCACCAGCACAGAGGGTAAGATATTTAACAAATGTCTATCAGCAGGTCATTTACAATTTTTTAAAAACTGAACAGTGATAATAAGCGAATGACACACGAAGAAATTGGGACAAGTTTCCTCAAGCGTCATGTGCACTTTTCCTCTCTTGCTGGGGTAGATGAGGATGAGAAGATGTACCTACTTAAAATTTACAACAGCTTGCACCGACAGGGAAGTCCGTAGCAAGGCACGAAATTGTCGCCACGTGGGGGGAGACTATTCCTGCAAGTCACCAGGTGTTGAATTGCCATCTTCAGTAGTAACCATAACGGTCCTGAAACATGACCATGTGTAGAGAAATTACATTATGCTTTACCAATGAATTTGTTGGGCACAAAGAAGGGTTAAATCAATTTTTTGATGCTAAATTACTTTCATTTAGAATGAATGGAGAATATATTATAATGATATTGAATAATTGCAAAAACAGAATTTTCCTTTGTCAGAAAATTCTATAATGCTTTGTTCAGTCACAAAGTTCTTGTTTCTTTCCAAGCCCTATAATCAATTGAAATTGTACTACACTATTTTTTTTTGCATGTATTATATGTAAAATGAGCTTACCTGTATGGAGGACATGACCCCATTGGCCAGAGAGCTGAGCTTGCCCGCAACTTTGGTAACACCCTGCCTAACACTCTCCTTCACGTCCTCCAAGTCCGGACCCTGTAACTGGATGGACATTCCTCCGCTACCACCACCGCCTCCTCCTCCTCCAGCATTGCTACGGCCGGCACTGCCATTACCGAAATAGTCTGCTGAGGATATGCTGGAGGAACCTTCAAATCTTGATAGATTGGCTTTGCGTTCCCACTGAAACATGATGGAACACACTTTCTTGTAAACTGTTGAATATTTACCTAGTGTTTGATAGAAAACTCCATCAAAATGTGTGCGAATTAGTATTCCTGAAACTGGTTTGCAGGAAGTTCTCTATTCCTTTTCAAAAAAATTGTAGAGTATTTCATTAGCGTGAGAAATTATGTTGGTGGTTTATGATTTCCTTCAACTAGAGATGATGAGGAGCCCAATAATTTTTAAATCTATCATGAATACCAGATTAATAATGAGAAGAATAGGGGAGTATATGCCAAAAAGGTTTTGACAAAGTGAAAGAAACGGTCAATAATACTTTAGATGTGCAAAGTAATTCCATTTACATATATTGCAAACATTAAATTGAAACTGTCAATAATAAATAAACCTTTCCTTAAATTGCTTGTAAATTTAGATGAATATTCAAACATTTGCTGTAACACTCAACCAAGCCACTCTTTCTCCAACCAAGGACCCCAAACTTTGCACAAGTGTATGTCTATCTACAAACTCGGTGACAGTCACAAATTGATGATGAATGACAAACTATTGTAATTACTTTCCAATGTAATACATTATTAAGTATGCAAATACTAACATTTTATACTAGAAAAGTGTTCTAAAGTAAAGTGTGTTAACTGTTTAATTTACATTCCTATGCGCAAGCCAAGTCCACTTTCCTTACAAATTTTTAGTAAAAAAGTATGGTATGTTATTTGACCAGTTTACCTTAACACGAGTTTTGCTCAATAAAACCATTAATGAACACTTCAACATTTATGCCTATTTTGTTCACAATGTTATTCAAGTTAACATTGAAATGAGAGGTTCCTTACATTATTGTCACCAGACACACCGAAGTACTGGTCTGAGGATATGGCCTTGGCACTGCCAAACTTCTTCTGTGCTTCATCACCGGATGCTTCAACAGCAGAACTGGATTCATTGCGACGGGAAGATGTTCTGTCTTCACTGGAGAAGGATGAGAAGGAGGGCTGTTTGCTCTCTGGCTCCCATGACGACTTGCTGGAGGATCCGTAGCGATCACGGCTGGTGTTGCCTTCCAGAAACATTGACTCCAGATTTCTGTCATTGGAACCACTCTTGTACCTGCAATAAGGAGAACAAAGTCAAACATAGTTTTCTGACTTTGCATTTACAATAAAGAAAAATACTACCAATAAGTCAGTATATAATTTTATTACTATTTAATTAATATAAATACAACATTTTGTCTCCCTTTTGAGACTTAATGCATCCTTCAAATATAACACAAGTACACAGTTGTGCCGAAACACATACATCTTAAGAATCATAATTTATGGCAAATTGTTAAAATTTTAAATGAAGAAAATAAATACTTGTAGAGAACGATGAGTGAAATGTTCTAGATCATGCACTCAAAGTATAAAATGATAAGAGTATTTTGAACAAGATTAACAAACCTCTTTTGTTATAATAGCTGAGCTTTTCTCATTGTCAAAATTTAATCACCACAAGCACTCATTGTTAAGACATAATTTCGGCCGTAACCGTCATGAGGTGTAGTCTGTAACACCAAATTCCTCTCCCATAAATACTTCAATACATTTATTAATCTTTTCGGCAGAGGAAGTCAAGGAACGAAGGCCACTAATTACTAAATTTGTATGTTTTGACCCATGTTTTTACACATGAAAAATTGTAACATAGAACCCACATTTAATCCATTGTAATGTTATGTTTGTAATATGCCTGACGAATCTTAAAAGGGAGACAAAACATTGTATTTATATTAATTAAATAGTAATAAAATCATAATCTGACTTATTGGTCATCTTTTTATTTATTGACAATGTGACGTATTATCCTAATTAACAAACAGTTCTCAGAAACTTGTCCTAGTAACATTAATTTTGTTTTTATGATTTATACTTGTAATGAATAAGCATAGTTGGGGATTCTACAAGGGGTTGATAGATCTTGACAAACTGAAAGTACATTTAAACTCACATTCCAAACACTGAGAAGTCTTCAAAGAAGGAGTCGTCCCTGTCAAAGGCTGATTTGTTGCTACTGCTGCCACCACCAATCTTTGATCTGTTGGGACTCTCTTGCTCAATCATCTTCATGTCACTAAGTACAGAGTGGCTCACACCTCTGAAACAATCAATAATGAGTGTTGTTAGGAAATACTAGGTATAAATTGAGAATTTCCTTTATTAAAAAAATAAAACTAAGAATGTAAGAGCATTATAATTCAAAAATTACGGACATCACATATGTTTGAAGTTTCATTTTATGTGATGCTAAGAAATCATGAATTGAGCATATGGAAAAGTATATATTTAATAGGATGAACACTATGCAAGAGAAAATTACATTTAAAGAAAAAAAAATTGGTGTAAGTCTGTAGTATGAGTTGATCCAATCAAATAATTAAATTAAGTGGAAAATTAATGAATAGTTATATCATATGAAAAACAAAACTGACATTCAGGAATGTTTTAACAGAGTCAAATAAGTGTTAGATAAGAAAAATAGATGTATTAAAACCAGTATTGTAAAAGCTATAGGCTACCTTCACTGCTTGGATAGAAAATAGTACAAGAGTTATTTTAATGTAACATACGTGCGAGATACAAAGCCCATTCCCAGCCTTTCAACTTGTTCCGCCTTCTTGGGATCAACCTGCTTTATTTTTTCCTCTTCTTTCTGTTGCTTCTGAGAAAACTCTTTATATGCTAATCTCAAAGATGCATTCTGAAATACAAAAAGTAGAAAGTTATACAAGGAAAAGATATCTACATATCATATAATTCTCTCTGGGGTTGGAAGAACAAACCTGCTTTTCTGCCTCTTCAGCTTCCTTCTCAGCATTCTGTTTTGCCTCTTCTGCAGCTTCCAACTTCAATTGATCTGCCATAGCAGCCTCTAACTCTATCTCAGCAAAATTTGTCTTGACTTTCTGGGCACCGAGTCCACCTTTCTTGCCGCCCAGCTGGAAGAAATTTAGTTTACTCAATTACCAATTGTCATCAACAAGTCAATTCCTGCAGTCCATACACTGAGGCACTTACCGTGGTACGTTTGGCCTGTGGCCTGCGTACTCCTATGGTCGACTTTCGTTCTTGAGAAGGTGGCTGGTCACTTGACGGTGAGAGAATGGCATCCACGCTAGGGGCTCCTTGCCTCATATTGGCATTGTTGTTAGTCACAGTCGAGATCTAGAATGGTGAAAGTACATTTAAAACCCAATTGTAAAATCTTGAATAACATTGTGAGCATGACAATATTTTAAAGACAAATGGTTGATTCAATATTACATTGTTAATCAATAGGTTACTGATTATATGGAGTCAGTAATGGAAATAAGTTCTATGCTGGAGCAGTAAACAGCCGCAAAGAAGTTGACATGACGTAACGCCTTAAGCCTTTGACATGAATTTATGGGTCATTTTGGTGGAATGAGTCATATAAATTCATTTTAGTCATTTCATCATAAGTAAAGGTCACAATACTGTAAAATTCATAATTTTGTGCAAGGCTTTCTTGAACGCATTTATCTTATACAATAATGTTTTTTTACCAAAATAAAAAAGTGTATGCTTTATTCAATGGTAAAATTAAGAATATTAAAAAATGTATAAAATATTGTTGCCTATATTTGCACTATAAAATAAAAATAGTGGTTGAACTTGCCTTTGAGAACAGATCCTCATTTTCCAGAGAGATTTTGTCTCCAAATGAAGATGGTTGTTCTACTGTGTGCTCCACGAAGAAGTCTTCTTCCTTTGGCTCTTCATTGGGCTGTACCTCAGCAAGTGCCTCTATATGAAGCTATTGCAAAATAAAGTAATTAATTAGGCAAGTGATCAGACACTGATAATAGATGAGTTTCACAAAAGCATTTCCTTTAAGGAACACGTGCATTTCAAAGAAAGGCATGACTCTGAACATGCAATAAATTTGTCATCAACAATCATGAGGTGCAACAACAATATGTAATAAACATGTAGCCACCTTGACAGGGGGAAATGAAAAATAGTGACATAAGAAAGCAGAGCTGTCTGTATGTTAAATTGAGCATTGATTAATATATAAATCTAGCACATCAATAGAGGAGTGGTAAAGGAAATTGTAAAACAATTAGCTCTCATCATTGCTCGTGCCTAGAATCACGATTGCTTCACCGCTCTGTATTTATAAATAGTAATTCATCAGAATATGGAGCTATTCTTCTGTAGGAAGTATCATTTCTAACATTTCTTGCAGTTCAGATATTAACTGATTTGAACATACTCTCATTCGAGGGGCATTCAATTTCACCTTTTGATTGGTATGTCTTTCAACAATTTGACCCTTTTATAACTTTCAGTTAGAAATGAAAATAATGCCCCTGAAGTGCTTGAAACTATAGTTTTCTCAATCATGGTTTGCTAATTCCTGCTTTAACCACTATAATTGTGGTTTTCAAGGTCACATGTACAAGCAGAATGAATTAGCAGACTCTCAGTGATCGGAAGACTGAATTAAGTAGAACTATACACATAATATGTCGGTGTTAGCTATACACACATAGCTCACACCGAAATATATTATATTACTTTCTTGTAACACTCCCCACTTCCTTGTGAGACGAAAATGAGTCACACCTTCCAATGAAGAAGGAAAATCACAACTTACAATCAGTACAACTCTGTTAGGAGTGCACTTAAAGTTATGCAAATGTTAGAGAAAACTATTAACACACCAACAGCACAACCAGATCTTGTTAGGTTAGAACAAGCTTGGTAAAAAATGTACTGTTTACTTACCAACTGTCACATACATTTTTCATATCCATAAGAGAAAGTTTTCCTTTAAAAATTTTCACACTCAAAATGAAAATAATTCAAGTTTATATGCACACAGTAAGAGGGAAAGGTTAGTCAAACCAATGTATTAACTGCCATTGGTAACTTGAAAATTGTCCCCTCAAGATGAACTAAGCAATAAATAAGTCACATAAATTTCAATCATGTGCAACCATAACATTTATATTTAATATTTGTTGATTTAAATTGTCAAAAACAAAGTATGTGTCATGTATGAAGGTGATGTGGAGACTCGACATTTAATGGTGGTCACAATCACATCATAAGGTAAAGAGACCAACACCCCACAATTCATCATACATCACACAAAACTTTTGTTCATATATAAGCTTTCTTTTAACAAAGTTTTTGGTCTTTTCAAAACGTTTCAACATTTTACTGTGCCTTATGGATATGATAAGAACAATTACTATAAGTGAAGCTGCAGCGCTGATGATGCAAGCTTTAAAAATGGTGCTGTAAATCACACCAAAGCGGCTCACCGCTTCTAATCCTGTGGGCATCGCAACGCCCGTCACCTCCGGACGGAAACTGGTGACAATCTGTTTGGAAAACAGACCGCATAGTGAGTATATCTCTGAGCAGGTGGGCAATGCCTCCAAAGCCAGTAACTACAACATTGGCCAAAACTCTACATCCAAAAATTTTGTCCTAAAATTCTACATGATGGGAAAATTTGTATTTATGAGAGTTATGAGTCAGTCATATGAACAAAATACACAGTATGTCAAAATGGGAACATTCATTTAGACAGCAAACTTTAACACTTTCAGAACACACTATGCAGTTTGCTGCCCAGTTACTATTGTAACCCTGCAGATTTAACTACCCATCTGAAGCCCAAAGATGCTGAAGAGCTTTTTTTTTATTTCTTTTTGTAATCACTTTCACTTGACATCCAACTAGTTGTCAAGCTCTATATTCAAAATATTTAGTACATTCAGTCTATGACATTAGAATATGATTTTCTGATCAAATATTCTTTTCTTTTGAAGAACAATTTGATTATTTTTTGGATCTAAACAATTTGCACAAACTGTCAACTATTTCCATATTTTAATGTACCTTCTGGAGTAAAAGTGTTCAGTTAGAAGAAGAAATCCTTTCATTATAAACACAAGTAACAACAAATATAGATCATCATAAAGAGTTAGTTTAACTGACATGAAATAAATGAATTTTCAGATTCTTTATTGACTATAATTTATAATACTGCACCATATTTCATCTCCTTCAGGTATATCTTAACACTATATAAATGGTATTAGGACAATGAATACTCTTAAAACATTGTTAAACTCTATATTAAATTTTAATCATTCAAATTTAATAACCAGTCTGTTAATAATTATTTGAATTAAAATTTTTATAGTGTTAACATCTGCCTCATAGAGTCCCAAAAAGCAGATGAACGTTCCATAGAATTATAAACTATAGTCAATAAAGCTTCTGAAATTTAAGGCAGTACCATTAATTTCATTACAGATGATTATGTTTCTGAAGGAAATTAAGGAAATCTGCAACTAGGGCAACATAATAACTAGGGATGGTAGAAGTATAGTAGAAATAAAGAGTAAGATAGCAAGGAAGGTTTTTTCAAAAATGAGGAATTTACTTATGGTTAATATAAGTATGAATACTAGGAAATCATTACTAAAACTGTTTTTATGGAGTGTGGTATTATATATGAGTGTGAAACATGGATGATAGGAGTTGGAAAAAGGAAAAGAACAAAAGCTTTTAAAAGGTGGTGTTATAGAAGAATGCTGAAAATCAGATGAACAGATAGAGTTGCTAACCAGAAAGTTCTAAGCAGAAAAAGAGAAGAGAGAACAATATGGAGAGCTTTGACCAAGAGAATGGATAGATTAATAGGCCACTTTTAAGACATGAGGGTCTTGTGAAATTAGTATTAGAGGGAAATGTGTGGGGTAAGAACAGAAGAGCAAGGCCAAGAATGGAATCACTAAGCAGATTGAGGATGTGGCAGTTGTGCAGAAAGGAGAAGACTTGCGCAAGATAGGTTAGCGAGCAGAGTCGCATCAGACTGAATACTACAACAATGTTTTTGTGAGGAAATGTGCACCAATCCCATGAATGTTCAACCACAGCATTGTAACAGATTGAAAAAAACTTTGTCCAAAAAATTGAATCATTTGCTAAAACACCACAAAGATGGTTTGCTACAGAAACAACGTAAAATAGAAGAGAATGTGTATCAACTATCTTTGTGGAATTTAAATGTATTCTTATTAATCAAACCAACTGAAAGTATGTTATTGGATAACAGGGAAACTGAAAGAAAGAAATTAAATTTTGGATTGAGAAGATTTTACTTTGAGTCTTACATATTTCAGAGCACAGGATGCTTTTAGTGCATGGGACACAAAATGATTGAAGACCTCAGTAATAATTAGGAGTATAAATCACTATGATGAATAACATTCCAAGGTGACACGATGGCTGGACAATTATTATTAAACAAAATTGTTTTAAATACATTTCATTTCAGCAATGCAACTGTACAGCGAGACTACTGGCTTTGGAAGTCCCACACAACAAAAATTGTAGAAATCATACACTAAATAGAAAACAGAAGTATCCATACACAAACAAAAATGTCACAGTCCAAAGACTTGTACAATTGGCTGTGTGACCTTTCCGATAGCCCATATCTACAGTTATTACTTTATTTACTTGTGTACACACCAAAATTCAAATAAAAATGGGGCGTGTGTAAGAAAAAGCCCTGTGTGGATGAAATACTCCAGGTATTTCAGTTGAGTAAGTTCCTTGCTTTGGTGACAGCCATTCAAATGTGACATTTTCAATAAATTTGATCCACTATCTACACATTGAAAGACTTTGGTCTGTAAAAGAGCAAACATTTTACGGGGTATTTTCTGCATGGACTGAAAATTAAGTACATGTGTATATTTAGAAAGAGACTCCTCCAAGAGTAAGCACAATGGCATGCTTTTCCTTGTTCCTGATGCTTTGTTACTCTTGTTTTGTTAAAATTGCCGAAAGTAAAAAGTGTCAACTGAGAAAGAATTAGAATTTTTTCGAAAATATTTTCATCCATTAACAAGATGTAAAAATAAGAGAGTGTGTCATATACAACAGCATGGCATACAAGAGTAAATACTGCATTTCATATAAAGTTTCTGTGCTGAGACTTGCTGAAGTTAACAGCAACCTTGTATGGGAATTTGTGCCTTCAATTTATATCTGTAACAGATGAAATACTTGACGGGGCAGTAATGATGTGGAACTTACATGAATTGACAAGAAGTTTGGCAAGGCACCGAAAAAAGAGTTAATGTTACCACTAGCTTTTCAACATTTTTAGAAGACTATAAATGTCAGTATTATCAATCAAAATCTACAGGAAGGTTAAAAGGTAACTAGGAACACATCACAACAAAGTCATCTTGTTCTGGTTAGACATGCAGCAGCATTTGCTCACTGCACTTACTGTTTCCAACACACTGGCAAAATTATCAGGTGGAAGCTGAGGCTCTGCTAACCTCCACCTCTCAGAGTTCTGGAGCATTGAATAAAATAAGAAATGATTGTTTAATGAACAAAAGTAACCTTAAATAAAGAAGTAAAAATTTTCCCCTATACAGTACACAATAACAAACTTATTCTTGCTTAACGGTAGTTTAAAACGTCTGCAAATTTTGGAGCCTTTTGGATTTGAATGAGGGGTTGGGGGATTTGGCCTAAACTCTGCGCAACTAAAACCCACATCAAGCCACTGAGGGTTAGCCGCCTCTTTATTCAGGAGAAATACATCCTACATGCCAGAATATATCCTGAAGAAGACTTGAAATTCCAAATTTTGAAATGTATGTTCCTGTCTTGCATAACCACATGAGCTCTCAAGTTAAGAGAAGCCATTTCATCTCTCTCTCTCTCTTTATGTATATATCAAACCATATAGATAAATAGACAAAACTGTAAGGTATGAAATACAATGTAAAAAAAGTAAATAATTAAACAGAGCCAGTATAAACAAGGACCTATACAAGTATTCTATAAATTTCCCAGTAATTTTTTTTTACAGACCTTGGTGCCATGGATACGCATGGCCTGGATAGCAGCTCCATGCAGCTTCTCTCTGTACAGTTGAGCAGCTCGAGAGTTGTACTTCTGCTGTGCATCAGTTGTAGTACAGTTGTGTTGTCGGAAAAAAACGGACTGTAAAAAAGGTTCAATTCAACTAATTTAGCTAAACCAATACATTTTACTTTATACAACCTACTTTTAATTGTAAAAATGCATTTGTAATAATGCTTGGAAAAAAGTATTATTGACTGGAAACAGTAAATTGTGTACATGGAATGTCAACATTTTCAATAAAGACAATGATATACACTACAGATGACACATTCACAAATAGATACAAATGTTCCTTCAAATTAGGCACAATATTCAAAATAAGTATTTATTTTCATCTATATCATTTCTCATTATTTGTATTTATTTATTCAAATATTTATTATTCACCATGACATTTTCCTTTTATTACATGAAAAACTCTGAATACCAGAAACATAAAAATGTATGAGTGGTTTATTAAAACTCATGAAGTTCCAACATTTTCTTTTCAAATGCATAACTTTGGTTTAATTAAGTCTTGATACCTTCTTAAGGCTGTCTTTTAAAGATTTGCAAAGTTCATGACACATACAGCAAGAAACTAAGATTGTTTAATGGACATCTTTATAAATACAAAAAATCTATGTATGTTTCACCACAAATTGATTCCACACATTTGTCAACATAATAGAAAACCATAATTAAATGTGTTACTAACTTATAATTACAACAACATGGCTGTGACATCTTCCAATAATGTAATTTGTTTTCCCTACTAATGGAGATTTGAATTTTTTTAGTAATGTCAACTTGGGTTGTCAGAATACTTCATGATTACATATGTCAAGTGTTGTCAATTATGTTGTGTCATGAATAGTACATGTCACCTCTCCAAAGAAAATGATTTATTCATATTGAACTAGTTTATGTTGTTGACATACAGTGCTCATGTTGTTGTTTATGTAATGTAAGTGAAGCTTGTACAACAAATTATTAGTAATAATGTACTTCTGTAATTGGATAGTTTCTGCACTGACCGCATTGGCATTGCCTCCGAGTTGCATCTGCCTGAGCTGGAGCCACGTCCAGTTGGTGTCGAGCTGTGTGGACCTCACAAAGGTGAGGTGCACGCCCAGGCCTCTGTGCACCGCCGAGCAGTCGATGCAGATGAACACTCCGTACGTCACGCTGGCCCACGTCGGGTTCTTGGCGTTGCAGTCGAAGCATGTCTGTGAAATAGAAAACGTCACTAACCTCTTCACATCCGCTCCAGATTATGCAACGTATATGAATATTGTGCTGACAGGCGCCGATTGCCTTGTGACATTAACACGTCGTTCGTACCTTGTTGGAGGTCGCGGAGCGCAGCCTCTTGAAGACGAGTTGTATGTCGTTCTTGTTGGGACACTGGTCGGTCATCTTTCCCCGCACCTGTCGATGATCCACCAGAGTTCGCTTTCACTTGACCCAGATGACGAGAATGTAACTCCTCTACTCGCAACACGCAACTGAAACGTCAGCCCTCCCGACGTGCACCGCGCGCCACGTGCTTCCACGTTCGCGCTGGAGATGGCTCCACCCGCGTCATCCGATGCGTGGGTGATTCGGAAGGAACCCGCTCTCAGTCCCATTGCAGTCATGGTTATATAATTGGTTTCACGTGGATGTTCTGCATCCTTAATTGATTGTACCGTCGCCTTTTCATTACAAACTTAATTTTCCCGCGTTTTTAGAGTTTGAAGTCGCAGTGCTGATTTTAAAACTGAAATCGTAAGTGCATTTTACGCTGTGAACGCTGCTCATTGCAATCTACCACAATAAACGGTCTTATAGCCGTCCCTCTCCTTTCCATATTTCAGTGAAGCTAAATGTATATGAAAAAGTATGACGATTATTTGGGACTCAATTTGTAAACGTATTTTGAAATTGTCTGTCTTGTGGTTGCTGTCATGTGATTCTACAACTTTTTTACATTAGTAATCGATTCCTACATAACATTGTATCATTACCAATCTCTGTTAAAGTTAATACAGAGGATTTGGGCGGACGGAAAAATGCAATGAACGGAGCGGCACGTTGCCATTTATTTTCTTCCAGGAGACAAAAATTGTAATTTTTCTGTTGTCAGAGATTATGAGTAACATATTACTGAGAATATCAGATCGATATGAACACTTCTCTTGCATTTCTCAACCCATTACATGAATACTTCCAGAATCATTCTATATATGTCCATTCTGTCTTTGGTACCAAGAGAATCATATAATATATACGTGTATGTATGTAAAGAGTTTCTTGTTATTTATTTATTCAAATTGGATTAAAGCTTATTACATATTCTCAATTCTATTTTCCTACATAATACAAAACTTATTATAAATCCAAATTCATTCTTTACATTTAAACTATTCGATTATTTTTAAATACATATATACTTTTGGTGTCCTTGACAGCTTCTGGTAATAATTTTATAATACTAAACCTGTTTTAAAAATAGAATTTTTTGTACTTTTTAAATTTAAGTAGCCCATATCAAAATTTTCCCTACTCCTGGTCTTGTATGTACATCTGAATTTCTTTTTATAAAAATATTGAAATAATCTGGTAAGTGTCCCTTATTTATTTCATGAATAAAAACTAAAACATCATACAGAATTCGGTCCTTAACACTGAACAATTTATTTAGCATATCGTTAATTTTAATCTTTGGTTACCTTGTTAACTAACATCTTAGGTAAAAACATTATCTGTGGATTTGGAAATACGAAAACAATCGCGGAGCTTAACCGTGATAACCTCTTCAAGGCATAGCAACGAATATGAACAAGAGTTTACAGTGAAGTTCGTTACTGAACTAATAAAAACTCAGTTCTTTACCGTCCCCAATCTGTCAGTAGAGCGTTTATACGTATAAATATGTCCAACGCTAACATTTTTATTCCATCAGGGTTCCCTCGAGCTCCTCTCAAGAATGGAATAGGAAGGTATATCAGGCAGCTGCAAAGGATCACAATAAAATTTTGTAAGCACAGTGGCAGCAGCAGGGGCATTAGGTAAAATATTTTTGCATTGCATTATAGTTCTGTTACAAATTGTATGTAGTCAACTAATAAATGTAAGCTTGCAGCAGCGCTTTACAATACAAGATATTGTTGTTTGACAGACAATCAATCGGAACTTTTGTGATGACTTTTATTTGTGTCTACCTTATGAACAAAGTAAATTCAGATTATCTCTGTGGACAGGATTCCCAATTTAATACTAAACATTTTGTTGGGGGATCATTAAATACTTATTTACCCACAATCACAGTCCTTTGTTACACGTGTAACGACTTGCCCAAAGGAAAAGCAAGCAAATTAGTAGAAATGACTCTATGGTCTGTTGGAGAGAGAAAATTATGAAATTTTAAGAGGAAGACAAGTAAGATACCCCACAGACATCATAAGAATGAAGTCACACCATTGCAATCTCCAAAATAAATATTTTAATCTACATGGAATATATCAGTTAAATATTTATCATTGGCTTCATTATACAAGAAGCCTCAATACAACAAATAAACTTAAAGGGGTTATGATGTCAGTATTGTATCCAAAGTTGTCTATGTCTGATTCATGAGGACAATTTTCAATTATGGTGAAAATATCTAGATAATTATTTTTGTGTTTTTTTTCCCACAGGGAGTTCATAGAAACTGATTTGATTGACTTTGCTAGAAACAATCCTGAAACAGTAGTGTATGTAAAACCAAGACGACACAGGGGTCCAGTCCTTGTTGCAGAATACTGTAAGTTAAAATAATGGTTTGCATGTTACCTAGTTCTTTTCTTTAAAGTCAAAATGATTATTTTCAGTGATAATGAAGAGAAGAAATTGTAGATTTTTGTGAGCTGTAAAATTAACATTTTCTTTTATCGAAGACTTGTAAAGCTTTATCAATAACTAATTTTCTATTTCAGTTGTAATGTGATCTCCAGAAAAATGAGTTATATAAGCTCACTCAAAGAAGTAATGTTGGTTCTTTAATTAATTTGTTTCAGTATCTCATTTTACAACCATGAAATTCAATTTGCTGGATTGTATCACAGAATTTTATAAAGGAATATAACCCTTTTATGCTTTCCAGTGAATGGGGAAAGGCACTACCAAAGCATACATAACAACAAATTGGAAGAGATCCGCAAGTTCATGGACCTTATGAGAACTCAGACCAGTGGCAATACGATACGGTACAGGAAGAACTGGCACACAGACAACCCATCCATCCAGGGGCCATGGAACCCTTTTGTCAACAGAAATCCAGGATTGAACTTGGTTGAATTTCCCAATGTAAGTACATCAGTTCAATCTATTATGGGGCACTATTAGTATATGTATATAAGCAAGTAAGAATTATTTGTAAATAAAATGCAAAGAATGGCCAGAAATAGAAGAAATTTTGGCCCTGGATAGTGCAGTTGAAACACAATTTAATTAATAAACTGAAGAGATCCCTAAAGTGACAAAACATTTAAGATTCTTCTATTTCTGCCTTTTGGCCATTCATTGTATTTATGTCTAACAGTACAATGCTTTCAAACAATGTAAATGAACTTCTCGCTCAAAATACAAACGTGCTCAAGGATGCCACATTTGAATTATAGGAAATAGACATTTTAAGGTATACCACAATTGTAAAAGTCTACTATTTACAGTTGAAGTCTTTGGATTGGAACATAATTGAATCTTTTTAATGTCAAGGCCCTGCAAAGTTTTTAGATTTATAATTCAGTGTGGTTGTGAGAGAATGATAATACAACTGGTGCCTGTTTATTTCTGCAGGAGCAGCTGTCCCAGAAGCAGTACCTGCCTCCATCAGCCACAGAGCAGCTCCTTGAACTCTTCAAGAAGCAGAAACTGGAACAAAGTGACTCTGTACTGGAAAAAAAACGTGCAGAGTGAAGACTGTTCTAGGGACATAATTATATGTGCTACATAGTTGTTATGAATATTATAACATTTTATACTTACTGTGTATATCAAGCAATTAATTTTCAATGCTCTTTATGTGAATATAGAATAGCGCCATTGAAACTTATTAAACTTACCTTTGAACAAATTAATTTTTTTCTATTTCCATTGTATTCACCAAAAATTATCTTCATTAGTTAAATGTATAGAATACTTTTTTGATTACACTATTCATTTTAATTAAGCCCTTAAGCTTGTTATGGTGCCGAAGGATGGATCCTTCAGGCAGTGCTCACTAGTGTAGTAACACCATCACTTACAATTTTTCATCATGTTTAATGAAATGAAAGCTGACCTACCCTTTAGTCTAGTGGCTAGCATTGCTGCCTCACAACATAGACGTCCCAGGTTCGAATCCTGGCATAGGGTTGTGTTGTCACTAGGATTAAGACTGCTGGAGAATCGCTACACTGACCACATGTCACGTTTGATGACGGTCCACAGTCAACCTGGTAGGTCGAGGACCTGATTGGTCTGCAGAGCCAATGAAGATTAAAAGGTAAAGGAAGAAAATATACAAAAGAAATATTTCAATTTAAAGAGGATATTTTTATTTTGACGGTACCAACAGGAGTACAACTTCACATACATTGCAGTATAGGCAGATGCAACATTTATGATTTTGTTTGACCTTGATGGTTAATGTATCAAATGTGACACAAAAATTCTTACAATTAAATAACTACACGTGATGACTAAAGTCAGATCATTCTTTTTCAGTTCCTCCACCACTGCACACTTTTCTTTTTGTCACCTTTGAGCAAATTACGTATCTCCATCAGTTTATCGAGATTCTCACTACATTTACGAATGCTTTCGTTATATATGTATCTTTACTTGTAATAATACAATAACATGCGATATATGATTTTACGTCTTAATTAGACTAGAGAGGCAAATAACAACTCAAGTCACTAGCAATAAAAGTTAACACAGAAAATGTGATTCTGAGGTCCCTCGTGACTGCAGTCCCGAAGCATGTAACAACAAATATCTTACGTTTCACATAAAGTTAATTCAGGTGGCCATGAAAGACCAGACTATTTTGCTCAAGAGAGGAATGTATTTCTACCCTTAAATAAGTAATGAGCACAGAACTTTGTGCCCTTGTAACGCTTTTTAAAATCTCTCCAAAAATAGAGTAACTGAGAAAGAAAGTTGGAATCGCTCCTCTGTACCGTACATCATTTAAAAGAGTGCTTCTATAAAATTTAAAAAAGTATCAACAAACCATAATCATAGAATTAGTCACAATAAGAACAACAATCAGGGTAAGATTTAAGTAGCAACTGTTAAAATAATATAAAAGCGTGTCTTTCGAACTAGAATGCAATTATGTACCCTTTAAAGCTAATCACGGCCACAACCTTAACATTCAATAAATATGTCATAACTTTAAAGCTTTGTCAGAATTATTTTCCCAGGCCGTACAAGAAAAAATTAATCCTGTATTCGAGATAGTGTCACTGTTGCCCGAATTCTTACTGCAACTTCTTCTTACTTGGCTTCTTGCTCCTCGGAAGTGTTGCGTAGCCAGAAACCTGTAATGCATACAAATAATTAGCCAACTCCCTCCCTCACACTTCACTGTGTTGTTCTACATTAGTAAGTGATCATATACAGAAAACTCACAAACACTTCCATTAAAGTTAGATAAAAATCTTTACTATTCAAATAGGAACTGTTAAATTTTTGGGGACCACAACTGATGCACTTGTTTATTATAAACTCCCAATTCTATTATAATAAAATAATTAATTTAGGTAGTTGAAACAGAATTATACAAGTGGCACATCAAATATTTTTTTAGCCCAGGTGCCACAACACAAATATCTTCATTCATAGTTTAAGTTTTTGTAAATAATAACCAGAGACTGTCCAATGCTTAAAGTAACCACATTGTCAGCAGACAAGTTCTTTTGTAAGATTCTGTTTCATTCAACCAGAAACAAATCACACTGGTAACCTTTGAGATACCACAAAAAATTTACTGTTAGAACCAAAGTTGCACTAGTGATACACTTGCAGACCTGAGTGAATTATTTCCTTCTTAAAATTGTTCGTCACTGCTAATAAGCAAGGACAAATAACTATGACAAATTGTCTGCACCCAGGAGGAGGCTTCATTATTAACAATTTGAAGGAAAAATTGCCATGTAATACAAAATATTAAACAATAACAGTAAGCCATTCTACCATGCATACATAAACTATCTTTTCATATGAGCCACTTGAACTTCTTTAGTTGTATCCGAATACAATGTACTTTGGTTAGTTTCCCTTAAAGAACATTATAAATAACACAGACCAAGATACACAAACATTTTAAGTGTAAAAAAGTCAACAGCAATGAAATTGCAAATAAAAAAGCTGAAATTAAATTCAAGCAATTAAATTAGTGGGAAACATTATACAATATGTTAGGTAACAAACTTGGGATTCAAAATCAAAGAAAGAAAAGAACCAGATATGATCAACATCCCTTGTTTTTGATGAATCCTCTTCGTGGTAGGCAAGAGAAAGGCAGGAGTTGGTAGTTGCAAGGAAATTTGAAGCAAAAGTAGGAAAAAGTTATAGTCTTCTCATTCCCCAAATTTTATTTTGTTCATTGTCTTCATACACAAGAAATGTTTAGCTTTAAAATGACACAGCTGCTATTAAAACTAGTTATAGCATATTCAGTGTACCTTTGGCGACAGTCGCGGTCTAGGGCACTCAATACTCATTTTAGTTTTTAAACAATGGAGAGCACAATTGATAAGCTTGTTCAGGTGAGAAATGGAACTGTTGGAAGAAAAATTGGTACAATCTTTACCACACCAGTGTTTCCAATATTATTTAAATCTGCAACAGTGTTAACACGAGAGAGAGGAAGAAAGTAATTAATAAGGTAGCTTTTGAAAAAAGAATATTTCCTATAAATAAGCCTCCAGAAATTACAATTGATTCGGTGCATAACATATTGTCCACAAGTCTACTTTGTTAAGACACACATGCAGGTGGGAAGCCAGAACAGGGCGTGCACTCAAGAGCCACAGGGTTGGCTGGCGAGACACACTCACCTCTCTCTCTATCCATTATACTACTCGTCCCATTCGAGGAGCTGCACAAGGCGAGAGTTGGGGAACGGCAGAAACATAAGAAGATAAGAAAAATGCTTCTACTAAATAGAACACAAAGCTAATTAATATATAATGAAAGAGAAATGTAAAAATTACTTTTGCTACATTTAATTTCACACATTTACTGGGTGTGTTGAAGTTCTAAGGTATTCAAAGTTTTATTCTTCTCAGGACAGGAATTAAATAAAGCAACATGGTTTTGCTTCAATTTTTTAGGTACTATAGCAAATATGAGTTTTAATTGTCACTAGTGGGATATTTACAGGTCCACCTGCAAGCCATAACAGCTGAACAACTGTAGAAATGGGATTTTACAGATGTGAAAATTTTCATTTGTTGGTTTGATAGTTCTAAGGACGTATTTTTACAAGGAAACTACGTACTTGTCAAACAAATACCAAGATTGTGCTAGACCAGCAATTGTAGTTACTGTAGAACAAAGTGCTTCAAATCTGTTCCATATTCTTTTATAACTGGCCTCATTATTAAATTTGCAAGGTGGAATTGTACACTGACACTATGAAACTTACAATCAACACCATTCTTAATTGTTATTAGTAAATACCAAATTGTGTGCAGACACACAACAAGAACAAAAAAATTGTATAAAGCATCTGAAAAATGATAAATATTGATGGTCCAAGGACAATTCAGTTATGGAGACTAGGCACAAGCTTATTAATTATGCTCTGAGCATTAGAGCCGCTTTCCAAACACTGGGGAGTGAGACATCTCTCTGATGTGGTACTCTCCAATGTCTGGAGTCTTAGCCAGTTTTTCCTGTTCTGAGTTGGATGACACACTGACAGAAGAAAGCTTCCTGCCAGGGACATTATCAGCTGATGACACCGAGAGAGTGTCCAGATGAGAGGTAGATCCCACGCAGGACTGGACACTGGCCAAAGAGTCATGCCTTGAATGCCAGAAGGGCAACAGTGAAGCAAGGTTCTCTATCTGACTTTGCAGCCTGGTCAAGTGCTTTTCACCCATCTTGGTGTTGCCTGAATTCCGCTTACGCCTTTTTGTTGGTTTTTGGGAAGTTTCTCCTGAATTTGGACCATCTTTAATGTCAGAGGTTCTGGCATCCTTTGTATGTGAGCTTTCCTCTCCGTTCCTCCCCTTGATTTCTTTCACTCTCCTTGGAGGTGGGCTTGGTGCTTGAAGTTTGTTGTAACGACCAGATCTCTCATCTTTCCTAGTGCTACCACTTTCACTGACGGAATCTGCATCTGTGACAGAAAAAGACTGAGTGGTCACACTGCCTTCTGGGGCCAACTCAGTTTGTTTAATCATTCCATTTTCCTTCAATTTTGCTTCACAACTTTCTATTTCAAGTGGTACTTCAACAATTTCAAGGCAATCCTCAAACTTTAATTCTTCATTTAGAATTACTGTAGGACTGTCACTTGACTTGACATCAGCAGATTGGGCTGCTGGCTGTTCCACACAAATATCTGGCAGATTTATTTCTAAATCATTAACATTTTCTGGGTCCATTTCAGGCTGCTTGGAGTTTGGGAAAGAGTTTTGCTGACTAGAAACTCCTTGAATATACAATTGCTCTCCAGGTTTCATTTGACTAGGTTTTTCCTCCATATTCTCATGTTCAACATTTCCTTTAACATTGGACTGCTTAGAAATTACTTCACTATCTTGATACTGCACATACTCTGAACTTGCTTCTAATCTTACATCCTTAGAATGAACATTCTTAATTTCAATCTGCAGCTGTTCATTAGGAATTCCAACTATCACAGGAGGCTCATTGGAATCTGAGCATTTATCTTCTGCTACAGGAAGGATCTCTTCTCTATCATCTTGACATGGAGCAGACTCTGAACTTGCTTCAAATTCAATTCCTTTAGTATTCTCAACCTTCGTAACTTCAATTTGCATATGCTCATTAGAAATTCCAACTATCACAGGAGGCTCATTGGAAGTAGGACATTTCTCAAGTGCCACAGTCTCTGTCTGAAAATTTTCACAAGCCTTTACAAGAGTGTGAGTTTCATGGGCACAGACCTCAGTTTCTACTAAACTCTCTCCAAAAGCATCAGAAAATGTGCAGCTCTCATCAGCTAACTTATTACAGTCAGACTTTTGGATAAACTCTGCTGAATTTATTAAATTGTTTTCAATATCAGGAGATTTTGTTTTAACATCTGCAACAGCTTCAGGTTTGTTTGAGGTATCAGACTTCCCATCAGATCCTGATACCGAATCAAAGAATGTATCTTCCTCGTCATAATGACACAGGTCTTCTTTGAGATGTTCAGTGGCTGGATCAAGATCAGCAAGAATAGTTGGTTCATCACAGGTGTCCAGCAAGTTATTATTACTCCATGATCGCAGAAGTGATAGCAGTTCGGGGTTTATTCCCAAGGATTGGGCAACCTCCTGCTCGCTAAGTGGGAGGGAGTGATGGCGAGAGGGTGGGCATGTGGGGAAGTCATAGGGTAACTCGAAACAGTCTTCCTGTGTGTAGGAATCCTCCGTGCCCTTCAAAAAAAAGGTGTTATGAAAAAAAATATAAACTTAAATAGAAAATCATGAAATAATTAATATATATTGCACTGTGAAACCTTCTCCCATTGGGGAGAATTATTACAGATACATAAGAAGTGCACCTTTTGAGATAATTTCACATACAAAAAGGAAGTCAATGGTCTTAACATAGTAATGAGCTTATTGCAGGAGTCAGCGAAAACTTCCTGAAGTAAAATGTAAATGACAGGATCTTTACATATAATATATTCTTCGTTCCTTTAGTTACTGCTGAACTAAATTCTAAGAGACATAGAAAACAGATTAGATTTTAAATCATAATGCAAATAACTTCTTTCAAATCAATATAGTTCTCTATTTAATACTTCATCAAATTTTAGTGATTCTTAATTGACTTAAAAAGATGCATTAATTTAAGTAAATAAATGTGAGAATACTTCTCTATGATGATAAATATACAAGTCAATATAGAACATTAAAACATCCTTTTGGGGGAGGAAAACTATATCATATACGAAGTTATACTAATTAAAAGGCAGCCATCAAAATGTTAAACTATTGAAACTTGTGTTTTACAGTTGAAAAGTAAATGTAAAATGTTTGAAAAAAATTATTACCAATAAATATATATTCACTATAGTTGTAACTTGAGCTGCCTGGGTCAGGAAGATTACATATCTCTTGCAAATTCTGTGTTCATGGGTTACAAAAATTCTAAAGGCTTTATTGATACAGAGGTTCGAGAGACAAGTGGCCGACTAATAAAAGTCTGAACAGTCACGTATACTATTAAAAGTAAAATATGATATAAAACGCAAAATGCTGGAAAGATAAAAATTGCCACTATATTATATCACTAATATTCTCTTGGCCTTCATGTAGTCTTTCTTCAAGAATGGTTGTTTCTGGAGGGGAAATGTGTAGATACCAAAAAATAATCATGTATAATTATCAACACTTGGCAGATTGGACTAGTAAACCAACAAACCTCTTAACAAGGTTCCACAATATTTCACAACTTATTCAAATCCTTCACTAGCTATACTTGTTTTTTTGTTGTTTTTTTCCTCACCTCGTTGGTACTGGTAGGATTTGTGCGTTTTGTGACGGTGGCCCCACCCCTGGAACTCTTAGCTCTTGTGGTCCTGGTGGAACCCACAGATGCAGTCCTCACAAGGGGCTCACGGCTGCTCGCCAGACCCTCAGACTTGGTGGCGTGGTGATGGCCCACGTACAGAGGCTCAGCACTTGAATACCCTGAACTAACATCATCCGTGGATCTTATGTGACTGCAAGGAAAATGAAAGGACTTTTCTACACAGCTATCTGGGATGACTAAGTTACAGTCAGATGACTACTGCAAGAAGGGATATTCAACTATTACGCAACAAAATTAGTAAATTTAATGAGAAATATGATTTGAAATAGAAAAGTTAAATTAAAAGAAGATTTCAAAATGGGGAATGATAAAATAATTAATCCCAATTTCAACCTCTACACTAAATTCAACCATCAGTTAGTAAAAACATATCATTTTATCCTGACCTAACACATTTCTATGCAATTAACTACACACTATGCTCCAAATTTCATAGTCCCATATGAAAAAATAAGTATTTCTCACCTAAGAGGAACGTTGGTCTCCCGTGAACTTCGTACATCTACGTCCACCTCGGGAAAATACATTTCGACTCGACCTGATCCAGATGCAGACCTCCTTGGACTGTGACCTCGAGGTCTTAGCAATCTGGGGTCTATAAAACAGTAAATACATATCTTGGAGTTGGAAATTCCCTCAAATATATCTTAGCTTACAATTAGCTGGTAAAATAATTAAATGTGTGCCATTGGCATCAAAGAAAATAAGGTCATATCCACTTCAAAATCAGCTGGGTGCATAATAAATACTCAGGATTTAACCTTGTAATATTTGTTTCCCAAGGTACGTTATTTTTAAACCGATAGAAAATTACCAGCTATAACTTTGTAACAGTATTATTGCTCACCTGTTGAGGCTCCGCTGTCTGCATGATCCTCACACTCCGGTAAAGCCTTGCAGTTACGACCCATGTCTGAACTTAGGTCACTGAGGCTGTAGCTGCGACGGAGCTGCTGAACAAGTCCTCCACCTCCCTGAAAAATGACAAGATGCACAGTTTAGAACTGAAAGAACTACATATTTGGATGCATAATACCTGAGCTATGTATGGATTAATTTACTATAATAGTAAAATGTTATAGTTTTAACTTTTAAGCTTTCACCATTCTTTTCTGAAAATCTATTCAATGCTTTTGAAAAACACATAATATGTTCCCACGTTCACATTTAATAACAATTATGATTAGAAACACTAGACAGAATAAAATGTCAGAGTAAATTAAGCACAATAGCTTACTTCCTGGCAACTCTTGCATAAACCCTGTGTATATTTTGAAACTTTAAATATTCATCACTCAGGAAATCAGCTTCCTGGTCTAGGAAACTGCTATTTGGATTGAATTTTGGGAACTGTAGTAACTTTTTAATTGTGGCCTATTAAATCTATAACATGGCACAAAGCTGATGAAATAATGTATTTTTTAACTGTGAATACGATGGGCAAGAATTTCTAATTGCATCCCTAATTAAAAATACAACAGTGAAAAAGATAGTCAACATTTATCATAGTCTTTTTGTTACAACTCCAGGTGAGCTCAATCTGTGACTTACATCGACACTGCAAGAAAAAAATTTCATTCAAAATCGGCATAGAAAGTACTAATGCATCCTTACTCTGGACCAAGGCCATTCCAAAATTTCCTTAACATACACTTATAATAAGTGAATTTCCCTGATAAAGACATTTTAATTAGAAACAAAATTTAAATAACAGTTTAACAGAAACTGTTCATGGGTTCACATACAATAGTTAAAGAAAGGGACGCAACAGTGAGACCCAAACTGTGTACAACAGCCTCTTCTATCATAGATGCTTGACTAATGTGGTATTTGAGGTGAGGCTAACAACATTGTGTAATTTTCCACGAGTGAACTGAAATCTTTGTTAATTTTAAAGTAAATCTCACAAAAAATGTAGGCAATGAATTTTTTGTGCCCACGTAAAAAGAAGCACAAAATCTAATACAAATTTTAAGTTGCTTGTAAAAACTTGCTTATTATGATTTATAATATTTACAAACTTAAAAGTAGCATACAATGAGTTGAGTTCAGTGCTGGAAGTGTCTTCTACGGGGTTTTTCAATAAGGTCAGGTCGATATTTAAAAGGAATAAAACGGGCTATGAGATATTAACAAAATTCTTTTTTTATTTGGAAAGCCCGTGTATGGCCTTTCAAATAAAAATAGAATTTCAATATCAACCTGCCCCTATTTAAATACCCTATACTATGCTACATGCAGAAAGCAATTTAAAATTGTGTGTGTTACATCACCAAAACCAATTTAGTTAGATAGTTGACTGCTCAAAACTAATTTCTAGAGTTATGCAACGTCTTCTGTAAACTAGGAGGACAAGTTAGATAAAAAGATTAGCTAATAACTGCAGTTTTCAAGCATCAATTAAATGCCTGTGTTAGTTGTCTTCTTGATATATTCAAACAAAAATATCAGTAACAATCTTTACATATCTCAAATCTCTACATTAAGATATCCAAAGACTCTTTTTAATATACAGGATTACTACAATAAATGTTAGTGTCTACATTCTTCATAGCTTCTTTGAATTATATTCCAAAATACTATTGAAAACGTAAGGTTTAATTAATGAATTTTTTTCTGTAAAATACTCTATATACAAAAAGTGTTTTATTTAAGTTTTGATAGTGACCCAATTTTCCTGTCTTGGTTGAGAAACAATTGTTAATATTTCTATCTAAAAAGCAAAGGGAAGGGTTAAAAAATAAAATAAAAAGTAAATTATTCAAAAAATAATTTTATTAATGAACAACACATACAATTAGTAACTGAACAAAATAAAGGTCAGAAAAA
This sequence comes from Eucriotettix oculatus, assembly GCA_034510155.1. Lineage (NCBI taxonomy): Eukaryota > Metazoa > Arthropoda > Insecta > Orthoptera > Tetrigidae > Eucriotettix > Eucriotettix oculatus. The sequence continues at coordinate 88,570,618 of CM067378.1, read as the reverse complement.
TTCACTAAAAGCACACTTCCAGCTTTGAAAAAACTAATTTTACTCAGTGGAAAACAAAAGTTTAAAATCATTGAGCAGTTCGTCAACACACGACAGGCACAGGAACTATGGAAACAGGGCGGACTCATTCCCTGGGTCTGAGGTTACGTTTTGGACGGCCTCTGGCCCTGGGCCTCGGAGTAGCGATGGAACCTTCACTACTGTCAGAACTGAAAGCATTCTGAGCTTCATCAGAGCAGGACCTTGAGCGGGGACGGTCCTCGAAGTCTTCACAGGAGGAGTTCTCTACCATTGAGTAGGTGCGAGCTCGTGCAGGTGCGGGCACAGGCACTACAGGAAGCGTCTGGGAATACAGATAGTCTCAAAGGATTTCCTACAGCACTATCTAGGTTGTGAAGAAACAATTGCATGCCGGTGTGCTGTGTACACAGACAACCACTGCAATTCACTATACTAATGCTGAACTAATATATTGTGAACCAAACATTAATCTAACTATTGTATTAAATTATAAAAATATTACACACACTAGCTCAAATCAATGTGGCCTGATCAACATAAAAGGGACATGCAAACCTGTATTATGTAAAGGTTCTAAGTTTCCTGTTTTTCTTCTTGGGTCTGATTATACCTAAATGAAGTTAGGCTTAAAATTAAAATATGTTGTTAAAACATAAATCAAATTATGGAAGCATTTTCAAAACTTACAATTGTGTACAAAACATTGTCCAACCTTTTTTCCCTCACTTATTCTTATAAAAAATAATAGCTTGAAAGCATGCCAGTTCAACAAGAAAGGTCAGAAACTATAGAAATACTAATTTCATAGTAGGATCTGAATGAAGCGAAAATGGTAAATGTCCTTAAAAGATTAGTCAACAGAAGTTTATATTATCTGATGTAGTTAGTCAGGAGGAAAAAAAGGCAGTTTAACTTGAACAAAGATGAGTAAATACACTTTTTAACTATAAGGTATAAGTCTCATGACTTATTTTACAAGGCATTTTTGAGAAGTTTTCAGCTTTCTACCTACATCTAAACATTGATTTCCTCGACAGCTTTCTATCTACATCTAAACATTAATTTCCTGACATTACAATGGAAATATCAGAATTTGAAAGAGCCTTCCAACATCAAAATTCCTAATATTAACTTGTACATATTGAATGCATTTGGCAAATTAAAGGTACTGGTATATTTTTCTAACAGACACTATATCTAACATGATCACACTGAGCTACAGTCTGTGAGATTTTCTTTTATTGTTGCCACTAAGTTCTCCACAGGTTTGCCATGATCACATATTTCAATACAAAACTTTACCTTTATGGCGGTTTGCATGATGACAGTGGTGGCATAGTTGACACCCTTTGTTCCCAGGTGGAGGACAGTGTGGTAACCCTGTTCCTTTGCTTTTGCAATGTACTCGTCAATTTCCTGCAAAGCAAATTGCAACTCTCTTTGAAATATTTCACTCTCAGATAAGTAAAAAATATTTCGCACACAGATATCAAGATTTCTTAATACAACTTAACTCAGATAATTTAACAAGCAACAACATTCATTAAATTAGCAATGAGAAATAAACATCACTTTATAAGCTTTGCAAACAATTGGTTACCTGTTCATGTCTGCTGAGCATGGGATGCACAAACTTTCTATACAGGATGCTGGAGCCCTTGGTTGCAGGGGAAAGGAGCCACAGAACCAGCAAGACCTTAATTTCATAATAAAATGGAAACCTGAAAATGAATAAGTAAAGAGAAAATAGAATTTAATCAATGAAACAAGTAACAGATGGTAACAGACTTCAGACTCACCAGAAACTAAAGAATATGTCTGTGAATGTCTCTGCACAAGTGAAGAGTGCAAAGACTATCCAATACATCATCCATTTTACCTACAAGGAACAAAAAAATTCACAAAATTATGTTAACCTATATACTAACTTTAATCTAAATTTTAATTCTGACCAGAAAACCTTAATAATTAATCAATTCTCAAGTTTGTATTCCTATTGCACAATAGTTTGCTGCTCACTAAACCTTTCCCTGGGATTGGCTTAATCTACCCACAAACATGTTAGTGTTGTGGCCAGAGTATAAAACAATTTGAAAGAAAAAAATGTGGGAAGGAATTATGGAAAGGAGAGATGATGTGAATGTAGCTTATAAGAAAATCTTATAAGTGCTTTATTTCTCTGTTCCAAGATTAAAAAGAGTAAAATTATGCCAAAGTTTATCCAATATTTTTATTGGGTGGGGGTAGCACAATAACTGCTACAAGACAATTTTCCCTGAGAAATAAAACACTTCAACTTTCTGATAATGCAAAATATATTTAAACAAAAGATCGTGTACAATTAAAACCTTTCAGAACTTCTTAACTCGTTAAAAGAAAGCTATAAACAGAGAAAAGAACTAATTTCTAGAATTAAAGCCCAATCTACGCACCTCTCGTCTACTATTTAGATTAATTCTACGTTTGGAGTCCGTATTATTAATTTATAAAGCAATTCTGAATCACTTTACCAATATTTTTTTGACATCATAAAAACAGTTAGTGTGTTCAATGGCAGAAGGAAGAACAATTGTCAATTAAATCCGTGGAAGTTGACGTTTGGTGGGATCAACTGTCTGATCAGAGAATTATCAGCAACGTAAACAAACGCTGGCCAGGCACGACGAGAAGAGCCAATTTAAAAATAAACTTGAGACGCGAGACAAAGATGTCTGAGCATAAGCAAGCAGGCGAAGATGATCGATTTTTTTTAATTGACAGTAACTCATCTATGAAAATAAAACGCCGTTACGGAAGAGGCACAGCAGCGAACACAGTTAGGATGAACGTTGGCAGACAACGGAAGAGACAAAGGTGAGGGCCTATATTTAAACTCTGGGCTCTTCCCCGGCCAGCGAGCTCTGACCTCTCAACACCGCCGTGCAGTTTACACTGGCCCAGCATGTTACAGGACTACATATGATGCAGACAGCAATCAGTTGGACCACTGGTTTCTACTGTATTATTTCCATTGAGTCATATTTAGCTGAGGCACTTTTTAAAAAGCGGGTATCGTTAAAGAGGAGAGGATTTACACACAAAATTTGTTTCATACTCAAACGGTAGGACTCTGCCACACATCTTTCTAGCTGAAATGAAGAATGTAATTGGAAGGACAATATCGTCAGAGATACAAGAAGCCCGAAATAATATCTACGGTATTGCTTTCTTCCGTCGTTAGAAACTTTGAAGATGCACCGTCAACAGCAAATATTGCTAGCTAATGTTAGGATTGACGATCAATGTCCACGTTCATTGTTCGTTGGTAACCTCGTGCGTGCTTCTCTCCAACTGAGCCAAATATTGCACTTGATGGCCATGAGCCAAATGTTTGGCTAAACGATTCCGTAAACTGGTGCAAAGATTTCAGAGGTACATTTATGAGCAGCAGCAGTTGTTCATTAGCTCAATACAGTAACTGACAATGGCAGTGGTTGGCAGCAGAGGAACACAAGAACAGAAACGCAGAGGAACAACAGAAAAGGAACTTTTTCAATTAAACAGGAAATCGCGACAAATGTTTCGCTTATCCGAATTGTACAAAATTAAGATCAGGAAATTTCACTGCTGTGACTAAATAGAATCAGCTTGTGGTCGATGGATCATTTATATACATAACATTTTCAAATAGTTATATCTGCCACATATAATCAATGACGTCATAAAATGCCGTTCAAAACATTTAAAAATAAACAGTTGTTTCATTCATGTCAAAAAGAAGAAATATGGTGAGATCCTGTCATGTATACACAATAATTTCTTTAATCATCTTCGTTCGTATGGAGCGTGGCGATATATATGGGTGCGAAACGTGTACGATAGAAGTTGCAGAAAGGAAAAGAATAGAAGCTTTCGCAATGTGGTGCTACAGAAGAATGCTGAAAATCAGATGTGTGGACAGAGTTATATGGAGAGCTTTAAACAAGAGACGGGCCAAATTTTTGAACACGAGGGTCTTGTAAAATTAGCATTAGAAGGAAGTGTGTGGAGTAAACACAGAAGAGGGAGGCCAAGTATGGAATATGCTTCGCAGATTAGGGAGGTTGTGGTATTCAGTAGTTATGCGGAAATGAAAAGGCTTACGCGAAATAGGTTAGCATGGAGGGTTGCATCAGACCAGTCTTACGACTGAATACCACAACACAAGATCATCTGTCTTTTCGTACACCGACAACAAATATGCATTATTAAAACGATAATTGGCTATTAGATAATTTCAAAAATTCATCGTACATATAGATTACAATTTTACTTTTATCGAATTCAAATATGTGATTTAAAATATCCATTAAAATCTACTTTCTTCATCATTGATATACCTTTCTCAATTTCATTTTTCAAAAATATCAAATTCAAAATAAGCGAGCCCACAACCCCCCAAAATACCTACCCTATTTCTGTAAGAATTATATACATATTTCAATTTTATGTCTGGCATATTGGATCCACCATTTTGTTTTTCTTAAACACAAAATTTTAAATCAGCAATCTTAGAAACATGGCGAGTATTAATACTTTCGATTAATTTGTCGACTTTTGTCACAAGTTTTTGTAGTTTTTGAGTCGCTACATGAAGTGGTCTGGAGACACCCGTGTGGATCAGGCCTCGCAGAAGAACAGGATAACTGACTCCACTTGCTAGTTCTACAAGTTCCTCAGACTGTTTCAGAAGAGGAGAACAAGTGGGAGATAGCAGAAGCAGGATCAAGTTCTAGTGTTTCATATTTGAAGCAAATAAGGAGACACGCTGTAGCAATAAGAGGGGCGGGAGAGATGGCACTCAGAAACTCCCCTCTCTCCACCTTAAGACGCGGATCGCTATTGAAGAGGAGGGAAAGTAAACTATCTGGAAACAATTCAAGTTTTAAAATATTACAAATCAAAATTCGGGATACGAAGATCAAGCTTTGTCCCATCAGGTCATTAACATTTGCACATGATATTCTGTTGTATACAGTTGAGATAGCTTGGCTATCTTTCTTCTGTGAACTGATAACTACACTCCCCCAAACATGTCAACATTGAGCAACCGGAACATGCGTAAAAGAAATAAATTTATTCCTTATTAAAACAGCTTTTCAATAGAATAACGTTGATTAATGTTTCTTAAAGCATTGCTTTTATTGCTATTTTTAATTTGATTTACACTTTCGATATTTCGTGTTTACTCCACGCTGAACGCTTTTTGGAATGAACTATTCTGTCGCGGCAGAGTAAACAGATTCGCTGACGCCTCAGAACGCCACTTCAATGGCCAAGCAGCCAGTCGGAAGTCCTTTCGCGAACGGGCGTCCGGATGTGAGTACAGATTATTTAGTGATTACTCTGACAGTTATCACAAACCGATCATAAACTCATATTTCATGATTGACTACCTCGCTCTCCTTCCGCGTTCCCCCTTTCAATCTCCCAACGCTATTAGAGGGGAGTTGCCACCACATAAACTACCCTCGTGCAGCCTGTCCAGTGTCCCTCATGTCATCGAAATGACATGGGGCATTGACTAACTGATGCAGTTGCCGTGCTTCACTTTAAGGTGAATGCAGAGTATGACAAACTATAGTTAACCCTTGGCTGCCGTGCTGTCCCTTCTACTAATCCCATCCATTGTTATTAGAGGGAGTGGCTACAAAAAATCTGAGATTAGCTCTCACAGAAGGAACCTACCAGGAGTCACTAACGTCAATTTTTTTGTTTTACTATTTAGTCACGATGGTCCCCCTTACTTTGTCGAAGCGTATCCGGACCACAGGGACGTTTTCAAATATTTCAGTTCGTCAATTATTTAGACTAAAAGTTTTGTACTACTGTATTTAAAAAGTTTCACTTCTATCACAGCCACGCAGAGATGATTCCTTTCCGTTTTCTCTACCAAAACGACAGACATTTGCTGACTTGTTTGACGGCGCTCTAGTCGATAAAATAATTAAAAATTAGGATAATCCATATAAAATGCGCAGAACCACTAGGTAATCGACAGAAGCCTAGTTTTATTATTTTATCAACAAGATAGTAAGGTTTGTCATTTTGAACATGCCACGGATTCCAAAGAAATCTAAGATTAGCAATTGGCTGAATGAAGTAGAAGACACTTTTCGACAACGTGATGGGTCTTACTGTGGGTTATCGAATCGCAACATTGTAATTTATGTTCAAATATTCACAATATTTTACACAAGTGATATAGAGAGAAAATTGGTTTGAAGATAAATAGTTTTGTAGCATTGTAATGATATAGAGGTAATACATAGATCTTGATGTAACTTTGACATACGTAGTGGATTTAATTAGCCTTCAGAAGTGCAACAGTTCCCGTTACAGTATTGTACGACAGACATTCAATAATTGAAGACACGAAGCAAGTTAGAAAATGTTTTGTTTCACGACTTTAGGTTGAACTGAGAATACCTTACGGATAAAAATCGTATTGTTCATAACCTAAAATTGCATTTTCGTTTGAAGTTTGAACATTAATTGAACTGCGTTCAGTGATCTGGTTTTTTTTGCTTATTGAAGGTGAAAAATATTTTCTCGATTGATTTTCCAGTATGGGGAAAGTTGTAAAAACGGCGGAAATTTTTATTACTTTGTAGAAAAGTTAAAATAACGGTCGAATTTCGGTGAGTAACGCAGAACGTCCTGGCCGGCCAGTCGAAATGTAAACTCGCATTGACGACATTATTCGTGAAGACCGACGTATTACTGTTGAAGATATAGCAAAGACGTTGCAGGGGTGCCACAGTTCAGAACGTCAACAGTAACAAGCTCAAGTACAGCAAAACAAGTGAAAGAGTTAAGGCAACACAATGGAACAAGACTCGAACTGTGTGTGCAAGCATGAAATAGCACCATGAAAGGGAAAGTAGATAAAGAGTAGTTAAACTTGGGTCCACCATTTTGAACCGGAGTCCAAAAAAATGTTCATTGACAGAAGAGGTCAATGAATCTGTGGGGAAACTGATTCAAACAACGCGAGACAGACTTCTTTGCATAATTGGGACAAGAGCATTAATATTCGTGGGAATTATGTTGGAAATTAGGAAATGTCTTATTTTGTAAAAATATAGTTTTTATACATCAATTTGTCTCTTAATTATTGACTGTCCGTTCAAGTACTCGTGTCATATTAAAGCTGACATGATTTACTCCATAAAGCATAGTATGGGTTCGTATGTGGATGTGCTTGTGTGCTGGAAGTCAAGATGACAAATAGGTCACGTGACATGTAGAGAAACAAGATGGCAGAAGACGCACTAGGGCGGAAAAGATAACCTAAACGGAAATCTAGAACAGTAAAAAAAGAAAAATAACTTCAACCGTCTGAAATAATACTAACGTAGATGTTATTAACTGTACCAAAGAAATGGCCTTGTAGTTAGACCCTTAAAGAAATAATACACTAATAGCCCGCCTGTTCTATGCATATTCTGGAACTGTTGGAAGAAATGGAGGATACTCACGTATTCCTTGACGTTCTTGGTGCGCACAGCTTTGTAGGAGGCGTAGGCCGGGTAGAGCGTGCCGAAGACGATTCTGGAAAAAAGAACATCAGATGTAGATGTAGACCACGACCCCGTCAGAGTAGAAGACGGTGATGCGGACGTCCGCCTTCACCTTCGCAGACATCCCCACACACACTGGAGGCGGTCCACCTGACATGTATCCCTCCCCCCCCTCCACTGGGACACAAATTTAGATCAGGCGCGAGTCCAGGAAAGAAACGCAGCCGCTCACAAACACAAGACGGAGAAACACGTGTCTGTAGCACCATCGATACTTGCAACTGTCACCCATTTCCTTTCCTCCCTCTGGCTGCAAGTAACTCTTTCGGTGTTACAGTTACAATGTCGTCTTCGTGCTGCTGTAGGAACATTCGAAATTAACCTCTCCCTGAAATAACCAGACGGGTAATTTCCTTTCTTCTGATTGCACGGACATTGGCACGGCATCTTTCTCCTAATGGAGCGATTTGAAAAAATTAACTATTATAAATAAATGAAAACAGCCAAATTTGTCAGAAATACTTGAATAACATAAAAATTAACACGACGGTTCTTGATCAGGTCTAGAATTGATCATTAGTATACATCTAAAAATCCAAATAACATTTTTAAACCAGTATTGACTAAAATATTTTCGTAAAAATTTTATAAGATAAATTAACAATTTCGTTTATAAATAATCATATTTAGCGTTCTGACGCTGCTTCATGTTAGTATTACATTAAAAGGAAACTTTATAGAGGAAGGGAAAATTCTTTTCAGCGAGCGAGAACCTGCGCAACATTCACTAATCACTTCAATGCAGTCTCAGGAACGTCTGAAGTCCGCTATTTATATGACTGAACTGACAAAGTATTGTTATAAAGGTGCCGGGGAAATAAACTTTAAAATAATTAACGAATAAGAACCAAATAAAGTCCTCGTGGATTCATACAATGGCGAACCCTGTCACGAGAATGCATGGTCGATGCTGTGTGGAGGTTGAAACTACAGGATTGCAAATTATATATGGCCGCAAACTTGTAAAAGGTCTCTCTGTTTGAAAATAAGCACACCCAGCACAAGAAAAATGTTATTCGGAACCCAGATGACCCAGATTTCCTAAAGCAGCGACTCGTGGAACGCAAAGGCAACTGAATGAAAATGAGAGAAAATCCGGCAGTCTGCATCGAGGGTATTTAGTACAAGTTATGAACTGGCGAATAGCCATAAGAGAAAGATTTTAATGTTTAACTACTCCGCCCTATAATTTATAATTTCCGCCTCGGTAACCGCGTGAGATGTGTGGAGGCGTAGGACGAGAGTTTTCTATGGATCAAATGTGAAGAACTTCACCGTTGTCGCTATATAATGGCAGGGATGAGGTCATCGAGCTGCATGTCACGTCGCAAACGTCATCATCGGGTTTGGAGGCCAAACGTAGGCGTCCTACAACTACAAGGTCAAAGTTCTCCAATGAAACGAAAGAGACTTAAATAATGAATGGTGAACACCTTGGTGTGATTCAATCATGAATTAGAACACACTACGGCAGGGTATCTTTAACTGTTAGTGGGATCTTCTCATACAGTAACAACGAGACAGTCGTGGCAACGGTCCAGCAGCAATCACTTTCACTTTGGATGGCCTCAGACAACCGGGGATATCGCTGTCCCTCTGTACTAAATAGAGAATGACGTGAGGCGGGCGGAGGCTGCGGATCCCTGGACCACGGCGACCTTGCCTTGCTCACAGATACGTAAATCTGCACACCAAGTAAGGAGATTCGCAGCCAGTGAAAGGATCTTCAGTGAAGAATTAATCCATTTATTCACATGTGTTTACTTTAGGTTCTCCCCTTAAAGTGAAGCAATCAATGTGAAGTTCAACGTGTTTATGGTATTTGTACCCATAATATCCACTCACATGCTTAAACGGCCGATTTTCTTCGTACTTGGTTACGTACAGGGAGACTGACACAAGGAGAGGAGCTCAAGGGAGAATATGCTACATAGATAAGGCCGCTCAAGCTGTCTCAGGAATGTGCAAAGTTGGACCAGTACCAAGCTGACTGCAGCGAGGATGTGAGCAATCAGTTGCTTCCCTCACAAAGATTCCTCCTCTCTCTCGACCGTCTCGCACACACCACTTAAGCTGCCCCCCCCCCCCCCAGCTGTCTAGCGCAAGCCCTCTCCCTATCTGATATTTTCTATTTATTGTTTCGATGCTTGTTAAACATGCACCGTCTATGGAGAAGGTGGCCCAACGTGAGTCATTGACGAGGTGGGAACGATTCTTCCAATTAAGTGGTTCAAGCGGCCTACAGACAATAACCAAGGTGGACCGGTCATGGAAGCTGCCATAATTGTCCAAAAAGTTCTCTCTTTCAAGGATCTAAAATGGAATCGGCAGAAATGAGAAAAAGAACCATTACGTAGCAGACATACAAACGGCCAGAAGGACTTTGCACTAGTCGCCACGACTCCGGGATGGAAATGAACTTACAATAACGATACTTGTTTCAGGTTTAAGAGCAAGAGATCTGAGATTGAAAAGTGGTATTGAGTGTCTTCCGTCTCCAAGGTTAGTTTATTTGTCCTGATACACGATATATCTCCGTGAGAGAGAAACCTGATCCTTGGAGCCGCGTGCCTTAACCCCGACCTTGCGGAACCCACACGCGCGAAACCCGACCACGACCAAGATACGGAGCAAAAGACGCACGAGTTCAAGTCAAGCCAAGACAGTCGGGGGATATTGTGGTCACTTCTCATCTCCCTTCCCCATGTCCCCTGCGAAATGGTTGGCCAACTCGAGACACTAATAGTGCTGCTGTGACTACAATGAATACCTGAACTAAGAGATGAGAATTACTGGTCTTAGTTATTCAGACTGTGAGGTTTTCGAGAGTCCGAACGCGACTCTGTGGCATTAGTCAGCTGGTTTCAGAGTTTTACTCTTCAATTACCAAGAATAAAGGACAAGTCCCTCCTAATAGAGAAGAATATCTATACTCGATTGTCGACCGGTTACGGTGGTTATAACCTTACAGAGTACATTAGTATGCAAAAGTAAAAAAGACTAGTCGGGGAAATAACAGGACAAAGGCACGGTAAACGGAAATGTCAGAGAGAGGAAGAGTGCCGACAGTGTTTCCGGAACACGCACCTCTCAGGAAGCCAAACAGCAGTTATCTATCCCCAAATACAGCAGCAGGACTCGCATTAAAGAAGCAAGTCGAAGGCACGGATGAGCAATTAAATGGGGATCTAAAGAGTCCACAAATATACTCTGGCAAAGGCTCCTTGGCAGAGGCACAGCAATTCTCTAACCTAGAGCACACTCGTCACTAATCTGCAGCCGAGAATTATAGATAATAGAACGTCCCAACAGACGGCGATAAATAAAACGCGTAGATATGCTACACAAAAGGGCACTAATAGAGAGGGCGGATGAGAACAGAGGAAGGGACATGAAACTACGGATATCAGAAAGATTAAGTGACATCTCAAAAAGCAGTCACCTAGACGTAAATGTATTCACATTGTCGTCTACTTTTGTCCTTTTTCAATGTCCTGGGCAAAGCACAGGAAAGCAACACAAGACACTGCGATAATCCGGAAGTAGACAATGGAAAAGAAATTAATTAACAAGGTGCAACTTCGTCTCAAGCAGAACACCAATCAAAACAGGTCGTCAACGGCTGTCGAAACGTTGTGCCTTTATTTATCGACTGACCCAGGTTACAATTTCTTCAACATATCACCTCTCAAGGCTCATATTCTAATAAGAGCTTCCTTCGTTCTTTCAAGAGTGTGGCTAATGTGTTTAGGCCATGTCTGAGAGGGCGCACAACCTAACATTTCAACCATCTCAAAAAGGATTTGTGTGGTGACCCGCTTTACCGCACCATTACTTCACAGCACGTCCTGGTATCTCGGGAATTCAACACTTCTCCGTCCTTAAACGACTACTGACAGAAAGCACAACTCCGTCATCGAACACACTCTAGGTGAACGTGACCGAGGAACTCTGGTTCAAAGCCAAAACAACGAACAAATGCTTTTAAGTCGATTTACGAGATATAAATTAAAGAAGTTTATAAAAACTGATTAGCGTCTTCAACACAATAACCCCTCTTGTTTACTACTTTCCCCCTGTGCATGAAATTTTCGTTTACAACTCCCCCACACGCATTAATTGCAAACGGCATTCCCACTTTCCATCGTTTCTCGCTCTCTCTGCCAAGTGAACAGTTTTACTATCTTCTTCCGCGTAAAACCGCACGCGCTGGATCAACAGTTGAGTCAGGCCATCGTTGTCCCTTCTACACGTGCCACGCTGACCAAACTACAGCCAAAATTGATGCAATGGAACACCTTCCAAACTATTGTTATAAACTTCGTATTGAATAACGGCACATAGTGAAGTTACACGGTGATAGAATCTACGATCGCGCTCCGGATAATGGAAATGGGCAGACGGACGTGACGACACAGGAAGTAGTCCACCACAAACATACAACAAACCTTTCGTATTTTGTGCATGCGCCATAAACACATGATATAACGGTTCAATTTGGAGAATAAGGTGCCAGACAACCTAAAGCAAGAATCGGGACTCATCTCATGAGAAAGCAATGTTTGTTAGGAAAGAAAGTTCGAGCTTATGAGAATTCTTTGTCAGATTGACTGACTACTAACTCTCGGACTGCTTGGGCATTGTGATCGAGATGCCATTGTTCAGAAGGAATGAAGCTGAGCACAGTCAAAGCAAATTCATCCATCCTGTAGGCGTCCAAAAATAACCCACGTTGTAGGACCGCACCCCATCCATTCTAAAACCAGAGCATTCTTCACGAGCCTACTCAAAGGAAACTCAAAGAGTTTCTGATCCTCCTCAATAGTACTGTAGATATGATCCGGATTTGATTGCGAAAAAGTGAAGACCAACTGCTTTTTACAGTTTTATAAAAGCTGGACCTCCTTTGTTCCCTCCATTTCTAAAGACTAACTCTCTTCACACGTTTATTCCTGTAATTTCTCATTTCTCACTGGTTATATTTTAATTACTCCCAAATTCTTTCAGTCTTTTGTTGGGAACAGGTATTTTTCACTCTTACTTGATCTTTTACTACCATACTTCTCTCTTCTCCTTACTACAATCAGACATAATATAATATACACTAATGTAGACATTTTGATGCCACGGTCAGGTTTCCCATTGTCTGCCTGAAAAAGCTCACTCACTCTTCGTAGGTCTGAATGATTTCTTCATTATTAATATTATACTTAACAATACAACATCCTCCAATTTCTAGTATTTAATGAATTAAATAGGAAACTATACAAATCCACTGGCACAAAATCTTAAAAAATCCCACACTATGCTTGTACTGAATTAAAAACTGTGACATTGCACACCACAGTAGCATACTACTCAGCATTCATATATAAATATATACATACATATATATAATTAAAATAAATGTTAAGAGGTAAAAAACAATTATTAATTGTATTGATAAAGACATCTTGGAGAACAAATAACTGGGAAGAACAATAAAAACAAATAGAAATTGAGAAGGGAAGGGGTGGGGGTATTAGTAATGAAAGCCCTAAGTTGTTCTGCTTATATACAGTATGAAAATCAGGGCTAGAGAAGAAGAATTCCGACAAGAAGATTTGATCTCTACAAAATACTGGAAAAAGAATTAAAGAGAGATTTTTGCAGAGACCATCTCTTCAAGCCATGTATTTCGACTACGGCAAAAATGAAGACATAAAATATATGCCAATTGACTTCAAAACTGCGTAAAAAATTCAAATAGAAATATGGAACCTACTTGCTCTGAAAAATGAATCCAGTAGCTAGAAATTAAGAACTTTTAAACCTAAGTTGTAGAGAAGGCAGGCATAAATCAAGACCAGTCTGCCAATTAGTTATTTAACACAAAATATTATGGGTGGAAACAGAGACAATGAGAAAAGTATTAAATAATACACTGAAACAATGGTAATCTGAGTGTGAGAAATGACAAATCAAATTCAAATCTGGACAAGGTTGCACCTTGCTTTTCTCAAAGAAACTAGATTATTTCTCAGAAATAAGGGGATGTCCACAGCGAAGATATTAATTTTAAAACTTTAAAGATAACACAATTGACCTGACATTTTCATTTTATCCACAACTCTGGACATGTGGTTTGTTGATGTAATACATTACGAGAAAACATGTCAAGTAAATGTATACACAACTTAAAGGGTACATTTTCTGCACTTTGACACAATAACATATAACATTCAACAAAGATACATTAAAAACAAAATGTCCGTTTCAAAGAACTCTATTCAATTTTGCGAAGAAAAAAAAAGGACTAATTGTGATAGCTAATGACAATGTAAACATGATATAAAAAAATTATACCATACTTAAAAAATTAATAAACCATTGTGTATTAGAACCCAAATAACCACTTGTATAATAAACATTTACTTGCAAGATATTATAACAATTATGCAAAAGAAATGGGCAAATAATCTTTAAATAAAACTATGCTCCAAAAAGAAAAACTAAGATATGTGACAGACAAGAAATTATAAAACAAATACATTTGAAATGAAATGAATGGCAGATTTCCTTTTCATACTTAAAAAATGCATCACATGCATACAAAAAATGTTGGCAACAAACTGGCCATATTACAAATATTAACTGACAGACATGGTGTCACACACAGCTATATTTCTTTAACAAAATCAATCTCTATTAACTAATTGAATCTATTATTCATATAAAAAATTCCGAAGTATTGATCGTTTAACGATATACTTCAAATTTCATAAAAGATTTAATGCTGCGAAAACAAAAAATTGTGCTATGAAACATACCATAAAGAAATATGAACAAAGGCAGTTGATATCACAAACAAAGAAAGTGTTGTAATTAAATAAATTATTTGAACAAAGAAATACTAGTTTTTAAATTACTGGATTATATAAAACAGTAAAATATAAAATACAAATATATTTACACAATAGTTTGAATATTTAAATTCGATAATTAGCAAATCTTATGCAATGTATAAGCAAACGGAGAATAAAGAAATTGAAACCAATGGCATGTAAGTTAGCAAAAATTCTAACCATATCTTGAAATCTTTAAATCAAAAATTTATCCAGTTCTTCAAATTGCCTTAAAAACAATCAAGAGTCGTATGAAGGAATTTACTCCTGAAACTTAAACTTCGTCGAGGAGTAATCTGATTTTTTCATTTAACCGTGGTCTGTTACATTATTCTGCATATAAAGTAGGTGGAGGACAGTTCTTGGTACAATATTCAATGTCGTTTACCATTCACTGGTACAGATGTTTCTATTTCGCAAGACTTGCGTATCAATTACGAATCACAAGTAACGATATAGGGACAAAGAACAAAGGAGAGACAGAAATATATCATAATCTTCTGCAACAGACAGTTTGAACAACGGTTAGAAGCCACAATACATTTTTCAATTATTTCGCAAAAGACAGAATTTGTTAGTTCGCCAAGGTAACGTCCTCCAAAATCAATACATCAGCTGTAAGCTTCAGGGAACGTTTCCCAGTTTACGCGGAAGTTTCTTTAAAAAATTCATTAGCTCGAACGACAGTTTATCGAAATGATACGACGGTTGAGGTGCAGCTAACCTGGCTGCGGTTTCGTATTTCGCTCCCGACGCGACGAAATTCCGTCCGTTACATTCTGCTGCACAACAAACATTTTTGTTTTGATGAAATCAGGCGATGTGGTACTAATGTAATGAATGACAAGTTATATGTTGAACTTACATGACTAATCTGGACACTATGGAGGAGATCATGGCTTTTCCCGGAGTCTAGACGGCCATGGACGCGTTTAACTGCGGAGCCAGTTGCACACACATCTAGGCGGCTCGGCCATCTTGGAGCCAGCTGTGACGTCGTTGTGTTTTGGTCATGTGACCCAACCCTGATATTGTCATGGCGGACGCGCGCTAACGACTGGTCGTTTAAACTTCCCAGGTTTTAACGTATCCGCAGAACGTGCTGATAAGGATGTGCACATCGAAGTCAACTCTCCGGACAACGAAAAATGGAGACTTCCACGAGCCAGCGCTCTTCATGCACACGTGAATAATGGAACCCTCATTTCACTGGCAGGGTTTTTAAGACATTGACTCGGGAAAGATAATGCTACCATTGCAAATGTAAGCTGAAATCTGACCTGAAAAATAGAAGTCTGTATAAGTAAGAAGACCAAAATCCACGTTCAAGATATTACACATAAATGTGTCCATAGTGTATATATATGGCAAAAATGTTGAAGAAAGAGAGGGAAATATTAATTACTTGATAACAACATGATCAGATAATAAAATCAGTTAATAATAAACTAAATAAATGACTGTATTCTCAATCGGGATTTTTAGTGCTAGAACAAATCTACCTTGATCATTAGTGAACTGCTTCTAACTACGGGTAATTAGTGACGTCTCTCTCTTTCGTCATGTCTAAGGTATTCACATCTGATCCTCTCCCAGTTGTCCACTTCTATTCAAGCGGCAAATGTTTCCACATAACCACAGTTTGGTGCTCCAAAACTGTCAAGTTTTAACTTTAGAATATTATTTTGAAATCGTATGCATTCGTCCATCAAAATTTTCAACTCAGAATACCTTTACAAATGTTTTGGATTTTTAGATTACGTAGTCCACAAGTTTGTATTCGTTTTAGGTCCAACACGCATGGTGATCAGGAACCAATTTTTTTTGGTTATATTATAAAGTAGCTATTCCCGTTCGCCTTAAAAACGAAACAACAGGTACAGAATTTTGATAAAGTTAAATTCATTGAATATGAAAAAGTACGGTAATATTTATTTTGATGGCTTTAGGCATACCTTATAACTCGTAGTTTGAACATTGCCCGCTTTCACACTTTTCGGAACCAATTCGATCCAAACTTCCAAACAGAAACTTCAATTATATGTTGATTTTACTTGCTTTTAAAAATGAGCAATTACTAAACATTAAAATTTATCTGACGCGACAAATAAAACGAATTTACGTATACATAGTATCAACGATCTAAAGAAGTTTATTATTTCTCAGGGAGTTAGTTCTCTACCAACAATAGTTTAATTACGGCGCGAATCCTGCTGCTGCCAAAATTACGCTTATAATAACATAGTAAGTGGAATGAATGGTATAGGGACGCCTAATAGGACTTATAGCTCGCAGTTGATTTTCACACCGCCTTTCGTCCAGCAATTTATTAGATTTATAAATATTTACATGAATAGATTCTGAACTGTGCAAGATATATAAATGAAACATACACGAAAATTTAAGCTAAAATACCTGTTTCAATTTCTGAAATTTTCATTGAAATCCGTTAAGCCGTTTCGGAGCGTAAACAGATCAAGAGTATAGGCAACCCGCCTCCAGAATTTTTAGGTTCGAACCAGCGTATGCCAAGAAACCTTCCCGTAGAATTAATATTTATATTATAATAATATCTTCTGCAAGGAAGTGTGATCGGTCCGCTTATGTTCATTGCATTCATAAATGACTTAACAATCGGTATAAAATCACATAACAAACTTTTTGACGATGATTGTATGATTTATAGGGAAATTGTAAACGTTGAGGATGCACAGATTTTGCAGACAGACTTAGACAAAATTTGCCAATGGTCAGTTAGGAATAAAATGCAAATAAATGCAACGAAGAGTAAGCCAATCGTTTTTACAAAAAAGAGAAATGTCCCTCCAGCTCCGGATAAGATGGGGAACGAAGTAGTAACGGAGTCAAACAACTGTGAATATCTTGGAATCACGATTTAAATTGGGATAATCAGGTGAGCGAGGCCCGTGTCAGGTAAAGGGTAAACAGGGTCTTGAGGAAAAGATCGGAAAAAAAAACGAGATTTCTGCTGACAAAACGCTGGTCATACCAATTTTAGAATGTGGGGTAACATATCCATATCGAAATGAACACACTCTAGCGTTGGAAAATACAAAAACGGGCTGAAAAGATGTTTGGGGGTCGATTTACGAACAATCCTCACGAAATTTAGAAGCTCTAAGTAATAGAAGGAAACATGCCAGGTTGTGAGCAATATATAACGCTTATAAGGGTGAACCGGCTTGGAAATAAATAACAAATCATCTTACGGCGCCGAATTACATCTCTAAAAATTATCACACGTTCAAAATTAAAGTAAAAGGGTAACTCACAGACGTAGGAAAATTTTCATTTGTAAATAGATAAATCCGCGATTGGAATTCATTGTCTGCAGAAATACTGACGACTTTTCCTGATCAGTTTAGAAATAGGTTAAGGAAACTAACGTGATCAGTTTTTAGAATCAGTGAAGTGATTTCTGTGGGTCTCCTGAATTCTCTTTTCTTTTTCAGGTCAAAACCTACACTTGTTCATGAGTGTAAATTGTATTTTTTTTCGTAATTGTATCATATGTGCTTACTTTGTATATAGCTAAGTATTATTAATAATAATAATATATCGGAATGAAATATGCATGAACATTTAAGTTGAATTTCCAATTATTAAACACTCAAATTTTAATGGCAATTCGTTGAGTCGTTTCGAGGGCTGTTCGAGACAAACATACAGACAGAAGTTCAATTTTATTTGTTGGTATAGATATGTTAATAACGTTTCAAGTAAATCCACAAAGAGTGTGTTGAGCTGTTCGGATCCAGTCTCGCCTTAATGCATGTAAGTAGTGGAAGTTATGAGCGCTGTGACGTCATATAACGCTTGTCATGGTGCTGCCAGGTGTCCTTTAATTTCCTCTCGTACTCTAGACGAGCTTGATGTCACATCAAAGTAAAGGCTTAATTTTCCTGTTCAATTTCCTTTCCCTTCTTCCGCTTCTACGTTACATTTTTGTCCGGTTTGAATGTGTTCGGTTTTATTTCAGGGGTCCTAAACAACCACAACGGGCTTAGGTCTCCAATCCATTGATTTGGACCTTTTTTGGCTGCATCTCTCCTTTGATCCCATCGTCCCAGTTTAAGAATCCTTATTTTCTATTATATTTTGCGTTAAGTTTCTACGTATCCTTTTATTTAGAGGTTAACACACTTTATTTCCAGCAATATGTAAATTTTAATTATCATTTCGATAGTTTTGAAGGATAATTCTCGAAGATTTGTTCTCGATGTCCAGTAAATTATTTAACGATGGCTTCCGTCCCTTTTTTTCTTTCAGGCAGCTTAAGGATCGTCACTCTGTACCAAAGTAACTGTTTCATTCTGGTATTGTTAATATTTATAACTGACCCTATGTTTCGCTTATCGCGGCCGAACGAAGAAAGAGTCGTTGAACTTTATCAAAGCGACGTACATTATCGACGCCCGAAACGACAGCGAAGTGTCTCACGTCCGAATGAAGGTTGGAGGTTGTGCGATACGAATACGTGCAAAGAGCTTCGCAGACAAACGCACAGACGAGTTAAATTTAGGAATAGGCAGAAATACCCATTGCTGCGCGTATTAACAATCGCTCGCAATTATTGGTCCAAACACGCGACTACGTAAACACGCTGCTTAAAAATAGAGCCTGGCTCCCATTAACCTTTCCCTGCAAAGCTACCGGCAATAACTTCCCGTAATTAGAATAATCGTTTTATTTTCTTTGTGTTTATAAATGAAATGTCTTTAAAATCATAGTTTACAAATCTGATCGAGACTCAGAGCCAGGAATGCTGCGTCCTCACTCCAGTAAGACGAGTACAGAGAATCCGATCCACCTCAAAAACGTTTCTTGAGGGCACTGCTTCCAAGCCTTTTCGTATCTTACCGTTTCAATTCGCAATAGGGCTACGAGCACCAACTTATGTATGTGTGGAGTGTATTATCGCAAAAACATTATTTTATCACGATGCCATGACAGCGTGTCTGGAGGTGGACGTTTTTCTTTGCATCCTTACGTACAATAGCGACGTGATAGTCAGAAGGGTAACGTACAGCTGTGACGAATAGGGGTGGGGAAGGCGAGAGGAGTCCTGTCAAAAGGAATGTGAATCCCAAATGAAAATATTGTAACTTTGGCAGTCTTGGCGGCAGTTACGTTAAAGGGCGGACGCCGCTAGGTGTCGGGTTTGAAGCCCGACAGGTGGCGGTGAAATGTTGCGAACGTCGCAAAAGGCGACGGAATGAAAATATTGGAGACTCTTATGAGTGGATGTAGAGAGACACCGACGGGCTGAGTACGACAGACACCTTCATCGAGTTTCCCGCCGCCATCACCATTGCCACGTGGCCGACGTCGACGCCAAGACACCCGTTCCCCTTGCCGCTGGTCAGAATCATGTCGACGGAGACTGAATAATTGGACGCTGGTGAGACCCGCCCATTGTTTTATCAAATGTGTCTCTGCTACTTAGCCCAAAATCACCTGGGAAAAGGAGAAAATGAGAAAATGCTTGGCACAGAAATTAACGTTATTTTTTAATTATTATTAATAAATTTTAACATGTTTTTAGTTCTTAGATATTTATTGAATTATCCCTATATTTAAATTATATATTCAAATTCCTTGTGTAAATAATAAATGAGAAAAGGTAATTCATTACAGTGTGTTTATAATTGAATAAGTAGCAAATGTATATAGATAAAATTGAACACATCCTTGTTTGTGCATTATGCAACTGCGTTGAAAGTTTGGTGAGGTTTAGTGCTCACCCTCGAGAAGGTTCGTTGGTCGGATTCTCCTTCCGATGACAGAAGTGCGGTTTGCTGTGCGGACGCAGCATTCCCTTCCCGTTCCTCGATCAGGTTTGGTGGCAGCTGACCGACTGTTCGAATGGGAGCTCGAGAGCATTCAGCTCTCTAAACTCACCTAGCATAATCATAAACTTCGTTGCTCATAAACGAAGCAATCTGTTTGTGAACTCAACTGCGTTAGGGGTTAATTAATTGAAGCGGCGGCTGCTGATCGATGACCGGCCATCGACGTCACTTCTGTTAATCAAACGTTAACTTTCAGAGGGTAATGATTATCAATAATTTTGAAATCTGTTATGTTACCTAAAACATTTTATTAAAACCGTTTTACTACATCGGATAAACTACGAGAATAAAGCTATGAAGTTAAATAATTTACTTTTACAAGAACTCAAAAAATTATTTATTCCTTGTTTCTTATGTAACTTGCCAGGGTGTCTTTATTTGCCACTTTAAACGTTTGTGACTTAAATTATGAAACGATAATGCAGAACTCTAGCTAATGAGATCGCAAATCGGATTTAATGTTTCCATAATCGAGATAACGTGCGGTAAAAATCCTCAAGCGACAGTCATCAAACTTGGCTGTTGCAATAGCGCGCATTCGAACCAATCAAATTGAATGAATAAGGAAGTAGTGACACGTCATCAGCTGAAAGAGAAACCGTGGAAAAGTCAAAGAATGAGCGAGGAACGACAACGAGCTGTCAATTATAATGTTACGACATTCCAGAATTCTGCAGGTGTAAAACTGGAAATACCAGTATCATTATGTATCGCGGTTTTAGGACGGGAAACGGCGACAACAAAGTAGCACGGTTTTATTTTTTTGGTCTCGTGAATGCAGAGATTATTTCTATCGCATTCCTGACGTCGTTAATCTATGGACGATGGAACCGGAAAGGCGCGGGAACTAAATCAGATTACATATTATCATTTTAATCATTAATTGCTTAACTTTCCCAACAAAAATGGATAATTCTTCCTCAAGGAAAATAATTTTTATGATAATTTGATAATAATAATCACTAGAACTTACTGTTTATTAATTTAGTTAATTTTCGATCAAAATGTGCTATGTTCAACTAAATAAAGAAAGAATTGTTTTTCAAAGAATTTCCATACTCTTTACTCAAACACATTATATATTTAAACACAGGCAATTTTTAAAAATAAATTAAATGGTCCGGGGTTGGAATCCAGGCGTGCCCATGGTTGTTGTGTGTGTTTTCACACTATAGATTATGAGTTCCCCCGTCGAGGGAGTCAAGAATTAATTGACATGAATCGCTAAATTTTATACCTGAGGAAGTCTCAAAAGGGAGACGAAACGTCGAATTTATGTTAATTAGATAGTAATACATTTATATGCTGTCTTATTGGCTTCCTTTTTATTTATACCAATAAATAAAATTGAAGTGTCTGTCTGTCTGACTGCAAGTCCTTATGTTTGTCTCGAATAGGCTCCGAAACGTCTCAACGGATTTCAAGGAAAATCTGAGGGTTTCAAAAATGAGATTTCATTTAAATATTCGTGTAATGCAGAATATATTAATATAAATAAAAATATTCATTCTACGGGAACATTTCTTGGAATTGCCGCGGAGTGTAAACCAACTGCGAGTTGTACGTCCCATATCATTCATCCCACTTACTATCTATGGTTGCAGCAGGCTGAGACAAAATTAACTTCTTTGGATAGTCGATACTATGTTTACATAAATTGATAAAATTTGTTTTATTTCGCGCGTCAGGTAAATTTTAAAATTTAGTAATTGCTAATATGAAAATAAAAAAAACTATCGAGTTTGGTGACGAAACCGTTGTAATGCGAGTCGCTGTGTTACATTATCACCTTAAATATATGCAATTTAAGTAAAAATAATTATTCTCTTAGAATCTCTTCTACTTTGACTCTACGGCCCATCGTGGGCCTACCTGGTCGACTGCGGACTGTCACCTTGCAATTCTTGTAAATATATTTATTCCTGCTATTGTACCACACTCTCGAGATACAGTGATACGTCTTCAGGGTCACATTGTGACGTTTTCGATGTCAGTTTAGTTATGTGTTGACCAAGAATTAAATAATATACCCGGATAATATAAATAAATACCTGGGCCACGTCGATTGTTTCGGTTTTCCCCGTAACAGTATATAGAGAAATGAGCCATCAGCCACGACTTTAAGGGGGTATTTCGTTCTCCTTCTTCCCTATTGTTCACATTGTTGTAGTACTTTTCCAGGTTATAGATTCCATTTGTTTGTCTGTAGGGCTCTTTTCTTAGTGAATATCTGTGGTGATACGTGTTTTTGTTTGCATCGTGCTGTAACTATCATTCGTCGAAAGACTGATGACAATTGAGACCTTCTTCCCCCCGAGGAGTGCGATATATGTATATTAACAAATAATATGTTTAGAAATCGTTGTTGTCAAAATTCGTAAACACGTAAACTGCTGTTGAACCCACTTTTACATGTCATAAGAAGTGGAAGTACTGTGTGTTTGCTGTAAGCCCGGCCAGCAGTCGGGGATCTCGTAAAACACACGCGGCTGTTCGAGGTTTATCCTTTTTTATTTATAGATTAAAATAGAGCCGTGACAAGTGGGGAATTACAAAGTCGATAGTTTCGTGACGTAGTTCAGGCCAGGCCGAACTAGAACTAGACAAACAAAAAGGCGTAAACCATCCCATTTCACAGCGGTTTCCGTCCTGTTGGTACAATACGTCTTTGTGTTGGTGCATTCTGGCAACATTACCTAACCGATAAGGGAGCTTAACCTCGTCACAGGGCTCCATTTATTTTAGCTTATCAAATGGGCCATAATTACAGACAATAAACAAGTAACTGAAAAGTAAACGTTTTCGCCATCCTTAACAAACGTCACCGAATATTTATCCATTTAAAATCTTTCCTCCCAGTTACGTTTCTCTTTTATATACATTTTGCTTGTTGTTCTTGACTGTGCGTACTTCGCAGTTGTATTTTATTATTTTCATAATTGGTGTTCTGATGATTTTATCAGCAGAGGGAATCAATATCTAAATCTCTACATACACGCAATGGTGTACGTGAATAATCTCTCTACTAAGATACAAGTTCAGATTAAGAATCTAATGTGGTACATTGCTCTCAGGAGTGATGTACTGAAAAAAGTACCTCATGGTTTATTGTAAAGGTACTTTCCTGTTCTTTCTTTACAGTGATACTAAGAGGCATCCACTGATATACTTTTCCGATTTTCATTAATAATAACAACATGGTCATATATTCAGATTTTTTCAAAATCCTAACTTTACCTTTTTTGCAATTCTTTTGGATTTCTTCTGTGTGTGTCATTCGCGTTCTTCTTCTTTTCAGTCGATGCTACAATCCTCGCATTTCTGCCTTCATTAATCTCTGTCACTAGTCTTCCTTTTCCAGTTTCTTATTTTCAGACCCTCCATCATGTCATCAAACCGCCTTTTTCTACGCCTTCCTATTCTCCTCCTCGCATCAGGTATTCCTAAACTAACACTCCGAGTTCCTGCAATTCTCTGCACATGACCGGCCCATCTTATCCCTCAATATGTCTAAAAAATGTTTTCAGTTGCTTGCTCTCGAACCTTCTTCCTCTCTCACAGTTGCAAAAAATTTTCTGAGTGTCTTTCTTTCCCATCTCAAACACCAACCTTCCGGTTTATTTCTTACTAAAACCCTTAATATAACCTATACAATTTTATTTTTTTACATTTTAATGTATTCTTCGAGGCATCCTTTCTTGTATTTCCACTTCTACCTTTTGTTGTTACCGTAAGGAACTATTTAAATGCTTCCACCCTTTGACATTCTTTTCCTGTTTCAACTTTTCTCGCCGTTCCGTCTTCGTTCTGAGATTCCATGAGATCTAATGCTAAATCATCGGCGTATTCTGGCACTTTAACTGCCGGCTGAATATTCTCCCTCCTGGGTTTACTTTCTCTAATGTTAAATTAAAGAGTAGAGAAGAGATTGCAGCCCTCTCCATTCAAACTCCTCCACTATATTGACCTCACAAACAATTTTGTTCAGGGTAACTTACGTTAATGGGATTATAAACTTATTTTTTGATCTATCTAGGCAACTGATAAACTTTCTTGTCATACTCGTCAAACTTATTCAGTACTTGTTTAAAAATATACCTGTTTTTCCTAAATCCAGCATGTTATTTGATTCACTTCGACGTTCCTTTCGGTATGACGAAAGGTGTGATATTCTGTGTGTTGTTGCTTGTGATAGTCACGTGCGAGTTATTAGTCTTCCTCTGGAGACTGCCTGGCAGCGAGAGCCGCGGCCATGTTGGAAGCGCGTGGCGTTCTCCTCGTGGCTGGTAGATGGCGGGCGCGTTTCTCGTACATTGAGGCCAGAACGTCGTTGATAATTCCGTCTGCGTGTCGTGTCGTATTCAACAGCAGACAGCGAGCGAGCGAGCGGACAGTTCATCGTCTCTACTTTGCAGCAGCGGAAGCTTACTTTCTGCGCTACGCCACGTGTCGTTCGAGTATCTGCGGTAACGTACGTTCGCGGGCGGACATACACGTCTTCACCAGATGGGATTTAATTCGTGTGCGACGGTCAACAATCGCAGCTCTTTGGGCTGACTCTTCGTGGGCATCTTTACCGCAGCTGCGAGTCTGCCGTGCATCTCTGCGTGTGTTACAGTTCGGACATCTGCGTGGACTCTCCAGAGACGTGCTTGAAGGTAAGAACGACACTCTAGTGATAATTGCTTGCGCGTGAGTGTGTGTGTGGCGGGGCAGGTGCAAGGTTAAACCTGCCATGGTTGCTCTACGTAAGCGATCGCTGGCTGGACTGGACTCTACTCGGTTAAACTGTTGACGTTGGACATGCACTTCGAACCGACCCCGCTTCCCCCCTTCCATTATCTGATTTCCTGCACCAGGAAGTTGGAGAGTGCTGCTGCTTAAGCTCAAGGACAACACTCACGCACAAGACAAAAAAATGGGGCTGCTGCGAAACGTTCCAACTTTCTCGCGCTTTGGTCGGTCGCGAGCCAAACAGGTCTCTCTCTCTCCCTCTCTGTTTTCGACGCATCGTAAACGGGGAAAACGGAAAGAGAGAGTAGCTCGCGGAGGAGATAAGACGGCCGACTGAAACCACTTCCGAGGAGGGCTTTATCTGTGTGGACTTTGCGGTTGACTCACTCTACGTGTAGGTCGCATAATAGGGTTGTGCGGGCAAAGGAGACCAGATCGATACGTGTTAAATTACGCCTTGGGTCACCGCCACCTATTACGCCACCCACACCCACACATTGACAATGTGTTTACTACTCGCGTCACGCACCGAGCCGTGGGTTAGAGTTTGGCCACGTGAAGACCTGGGCACGTTCTCACCGCCGCATATTATAAAACGCGACGTGCTCCAGATAAAAGTCCCGGGGGCAACGTCCCTCCTCCCCCTCCCTTTTGCAGGAGGTGGAGATAGACGAGACACTATTTACGCGCTCCTCGATGAGAACCGGTTCTCCGGACCGGTTGGTCGGTCGATCGAATTTGGAAGGAAACGCCGAGTTTTGGTCGGGACCGGGAACGGCCGAGCCAACCGGTTCCGCCGCAGGAAGAAATCCCATTTAAATGTGCCTTCCTTCTCCCCGTTTCCCCTCCGCCTTTGTCAACGTCGTTGTCTTCTTCCCACTCGGAACGTGGAACGCGCAGGTGCGTTTGTGTGTGTGTGTTGGCGAGAGGGGAGGGAGCAAAAAAACCGGTTCCCTCTCGCGCGCGGAGTCGTTCCGTGTAAACAGTTTCGCCGCTGCCATTTTACCCCGGTCAGGTAAGGCGATACAGAATCTCCCCCCTCCTCCCACCTCGTGCGAAGCGAGAACGTAAACAGGAGAAAAAAGGACAAGCCGAAGGCAAAAAAAGATGAGAGAGAGAGAGAGCCAGAATAGGAGATCTCAAGGACGGCGGCGTTTGCACTCGCTCCCTCGGCATGCCCTTCCCCCGCCACCGCTTCCCCCCCTCCCCCCCGTATTTATATCGCTCACGACCTACATCCCATTGTGCGACGACTCCTGCACGTGGGCAACGTTCCAGAGACGCTAATACCTCGTCAATCTGCCACATGCATCGGAGGGGATCCGCCATCGTTATTAATCTTAAGCGACCCGCTCCGTAATTGTGGCGGAAGAGAAAAGAATGCGCTCACAACATGGTAGCGGTTGCCATGGGCACGCACTCTGCCATGGCGGAAGGAAAGGGGGGAAGGGGGGGGCGGAGCCTAGGCGGCCATCTTGCTCTCACTCAGTGCGCGTTGTGTCGCGTGAAGGGGGAGGGGCGGGGGGCGGAAGGATTATGTTTATTGTTTCGCAGAGAAGCCGCGAAGGAAAACAAACCAGACGCTGTGCTCTCCATTGCGTTAAGACGCGACGCCTGACGCAGCAGGTGCGACCACCGCCGAGACCCGTTATTATTATTCGCGGCTCCTCTGCGTTTCCCTTTCTCCTGGAAACAGTTAGGCCTCTATGACGCAGAGACACGCGTTAAGGCGTTTGAAATACAGGCCTATAACGGCAGGTCCGGGGGGGAGGGCTGCTAAAAATACCTCGCTACCGAGAACCTTCCGAAATAGCCTTGTAAACATTGTGGCGCGATGATGATTTACGGTGCCTCGGAGGTCACTCGAAAATTGCAGCTCCCTCTCTCCCTCGTCTCTCTCTCTCTCAGTCCGTAGTTATATAATTAGCCTGACGACACACGTACTGCCGCCGTTTATCTGCTAGCGGACTGTGCTTGGCGACATGGCTGTGAATCAGAAATTAAACCTGTGACGCAGGACTCTGCTTAGAAAGGAGAGGAGAGTCGTGACGTGACCCCGGGGACTTCCACCAGAAAAACTGCCAACTGCCTACCGCACCGCCGAAATTCTCCATCGCAGAGGTACGCAAATGTGTTGAAATCCCCGACCTGCGTAAACAGGGAAGGATAAACCTGCCCACAAAGGCGCTTAACGGTTCCAAGTACAGTAGCCTGGAATCTCGTCAACGAGCTTACAGGTTCGTCCTTTCTAGGAAACGTGTGGCGATATTTTGGAAACGCAAGAAGCGGCGCAGGTATCGATTTCGTGGAGCGGCATTTAGCTAACATTACAGTAATTCTCCCAGCAGCCTCCGTACAGGACCACTTAACTGCAGCCCTTAGCAATGAATTACCGACAAATTGCATGTCCGACTATTTAATTAATATCGGCTAAAATTGTAGTTACACCTGGGATAAAACAGCTGTTCAACAGAGACAAGAAGAAATATAGAAAAAATCTAGCTTCTCTTAAGTGCGTTCTCGGTTGAGCGTCTTGATGTGTACTCAAGGACCCGGGCAAAAATAAGAAATTATTTCCTCTTTGAAATGAGAATATTTTAATCAAATATGCTGATTTACTAGGGCGAGTTTTCCGTTCATTTTAACGTATTTAAACGTCTACTACGTGGCACGAACACTTGTTGGGTGTATTATTTAGGCCGTACAGCTGTGGTGTAGTGGTCAGCGTCACTGCCTCGCATCACAAAGATCCCGGGTTCCAATCCCAGGACGGACATAAATGCTTGTGTGCCTACCATGACCCCAGATTGTGTAACTTTATCGTACTCCAAGAGTTAAATGTTATTGTTTGACCTATTGTCTGTATCTTGGGACTCAAACACTTACCACGTGCATGTAGATGTATGCTGATGCATCTCGGTTATGCCGTCTTTCTTCCATTATATAAATTTTATTCATGCTGTGGTAGTCGTTCCACATACTGGTTTGAAGCAGCTCTCCATGCAAATCCATCCTGCGGTTATTTTCATTCCCACATCACAATAGTACCCCACATCCAGCCTAAGATAATCTAGCCTTGGTCTTCCACTTCTGTCCGTACCCTACACATTTCCCTTGAATACAAACTTGACGAGTTCTTCATGTGGTCTATTAGTCCATCCCTTGAATTTCCTACATAATGTTCCAATTCTATTCGAGACTTCCTGGTATGTGACCCGATCTACTCATTAAGCATTTTACTGGAGCAACACATTTATTTGTAAGGATTTTATTATTTTCTGTTCAGCATTGGTTTTTTTCGAATATTCGGTCCATAGACCACGTTACACACAAGCATTTCTACAAATCATTTAGTAATCCTGAAAGCTTTCCTTGCTTTTAAAATGTATATTCTGTCTACCATCGATGGTTATTTTACTACCAAAATATAAAAAAACCATCCACTGATATACTGTGCCACTGCACCCTGTTGCTTTACATTAATTCTTAGTGGCGTGAAATAGCAGTGTATAGCATTTGTAATTATTTAAGATACTCTATCGAACAGAATTCCTCTGTTCACTTCTCCATTTTTGAACTGCCTGTGGTTCTGCCAACGTTCCATTTCTTTCGCTCACACTTTTTATTATTTAGTTTCACATGTTAAAGGAGTAAGAATTGACATACGTCGCTTGCCACCGCTCCCCCGCCCCCCCCACCCACCCCCTACAATCATTTTTACGCAAGAGAGGATTTCGCGAAACGAAACGAGGCATCGCTCCAGAAATGTGCAAGCAAGACTTGTCTTTTGTGCACGGAAGCTCTGCTCGGCACACTCACACGCCATTGTTTCGTTTATCTTGTCTCTCAATGTCACCGCAATTATCGCGCACAGTGTTCCTGCGACGCACACACAAAGTCCACTCGCCCGGACAATTAACCACTTGCCTTGCAAACACGTGATTCGAAATCAGAGCGGGCGGCTGGGACGACACTTATTAAGTCCACGATCAAGAACATTCCCCTCGATGGCTGTGTTCGTCCTCCGCCAGCCGGAAGGTCGCATAAACTACGAGGTCATTAGCGGCCGAGCTGACTCAACAGTTTCAAAAAGTGAAAATTGAGCACGTTATATTGCATCATAACAATTAATCGTTTTCAAGAACCTGATCACTCTTTCTGTATAGTCCGATGAGTGGTTGATCTGGTCTGGATTGACCTCTCCGAGGATCCGTTGTTTGTCTTCGGGAAATTTACTGCAGGAGCTGCTGAGGTGCTGCATGGTGATGACCGTGTTGCAGAGATCGCAAATTGGAGGAGTGTGTTAATTTGCAGTGACCGGATCTTACTCTAGTAAGGACTACTTGATCTCTTTGGGATGCCTTTTCGGGCAGGTGGATGGCGTGGGTTGGGCTTGATTTTAGAGTGACCAATTTTGCTGTCCAGAGAGCATCTTTCTCAGTTATCTGAACCCACAATAACCCAAAATAAATTTACATTTTATAGACGCAAACCTTTACAAATAATTCCGGGTGTTATCCAAAATTATACAGTTCTAATCAGAATAGGGGAGAGAGAACAATATGGAGCACGTTGACCAGATTAATAGGCCACGTTTTAAGGCACGAGGGTCTTGTAAAATTAGTATTAGAGATAGGTGTCTGAGGTAAGAACAGAAGCGGGAGGTCAAGGATGGAAACACTAAGCAGATCAGGGACAAGGGTAGTTATGTGGAAATGAAATGGTTTGCCCAGGATAGGTTGCATCAGACCAGTCTCAGGACTGAATACCATAACTTTAATATTTATGGAACCTGAAACGTAGAAACGTATAAAAATTGAATTATAAAACGTATGTGCTAACCAGACTAGATCAAAGGGTGCCATTGCATCAGCAGACCAGACCATCAGAAACGCCGATTAAATATATCAATTAACTTTTAATAAAATAAAAGTACCAAGTGCACGGTCCGAGCTTTAGCTGGCCTGAAAGTCCAAAAGATAGAGACCAGCATCCTGCAATTCCCGCAGCCCATCCTAATAGCGCACGTTTCCCTTTCAGCTTAAAAATTCAATTAGCCTCGTGCCACTATTAATTGTTCATAATGACGTCACAGGAGGGAACCTCGTTCTCAAGGGAGCCAGCGATTGGCGGACGCAGGCTGCTTGCTTCCCCCACCATCGTCATCGATTATAAAAAATTTATAAACAACACTCTTAACTTTTTAAAAGGAAAATATCGATGTTGTGGTGTCGTTTAATACGTGAAATGAAAACGTGACCAAGTCAAAAGAAAATGGCAGTGAGTGATACATTTCAACTAAATGAAATGTTTTTGCTGTATCATTTTAAATTTGGAATGCGTTGTATAATTGTTTGTTTATTGTTAGGTAATACTGTATATATGTCTACTTTTATTGAAATACGTCCACAGACCGATAAAATCTCTGCTGATTAATCAGAGGCTAGGAGGAATTAAATTAACATGTAATAATGAATACGGATACATTTTCATCATTAATTATACGACATTAAAATGTTATAAAAATAGGATTAACGTAAGTTGTATTTCGCATGTAAATTGTCCATGTTGGACTGCTTTCGGCGTGCAGTTCTAATTTTTAACAGCGAAGCGGTGCAAATTGCTAGCCTGATTGGCAATTAAGTCCGCGAACTCCCAACCAAGCCGCTCTCTGTCACCAGGGACAACTTTCCTTTACAGCCCCCGGGGGGACTCGATATCACTAAATGGTGAAGGGTGGCGGGGGAGGAAGCGCATCGCAAAGTCGACTATTCTGATTTTTACCAACGCAGCTGATCGCTGTTGCCAAATATCACTAAATGTAATTCTTACGTTGATAATTTAGTCATATTGTAGTTTTACCGTCAAAATGCATTATTATTGCGTTCAATACATTGTTATTGTAAGAGGGCGATGACAAGTATGATTTAAAATAGAGTGGAAAATATTTAAAAGTTTGAGAAGCACAGTTAATAAGTACATTGACATGTAAGTCCGCGAACCGAGGTCCACGTCATAATCAAATAATCGGCAACAGTCGGGTTGTCCGAAACTTATTCTTCATTTTATTAACTACGGAGGTGATGAATAATTCCTTCAAAGCATTGTATTGCATGGACTGAATTCTTGATGGTGACGTTTGAAAGAGCAAATTCTTGGTTGACATCCCCTTGTATTTTCATATTTTCACTTCTTATACTTCTTGAAATGAAACGTTAAAAGTATTTTGCTTTAACAATCAAATAATATTAATAAATCTGAAAAGTTTTATTTATCTGAATATGGTTTAATTATTGACTACATACAAGCAGTATAAATTCGTAAAAGTTAAATTAATACATGATAAATCATTACAGGAAGTGTCTCTTGAACCTCAGCAGGTGAGATAAAACATTTCTTCAAATTCTAGATAGGACGACAACAACAATTAAGGTTAACAAAGATACTAAGAAAAATGTAACACGTCATAACTATTGCTGAATCTCGTTGTATCACTTTGGACGTTAATGGTAAACGCCTATATATTTAATTTAATCTGAACTGTTTCAGAAATTATTCGTTATCTTTCTCTTCTCGAAATCAAAAGTGTGGTTATTAAAAGTACACTGTTTAGTTGCAACAAATGATAGTTCGGTATCGCTTATTTAATTCTAGTTTTTAAGTTACTTTTTGTTTGCCCTGTATAGATAGCAGGGCCATTATTGCCAGAAATCTTATATTCTGATAATTGATAGGGCCTTGGCAGCCGTTAATAAGTAGAAGATAGTTAATTGGCAGATTAGTACATGATGTTGGCAACTTCAATAAACTCCTGAAGCTATTGTGTAAATATTCATAAAAATGGAAGAACTTGTTTTGTCTATCGATCTGCGAATTGTACAGGAAGTAAACGGGTGTTTTTTTTAATACTTTCATGTTGAAATCAATGGAACAATTGGGATCGCCATTCGTGAACCAGATATAAACTAGACTTTTTTTAAAATTAATAAAATGAAAGTATGGTTTCGACAAAAAAGACTATCTATTAAGTTGTCTAAATTAATCTTTTTTTGACGGAATATAATTAACCATCAGCAGTATCGATGATGTGTTATATATTTGATAAAGTTATTTGATGTTGACGAGCTGGGTGCAATTTAGTCGTTTAGTTATAATAATTTAAGAATCTACAATGTGTATGTTACCATTAATTGAATTCTGTATTTTATTAATTTTTTCTGATATTTTGGCTGTTTAATTTATTTATTAATGAATCTTGTCACAGAAGAATAATTAATTTTCCCTCTGCAAGTTTGGTTATTGGACTGGTGTCGCTGGTGCTGCATTATTAAAGCCGTTGAGAAGTAAGCTGAGGAGCGTGAACGCCAATTTCGTTGAGTACCTCGAACTCCTTTTGCTTTCCCGTTTCACTCGCTCAGCAAGTCGTCGCTAATTTCCAGTGCAATCATCCTCTCACTGTCTCTCCATTCTACGCGCCCCACGTAACTCTCCCTGTAACATTTTATGCCCCCGTCTCTTCTTACAGATAAGGTTTATTTTTCAACCTGTCCTTATTTCTTAAGGCCAGACCTTCCTACCGCATTCTTCATCGCCCGTTGTTGCCTTGATTTCGGTAACGGTTCTTCTCCCATTCAGGAAAAGAAACAAGTTCCTCTTTTTCTTTGTTATAATCGCCCGATATCTTTTGTGAAGCTTCCTCCTCTCCCTCCTGCATCCCTATGTTTATTGTAAGAATTTAAGCATTGTTTGTTCCGAAACTGCCAGTGACTGTGCTTAGTGTTCTCATTGTCGGGATCCCCGTACCCGTCGTATTCCAATATTGCCATCCTTTATTTCACGTTTCGCGCCTTCCCTGTCTTCTTGAAATACTTCTATGGTCTGCCTTCAATCTAATTCTAACTGTCCTAATTTTGTTACAGTACGTCATTAGATTAAAGTTTAAAATAAATTATCAAACCAAGCCAAATTTGTCAGGAATATATTTTAATAAAGTAAAAAAATTAGAACATTAATAAAATACAAATTAGCACTCACGACGTATAGATCCTTTTTGGAACACCTTAAGAAATTTAAAAACTCTATATATAATCTATTTAATGAAATATCAATACATAATTACAATTTTCTGCAACAAATGTGTTTGAATTACAAACTTTTTGGCTAGTCAATTAAGTTAGGTGAAGATAACTATGAACGTTTTAAAGTTACAATAATAACAACAATTCCACGCTTCATACCATTCATAGTATTATATAAATACACGGTTCGGAAAAATAGTATTTACTAAAACATTTCCCAATCTTGTGAAATCTCTTCAGGGATAACAATTTCAATAATTTTGTATACAATCATTGCTTCCCATTATAATTTAGATGAGTAAAATCATCATGTTGGTTAGAACAGGGAGGTAGTAAGTCCTTGCCCCTAAATTTTACTCCTGTCTAAATTATTATCAGAAGAAAGGATTGCTTACAAAATTATTTAAAATTGTCATACCTGAAGAGGTCCCAGAAGACATCGAATCGTAGTCTATTGTATATTCTTTTCTAATAAATGTTTATCTGATCTAAGGCCA
Organism: Eucriotettix oculatus; assembly: GCA_034510155.1. Taxonomy (NCBI): domain Eukaryota; kingdom Metazoa; phylum Arthropoda; class Insecta; order Orthoptera; family Tetrigidae; genus Eucriotettix; species Eucriotettix oculatus. The sequence continues at coordinate 88,536,930 of CM067378.1, read as the reverse complement.
TTATTTTCTTTTTTACTACTATAATAAATGTGAGATGTTTTTCATTATTAAATAACAGAATTCACAAACGTACATATTCCTTATATTTACCATAACACAATCTAATGCAACTTTCAACACGTAATTTTATAATTTAATTAATGAACTGAGGAGGTCCCGAAACTTGGGGACGAAACGTTTTAATTTCAAATTAAACTTTTCTATTTTTGACTTGGCCAGTCTTTGTATTTTATTTACTGTACTATTTATATTTTAAAATTATATAATTTTGTCTCTTTAAGATATATAGCTTAGTGTAATTATTTGATCAATGTAAATGGAGAATGACTGTAGTTCACATCAGATGGAATTGGACTACGTTTGTCTGAACCCCAAAATTGTGGACGAAATGTCCTATGGATAAAATAAAAAACTTCGTTTGCCTGTGAATCAATCGTTAATTTGGTTGTTTTGAAAAGCAGACGTTAATTGATATTTATTTAAATTTTTGAAATCTTTATTTTCGGATATCTTCAGGTGAAACGGATTAAAAATTGAAAAAGACGTTGATGTGGATTTTGTATTAATGAGATTTTGTGGAGTGTCGAAATTAGAAAATACTTTTTTATTTCATAGTCTGTCGATCATGAGATCGTATGAACCAGGTGCATCTCCGCACGAAAGTAACAAATAATTGCGGAAATGTCGTGTGGTATTTATTTCGCCAAATTCTGCTAATAGACTAGTTTCAAACTCGCTGGGTCTTTGGTCCATCATATTATCACAACACATGGTTTAAGGTCCAGGAAATACACATTAATATACGATCGTTACTCAACGCCCGGCACGGTCACGATTTATAGAGACTTTAGCCTACATTAAAAGATATTCATTTTACGCGAAATTAGACTCACATTTCCTGGTAATAAATATAATTTTTTCCTGACACATTCAAAGAAACTGGTTCGTGCTACGTGACAAGTAGGCGCTAAATGTGGAGCTGTTGGAGCGAAAAGTGGATTTCATCCTTCAGCTGCCCTTTCCGAATTTCGTGGTAATTGTTGTGTAGGAACGAATGTCTCCCAAGGTCTTTCTCTCTCGGGCGCAGTGACGTGGCCAGTCACCCAATCAGTGACGTAGGCAACGACGACGGATATCAGGGATTTCATTCCCAAGTGTCCAGTTATATTTCTCACGTCATGGGAACATAAATATCTCAGTAATTATTTCTCCAAAACTGCAATTTGAAACTTTGGAATTTACTGCTACGTGCCTTTACATCAAAGTAAACGGGTTACTTATTGACTGACAATATTTCTCAATACACCTGAAAATATGACCATAAATAAATGCCCAGCCAGTCCCGTTTTCTAATGCGTATAATGTAATTGCATCGTTTGATTAAAAATTAAATTAATAGGCCCGTGTTACATATATATTTATCATGAGCCTCGTTTCTCAAGTATGGTACCGCTGACAAAGTTTGTTTTTTAGACACCCTTGATGTTCACGTTTTGATTGTCACCAACTGATGTTTGAATTAACGTCTGCTCAGGATACTGGCAGGATCAGGTTTGCGCGTCCGGGTAAGGTGCGATTTACAGATTCTGCCGCCATGACGTCAGAAGATGATGGATTGAGGTCCACTAATTGTAAAGTCCACATTTGAAAAATCGAATAAAAATACGCATTAACGAGAATATTACTATACTGTATATACAATAACGCAGTTCTCATCATTAGTGAAGATGTAAACAAATCAAACTGTTTAAATTTAAGTTTTTTTTAACATTATCAGAATTTTATAATTTAATTCTATGTAAAAATTTCCTCTATAGGAATAAAACCTGAAGAAGACAAGAATATATTGTCCGAAACGCTGTTTTTAAATTTAAGAAAATAAAGTCTTTGAAACATTAGGAATTGTTTTATGACTTATATTAGTGGTTTACATTTCTCTTTTGTTTCTAATGTTTTAATAGCGAGTCAATTCCAATTAAGCTTATTAAACTTAAAAAGTTACACTATTTTCTTAACGCTGTTCTATTTCATAGATATAATTATTTCAATTTAATTACAGAAAAATGATAATGCCACTAAGAGTTTCGCGTTCTGGCACGGCCTGTATTAGGATCAATCTAAATACTAGTCGATACACATTTCCTGTATTATTATATTTTAGGGGATGCCTTGTTCGAATCACTTCCTATTATATATTAAAGGGGACTTTAAACTGAGTGGATTACCCTCACGTAGTTTGTCACTGTTATGAAAGGTATTTTTTATTTCTCACGAAAATGCTTACTAAATAGTTTAGAGGGGAAATAAATTAATGCGGAATTGGTAAAGCGAGGTTGTTTTTTTTTTATTTCGAACTGTTTTTGTGCAGTGCCTAAATATCAGGAACCTCCTCATTATTTAGAAATCACCGAACAGAAAACCGGGTGATTTGTGCCTAAACACGTATAATTCCCCATTAATGATACAGTTTTGTAGTGGATACAAGAAATTACATGTTAGATCGAAACCCGATATAATTTGAAGCTTCACTACGCAGAAAGAAAAATATTAACTCCCTTCCTCAAGCTGGAAATAATAATGTTTGATTTGATTAGGGAAGTAATAAAAGCTGGAGATCGTTTTCCTGGTCCTCCCGCCCCTCCAGGAATGAGGTCAGTGACGAGTGAGTGAGCGAGGGAGTGGACGGCGTTGCACGTGTGCAGACTCCGGGACCACGTTGCCATGACGACCAGCTCAATCAATCGCCCTTCCTCCGGCGGCTCAGGCACGTCGGCACTCTGGCGAGGGGTCAAAGCTCCAGGCAAGAGACACCCACAGCTGACGCTCATTACGAGCCAATCGAATAACTCGCCTCTTATCTCGCCCACGCGTCATCATCGCCCGAACTCTATAGAAATCCAAATCGTTCCAGATTGCCAGCGTGTGGATTATGAAACGGACGAACTTAATATATTACATCCAATACAAGAGACTAGCTGGGTGCCTGGGAATTAATTTATATGAGCCCGCTGCAGTATTTAATTCCACGGTAATCTCTTTGTGATTAAACCACGGCGAGAGTATCACACTTACCTTTCCACGCCCCATACTTAATGAGAGTTAAATTTCATCATAACCACTTAGTATCATCATCGAGTCAACTAAATATGGACATACAAACAGAAAAGCACACAGAAGTAGACAATTACATTTATTTACTTTGGCGTGAAATAATATGAGTATATCTACGGAAAATAAAATTGAATGCATGCTCCCCTAGTGTATGTATAGTGTATGCCTCAATCATTCGGACTGCGGCTTATAAAACATTTTGCATATTTATTACTTAATTAAAAAACTGTAATTACTCAAATGAAATGGTAGTCAAATTAAAGAAGTATTTCACGCGCTTAACAGAAATTTAATCATCTCGTTTTACAGCTTAAGTGAGGTCATAATCTATACTGTTGCAAGTTCTATATCACTTGAGGGTAGGGACCAACATATATTTGCAGAGCAGATGCTTGACGTGGGACTTTTTCGGCCGTAAAATGTGGAGGAAAAGAACCAAGATCTTCGAAAGCGAAACTTCTCTGAGGAAATCGCCACTGACTACCCAATCTACAGCAATCTGATGAATGTGTTAATAACGCAAAGGGCAAACTTTTATAAGTCGTGGTGTTGTTCGAACGACGTCCTGTATATACAGTCCAGCACATATATCAAATGTGATGGAACGAAGTATTTTTGGGAGCTTCTTCTAGCAGGAATTCCTCCCCAGATTGATTACGGAGCTCACTTTTGGGGATGCCTCGTCCCCTTTTTTTTCAAGGTTCTCACATGCCGAGGCCCCTTTACCTATTTTAGGAGGTGTATGTTCTGGTGTCTAGATCCATTGGATCAGTCGACCAGCTGCCTCCTAAAAGTGTTGGAGACACGGAGAAGGGAATGCTGAGATCCCACAGCAAATCATCTCCCATCATTCGGAAGGGCGTGTGAATAGTACTAAATATCGCGACCTACAGATGCAGGCATTCTAGAATTTTTCAGCGTGTCTTTTAGGTGAAAAACCTAGTCAACCCTTGGCTATCTTTACACATCTCGCTCTTCTATTCCCTTCCTATGCTATTAAAGGGGAGTTGCCTGTTTCCGGATCAGCCAACCCCCCAAAAAATTAAATTTATATAGATATATTGTTGATCATTTTTATTTTATGAGCTAAGTAATAAACTCGTTACCATTCGAGATACACAATACAGAGTGATAATCTCAACCAATATTTTTCTCTTTTACAATTCATTATCGATAAATCAGTCTTGGTTGAATAAAATTTCATGTACCACAATTCGCAGTAATAATACATATTAAACTAAAATGTCGATTTCTGATCATATAACTAGCAGCCTCGTAACAGGTTAAACCTAGAAAGTCAGAAATAAATTTAAATAAAATAATTTTTAGAGCATATTAATAAAAATAGATGTATCGTTCCTTTCATTTGTAGCCGTTTCAGGTGCAAATATAAATTTTTCTAAACAATTTAATACATGAAATTTCCTCTAGTAAATTAATTATTTAGAAAAAAATTATATTTGCACCTGAAGCTTTTCCAAAGAAAGGAACGATACGACGAGATAGTCATTAATATGTTGGAATGCTTTTTATTAAAAAAATATATTTCTCGCTAATTTGGGTATTGTGTTCATTTATTACAATGCAGTAAGATAAATGTAAATATATATAATGTTACATATTAGCAGTGATAATTATTTATCATTTTATGTTGAGCGTTGTTAATTGAAATACTGCATTTTCAAAGGGAAACTTTTGGATCGGTCGTGTTAACGTTTACTCGCCGGGAGTCGGCCTGCAGGCAATTCCCTAGATTCAGCACGGCGGGAACGATTTGGACCAAATAATAAAAACAAATTACCATAACACTCGTTTCAATACTCTCGGATAATCAAGTCAACCCTTAAAGAAGAGGGAGCTCTTCAACCTCCCTGGGGTTTCTATACTGTCAAGTAACTCAAATATTAATTTCCGCCAAATACATATTTTTTAACGAAATGAAGCAAAAATAGTTTTTGGAGGAAAGCCGAATTGGTAAAAGTAGGAATAAAAAAGGAAAATGGACAGCATAAAAAACCCTCTTATTTTAAAACGAAATCCATCCTCAACTATTTTTTGGGCAATTACACGGATTCTTTTCTCCAACAAGACTTCCGTCTCGTTATTATGGCTCTCGTTCCACGGCTGATGACCTGACCACAACTTTGCGACTGCCTCTCTTCTTTCCGATTTTCCAAACCACGACTATCTGATCCATCATCTGTCGGAAAATTATATTCAGATTTTCTAATTTGTTCACGTCAATCCACCAATATTTAAAATATAACTACCACACAAAGAAGTTTCATAAGCGGCAAATAAATCACTATTCAAATTCCATGAACCACAAATCAATAGTTCACCAAGTTCTTCAAGGGAGAATGTTGATGAAGTGAACGGAAGGAAAAAAGCGAATGACAGTGTGTCGATGCTATGGCATATTATCGTCGTTTCAACAGTTTTCTAAGATGTCATCTCTGTATGTTAATTCCAAAGAAATATCTTCGTTTCGTGTAAAACTTTGTTGACAGGTCTTCAGGAGTTATCAGCTCTTTGTAAGGATGCTTCATCCAAACTGTTTCCCTTATCAGTGGAAAACAAACAGCACCGTAATTCTTGTTGGGAAGATGATTGTGGATCCAGAGACATCTGACTCAGAGGAACTGATGGAATAACACTGGCGCTGCTTGCATCATCAAAGTTATTTGCTCTGGGAAAATTATTCCACCCAAACGTAACCTGACTGACCTTTGAACGGCTTTGATAACTGAATGTAAACGATTACTTTGTGTTCACGAGTTGGTTTGCTGTTCCTAGATTCTGTAGGGTTTGCCTTAGTTTGCCGTCAGTCTTCAGTTAAGGAGCTGCGGGAAATATTCACGTGACTCGGTTCATGTTTGGTTCCGGTCCGGTTAAGTCTAGTTTCTCATGACGTGACAGTAGTTCTAAACAAGATTAAAATTTCTGTAGTACGTTCCATTCCTGCAGAGAGAAGTTCTCCCGGAAGCAGCTGTTTAGAGAAAAATATGGCGGTCACACAAAATTATTCCTGTATATATATTTTTTCATTTCATACAATATGATATTATTTGAAAATGCTCAATTAAATAGCACAAATTCTTTAATGCAAAATGTTTATTGTATATTCCCAAGAAATGTGTATTAATAAGTCTTAATAAACAGACCAGTGCAATGCGAGCCTAAATTTGTACATAACTGAGGAACACTCGAACATTGCGATCGTTAATCTGGCTTTTCCTGATGAACAAGTGAGCCTGGGCTTCAGTCGGCTATCTGATATCAACTTATTATATGGCAAATACGTACAATCGAGACTTCGTATCCCCTTTTCTACCTGCCTCGCCCTCCCCAATATCATTTTTGTCCATTTCGTTTACTTTTATGGTGATATCGTATTAACTTCAGAGTAGTCCGACCGTAAACCCCTCGGAAACATCATTTCATATTCACGTATGCAAGGGTCATCAATCTGATTTATCACCGTGGTTACCAATTTTACCCTTTGTACTGCTTCCGGCATTTCTCGGAACGCGATCAACTCGTGTCAGTACGCGATTTCCCCCCTTTTCCCCCCCTTTTCTGACACCGCCCGAAGGTGCTCTCAGAAAAAAAGTTATGTTCTGTTTTAGGAAAAGGATTATTTGTGTATGTGTGTGTGTGCATTATTCGAAGAATATTAACGCCGAAGTGATTGACATCGCTGTGCTGTATTGAGTCACATTCTTATACAAAATTTAATTAGGTCTCGAATCCTGACATCAAATTAGGATTGGTAATTGAATACTATTTTTGCAATCGAATTTACAATGTAATTGAAGCGAGTTATTGGAAAGGAAGACGAGAAACAATAAATTACTAAACTGAGAACAATTCAGTAAATGTTATTAAGCAAAAGGTGAAAATTCAGAGAGAAATCGAAAAGTCGTGCTCATCGAAATAAATGATTCCGTTAATAGTAGTTTATTTTTATTACTTAGAGGCCATCGAAATGTATACTGGTCATATGACGTCTGCAGTATTGCGGAGTTGACTGTTGCTTTCCCAAGAGCAACAGGTGATCCTCGTTGACCATTATTTTGACAGTCGTTTATATGAATTTGTCGTAGACCAATTTTGTGTGAAATATCCGGATTAACAGTGCCTAACAATTGGACTAGAACCAGATTAATCGACCGTTAGCCGGATCAGTTGACGACAAGAAGAGAACCGGGAGATGTGCGATTAACTACAGACAAATAATAACCAATTATAGATTTAAATAGACATTAATTATTACTTGGCTGTACCTGAAGAAGTCAAAAAATATGGACGAAACGTCGTAAATGTACTTAATATGTTGGGTTTTTTTCGTATTGGTTGATTTGTTATGTTTTTATCGAGTGCATTTTTTTCGATTTGTATCCAATTTATATGTTTATTGTAAAATTAAAATTTAAGATGGTTTAATTATTGTAAACGAGAATGTAGTATAATAGCGAAATTCGATACTCGGTGAAGAACATAGCCAGGAAGGGGAAAAGACCACCAAAGGAAAAACAGATGAAGGCTACTGATAGTGTCAAACAGATCAATTAATAATTGGAACCTGCAGCTGTGAGGTTTAGGGAACTAGGTAAATAGATTTAAAATGTCCAGTGGGTAGTTTATTTCTCTTTGTTACTCTCTTCTGCTACGCTTATAATGCAATTAGTTGTATATATGCTGCAGTAAATAGTCGAGTGAAAGTAGAGTGTGGTTGTTAAATTAGACGTCGCCCTAAAGGCTAATTTTCTATTATTCTTTGTTTTGTTCGTTGATATGAATTTTTAAATGTTTTTCCTTCCCATTCCTTCGAGTAAGCGCGGTAGGTCCTCATAAATCTCTTTTATTTACACGAAACAAAGAATGTGACTGAGACGATGTTCAAAGACGCGGATAAATAAAGAGAGCGAGTGGGGCGTGGAGGGGGGAGGGAGGGAGGGTGATGGCAGCCTTTCCTATCGTGATGCAGTGAGGAAGAGAGAGAGGGGGGGAATCACTAATGCTAACCGCATTGGAGAATTGACGATGACTTCTTCTATTGACATGATATCAAATCGAAGGAGGAGTTTGAGAAGGAGCGCCGCGTTGAGAGGTTGAGGCGGTTCCGGAGCCCCGTGACTCTGACGTCTGATGTTGAAGCGCCGATGAGTTGTTTATCCTTGAGGACTGCGTGTTTACAGACTTGCCCGGGCAGCGCCTATTGATCCCTCGGCGCCGCGACGTCACAGCCTCCGCCCCGTCCGTCCGTCGGTACGCCGCCCCTCCCACCCCCTCCCCTCCCCTCCTCACCCCTAAAACGGAGCGCGGAGCACAGGAGAGGAAATTACCCTCGTACAAAGCTTGCGTACGGAGGAAATTAAAGATCGAGTATTGGTTTCCCTCGGTGCGGCGGAGCAAGCCATGGGAACGCGTTGAAAGTGGGGCAGCACAATACAAGAAATCGCTGCTTAAGGTGACAACCATTGTTTACCTTCCATCAGAGGCAAGGGAAGCCGAAGCTCTTGTATTCCCTGGAAGTGAAGACACGCACGGAGAAATGCGATAAAGACTAAATCGACTGACAATACAAAACGGGAACAAAATAGCTGTGCTCACCACAGGAAACAGAAGCAGATCTCGCGTTGTCCGTATCTATCAATGAAAAATCGAGGAAAATTATTCCTATATAAATGAATAGTGTGTAATGTCTTCTGATAAAAATTTTGATACTGCTGTCGGATGTAGCGAAATAGCCGCTTAATAAAGTATTTGCAAACTAAACGCCTCAATCGTTTCCTTGACTGGATTTGCTGTGTGCGACGGTGCATTATCATAACGTAAAAACCCTCTCTGTTGTTCCTTTTATATTGTGGTCGTTTCTCACGCAATGCTTGGTTGTCGGTTCATTCCACCCAACACGGAGCATCGTCTTACGTTCCCAGTGTTTTGGCCTTGGCAGTCTATATGCTACAGGTTAATCATTAGGATTCTCCAAATATATCCATATTAGGTCGATGGGGAAATGATTTTCCAAGTGATTTCCCTACTGTCTTTCATTCAGTTCATCTGAAACCCATTGTCCCACCTTCCCGTGGCTTTCAAACTTATGGCGACGGCTTCTCGTGTCACATTTAATTGATCAGCGATTTGTAGTTTCGTTACAGCGTCATCCTCAATCATCAGTGCTTGCAGTTTGGCGTCTCCAAACATTCTCCGTGGTCTTCCACGTTCTTCGTTCTTGGCGTCAACATTGCCACTTAAGTTCTGTGATTTATAATGATAGGGAATAGTTCAGTTACCGTTCGTTGATTGCACACAACTAGTTCTTAACGTAGTTCAACTGAATTTATTGGTTTATTTTCTTTTTATGAGTGTTTTCAGTCCTTAAACTGGTCGGATGGAACCCTCAATGCTATCCTATCCTTCGCAAGCCTTTTCATTTATAAATAGCTACCACAACCTACATTCCCCCTAATATGCGTAGCTATTCCATCCTTTTCCTCCCTCTTCTGTTCTTTCCCCACATTAAAACGAAATCCTACCTGTTACACCCCCCAAATCCATATCTTCTGAACCCTTTAAGATATCGAAATGGAACATACACGAAAATTTAAGTTAAAAGTACCGTTGTAATTCCTAAAATCTTCATTGAAATTCGTTGAGCCGTTCCTGAGCCTATTTGAAAAAAACTTTCAGACAGACACTTGAAATTTTTATTTATTGGTGTAGATAATGAAGGATTTCAATAAAATTGTGCACATTAGTTTGACTCCTTTAATACGGTAAAAAATTAACTCCTTGCCGTTAAGTAGGTCACCACTTTGGCGTCTTGCTGCCTCCCAGGGAGGCAGCACATGTGTTGTTTCCAACTGGCTGCACAAATGCACCACCATGGTTATACGAAATTATTTCTTCAGCATGTCAAGAAACCGGAATGCTTATGGAGGTTGTAAATTCTACACAACTCAGGTGTACGATTATATCGTTTAATGAACACGTGTTTCTTTATAAAGTGGCTTATTAAAATATTTAAAATCCTATCAATTTCAGATATGAAATCACGACACCATGAGGTTTGTGCAAGCTGGCCGGGGGCGGCTTTAACGAGCAGTCAGTAAATTTGATGACGAATGGCAGCCAGGGTGTGTGATCGTAGTTGAGCAGTAGCGCTGTTGATGGAGAGAAACAAAGTAGGTGATTGCTCCTGCCGCGTGTTTGGGCTGTCCGTCTTCGCCACTGGAGCTGCTGGGATGTTTACTTTGTTGTGATATTCCGTCCAAGGTCAGCAGATCTGCGGCAACAGCTGGCATCCATCTTGTACGCCGAGCGGCGGTCGTGCCGATAATGCACTTAGCAGTTTCCCGTCAAAACTCTTCTAAAACGTAACGTCTGTCTCTCTTTTCATTTCTACCAGGACTATTACTTTTTTTTAACCGTTCTCTTTCTTTTATTCCGTGTCCAAATTTCTTCTTCCGTTTAACTCAATTACTATTTCGTACTCTTGCTAAATCCCAGCCTGTCTTGCTTTACTTATCGATGGCACTGACTATCCATTACTGTTGAAATATACTTAAAAAATTCAACCTTAATTCGAATTTTAATTGTACAGAAAGATGAAAATTTAATATAATTAGGATGGAAGAATATAGGGACAAGGAAAGCAGTATTGACACTGCTTCTAAATTTAGACAAGAAGAAAACAGACCTACGCTGATGGCATTTGTAGATTTAGAGAAAAGGATTGATAATGTAAAATGGAACACACTATTAAGGATTTTCAAAAGGGGAGGGATAAAATATCAAGAAAGAAGACTACAAAGGACAACAAATCAGGATAGGAGTAAGACAAGAACGCAGACTGTCGGCCATGTTCTTTAACTTATATGACCAGGTGATGAAAAAAAGTTAAAATTTATTATGGAAAAGGAATCATACTACAATGAGAAGAAATAAAAAGACTAAGGTTTTTCGATGATATTTACTATTAGAAGACGTGGAAACCATAATAAATGGTATGAAATGGTATTGAGAAGTACAACATGAGGGATTAATAGAGGTAAAGCCAAGGTAATGAGACGTAGTACAGGAAACCGTAGAAGTCACAGGGTGTTAAATTGAAAAGGGATGTGTTCAAGAAAGTTAAGGAATTTTTATGCATAATAACTAGGGTTGGTAGATGTATAGAAGAGATAAAGGGTAGTATAGCACAGACAAGGAAGGCTTTACCAAAAATGAGAAATTTACTTATGGCTAATATAAGTATAAAGTTAGGAACTCATTTCAAAAAATGTAAATATGGGTGCGAAACGGACGATAGGAGTTTCAGAAAGGAACAGAATAGAAGGTTTTTTAATGTAGTGCCATAGAAGAATGCTGAAAATCAGATGGGTGGACAGAGTAACTAACCTGGAGGTTCTAAGAGGAAAAAATGAAGAGAGAAACAATATGGGTGTCTTTGATCACGTTTTGAGACATGAGGGTCTTATAAAATTAGCATTGGAGGGAAGTATGACGGGTAAGAAAAGAAGAGGGAGTCAAAGGATGGAATACGCTACGTAGATTAGGGAGGATGTGGGATGTGGTTGTTACGTAGAAATAAAAAGGCGTGGGTAAAATAAGTTATTATCGAGGGTTGTATCAGATTATTGAAAGCACTGAATACAACAAACAAAAACAATTTTAAATAAATAGCTAGACATTGAACTAAAGAACCAGATTTAAGCATCTCGTCCAGCGAAAAGCATATATCAAAAGAAATTAGAGGCCAATTTCAAGCCAAACAGCGACATAAAATGAAACATTGTCCTATTTTAGACGTGTCAAGCAACGAAATATTGTTTGGAATAAACTACGCCATATACTGCTCCGTGGTTTGTGGACTTCTTTGACCTGCCACAAACAGTACAAAGCGCGAAAGATGTTACACTTTGCAGAATGGCAAGGTAAAAATAGCAGAGAGATGAATGATAACACTGCACTTCTCCGACTTCAGCGTACAACGCTGTCACAAGATGAAAAATAGCTTGCCTATTCATTTACTCCATTACTTTTCCACAGATTTATGGGTAGCGTCTACGAAGAAAAATTCAAGGCTACTTTTATTATATAATTATTAATGTAATACTTTACACATAACTCAGAATTAAACAACTCACTTCACGCATTTAAAAATTAATTATTGGTTCTTTACGTAAGCCATGTTGATAATTTCCCCTTTTTTTAAATTATTTCCTGGAACTGTACCATTTTTGTACTTGACCCTCGAAATGTTTCTCCCCGTTCTGTTTGTGCTTCTCATCTTTGCCTAATCCATACCTGACAAATATTCTTTTCTATTAATTCAACTTAATAACACACAGGATCGCACTATTACGTGAAATTATAAAGAGTACTCCACGGAAAGGAAATAGGATAACTCTGTACCATTACTTGCATCTATATAATTAATAAAAGAAACAAATTTACTACATGAATGAGAATGTTAAATAAGGAGAGTATATGAAACAGCACAGATTAAATCGGACTAATAAAGCGAATTATTAATGTATTTATGTATGAGTAAGTTTATATATACGATTAATGCATCTCTAAAAACTTTATGTAAAAGAAATAAAATAGAGTAGAGAAAATTTGACCCAGTGGGTAGTCATTTCAGAAATTGGGAAGTCAGAAATATGAAAAAAATGGGAATACATGAATGAGAAAATATGTATTACACAAAAAAAAGAAATGAGACCATTTAAAATTATAAGAAATAATAGGTATTGTATGTTTATTTTATGATAAAGCAGTAAAAATCTTCCAAAGTCCAGGTACGCTTTCGTTGGAAAGTGACATTCCTCCAGCAAAGAACATGCAAACAGTAGTGTAGTTGTATGAAAAATATTCGCTATCTAAGATAAACCTCAAAGTTGCAAAGAGGGTAGTTAGGGACAATGTTAGCCAAAAGTTGAGAAAGAATATTACTGATGTAGTAGTAAGCTACTGGTTTTATAAACATGGGGAGCCTTTACCGTAGACATTTTGTGTGTGGTCGTTAATGCAGCAACACAGACTACAGTAGACGTTGTGTACAATAGCACACTATGGGGCTATTTCAGTTTAACTATAAAACCAGTGAAAGGTTACAATGATTCTCGATAGCGAGAGGCGACGAACGTGGCACTAGACATGAATGTGAGTCAGGGTTCACGCTGCTTAATTACTTTTTTAATGACTCAGGAGTAGGTTAGAATCGGGCCACTTGCTTACGCCTGATAAGATTAAATGCGAAGGCCGTATTCCGCATTCAATAAACACCGACTGCTTTCTTGGATGTTTGCTTACACTGCGGCTATTTGTTTAGAACTTTTCCTTACCCGCTATTCAGAGATCGTTAAAGAGTTGTTTGTACCTTTGTAATGCATATTGTCTGCTTAATGATTAACGTACGGATTTATTCATCTCAACTGCATGTTCGACTTGAGTGGAATGTTTGCACACTCTTTCCCATCCCGTTTTTACTCGTGCCTGAAAAACAACCACTGTGACGTCTCAAATCCATATCTCCTCAGTTCGCCAATGTTTACGCACTCGGTCATACGCTATATAAGGTTCTTTAATTCACAAAGACGTAGTTACCGTCCGAAACGCCCTTTACTTCTTTCTTTCCTTCACCCTTCCTCTCTTTACAGCCAAAAATTCAATTATGTAATGCTTTTTTCTTTCTAAACCTCCCTAATAAATATCATCACCTCCGTTATCATAACGTCCTTGAAGTCTGACAATAAAATAGGATGAGTTACAAAATGTACGTCTGTTCTAGATTATGTGACGTCGCTTTTTCCTCGCGAGCTTTAAAACCCCAAAGTCATATCGTTTCCCAACATCCTGCCTTATGATTTCCTGTGGGCGGAATTTCCGTGTTAAAAGCGGCCTCTGGTTTTGTTAGTTGCTTAGGGAAGTTGTCCTTTTCTAACCTCATCTTGCTGTGCACCGACGGATGATTGAAATATTAAAGTTCCTATACTGTGGTGTGGTGACGGAAACGAACTTTCTTCCCGCTCTGTTCGATGTTCTCTCGTCCTTCGTGTGCATTAATATATATTGGGAAGGAAAAAAAGACAACAGGTAAGGACGTGACTCCACCAGCATGTCGCGTCTTCTGGAACTAGAACACGACATTAAAAGTCGCAGATGTCGCTCATCTGGAACTTTCAAATCACGTGAAATTTGAAGGGAAAAATTTTTCGATCCCAAAACTAATTTCGAGAACCGTGGAAAAGTCACCCAGACGCCACATTTTTCCCATTAATAAGAAACCCCCTCAATAAAACATAATAGGTTGTCTGAAGCTCATCACGGGAGAACGCTCCAAAAAGATGGGTTTTAGGAGTCAAGATAGGAGCAGAGCAGAAATCAGCATCTTTAGTTAGGTCCGGAATGATTCTTCTTTCTGAAGCTGACTCAATGTTATATCTTCTAATAATTTATTTTATGAAGTATTTTTTTCTTTTCCTATTGTTGACAGACTTTACGTTTGTTTTATTTTTTCCTGGTTATGCTATCATAATTATATCGGCTGTTTTTAATTGTCGAGGTCACTTATTATATATGAACATTAAAAGCGGAAATCCGTTTTTTTGGCATTTCATTCAACATTTAGAATGTTATTTGGTCCAATCTTGAATCTTATCTGGTGTAATCCAGAATCCTTTTTGGTGTCTTAAAAAAGTCTCCCATGGTGTTTAACTTATATATTATATATTTTTTACATGAAGCAGGCAACTCCCGTACGCAACTAGCGTACTAAGGGGATGGAAAAAGGGGGAGATGTGGGGGAGGTAGAGCAAGGTAGTCAAGGGTTGGGGCGATGAATAAAGTTTAAAATGAATATGGAAATGGAATCAAACTGCAAGAAGAAAAGAAAACCATAATGTTTGTTGAGGATATAGTGCTATTAGGGGGTTATAAGAAGACATGAAAAACATACTAAATGGCATTAACGTAATCCTGGAGGAAGAGTACAACACGAGGATTAATAGAGGGAAAACAAAGGTGACGGGAAACAGTGGAATAACAAAGGATGTTATATTGGGAAGAGATATTTTGAAGGAAGTTAAGGAATTCTGCTACTTGGGCAGCATAATAACGAGAGAGTAGGATAGCACAGACAAGGAAGAGGAATTTACTTATGGCTAATAGAAGTATGAATATTAGGAAACATTGCTAAAAATGTTCGTATGGAGTGTGGCGTTGTATGGGTGCAAAACTTGGACGGTAGATTTATTTTTGTTTCCATTAATCCTCGATCGAGGAAATAGGATACGTCATACATTAAAAATGAACAAAATAAAGTACATAATTAAAGACAAATAATCTTAAAATAAATTAATAAAAGAAAATGTATATAGACAAAAGTCAATATAAACACAACACGAACACACACTGGGAAACACAAACAAGCACACACTGAGGAACACGCAATGGAGTTTCAACTACTTGGAGCTCTGCGACCAGGAAACTGTCCTCTCTGGAGTAGCTCCAGGCAATACATGAAACAAACAAACAAAAGAGCAGATAAAAGTGAATAGAAATTTTAAAGATATGTGATGTGCTATTTTACAAGGCAGCTCATTCAACACTTTTTGCAGGAACCTTGATTTAAATACTAGAAGGACGATTGTTAGGAGTTGCAGACAGAAAAAGAATAAAAGCTTTCGAATTGTGGTGCTGTAGGAGAATTCTGAAAATCAAATGAATGGGTAGAATCACTAACGGTGAAGTTCTAAGAAGAATAGGGGAAGAGGGAACTATTTGGAGGACTTTGACCAAGAGAAGGGATAGATCAATAGGCCACGTTTTGAGACATGAGGGTCTTGTAATATTAGGATTAGTGGGAAGCGTGCAGTGGGAGGAAAAGGATGGAACTGCTAAGAAGATTAGGATTACGGTAGCTTTGTAGAAAGGCTTGTATCGGACCAGTCTTAGGACTGACTACCACAAAAACAACAAAAAATGTAAGTTGATAGACGAGAGGCCATTTGTTGTTGTTTTTACGCACTGCTGATTTAATAAGGGTCCCATTAAGGAAGCAGGCAGCGGGGCGCCCTCCAGTCTCTGAACTTAATTGTCACAGCAGATACGGAGGGTGGATGACCTCGGGCTGAGAGAGCCGATAATATAATAGGACCTTCCCCAGGTACAAGGGATTCACTGGATGCGCACTTACCGTCTGGACCAAGTCAGAGGGAACCAACAATAATAAATTCAGTGTAATAACTTATAATATTAATAATTGTAATATACTCTATAATTTTGGGGTTTCAACCCGTGACAATATTCCTTAACAGCGTTATATTTAGAACACTATCATTCGAGAAAATCTTCGTCCTGTAATATAATATTGGCAAAATAAAATTATTAAGTAATTTAGTAAGACTGATACACTTTTAATAATTTCTTAATTATATTGCTCCATTCTTTTGAAGTCACATGAGGTTATTTAGTTTTTTTATATTGGAAAAACAACACGGACCGTGTTCTAGAAGTATTTTACTCCTGAGAAATTCTGGAGAATGCTAATTAATATGTTTGACATACAATAAAAGTATTGATAATTCTCCGAAATAATGTTGCAACAGATTTTTTAGGAATTCTATACAAGGAGCTGTTTGGAACGTGAAGTTGACGAAATGGTCTGAAGGAATTTTAATTTTTTGTTTTATGTGACTAATAATAAAACTAAAAAAATAAAGTATATTTGCATGCATTATCCAGTGTACTGAATTACAGTTATTGCAATTGTTGAGTTAAAATATTCCACAAAGTGTAATATTTCACGTGTAAATAAAATAAAATTGTTAATATAATGTTAATAGCTGTTTATTGTATGGGCTCTGTATTTTCAGAGTAGGAGAATGGGTAAATATAGTTCGTCTCGTGAAGTGTATCTGAATTGTTTACGTTATTCTGGGTAGCTGCAAATTGTGTTAAAGAGATGAGAGTTTGCACTTGTTATATGGCTATTGTGTTTGGGGGCAGTAGGGCGCGGTCTTCCTGAGTCAGGCCTGCCAGGGTCCGTGCGTGTCTGCGACGCGGCAACAGCGCCGTGACTCACACCTGCCCCATTGTCCGCTCTCGAGACGTCGTTTCCCTCACTCGACTTTGAGGATACTATTCTTAGGACAGCCAAGGCCACTTTCCTTCATTTCCCTCGCAATTGGCCACGTTACTTGTCCGGGACGAGCTCAGAGACGTCCTCCAGCCCCCAGCCCTCGCTAAGACTCAAAATCCTTTTACAAGTGAGGACGGTGTGGCCCGTACGGAAGACCAAGTCGGAGCGAACCGATAAATTCCTGGAGTGAGCACATCACTACAAAGCCTGGTAAAGGACACTTCATTCCAAGGTAATTGCGTAGCGATCCTTGGCGAGATCCATTATGGAAGTTGCTGTGGATCCCTCGTGGAATATCTGTGGAACGAGAGAACTGTACACTAATCTGTCGTGGGACTGATTTTCATTCATCATCCCCTCTGAAATATACCAGAATATCAACCACGTAATATCTGTATAAAGATAAAAATCTCAAAATTGTTTGAATTGTTGTTTCGAAACGATTTTTAAGTCTCCAAGAAGTGTAAAGTATCTCAGGAAGTCAAACACCATGATATTTTTATTTTCCTTCTGCAGGCAAATCATCAACGATAACATTGTGGATGAGTGTCGTCGTCAAGTGTGTCATATCTTTCAAAATTATATTAATCTGACGTTAAATATTCATAAAATAAATAAACCACACAATAAAGACTATTAAATTAGAGAATTCCATCTCTACAAAGTGTTGTTAAAGGACCTCAACGCTTCAACCCTATTTTATAGTCTTATTATGTACTATATTAATAAAATCATAAAGGAGGACCAAATTAATATTTGGAATACATCAAACTACGCTTAATGACCTTATTGAAACCATAAATTTCATTCCAATTTGTGTCAAAATTCTGTAACAGGTTCCAAATATTTTAACAAAATGTGCAATGCAAGTTGACTTGGAAAAATTCCGACTTTCTTAGCTGATTTATTTATTTGATGTAACATCTCTCGTCCGAAATTGTTGTTAATTTTCTTTTTCATCGTCTGTAAAAGTAGAACACTTAATCTCTGCGGAAATTATTAGAATTATCATATTAATATATGATATAACTTACTGATTAACGAAGAACTGTCGTTGCGTTTAAGACAAGTAATAAAATAAATTTGCACATAAAATACCTTTAAACTGTTGGTGATGCCGAAATGTTGTTTCATACTATTGGTCATCTCTTCCTCAGCAAGTCGATCCAAGTAATCGTTGTTGCTTCACCTCGGAAACCGGATCTCCAGTCTCCTCCGGATCTTTAAACGATCCCAATCAATTTCAGTATTAGCCTTTACCGCACACTTTCCAGCTACGTGGAGCATTCTTTGCACTGTATTTATGTGACATACCATAAGTGTCAAGGCAGGCAACATTCCACTCCAAAATTGGGTGACGGAGGGGATTCACGTGACCAAGGACTGGATTTCTTAAGTACTAACATCACGAAACACACTGTTTTTCAAGTTTTGGAAACAACAAAATTTACGAGCTCCCCTCAGCTTAGCTACTCATTAAGAGTTATTCCGAAATATCTGTAGTTTTTTACGTCTTTGCAGGCTGTAGACACGTATGGTGTGATCAATAATGGTGTTAATTGACTTGAGGCTTTCGGCGTGAATGACGGGAAGAAGGGAGACTGTCTGGCAACTGCGTGATTTACTCTGAATGCAAGGAGCGTGCCTGGAATGTCCTTGGAGCCATTGAGCAGCTTGCGACTATGATTTACCTGACTCGCGTTACACTAATCCTTTCGTCAAGGAACCCGTTATCAGCACAGAGGAAGCAGCCATCGACATCACAATGCAAACAACGACAAGACCAGGAAAGATTAAGTCGTTAATACTACTGGAACGTGGGGAAACAATGCATGTTTCTGGCATGATGGTCTCGCTATCTGGCATCGAGTGGTAAATGTGAAAACGATATGAAGGACCCTTTGAATTGTAAACTACTGAGTCGGTCACCAGTAAGACGCAAAGACGAGTGACATTGGACGATCAACGACTTCCGTCCTTTCTTTGAATTCCCAATCATTCCTTTCTTAGATCCCATTTCTGTTCTTACCATCCTTATTATCTCATACAAATCAGACAGCGCACCAGGCCAAATTCACCATTGTGCTGATGATCGCTAGGCTGGTAACTCACATGAACATGAATATTGCTATCCACGGTCAGTTTCAGATGCTGTAAATCTTCTGCACGTAGCATTACACTTGAACATAGAGTCTGAAGAACAATTGAAGCAATGCAGATTAGGATGAAACTTCCCACGGAGAAAGCGGCGCCTGTGGAAAATGAACCTCCACTGCTGGGAAAGTCAGATTCTGGAATATTTTTCTTACAATCTAAAAAAAATAACTTGAAGAAGACGACAGGAGAAACAGTGTGCATCAAGTAGATCCATGATCAATATTAGTTATCTTGATCCTGACGGGTAGCGCGTTTTAAAGGTAGATTGAAGACGTTGTCACCTTCCGCGATGGTTAAGTGGCCGTTGTGGCAGAAAGGAAACAGGTTTGTGTGTGCACCGAGATCGGCCTTGGAAGTCGGGCCGCCTCCTTCCCTTCCCCATCCTACAAAAACCTAAACCCGCTGGAGCGTGGCGTCCCTTCCATCATCATCCTCTGTTCCTGCTGCTGCTGCTGCGGCGGCTGTACCAGGATCATCATTCGCCTCTCTTCTTTGCTGCTTCAATACAGATCCCCGTTTAATCTATTTCATGCTAGTGTCATTTGTAATTCGTTATCTCAGAGAATCGTTTTAAAAAAGGCAAAAGATTTGGATAAGGAAGAAAAAATGCAAATTCGTTTTCAATTCTACAAAACGCATCTCGTCTTCTGGAGGAGGGATTTCGGGATGGTTAAGAATGAGATCTACGGTAGCACAAGCATTCTAAAACTACTTGTGAGAGAAAACTTACTAAATTCTCTCCAGTGTAGAGAGAAAGTCACACAAGTCAGAACAGTTTCAGAAGAAGAAAATAAATGTATACGGGACGAAATAAACACGTATCAACCACGGCATCATATGGCCAGTAATAAAGTTGACATACAGTTCACATGGTTGGTTGCAGATTCTCTCCAGATAATTATTAAGGTCAAGACAATCGTTGACAAACTCCTGGATAATGCCACTTGTTCCGTAGAATCTGAAGTAGCTCCTTCGCCGTGTGTACGTCTCGTAGCGACGTGACAGAGAGAGGGGAGGGAGGAGCAGATAATCTTAAGGAGTGACCTGGCTGGCTGCAATATGGCGGACGCGGTGACGTCACCAGGTCACCTCGCGCGTCCGCCTCCAATAAATATGTCAAGGGAAATACTCGGGCTTACAGACACACATACGGGCGGTCAACAGCGGCGTTTCCAACAGCCACCACACCATCTAGATACGCACTATTACCACCAGTGTTCCTCCGTTTCGAATTTCCTCTGTTATAGGTAGCGCCATGGCAGGTCATATCAAACATCATACAAAGTTATCAGCCAGAAGCATCGACTGACGGTCCGCTCAATCATTTTGGGGAAGATGGGTTGGGTATCATCACCAGGTTTGACCTTCTGCTTTCCCACTTCATCTCTTTGTCACGCACTGCAGCCTCCTCGATGGATCCTTCTCCCCGATCGCCATGACCCAACACCGCAGCGTTGATTTGCTCGCTGTGACTGAGCAACAAAGTAAGATAGAGTTGTACAAGTTAACGGAAGATGTGTAGTCTATGTTGTCCGTAGATCCTCATGGTGCGAGGAGAAACAGGCGTGAAGAACCGGTCCGTAGTGTCGTACTTGAAGCCAGCCAGATAACGAGTTCTCTTTCACACTGTGGGAGTTGGTTGTTAATCCAAGGCTAACGGAACACTGAACCAGCTCAAGGACGCCGCTCATCTACATTCGCCATTTCTTCACCCTATCCACCTCTGTCCACCACAAGGCCTCTCCGTGCCTGACGTCATCAGCTCTGTAACAATCGCATCGCGCAAGTAGACTGGACCTCGGCGATGTCTCGTTGCTACAAAAAACAGGGAGCCTCTCTCTTTACAGCGATTTCCTTTGTGTCACGTGTGTGGTTTATCTTGGACGGATGTAGAATAGTAAGAATCTTGCTACTCTAGTCATCTGCCTGTTTTCTTTCAAACACTTTTTTAGTGCGATAGTTAAGTGACGTCACATTATAACCAGTGCATCGCTTACACAGTAAAAAGCTTATTTATCTTTTTTGCGGTTTGAATTAAATTTTCCACACTTTCTACGAATTTCATCGTTCCCTTTCGTAATTCCCTTGTTACTGTTCTACATTAAATCCTGTTGGAGTCATTAAAACACAAAATATGTTATATTTTGTATTTAAGTACAGACCTATTAGATGTGGACATGATTTTATATTCTCTTTTATGTAATGGTGCCAGTGATACTTCAGTGTTTATAATAGCTTACGTAACCACTAAGTTGCTGATTGATCCTGTGCTTGCAGTTGATGAATATTGAAATAAATCTATACAGAAACAATTTTCTCTGAGCTACACGTTGCAGATAATATCGTTGGCGAGGACTGTAATATCTGTTGTGAAAGTGTTCTGTGGTCTTTGAGATGACTCAGTGATTTGTCTGCTCTACGTGTATTTGAAACAAGCTCAAGAAATATACCCCAGTTTATTAGAAGGTATTAATATACTTTAAGTGTTATTTAAAGACGTTTCTTTTGTGTATTGCAATTTGTAATAATGTGTAGACGGCGCAGTATTTCTCATCTATCTACCTGTGGGAATCTCTGGACGACCGCGGATTAATCCAGGCTGCTTTGTTTGGATGCAGCAGCTTACATGTGTGTGTACGACCATGTTTTATTTATGAGCTGCAATTGACTGTAAACTCGGTGCCAGCTGAATACAGAGCAGGACACGTATAAATTATCTCAAACGTTACGCAGCCTCCTTGAACAAACTACAGTCATTCTCCTCGTACCTCAAAGTCGCACATCCGAAACGGAACGCGACACTCAAAAGATTGTAAAGGAAGAGGGAAGCGGGTGCAGTGAGTGGGACGTGCGGTGAAGCAACGTCACTATAAACAGAGATGTGCGTCAACTTAGCACATCGGCTGGTGTTAAATACTATCTATGTATTACAGAGCAGTTATTACTCTGTCAAATTATTTACAGAAATTCATTAGAAATTGCATTAATATGGTATTGCTAATTGCTTCTCCACTGATTATTAAGTGGCATGGCAATCGTGTCCAAATTTTACATATGGCGACTTGTCACTTCCCGCGTGGCAGACGATATACTGTTGTCACGTGAAAGGTAACTTACGACCGTGAAGGATTGTAACATACAAATATTTTCATTTTAATGCGTTTAGTTCCACTTAGAGGAGTGATTACTTTGAACTGAAGCAGAACAAGGAATCGGAGTTAATCTCGTTTCCCAGAATCGCTGACAAATGGACGATCACGTTTTGGAGAACCCAATTGAAGTGAATAAATACCCTCTTTGTATAAAAAATAAGTGAATCACATCAAATATCCCGATGGAGTGATTGAAGGCTAAAGTACGGCTTCAATAAGAAATGTATGTTACAATCCTTCACGGTCGTAAGTTACCTTTCACGTGACAACAGTATATCGTCTGCCACGCGGGAAGTGACAAGTCGCCATATGTAAAATTTGGACACGATTGCCATGCCACTTAATAATCAGTGGAGAAGCAATTAGCAATACCATATTAATGCAATTTCTAATGAATTTGTGATCTATCGAGGCTAAAATATGAGCTGAGAATATTTTACAAATTTCGATAATGGTAGTGGATGTTTTCAAAACAATTCTCAAAAAGCGATTTTAATTCTATTGACGACACTGGCATTCTAAGAAAGAAAAAAATGTTGATAACTCAAGACGATGGTTGGAATGAAAGCGAGAGTGATGGTGATTATATCTCCCTGTTAGGTTTCCATTTACATATATCAATGCACAAACGTTTTGAAATCTTCAGCCGCCTATAGTTTATATTAAAAGACATTACTGACAAATTATAACGCAAAAAAATTATATGCAAACTAGCAAATAGGAAAGATAAATTAGGCAAACTGAAAAAATATTACCTCTGTCAAATAATTTTTGTTTTAGTATTTGAATATGGGCAGTATATTTAAGTGAGATAAAAGATTGTTACATTAAAGTGGCCAAATTACAGGAATAGAAAATTAATAGAAAATGAAATAATAGTAAAGAAAAACGTTGGTTTGTTTTCATTTCTAGAAATAATCTAAGAAACCTATAAACTTGTGTATGAAACGTTTTAATTATACTTATTTGATTGGGTATTAAATTTCTGTCTTCCTTACAGTTTATTACCATTTATTTAAGTCAGTCCGTCTAAGCTCTCTGTTTGTTTAGAGAAAGTGATGCAACCTGACGACAAAGGTAAACATAATTTCTACGTTGTACGTTCTAATCGTTAGGAAGAAAACGACACTATACCGCTGAATCCATTGCTTCATGGTGGAAACTAAAATAATATTAAAAATTAGAATATTATAAATAATTTCTTGAAACTCATAATTTTCCAATACTCTTTTATATAAAGTAATACCTAACAAAAATTAGGATGTTCTGATGCAATATCCGGATATTAACTGGCAGTTAGTGAGTATCCGAGAAGGATTTAAATACCAGGATTTGTGAATACGATTCGCAGATTTCGTCATTATGTGTGTGCCGGGGTTTAGAACCGGCCTGCGACTTCATTCAGAGATATTACTACGGCTGATTCCAGAGAGATGACGTGTCTTGCGAAGGTACAGCGACCGTAATAGAATGCATGAAACATAACCGGTACTTTTCAAAATGGTTCTCCAAACAGGAAATTAATTTTTATGGATCCCACAGTCCTCGCGAGATGACGTTATTACTATTGGGCGTGACATTGATGGCTGTATTTAATTGTATGTGGAGGAAGTTGTCGATCTTCCTGGAAGAATTGCAAGCTATGTAGAGGTATGACGAATACACTGACTGCCTCGCTTGTTGTCTTTCTGTGAAATTGTGGAGGGAGTTCTTTGTGCGGATCGCACGTGTGTTTATATCTATTCCTCCCCCTCCCCCCCCCCCGTCAGGATATGGATCGGATCCAGAGGAAGAGGCGACATTATCACCGGTGACGTGAGCGAACCCTCTGCAGGTCCAATTAGGCGGGGGATTAGCATCGCACAGGCGAAAACAAACAATTAGGAAGGAAGCGGAGCGAGTGTCTTTGTTGTGCAGTGACCGGGCAGGGCAGGGCGCCGACATCAAAGCCGGAATAACAGGTCGAACAAGCTGGCGTTGCCATGGCGACGGCTGCGCATAACTGTGCAGGTGCTGCCAAGGCCGGCGACAAAGACAATCCTCCCTCCCTCCCCCTCGCTGCCAGCGTGTAGCTTCCTCCCCCCTCCCCTCCCTTCCCCGCCCCCCTTGCCGGGTGGTGCGCACGCAATGCATAGTATCAGAGCTATCACTCAGGCGCGTCTCGCGTCGTGTCGAGTCGAGTCCAACTTTCTAGTTGTCCACGGTGCTCAGATACCAAAGGAAAGTCACAACGTCGGTTAATACCGGAAAAAAAATTGGAAGACCGGGGCACAGCAGCCCAAGCAATTGCTGCGAAATAACCCTTCTAAATACTGTTTACTCAGTGAAAAGCCAAAGAATCAATACATCCCCTCTTCCCTCCCAAAAAAAATCTTTTTTAAACGAAAATGATCAGTTTGTCATATTTTTGCATTCTGTTGTTGAAGAAATTCCATTAATTTTGTGCTTGTTCGTATGTCTTTGTCATTTTTCATGGAACAATAATACAATCATTATAAACGTCGTTAGAGATATTCTCGCAGAAGTGCTACACAGTCTTCAGTCAGAGAGGGGCTTTTGAAACTGAAAGAAGCAAAACTCTGTTGGTCCAAGTGGGAAAATCTTTAGAAAGAGAGTTGCTGTGGCGCAAGACTCACAACACTCGACAGAAATAATCCTGCTGTGCTCTAGGTCCTGGAAGCCTTCTCAGCGTTACTGAACAACTTAATTGTGAAATGACAGCATTTAGTTAGAACCGAACTGCGACTTGCAGTCTTATTTCATGCTACGCCGATTGCTTTTTTAGTTTTATTACAATTGTGAGATTCTGATAATTAATTGCCATGCATGTGGAGCGGCGCGTTAACATGACCTATGACGTCACCTACGCAATATACCGATACAGAAATCTGGTAACAACATCTCTGATTAAACGGCAAGGGAGTCTATGTGAGAATCTTTGACGTCATAGGGACGGAGTCCAAGGAGCCTGCTGTGTGTGATCTCTGGCTCACTCAAATTAATCTCCGGTATCTCACGATCCTTTGACTGCTCGCTTCCGCGAAGCTGTGCTGTTTCCAAGATTGGAGCGCCATTTTGCGTGACTCCTGTTTGTTGCAGCACGCATTTAATATGATATTTCTCACAGAATGATGGTGCAGGCTTCATAACCTCGTTGCAAATGGTATTCATTTAATGACCGCACAAAAGGAACTAAATTATCTCCCACGTTGGATACGTCGTTGAAGACTGTCGCGAATGGGAGCTCATCTGTCACATATTTGTCTGTGGACTGAAAGGACAGATCAGTGAATACGAGGATAAAGATTGGATGTCCTATTTCTTGATTTGCTGAAGAAATTACAGTTGTAATGAGAAAAATTTGGTTCAAGATAGGGAATCGGAGGTTATTCACACACTGACTGGTGTTTGGAAGAGTTCATCATACTCGGATGTTTATTTCTTCTTTTCTTTGAATGGTCTGGCATTTTCTTACCTAGGGGTATATTTTTCTCCTTACAACTTTAAATCCTTCTTCCAATTCAGCGCTATTGTAAGTAATTAATAAACCAGTTTTTGCGGTTATCATGATTGTAATGTAATATTTTCGAATATCGTTGTTAAATTTACGAAGGAGGAGAGACTGCAATTTGTTTAGTGTAATTATGTGTCTTGGAGAGGACGTATATCGAAGTGAGCAGATGCGATGCGTTGTAAGACGCAGCAGCGCGCCCTATTTGCATGCGATACGCTTATCTGGACGGCTTTCCCGGAAAGGTGTGTAGGTTCCCTATCGGCCTGGCAGGTCCTGGCCGGGTCGCGCTAGGTCGGCCGAGGTCCGTCCTCCCGAGCTCCACTTGTTGCGCCGAGGCGAGGCTAGAGCGCGCTCACTCGCTGCGACTCTTCAGTCCTTTGTGTGCCTGCTCGCGGGTAGGACCCCTACCTCGCTTCGCTCTACAGTGCGCGAGTGCGTGAGTGCGCGTACGTGCGTGCGTGTGTTCTTCGTGCCTCGCAGAGAAGACACCGAGCGAGACAAGACAGGCAGACAGCCAGCCAGCTAGCTAGTGTGTCAACAACATCCGCCAACGTCACCGCCCGGTAAGGATCCTACACTGGTCGCGGCGGCTCGTGATTTCTCCTCGCCGCCGGCTTTCTCGCGACCGCGATTTCCGGCAACCGTCTTCGCAGCGGCAGCTGCGTCACCTGATCTCGTTGCGCAACTTCCGGCCGGCCGCCGGTGTATTTAGGGACACTCAAGGTCGCCGCTCGCTTTTATCCCACGGTTGTTAACCTCGCGGGGGTTCCAGACCCTTTGTCCTCCCGCGGTCCGTCCGGCCGTCTGCAATTAAAACGTTATCAGGGCGGCCATTTGCATGTAATATGGCGCCTCCCACGCGCGCGCCGCGGCGGCCATCACCCGGCCACGTGCTTGCGCTGTAGTCAAGGACAGCTGTCGCATCGGGTTTCAGCATCACCGCGCTCCGCCACGGAATTTCCGGCTCTTTGCAACTCCCCAACTGTGTCTCGAGGGACACGAACGTGTGGAACCGTCCTTCGCCTTCAGTAATCCCTCGCCGATGATACTGTTGGCCTGACTTGAGAAAACAAGGAAGCACAAGGAATTTGGACCGAGTTCATATCATTTCTTACAAGCATTTCCTCGTTCCTTGTGAAATCACTCCAATTATTAACGCGACGGAGTAATTTGGACGTCTGTGCCGTTACCCAGTGATGCAATTTTGGTCACTCGACTTACATAAGTCTGCAGATTTGCTTAGCGCCGTAGTCACTAAGCGTGTCGCCGGAATCTTGCGTCTAACTGTACCTTAATCGCTTGGCTGGAAGTCGACCAAGGCGCTCTGGATCTCGGCGCTTTCTCACGAAATTCACCTCCTGAATACGGGGCCACCAGCTGCTGCGGCGGCGGCGGTTCACATTCTTCAACCCTTCCGAACAATAGTGTTTTTTTTCCGAGGAGAGGAGGGGGAGAGACTTGTCATCCTGCATCGTAAGGCAGTTCAGTGATTGCAAGTGCGCTTTTGTCACGGAATTGCCGCCAACTTGCAGGACTCGGTGAAAGTAAGTCCCTAGATGAATCGGTGCTCATGTGTAAAATACCGTCCTGTGCTGTCTGTATGTTTCCCGGAAGTTATAATTATGGATGCAAGGATGCAGCTAGATGCCACTCTGGAGGTGTCTGAGGCCTGTTGCCCTCTGTTGCCACTGCTTTCCTCCTCTGTTGTGAACACGCGAGCGGAAATAATTACCTGTTGCGAGTCGTTTTGCGGATTATTCCGCTCGACGGCGTTAAACTGAGGCAACGTACAAGATATTGTTAACAGCCTGAGTTCGTCTTTTGACCCCCTTTCTTGTAATCTCTTACAATCCAACGTGCAAGATTACGTCAGATTGCTTTAACAGTTTAGTGTTCTGCAAGCCGGCTGATTGCAAATCTATTTAATCACGTTTGGCCTTTGAATGCTACTGACTGCTTGAAGGGGCGCAGCTGCTGTATTGATCACTCTTACTTTGCTCTAGATCCGGACTTAAACCTGTTGAATAACGGTCGTCGCATTCACAGTTCACTATCTAGAAAATTTATGATGGCGTGTTTTTTCACTGTTGATTAGAGATTAACCCATCTCAGGCTAGGATCACTTCAAACACCTACGACGTACAGAAGGCGGCTTTTATTTTACATTAGATAGGCACGATATTTTTGATTTGCTACTTTATACTATCATTAGACATTAAAAAACCAGTTAATAAGAAGTCTTACACGTACGTTTCGTTTTTTGTTTTCAACTTTAAGCCTTATAGTAGTTTGAACCTAAACTTGTGGTGAACGTAAATCTTTTCCATTTTATTAGTTGTTTTATTCGTTATTCTACGGTAATTGTTTTTTAGGTTATTTTGAAATCCTTTTCCGTATTATGTCGTGGCCCATCACCCATCTTACCAGTAGGAGGATAAATAAGTAAGCTTCATTCTAAACTATTTGTGAAAATTTCGCTGAGCATTCTATTATCGAAAATAAAAAAAAATTCTGAAAACAATGAAAGATGGTGGAAGGAACAAATCCAACACTTTGTTCTTCTTCAGATTGGGTTGCGTTGTCTGAGCTACAGTAAAACAAGAATCGCAATTCTTGTGAAGGAATAATAAACATTCAAAGTTGAATCTGTAAGAGTCGTAAGAATAATCTAATCTTTTGTTCGCACTTTAACCCAATGAATTTACAGAATAAACCAGCGGAAAACGACAAATGAATCTATTCATGCTACAGAATGTAGATTTTCCGCGCGAATCAGTTGTATATACAGCTCTCGGGTTTCTATCCGGCTTGTTACCTGAAGACGATGTGCGGAGATAGCTATCGAAACGTGTTTTACATACGATATAACCCGGGTAGAAACCTGAAAACTCTATATTCAAATCATTTCGTGTCGCCGAGTTTACATTTTCGTTCCAAGAATTTCTTCTCCCTCTTTCTGTGATCTTTGCCCTCTTGCGAATCGTCTGGTCCCTCAACAGTTTTAATTTTTGTCTGGCGTTGGTATGAGGAATAATTCGAAATGCTTATGATTTTCACTGTCATCTGTTTAGGTGTACAGTGTTTTGGCTTTCCATTAAAAAGTGTAGTTAATATATTCTCTTTCTAGAATCTCTTCATTGTAACCATATCTGTCGACCATTTTCAATTCTTTTATAACACGACTTTTCAAAGCGTTCCAAGCCTTTTTCATATTTCTTAATGTCCTTGGTCCAGCTCCGGGCGTAGTACTTCATCATTGTTCCGTAAATCGATTTTATTGATTACAATACATATATTTTGTTAAAAGCTGATGATGGCCGATACTGATGATCTGTAGGACGTATGAAAGAATGGAGGAAGCATTATCGAGTCTTGACAAAACGCCGTGGGTTAAAAATTAACCAAAAAGAAGACCAAATTAATGATAGTCTCCAATTCAAAAGCCTGAAGAGAAAGAATTGGGTGCAATATCGAAATGGGAACATTTAAACTTGAAAGTGCCGACGAATTTATGAATCTTGGATCAATGATAATAAACATTGGATGAGAAAGTTAGTGGAAGACTCGTTTTAGCGAATAAAGCAGATTATGGATTACAACTCTAGAATGTTAACGCGAACACAAATTCAAATTTATAAAACAATAACACCAGTTTTATTGTATGCATCCGAGACATGGTCAAGGACAAAACGACGAAAATAGATTAAATGCATTGGAGCGGAAAATTTTAAGGATATTTGGATCAATTAATGACAATGGAGTGTGGAGAAGGTTCAATTTTGAGATCTACGACCTGTACAAGGATATAAACTAGGTGCAAAGAAATCAATAGGTTGAAATAGGCAGGTCATGAGGCCCGGATGGACCCAAATAACGCAGTAAAACGAATCTTCACGGAAAATCCAGTAGGCTGAAGGAAAGTGGGACGACCAAGGACCAGATGGTTGGATTGTGTGGACAGAGATGTGAAAAGTATCCGGATTAGGAAGAATAAAGCAAAAGATAGAAACCAATGGCAAGACATTGCCAGGCAGGCCAAAACTCGACCAGGGCTGTAGCGCCAATGATGAATGAATGAATTTTGTTAAAATACTATGGTGAGTTGAGGACGTATAGACTCTAATTTTGCGTAACCGTTAATAAATGTCGTCGGTTTTAGAAACGTCTCTCAATTACTCGGAGGACGAAACCAAATTCTGGCTGTGCATCGTAACATATTTCATTATGTACTGTAAACATGCTGTACTCTAGCACGCGTGGAGAACATTACCTGTGTTGCTGTGACTACGGTTCGTTCAATGTGGTTATACTATCTTAAACTTCCAGAGAAGCTATATGTATACAAAAGCAATTCCGTGTTGAAAACTATTATGAATTTATATTTGAATAAAATATCATGTCAACACTTGGCTGCTCTGTATTATTCAGTGACGTTGGATTTATTTATTTTTTGTTTGGTAACACTGCTGCACTATCTCAGTAACGCCCTTCCCTCATAAATATAATCAAGTTGACGCATATATTTAGTGGCACGACGGAGCACTTTTCCCAACAGGTTTTATGTTTTATTTATGTAAGTATATTTACCAGTGTGTGTTTTTTTGTTATTGATTTACTTTCGACTTTCACTTCAGTACACTTTTCAAAGATTCAGATTTATTTGCAATTTCTGTGTGGCTACATCAATCAATAGGGACAGATCCGAAGTAGTAAACTTTTTCTTAGGAGATACTTTTGTAATCCTCCATTTCCTAGTTTGTCATTGCCGTCTGCATATGCTTCAAGTAATTTTATTTGAGGACTTTTCTGCTGTGTCCACTGGGAACTTTTCATCGTGTTATTTTTTCTTTCCTTTTCTTCGTGGCTCTACAGCCCATTGAGGGCCTGGGCCTACCGAGTCGACTGCGGACTGTCATCTTTCATGACACATTCCGACTATTTGGATTGACACGTGGTAAGCGTATCAATCCTCCAACAGTCTTAATCCCGGTCTTCGCGACCGTGACGACACAAACATCCAAGCCCATGCCAGGATTCGAACTCGGGACCTCTGGGTTGTGAGGCAGCAACGCTAGCCTCTACACCACAGGAGGCGGCGTTATTTTTCTACCAGGAGCAATTTCTCTAATTTCTATCCTTACTCTGCTCACTTGGTGTAATTTTCTAATTTATTTTCTTACTCTGTTTTCTCACTCCCCTTTCCTGATAGGCGTATCTCTCTGCGTCACTGTCACAGGGATAAACCTAACCTGTTTGTTTGGTTTACTCTCTGATATCCTTCTATCTCGTTTGCTTCTCTGCTATCCTTCATCAGTCACTCTCCTAAAAAAACCTAACTGGTTTGTTTTGGTTTTCTCTTCTCCGATTCGCTTCTCATCTATCTTTTTCTCATTTTTACTCAGATAATGAATTGCCAGAAAAAACTCAATGATGATATTAACTCGCCATTTTCGACGAACTTCAAATCCAGATTATTAATACTAGTGAAGGTTTTTTAGTGTGCGGTGAGTTATCGGTTCTGCACTCAAAGTGCCTTGACCGACGTTTCGTACGTCTTCTCCGAGCATTTTCAGGGCTGTTGGACCAAGTATAGCGCTCTAGGAGGTCTTTCCCGGTGAACGGCTCTCTAGTTTTCTTCAGCCTGAAGAAGATGGCGGTGCTAGCCATTGAAACGTCAGTGATTATCACTTCAAGCCGCTTGGAAACACGAGAGCAAATTATAGAATAGCGCCCTTGTTGGTCCGCCTGCGATGAACATCCGAGGACACCAACTGTCGCCATAAGTGTCCAAAAGACCCCAAACACATGAAACAAAAAAAACCTGTAGACCCTGGTCTGCGCAGAAAAGTCATTCATGGTTGATCGGCGTTCAAATGCTTTGAGTGTCAGTGTGTAGACTCTCCTTCAAGCAATTGAAGACGTCAAGAGTTTGTCGGCTCACCTTTCTCGTCCCTCCAAAAAAGTGTCGGATGTCCCAACACTTCTGCTTTGTTGTGTCGGCTTTTGCTCCTGACTGTACAGTAACACGGTTGATTGAAAGTGGAACCAGACACACTTGATTTCACTATCTCTTTCTCTCTTTTTAGCACGCAGAGACTGTGTCATGGATGGTGTTATCCACAGTTTTGCAAACAAGACTCGCGCAGACTGCAACGTTTACCATTTCGCTTCAGTCAACACACAAAAACACATTATACTGTTTATAATGAATAATGAGAATATTAGTACTTTGCCTTTAATATGACTGACTATTAACCTTTACGTTACCTTCCAGCAGTTTGCCGTCTTACAATGTCTGATATATTGCTTTGTTCCTCCTCTTATGTATTTGTGTCCAGAAAAATTGTGTTTCTTTCGCTCTCAAACGTTTTTTTCCTCGTTCCCTTATCGTTCCAAATTTTGCAACAGTCTAAATATAGACGTAGCATCATCATATGAAAGTAGAAACGCATTCTTTCCTCATCCTTAATGTCTCGGTGTGGAAAATATATCTGTTCTAATGTTACGTGTCCAGACAGTCCTTATCTCTCGGCTGACCACCGCTTCTTCCTTTCACCGCTTCTCGGATTCCTAGACTTGCAGATATACTTATCATCGCGGTTCTTCTTTCCTTCCTCCGTCTCTGCAACCGTCTGTATCTTGTAAAAGAAAACCTATGCAGAGCCCTGTTGGCGTCGCGACATACCGACCGACCTTTGTGTGTGTGTGTGTGGAACGCGTTCACGTACGTACACCTCTGTTACGCATGACGTCACACCGGCTGCATCTCGACTCTTATGACGTCACTTTACGTCTCACTCTGGGGCTTGAATAAAACTCGGCCTGCGTGCACGGAGGATCCACAGACGGGAAAGGAAACCGACTACTAGGCTGGCCAGCTCACGTGCAATAGTCTGCTCATCCTGATCCACGATGGACGATGGTGCGGAGGGTGTCACTACACTCAACAGTATCCACCAAGTACTAAGACTACTTGGAGAATCTTAATCGCAGCATATTCATTCCATTTTATTTATATATGATGAAATTAAGCAAGAGACAATAGGATGCATTACAATATATTACACGAATTATTGTCACAAAAGTAAGTAATAAATATTAATATATGCAAACAAAAATATACATTAAAAATAGGAAACAGTGCGATAATTTAACATCATCTCCAATCAGAAACAAAGGTGGTCTGGTTACTTTTTTTCCTGCTCCGTAAATAGAATACAGTTGTCGATTTATTTGTTTCCGTCTTTCATTCTGTTTGTCGAGAAGGCGCGGTCGTGGAAAATTTTGCAGACAGCTCTGCGAGTTTCTCGAAAACAGTAGTAGCTGTAGGATGTCCGCAGAGTTCGGACCCAATTTAAGCGTATTGTATACAAATACCGAAGGGTGTGCTTGTGAAGACTGCCATTAAAATTATTATGTTTTATCTCCGGAAGTAATTTATTTCTTTATCCTTATGGAGTTGTCGATTTTTAATTTTGTTATTAAAAAAATATTTTGCTTGCATCATATACTACAGTTCCACACTTAGTTGGTTAGTTATTTGTGTGGACTGGACAAGTGAAAGAGGAGATAATTGACAATCGTCCAGTAAATGTAGTGCAAAGAAACGTAAATATACAAGAAAGGGACAACACTAACGCAGGATATGCATAGAATGCAAGGAGAACCAAGTGAAAATATTTCAATGGCATTTCTGAACTAATTTTCGCGTGTCAATTCATTGTAATTTAGTGCTAGTTTATATTTATAGTGGAATGCTTCAGTATATTGCGCCACCAAAGTAACTGATTGTAATCCTTTTCCCACTGTTCGCGTGTTTCACTACATCTGGATGATTTATAGAAGTTGTAAGGCTTTCCATTGCCTAGATAACTTTTTTAAGTAAAGTAGATTAAGAACCACTTATTTTCTCTACAGAGAAAGGAAATATCGTTCTTGTGTTTATGGAAACGATCTCCCCTAACCGTTTCTTAACTCCCCTTAACTTACAACTTATCCAGACATTGGAAAGCCCTTCAGGAACTTCTATTAATGATTCAACGCCCTTGCCACAAAATTTTAATTTCGTTCTACAGGCAGTTTAATTCGAATTCATTGCACCAGCGAGGACGAACGATCTTCCTTGTGGTTGTTCAATGTTAAACCGACAGTCTGTGTGTCAGAGGGAAAGGTATCATGGAACATGCAGCCCAAGGATTCGGTATCTATTAATTTGCAAATTACAGCCAAACTAATTTTCTATGATCTCTGAAAGTATTGTCAAGGCAATTTCATTTATTTCAGTGAGGTAATCTGTGTTCTCATTTAAGAAGGAAATGAATCAATTTAATTCAATTATATAGTTGGAGACGAAGATGAGCTTTTTGAACCACTTAGTGTTAAAGGTTTACAGTTAATTATCATAAATGCGCTTCTATTAACCTTATCACATGTGACTTTTTGCGATAGCTGTCCTTTGTTTCGTGAAGCTGTTGAGCATCTCTTTGCTGCTAACTGTACAGGTTACCTACCGGTTTCCACAGATAAGCTACGAGCATTCGCTACAGGATCGATCCTATTTATCGCCGCTCGACTGTCTCCCTCTCTCTCTCGTCCTTTTTTTGTGCGCTCAGGGAGTCTGAACCGAATAAGATCTCGTTCCACGGGAAACGAAACGAGTTGTGAGGAGGAGGAGGAGAGTAGGGGCAACATTCCTCCAGTCTTACTTGTCTGTATGCGTTGCCGCCGCCTCGTCCTCGATGACATAACAAACTACAATGTCCGCCATGACCAGCCCAGGGTTGCTCACTTACCTTTTCCTTTCAATGCCTCAATTACGCTCCGGGGAAAGTCATTGACTCGCTCGCTCTTTACTACTCGGCGCTTTTAATGATTCTTTTGTGGCCGGTCCTACGCCAACCTTCTCTTTACGCCCACGCCATTTCCGGTTTCCCCCCTTCATTTTGTTTACGTCGGCACGTGACTTTCGTAATACAGCGGCACGTCACACACGAGGAGAGTGCACACGCACGCCCTCTACCCTTTCGCGCTACAAAACGACATTGGTTTTCATCACGCCAAAATGAAAACCATTTTTAATAATGAAAATTATATTTATTTATTATTTGTGATTGAAGTTGGAGCTTTCGACAGTTTGTCATAACCATCTATCGTTAATTACGAAAGAAAAACCGAACTCTATCCCTATATTTAAAATATTCTGGGTCATTGAAGGTGTGTATTGCTCATTACTTGCTAAATATATGTTTTAAATAAGAATCAAATAACATTGAGGACTTTTTCCCAGCAAACTAAATGCGTGATTCTCCTTAATTTAAATATGAAATAGGATTTTCCCCGTCACGCAAGGTTTTTGAGAGTCAGGCATTTCAAACATTTCTGGATACTCTATACACAATATTCAAACATTCGGACACACCTAGAAAGTAAGAAATGTCTATTCTCTCCTATATTCCGCCTCTGAAACATCCCTCTTGAGGGCCCTACAATAATCCACAACCATATTAGAATTTCAATTTCCTTGATATCTCGTTTCCATAGCTGAATTCATTTCATCAATAAAAATCAGGAAAATAAAAAAGCAATACAGCCCTATCATCACATGTAAACAATAACAACTATTAATAATAACTAAAAATAAGTATTCACAACAATTACTGTAAATCCAAACTGACATTAAAGAAGCAAATTCATATTAGTATAAACAGAAAATATATTGTAATTTTTTAAAAATCATTGAAATTTACAATGAAGTTAATTAATGTTAAAATTAACGCCTTATTTAACAGGCCAATCTTAAGAAGACAGAGATGAAATTGGTCATATCTCTTGTTATTACAATGAAGTTTTTGAGAAATTAAAATTATGAAGATAAATAATTTCCCGAAAAAATTATATAAACGTTTCTCACGTCATAAACTGGCGACTAACTAAAAGCAAAAGGAATTGAACATAAATTAAAAATCAGTCATAATAAATTTTAAAATAACTTGGAGGAAGGGAATAAAATTTTATTTTTAAATTATATAAATAAGTTTTTATCTGAACTCAATGAGACGTGAAAATATATTACAATCTATATTATCAAGGTTGTTTTAATGCGTGTTTATAAAGTATAATAAAATTTCAATAACTCGTAATCACGAATCAGTAAATATCGGTAGTTACGTGGTGTTCCTTGTTTAGAAGAATTATTAAGTGATGTTTCCAGTGGCAAATCCTTGTACTTGGCCTATAAAAATTTCCTCTCAGCCTTGCCCTGCCCTGAATTATCTCTTATTTTCCCTTAAAGTCATCTACCAGCTGTACGCTTTTTGTACAACCTTGGAACTCCATCCAGGTGTCTTTCCTTGGAAGATGGAAACAATTTCTTCGTTAAATATGTTGGGTACAGTTTGCCTTTCTTTTACAAACTGTAGTCAACGCGGATCTCTTTCCATTTATTACCATATAAGTCTTCTTCATTCTTCTGGAACACCACGTTTCAAAAATTTCCTAATATAAACCTTCTTCTATGCCCCACTCCAGTATTATTTTCTAGTTTATTGCCGGGTGAAAACTTCCGCCTTCAAACTCGTTATCCAATTACTTCACCGCCCGTGACGTCACACTCAAGCCAGGTCCTTGTTTAGAGGAACAATCGATCCTTTGGAACATCTGCTGTTGGTTTCTCCTTACTGACGTCCCCCTTTTACCGTCGGCATCTGTAGACAGCCTTAATCACAGCATTTGTTCCTACTTTTTGCTGGTCTCTCACTTAAAACATTTTCACATAAATTAATACTCTTCTAAGTGTTAGTTTTGCTATTAAAATTGGCAACATGTGACACTTCCTGTAACTGAATCTACATTGAAATAACGCATTTGTTTTGGGGGTAACAGGCTACACGAGGATAATCCAGACGCGGGCAATTCCCCTTTAATAGTAGGTTAGGGCAGTAATCTGTGGCAATACTTTTAATCTTTGAACATGAAATAACTTCGAGGAGAGAGCAAAGTATAGCGAAACTGCAAGTCATCTTTGGTGTATAGACTCTGCTTCCCCTTTCCTTGATTTTCAAAGCACGGAGTTCATGGAATTGCGTAATGAAATGTAATGACACCGAGCAGGCTGTCACTTGCCTTTGTTGTTGTTTTTGGACATGGAATTCGACTGGATAACGAATTTTCAAGATAACGCATTTATGCTAACGGCAAGCAATCTTTAAAGATAATCGCTGGATTCCCGGAAACGCTACCGATATTGCGTCACAACCTAATAGTTTTATGCAATTTCCAATTTATATCGTCCATTAATGGAGGTGTCGTAGAGCAGAAGAGTTATGAATGGGAAATAAAGGGAGATGATTCTTCATGTTCCGAGTCCCGCCTTGTAGATAACATCCTTTCTGATGTTTTATTAATGTAAGATTTAAGTTCTTAACTCTATGTCATTAACTTCAAATAGCAACTTTGGGCTATATCATGGCTCAGAGGAGAATCCTGGAAATTATCGTGGTTAATAAAGCTACTGCAGTATCTTAATAAGGACAGGTTTGAAAAGCGTACTTGGGAGCCAATCGAAAAAATGAGTGCACAGCATATAAAGTAATGTATTAAAAACTGTGGTTTGTTCTACTGTTTGAAGTGAAATTGAACGTTTGCAGATGAGACGGAAAACTTCTATTAATTATTTGGCAGGGGAATAAATTACGTAATTCTGTGGGCAGTTATGTTGTTTTTATTCGAATAATACGTTTTTTTTAACAACTCATTAATTCACGTAATGTTCACATCGACACACTATTATTTATCACACCGGCGATTGTTCATAACTATTTATATTACTATGTTATTTTTGAATATTTTAATTATTAGGAAAGTCTGAATGTTTTCGCGCCTATGAAAGCTTTTATTTAAGAACATAATCATGGTTAAAATGAAAATTCTTTACTGACTCATCCAATGTTGCGCGTTTTATTATGTTCTGAGAAACAGATCTGCTTGTGGCCGTCTTTGTAGATGAGATAAGCGTGCTTTTTCAGACGTTGCCAGTGTCCTTGGATATTCTCTTTGTATCACGTGGAAATTATGTTGCTTACCGTCTTTAGCGATAAAATTAGGAGAGAGAAACGAAACCTATGACGTTTTCCAACATATCAATCAAAGTTTCCGTGGGACGGCGAAATTTAATTTTGCAGCCGTCGTCACGTGACGTGACGTCAATCGCTCGCCTCGACATTCGCAGCGCATTTTGTGTTATCTTTAACGACCTCGCTCGTTGTCTTTATAAACTTTAGTATTTCGATAGCGTGTGAGAAAGGTACTCTGACGTGTTGCGTGGGTGTGACGTTAGAAATACCTGTTAAGAGTGCGGGGAAAAAAAAGGCATATGACACATGCATAACATTGAGTTCCCTGCCAATTGGTTTTTTCGGCACAATCGGCTTCCAAATGAGTGTGACCGGATCCCCCATCCTTTATTTCGTGTGATGTTGCAGGTGTGCATCGATCCTGAGGACCTTGACCTCTGGTAACATTTGATTGCGTGTTTCAGGCCATGGACGCAGCTAGAGCGGCATGAGTGCCGCGCCATGGAGTCCGGAGGCGGCAGCAGCAGCGTGGGCGGCGGTGGGGGCGGGGGAGGGGCGGCGGCGCCGGGAGCGGGTGCGGCGGGGGCGGACATGAGGGCGGCCAGGTCGCCCGTGTGGCGGGACCCTGCGCTGCCGCCCCTCGTCGAGGTGCGCCACGTCAACAGCATCCAGCACCATTTGCTCATGTCCGCGCCGCCCCCGGCCTTCCACCCCCAGCAGGCGGCCCTCTATCAGCAGCAGCAGCAGCAACACCAGCAGCAGCAGCAACAACAACGCTACCATGAGGAGCTCCTGCTCAGGTGAGCATCCTCTCCTCTACTCTCTCTGCCTTTCAAATGATCTCAGAGTTATTACTATAATCCTTGGCTTGCACAAAATTCTCTCTCTGTCATACGCACCAAGAATTCTTCTTAGTTCTTCGCTTTATAAAGCGATAAGCATTCGTCATACTTCTTTTTGTACTTCTATCACCATCACGAGGTCTCATTTAGACGGACGCAACGCAATGCGTATGGAATGGTCTCTCTTAAAATGGGTCAAAATGTATCAGAGAAAGTTTTCCTCATCATCCACTTCATGTCATTAACTTAGGGTCGTGTTATCACTTCATTGTGTGTCTTGAATATCAAGTTTCAGGACCTCTGTGCTTGTTTTCGTGTCTGCCGTCTCTACCCAGAGTGTTGTGTTTTTCGTACGTGTCTGCAGGAGGGCCATGGGTCAGTTCCTTTTCTGTTGCCTTTGTGGGGGTCTGACCTTGGATCGACCATGTGGTCGCTGCGTCGTCTGGTTCAGACGTCGGTCGTGTCTTTAAATCTCTGCCACGGGGTTGTGATATAATGCAGACGTATCTTTAATATTCATCTATAGATAAGGAGTCACGTTATCACATGGTCTGCTGTTTGGTCCATCATCCTGGCCCTATCATCTCTCAGCGCTGTCCTTTCTCTTTTTCGTTGTGGATTTAAATTTTTTAATAACCATTTGACTATTTTACCAAGAACATCGGCAGCTGAATCATTCAGTATGTGCCGAGTCTTGACCGTTTTTTGTCCGTGAAGACAAACTGTTAGAAACGTTTGAACTACCTTTCCTCTCCTATTACTTTTCACAAAAATTCATTTCGTCCTCTCTACATGGCTCATCTCTAATATGGAAATAACAGTGAAATAACGGAAAAATTTCTCTAACAGTCTTTCATTTTTTAAATTATGCACTTTGCGTCTCTATTTCTTGTTGAGGCATTCCGGCTTTATGGATTTTTATCCTTCAAATTGAGCATAGAATCTCTTTTGGATGGTAGAAAACGATGATATATACGAACCTATATAAGGTAAAAGGCACGTTTCGATGGGCATTAAATTTCCTTCTATTTGAAATAAAGGAACCATATTGGATTTAATTGGAAATTAATATTTCTTGTTAATAGCGACTGACTTCAGTGAAATAAATTAATAATACAGCTAATTAGTCAGAAGGAAAATTTTAATTAATAAGTTTCACAACAATTGTGTTACTAATGTTGTGTGTGTAAAACCTGATTTATTTAGACTTTTAGATTTATATTAATGTTTATATGCGCCTGAACAGGTTCCCGGGTCAAAAGGACACATGATAAGTGAATATTATATAAATTTAAAAAATGAAGAAATAGAAAGAGCTATGTTTTCTGACACAAAGTTCCACCAAACCAACGAAAAATTGTCCGTCATATTTTAACTGCTGATGGAGTCCACACGAACTTTGAGTAGTACAAAATCCAAAGTCCCGCTACTACTCAAAAAATTCCAAATTCATTCTTGTTCTGACTGTTCACATATTGACATTACAAGTTTGTCCAAACTTTACAGAATATCAGGCACTCACCCTTTACAGATCCTCTAACACATTTTCCTAGTTGACAAAATATCTTCTGATTCCATTTCTTGCTACATTGGGAAAACGAGAAGGTCGCTGGAAAAGGAATGTCGGTTGTAAAGAAAAAAGTTTTGGCTATGGGTCTTAGACGGTAATTAAGACATTGGATTACAGCAGTAAACCTTTCTTATCCTGGGGGTGGCTTGGGGGTGTAAGTATAACAGTTCTCCTAAACTCTCTTTATTTTAGAAATCTGTCGCAATCTGTCCATTTCATTCAGCCTTCTGAAATTATCTTAATGCTTTATTAGATTTTTTCATTTTATTATCATTTATTTGTGTCTTTCTTATTGCGAGCATTCATATGTTTTATTTGTCTACTGTTTATTCGCGTTATATATATTTTATTACACTTGTCTGATTTTCTTACTTGGCGTGCTCTAGAAACAATACATAAATCTAAAGATTGTTTACCCCTTTCTATAACTTCCTCCGTTTTAACAGACAGAATAAGTGTATATGGTAGTCCCTGACTTTACAGTCTTCAAAGACATTCAAAGTCGTTCCAAACCAAAATGTAGTAATTCCTGCGTTACCAGGGTGAAATGACGTATTACATTAATTAGCGATTACCTTCAGTTGGAATTTTATTAATATGCATTTTGTTAAGATTTCCTGGCCTTTTCTTCTTCAACGTTTTGTTTCCTCGGGTTGTTATTGTAGTATTTTGTCCTAAGACAACCCTAAATGCTAACATCAACATTTCTACATAACTAT
This sequence comes from Eucriotettix oculatus, assembly GCA_034510155.1. Taxonomy (NCBI): domain Eukaryota; kingdom Metazoa; phylum Arthropoda; class Insecta; order Orthoptera; family Tetrigidae; genus Eucriotettix; species Eucriotettix oculatus. The sequence goes on along the minus strand of CM067378.1, from coordinate 88,495,639 downwards.
CACATCCCACAGCGCTCTAAGCATCCCATCCTTGGGCCTCTCTTCTGTTCTTACCCTACACACTTCCCTCTAATGCTAATTTTACAAGAACCTCACGTCTCAAAACGTGGCCTATTAATCTATCCCTTCTCCTCGTCTTCTGGTTATTACTTATGAATTAGATATAGTTGTTCCCTTCACCTTTTAACCTATCATTCCTTTTAGTCTTTGGTTTGAATATGAACGATAATCGATAATTTAATAGTAATATAATTTCAGTCCTGGGTTTCACTGGAGTAGGAATTAGAGTTGTAGGAACAGGAAAGTCGTATTGCTTCTCAGGCTCACAGATGAGACACGGAACAGTGTTTGCACGCGTACAACTCTAATTTCGCACAGCGCAGTTCACCGACGATATTATCTCTGTGCGTTAAGGAAAAATGAGCAAGGTCGTGGAGGGGTTAAGATTGACGATGGCACGACCGGACAATATTATCTCTGAATGAGATGACGCAACTGTTTTAATGTGAAGAGTGGAAGGTGGCGCTCCTTATCGCTCGTCGTAACTGATTTAATTGCGCCAGATAAGCCGTTCTCTGTTCCAAGTTCCGCGCCTGATAAAACACACACAATTAAAAAAAACTGCTCTTTACCATAGAGATAAGAAACGCTCTTCAGATTCCACGGCGTCAAGGGCAACAGTGTTGATTCTCTAACGGACAATCGAAGCTCCCTGGTGATTGAAAGAAATTGAAAGCACTTCAGGAAATGTGGACGATTTTAGTGTGGTATCTATTCCTATTGTCTACGCCACAGGATCTAATATGGAGAAAGATCTATTGACGAAAAGTAACAAAAAATATTCCTAGCAAATTTACTCGGGATTCTGTCTGTATTTACTGAAGAAGAACAGTTTCACTTGTAGGAGCGTGCAACTTTCTCCCTTATAAGATTCGTTAGTCTTTCAGACATCTGATTTGTTTAATCACCCGATGTGAGTGAAAGGGACCGAACTTTTGGAATAATTAAGGATACTTAAAACGTTAATTGTTCCCGCGGGAAAGGAAACTATGGAAAAGGGAGACGCATTGAAACTTGTTTATAAAACAACAACACTTCATTACGCTAAAAGTCACTGCTACAGATTACATAACAGGTGATAAAACTCTCACAAACGTGGCACACACTTATTACCAGTGGCGGCTGCTGTATATGCGCTCAGGTGCTGCAATACAAATTAATTTAGGAGGAATTATTTGTTTTGTAATTTTATGAAACTCTTAAATAATAGTGTTTTCGCTCCCACTTGGCTACATTCTTCATAGCACGAGAATCTTGTCTGGAATGAGAAATGCGCATGCGCAGTATTACCGTTTCAACCCCCTGCTCGACTAAGATCCAGCAATAATATGAGCTACCAACGCATATCGCCGTCAGACATTCAGTAGCCTCATCTGATATTTTTGAAGAATTAATAAAAAGGTTACTGTTTATGCACTTGTTGTGGTTTACATGGTTTAATCAAAGTTTATTAAAAATAAAAAATTACCTGCTTAAATATTACCATATCATGTGACTTTTTCCTAAAATTAACTTTTATTATTTAAAATATTTAATAAGTAAAAATACTGTCGTGTTAGGATTTTTCGCCAATATGGTTATACATTATTACAATTTTAAAATTTCGTTTCTATTATACGTGATGGAGACGAAATTACAAATGTAGCATTTTACGGGTCATGGAGTATTTACAACGCTGTAGACGTTGTAGTATTATTAATATATTTATCCTTCTAAAGTCTTTGGGGTGATGTATCCCATAACTTTAAATATTCAGGAGCCGCCACTGCTTATTACAAATGTAGCATGGACCTTTATTAGTAGTTTCCCTGTGTCGTCTGTCTTGTATACTTTCGTCCCGAAGTCCATTTCGCAAATCTGTTGTCTATGTGAGTGGAATGCGGAAGGTCTTGGACGCCCCTAGAACGAAACGGAAGAGTTGTAAGTTCGCATTAAGGACTAGGATCACGAAGACAAGACAAGCGTGCAGAATGGCGAAGAGGATTGGCCGAGGGAGGGCTGGGGAAGGGAGGGGATCGCGTGGTATGGAGAGGGGAGGGGAAAGTTCCTCCCCTCCTAGGAGGGAGGGGCGAATTTAGGACGAAGGTCTGCCAGAGCCATCCATACGTAATCTCACACTCGGATTCACTTACGGGATTTTACACTTTTGTTCGAATAAAAAACAACTTTCAATTTCTTACCTAGTAATTTAATTTAGTCTCCGCGTTCAGGAAGAACTCTAGCTCATTGACACGGACCAGTTACGTCCAGGTTGTAGATTCATTCAGTCCGTTTTCCCCATTCAAGTTGCAAGGTTTACCTACTCGCCGTGCCGTGAGTTTCAATCGATAGCTTTGTCCAGTAACCTTTTTTTTTTCATTTATCCGAGGGCGACTTGCAGAACTAAATCCAGTGCGTTTACTGGCGAGACTTGACCGCACATCCTCAGTTACTCTTCTTCCATTTTCTGTTTTCCGCTATTTTTGTTATTGCTTCTGCATTTACTACCTTATTGTCAATTTCGATTCGTCATTTGGTTTAGTTTTCTGTTTGCAGTTTTGACTTGCTTTTATTTATGGTATTGATTTTATAAACTTACATTTAGTCAGACTTGAGTTCCGGTTTCAACTTGTATATTGTCGCCTTATTTTTTAATTCTTGTTTCTCTATCGTGCAATTCATATTTTTTCTTAAATTATCCTGTTATTCGTTTCCATATGTCATTTTTACATAAGTGGTAAATTTAGGACAATTTCCTGTGTTTGGTTCTTCTGTTTTGAATTTACTCTTTTGGAGTGTTTAATTGTGGATCCCATGAGGTGACTCGAAGCATTGTCACTATTGTGTAGCGTCCATCATGCTGTCGTCTGCTAACCTCTACTTACCTGGTCATCACCGCATGTTCATTAATATTGAAAATTCTTTTGCGGTGGCAGGTTTTTGACCTGTCTCTGATTCTCGCTGTATTGTTCTTACAGTTCCAGAAACTACAGTATTTCTATCATTCACTACATTGCTGATTGTCGTGTTCGTTGATGAGTTTCATGTTGCCAAGTCGCCCGCTTTGGGAAACTGTAGAGGATTAATCACGCACGTGCTTCATGACAGACAGCTTATTCCTATTAAACACGCACTGGTTAGGCTAGTCTACTACTGTATAACACTATTTATTATATATATATATATATATATATATATATATATGAGCCGTGAAGTAGTAACTGGGTAAGTTTTATTCATGACTGATTAAATATAATATAGGTGTTTTCAATAAGCGTTGGGTCGATGTTTAAATGAAATTCAACAAGGTGTGTGTGATGTATTAACGATTTTTTTTTTCTTATTTGAAAGGGCATACACGGGCCATTCAAACACTTCCCGGTGTCACACGATCTGTAGGAAGAGCAAATAATGAGACTCGTTGCTCATAAGAATATTGAATACCAAAATTTAGAAATTCAAATGTACAAATTGTTTATATAAGAAGGAAAATACTGCTAAATAATCGAGGAATACTAGTGCATAAAAGCGAATCAAATTACCGAAACGAAGAAAGCAATACAAGCTCATTAAAGCTTTATGCCGGTTAATCAGAAAACAATTGTTAAACCCTTCAATACAGGTTATGACTACTATAGTGTGACGACACTTGTGCGGTATATCCGAACCACTTATTTCCGCTATTATTTCATCCCTTCTTTGTTATTAATATTGTTTGAAACCTTCTCACTAATTTGCGCTTTTTTTTCTTCAATTAAATCAGTCCTATCAATTTCACTTTCATCTGCAATTTTCCCCGTTATTTATTGGAAGGTCTTTTCTTTTCTTAGAGTAATTACACCGTTGTCATTGTCTGGATATTAACTTTTGTGCCCGATTTATTTACCTTGCACACGTGCGTTGGTTTACCCAATGCACATTCGCTGTTAGTTTGCAGAGTCTGATGGTTAACTTTCCCAAGTAACTATTTGGTCATAAGATTAGACGGAGAGAGAAAATGGATTACAGCATGTCATGAATTGTTCTTGTACATTGTCCAGTTATAATGTGACACTGAGATCATAATTGTGTATGTATGGTTGTTTCACCTGGAGTATGACCAGCGGACGTCCGATCATCAGAGGTAAGGTCTTTACTATCATTCATAAAGACATCTCAGGAGAAAAGAGACTATAGCACTTTTAGAATATTATTTTATTTAGTTTTATTGGCCAATGAAGGGCGAATTTCTAGTGTAAGAACCTCACCTCTTCTCCCAGCTTGCCGCCGAAGGTGACTAGGGACATTACTACTGGTAACCTCAAATACAGCGCCGTTATGGTGGAGAGGAATTGCAGAATGAATCACGTACCACTTGTTCGATCTCAAAGGTCGTTCTTTTGATTTTTAAATGCATTGTCTGAGAGAGAAATGAAGAGAATTATTTGCTGCAATGGTTTAAGCGTGACCCATGAAAGTCGAGACAGTCTCTCTGTATTGATTTAGGTAATGTGTAACTCTTAGTATTGAGATGCTTAATTTTTTCGTCTAATATTTTTACTATCGTTAAAAATGCTAAAGCCGTCGCTAATGTGAGACGCACTTCTTTCTCAGTTGTGGCTTGATAATTACGACTTTAGTCACACCATTACGTTCCTGCTGATGACCGAACTAGGGTTAGTTTATCATCAAAGCCACAATACTCGCCATTAATTTGTTCCCCTTGTGGCCGAAGAGTAAATTTGGACTGGTACGGTCTTTCCTTGCATTTCCACATTCTGACACAGTTTCGAAAGCCACCAACGATGTTATAATCAACAAAGTTATCAACTCTTTCAATTAATTTCTTGATTTCTCTGACACAAAAATTCCGTGTTAGTTTCATTTAATAATTCCTTTGGAAATATTCGCATTGGAATGCAATTTCATGTCTGCTAAACTTTGGTTGAAAGTTCGGTCTGGTGTTGACAGCAACCAATTAGTATAATTATCCTGCTGTTGTTTCCCGAATTGCACGTTTTGTCAGATCAATCACATGAACCCTTATCGGACACTAGCCTTTTATACTTGCTTCTCACTGGGCTGCACTTTATTTCGAGAAGTATGAGAAAACGTTTCAGTATTTTAAGAATAATATTTCAGTAGGAAATTATTTATTCTTTGGAAGTTTTTTTGGGTTAACAGGCTACATGAGGGTGATCCTGAAACAGGCAACTCCCCTTTAATAGTATAGGAAGGGAATTGAAAACGTGAGATGCGGAAGATAGAGGAATGTAGTCCAGGGTTAACTAGGGCCCCTGGGCTATGGTTTAAGGATCCTACCTCGGTGTTTCACCTAAAGAGATGCAGGGAAAACCATAGAAAACCTGCATCAGGTAGGTCGGTCATTCGGTACTATTCTCACGCCCTTCCGAATGACAGGAGACGAGTTTTCTGTGGGGTCGCAGCATCCCCTTCTCCATGTCTCCACCAGTTTCAGGAGGCAGTTGGCCGACTGATCCAATGGGATCAGCGGAAAACTCTTGCCATATGCCCAAGGTCTTCGACCCCAGTTCATATACCTCCTAAAATAGGTGAAGGTGTCTCGGTATATTCTTTGGAAGGAGTGTTTTCGAACAATTATTATAAGCTTCTAATTTATGACCGAGATTAGGGATACATTTATAGACCACCTTTTGAGTCATGAGGGTCTTGCATAATTAGCATTGAAGGGAAGTGTGTGGGGTAAGAACATAAGGAGGCGGCCAAGGATGAAATCGCTAAGTAGATTAGGTTAGCCTGGAGGATTGCAACATACCAGTCTTATGACTGAATACTTCAACAACTAATTTATGCTAATTTTTCATACAATTTCCAACATGAAGGAATGGATAGGCGTTTGCTTTGATGTTCTTCATCTAATTTCATCTCATGGCCTGCAGTTGATTGTGTTCCACGTCTTGCAGTTTCAACTCCATTCCTAATTAGTGACAACCAATTTGTACATGCATTTTATGGGGCATTGCTTTATTGTCGATATGTTTGCAATCAGCTTTACGGAGAATGTACGAATTAAAGGAGGATACTTCGATTCCGCAGAGAATGAACTTTTCACTAACATTTTTATGTAAATGGAGCGTATTAAAAGCTTTTTTTAAAAAACAATTTCTCTTAAAAATAAAGAATATGTTGACCCATTAGACAATGATTGGAATGAAGTAGTTTCTTGAGATGGATTAATGTGATTGCTGGTTTCATCACTAGAATCAAAATCATTTTTTGGGTTGACTACAAAGAGGGTTTGTTAATGCTTTACTAACAAGGCAATCGTGTCCACGTTTTACAGACATTGGGTTCGACAGGATCCGCCTTGTCACCTCCCCTGTGACATACGACCGCAGCGACAAAGAACTGTTGTCACGCGAGAGGTGACTCACGGCCGTTAAGGGTTAAATTTCGCTTGGTACAGACAGAGGTCGTCGGGCAAATCGCCCCAGCTGCCGTGTTCCAGCAGTCTTGTTTGTTGTCTGCGGCCCGAATGCTTGGAGCCAGCCCTATTTTATCCGTGACGTGTCTGATCAGCTGCTCCACGAGCTCAGTCTCGAGGAAGCGAGCGAGGCACCATGTCGTGCATATTGTACTGGTAGGTCTCCCTCAGCCCTGGGCATTCAGTGATGATGCACGCCATTGAGTGGGTCACATGGCACTGTATTATCTAGTTGTAAACTACGGCGTGGGTTTAATATTGATAACAAGTGCGAGTACTCGGCGCGCGCGTGTGTGTGTGTGCGGGGGCGGGGGCTAACGGTGCTGTATTTGTGTGTGTGTGTGAGCGAGAGAGAGCGCAGCTGTGCGGGTCACGTGACTTACAGCTGCCTGTAGTATGCAACAGATGCACTTGTGTTTCCAAAGATAAAGGCGGCACAGAGGTGTTTTGTCTTTGTGTGGGTGTGAGGTGAATCACGTGACGGATTCCCGTTGACGTCACTACGAGCTGAGATGGAACCACCGTGCGCAACGATTTGATAGTAAAGTAACGGTGAGGCCGTACGTAGCGATTGCGACAACGGGTCTGTAACTAGAGTGAGCGAGCGTATGTTTGCCTGTTTCATCGTAAAGCGCTCTTATACCGCATGCGACGCGCTCTCGTGACGAAAGTGATAACGTCACGCTGCAAACTAGGGACGTCGTAATTGCTGCGGGTCACGAGGCGCTCGCTTGCGCCATGCCGATGTGCTAAGGTGTTTCCAATAATGCCGGTCGCACATGTCGTGCCCTCGTCAAAAGTCACACAATTGGCTTTAGTTGCACAGGTGCTTGGCTTTTGTTTATACCGTTATGTGTGTGTGTGTCCGAGGGAGGGATAAGGTCTTTGAACCCTTTGATAAACTCTGAAGACTATGAAGATAATTTTAATTTCTGTTCAGCGGTGACCGACGAGAAATCTTGTCACTGTCCCACGTGTTTCATTCAACAGGTCTCGACTTGTTTATGGTCACATGACTTAACCACTGACGTACGAGGTGACTAGGCTCACGATTGTCCGGTTATTAAATGATTGGATTTGTGATGTCAGTGGGCGGGCTGTGACCGTGGCTCCTGGTTCGCATCAGCAAAGTTGCGGGGGACGACGACGCAACAATGATGGAGGTGTCACGTGACGCGAGCTAGTCCGCCAGCCGGGTGCGGAGGGTGTGCGAGGTGGCTCGTCGATACGGCGGCGCCTGGGCCGGGGGCCGGGTATTAATAGCGCGCTGTGGCAACGCCGCGCACGCGCCGCCATGTTGAATAACGATTGTGGGGCGGCGGGGGGAGAGGTGAGGTGAGTCAGTGCGACAATGGCAGCGGGCCAACGCGGGCGCTGACTGTTGCAGGGAGCAGCGCGACAAGCAGATGGAGCGGGCCAAGCACCAGGAAAGGGAACGCGAACGGGAGAGGCTGGAGCAGCTCGAGAAGCAGAGGGTGGCCACGGACCAGGCCGTGCAGAAGCACTTCGAAGAATCCCTGCGCCTCGCCCACCAGAAGGTAAGCACCGCCTATTTCCTTGTCACACTTTGTTTATCTGTTTTGTTTATTATCTGTGAAGATGGACGAGCGTTCAGGCCACCAAGCATGTTTTTCCCTTACTTGGAACACACTTCCTATCACAAAGAGCGCTCGCCGTAAGGCCTCGTTTAATTTTGTTGAAATTGTTTGGCCGAGAGGCTCCATTCCGACATCTTCATCTGCTGTTACCACATTGCCGTTATCAGATCATCCCGGTTTCTTTACAAGCGGTAAACCACTTGAAGCCTCACTTCCTTCAATCTTTGTGGTGCGCGTCACTTATGCAAATACTAAGAACTGCTAATGAAAGCGTCAACGAGCGTTGTGGCAGATAAAGGCAAACGTCAAAACAGCCCTCTGCCTCTTCCACGATTATTAATTTACTTGACCCAACTGCTTTGTTCGAATAGTCAGCTTCAGGACATTTAACCAATAATTAAATTAGCTAACTGTTAATTTGGGAACCTTTTCGTAAAGCTGTGTGCAGACTTTGAGGAGGGTCGGCGGTCTTGTGACGCTCCTGTAAACTGTTGCAACCGCTAGCGTCCCTGTGCCTTGGCAGGTTTATTGGGGGAGAGAATGCCAGGATAGGATGACAGAGGAGTGATTGAGGTGAGAGGGGCGAGCGAGTCTTCATCTGAAACTGTTACCACTTCGATGTGAACAAGTAGCTGGAGTTCTCAGGCCACGTCTGCAATTAAGGATTTGTCGTGCGAATTGAGCGTCAGTAACGTTTCGGCTCGACTGTGGGTGGGAGGGAAGTTGAATTCTCATGTCGAAGTTATCAGATTAGTAGGCTGTCGAGGGTGATGTCTTAATAAAAGATTCTCGATTTGCCTGCCGGGTGAAGAGTGTGATGTTTAATTTACTAGAAAAGAACTTAAAACCAGGGATGAACGACCTTTTTTGAGAAATTAAAAAACTTGTTAAACTAATAACAATAATAGATGACATACATCTCCTCGTTATACAAAACGGATAAATCGACAACTCTACAAACAAAGAAAGAATTTAAATACTACGGGAAACGCCGTAAACAGTAATTACAATGGGAAAAGTAAATTTTAATCATTGCTATATTTGCAGATGTAGAAGATACATTAACTCGCACCCAGTTTCCGAAGATAACGTCATTAGCCTTAATTCATTCCAGAAAATAATTGCTCGCAACATAAGTAATTACGCAAAAAAGTCATTTGAATCGTGGGTGCCACCAATCGGGGAAATTTTTAGAATACAGTGCGATTTTGATAATTCTATTCGTCCACGCTCTGAATTACCCATTGCTTGCTTCGCCGTAGAGCAGCGGCGTCATATCTCTTTCTCGATTATTTGGATGGTATATTTTTGAACAATTTAACTTTTCGATCGTTAAATGTTTTATTAGAAACCACGTTTAAGTTCAGATGTAAAGATTATCTGGAATGCTTCGGGTCACAGACCCATTAGCAGACTGGCTCATTCCCAACAACCCTCCACCTTTTAGGTGTTTTCGTGAAGCTCACCAAACCACGACTTATAGAGTTGACTCACTCCTTATACCGAGAATCACTGGATTTTATTGAGGAAGGGGAACTGTCTCACCACTGCTGCATTCTCTTTGGAAACGCTGACGGGGGCGACAAATTCTGATGGTAATAAATTCATCTGCCATATATGCTTCCTTTGTTCCGAAGTGGAAGAAGCATACGTAGATATTTTTCCAGAGTTCCTATTCTGTATGAAGCTTCAAGGGACAATTTGTTGTATCCTTTATCAGACGAAACAATGTTATAAACGATCATCCATTCCTATAAATGGAAATTAGGAGTGTACTTTTTCCTTCTGCACATGTCACTTCTGCGAAGAACCTGGAAGAAGTAGGGATAATTCTACATGCGGTGGTCCTGAGAAATTCTCCTTAGATCGCGTTATTCTTCAACACAGGAGGAAACATGGCTGTTAGATCCCGCCTTCATCCATCCATCCTTTAGTTTTACGTCAAGAAATAATTCATAGGCAATTAGGTCATTCCTTAGGAAAACTCGACGCAGATCTTGATGAATTTTGTAAAATACAAAAGAAAGCGTTTTAGTAAAGTTGTCTATTGATTCTAAATAAGCAAGAACGGTAAAGAAAATATTTTGATAATGGAAGACTTTGCACCGAATTTTCATTCTTCAACCTCCACCGAAACAAATATTGATTCGTGGACCAATTTGGTCCAGAAGGCTGTCGGAAAAATGTGGAGGAGATGAGGCGGGCCAAATTAAGTGCGCTTGTCACATTCTGGGATGAGATTACTGCTTGGGAAAAGGGAAATTTCGAAAAAAACTGAAGGAATGATATTTAGATTAATTTCATACCATTGTTAAACCATAAAGTTGAATGGGAAAGTACTACAATCGCTCTTCAATCTGGTATTATTTTTAGAGAATACAGATTAGTGTGAATGTCGCGTGCATCATCTCGTCCATGGCAACTATACGTATTTTCTACACCCCCAACCACGCGATACGATAACCCTCCTTTCTTTCATCTTTCGTTCGTAAAATTACTTAATTATCTTCATCCCTGTCTCTTTCACTGGTCTGTCTGGATCGTTTTTTGATTTTGTTTTCATTCCTTGAGTTTAGTCTCGTACCCCTTTTTTCCCTGTAGAACATTATTTTGGAAGCTATGAAACGTTTTTTCGTCATTCCTATCTATTAACCTATATTTTTAACCCTACAACCTTGTCGATTAAATCTTTTTTGACGATGACGTCCTGCGGTTCCTATAAAATGTCCCCTTGAATGAAGGTTTGGATATTCACTTAATTTCTACACACACCAAAGACTACTTATCTGATTACAGATCTAATTTTAAAGAAATCAACAGGTAAGAAGCAATCGTTATCATATTTTTTGTAAATGTTAATTACAGAAGAGTCATGGCGGCGGGACAAGCTTTTAGTGTTTTAAATTATTTTCTGCGAACATATCTGTACAACAATCCACATATTTGATCTCTTACATCTGAAAGGAAAAAAATTAATACTACGCTCTAAAAGGCCACAGACTTAATTCTCTTATTTTTTTTAAAAAAATATTTGAATTAAAGTTGCCATGATTTAATACTCTTGTAATGTCTTCGCCATACACGACTTCTTATCATTTTAAACTCGATAAATTCGTTGTTTTATTAGCTGTCTTAACCTTACTTTTTTAATCCTGCTTCGCCCCTCGCCTTGCCCAACTTCCCCAGAGTTGTCTCTTCTTGACGTCCCCAAGCCTTCCCTTTAACTAAGCAGTCTCATCGATAAGCGTTACTTCTGTCCTGCTTCTATCAACAGGTAGACAGACATAATAACGGTGCTTATTATCTGCTCCGGATTATATTTTCTTTCTTTCTCAACGTTATCAGAAGAATGCTGAAATGTCGGCAGCTTGCTTGTTTCTCGGTTCCATTTGTAATACGTTCTCAGGCAATCGTGATAAGATACGCGGGTTTTCTACCTCACTCCTTTGTGATGGTAGTCTTACACGGTTTCTCCTTAGTCACGATCGCCCTGCATTAGTCATTATTTTGACGGTAGCTTCCGTTTGGAACGCGCGACGAAAGTTCCTGGAATTACCTCGCTTTCTCTCTATCTCCTCCCCCCCTCTCTCTCGCTGTGTGTTGTCCAGTCTATGTTTACTTTAAATAAGACCGTTTTGGGATTAATTACGTCGCTACTAGAATGAACGGGAAGTCACGTTTATTTTTGCAGTTAAAAATAGAAATTACACTATCAGTAATCACTTCATTTTATTTTTTGGGTATCTGCCTACATGAGGGCGATCCTGAAACGGGTAACAGTCCCCCGCCCTTCAATTGCTTAGGAAGCGAATTGAAAATGGGGATGTGGAAGGAAGAGCCAAGGGTTGACTAGGGGTCCGGTCTATAGTTTTAGGATCTTACCTGGTGTTTCACCTAAAAGAGAGGCAAGCAAAATTCTAGAAAACCTGCATCAGGTAGGTAGGGCTATTTGGTATTTCCATCACGCCTTTTCGAATTCCCTTCTCAGTGTCTCCACCAGTTTTAGGAGTCAGCTGACCGACTGATCCTTTGGGATCAGCGGACAACTCTTAGCCTATGCCCAAGGTCTTCGATCCCAGTACATAAAGAGAAGAAGGTGCCTCGGCATGTGACAACCTTGAAAGAGAGAGAACCTCTTTGGATAGAACTAGGCATCTCAGAAGGTGAGTCATTATCACTCTGTGGAGAAATACCCAAGAGAGAACTCACGCAGGTATTCCCTGCCTCTTCTGAATCACTTTACTCATTACCAAAATTTTAACTTGGTTGTTTCTATACGAGCTCATTTTCGAATTGCCCCACTGTCCAACCTACATGGGAAACACAGTCTTAAACTGTTGTTGGTGGAATCCAACAAAAAGCCCACCTTAAAAGGTGACATTTTTTTCCTTTCTGAGCTAATGTATAATAGTAAAGTTTGCTTCAAGTTTTAGTACAAGTGATAGCAAATACAATGAGAGATACATACATACTATTCTTTGCACATGTATTTGTCTTGCCAATGCATATGAAAGCAATTCTCACAATTTTGGAAAATGTTTCTCATCCAATGCAGGGTTGTATGTTCAGCTCCATTGCATTTGTGCACCAATAAAATTACTTAGTATTACTATAGCAACAGTCCCCTTTGTTGCTGCTTGGACCTGACATAATGAGTCTTTTTATTATATTTCATTCCCCATATTTTTATATCACGTTATTCCTCTGGAGTGTTAATGAAGGATATAATGAAAGGATCCAAATGATATATATGAAATAAAAGAAGGAAAAAACGTCAGTCCAGCTACAGAAAATCTGACAACTATTCTTGCTATCAATTATTTGAAACTGATTTTTATAATCAAATTATAATTATTTGTTCCAATAGTTATCTACATCAAGAAATAAGATGTTATAATTTTAGAATTAATTGTTGTATAAAAATAAGTCTTCCATTTTCTACAATAACTTTATAAAATTCTTTGAAAGTTGATTTAATCATTCGAATAATTTTTTGAGATTGTTAAATTTTATGCAGTGTGTCTCCAGAGTGAATATGAGGTCATTTTTATGTGAAGGATAATGTGACAGTGACATAGGGAGATCGAATGCCCCATCGATTCCATGGCCGACAGAAGTTTTACTAAAATGTTGGTGTTTTCTTCCTCTACAAGATAAATGGTATGACCCTCTCTTGGTTGTTGTAGTTGTAGCATTGATTCCCTGATAAAGCTTTCCATTATAGAGTGGGCTTTCTTCATATTAGTCATGGAGATAACCACCTTCCCACAAAAATGAGCAGTGGAATAATTTAACTTTTAAAAATGATTTGTTAAAATATACACACAACAATCATTGTAGTGGAGCTAATTTTTTAAAGAACATTTTGACTATTGTATGTATGTTTATTTATCAGCCCACTCATTTAAATATTTACAAATCCAAAATTGGAAGCACAAAAAAAAATTAATACCCATAATGTATCCTGTAGCCACATACCTAATTTGACCAGAGGTTTGGATATTTCTATGGTAGAGTATTATGCATTGTTGAAAGCATAAACTGTTGTACTTGCCAAATAATACACAGCAATTTGTCAAAACTGCATGATTATTAAATAAAAGAGGGTGTTGGACCGAAAGACAAGAAAGCAGAGTTTATTATTTTTACATAATAATTTCACCATAAATCAGGCAGGAGCATATTTTAGTGAACGAAGTTTAAAACTAGCTTTGCTGGACAATATAAAGAGAACTTTTGTAGTGTGAAATAAAAAAGTGAATTAATTTCTGTAAATAAGATGGACTGTAAAACCTGTTTGGGTTATCCATACAGAAATTGAGGATTAGAAATACCAAGGAGTAGAATGTTATCTTTTTCAGTGTCTACATCAGCGGGTTACTCTGAGAAAAAGAAAAGTTCTTTTTCCATAGCATATTATTTAGTTCCATCCTTCAAATTTATTGTAATTCAGATCAGTTGATTGAAGAAACATATTCCATATTTATAGAGCAATTTTTAACTGCAAATTGGCTGAGTTAAATAAGATATAGTTAAATGATTAAAATACTCTGCATTTAAATAATTTTTGTGAAAAATAAAACTATTCATCAAAAAAATTCTTAAGTGATTCAATCTTTCTACACCTTTATTTTTGATCATTTTGTTACATAATATTCTTGTAAGTTTTAATAGTTTTTCCGTATTATTTCCACATTTGAAAAATTGAATCAAAATGAACCAGCAAAACCTCAAATTCCGAATTTCAACTAATTTAAGGCAATTAATTTTTGTCAAATTTGTAATTGTCTTGGCAATTCATTGAATTTCATTGACAGGTGAAACAATTTTTTTCTAACATGTCATGTATCTTGTTACAGATTTTATAAATTAAATTAACCTTGAATGCATCATAAAGCATTTCATTATTTATAATCATAATATTTGAGAAAGATGACCCACATCAATATATAAGATTATATAAATTATACTCAGGCTGTTTAATAGAAGTGTTTACGGGCTAGAAAGTAGTTATTTCTTATTGGTCAAGGTATTACTTGTTCACTGATATTGGCAGGCCATACAATACTTTCTGGTATATATATATGAATAATTATTAAATAGAGCTGCTTCCTGTATGTTCAAACTACAGCAAGAACTGATCTGGGACTATTATAAACTGCCATAGTTCTGATATATCATTGCATTTATTATTTATAATTATCCAAAATCTTAATTATGACTAAGGGCTGTCTGTTCACTGTTGTATAGTAGTGTTAAGTTATAGAATCCCTTTTATTCCTAACACCATATGTGTGTGGGCTGGATTGTCTGTGGTACTACCAAACTGTAGTCCATTTCGGTTCAATTTGTAAATATGCTACAAGAAATTTTAAACCATTTAAGAAAGTACCAGTGCTTTCAGCTGTAATTTTTTTCAGTTCAATTGTATTATAGAAATTTTCAATATGAAGCTGGAACCAAAGCACAAAATATATGAAAAGTAAAACATGGTGTCACATAGGGACTATAATAATTTACTACACTGCTTTGTAGAATTTATTTTATCACTTAATTTAGTTTGTTGGGTACTGTTTTCAAACTTAACCATATCACTATTCATACAAACTTGAGACAGAGAAGTTGGACCTGAACATTTCTCATAAATATTTGGTTCGGAATTAATTACATATAGCATGATATCCATATTATTTATGACTTTAAAAGATGATCTACTTTCCAGCTTACAGGACAGTTTTACATGAGGACTTGAAAATTAAAATGACTTGTTCACTGTAATATATTTGAAAGACACTTTTTATCTATTTAAAGCTTATTGTCGGGTTGAAAATACTATGCAGAAGCTGAAAACTATTTTTTTAATGTAGGAAAGAATATAGAAAATATACCTGTTTTGAAATGATTAAGGTATTAAATATTTTAACACAATATGTTGAGCAGCAGTTTGTCTTCAATTAATTTATTTGCAATACAAGGGCATAATCTACCACTTCCAATAATTACAGTTGCTAGTTTTACAATAATTAGTGTATAAGTGGTACTACCTGGCATACTAGTTACTTTTCTGTATGCTTTTGACTGAAATATCAAAGTTGGTACTTGAATGCATTCTGCAGGGTTATATTTTAGTTGATGATGATCCAAGAGACACGAATGGTACCTGTGTAACATTGATCGAGAAGAATTTGACATGCAACAAATTTTTATACATCTCGATTTTGTTCCCCTTTATGCAGTATTAAGGCTAATATAGCCCCCCTTCACCTGCAATATCTTGTAAAGTTACAAATTGCATTTCTCTCCAACGATGTAAGGACATGCTGACCCTTAACATAATTAGGACATTCTAACAATGGCGAAAATGAAGTGGGTCACACTACTTTAAATTGGCAAAATCTGCTGTTTTAGTAGATCAAGTATGTGAACATGAAGAAAATTTATAAAAATGCATGTCTTAACCAAATGATGTGAAAAGCTAGGTTATGATGTAATATATTATTAGTATTTCTTTGCTATTAAACAATCACAATATCCATGCTGAAATTAGGGCAGCAAGTATTAGTGAAGTAAATAGTGATAATAAATTAGAAATATTCAATCATAATTTTTTGTTAATTCTATAAAATATTACACATTGAAGATCTTATTTCTAAAGAATGCTTTTGTTTATATTACCTCTTCACAATCAATAGCAGGTTTTTTTGTATTAATCAGGATTTGAATCGGTCTGCTGTGCATGTGAATCATATGTAATTATTAATTTTGTACAGTTCTCGTTCTTGATGATTACGTCGTCTCTGGATACGTCAATCACTTATTTTTGTGTGGAAATATATCAAATTAATACGGACACGAAATGGAGACTGTAGCTTAAGACTTACTGCGTTGAAAGCTTCAAATATTGACTTTTATTTTACTCTAAAACTCCTTCCTAATCATCTGTACCAGAAAACCCTTTTAAAGTGCAACAAACAATTAAAAAAATTATATAATTTACATTAGAGCACTAAACAAAACTGTTTTCACGTAACAATCTGATTAGGTCACTACAGTTTGAGTGTTCCTTTCCATTCATCACTTTCGATCCGGAATATCGGAATTACTTATGAACCGTAGTAATTAAAATTCAAAATCTTCTATTCAGAATTGATTTATTGAGAAGTGCTTCACAATACCGAAAGAAATGTGTATGAAGGCATAAGTGGATTAACCGTTTTCAACAAACTAATTAAACGAATTGAAACTGGTCATTACACTTACCTAACGCGCCAAGTATTTTTACCAAATGCGGACTTACTCCACAGTTTAATTTTCTTGGAATTAAAGATGTAAGGACAACAATTACTGCGATTTTGTCACACAATTAGTAAAATTATGCACGAATAGTTTTACCTTCAGGCGATTCCGATTAGTCAATATAAAGTTACCATCAACCAAGTATCTGTAAACAAAGCTCGAAACAGGAACGTTTCTTGTTATTTTTTATATTCATATGTGGTTTTGTATGCAAGTTAATTTTTCAACCTTATTCGATCTTGTCGGGAGAAGTTAATGTCGCGAAAGAAGTGGCCATTATTCCCCCTGTAGGTGGCCGTGCCCAAAGAACATCATTGCCTGGTTATCTTCGTGTTTGTTTGTTCGTCGAATGACGTATAGAACACGGTGTCGTAAGAGAAATGAAGATGGACGGTCGGATGCCAATAGGGAGAGAGAGGGAGCAGTAGTAGAAACGTTGCGTAACCGCTGTATAGACTTTGATACGTGCTATCGTCGCTAGTCCCGATGTCGGTGAGTACGTTGCGCCGTCTTCTAACCTCGACTGGAACGCACACGTGTTCCAAAGCCGTGCTTCCGTTACGTCCGCCCGGCACTTCGCGTCTGCCGGTGGGCCATAACGGTATTCTCGTCCGCGTAATTAGTGAGGAAGCGGGCGGGAGTGGGAAGGGGCGCGTTTCCCGCCATAGGCGAGGCAAAGGCCGAGCGTGGCTCTTTGTGATTTCCGACCGGTCGCACACAACTTTTCACGACGGAACTTGACGAAAGGGACATGGCGCAAAAAAGCCTAGCGAAGGCCTTTATCGTCTCTGCGGGAATGGAGGAGGGGGGTTCGGCCAATGGGGAGAGACTGGGTATTGACGCGATGGCGGCGGAGGCAGCTTATCGACCCGGCGAGGAGCTACGCGGCGGTACAGCAGTTGTAGCTCGACCACGCTCGTCCTCGCCTCACGTCCTGCGTTCTGTTGCAGAGGAGTATGTGCTGGAACATCAACCTCATCAACAGTCTGCCGCCTCCGCAAAGAGGCGCTGAAGACAACGAGGGACGCAAACAGCAACCAGAGCAACAACAGCAGCAGCAGCAGAGGTTCCCCAGACAGCCGGAGAGGACGTACTACCAGGCGCAGCAGCGGGCCCCCACCGCCCCCAAGGTGGAGTACCCGCCGCCCCCGGCGCACAGCCGGGCACTCAAGCCGGAAAAGCCCAAGGCGGAGGCAAACTTTAATTTATACGGTTATCCTGCGCCGTTCCTCGTTCACGAGCCTGTTAAAGTCAAGGCAGAGCCGCCCAAGAGCTCCGTCATCGTCAAGAACGAGGTAAAGCACACGGCGCCGCCCAGCCCCAAGCCGCAGTACCGCAGCCCGTCGCAGTCTCCACACCACCACCTAGCAGCCCACAGGCATACGCCCAGTCCGCACCCGGCCGTGGAACCGCAGAATCTAGCAGGGGGTGGCAAGGTCCGCCCCCGCGTGTCACCTCCCGCACCAGCAGCAGACCCCCGCTTTGCTGCGTACAAGCCGGTGGGCGTCGCGCCCGGCTACCCGTACCCGGCGCTTGCCACCACGGGTGCCGCCCACTATGCGGCGCTGACTAAGCCCAAGGTAAGCAGCCCCGCGCCGCAGCACATCTATGGAAAGCCGGCGTGCGTAGTGCCACCCCCAGGCCGCGTGGCCGCTCCATCACAGGACGGTTGCCCGTTACCTCTTACTTCGAAGGCACAACCCCTTCCCTCCGTTTCACCATCGCCCTACCAGCAAGTAATGCACCTACAAGCCCATCCCCCTCCGCAACCGCAGGTGCCACCCGGCGCCGGACAACCACCTCCTCCAGCGCACAGCAGCCGCGCTGGATCCGTGCCCCCGGGGGCGCTCTACTATAAGGGCGCTTCTCCACCGGATGTTCGGTCACCGGTACCTGTGTCGGCCCCAGTGGCAGTCTCCCTGTTACCGCCCTCGCATCACGGCGCCTTCCAGACTCAACCGCTGGATCTTGGTGTTGGCGGTCGCGACGAACTCTCGGGCTCACCGAAGCGCAGGGACGCCCCCAGCCCTGGCGCCGATCCTAAGAGGCGGCGCTGCGATCCGCCCCTCGCTAGGGTCTCAGAGCCCAGCCCCCTCATCGCTAGCGCCGCCACTACCATCACCACTGTGGTGAACACAGCGGCCTATGTTTCCGTGCCAGTGCCCAGTGATGCCGCCCCCAGCCCTGCTGGTAGTCCCGCGCCCTCCACCCCTGCAAAGCCACCTCCGAGCAGCGCCGATTCGGACAAGTCAAATAGCCCCGGCCCCGTAAGGAGTACCACCTCGTACCCCGTGCACAAGCTCAAAAAAGCCTGGCTGCAGCGGCACTCTGGCGAGGACGTGGCTAACACCGTCGATCCCCCCATCGCCGCTGTAGCCGCTCCAGCTGGCGCCATCCCTAAACCCGCGCAGCCCTGCCGCAAGGGCAAAGAACCAGTCCTCAATGGCCACGCGCCCGATAAAGCGGACGACTCGTCCAGTTCCGAGGCGGAAGCGAAACAGCCCCCCAAGAGGAAGCCTCCAAAACTGAAGAGGAAGAAGGGTGCTTTCAAGAAACAGGCCGTAGCTACGACCATGGAAGACCAAAAGCGCAAGAAGAACTCCAATAGCGCCGAAAGTGGCAGCAGTTCAGAAAAGGAGAGTGCCAGTGAGGACAAGGACACGGACAGTGGCGCTAGCTCCCATCAGGGTGGACGGAAGTCTGCTACTGCCACCGGTGGTGGCGGTGGTACGGGCAACAACGGCAAGGAACCCCGGAAACGAGGTCGCCGACCCAAACCCCCACCTGTACGCGGCGGAAACAACAATGATCGCAGCGACGAGCCCCGGGGGAAGAAGCAGAGAGACGATCCACCGGCCCCGCAGAGGAACCCCTTTCGGAAACCGCCCGTGGCCCAGCTGAAGAAAACCGGGGAGAGTTTCCTGCAGGATGGGCCTTGCCACGAAGTGGCTCCAAAGCTGGCCAAGTGCAGGGAATGCCGCTGGACCCCCAACCAGAGGTCCCGGAATATGCCAAACATATTCTGCAGGTTCTACGCCTTCCGAAGGCTACGCTACACCAAAAATGGTCAGCTGGCGATAGCCGGCTTCTCGGACCCCCACAAGGATCCCGGAGAGGTGAGTTATTTGGTCACCTGTGTATGCTACCATTAATTTTCTCTTATATTGGTGGAAATTTATTTTTGCCTATTTCATTATTATA
Source organism: Eucriotettix oculatus (assembly GCA_034510155.1). Classification (NCBI taxonomy): domain Eukaryota; kingdom Metazoa; phylum Arthropoda; class Insecta; order Orthoptera; family Tetrigidae; genus Eucriotettix; species Eucriotettix oculatus. Next base: position 88,475,560 of record CM067378.1, on the reverse strand, counting down.
TTTAAGTTCATTTTCACGTAATTAATTACAGATAGCATATTCACATATACAAATACTTTTTTGTAACATAAATTCTTACATTTGAGAGGGAAATAGTCATTTGCATTTTGGAGACTGATTATGCCTTTAGCTGAAGATTTGTAACAGGATGAAAAACTAATATTTTTTTAATCTTTGCTAATATTTTGCTCTGACTGTTCGACTTGCTATTTACTAAATATTGAACAATTTACAGGAAGATATGAAGTTGTGGCTTCCTGTGCCAGACAATCCACCTGTAGACCTTGACTTGATTATGGCCAAGTTTCTGCTGGCGGAAGTTGGGGATCAGTTTTGTGACTTGGTCAAACAGGAAAAAGAAGCAATGGAAAGCCACATGTCTGAAGGTAAGTTGCAGTTAAATACATTATTTACCTCATTTTGTTTTCAAATTTAATAATCCTAGTGTTCCACCATTTCCAGAAAAGACAATTGCGTGGAAACGTGTTGTCAAAGGCGTGAGGGAGATGTGTGATGTGTGTGAGACAACTCTTTTCAACTTTCACTGGGCTTGTGGAAAGTGTGGCTTCGCAGTTTGCATAGACTGTTACAAGGTAAGCCACGTTTCATTTTTGCAGTCTATTTCCTTTTCTGATAGTGAGGAAAATGCTCATTGGGTTAACATTTGACAGGGCCGAAAGGTGGGGAAGATTCGTCTGTGGGCTGAATTGGGTAAGGATAGAGATGACTTTTCGTGGCTGCTCTGTACCAACAGGCAGGGCCATGAACAGGAAAAGCTCATGTTGACACAGATCATTGCTGGAGACTCTCTTGTGCGCCTTGGGGAACAGCTTCATTTCGAAAGAGAACAGTGGGGAATCCCACAGTTCTGTGGGTGCATCAAGTCTGAATCTACCAACGGTGTCGGAAAGGTAAGGAATCTCATATTTCTTTGGTTTACTTTTCCAACAAATTTGCGAATTTTACAGTTTGCATGCTGTATGTTGTAATTGCAAGAGGATGTATATATTTACATTTTTGGGCTTCATATTCCAGAAAATAAAGTTAATAATTTCCAAATTGTAAAATTGTAAAATGAGTAGAAGAATCTTATTTGAAAATTTCCCCCCAAAATTTACACCTTTTGCCATACACCATTTAAAAACTTTATATTCAAATTTCTAAGAATTTACTTTTTATTAATGAAGTGTTTCATAATATATTGTTTCATGGCTTCACCACAAGTTTAAAAAAAATTGTGCTTCTATCAAAATTGCGGCACTTATGCTTGCATGCTTTAATTAATGGGTTTAACACAGGTTGATGGGAAAGTAAAGTAAGTGCCATGGTTTTCATTTTGCAGTTGTTTTGATTTGTAGTTTCTAATGGAAAAGTATTCATTTTTAATATTTGAATATATTTTTTTGGCTGCACACTCCAGCTTGCTTTACTTTCCATTCTACCAAATATTTTTTAAAAAGTTAAAAAATGTTTAGATTTGAGCTGCGATACTGTAATATTGTATATTATTTTAGGATTTGGCGAAGACTGTAAAAATGGAACCCTTGAATGGCTTCCCGAAGCAGGAAAAAAGGGACGATATTTCAGATAATGATCCAAATGTTGCTTCAAATGGTTCTGTTGCCAAACAAGAGGATACAGACTCTCCCCTTAATTGGCTAGCAGAAGTAGCTTTGTATAAAGGAGACAGAGATTTTGATGTAAGAAACATTTTAAGATTGACATACTTGATGGCGTCCAAATTTCTAGTTACGCTTCAGTTGTGCCGGCAAAATAAAGTTGGAGTAGTGTGGCCAAATTTTGTATGAATCGGGAATGATAATTATTTTTTTGCATCTTTCAACTTTCTTCCTTTTGCTTGCTTTTCTATTTAATTTCATTGTTAATTTTATTAAACAATATTGTTATTAGTGTATATGTAGTAGTGCTCTGAAAGAGGATGAGCAAATTTGTTGGAAACCTAAGTTATCTGGCCATACTTATTGATTAGAATACATTTTGGAAAAATTCTGACTTGAATATTAGAAATTTCATTCTTTATTCATAGGACACAAACAGCTCGGAATCGGACGACAAGGGAGACAACTTTTCAACCTTAAGAGAGCTCTTGATACGTCCGTCACACAAGTCCAATGGCAGCAGGGCAGCATCTCCTTCAGAGCCAGTCTCTCCAAACTCCAAGAAATCTCGTACAAAGGTAGAGACTGTTGCGGCCAAAGTGAATGAAGAGATTGCCTCTGAGGGAGAGCTGAAACATTATGTCCGTCGATTCAAATGGTGTAAGTGGCAGGAGAAGAAATATGAAGCACTCCCTCCAAGGACCATGTCCAAGCTGGACAGTACTGAAATGTACCCTGGTGTACCACACACGTGGCTCTGTGATGGACGTCTGCTTAGGTTGACAGAGCCCACGCACAGAGACAATTATGACATCTTTCAGGTAATATTTGGAATGCACATACTATTTGTAAATTATTTACTCTATACTGTAACTCGGTACTAAATGACATTATCGGGTTAATTAAAACAATTAATAGGGACAGGAAAGAGAGAGTTTGTGGACTTAATTGAAGGGGCGCGGTGCCTCTGAAAATTCTGAACCCTACAGGGCGCCAGCCACCTGTGAACTTCAGTTAAGTTGTTAACTTTCTGTCTCTTTCCTGTCCTTATTAATGAGGATTGTAAAGACAGTCAGAAATTTGAAGGCTAACCTGAAGTGTGAAGTTGGCAAGTACCATACTGTGTTTAAATTTTTGGAGGCAGCCATAGATAGCTTTTGATGAAGCTGTGGTTGCTTCTGAAAATTAAAGATAACCTCCTCACTTATGGTATTTGCCAGCTTTACACACTTCAGGTAAGCCACCACCTTTCTACTTTGTAAATAGAGTATAGGAAAAGGAAACTGTTAATGGAACATCTGAATAAAATGAAGTTCAGTCTTATATTAGAAATCCATTCATAAATTTGCAAATATGTATAATATTTAATTCCTATTTTTGCTTCTGCAGAACAGTCAATGCCTAATATAAATTATGATGATCATATAATAATGATCAAGTTTACAGTTGTAGAGCAAGAAAACTTGATTAAGGCCAAAGCATTTTATTGCACTGTGCAAGCAGTCCTCATTTTATTGAATGAATTCAGTTCCTCCTGCATTCAGATAATTAAAGCAGTTATTTTGCATTGGGCATCAACACACACTTCAAATTTTATGACCAATCAATTTTGAGTTAATTTTTGCAAAAAAAGAAGAATGATTTACTGTGTTATTAATTTTATATAACGAATTTTTTAAGTACAGTGAGATGTAAACATTCAAATTCATTCACATTTTGAAATTTTATTAGATGTGTTTTGATTCAATATTGCGTTGTGAGTGCCAACTTCTTAACCAATCTCATGCTGACTTCATTCTGTCCATAGGACCAGTGGAAAAGAGGCCAACCAGTGATAGTATCAGAAGTTTCAAAGCACTTGGACATGTCTCTCTGGCACCCAGATTCGTTTGCAAGAGACTTTGGCGATGACAAGAATGACCTAGTCAATTGTATGACTGGAAATGTTGTTCCAAACCAACCAATGCGTAAATTTTGGGAAGGCTTCGAGCACTTCTCAAGGCGGTTGAAGGATGAAGATGGTAAACCCATGCTCTTGAAGCTGAAGGACTGGCCTCCAGGGGATGACTTCGCTGAAATGTTACCGTCAAGGTTTTCAGATCTCATGAGGGTGCTCCCTCTGGCAGAGTACACGCATCGAACTGGCCGGCTGAATCTTGCTAGCCGGTTACCAGAATGCTTTGTGAGGCCAGACTTGGGCCCAAAAATGTATAATGCATATGGATCAGCACTGTATCCTTCAAATGGAACTACAAATTTACACTTGGACATATCGGATGCAGTCAATGTCATGGTCTATGTAGGAATTCCCAAAGATGGTGATAGTGAAGAGCACATTAAAGGTTAGTTTAAATGAATACAGAAAGTGTGCACAATATTTAGCTATCAAATTCTGAAGCAATAAGACTAACTATAATTGAAAAACATTTGTTACAGAGGCGTTTCGAGCTATTGACGAGGCCGGCTGTGATATCCTGATGCGAAGGCGAGTTAGAGAGAAAGGGGAACTACCTGGTGCGTTGTGGCACATCTACAATGCAAGAGATGCTGACAAGATCCGAGACCTTCTGAACAAAGTGGCTCTGGAGAATGGCTCTAGACTGGAACCACACCATGACCCCATCCATGATCAGAGCTGGTACCTGGATGGCAACCTGAGGAACAGACTTTTTATGGAGTATGGAGTGGAGGGATATGCCATTGTGCAGTGCTTAGGCGATTCAGTCTTCATACCTGCTGGAGCTCCTCATCAGGTCTGTGTCACAATGTATCTCAACATCTTTGTTTGTCATGCATTTGAGCTTGCAAGTGATGAAAACAAATATCTGAATGTTCTGATGGTTTTTGAGCTTTTTAACCGTCTGATGTGAGCCTGTTAGATGATATTACAGTTTAAAACAGTAGCATGCCTGATATGGAGAACTGAATTCAATTTAGAAATATTTTCACAATATCCAATTGCAAACTGCATTTTGTAGACGATGGAGTATGAATTGTCTTGCGTTAATAACAATTTGTAACACATTACTTTTATCTTGATACAATTTTTGCATAATTATTAACAAAGAATGTGCATGGTCAGAGTATTGCAGATTTGGACCTAATCAGAATTTATTAATTAATTGTAAACAATTTACAAAATGACTGCATGAAATTTTTTAGTTTATTATAATGAAGGACTTATAGAATTATAGTGTTTGGTTTGGTTTTGATAATGTTATCTTACTCATTTTTCTTATTTGTTTAAAGGTTCGAAATTTGCACAACTGCATCAAAGTGGCAGAAGACTTCGTGTCGCCGGAAAATATTTCGCACTGTTTCCACTTGACTCAAGAATTCAGAGACTTGTCCGACACACATTCCAATCATGAAGACAAACTACAGATAAAGAACATTGTCTACCACACTGTCAAGGATTCCATATCGGTGCTTATCCATGCGAGAAACAAGAACACTGCAAATGGCAGTGGTTGCTCACGTGCTTCACCTGACGGGCTCACTGTGAAGGCAGAAGCTGCAGGTTCTCCCGGAGAGTCTAACGGAGATCTGCGTGAAGTAGAAATCAAGAAGGAGCCAGACACTTGAAGAGATGGGGACGACCACGGTCGTGGGAAGGAAGAATTGTGATCTCACTTTAAGTGCAATCCTTGTTCGTCTTTGCTGGTCCGTGTTTATTGGAGATGTGTAGGGCGGCTGACGCCGACTGTCGGAATAAATGTTCATGTACCGGCAAATGTTTTTATTCCTGTTTCTGTAAATGTAAATGATTGGGAAATTGGGCTCTGTGTATTTTTTGTAATTTTGAGATGTATTTTAGACCGCAAAAGTGTCGGAACGTTTGTGCGGTGTTCTGTGTCTCTCCTCTTTCCAGAATATATCTCGGTGGAACACGTAAGCGCCTTCCGTGTAAGTGCCAGCATGACAGTACGGTGCAGTTATTGGTATGTCACCTGGGAAAGGTGCGGTTTCTATTAGATTCTGAATTTGGATGCTGAGATAAAGTTTTCTCCTCGACCAAAGCTGACGGGACCGAGCGGAGAGTTCCTATCCGTCATAGTATTACCGCGATCTCGGTTCTGAATGTAGGCGGTGAAATGGTACGGTTATCTTGATCTCAAACCTTGTGTCGGACATACAACGATCCGTGAACAATTTTCACAGTCCCAGAAGTGGACTTGGGAGAACCAGTATTTTGTCATTCATATTTGTACATTGTTTATAGTCATTATCTCTGTGCCTCCACGTGGTAATTAGATGTTACTCGTCCTGCAGACTTGTAATTTATTCTTATTATTTAAAGGGACAAGTGACAAAATGTTATATGTTGTTGATAGGGTCATGTTTAAGTTGTTGTGGCAATAGTTAAAATTTGGTTGTTAGTGGCCAATTGTCTGTACAGTACTCTTGTATTGATGTTTCTGTAACCCTTCAGGGTGACTATAAAGTTTTTTGTACTGTGTAAATGTAAGGAAATAAGTTTGATTAAGAAAATGTTTATATTGTGGATGAGCTGTGAAATTGGTTCCTTTATGTCGACTGAAGGCATTCCCTCTGAGGTATCAGGTCGACAAGGTGAACGGTTTAACTACTTTGAATTTACTCCAGTATCGGTTGGAAATTTAAAAAAAAAACCAAATGGAGCACGTTTTGCTCTGCCAGCAATATCTCTGTAAGTAGACGTTTTATTCATCTGAAATATGAGTCTGTGATTGTAAGTATGAATTATATCTTGAATTTTTAAATTCTCACAAAATAAATTTAATATTGCTTAAGGATTATGTATTGTCAAAATTTTCATTTAATTAAATCCACTACAATTACACACTTTTCCACATCCGATCTATGCCAGATCCACCAGGTTTATAAATTATATGGGGTAAGTACAATATTGAGAGGAGAATTTTAAATAGTTTGGTATGTAAACAGGTGTTGATAAACCTGTTTTCACATTTCTGAACTTTTTTAAATAAGTGTTACCACTGGGTTACAATTATTCATAACAATGATACATGGTTTGAATTTTTATTCTTGTAACAATTGATGCTATTTCAAGAATATTTCTCAATCTAGTTGCACTTTAAAACATTTTCAATTCTCAATTACGTTTGTACTGAAGCAAATGCTGGTTTTTTGTGGCATTCATTAACAAACCTAATTTATTAACACTTGTTATAGTTTTCTATATCTACAAAGCCTTCAAACTTCACATATTCACCATAAGAATTAGATGGTTAGTTGTGGACAAGTGGGGTCAATTTTATTTTTTCAAATTTACATTTAATTGGAAACTTTTTTCTTTTAAATTGTAATTATTAAAGTATTGTTAGTGATGGTAAATTATTTTGATGACATTCTGAAGATATGAAAGTTTAAGTCACACTTTGCAAATGCACATCTCTTGGTAGATTTGATTTGCTCTAGACAAAGCACTAAGGTCTTCTTACTGGCCTTCTGAAGAAACCGTTACATATTTGATATTGGCAAGTGACATACTGAGGTACAGTGATATGTAACTTGTTTCTAGACTGCAATTTAACATGTAGAAATAGACTAATAATAATTAACAAGACAGAATAGGACATTTGTTTTCTGAATGGACCAAACTTGTTATACTTGTGTGGCATTCTGACAAACAAGTTAATAGAGAAAAATGAAATAAATGTGTGGAAGCAAACTTTTTTTAAAAAAATGCAAGACTGTTTACTTTGTCAAATTATATTCATTAACTGCAAGGGCTTATTGTAATGCAGAAGAAACATTGCTAAGCTGAGGATTGAACTCTGTACTCATTGTTCTCCTGATGTGTTCCTTTTATTTACATTTGAATATTTGCTACAAATTATTTGTCTAATGTTTTTATTTGACCTTGCTATGCATATTAATGATATGCTCATTAAAGGTAAAGATATTTTATTAAATACATTTGCTATTTGAATATATAATCTAAAGAAAATTTTGCCATGTGACAGTTTTGTCGAATGTGTTGCCATTGTAGAGTTTGAAAGAACCTATGCTAATTAAGATGTATACAGTTTGCTCTTCCCCTTTTAATTGTCTAAAGTAACACAGTTATGTTGGCATATTTGGAACTTCTTAAATTTATTGGTTTAATAAAAATTCATGTATTGCTCTTAGACCATTAAGCATGTCTAATGTAAACATGGTTGTCCATTTATTTTCTGTATGAAGGGTAATAGTTGCTTATGAAATTATTTATGTATCACTTTCGTGATATGAATACATTGTCTGCTGGAGTGTATTGTTAAGTTTATATTGACAATTACAACAGTGGACATTAAGTACATTAATTAAAAATATGGCCAAATGTGTCAGAAAAATTAATAAATATAATATAAATACATCTTTGTGGACCTCTTCAGGTAAAGTTTTAAATGGTTAAACTGGTTAGTTACTTTGTAAGTTATTTGGTGTCGCAGATATAAGACAGTACAAAATTATTCGTCAGTGTAAATTGTATTAGTAATTAATTGTGATTTCTTTTTATATAGTTGCCACTTGCCAAATTCCCAACAGCAGATAAATAATGATAATTATGAAAGGAATTAATTTATGTGAGGATATAAATATGAATTCATTAACATAATTGAGTTTGTTAGAGCATTAGTTTTCTTGATAAATGATTTTTCCTCGGGAAATTAGATTTATTGTTGTAATTTGCTGTCATATTGAACAGAGGTCTATTTGAAACTGATTAGAGGAGCTTGCCCTACTTAGAATTGGTCAGAATATCGCTTGTGGGATTGTTTTCAGTAGTGTAACTGGTATTTTCACTCGGTGATTGGAAATAATTGTAGAAGTGTGTTACGATAAAATAATTGAAGCAGATGACTACAGCAGTGGAATGTAATAAGTACTAGGAGCTTATAACAATATTTAAGAGGAATTGATTGTGCCATGCAGGAAAGAGGAAGAAATTAAGATCATGTTGCGCCCGCAGTAAAAACGCCAAGTTACATTTACAAGTCAACTATCACGACCTTATAACTAGTCCAATTAGAATTGGTCACCACTTCGCTCCAATATTACCCCATGAATTGTGTCTAAAAAGCTCCACCACAATGGCTTCGGTAGCTCCAGGCCTTATACGTGAGCTAACCTAACCATTAGGCGGTATTTTACTGCTCCATCAAACGACCGAAAATAATATGCAATAGCCATTGGGGCAATCCGCCTCCTTGAAAGTATAATGTTGATATTTTATGTTTAGCTATGTGAATAATTCGTTTCGATACGATTAGGCGATTTTCTACATTTGGCCACCAAAACATTCAATATCTACTAAACCAGTCGTATCGAAGAAATTCTATAATCTTTGATATATCATGAGACAGAGTATCATACAGATCAAAGATATATAAACAATATATCTCTTTGATACAGACCAAATGGTATCTTTGCTTGGTATCATATTATGATACTTTGATGTTAGAATAGTCGATAGTCGCTTTTATCAAAGTCGAATGACAACTAAGTATTTGAAGTTCCCTCGCCGCATGGACCCTGTGTGAGTGAAATTATTAAAGTATCCTCAAATTCAATTGCGTTATGAGACGCAGTAGTTGACCACGCGTACAATAGCACAAAGCACCTCCATTCGTAAATATGGGGAGAAGCAGAGGAATTCGTAAAAAATTTAAACATATGAAGCAAGATGGGCAGGTAAGAACATCCCAAGGCCTTTGTTAAATTTTATGTTTCAGTAGTCGTATTAACAATACCGCTTTCAATAATTTCAGAACAAGTGGGATGACAATGCACCTCGGAAACCGTACAAGAGCTTATTACGCGAAAATTCTGGACTTGAGAAATATTACAAGGTAATGCGAATGCCGCAATTATTTTGTCAGTAATCTTCGAAGAACTATTGGAGGTCCAATCTTCGGAAAAACCATTAGCCATTAAGTTTAATTGAAGAAACTTGACAGTTCTCAGGGATGTCTGTAATTAACAATTATACATGTCACAATTATTATGTCCTGTAGTTAATTTTTTGTATATGTATGCTTTTCTTACATATTTTCGAACATCACAATATGACTACTCTAGGAGACAGTTCCATTTCGGCTGAAGGGGAATATGATCCCCCAAACATCTGGACATTTTCTCTTCAGTGTACACGTTAACAGACTGTGACGTCTAGTTGTGCACCAATCACGAGTTAGGGGAGTGCACATGTGGGATATAACTCCACCAGTTGCATTCTTGCTGTTTCCATTGTCATGATTTAATGTAAATAAAGCACACATTTACAAAATATAATTTTCCGTAGTATAATTCTTACTATGAGTGCTTTGTATGTTTTTCTGTACTGAATTTATTAATCACTTAATTGTGTGTTCAGATCTCAATATGGACACATTTTCAAGAACAGGAATTTAATCTGAAGTATTTATATCAAAAGAAATCCCATATTGTATTATTTTCTAACTTATGGGAAAATGCAACTGTTCTAAGTCAAGGAAGGAAACGTGTATCATTTTTTCATTGTTCTTCACAAACCTGTTTTTGTGAATAACATGTAGTTTTTTTTACTGATTTTAAGGTTCTGATGTCTCTTTTTCATTGTAGACTCAGTGTGTTTGCCCATCAGAGGAATTTTGCTTGTTTATGAGCATTCTGAAGGAAAACCTACCCACTGCATTTCGTATTACAGGCTCTAAAGCCGAAGCAAGAGCCTTGCTCAGGATAGTCAAGAGCCAATTCTTTGACGATGTCTTGAATCCAAACAAGGCTGAAATCAAGCAAGATGGTGATGATATTGAGGAGAGGATGAAACCTATATGTTTGCCATGGTAAGATTAAATGCCAACTATAATTTTAACTCAGTCCTCATTAATACTAAACTGATAAGTGTGTACATTATGAATAAATATATCATATGTATGCTGGTTGGCAGTTGAGGCAAATTAATTGGAATTGGGGATCATTTATTAATCATTTGTTGCATATTCTGCACCATTTTTGTGCGAATAACTTCTTTAATTAATGAGTTGAATCAAGAAATTTCTGTATTCAGCCATATTAGAGATAAACTTGCTTAGTGTCCCATGGTCTGTGGTAGAAGTAATATGACAAGGTGAAATAAAGTTAAAAACTTTTCTCCTTCTGGAAAAGGATTATGGCTAAGTGTAAGAGTTCAAATACTCCTTAACGAAATAAACCTACTTGACGCTGCTTATTCCAGAGAGTTCATTATCAAAGCTTTGTGTCTGAGGAGTTTTGGTGCTTGCTGCTAGATTTCTTGGACTTTGGTGAGGGGCTAGATTAGTTCGTTGGGGCATTTCTGTTTGGCCGAATGATTTCAGTCCAAAATGTTAACACTTTGCTGACATTATTAAAATTTTCTTTTAAATGAATATGGTTTAAAACATAATAGTTTTGACCATAGTTTAACAAACAAGCCTTACAAAATAAAATAAATATAACTACGAATTTAGATATGCCGGCATTTTAATGGAGCGAAACAAGGATATAATATCAAAACTAGGTATTATGTCTTTGTTTTGCTACTGTTTCAAATTTTGTCAGTTTACTTTGTCATTTGAGGAAGATGAAAGCCAGCACAGAAATGTCAGCATATCTAAATTAATTTTCACTATTTTGAAAAGTTTGTCTCTTAAAACAAGGTCGAATCTGCTATTTATTATTATCCACAGACATAAAGATTTATATTAATATAGCTCATACTCCATTATACCTTTATGGCACAGGGTTCATTATAGATTATTACATTGATGAATATTTAGCATGGAAGTACATGTAAAGTGAACATTAGGTAAACCCAATCCAAGTGTTCCAAACAGTAAAATATTTATCTTTGTGGCTTCTAGAGTAATCAGTTGATGCAGACCTGAGTGCAGGTTTTATAACAGGGAGTAATGATAATCAGCTGTTGAAGGCTGCTCACTAATTGATGTATGTTGTAGGTATCCTGACAGTCTTGCCTGGCAACTGCAGCTAACTAGGAAAGACATTCGGCGATCTGAGGCTTACTTCCGACTGCACAACTTTCTTATATCGGAGACAGCCTGTGGTAACATAAGTCGACAAGAGGTGGTGAGCATGATCCCTCCTCTCATGCTGGAAGTGAAATCCCACCACAAGGTAAAGTGCTGATGTTGTTGTAATATTCTATGCTTTAGTTTCGTTCTTTGACACTTTGATATATTTCAGGTATTGGACATGTGTGCTGCTCCAGGTTCCAAAACTGCCCAGCTCATTGAATTGTTACATTCTGAAGATGAACAGTTGCCTGGTAAATCTCATTGATAATACCTTTAACATTGGCACTCCCCTTATTAGTTAATAATAGAAGTAACAAAATCATTGGGCAATTTGAAGTGGTTTAGTAGTTTACAAGTTGGAATTTGTTAAAGATATTTATAATTCAGTGTTCACTTTTATTCAAAGCTTTAAATATGCAATGAAGTAAATAAATTTTAAATTGTTATACAGTAATCTTCTGACATTCAATCTTATAATTCCAATTAATTTTACATTCAGATGCCTTAAATCATTTTATGTTACATTACTTTACCTTTGAGGAAGATCCTACTGACCAACTAACAATATATGTGATGTAAGACACTAAAAAAATATTCAGATCAAAACTATCCACTAAAAAAATATTCAGATCAAAACTATCCACTAAAAAGTCAAAAGCTTACAAAACATAATAAATTAATATTAGTGACTCTCTGAAGCTGTTTTTATTAATTACCCATTATCAGCAGTTGTACTAACAGATTGCTAGAAAGATTACAAGAATTATATTATGACCTTGAGTGTGTGTATGGTCTACTTTTTTGTATGTGTGTAAATACAGCAAAAGATAATGTTTTATACTGGTACAATCTTTATTTCTATATCCCCAGAGGGTTTCGTGATAGCTAATGACATTGACAACAGTCGCTGCTACATGCTGGTTCACCAAGCCAAAAGGCTCAACTCCCCTTGTATTGTAATCACCAACCATGACTCTTCTGTCATGCCAAACCTAACCTCCACTAACAAAGGTAAGAAGCAAAGAGACCCACGTCCACAAATTGCCTGATTATTTGTTCTTACTTTTACAGTGTTCTATTTACAGATGGGAAGAAGGCGGCTGTGAAGTTTGACAGGATACTATGTGATGTCCCATGTTCTGGAGATGGTACTTTGAGGAAGAACCCAGATATCTGGATGAAGTGGAGCCCAACAAATGGAAACAATCTACACGGGTGAGCTCCAAAATATTATCATTTCTTGGCATACTAACTTAGTGTACATTACTAAATATATTTGAGATATTCCAAGATGAGAATCACAATTTTTTTGCAGCATCCAGTATCGTATAGTTCGTCGTGGCGTTGAGATGCTGGCAGTGGGCGGTCGCCTTGTTTACTCTACCTGTTCTCTCAATCCAGTAGAGAATGAAGCAGTGCTGCACAGACTACTTGCGGATGCCAAAGGTAAGCTTTATTGTAATTTTCTTCTTGCTCACAAATGTAGCACCAAAGAAGTTGTAAAATATACTTCCAAGAAATGTTTGTTAGCTTCATTAAGCAAAACTGTTTATATATATACAGGCACATTTTGAACTGTGCTAATAGGGTGGTTATATATAAATAAATATGCTGCAATTTTGCTTTGAACTGCTGCTGTCTAGTATTATTATAATTTATATTATTATTATTATATTATATATTATTATAAGTTTTCCTGTTAAAAATAGAGACATTCTTTTGCTATATTTGGAGGAAGTATTCTTTCAAAATCTTCAAGGAGTGTTTGTTACGTTCTTTTTCAATGAAGATCCAGCATCTGTTATAATAGTTTTTACTTTTTATTTTGATTACACAATAATATATTCACAGAGATGTCTAACTTGTCAGCCGGCATTCATTTTACTTTTCAAAGATGTTGCGTAATTGTGTCAATTTCCATAATGTAGGTTCATTGGAGCTGCTGGATGTGTCTGACCTGCTGCCAGGTCTCAAGTATGACAAGGGTTTGTCCAGCTGGCAGCTGGTCAACAGAGATTTGTCATTCTTCAAGCGATTTGAGGATGTCCCTGAAATGTTCCATACTGTCATCCGGCCTCAGATGTTCCCACCCTCTGAGGAAGATGCACCCAAGTTTCATCTAGATAGATGGTGTGTTTGTATTACTTTTCTCTGACAGACTAGGTGTTATTTCATTACGTAGGACATATTGTGAATTATTTCTGAAAATTTCTTTATGGTTGTCATGAAATTGGAGTCTAAATATTGATTGAAAGGTAAACTGAAAAGTAATATAAACTAATTGACTAGTAGTGTACATGCCACAGAATCTTAAAATTTCCTTCTCTATCTCAAAAGGTTGCTATTTCATACCTTGTGCAACATTCATGTACAATGAAGAAAAAAATATAAATCTATATCTGTATGCTAACAGTATAGTGATTTATTTTTTCAAAATGCTTTGTATTTCTCAGTTATGCTTAATTTTTTCCTTACATTCTTTGAAATAGAGTTCTTAGAACATTGTCTTTTTACCAAATCAGAATTTTAGATATTATTTTATTGAGTTAAATAATCACATTTCAGCTGTAAGGTTTTGTCAATGTTTTGACAACCTATTTACAAAACAAGATCCCATTTTCAAAATTTAATTGATTTAGTTGAAGTGAATATTGTATTAAAAAATAAGTTAACACCTTTTTTCTATGTATGTTTTCACTATCAGCTGGAACACTGGCTAATTGTGTCGCTGGAGGAAAAAATGGATGGTATCTTTTACACACTTAATTGCCACACTTTTTCAGAAAACCATGTTTATTTGAATTGCAATCATACATTGTTTTACAGCATACGCATACTGCCGCACCGGCAAGACACTGGAGCCTTCTTCGTTGCTGTCCTCGAAAAGACCAGTCACTTGCCATGGGAATCTGCAGGCAGGGTAGAACCTTCTGGCAGCACTGATAGTGTAGAACCTTCTATTACTTCTTCTGCTGGCACTGTTATTGAAGAAGATAGGCTTCCCAAGAGAAAGAAAAGGCGCATCCAAGGCTACAAGGAAGACCCTTTCATCTTCTTTGATGATAGCGAGCCACTTTGGCCAGTCATAAAGTTTGTAACTATTGGAATTTATTTTCCTTGTAGAGATAGGTGTTCTAGCTAACCATGTTTACTGACAATTGCAGGGAGTTCTACGATATTAGTGATGATCTTCCTGGCAATTGTTTGCTGACTAGGTGCCGTGAAGGCAAGAAGAAGAATATTTACTTTACTTCACCAGCTGTGCGGGATATTGTTCTCAACAACTCTGAGAACATAAAAGTATGTGGGCCTTGTTGATACATGAATTGTCTGTCATTGGGCGTATAAATCTATTTTGTTTTGTGTTTGTCATTAATTTTACACTTACAGCTCATAAACACTGGTGTGAAGTCATTTGTTCGTTGTGACAACAAGGCTATGGGTTGCAGCTTCAGACTTGCCCAAGAGGTATTTTTCATTCCATAGATCTTTACTGTACTAAAATGTATCTGCTCTGAATATAGTGTTCTTTTTCTGCAGGGTCTGCATAGCATCTTACCCTTCATTGGTCCAAAGAGAAAAATAATGGTAACGAAGTCTGACTTCATCAAGCTTCTAAGCTGTGACAACCCCAAGCAGCCACCTGAAGTGACATCACTGGATGTCTCCACACAGGAGCAACTGAGCAGCATATGTGAGTGTTTCCAGATGTTGGTGCTGGTACCTTACTTCAGATGTGACTGCTGAGATAAATGTTCAGACTTTCCACAATGCCAGAATAGCTGTCATTTGTCGACTTACCCAATTATTCATCCTATCCAAAACCTTGAATTATTTGCGTCTGTGCAAGCCTTAGATTTTCTGAGTCCAAACTACTTGCACAACAAATTCAGTTATGATTGATAACCTTGTGTGTTTGTCACCTGGTTTCTGCAGTATGTCATATTTGCTGCTCATCTGATGAACACAACAATGATTGCTGACTGCCCAAAATAATAGTAAATTATTGACTTGACAGTATTTATTATGTCACACGCATTAGCAATAGAACTACATTTCTTTATGTAGGATGTTCATGAAAATTGTTGTGGATGGATGTATTTTGGTGATGGTGGCTTTTCACTGTATTAAAAATTTGGAATGAAAACTTCAAGTTGTGTCTTCAAGAGCCAGTAATTTTTTTTGTAATACACAGGTTAAGGAAATTTTTCCTCGTTATGTATATATATTGAGATGGTGTGATTACGCTGTTTCCTACTTATTTGGTTGAATTGTTACAGCCCAGGGTAGCTGTGTACTAGTGTACAAGGAGGAACTGGGAGTTGCATCATCTGGCACTGAGGATGAACCTTTGGTGCTGTCCTTGGTGGGGTGGAGAGGTATGAAGTCTGTGAGGGCGTACGTGCCAACAAACGACTGTGTCCACTACCTGCGCCTTTGTGGAGAGGATGTTTCCCGCTATGGTATGTATGATGCACGTGTCACTAAATGGGAAATTTACCAGATTAACTATCATCCAAAGCATTTGGACACCTTGATTTTTTTTTTTTTCACTGCTTCAAGACTTCTGTGGCTGCATGTTCACGACATTTGGCAATGTCCCAAGAAATCGATTCAATTTAGTCATGTTTTAGCCTCATCCCCAAGTGTATCAACAGAGTATAGTTGACTGATGTGATGTGTACTTTATCTTTATGTTCTGAATAAATTGTACTTGTGGAAGTTTAAGTCTGTATAAAGTACACAGTAGAAAACTGCTTGATACTAAGATGTTGCTTTTGTGTTACAGAGAGAAACAAGTTCAAGGACCGGGCAGCAGAGGAATCGACCGTCCCCGAGAATATTACCGACGAACCAGACTTCAGTAACCTGATAAAGGAAGACTGTGACAAAGACGAAGTTGTGAGACAGTGTGATCCAGATTCCAGGGACTCATCTCCGACAAATGAAGAGAAACTCACATTTGAGTGCATGGACTAGTGTAATAAAGCATTACTCACCCCCATGTGTTGTATGTAATTTGTCCTCAGTCCCAGGAGCTGTGTTACTCAAAGAAATAATTATCTCCACATGCCGTATATAGATATCTTTCTGTGGAATGTGATTATTTTAAATTCACTGTCCTCAAGCTTGAGGGTTATTGTATTAAATTTTAACCATTACTTAGAAGTTATATTATACCTTCCTTAAGATGGAGAGGAAATGTAAAGGCTTGCACAATATAGGTTAGCATGGAGGGTTGCATCAGACCAGTCTTAGGACTGAATCCCACATCAACAACAATAAGATGGAGAGGTGCTTTAAAATGATAAATATTTCTGTTGATCGGTTTTGAAGGTGAGTAAAATAAATTTATGTCAAAGTCCAGTATTAAAAGACAAATTAGAAACCAACTGGAAATCTTAATCATTGACTAAATATGCCTAATGGATTTTGATTGGTCAATCTGTTAATATTTTTGTTTTGATAGGTGGGATAGTTGGACAAGATGTACAAAAATGCGCTGGGGTACTTGTGTGTGTTGCGGAGGATTCAGGAGACTAGTTATCTGAGGTGTGTTAATATGTTTAGTTGGTCAGGGTCTCCATTAGCAGTCTGGAGTGCGCCGTCGCTACGTGAAGGTTATGTAACACTCCCTCTGTCGTAGCGTCCAAGGAAGCGATAATAGGCCTACTGCAAACGCGACGGCGATGATTGACCGACGCTGCAGTCAGAGGAACAGGCTCGCTGGAAGACGTGGGTGCTGAGTCGCTTTCCTGATCGGAAGGAAGAACGCTGACATCACATCCAGGAAAAGACAAGGTATAGTCATCTCTACTGAGAAAAGTGGGCATTTGCTCATTTATAGACGAGGGCACAAAATAGGTTATGGAAGAAAAACAACGCTGAAATGACGTGCGTGTTATCAGGCTGCAAGACTCAGAAAGAGCAGGTCAGACAAGTTTAAGAATTGTAACCTTTATGCAAGAACTGTGAAAGCGGTTGCTAAAAGTTCTTTATACCCTCGAAATCGGGATCAGATTTGTGTAAGCCACACGAACCCCGACCTCCAAGAAGGTTTTGAATAAAAATTATTTACCGCCAGTAAATTTCTAAATTCTTTTAGCTATCGGAAAATAATATTTGTCACCGACAAAGAATAATTGGGTTCTTGGCACAATACTATATTTTTATCTGATGTTGAAATGTGTCATAAGTTTTCCATGACGTTAAGGTAAAATTGCTTATTAAGCGCTTTTGTATTCGTCTAACGTTATTGCGCCTTCGTGCAATCATAATTTCGTGCTTTGTGGCAATTGAGCACAATCTAATTCCCGATGAAGAGATCATTCATGGATGGCACTGCAGTTCGCAAAGTTAGCCAGAAAAGTATTCACGTTTATTAATATTATTTGTAGAGAATAGTGAATAGGTTGAAGACGACGTTGGCGGGTCGCCCGCCAACTTGGAGACAACCCAACGCTGTTGCAACACGGACAAAGTTTTACTGTCTTTGTGACTTGTTTGGATGCCGGTTACTGGCCATCCTCGCCTTTCGACAGGCACCCTGCACATTTTTGTTTCCTCGACTGTCCGATTTCCATTCAAACGCAAGCTGAATAGGAATATTGAATACATCGGACACAATTTCAATTGGACGTATTTGCTGTTCTTTGTTCAAGAGTATATCGCGAACAGTTGGAGAAGAAATTGACCGTCGACGTCTTTGCGCACGGTGGAGGGAGAGTCTGGGTCCCTTTCCTTCCCCTCCCCCGCCCCTCGCCGCCTCACCAGCAACACTTGGCTCAGTCGGCCGCCGCCACCGCCGCCGCCGCTGCTTGCTCCGTCATGGCTTCATCCTCGCAGGTAACAACAATACACGCTACAATTATCATTAGCAAGTAAGACTTTGGCTCGAGGTTTATAGTTGAGCGACAGTGAATAGGTCTCGGAAAGAGGATTCACCCTGTCTTGACCTGACAAATACGCTGGTGAACTATCAAATTCGCGCCAATTCAACTCACGTCTTCCGCGTAAGAAACTAACCTGACAACTTAGAGTGAACTTTTTCTACGTCGACGTCATTGAAGGAAACAGTAGAAAAGAACACGGGGAATCGAATAAGAGTTCCACAGAATTTTATTTTAGGTCCGCTATTAATATATAGGAGCCCAATCAGGGCCTTGGCCTACCAGATCGACATGACATTCCGAATTTGGAGTGATATGTGGTCAGAGTATGGATTATCCAGCAAACTTAATCCGTAACTATGACGACACAAACATCCAAGCCCATGTTAGGATTCGATCCCGGGACCTCAGTATAACGATGTCTTCGCCGTTGTAGTAGTGTTAGCCCACAGCTTTCACCATATAATGATTTTGGTTGCCGCTGTCATAATAAGGGAGAAGTGCTACGAATATAATGTGGATGTACATCAACTCTTTGTGGATTTCAAACAGGCTCTGATGGACGTGGAGTGTCCATATAAACTGATAAGGCTCATACACATGACTCTCAACAGCACAAAATGTCAAGGTAAAGTAGAAGGAAAACTTACTAATGAGTTTGAAGTTAACCGAATATATATTATCCACACTACTTTTCAACATAGTACTGGAGAGAGCGATGAGAAGAGTGGAGATCAACAACCCAGGAGGCACTTTGTTTAGCCGCATGAACCAGAATCTAGCATACGCGGATGATATGTGCATGTTGTCTAGAAAACTGATTCAGCTAGAGGAAGGGTTGGACAGGCTGGAAAAGGAGGCAGAAGAATTGGGGCTGCAAGTGAATATTACCAAAACAAAATATGTCTTCGCTTCCAGGAGAAACACTGCTATGAAAAACAAATTCATAAAGCTGAAATGAGTCAACTATGAGAGTCGTGAGAAGCGTAAGTACTTGGGAGTACTGGTAACGAATGCAACAGGAAATAGAGTTTGCTGGGCCCTAATTAAGATTCTGAAGTCACGTAGTCTGAACAGAAAATTTAAAGTGACTGTTTACCGAGGAACTGTGGTCATGTATGGCTCCGAAACACGGACAATGACCGTGACAGAAAAGTGTGCCTGAGAAGATGGGAAAGGAAAATATTGAGAAAGATTTTCGGTGCGATAAATGAAGCAGGGCAATGGAGAATACAGAGAAATAGGGAACTGGAGGGACTATATGGTTATGCAGATATAGTATTGGAAATAAAGAGAAACAAACTTGAGAGGGCTGAGTGAAATTCAGAGGACAGGGTCGTCAATAAGATCTACAAGGGAAGCCCAAGTGGCAGAAGGTGCATAGGGAGACCACGAAAAAGATGATTGGACAAGGTGGAGGACGACTTATGAAAGACGAGGATCGGCACGATTGGGCTATTATGGCTGTAGCGTCGCTGTCATGATGATCGCCCTTCCGTAGCCATTATGTACCTATCAGGTTTAGGACCTACTCGGTTCGGTGTTACTGTTATTATTGCGTTATGGTCTAACCATTATATAATTTTCGTGAACTTATTTATTTTTACGTAAACGTTTCACCAGAAGATATCGCAGCATGATAAGGATAAGACAGCCAGCGACAGATAAAGGAGAAAAGACTGTGTGTGTATGTGTGCAGACTCTCATCTGTCTTTATCAGTGTCGGGTTCCTCGGCGTGGAGTCTCCTTCCCTTGCCCCCCAATTTAGTCTATCTGCGTCTTTTTTTTTGCTGGCTGAGCGAGTCCTTGAAGCTCTTTCTTTAAGAATGCGTATTGAGTTATAAAAAGACTAATTCATTTAGTTAAAAATTATTTTAAATTGCAATTCAAAATTACACAAAAATTAATTATTGGAAGTGCGAGCCACCGTTGTAAAATTAATATTAGCTCTATCTCGGGGCTTTTTAAAAAAATTACGTTTTTTATAACAACGTTTAGAATTCAATTATACAATAAAATCGAACAAATTGCGCAGTTTAGCTTACATAGCAGATTGATTGATGGAAGGTGTCAATATAAAAACGCGAGAAATGAAAATGGTGAAGAACAATACAGCTGCTTTTAGAATGAGATAGATAGGAAGTGCAAAGCAGCCAAAAAGCCTTGGCATCAAGAGAAATGCATATAATGGTTGAAGATTTCATGGTGAAAAGAAAAATAGACGCAGCTTATAGGAAATCAAATAAACATTCGGAGAGAGGAAAAATATTTGCAAGAATATCAGGAGGGCCGAGGGAAAGCCAGTTCTGGATAAAGAAGGAAAGGCAGAAAGATGGAAGGAATATCTAGAAAAGTTATATCACGGTGGAAATCTAGATCTGTCAGTAGTAGAAGAAAAAGAGAAGGTGGATGATGAAGAGTTGAGGGACAAAATTTTAAGGTTGGAGTTTGACAGGGACATGGCTGACAGACCTGAACAATTGTAAAGCGCCTGGAATTGATAACATTCCAGCCGAGTCGATAAGATCAAAGGGCGAAGAAGCAATATCATTGCTGTTCAGGATGGTTTGAAAAATCTACGAAACAAGAAGACTACCAGAAGATTTTAGTAAAAACATAATTATACCAATATCGAAGAAGACGGGGGCTGATAGATGCGAACAGTACAGGACAATTAGTTTAGTATCTCATGTATACAAAATATAATGAAAATAGTACATAGGAAGATGGGACGATAAATAGAATGCAAGTCAGGAGAAGATCAGTTTGTTTTTAGGAAGAATCTATGGACAGAAGAAGCAATATTGACTTTTCATCTAATTTTAGAATACAGGATAAGAAAACTCAGGCCTACGTTCATGGCATTTGTAGATTTAGAAAAAAACCTTTGAAAATGTTAACTGGAACAAACTCTTAAGGATTTTGAAGAGGACAGGAATTAAATATCGAGAAAGAAGGCTTATACATAACCTCTTAAGAAGACAGTCCGCAGTAATTAGAATTGGCGGACAATAAAAGTAACCAGAAATCGAGGAACCAGTAAGAAAAGGATGCATTCCGTCGCCCATACTGTTTAACTTATATATAAAACAGGAGATGAAGAACGTTACAGCCGAATATGGAAATTGAATCATATTGAAAGGAGAAGAAATAAAAACTCTACGCTTTGCCAAAGATGATGTAGTATTAGGGGAGTCAAAAGAAGACTTGGAAACCATAATAAATGGCATGAACGTGGTCCTGGAGAAAGAGTTCAATATGAGGATTAATAGAGGGTAAACCAAGGTGATGGAATGTATTATGTGAAATAGTGGGATATTTTGACGGAAGTTAAAGAATTCTGTTATTTGGGAAGCGTAATAACTAGGGATGGTAGAAGTATAGTAGACATAAAGAGTAGGATAGCACAGGCAAGGAAGGCTTTCGCTGAAAAAAAGAGGAATTAACTTACGCGTAATATATGAATTTTAGGAAATCGTTGCTAAAAATGTTGGTATGGAGTATGGCGTTATATGGGTGCGAAACGTGGACGGTAGGAGTTGCGGAAAGGAAAGGAATAGAAGCCTTTAAAATGTGATGCTACAGGAGAATGCTGAATATCAGATGGGTGGATAGAATCAGGGAAATGTGTGGGGTAAGAACAGAAGAGGGTGCTAAGCAGATTAGGGATACGGTATTTATAGGGAAATGAAAAGCCTGGCTCAATATAGGTTACTATGGAGGGTTGCGTCAGACCACACGGCTTACATAACCTCTAAGAACATTTTTTGTTGATTGGCGCTTTCATGGAAATAGTAAGCGACGTCGTCTGCCTGGATGTTAGTCCAGTCTCGTAATCTTTTTTTATCCAAAACTCCTAGAGGATGTAACGTTTTGCCCCTGTTTTTTTTACGACGTATTACTGTACGCTTAATGACCTTAAAGAAAAAGCTCAATAGCCCGGCTAAGTAGAAGCTGTGAAACTCCGCCGTCCAGTGAACTTTATCTCACTGTATTTGTTAAGAAAGAATTTTATCTATCAATGAACGATAAGGTTTAACTTACAGGAGCTTGTGTTATTGAAGATACAGTATCTTCAACGGCAGAACTGGGCTGAGTATTTATTATTCAATTGCGAGAGTATCATTACACAGTCCGTCAGACCTGGAAAGGTGACTCATGTGAAATAAAATACAAGACGTTGTTTGTGATAATTTTACATTACTTTTTATTAAATTTAAGTCTCCTCGTGATTTAGTACACAACTGGAAGCGTTATCAGAAACTATTATGTAACTCAAATCTCTGAAATTGGCTTTAGAACCATGAACCGCCTTCCTTTCATTGCTATTTTTAATTTTGGAAATAACCAGAAGTCACACGGAGTCAAATTAGGCTAATAAGGAGGGGTTTTCAAGCACCGCGATACGTTTTTGGTGGCATGAAATGGCGTATGATATTGCCTTTGTGTGGTGTTGCGTCGTCTCGAAACAGACACCATGTTCCTCGATTCAGGTCGAACTCGAACCATTCTTAATTTATCATTTGATCTTCCGGCGCAAAGTCGTTATGGATTATCTCCATTGAATTTAAGATAACAGTGAGCAGTGTCTTGACATATTTGGCTCTATCAAGTGGCTCCTACTGAAAACGCCATGTTTTATCACCTTTCCTTTTGATCGGCAATGAGTCCACAACCTGTTAGATGCACATTCCGATGAATTTCAGCCACTTGTTGAACATTTTCTTCGACTGGAACGGTCGATGATTCTCCTGAACATGGATCATCTTCAGCGCTATCTGAACATTTAATACCACTTGGAAAAGTTTCATGACTCACAGCTTCACAACTGTACACAGTATGTATAATTTCAAAACTGTCTTTAGAACTTTGATCCAATTTAAAACAAAATTAAAGCTCGTACGTTGCTCCTTTCACAGTCAAGGATTTTGTAATTGATGCCAGCGCGGTTGATTTCAAAACGGAAATCAGCCATCTTTCTTTTGGGAAGGGGTTGTGTATTCACTAGCTGCTGATATTAATCGTCTTGTGGTTTAGTGGGTAGCGTCGCTGCCTCACAACCCAGAGGACCCGGGTTCGAACCCTGGCATGGGCTTGGATGTTTGTGTCGTCATGGTGACGGAGACTGGGGTTAGGGCTGATGGAGAATCGATACGCTGACCACGTTTCACTCAAAATTCGGAACGTGACAGTCCGCAGGGGCCAAGGCCCTTAATGGGCCGCAGAACCAACGAAGAAGAAGAATTGTGTTGAACGGTTAACACAATGCATCGCTTTTTTAACAACATGTTAAAAAGTCGAAGACCAAAACAGGAATGCCTCTTTGCCAAGTGCACACGCAAAATGATGAACTGACTTAAATATTTGTTTGGTCGGTGTCTAGAACACAGCAGAATAGGTTGAGGAGTTGAGTAATGACGACATCACACGTAATTATTTCATTAGGTGAGATGCCATGATGTGGGTTTTGGGATAAATATACGTTTTGTACCCACTATTTACACTCTGAAGTCTCATACAATCGGGATACGTGAATCTCTCGCATTGCTACGCCAACCATCAAAACACCTTAAGATTACTTGGTGCTTCCACATCCCCGCCGATATTAATGTATGACGTCAAAGAGAACCGTCACAACGAGCCTCCTCGCTTTTTGCTGTATTTATCGTTCCACTGTCTGGGAAAACACCATCCTCTTTACGAACATGGTCTAGTTGCTTTGACCACTTTTCGAGAAATATTCAGCATCAGGCTTCCGGAGGATTAGAAAACGATTATTTTTAAAATGTTATATTTTAGAACAAAGACAAGATTGTAAAAATGTCGACCGGTTCAGGTTTCGCACTCTACTCCGAGTCGACGTCCAAGGACCAATTCAGCATCCCTCCATTCCCATAAACCTAAGCTATGCTCACCTACCAATCCACTAATCACATTCTTCACATCCTAATTCTAGGAAATACGTGAAGATGGAGCAAAACTTGGAGGGATGTTGAATCGGTCCTTGGATATCGACTCAGATTAGCTCAGTGGTTAGGAGACCCGCCCGGAAATCAGGGGTTCGAGTCACTGGTCAGGTGGACATTTTTCCATACTTGTCTTTCGTCTAAAATATCTATACGATACAGCCTGAGCTTCGGATGAAAGCATTTCTACTTCCTTGTCTGGAGTGTTCTAAGGCGACATTGTACTTTTCCTTTGGGAATTTAAATAATAATAATAACGTGTCTGATGGTACCACACTTTCCGCTTGAGACATTATACACAGCATTGACACGAAGAGAATCACACTTTGGCAGAATTCTCTGTTATAGATAATATCAATTTTTTTGATTGTAAGCACACAGAATTCGTGGACAGTTTGGTACTCCTTGTTCTGGTCCGTGAGTCCCGACAGACTTGGACTTGCAGACTCAGAGAAGCTGAGAGAAGCTTATTTAACCTTTCTGTAAATCCAAACAAGGTTTTATTTCTCTTTCCTCTCTCTCTCACGCGGGTTTGCACGTGTTGTTACGAGTCCAAATATTGCGATGGTAATGAGTGCGTTAGACAAATGTTGACCGAGGTCTCTGCGAGCGGCGGCCCACGTAGTAGCAACAGCAAATATTTGCCACGAGACTCTGGCGGTCCAAGGACGAGAACACTTATTCGGGCAAAAGGAGCCGAAAGCCCTCAGCCTTCAACGCGCAAACTGACCAACACATTGAGGCGTCCCGTGTTCGGTGACAATTATCCCTTAATGGCAGAGACGAGACTGTTTAATTCTCACGTGAGAGTCGTAATGCCATCTAGCAGGAGAAGGACGAGGAGGGATTCTGTGGACACTCAGGGCCGGCCATAAGTGGGCGACTGACTACGGCGGCAAAACCACATGATCTACAGCGAAAATTACATTTCTGGCGCCCATGTGTTAATATTGGAGATGAGAAAGTTAAAACATTTGTATAGAAAGACGGTAAATAAATCTTCAAATATTATACGACAGTCGTTGACGGTTTTAAACTCGTCACAAGAGGGACGAGCTCAGGAACACCTCTACGAGTAACGAGATAGTTTCGGGAAAACATTAGAATAGTTTATTGGACGTAGGATGAGCTGGTTTCAAATGACATGTGAAAAGATAAATTACTGGTGGAGTTATATCCCCACGTATACGTCATGACCTTGAAGCCCCGCACCTAACTCGTGACTGGTTCACAACTAGTGACGTCATAGTATGTTCAATTGAAAATGCACACGTACACACAAAACGAAGTGAAATGATGAAATTTACTTACGATTTCGGAGAAATTGCAGGCGCACTTGTCTTAGAACACGTCACCAGAAATCCTCCTCACTCAGGGAAATAGTCGTGTGTCATAACTCTTGTCCTTACCACATTCACGTATCACGATTGAAAGCCTCTTTAAAATAGCCCGAGTGGAACAGAAAAGCAACAAATCTGCCATTATTATTTGAATAGACATTTCCCTCATATTAACTTCGCCATTGCATCCCATAATTATCAACGTGTTCGGCAAAAAGGCGAACGAAATTGTGAAAATCAACTATTATGGAACACAAACAGTGGAATAATATTCTTTGGTTCTCAGATTATAAGATTCATTTTCAAAGAATTAAACAATTTTGTTTTCATAAATATAATTACGAAAAAAATTAAAACCAGTATTTTGAATGAAGGAAAGTTTTTTTACTAAATTTGAAATATTGCAATGATAAAATCGTTACATTAATTTAAAATCTGTTTAGAATGCAGGAAAATCTCCAAAAAAATTCTAATTATGGAATAATAAAGTCTTTAAATTGATTTCAATGCTGTATACAGCTATCTAGTGTGGGTTTAGTGTTTTCAATGATTTTGGAGTACATCCTGTTCATTTTAGTAACGTATTTAAAGATTATTGGTATTTAATTATGTACTTTATTTTGTTAAATAATGTATGACGTACCCTATTTCGTCAACCGAGGACTAATGGAAACAATAATATATCTAAATGAAGGAAAATCATCTGGTAAACGATAAATATTTGTAGGAAGTAATATTTAGTAGCTATAATATACCTTAACGTTTCGTTCCTATGATTGGAACTTCTTCAGGTGTGAAAAATATATAGTCGTTAAATATTTCGGTATAATATTGTAAAACTCTAGAAACCGTGATTTCGTCGATCATAACGCTGACGAAAGTGGCCTAGTTTTTTCAACAAAAGAAACAAATATAGTTGACGTTTTTAAATTCATTAGTTTCCTTAAAAGGGGTTAAAAATTTGATAAACCTGTATATGACTATTGCTACCGCCGACAGAGCCTTCTTCCAAATTGTGTTGTTGTGGTGGTAATCAGGTCTGATGAAACCTTCCATGCCAACCAATTCTGCGCAAGCCGTTTCATTTCCACATAGCTACCACATTCTCCCGAAACTGCTTAGTCAATTCCATCCTTGGCCTCCCTTTTTTGTTCTTACCCCATACATTTCCCTCTAACGCTAATTTTACAAGACCCTCATGTCACCAAACCTGGTCAGCGTCTCTCATCTCCTATTCTGCTTAGAACCTTTTGATTAGTTACATTATCCACCCGTCTTATTTTAAGCATTCTCCTTTAGCACCACATTTCGTAAGCTTCTGTTATTTTTCTGTCTGCAACTCCTACTGTCCACGTTTCCCACCCATGTAACGCCACACTCCATACGGACATTTTTAATAATCATTTCCTATTATTCATACTTATTTTTCCAAATTATAAGAAATAAAGAATTATTTAAGAACAGTGTGTACTCAAAATCGTCATAATGGGTTAGCTAGTTTGTTACTTCATTGTCGTTGGATCATCAAAATGGTAAATTTAATACAAGTTTTTTTGAAAAAAGAGTTAAAGCCGTTTGAAACACTGAAGCGGCATTTTTTTTTTGGTTTTCTGAAGAGCTTTCACTGCCAAAAGCAGTTAACGTCAAACAGCAATAGAGACAAAATGAAGTTTATTGCTTAATGCGCCAGAACTTTGTCTCGTCTTGGTTGCAGCTCCATGTTCACATCCTGTTGGTGCTTCTCATTGCTGTTCTATTCACGTGCTTAAAGCTCCATTTCAGTGGTTTGCATCCTCGTGTCTGTTATGAACTCAATCAGCGAAGTTAACCAGGCTGCCATACTTACCTCACAGTTACAGTATACTTCATCTTTGATACGAGAGTTGGAAATAATTTTTTATAATATTTTCGAATTTGTGCTTGGAACAAGTTGACGGCGCAATAGTTCCCGTTGACGTCCAGACCGAAAACATACTCATGTTAAAAAGGAAAAGTTTGTCTGTGTAATCATTGCTTTTGATCACTATTTCGGGAAATTGTTGCTTCTCCTTAAAAACAAATAATTGCAAAGAGCTTTTAAGGAAGCGCCGGTCGGCTAACCTGTAGTTAGTTATCTGCATGCATACAGAGCAGAAATGTTCTTTAGAAGGAGCAACGGTAATAAAGATAGCGCAAGGCTTCAGACAAACACTCCTTGTATCTATTGTATTTTCTCTTTGGTTTATTTGATAAGACAATGTGTGCTCACGTGGGTTCTTTATCTCCTTCACACCGACACAGAGAAAACAGTCCTGAAGAACATGCCGCAACAAAGAACGCAGACCACTACGCCATGGATTGTTTCACAAAATGGTGCCAGCGAGACGAGGCGTTCATTTTGGTCCCCCTACATTATATCGTAAAAAATGGTGTAAATTTAGTAAAAGCGAATAGAGACTGGGTGCAAATTTTTGATTTAAACCACTTTAAATATATTTCATAAATTAATTTATGTAATGCGTTCCATGGTTCTAGAGGTTTTCGTAAAATCCTTCTTTACTCATTCCCAAGTGTTATTTTTCTTACTTCGGTTCTTCAACTGCCTTTTTCAGTTTTCTTCGTTTCTTCATACGTTTTTTGGATTTTAATTGTAGACAGTCTTCTTGTCTGTACAGGGTAAGTCAAAATGATGGACCCGATTTCATAACTTTATTTTTTAAAAATTTTCCGCTTTTTCTTATTGTTAGTTTCCTTTCTGTTCCGGTCTTATTTAGCCCGAGACAGGTAGTTTATAATTTAATTCTGTTTTTTTTAAACCTATGTAGGTTAGGAAAGCCAGTTACGTACTTTATTCCATAGTACCGGGCTAATTTGCCCTTGACAGGTGGTTAGTAATTAATTCACGTATCATTAACTTTCAACTTACATTAAGGGACAATGTGTCAATGTTAATTTGTATTCAGTATACGCACTTAAAAACTTCCGATAACATCAGATTCAAAAATAGATCCATTTACAAAAATGACATAAAAATAGAAAGAATGAAAAACAGCAAAGTGGGCGGCATTATTATTAAATTTAAACTTCCCCACAAATTATTGGATTCAGGCACCGATCATTTAGAAGCCACTACAATTAATTAAACTTTATTCGGTGAAATCTAATAAACAGCACTCGTGGCGGTAGAAAATGAAACCACGCGGGAGGGAAAATAAACTTTGAGAGTTTGCATTTATTTGCGGTTATCACACATTACGATACGTTATTTAGATTTCACTGAATAAATGTATGAAATCGGGTCCATCAATTACACTGTATATATATATATATATATATATATATATATATATATATGGAGTTACCGGAGCATTTAGAACAAGGAAATGAAAGAAAGACTAATGTTTAACTGTTGGGGAATTTTTACCTTGAATTCCATTTATAACGACACCTAGAATTTTAATAAGATAATAATTACTTAGTTAGAATATATCTGTAAAAATGATATTTTAAAACAAAATAAGGTTATCCTCCTGCTCAAATTGAAAAATTAATGAAATAATCGGCTTTTAACACGATAAAACAATTTCCACGTTCCCTTAAGGAATTTGGGGGCCCTCAAAATACCGTGATCACAATATTTGTCAAGAATGACTATGATACTGACGGAAATATTGCCTGATCAATATCCGGGGTCTGTTAATAATTTGAGCTGCGTCCTCCTCGCTGACGATGGTCATGGGCTACCCAGCTAACCTCATGGTCACACTCGTCTACTACTTGTTAGCTCACCTTATTCACGGCATTATTTTACGTACAATGATTTAATTGAAAAAAAAATTAAATTTATAGTCATTAATGCGTTGCTGAATGTTACTGTGTCTTGAGGAGGATTGTTCGTGTTTCTTTCCCTTCTGCTTCTTCTCCTTCCGTTAATGACGCCATTTTCATTCATCGCTCATACAATTTGTAATGTATTTTTCTGTCGCACAGCGTAACTCAAGTCTATGAATACGAAATCGGTCTTTACACGAGCGAAAAGCCGCGTCCTTCGTCCTGGAGCCGTAAATCACAGCGGAGCGAGAGCGAGTCCTTCATTAGCATCTCAGAGGAAAAACAAGCCCGCGTGATGTCGCTCTCGTCTCACTCGTCTTCTTTCTTTTAACACTCATTTCGCTTTAGTTGTATTTATCAGTTCCATTATTCAGTTATCAGACTCGGCAGTCTTCTTGCTTGACTCAGCAGTCCATTCAGGACCTTGGCCTGCCAGGTTCATCTTACATGACTCAATCTGAATTTGGCGTCTTAATCCCGGTCTCCGTGGACACAAACATCCAAGTCCATGTGTGATGTGAAGCAGCGACGCTAGCCACTAGGCCACAGGAGGTCGACATACTTACCATTCTATAATTATAATAATCCAGAATACGTGTCATGTAAGACGTCCAAGGCTCTCAGAGGACTATAGAACCAAGGAGGAGCTAGGGGAGTTATTACGATAATTATACTTGTTCTCTCTCCTCGATCAGACACGCAAAGTGGAATAACATAAGAAGCTCCGCCTCCACAAGGGAAGCCAAAAGAAAATTAAGGACAACTGATATGGATCGTGAACAGATTTAAATGGTAATAATACACGTAACAACGTGAGGAAATGTGAAGAAGTGGAAAACATTCTTGAAATCCAGGAAGCAGAGATGTCACAAGAGAGGCAGAGAGGGAGCGTCAAGGAACAGGTGGACAGGAAAGGAGACGAGAAGAAGAAATAAAACCGAAGTATGCGACAGATCGGGGTATTTGAGCCGTGACGTCATCGCCTCGTGGCGTAATAATTCGCAGCTTGTTTTAAATGTCAGTTGTAAAAGTCCGACGCGTGGAACATAACACCGCCGAAGGCCGCTTTTATGAACGCATAATGAAACTAGACGTGTTTTGTTCCACCAGGAGAATCATCGAGATCCGAGTGGTTCCATACCGAGCCTAGGCGTCATGTTCTGACCTGCGAATGTACTCAACCCTCAGCAGTAACTTCCTATTTGATAGACCGCCTTCTCAACCCAGGATTAATTATTGTTTGGGTAATCACGTGCAGCGGAGTTTCCGTTCACTGAACGAACCTGTTTTGTTTGCCTGTGCGTCTCGATGCAGATTAACATGCGACTGGGACTCCCTCTTTCCCTCTCAATTCGGGTTGAACCTGAAGCTGCCTGTAGATAATAGATGAAATCATCTTTTTCCTCCTTCTATCCTCTAGTTGCTAACACCTGCTCCCTCCTCACTGTCCAGCTTTCTACTTGAACCTGCTACTCTAACAACTTCGAACCACAATGCTTTCAACTTTCTTCTTCTCAATTTCTTACACCATACATCTCTGCCTTCTCAACTGTCAATCTCTCACAACAAACTCTTCCGCTGCTTACTTCAGTGTCTCACACTATACTCTCCACTGCTTTCTCGTTCTGTCAATCCATACTTTTTATACTTTTCCCGGGTTTCACCTTCGCAGTTCCGTATATGCCCCCTCACAAGGGGTAACGCTATTTCACGTGACTTTTTCTGCCAATCGTCGTGAGTTCTCCGTCCGTTGCGAGACATTTTTGATGACACAGGTAACAGTGTCCCTAGAAAATTCCGAAGGAGAACGCTCTTTCAGCCGAAAACAAGCTGAACCGTTATAAGCACGCAGACAGGTATGTTTCCAACCGCCACCTCGGCGTCGGGAAAACACCATTTTACCTGGCCAGCGACAAGTTATTGCTTAAATTTTTATATGCTTTAAATTTCCATAAATTGGAATTAAAATTGGTTAGGGGTCTACTGCGCTACAAAGCGAGATAAAGCTGGTTTACGTTACTTGACAGACATTGTGCTTGTTTGCTGTAGAAATGTAAATGAAGTATTCGTTTACCAGGCACTATGGGGAAACAAAACCTACACTCAATACTTTCTTACAAAATGAATATCATTTAATTAAAAAAAGAACCCGAAGTGGAGAACATCGTTATTTGTGCTGTAAACACTATTTCCAAGAACACTAAGTTCAAATTTGATGAAACATCAGCAGTAATTGAAACAAAAGTTCCTATTGTGAAGAATGTCTGCACAGCCGAAAGGTGTACGATGCACGTTTAAACTTTTAAATTTTTGTTGATTGTAAGAATTAACACCCTTGTGAATTGAAGCAAATTTTAAAATAACTTTAACAACGTTTCTTGATTACATGTCAAAAAATATAAAGAAAAAAACATCTAAAGATAAAAAATAATTATTTTTCTAATCTATCCTTAAATTTTAACAAGATAAATACGGAATTAAGTTGTCCTTGTTTTACTTTCTAAATTATGGTGCCCCATACCAGCTGGATGGAAGATTAGAAGGACATACTTGAAGCTTAAGAAATACGAGTGTTTAAATTTCAATGAAGCAGGCGATTATGGTGAAGCGTAACTGTAGCAAATGCGGGGGAGGGCCTTGCGATCGTTTACGGGCAACTTTTCAATCCTTTTGTAACCTTTGCGTCCGTGTTTTGTAATACAAATGTAATCTTACTTGCTAAGCAATAAAGTCAGTGTTAGTTTCACAGGCGGCCGCGAGATGACTCTGTACGGTGTTGGGCCGATGATGTAGTTACTATAATCGTCGTCTAGCGGCGCTCGTTTCTGTGCGGTAGTTCCCGACTCTGACGCTAGGTCGCAGGCTGCTTCGATTTTTAAACAATTCTTCGACCACTACTTACGGCTGCATAAAGTTACATCCGTATTCTTCAAAAAACCCAAAACAAATGCATAAGTTGGGCCCTTAATAAATTAATGTTAACAAGGACAATAGATTTACACACGGAGACCAAATTAAACTACATTAAAAATGAAATATTAAGACACAAGGAAATTCTATAATAGACTAAAAATTGCCAGCAAAATATATCCGAATTTAAAGCTCCTAGGTAAGAAGGTGAATATCACTCCCTAGGAGTATTATCTTATAATCACATACTGAATACAGTTTAACATTGGGACATTGTCCCTTAATGTAAGTTTTTATTATTTTTTCTCTTGGAACTTAATGATACCTAAATAAATAATTAACTACTAACCACCTGTCAAGGGCAAATTAGCCCGGTACTATGGAATAAAGAAAGTAACAGGCATTACCAGCCTTAAAATGGGTTAAAAAAAACAAAGAAACGTAGAGGAAGCAGGAGAGATTAACACCAAAGCTTTGGTGCCTGTGTTATTTCATGAACTCGAAAAAGCATACGATAATGTCAACCACAACAAACTAATTACAGGAATGATTAAATACATTTTACCGCCAAAATTAATTGTCTTAATCTATAATTTTCTACAGAATAGAACCTTCCAAGTTAAAATTTGAGGCATTAATAATATAAGTAAAGGAATCCCTCAAGGTTGCGTCCTTGCACTGACCCTAGTTCATATATACATAAACGACATCCCAAAAACATAATGTTTCAGTTCTACGATTTGCAGATGACACAACCTTCTTTTCTACTACATTAAATCCAACCAAGTCAATAGAAAATTTACAGATAGAAATAGACAAAACGATAAAGTGACGCAAGGAGTAGGACACGAAACTAAATTGAACAAAATGTCAATGGAAGTTGATAGACAAGCCAAAAGAGCTATCGGTATCCTGTACTCCTGCTCAGGGCTAAACATCTAGATAAATGGCATAAAATAACTATGCTTCGACCACTGCTTGCTTACGGCTGTCAGATTTGGGGTACAGCAGCAAAAAGTTACATCCACATTTTTCAACAGTGCATAAGTTGGGCCCAAAGTAGATTAATATGAACAAGAACTATAGATTTACCATACAGAGGCCAAGTTAAACTACATTAAAGAAGAAATAGTGAGATTAAAAATTGCCAGGAAAATTTATTTGAATTTAGAGCTCCTGGGTGAGAGGATCCCTAGTAAATATGACAAGTATAGACTCCCTAGGAGTATTACCTTATAATCATATACTTAACGTTGACACGTTGTCCCTTAATGCAGGGGATTTTCTTTTAGTTTTCCCCCTTGAAAGTTAATGATTCGTGAATAAATAATAATAATAATAATTATTACTTAGCTGCTAATGTGGCAGTTATATACAAAGAAAACACAAAATACAAATAATTAACTGTCAACCACTTGTCAAGGGGAAATTAGCCCGGTACTATAGAATAAAGAAAGTAACTGGCATTCCAGTCCGAAATAGGGGAAAAAATCTAGAGAAACGATATAAATTAAAATTTTGAAATGTGGGGTACAGCGACAAAATCTCACATCAGCCACTTACAGAAAACTCAAAACTGACGTCTAAGTTGGGTATTAAAAATATTTAGAACAAGCACAATCGAATTACATATGAAGGCCAAATTGAATTATGTCAAAAAAGAGATAAGCAGACTTACGCCTAAAAATAGCCCTAAATCTAAAAATAATAGGCAGAAGAACTCCTAGGAACGACGATAAATATTATTTCCCAACGGGTATTATCCTGCGTGGCGTTATATGGGTGCGAAACGTGGACGATAGGAGTTGGGGAAAAGGAAAGAATAGAAGCCTCTGAAATGTGGTGGTATAGACGAATGCAGATGGGTGGATAGAATCACAAACGAGGAAGTGCTAAAGAGGAGAAAAGACAAACAATATGGAGGGCGTTGATTAAGAGAAGGGATAGATTAATAGGCCACGTTTGAAGACATGGGGGTCTTGTAAAATTAGTATTAGATGGTAGTGTGTAGGGTAAGAACAAAAGAGGGGGACAAGGATGGAATACGCTAAGCAGATTAAGAAGGATGTTGGGTGCTAGTTATAAGGAAATGTAAAGGCTTGTGCAAGATAGGTTAGCATGGAGGGTTGCATCAAACCAGTCTTAGGACTGAATACCACAACAACATTATCCTGCAAATGTAAACCTATTAGAAGACAAATAATGTCGTTCTATGGTGATAGGCCGTAGGTCTAAAAAAGTGCTTTTGAGAAATCAAGGGATAAAGTATTTTTGAGCTTCGACATTTACGTAAACCCTATAGCTATTTGAAAATGGTTTTAT
Organism: Eucriotettix oculatus; assembly: GCA_034510155.1. Taxonomy (NCBI): domain Eukaryota; kingdom Metazoa; phylum Arthropoda; class Insecta; order Orthoptera; family Tetrigidae; genus Eucriotettix; species Eucriotettix oculatus. The sequence goes on along the minus strand of CM067378.1, from coordinate 88,440,678 downwards.
CCGTACCAAGAATTATGAATTTGATTTTATAAATTAATTATAATTTAATTAACTGTGAAATATTTTCAAACGTCAAAAATTTGTATTTACTGCCTTTCTACTTTGGATGGCATAATAGAATATGTAATAGGGTTTTCGTTGTTTCCCCTTGAACGCTAAATATATTCTATCGTTAACCAGTGGAAACCTCCTGCAAAGGGCAAATAGTTCCGGAACAGAAGGATCTGAGTTAACCGGCAGACTGACAGTTCCTGCGGTTTGTACTTGGCGCTACAGTGACGTCGTTGTTCCACGAGGTCCCGCGACGCGGCGCCAAGGTTACATACCTAAGTTTCCAGCGCTGCCGCTAGATGGCTGGCAGATCGACTTTCCCCGCGGCAGACACGTTATTTGACGACTTTGAGAAGATTTTTTCGAGAGTTTTACGTTGTTGTTGTAATGTGTTGTAGTCTGTGGAGGTGGGGGCGGACTCGATGCCGTGGGCCGACGCCTCCTCCCCCGCGCAGTCGCCGGAAATGCAGCGGCTCACGGTTCCGCCGCGCTTCAGTCGCAAGAACTCAGTGTCGCTGCCTGCGGACCTCAACGCTGCCATGGACTCGCCGGATCTACAGGTAAAACTTCACCACATTCTACTTCATAAATATTTTATTTTCTGATTTCATTTACATTCACGTGCCACGTGCAACACCTACGCGACGATCTAGGTAAACTTTTTCTCCTTTCGCGAAATACAACATCACGTAAAGCTGCGCGTGTCACTAAAACCTACTAATGGTAAAATACTATTTTTTTTCTGGGAAAACGGTATAGACGCAGGACTGAATTTTTCACAGTTTATTTTTAAGCTTACAGTATGTAGGGGAAGGCAGAAATAGTTACTTATTATAATTAGAATTTTTATTATTCAATTTTTTATCTAGATCTGTTTTTTATGGAAAGAAAACTAATAATTCCAATAATTTATTCTGCTTACACACACATACCATTAGGTTATAAATGAGCTGTGAAAGTTTCATGTGCACTGTCTGTAACGGTTTGCTGGAATAAGGTACCTATTTGAAAATTTGTAAGTAAGGACCTTCCCACTGCCTCTCTATAACCGCCTGTCTGCTTTCTTCTATTTTGCCCCTCACCCATCTATCTATCGCCATATACTTTTCTATATCACTGATTGTTGTTCGACCACTGCTCCGTTGCCTCTTCGCGATTTTCATCCCTGGCAATTAGAGGAGGGAATCAACGTTCGTTGCTTCATAACTTGGAGGTCACGTGGCCGCAACTACTCTTTATGACAATCCCGGCCGGGATAGAAAAAGTTTTACGATAGCAACCAAATGTCGCCGTCGGAGACCAGAACGTAATGTCGAGCGAATCTTCACCACAAATATTATACGTCATTTTTAAATATTTAGAAATCAATATTTTGTTGTTTCTATCGACCAGGATATGATTTATTTGGGTGACAGGCTACATGACAATTTTTTTTTGGTTCACAGGCTACATGAGGGAGATAATGAAGCTCATTGTGTATGTTGTTAGGTTCAACGTTCGACCGTGAAAGAGTTGTTCTTCCTTCCTTGTCTTTTCCTTCCCGCTACATTTTGTTTGCCCACATGAACTATAATAACGACGTGTGGTTACTGTAGTAGAGGATCGTCCCTCTGAACTCCACAGTAAATGCCTTGTGGACCGAGAGAAAAGAGAAAGAGACTGCTTGAGGCCGTTGGCTTAATGAGGTCCTTCCCGTGTCCTTGGGTGACGCACGTCTGCTCCTCTCTTCTACTCTGCCCAGCTGCTGAAACAGACGAAGACGACCTTCCTTGGACAAGTAACTTTCCTTGGGGTTTCCTTCCGAAAGAGGTCGATCACGGACGGAATCCCCTCGCAGGCCCCGACACTTTGGGCGCTGCTTTCGTTCGGGGAATGAATAAATTGCGTAAACAATATTAGAATGAGCATTACTCAGGAAGTTGACCTTGAAGTTGGTCGGTCCACTTATCGCTGTTGTATTGAAGAGATCCTCCTCTCCCACTCCCGTATAATCCATTCGTTTCACATTCAGCCAAATCATCTTTGTTTCCCCTTATATAATGTCAACCTTTGCCGTCAATAAATTATTGACGCCATTTGCAAAAATGATGATATTCTTCTCTCAATTCATTTGACAGATTAACGCAGCTGATCTATCCTCACCTAAATTAATAACTTTTATAAGAGAATTTAAACATATCAGACATTGGGCTATCTTGATCCGAGCAGGAGGTCCGTGGAATCTGTGACGATGTTTTTATCTTAAATAAGACGGCGCAAACTGGACTGACTCAATTCAGAACCCGGAAATAATTCAAAAAAATAAAATCCAACAAAACTGTGCCCTGGGCTCGCTAATTACGAATCTGATGGCGGGATTAAAAAAATGAAAATGGTGGATCAAGAATTATTATTTCAGTAGATTCTGCGGTACTTTGAGGTAGCTGATAAAGAATTAGATGTCGGAATTGCCGTATTGAAATGTTTATTCAATATTTTACATATTTATTAATATTTTTTATTCATTTTCAATTAATTGAGTAGTTGTTAATAAATTATGGTGCAATTTTTTAGCAGGTACAGACACTTATCCTGCTTCGCGTACTGCGTTGTTGGGGTGTTGAGTCTGAAGACTGGTTTTGCTAACCGATCGGGCGCAAGCCTTTTCATTTCCACATAACTACCACATCCCACATCCTCCCTAATCTGCTTAGCGTATTCCACCCTTCGACTCCCTCTTCTGTTCCTACCCCACGCTCCTTCCTCTAATGCTAATTTTACAAGGACCTCATGTCTTAAAACGTGGCCTATTAATCTATCCGTTCTCTTGGTCACCGTCCCTCGCGTCTAAAAAATTTCGTCTGCGTGGCTCCAATTTTGAAAATGGCTCTCCTACTACTATAATAGTGTCGTTTATCGCGCGTGTTTTTAGTGGACGGTCATTTTTCTACAGTGCGTGCTATAGTTTCTAAATAAAGATCAATAATTGATCAATTAATTTACAATAAATTAAACAATTTTTAATTGATTAATTAAAAATTTATCAATAAATAAATACAAATGTAAAATATCGGGTACAACTTTTCAATAGGGCAATTTGGATACCTCAAAGTACCTTATACTGGAATCTGGTAAAAATTAAATTTATTATCCACCATTTTGAATTTAGTGATTCCGGCATCGGATTCGTAATGAGATGTAAGTGAACACAGATTTTGTTATGTCGACGCTTTGAAGCAAGTTGGTCCACTGTGCGACGTAACAAGTTACTTGTCACTTGTTTGGAATCCACCGAGAAGGAGGATGCGAGGAACGTGGAGGCTCCACTGATTGGTTACAAGTATTGGGTGCAAGGGTAAAGCGAGGACAGGAGACGAGAGCGAGGTCGCGCAGTTTCCATGGCAACGCAGCAGGTGCTCACCGTAGTCCAACTCGCGCACTAGCAGAAAGAAAAAAATTACTTCATCCACCACAAAAACAAATTCCTGGTCTCTTTGCAGTCCTTCATTCGTATTAAACTGTTGACGAAGGGTCGTTTATTTTTTCTCTGCATGTTGTTACCAGTATTTTGTTTTGAGTAATCTGATACGCCTTACGCAGCACACCTTGCAAATGCTAGTGAAGCGAAAAACACGGAACAGTGGCGCAAGATAAACTGATAAGTGAGCAGGACACTCGTCATACCTAGTTTCGAAATTTGATGACAATGGTGTATATGTATTGATCGGGAACTGACTAAAAGAAGTCTAGAAAAAACCACGGAAATAATGGAGGAACGAAAAAAAAATCGGTTGGTGAATAACGACAATAAATCATGAATCTAAAAAGCAGAAAGACGCGGATTAGGTTTGTTTAGCGAAGGCGACAGAGAGAAAGTAATAAATACTCCACGAGCGTGTTGAGTAAGAAGGTTAAAAAATGAAAGTAGAACCTGTTCGTCGGAGGGTAACATTCAGAGTTACGGTACGAGGGACTCATGATTTTACGTACTCGCTATATTAGGCCTTACCGTGAATAAAAAATGTGTCTTCACATCATCACTCGGCATTTCTTGTTGATTATACATTACCGTTTTTCTGTCGTCCTACATTTCTTTATCCTTCTTCGTTTTACTCAGACAATAGAAAAACCGACCTATTCTTAAAACAATATTTGTAGCATCAACATGAGTCACAAAGTCAGAAATAAGCGCAACATTGCTGATGAGGGCATCAGTGTGGTTGGCTTCTTTATTTACGTTACTAAGTCAAGTTCAGCGTCTTTGAAGGAACGGAGGAATTAGAAAGCAATGTTCCCATTGAGAAATCTCCCGTTCCTATTTTACAATTTCCTGCCCCGGCCGCTTCTGTGGCTATATTTCAGTCGATGACTAAGGAAACACCACTGCGTTCCGATCGTGGAATAGACGACAAAGGAAGTGCGTCACGAATCGGGGTTTCGAGGGCGGAATTCCTTTGAAGGAGAGCAGAACAGGCTATCTGCGGGTCGGTTGGCTTATCTTATCCGGGAGCAAAGATTCCCGACAGCCAGAGTCAGTCAGTCTGCTTCCAGACGTCGCGTCGACTCGTCCACCAAGGTATCCATCCTCTCAGCTCTCTCACCTAGCAGTGATCCCCTCCTGATTACCCTCGTTGTTTGGATTACCTGCCGTAACTGTGTCTCGTCCAAGGTTAACCAGACTTTCTCCTTGATCCGAGTCGAGAATCGCTATAAACGGGAGAGCTGGAGAAATGTCGTCACATTTCTCGCACCAAGCAGTCCAAGTGCAAGATCTGACGCCCATGTGTGATCAAGTATTCTGTCTTACAACTGCTTTATTTAGTTTTCGTTTCCCGAACTCTTTTCGTCCATGGAGGGCCTTGTAGTAATTCAAGGTTAATTAATAATTTTGTTTTAAGAGGGATTGGGGGAAGTACGACCAAGGGTTGGCTCATCTTTGGAGTGAAATCTGGAAGGAAGCCGACCTGAATCCTTGAATTACGAGACGGTGACAGACATCTTGTGTAGACCTGTGATTGAAGATGGTTCGTGAAGTGCGTAAACCATTGCTGAAATGTGCAGAAAGGGAATATGACGTCACTGAGTCTGGTAAACTCCATAGCAACTGCACCTCAGAGGGGAGCTCTCCTGTTAGTGGCCAAGATATGACTCCTCCTCCAGCTTCTGGTGACAATGTCCATTATGTTGTGATAATTGTCCCCCGCTGGATACCGTCGTGAGAGGGACAAGCTCTTCAGATCCTGGTGATTTGTGTTTGTAGTTGACGCCGGACTCGTCGCACGGCGACGACGACCTGAGCGACGCTTCGTCCTTCGGCGACCTGGCGGGCCTCAGCACCGAGGACTCGGAGGACTCTGACCTGGAGCTGGGGGGAAGGGCGGCGTCGCCCCTCAGGAGGGTCCGTCGGAAGTCCGTCATGCGGACGGCTCCGACGCTCAAAGTCAACGACATCGACTACCTGGACGTTCCCGAGGCTTCCCCGGGGAACTCCATCACCAGCATCAACTCCATCGCCAGCCTCCTCAAGGAAAAACTCGCCGTAAGTCAAGCCATACTTTCTTTTCATAAAATTATGTTCCCGTCTTCTATTTAGCAGGTTAAAGATATTTTTAGCTTTTGGACTTGGCGACAGTGCAAGATTGTACCCAGAATGAAATTTAAATGAGCTGAGTACGCTGTTATTGGGTACAGTGTATAAATGTCTCTCGGGTTTCCTACCGGGTTGAAGAGATAATAAGTGAAGTTTCAATGGCCCGCTCCGCCATCTTCTTCAGACTGAAACGTCACTGATTATCTCTTCCACCCGGTTGGTAACCCGAAAACAATTTATACATGTCTTTAACCGGGAAAGACCTCGTACCTTTTTTAATATATGGTAGTGTTTAGTAACATAGTACATGACCATTATTAAATATTCGTGGCGCAAACTATAGCCAGGGCTGTCTTAGACGAACCCATAAATGGCGCACCCAAGCTTAAAAAATTATTAAAAAAACATTTAAACCAGAAACATTACATATTTGAATAAATACAATAAGACAGTAAATCATTTGCATGTTTTCCCAATAATTAAATAAAGTAAATTGACCAGATACAGAAAAGTTTTTATTTTGGAACCAACGTTTCGTCTATTCTGGATTTTATAAATTTCCACTATTTTTCAACAAGATTTCATAATTTAACTTTATCCGAAGAAGTCCTAAACATGGCGATGAAACGTTGGTTCAACTAATTAAATCCTTTCTCTGTATGCGGTAATTATTAATTGGATTCAATAATGCTTATACACATTGACAGGAATGTAATTTACATTTGTTATCCGACAACGACGATGAACTTACAACCTAAAATTAGTACCTACTATTTTAAGGTACAGACAAAACTTCTTAAATAACAGGTGAAGTCTAAACCTCATTAAAGACAATCACGAATAACTTCTTTTAGATCTAATTTATGATTGAATTCAAGTTCAGTGGCCTTCATTGGGCGATTTTTAATAGACACCGTTCTTATATGTGTCTGAAAATGACATTATCAGGTTAATTAAATTAATTAATAAAGACGGGAAAGAGAGACAGAAGTTTGATACTTACCTGGAGTTCACAGATGGTCGGCACCATGTAGGATTTAAAATTTTCGGAGGCACCGCCCCCTTTATCAGAAGGTTAGGAAGACATTTCCAGTGCCGGCCCCTTACTTCAGTAGAAGTAATTGATGAAAGGGACGGTGCCTCCGAAAATTCAAGAATTTCAAATCCTACATGTTGCCGACCATCTGTGAACCTGAGGTAAGTCAACAACCTGTCTGTCTTTCCTGTCCTTATTAATTATATATATATTAAATATATATTAAATTAGAAGAACTTCTATCTCCGGAATCAACATTTGAAAATAGAATTAGCAAAAGAAATACAGTGCAAGTGAATGTTTGTTTTGTGGGCGCAGTTGTCGTTCCCGGCTTACCTGAAGAAGAAGAAGCCGCCGCCGCAATACAAGCTGAAGGCCTTCGTCGGCTTCCTCTTCCTGGTCATAGTGTTCCTGGTGGGCTTCTCCTACGTCTTCTACCATCAACACGTGCTGCAGGTCAGTCGTCTTTACCAGAACACAACTTTTGCCTCAAATGTTAATCAATCATTACAATTACGCTTGGCAACCCCGGAGAACTCGCTTCTCCCTCCAACAATAATAACGCACACCCTTGATTCGACATTTGTCGCTTTTATTCCCCATGACACGGAAGGTTATGTTGCTTTTCACTTGAATATCCTATTCCTTTGCCTCGGCAGGGTCAGTCATCGTTTATAGATTGCCAAGTGGGTTAAATACGATTCATCGCGGATCAAATGAACACTTAAACTGGTGCGAATTTTCCTTCAGTAGAAGTAATTGAAAACGACAAATCATTTTCGAAGAAGGAACGTAACTACGCCATCGTCAGGGACTCTGTTCTTAGATCATAATTTGTAGTGTGAAGAACGATGAGAGTAATGTTGTAAAAATCCATTGACATTATTTATAAATTCTCCAGTTCCTGTCCGCAAAATAGGTTGATAATACAATTTGGAATCTAAGCTACAACAAAATATTTTATCCAATTAATCAAAGAGAAATATACAGACTGTGTAAACGGAGAAAATATGAGGCTATACGAGGGTGATTTTGAAAAAGGAAACTCCCCTTTAAAAGCTTAGGAAGGGCATTGAAAAAGTGTGTGTGTGAAAGGTAGAGCAAGGTAGCGGAGGGTTGACCAAGGCCTCTGGGCTATAGTTTAAGGATCCTACCCAGTGTTTCACTGAAATGAATGCAGGGAAACCCTAGATCAGGCATTGGGTATTATTCTCACGCTATTCCGATTGGCGGGAGACGAGTTTTCTGTGGAGTCGCAGCATTCAGTTCTCCGTGTCTCCACTAGGTTTAGAAGGCAGTTGGCCGACTGATCTTGTTGAAAATTTACCATATAAGTGGCCTGAACGATACTGTAACCCAATTACGAAAGTCCCACAAATGTATGTTGTATCAGAACGTATAAATTCCATACACACCATTTTTAATGTTTACTCGTATATAAATCTTATTATAATTTTTAAATAGGGTAAAAGAAGAATTTATTTATAGCTAACAATTACACGTTAATAAAATACTTTATCCGTGCGTTACACGATAGCATGACGCTAGTCTATTTACTGCACACACAGCGACAGAGAAAGAGAAGAAAAGTCAGGTTATTTGATTAACATCTGCATAAGTGTTTAGTGTAATTGTTTTCTGTACTTCACTTAGCCAAAGTGCGCTGTAGTTACATTTACTACCGTTTGATGGCGTCACTAACTCCTACATGCCTTCATAAAAACTAAATGGTGGCATGTAGCTGGCTGAGATCTGCAGCGGCGCTAATGGCAATGCCGCTTGTTTGTCTTGCCTCAGCGCGCCTTCTTCGAGCGCATGCGCGTCAACGCCGAGGAGCGCGTCGTGCGCGTCTTCGACGGCCGTGGTCGTCGCGTGCTGACTGGTCGGCTGGGGCTGCACCTGGGAGATGCCCACGCATTCCCGTGCCTGTTGGAGCATCGCCCTGCGGACCCCGACGCCCTGTGCCTCGAGTGGACGCGCCGGGGGCGGCTCTACCTGTCGCACCACGGCCCCGTCCACTGCTACCGTCTTCTCTGGCTCGGGCTTGACGTCGCGACGCCTCCGCGCGACTGCTACGAAATGGGTCGCGCTACGTGGTACGGCGGTGGCCAGCCAGACCTGAGGAGCGGAGGCCCCGAGTCCAAGGGGGCGGCACCCTTCGTGACGGGGCGACGATGGGGCACGACCCTGGGCCGACACTTTGTCAGCTCAGATGGCGTCGCCATCGCGGTGGACTCGAGGACTCCGCTGCACGTGTCGCTGGAGGGTGGCGCCGTGTGTCTCGAGGCCAGACATGACGACTTCGCGTACTACGACCCGCGAAGCGACGCCCCGCCGGTTCTCAACTATTCGGTGTGCGTGGGTAACGACGCCAGACACGTGCTGTCGGCTCTGGCCGAAGCCCCCGAGAAACCCAAGGCGGGTCCAGGGGGCGGCGCGGAGCCGCTGCAGACGCTGCTGAGTGAGCCCGTGTGGCACCTGGCGCCGCGAGGCCCGGAGGCGCTGACGCAGGCCACCGTCGAGCGCTTCGCCGAGGACGTGATCGCGCTGCACTTCCTGCGCCAGGGCCACGTGCTGCTGGGCGTCGCGTGGCAGACGCACGCCGGCGACTTGGACGTGGACGCCGAGCGCTTCCCCGCTTTCAACGACACGCTCAGCGTCATCAAGCGTCGCGGTTTCCGCCTGGCGCTCTCCCTGCAGCCCTTCATCAGCACGGAATCGCCGGCCTTCCGCGACGCAGTTCGGCACCGCCTCCTCGTGCGTCAGCGCGGCGCCGATGACTACGTGCCCGCGTTGTTGTATCACGGCGACGCCCTGCCCAGCGCCGGCCTGCTGGACGTCACCAACGACGACGCGGTCGCTTGGTTCCGGCGCCGCCTGCGTGACGTTGCGGCTCGTTACCAGGTGGACGCCTTCTTCTTGGAGGTGGGATCCTCGCGAGACGTCCCGCACTTCCACCGCTTCCATCACAACCTCAGCTCCCCCGACGCCTACTGGCCTCTCTTCACGGACGCCGTGTTGAGCGCCGGCGTGCCCGTGCTGGGCGTGTCCGGCGCCGTGCGTCGTCCTCCAGTACCCATATTCGTTGCGACGTCGCCCGCAGTGGCCACGTGGGACGCTTTGAGGAGCGTCGTACCGTCCGTTTTGGCTGCGGGTGTCGCCGGCTTCCCGCTGGTGATGCCAGGCGCCGTCGGGGGCGACTACGACGTCAACGACGACGCCCCGCCCGACGCCGAGCTGTACGTGCGTTGGCTGCAGCTGGCGTCGTTCCTGCCCGTGCTGCGATACCGGCGCCTCCCTGGAGTCTTCCAGGACACCGACGCGCTCTCTGTGGTGGGCGTCGCCAAGCAGCTGACAGCTCTCAGGGCCGAGACGGTATGCGTCACTGCCATGAGCAGTTTCTTTCTATGTCTGTAGAATATTTCTTCATTATAGAACTCCCCGGAGCGACGCTGAAATATTACATTAGTGGCATTCATCCCAATAAAAAGGTTTCATAGGGTAACTAAAAGTACTTTAACGAATGTTCGCGATTTATTGTGATACAAATAATATATTATATAGTACACTAATATTCAGTTTATGTAAAATATATGTGGATTTATTATAGAAGTTTATCTATATCTGACCCACATTTATTATGGAGATTTTAAACTAACCTAACTGTATACTTCTAACGCCTTAAAGCGACCAATGTTTTGACTCGAGGCGTCGTGCAAAATGTGTGATATTTTAAGGGGGCTGGGAACCAATTTTTTGTTGGTGGTAACAGGCTACATGAAACAGCCAACTCCCGTTTAACAGGTAGGGAATTGAAAAGGGGGATATGAAAGGTAGAGCAAGGTAGCATCTGGACTATAGTTTAAGGCGATACACCTAAAACAGATACAGAGAAATATTTGAATACCTGAATAAGGTAGATCGGACTAAGTTTGGGAACCACTGCTACAGAATATTTTCATTTCCGTGGGTTTGCCTTGGGATATATCTCATTCTATTATACAATCATAATTGTTTTGTGATTGTGGTAAAATAGGAGGCAATAAAGGAAGAGTTCCTCCTGCGTTGCAGGTGACGCCGCTGCTGAAGAAGCTGACGGACGAGGCTTTGCAGTCGGGGCTGCCGCTGGTGAGGCCGCTGTGGATGCTGGACCCGCAGGACCCGACCTGCCACAAGGTCAGCGACGAGTTCTCGCTGGGGGACGAGCTGATCGTGGCTCCCGTGGCGAGTCCCGGCGCCACCGAGAGGGAGGTCTACCTGCCCGCGGGCGTCTGGAAGGACGGCGTCGACAATCGTCTGCACAAGGGCAGTCGCTGGCTGCATAGGTACCGCGTGCAACTGCACCAGGTCGCCTACTTCGTCAAGATGCCCAACAACACGCGCTTCTAGTTGGACATCACGCCTGTTCTGGGTTACGACGTCGAGAACATCATGTTACAAGTCACTGCAACTGTTTCTGCTCATTTCTAGTCCATTTACTCAGAATTTATCATCTGAATTGGACAGATTCTTATGCCATTACCAAAGTTGAAAACAAAGAGAAAGGAAATTAGATACAATGTTAAGTCCAAAAAGTACCGCCACTATAGGAAATTTCGATAGAGAAGTGTGTTTCGACGCATATGGTTGGTTACCAAAGTGAAGATGCAAATTCATCGCCTATTTTATTGTGATTGCAATCTTTCAAACTCTTTCTGTGCATTTCTGATCCAAACACAGCAGATCCCTAATTTTGGGAAAAATTCATAATTTCTGAATGCTTGTGTCAAGAGAAGGTAAATCGAATTAGACTTCTGAGGAAGTTGGATCGGTTTACTCTGAGATTGGACGAGGTGGTGTGAAAGAGAACTACCATGCTCCAGTCTGTCACTGAAATTTAACCAAGTAACTACGCTTCTCCACGAAATACTTGTGATCTCTGAGTGAACTTCACTTAAAAATTAAGTACTGTGCTCATTGTTTTCCTGTCACTTCGTGTTGTCATATCTAGTGTACATCCTGTTTGCTTTCCTATAGTCTGTAATTAATGATAATTTACAAATTGACAAAAGACAGAGGAAAACCTCAGCAGTCAGAGATATTACAGTTCTGGCTGTTTTCCACGGTGAGAAAAATTATGAGTGGTCTTGTGAATTATCTGTATTGAACAGGATAAATATTTTGGATAAACTACAAGGCAGTTAATTTACCCTGAATTGACTTTCATTAAGTTAGAATGTTTTTATTGTTAAAGGTATGTCTCAGTTTCCTGTCTTCCTACTTCCTGTTAGTTCTGGTCTGATAGATAAAGACACCACAAGTTTATATTTTTAATTTTTACTAGTCATTATTTTTTTAAAAGGAATGGGAAATGTGTACAACAAACTGGAAATCATGAAAGTCTGTATGTTGTTATAATTTGCATTTATATAATGTGCTGCTATGTGATTGTGACCTGTGTTTAAGGTTGAAGACCTTTATTATTATTATTATTATGAATATTGTTATCATAATTCTATGTTTTATACTGTACTAATGTGTTAAATAAATAATGTGTACCTGATTCAGCAGTGTTCAAAATGCCACATTTTATTGATAATCTATGATGGAACAGGAATCTGCAGAAGGAAATAGATAAAATGATACATTTTATATGTAGTTCTTTGCCTTTATTAACATAAACACGTAGTAACACAAATAAAAATGTATATTACTCTTGTTTATAAAGTAACAGATGCTTATTAAAGTTTTTCTGTTGGTTAAAAATACCATTTTTATTTTCATTACATGATTAAACAAACCATGCAATTTTGGTGAATTTGGTAATGTTTAGTATTATTTAGTATTAAATTTGATAATATTTTGTATTATTAAATCTAGAGCAGCATATGCTTTGTAGGGAACACAAGTCACAAGGTTGCCAAACATCTTTCTGGAATTATAAAATACAGTTAATATCTGATATCATTTTAAAACAATTCAAAGCATAGTGCATGATCTTTCCAATACACATTTTTGCTGTCGAGAAAATTGGGGAACTTGTCAAAATAGAATAATGTATAATAGCTGAATCAGCAGGCAAAAAATTCATGACTCTAAAGAACAGTTTACATGGCAACTTCATTATATGACTTCATCAAATTGAGAACATTTTTATTTTTCAAATAAATTGTGTAATGTTTACAAGAAAAAATATATCAGTAGGTCTTAGAAAAGAACTAAGATTATAATCAAGTGTCATTATATGATGTAAAATTATGTAACCTGTCAAAGTAATGAGAAAACACACACAATTGTATTATGAAAAATTATAGCTACCACTGCCACTAATCTTCTACTAATCTTTTATCATATTCATCAGACAAAAATTTAAAAATCATAGTTCAAGAATGTAATCATTAAAATTGAACAACTTTACTATCACATACTTATACAGTCCTTTATTTAGATTCTCTTTCGGTCTGCTGTGTGCTTGTATTTTTGGAAATACTTTCAGGTGATAACAGTTTTATTTCAAAGTAGAAGGTTCTTTATCAATGGATACAAAATTTGAACTTTAATTTGCTTCAGTTCCTCGGAAGTATTTACATATACAAATAAATATGATTGAATCCTGTAAGAGACAATATTTATTCTTTTTAAATTTATTTATCAGAAAAGAATACCATTCAATTTCAAATTCATTGTGGTGATTAATGAAATAAAAGAATATATAAATATATAATTGAAAACAACAGCTTATGAATATGTAATTAAAATTGGCAGGGACATGACTTTTACAAACAATTTATATTTTAGAGAACATAGATTTTCCCAATAAAGATGCTAAATGAAGAGTTCTTGGGATTCCATTTGGGTGATGCAGTTTGTTGTCACGTTTCTATGGCTGACACAGCCATTGTCTTCACATATATAAAATTATAACCATAAATACACAGTCATCATTGGTCATATTTAACACATGTTACATTGTTAAAAAGTCAGTTGTGCACAGAAGCTTTCAGTCACCTTCTTATTTCTCTCTACATTTCCAACCTAAGTATGTGAACAGCAATTCATCATATTGGGAGTGTGGAAAGAAATAACCAGGTGACTGAATGCATCTGTGCATATTTAACTTTTTAGCCACATAATGAAGGTGATATAAATCTGAATGATTGTGAACATAAATGCAATTTTATATTAAACTTTACAGTTACCTGATGCCATTTTAATATATTACAATTAAGCCAAGAAGTGAAGAATAATGATAAATTCAATTATACTTGCAAGTCGACTGTTTTACTGAATTTCATATGTGCTTCAGTACAGTACAATAATGGAAGTTGGAATTGCAAGTTGTTAAATGAGTCATATATAGTAATAAATAACCATACAAAAATAAATCACTATTACTGGATCAGAAAAAGGACATAACTTCTAAGTAAAAGAAGACTACTTAATTGACACATTTCTCAAATTCCCAACAACTTTGATTTTACCATATTAAACATTTTTGATTCCAGTATATTTATTGCCAAGTTAAATTTTGTGACATTTCGACCTTCCTCAGGCATAAAATTTAGCAATTCGTGGACTTAACTCCACAAATTGCTAAATTTTATGCCTAACAAAGGCTGTTATTTAATCATTTAATTGTCAGAATGTGAATATATTGCATTTTCAAGTGCTTTCACATGTTCAGAAGCTATTTCAAAATAATTTTTTGTGAGAAAAAGGGTAAAATTATCTACTACCTTAAATAAGTAGTTAAATATGTTATATTCAACATTGCAGCCAATTATTTGAAAATGTACTGTTTAAATTTTCTATAGGTTGGTTTCAGATTAATAGAAACAAATAAGCTAACTAAACATAAAACAAAATCAAAAAATAAGAAAATAAAAAAACAAAAAGTAAAGTAGAATGAGAACAAGAATCTCCTACCTAATAATTTTATTTTTCTGATATATTATATTCTTTTTCTAAACCAATTATATCTAAAAGAATATGAATATATTGTTTATAAATGGTATATTATATCCTTTTAAAAGTCAGATTTATATATAATAATCTGAATGATCAATTTGAAGTTTCCTCAAATAAAATTTAAAATATCACCTCAACTGTTAAATCAGTCTGTGATTAATTAATTTCTTGTCATTACATATTAGCCTATGTTTACAGTCATGGAAATAGTTTATTACTGGCAAGTTATTTGAAGGAGTAAGAGGCAATGATGCTAAAGACTGAATCTTCTATTATGTTTATTACACTCAAAGAGTTGTGCTAGAACTTCATTTCTGCTGTGCTCAAAATATGAATTCCTGTTGATATTACAGTGTATAAGCCTACCAAATGTACAAGGTTAATTAAATAAAATATTTACCTGCACACTGAATAGGCACAGAAATTAATTAGCAATCAAAGGTAGCTACCATAGTGTGAGAAGGTATAATGTGCAGATTGCAGACAATGCAGCATGTTGTGTATGCTGGCCAGCATGTGAATTGTCCTGTGTATACTCAAAGATTTAACATTACATTGTTTCATGTCCAAATGAGTTATATGGTACACGACATACTGGCCAGCAGTTTTGAAATATTGGTCTCGATGTATTTATTATTTGAATAAAGCTGTTCATAATCACAATACACCAATTGACATTTCTTACAATTAGTGAGCTGTCTTGTAATATGCAATATGCACTTTGAATAGAATAGAGTGAATATATTTGGAAGTGATTCCACAGTTAGATAACCATGTTTCTGAGGAAGATGTGCTTGTGCCAGAAAAGTGTGCATGTATGCTTCTGAAGATGGCCGTGACAAACATCAGCTAAATATAAATAAAATTATTACTATTATATACAATATATATTGTAACCTGGGTTTTTAAGTTGTCATAGAATATCCCTAAAGATAGAGATTTTGGTGATATTTTAAATAATATTGTGCCAAATAGTTAATTTTATTGCATTATCATTGGCTAATAATAGTAGCAAACAATATAGAAATTTAAATAAAAATATGTAAAGCTTTCATCTATTGAAGCTATAAAGTTTTGTTAGTACTAAATACATAAAATAAAAGGAAGCATAAATTATTACAATCTAAGGGCAGGAAAAGGCAGAGAAGAAAGGACCTGCAAGGAAGAATGACACTTGATAATAATTAATTGGAATGAAATTAGCAACTAATTACAGACAACTAAGTTTTTATTTATTCATATGATTTATTGCTAAGTCACTACATTTGGGATTTAATCAGGTAATTTTTAAGTACGTAGTTATAATTAAATTTTTCAAAGAAATAGATATTCAAATGTATAAACAAAACGAATAATAACCTTTTAAGTGGTATCTAATTTAATTCCATTTAATTATTTCAAAGAGACTTTAAGTGATATAATAATAATAATAATAACAATAATAATAATAATTGTGAATTCAAAATCAGTGGCAGGTGAACTGATGATCATATTTAGGTCTACTAAATTGTAATACAATACACTGCTTTGGATCAACATGGGGTGGTGAGGGGAGAGGGGAGTAAACGAATCACCTGAGATTAATAGAAGTCTTATTGTCAGATGACCAAACTAAAAGAAGTCATTGTTAGCCAGTCAGACTAAGTTATGAGATGTCCATGACCGCACTGCTAATATTTTTAATGCTTTATGTGTACTACTTACCTACTTTGCTTTGTTGGTTAAACCAGAAGTTGAATGTTGCGGTTTCTATAATCGTTATAATTTGGGGTTGGTTTCAATAATAATAAAAGTAAACAAGATTTTGACTGATAATTACACAATTACATTACTAAGAAGAATCTTTTATTTGTATAAATAATATTTTTGTATGATAGTGCCCGAAGACTCTTTTTGTACTCTTGAGGCCAAAATGAATAAATCTCCTTTCGTCTACCGCTTCGTCAGTTTGGATCCTCCCTTCCATAGCTGTCCAATCACTTTGTAAGCAGTTTCCCTGTATCCTCATTTTTCACGGGAAAATAATCGCTTTCCCCCGACGAGACAAACGTATTTTTCTGCCGGCTTCGAATCCTTTGGTTATTGTTGCCGGATTATCCTCGTCTAGCCGACGCGGAGTCTCAGCAGATGAGAATCCTTTTGGTGGAGCCCACACACCCCACTACAAAGTTAACCTTAGTAAATGCCCTTTATTTAGACATTTCCACTCATTTATTAGTATTAAATTTTGAAACCTATTTAACCCTAGACAGCTGTGATGTAATTTCACGGAATAAACACATATGGAGTCTGACTTTCCTTCATGACAATGTCAGCCGTACAATGCAAGTGCAACCAAGACACTTCTGTAGCTGTAATGAAAAGGTGAGGGGGAGCAATTGTTAATTTTATAGTGATATAATATAAGAATGAAAAATTCATTTACTCTATATTTATCTATTTACAATGTACTACAATTTGCTCACTTTGAAGTTATAATGCGGTGTTTTTTAAAGGTAAGGAATATTCATATTTACAAAATATATACACATATTAAATTTCTTATAAAATAAATGCATGAGCTCTACACTAAGGGTCGTCTAAATGGGCCTTCTCAAAAGGCAGAATCACACACAAATCCTACTCGAAATTAGCCGTACTAGAAAACGGCAAAAGGTTACAAACAGTGGTATTTTCCGTGTCGTCTGAGCTTGCCTGGAACTTGTCGCTGGAACCATATGGGCTTCCGTATTCAACAAATATAAGCACTTTGGAGATCCGGACTGGATCACGCCTTCCTCCCGTCTTTAAATTCAAACTCCACGTACATGATGTCCCAAAATCCACTTTTCTTGGGTTTTTATTATTTGCCCCCAGTCTCTTATTTCGTTGGTGGCGGGTCAAATAAAATTTCTTATCTGTCCTTTCAGGGAGGAGCCGTTTGTACCTCTCCACCGACGTTTTTGGGGAGAAAACACCATCGTCCTCACCACCCGATATGGCTAAATCTCACGAGATTTGGGAAAAACCCCAGTCGCGCCGATGTGATGGGGTTTTTATTACCCCTGTCTGTAACCTAAGTCTTCCCTCACGCCGCTTGCTTTTGATTGCCTACCGCCAAATTACGCAAGTAGTTGTATTTTATCATTACCCAGCGTTTTAAGTGGAAATGTGTTTGTTCACCCACCATACATTTTCCGTTTGCTTTTAATTTTGTAACCGATCGGACCTCGAAAAAAAATAATCCTAGAATAATAAATTTCGTTTTGTACGATAACCTTTCCCATTGCATTTTATCAAGAAATCTTTCCTTGTGCTACACTTGACCTTTAACGAGGTTGGGATCGTTGCCATGTAGCTGTTATATTATTAATCGGGGGAGGGGGTGGGGGCGGCTCAGCCCAGTGACTGGGAGAATTGTAGGGGATTTCAGAGATGGAAGTACAGAGTCTGAGGACCAAATTTGTCACGTAAGGGCTTGTCCAAACTATAGCTAAAGTAATATATTTCCCCCTTGAGAGAGGCTCACACTCACACAGAGCATAGTGTAGTATAGCATGCACATATACGCGGGAGCTCGTCTCGCCCGTTCCAGAGGACGTCCTCTGATATATTTTGGCCGCAGAGAGAGAGACAGGAGTTCTGCTTTAAGGCGGAGGGGAAGGGATGGGAAGGGAGGGGGAAGAGGGGGAGGCTCGTGTCAGTGGGGCGTGGTGAGGTAGGTCGGCGCCAGACAGATCGATACCAGACGCAGACAGCCGCATTCCCGCAGACTACCACGACTGTGACTAATCATTACTCCTCTCAAATTGTCCTTCCCTCTGTGTCTCGGTACCCTTTCTCCTCCACCTCTCAACTCTTTTCACATAAAGATACTTATAATATCAGATGCCAAGTCCCATACCATCTCATCACGTCACGAGTGGACAAGTACATTCTCGGTAGCGAATTGTCTTTGCGTGGGTTTGACGTCACGTATATGGCTTTATGGAATTAAACATTAATGACGTCTAAAATTATAAATATCTTTTTTGGAAATGCGAGTGTTTTCGCAAGAAAGCTGTATATTAACGTCTGTGTACAGTAAAAGAAAATATTTCTTGATCGTTGATGTTTTCAACGAATCTCATGCATTCTATCTGCTTTTCTTTGGACAAGAGTGACGCCAGTCAATGGAATAATGGAATATATTTTTTGATTTTAGTAGGTACTAATGACCATAAGAAATTAAAACCCTACGCTATGCCGACGATATTGTAGTATTAGGGGAGTCAGAGGTAGACTTGCAAACCATAATAAATGCCATAAACGTGGTCCTGGAGAAAGAGTTCAATATGAGGATTAATAGAGGGAAAACCAAGGTAATGGAGTGTAGTATGGGAAACAGTGGAATAACAAAGGGTGTTAGATTCGGAAGGGATATTTTGAAGGAAGTTGAGGAATGTGCTATTTCGGAAGCGTAATAACTAGGGATGACAAAAGTATAGTAGACATAAAGAGTAGGATAGCACAGGCAAGGAAGGCTTTCGGGAGAAAGAGCAATTTACTTACGGGCAATATAAGAGAAAATATTAGGAAATAGTTGATAAAAATGTTCCTATGGAGTGTGCCGTTGTATGGGAGCGAAACGAGGACGATAGGAGTTGCAGGAAGGAAAAAATTTAAGGCTTTGAAATGTGGTGCTATAGGAGAATGAGATGGGTGAACATAATCACTTACGAGGAAGTTCTAAGCAGAATAGGGGAAGAGCGAACAAAATGGAGGATGTTGACCAAGAGAAGGGATAGATTAATAGGCCACGTTGTAGGACATGAGGGAAGTGTGTGTGGGGTAAGAATAGAAGAGAGAGTTCAAGGATGGAATTCGCTAGGCAGAGTCAGGTGAATGTAGGATGTGGTAGTTATGCGGATATGAAAAGGCTTGCGAAAGATATGTTAGCATGGAGGGTTGCATTAGACCAGTCTTAGAACTGAATTCTACAGCACACAATGGCCATTATACAAACGGCCATAAATTTTAGAAACAATTACAGTAAGATTTTGAAGTGTCGGATGTTTCGATGTTTCTAACGGTCACAACCTGAAGACTAGAATTCAAAAGAGATATGAAATCAAAATTGTAAACAGTAAGATGGCTAAAAATTAAATCATGTAACTTTTTAAGATCTTTGATGTTTTACTGTTTATATCTATGATTTTATATCTCGTTTTAATTCCAGTCTTCAGGTTGTTGCCGTTAGAATAAGATGCTAAGCTTGCGGAGAAGCGTTCGTCACTTCCAAATTATACTGTAATTGTTTCTCCATTGTATGGACGCCTGTATAAGCGTCATATTTCTCACTGTATTTCAAGTTCTGATTCATAACAATTTATGAGGAAATATTTTTTGTTCACTATTACATCATCTCTGATTCTTATTGCTCCCCACTGAAGTATCTATATCTGGATCTCAATACTTCAACTTTTCAACTCTTGAGCCTTTCTATTATCTCTGACCGCTAAAAGTCGGCCGTTTATCATCTCTGACAATTAGTAAGCCCTTTATTTGCTCTGTTATACTGTCTCTGGACACCAATACTCTACGAATTCCCACAATCCTGTTACCAGAGACTGTTATACTTCACCAATCTACGTCCGACTCTTTTATCATCTCTGAAACCGCTTAGAATGTAATCATTGCCTTTCTCTGTTGGTTAGCCTTTTTCTGATACTTAATATCAGTCGATTCTCTTAATTTAACCATAACGTCCCTTCCAGCGTGATTACTTAACGCTAATACGGCATTGCGTAGTTTTTAAGAAAGAAATTCGCGCCCGAAAGCGCCGACGACTCTGGCTGCAGCTTTGATGACTCATTGAGAACTGATGATACGAGCCCCACAAGTCGGACGCGCGCGCATTGACGGGTTTGACCCAGTTACGTCCCGCGGGGGATTCCCTCACTCGCGCCCTCGCTCCACAGATGGCGCGCACGTCACCCACACTGTGATTGGGCCACAGACGTTACGGCTGCGTGTGGGCCAGAGATATTCGAGCTTCACAACAAAAATTAGTCTGGGTGGAAGGGAAAACTTATCAATAATCCGGTGAAAATAAGTTAAACCAATACAAAACGCTATAAATATTTCTAAGAAAGGCAAAAGAAGGAGATGCCATATAAATTACACGTAAAGGCAGTGACAGTTGTAACAAATCTCCGAGTGGTTGGAAAACTACCAGAGACGTTAAGCCATGGGACTCTTTACGAAAAAAGAAAATTAATGAATTTATAGAGAAAATTCCGTACAGAATCGAAATATCACACCATCAACAAAAAACTCAAGAAAGATGAAGAAAAAGTAAGTGGTGGTTGTGATATTAAAGACTGTGCCCGTATAGGCAGCCACGTTACCAGTTTCTGCCAGAGATAATCATGTACGCCGCAACAGAGATACTGATATTTTTGATTCCTTCGTGAAGGGAAGGTGTTGGTTCCTGCCGTGTGCGATCGCAGTGACCTAGTTTTTGGAAGTTGGTAGACGCCGCCGACGCCGGCTCGATAATACAGAGGGCAGCAGCGGTGCCGACGAAGGGGAGAGAGAGAGAGAGAGAGAGAGAGAGAGAGAGAGAGAGAGAGAGAGAGAGAGAGAGAGAGAGAGAGAGAGAGAGAGACGCAATTAGCCGACGCACACACCGCGACGCCGCTAAATATCACGTGGCAGAGCGACGCCAGACACAGACGCTCACGTGTGTGCCCTTCACATGTCTGGAAAAGTCCGAGGAAACAAGGAGGAAATACAATCCTTGAAAGGGGAGAGAATGAAAGGTATATCTTGACTAGTCTACGCTTCGCGATGTACAGATTTATTGCCGTAATAAATACTGCGGGTGTAAATGTTATTTTTGAGGGAGAAAGTCACCATTAATAACACTTTACTAAAGTGTGAAAATATACATTAGATTGATCATTAAATAGTCTACAATAAATTCTTTTTTGCAACATGAAGCGCAGTAGGATACTTCCCTAATTTTATTCATGTTTTTAGATTCTAAACGATCGAATTTCAGCAAGAATACTCAAACTCGGAGATAGGTGGGCAAAAGTTGGGGATTCCCCGGCGTCAGGGTTGTGGGTGGAGAACGTGTCTGCCTGCAGCTACAAAAGATTAGGCTTGTTTTGCTAAAGGGAAAATCATCCTTCAAAATTTCCTCAATGACACACTTCCTTCGTCAGAGAAAAAATTCCCACGCTTGGCGGAGGACGAATAATAATTGGTGAATACACGTCACGTGGGATGACGCTTTCCCTTGGAGAAAGGGAGAAGAGTATTTAGCTGGGAGGTGACAAGACGAAAAATACGGAGAGTTGATCAACACGTTGAAAGCAGAGAGGCAGTGTTGCTGGGAGGGTGAAGGGAAGCAGAGGAAGTAGGAAAGAAGACGAAATGGACAATTAATCTGTCAGTGTTGATCGACAGTTGAAATGGGGGCGAGCAAAGGAGACCATTGTTGCTCTAAGTTAGAAGGAAGAACTTAGAATAGTAAGTGTGTGTTGGAGTGAAGACGGAGAAAAACTGGGGTTTCCTCAATCACCGGGCTGGACCCGGTCCAGAGCCTTCTTCCGTCAACAGAAGGCAAATCCACAACCCGAACTGCAAGTGTGAGAACGGAAGAAGGAAAACTGCTATGCAGAACTTCCGGAACTGCTGAGAAGATGAAACAGGTTCGTCACGAACGTGAAATCTCTGCTGGACGTTAATTAATCCTGAGAAACCGATTGAAATTTAAACAATCATACCCTTAAATTAATGTGTATAATTATAATAGTGCGGAGGGCCCATTAATGAAACTGTTTTTTTATATAAATTAAATTATTATTTCTTTAAAGGCACAAATAATGCGTTAAAATAAATTTAAATAATTAATTCCCGTCATTTATCCTTACAAACGCAATTTATCAAATATTAAAAAATTTAATAATATTTATGGAGGGACGATCATTTTCTATGGATATTTGGGCTAAGTAGCAGAGAAACAATTTTTAAAGGTGTGCCCTCACCAGCGACCAATGTACAGGTGTCCTCCTACTTCTAAAGCCATATTCCAGCGGTGAGGAGGATGGATCTTGGCGCGATGTCCAGTCTCCGCGGACCATGCTTCGATACAGACCAAAAAACAGACGTTGGAAAATACTCATTCCTAAATAGGACAATTAATGACTGGAACAATCTGCCTGCAGGAGTGTCTGGGGAACTTCCTCTAACAGAAAGAAAATTTCGACTCAATCTAAGTTTAGTGTAGTGTAGTGAAGTGATCAGTGCTGCGAAATCTCTAAAAATATACTACAGTGAATTATATTTCTAGTTTTTTTCAGGGAAAACAATACTATTCCTTTTTTTAATAATTCATTTATAATAATATGATTCTTTTTTTTTTGGTTAACAGGCTACATGAAAGTGATCCTGAAACAGGCAACTCCCCTTTAATAGCATAGGAAGGGAATTGAAAAGGGAAGGTAGAGCAAGGTAGCCAAGGGTAAACTAGGGCCCCCGGGCTGTGGTTTAAGGATCCTACCCGGTGTTTCACCTAAAGAGATGCAGGGAAAACCCTAGAAAACCTGCATCAGGTAGGTCGGGCATTGGGTACTATTCTCACGCCCTTCCGAATGACGGGAGACGAGTCTGCTGTGGGGTCGCAGCATTCCCTTCTCCGTGTCTCCACCAATTTCAGGAGGCAATTGGCCGACTGATCCAATGGGATCAGCGAACAGCTCTTGCCATATTCCCAAGGTCTTTGACCCCAGTAAATATACCTCCTAAAATAGGCGAAGGTGTCTCGGCATATGAGAACTTTGATAAAAAGTACCCAGAGAGAGTGCGAGGCATTCCCGACATGATCAGGTGAGCCCCGCAGTCAGTCTGGGCTGAAGCCTACCCGGTGTTCCACACTTATTTATTTATATTGAATATAATTATACATTCAACTATAGGTTAAATGTGGCCCTTACGACTATTTTATTAATTATTGTATCTGCCACCGGGCATCTGCCCATTTGTAGATTTAATAAATACATATTAATTTTATGCCTCTCTCTTTGCCACTTTATTTTTTTCTTCGCATTCTACCATGAATTTCCCTCCTCATACTTTTTTCACCGTTCTCGGGGCCCACTTTTCTGTTTTCAGCGCCATGAAACTTCCTAGCAAACACTCCTGGAAGCATCAATTTTGGCTTAACAAGTATTGTCTTTTGTTCTCAAAAGCTGGTGGTCCTGCAGCTGGTATTCAACTCCCCGCTGCCGACCCTCCCTATTGTCCGTTCTAGGCGCAAAAACAGGGGGAATTCACCTTTCGAATCGCCGTGGGCCTTTGCTACGACATTTATTTTAAGAAAATCATTTTTCCTTTATAAAATATGCGTTACAGAGTCAAGCGTCAAAGTGGACTCCAGAGGGCGCGTGGGTGTAATAGTGACACGTAAACAATGACGTATCTATATATTTAACAGTTCTTCAATTTACAATACGGCGTTTTATGATGTGTTTAAGTTTTCGACTGGAACATTAATTAGTAACGCATGAATTAAGCTACACGTTTGAAGTGTCCTTCTCGTGGCGGTTTCTGATTGGTGCGTGGCATAACGCAACTACTTTCACTAGTGATATATTTTAAAAACACCTCACTTGAAAAAGTCCTCCATTAAGTACGAAAATGCGTGCGCTTGTTGTAGACTGGTCCAATGCTAACATATCTTGCGCAATCCTTCTCATTTCAGCGTAACTACCACATCCACCTGACTCTGCTTAGCGTATTCCATCCTTGACCTCTCTCTTCTGTTCTTATCGCACACACAATTCCCTCTAATGCTAATTTTACAAAAACCTCATGCCTTAAAACGTAGCCTATTAATCCATCCCTTCTCTGCGGCAACGTCCTCCATATTGTTCCTCTTTTCCTATTCTGTTTTGAACTTCCTCGTCAGTGATTCTATCCTCCCAACTGATTCTCAGCCTTTTCGTATGGCAGCACACTTCAAAAACTTCTATTCTTTTCCTTTCTGCAACTCCTATCGTCTACGTTTCGCACTCATATAACGTCACACTCCATACGAACATTTTTAGCAACTATTACCTAATATTCACACTTACATTACCCGTAAGTATATTCCTCTTTTTTTACGAATGCCTTCCTACTCTAGTTATTTTGCTGCCAAAGTATCAGAAGTTCCGCTCAACCTAATTTTCATTATTCTTGTATAGCCTCACATTTCAAAAACTCTTATCCTTTTCCTTTTTAAAACTCCTACCCTTTACGATTCGCACCCATATAACGCCACATTCCAAACGAACATTTTTAGTAATGATTTCCTACAATCATATTTATATTACCCGTAAGTAAATTCCTCTTTTTTCCGAAAGCCTTCCTTGCCTGTGCTATCCTACTCTTTATGTCTACTATACTTCTACCATTCCTAGTTAACATGCTTCCCAAGCAGCAGAATTCCTTAACTTCCTTCAAATTGTTTAAGATATCACGTTAAATATTTTTGACCATCATTGCGTTGGCGCTCCTGCTTCAGGAGTAGAAACTTGGTTGGGCAAAGCATCCAGCTCTTCGTTGGTAAATCGCACAATTTTGCAGTGATAAATGTCTTGGCAGGTGCTCCAGTCGTGCGTGATCAACAATCAACATGGACGGTTCTCCAAGCCGTAGACAATGGCCAGTTGGTGCGTGATAACCAACAGTTGGCACTGACACGTCTCGACAATGCTTTTGTAGATTGACAAATTGCTCACAGTAGGAGTATCTGTCCGCCACGCGATTTGCGTGCAGAATAGGTAGGCCCTTACAATGTGCTAGCAACAATTATGTCATTATGCATAGCGTCAGCATCATCATAGATTATGATTTTATATACTGAATCTGAATTTGTTTAAGTATGCTCTGGGCCAAGGCCAGGGATGGTTCGCATGAGGGAGGTACGTTTAATAGAAAGCCCCAGGTTGTCGGACGCCACCCGAGTGCGTGATTTAGGCCAAACCTCCAGGGCATTCAACCTGGGAGAGGTCGTGAGAAAGTGATCGGAGCGAGGGGAAGAGAATTTTGAACAAGGAAGCAGAAGAAAGGGGTTCCTGAACCAGAATGAATAAAGGAAGCTGTGGGGCTGATGAGAGAGTCAGCGGGCCTCAGCGTAGAAAAGAGTCCAAAGCTAAGCTACCACGACTACATCTGCCTTCGACACACTCTACTATGTCAACCTGCAGTTGCCAGGTCGGGACAAGCCAAAAAGATGTTCAGTGTACATCCAGTAACAACAGTACACTCTAGAGTGTTCTTCCCATGCAAGGCCCTGATTTTAAGTATAATTTAGTTTGTCTCTTAAAACTCATTTTTATTATTTCTATGATTTGTGTATAGTATATTTTGTATTGGTACATTACAAAAAATAAATCCATTAATGAGATATGCCGACCTCCTGTGGTGTAGTGGCTAGCGTCGCTGCCTCACAACGCAGAGGTCCCGGGTTCGAATCCTGGCATGGGCTTGGACGTTTGTGTCGTCACGGTTGCGATGACCGGGATTAAGACTGGTGGAGGATCGATACGCTGACCCCGTGTCAATCCAAATAGTCGGAATGTGTCATGCAAGATGACAGTCCGCAGTCGACTCGGTAGGTGTACCGTTGTTGTGGTATTCAGTCCTTAGACTGGTCCAAAGCAACCCTCCATGCTAAGACATTTTGCGCAAGCCTTTTCATTTCCGAGTAACTACCACATCCACCTGACTCTGCTTAGCGTTTCCATCCCTGACCTCTCTCTTCTGTTCTTATCCCACACACAATTCCCTCTAATGCTAATTTTACAAGACCCTCATGTCTTAAAATGTAGCCTATTAATCAATCCCTTCTCTTCGTCAACGTCCTCCTAATTGCTCACTCTTTCCCTATTCTGTTTTGAACTTCCTCGTCAGTGATTCTATCCTCCCATCTGATTCTCAACCTTTTCGTATGGCAGCAAATTTCAAAAACTTCTATTCTTGTCCTTTCTTCAACTCGTATCGTCTACGTTTCGTACTCATATAACGCCACACTCCATACGAACATTTTTAACAACGATTTCCTAATATTCACACATATATTACCCGTAAGTATATTCCTCTTTTTTACGAATGCCTTCCTACTCTAGTTATTTTGCTGCCAAAGTATCAGAAGTTCTTAACCTCCTTCAAACTATCCCTTCCCAATCTGTTATTCCACTGTTTCCCATACTTCACTTCATTACCTTGGTTTCCTTTCTATTAATTCTCATCTTGAACTCTTCCTGCAGGACCAGGTTTATGCCATTTATTATGGTTTTCAAGTCTTCTTCTGGCTGCACTAATACTACAATGTCATCGGCAAGACGTAGGGTTTTTATTTTTTCTCCTTGTAATATGACTCGTTTTCCATATAATGTTTTAACTTTCTTCATCGCCTCCCCCCCTCACCCCAAGTAATGTGGTAAATAGAATTAAAGCAGTCAAAATAAATTTAATGTTATATTAAAAGGTTTATTTTCTCCATAAATTTGTGTTTGTCCGTAAATGAAGGTTATTTAGAGATTTTTTATTTGTTGCTTGTTTTTAGCAGGTTACTCAAGAACGGGCTAGAGGAATTACAGCTAAAAACAAATTGTTATAGGTACGTAGTAAAGAAATAAATGACCATAGTTTTAATGGTATTTAATATGAATGAAAATTTGTCAGAGAATATTCGCGGTGTGGTAGTGAGGTGAGGTGAGGCAGGCTGCCCAGGTGCCTGGCTGGAGGGTAATTAGCGTGCGTCTGTCTGGCGTCTGGCTTGCTCGCGGAGTCGCACGTGCGAGGTATCGACCTGGAGGAGGCGGGGGCGGTGCGTCGGCCCGGGACAAGTAGGTCACTCCAGCACAGCCGCCGCCACATCAATAATTGCCCGCGTCTGGCACCGACCCCCGGACCCGCACACGCGACACGCGCGCCGGCCTGACCTTTGCAAAGGAAACGCCGGTGCACAGCGTCGGGACGCCGCGAGCCCCCGGAACTGAGTAGGCCCACATCATATCAGTTACTGCGCCGCGCCGTCACGAGGTCATCCACTTAAATGGTATTTCAATACAATTTTGAAAAAGAAAAAGCTTAACATAGTTATTATCAAAACTCGGTTATAGCGAACAAAATTTACTTTTTGAACCGAAGTCAGTGTTGTTGTTTATTATTTGTCCCGTATATAAGGAAGGAAAAGCCCGTGTGGCGGTTGGATTTAACCGTACAACATGTGTGGCGGAGGAGAGGACAAACGATCGCCCCGATTTTATCCCTGGCTATGGGCTGAGATCTCAGCTTCCATCCGTGTCTGCTTTTCCTGCACCTTTGCTCTGCAAATTTATAACAAGAAAACTATTTCCATTATGATTACAACATAGTTTTCTGACTCAAAATGGAGACGAAACGTCGCTTGTCAATACATAGTGATAAATTTATATGCTGATTCTTTTGGCCGACTTTTTATTTCCATCATGATGTAAGATGCATTTATTCACAAGTATTCAGATTAAAGTTGTTTGTCCATGATTCCGTACGGTATGAAAAGTTGGCACTGTGTCCCTACAATTCCATTTTCAAGTTTTCGCGGAAATCAGCGAAACCAAAGGATGAATCCGATGTCAGGATTGTAAAGATTGTGGACGTCGAGCGAGGAAGTATACAACTATGTAGCGATGCAACCATTTGCACTAAAGGATTATCAGGGACAAGACAATCTAGAATCCATGACGTATAGGAAATGAGAAATAATGCAAAAGAAAATACTCAACTATCTCCCCCGGGATTTGTAACAATATGAAAACAAAGGAAGTTTGATAACATTAGATAGTACCATTAACAAGAATGCCACTTCTTCATCCGCCCAAGAACCTAATAATTCTATATTTAAACTAATCTGACATTTATAAAATAAATACAAAGACCTGGCTGCCAAAAATTCAGAATTTGTTGACATGGTTTTTCAATAAGGGTGGGTCGATGTTGACATTGAAATGAATAGGGGGTATAAACTATTATTTTAAGATGACTAATTATTATAAATATGCGAATAATATTAAATTTGACATATATTAATGACAATGTATACTAATTGGATCACTTTTAAGCTACAAACCAGTATTTATAATGATTAACCATATATATTTTACACTATTTACACACATTGAATTTATTAATACCTGAGGAATGAGGCTCGTCTTAACGGGCCTTCTCATGGTGCAAAACACAAATCCTACTCGGAATTGGCAGTACCAGAAAATTGGCAAAAGGTTACAAACAGTGTAATTACCCTTTCTTCTCAGCTTAGCCTGGATCTTGTCGCTGGACCCATCTGATTTTCAGCGTAGAACAATAATGAGTAACTCGGTGTCCCAGCTCGAGCACGCCTTCCTCCCTTTATTTAAATGTCCACGGCCAGGACGATCTCCAATTTCTTATTGTCCTCTCTATATGATCACTCTTTCAGATTCCTCTTGAAATGAAATTTTAACTGTCAAATGTTAAAGTCCAATCTCAAATACTGTCTTAATTTCCCCAAAAATAATTTTTTCCCGACTTTTCAATTTATTATTTAGTTTCCCTCGGTGGCGGTGCTCGTTCCTGCCCAATAAAAATCATTATATGTCCTCTCTGAGAGGTGCCATTTATCCCACTCTACCGACGTTTTTGGGGAAAACACCATCTTCGCTCAATACCCGATGCCACCGAATCTCATAGACTTGTGGAAAACCCAAGGCATGCCAACTAGTCGGTGTTTCATTATCCCTGTCTGTAACCTACAGCTTCCCTCGCGCTGCTCGCCTTTGATTCCGTACCGCCAAATTCCACATGTAGGTGTGTTTTACCATTACATAACGTTGAAATGGAATAAAACAAGCTGTGCATGAGTCATTAACGAATTTTTAAATTTATTTTAAAGGTCCTTGTATGCCTTTTCAAATAAAAAAAGAATTTTGTTAATACCTCACACACAGATTGTTTTATTCCATTTCAACATTGACCCACCCTTATTGAAAATCTGTATACCATTAAACACATTTGACAATTTTTCGGCCGTTATAGTCACTGGACGCAGCACAGACCATGTTTATTTTTAGATCTCTAACGTTTAATCCATATGTATTTGTTTCCATTCAAATTTGAACTTCAGAAGAAATTTGTCTCTGTATGTGTGTACTTGAAGAGGACCAAAAATATATCTGTTAGGTGATGAAGTAAACTCGCAACGGCTTCCACGTCGCATGAAAAATTACTAAACGAAATATTAGCTTCTCTAACAGTGACTCGTTACTCCTTTCTGTACGCCATGTGATAACTTCAGATGGAGCCACATTGTCAAAACAAAGCTGACAACTAATTTCACAAACTGAGAAAAAGTTTGCCTGGGAAAGAGATTCTAAAGGGGACTCTGAAGGAAGAGATGTTGAGAATAATTGTAGTAGGCGGAACTGAGAGTCGAAGTCTGCGAAGTTCATCGGCCACGTCCCTGTGTCGAATTGTAACGAAGCGGAGGAAATGTTGCCAAGCGTTTCGGTGAGTTTAGGGAGACCTCCGTGGTACGGTCCACTTGCTTCTGCGTGACCCACTTATCTTAATTTAACTTTCCACGTCTTTTCAATTACCGTGGTTTTATTAATTCTCCGTGTGTTTTTCATTTACTCGCTTTCAACAAGTTAATTACTCCCGGCTGAAGCTCACAAAGATGGGCATTTCTCGCTCATTCTTCTCGCCTCCGCCCACTTGTGATGAATGTCTTTACCTTTTCTTCTCCTTGAGGGTCACGAAGCTCTGTTCGCGTGTTCTCTGATAACCTCCTCCCTTTTAAATATTGCTACCGCCCTCCTCTTTCCTCCCTTACACTCTATCAGATTATCTTCTCCCAACCTTCACATAAATAATAGACACGCACGCACCGAAGGCTCAAGTATCCTCCCTCATATTTCAACCCCCACTTGGCCGTTGTAACAAACTTTTCACCCTTCATCTTCCCTCACGCAAATGTTTATTCTACAGAATGTTGACGTTGAGCACTTTCAATTCCTCGTCTATTTCGTTCTACACTTTTCACCCGGCTCCATTATTTCTCCTTCGTTTTTGTTTTTGTTTGTTCCTTTCTCTTCGCTCTTCGATGCAATTCCACTGTGAATGTTCTCCCCGCTGTTGAGTGAAAGCACTTGAACTTGCGAGTCGTCCTGTCTCCCTCCCTCCCTCCTGGTTGCGGCACACGCCTCCTTTATCACTGTTTCTGCTCTAACTATTGTGCCATTCCATTCTCCTCGCCTCGGCAATAATCCACGCTCTTCAGCTTCGCCACGCGCGTTTAACCTCCTTGGACTAGGCTATTAGCCACGCTCACACTCGCCTCGCATCGTTAGCCTACACCATGCAACCTGAACACACGGCTTTTTACTCGGCGGATAACTCAAATATATGCCACGATTATTATGTATTTTATAGCGTTTAAATGGCCTTTTCCATTACGTCAGGATTTTTGTAAATCCCAAATTTGTGCAACAAGTGGTATATTTGTGAAATTCGTTAATTTATTTGGCTTTTGTTACGATCTCTTGTGTGCGTGTAGTCTTTTTAATGACTTTAGACTATATACATTATTGATTTATTTGTAGATTTTTTGTAATTAATTATGTACCTTATTTTGATCTTAAAATGAATTGTTATTTGTAATGTATGACGTACCCTATTTCCTCAATCGAGAAACAATGGAAACAACAATAAATCTAAATCAAAATATAAACATAACAGTTGCAGAATCTCAATTATATTGAAAATTGAAGACTAATATTTCAATTGTGAAATCATGTAATATTATATTTGAAGTTTCCTATTTCCTCGATCGAGGACTAATGGATTGAATTATAAATCTAAATGCGCCCGTAACTTATAATGAAAAATGTTATAAACGAACACTATCTTCAAATAAAATACTTAAATTAATCTAAATTTATGTTATAAATAAAATACAAAAATGGAAAAAAGTAAAGAAATGAAAGAATCTCAAAGTATAAAACGTTTCCTTCCCGAAAAAATTAATAAAATTACACACACATAGGTGTATAAAAATAAAGTTGGTATGTTGTAGTTTCTTACACAAGTTTCGTGTTGCTACTCCGAGGTTGAAATGAGCAAAGAAACAGATCGCAAAAACTAATCCCACCTTCTCACTGAATGTCCATTAAGGTTGGTGCTAAATTTTAGTAAGCCTGGTGAGGTTTAATTGAAGTTTAAATTACGCTTATGGACAATGAGAAGGATCAATAGTCGAGATCATGCTTCAAAGGTACAATAATTTAGGCTGTTCCTTGAACCAAAAAGTTTGTGAGTAGATAGATAAGAGATTTCGTCGTGACATCAAAGAAATCGAGTGGAGGTACGAAGGAAAATGGAGTACTAGGATCATGGCCGACTATTGCTTGACGGTACACTGAGATGATGCAGAGCATGAACGCTCTAAATAAGCTTTCACACAAAGAACAAATTGTTATTTTACTTACTTCGTCATTAGGGGCGGGAGAACAGGAAGGGGGGGTTCCAAATACGTGGCGAATGATTAATTAATTAAATAAAATTAACAGAAATTTACCGTAATTTTCTGACAATTTTAATTAGAAAAAAAGGGGATCAGTGAGTTCCATCCCGCCCTTTTCTTCAGGTCACTCAACTTTTTAGTTATGATATATGCAATAGTAAAAGACAGAAAAATAATGAATTATTAGGAAAAAGTTTTAGGTCAATTTTAAAGGCTCTTATTTTCGCAACTTTTCGACTATTACTTTTTTTTGTGATTTTTGAATAATCCTGACGTGATGAAAAGAAATAAAGGTCACTTTTGTAGTCAGCGCTAGACAATTCATAAAGTGCAATTATTAAACGTTAAAATATATGATAACCCAAATTTGGAAAGTTCGTGTGAGTAATAATTTTTATTATTAGTATATATTTTCTGCTCTTGAATACGAGAGAACGTATCTCAGTTATAGGGCTTGTATACAGACACAAAAACCTCAATAAATTGACGTTACATTCGAGAATTGAATTGTATAAAAATCGAAGCGTATGAAATTGGCTTCTCTTGTTCAGGGTTGTCGTCACCACGTCCTGTGGCAGGTTTTAGGCTAGACGTGACAACGCTGTATTTTTGGGGAACGGAGCCAGACGGCGTGGAATTGCGTTGCGCGTTTCCTAGCAACGGCGGCGTCTCGGTCGTGATCGAACCCGCGACCCTGCGACCTCGCGTCAAAGGTCTGACTGACGTCATCAGAGACGAAAACCGTCCTCGGATGGAGCAGGCGCAGTTCGATGTTATGAAAAACCACTGGAAACACACACAGAGAGTTACATTAGGGACGAAGAAACAGAAATCTGACAGGCACAGCTCAGACTCGGGACAAACAGGAGATAACAAACACACACGGAAACAAGAGACTCAGATACGGTAAGGCACAATCGTAAAGAATGGGAGTAATGGCCAACCTGCAGCAGGCAGAGGTGAAAAGAAAGGGATGTGGTGACTCATGACCCCTACATTTAAGCGGTAAAGCAAAAATAATTGAGTTTTTGTTATTTGCGTACAGCAGGACGAAAAACGAGGGTGGTTTGGTGAGGCCGAGTAGGCGGGAAACGTCGCCGTTTACAACATTATTTATTGCCTGGAGTGCATTGTATTCGAAACACTTGGTCCCGGGAGCTGTCCTGAGAAAGTCGGAATGAGAGAGCAGTGGCGCAACATGCGTAAAAGTTAAATTCGGCATGTTCGAGAAAGAAGATTCATTTGATGGGAGTACGGAAAACAAAAAGATAACATTTGATGGAGATTTAATCTGAAGAAGAGGCGCTAGAGGAGACGTGTCCAGCAAAGGAACATCCGGCAACGGCAAACCAGGAACGACGTCACCAGGCCCTTGTTAACATCTGGTAACGGCATTTTTTCCCGGCTTTTCCAAATAAACCATTCTCGTTGATTCGCGATTTTTATTACAATTGTATCGTTCGTCACCCGCGTTCCCGGGAGCAGCCATTTAGAAGCTGCATAGATTCTGAGCCAATTTGATTATACATTTTACTCGTAAATTTATATTTTTATTAAAACTTAATTTGAGTTATATTTCTTTTGGAAGTTTTATAATGTAATATCATAATTAAATGGAATATATTCAAATTAAATATACTCTTTTTTATTATTTAACAATTCCTAGTTATAATAATATTTTTGCGGTGTAAAACAAGACCAAACACCACAGGGAAAAGGTTAAGATATATTTGGAGAACAAGATTACCCCAAAAATCCTTTCTTTTAATTTACAATAATCGTTGGTGTAATAGTTTGAGAGAAACTATTTGTGTATCTAAATTACATTGATGATGATGAGGATGATTATGATGAGTGTGACATCATTAGCGCTTGTTGTTGTAGCCTCGTTACCTCCAGGTGAAGGTCCTCCTATTCCTCCTCCTCCTCCATGGCGCCGACGGTGACGGGACCTGCATCTGCATATTCGTGCGCATGAATTTCCCAAGTGTCATTCCTGCGAGGAGAAGGAGGGGAGGGGGAGGAGGTGGAGGAGGAATTTCCATCAAGAGCGAGGGCGGCCAAGGGTCAAGCAACCAGTTCCGCTCTCCTTCCGGGTTCAAGGTCGCCATTCCTACTTCGTCAAGGTTGCCGACCTCTTCTTCTCTCCTTTACCTGCATCTTCGTTTTCTCTACTTGTGTATTGTATCACATCCTATTCACTAAGTCTATTACTCCCTTTCAAACCTTCTCTTTCTCTCCAGTATGATGGTAAGAATTAAAAACCAGTAATAAAATAGAAGCAGTAAGCGGCCCATGCTGATGAAAGCACAAACACGGGGAAGGGTGCAACGTAAGAGAAAGGTGAAAGGAGATGTTAAGAGAAAAAATATTCTGGAAAAGGAACCGGATAATAATTACGACAGCTCAATGAAGGAAAGAAACAGAGCATAGATTCTGGTCAAGAAACTCAAATACAATTTACAAATTAGGACTTACGAAGCTATGCATTGAGAACACGTGGATATCGTACGTACAAAATATTTTAGAAACATAATTATTCTCAATATTCTAATATAAATAATGAAGTAATTGTGTACTGCGACTGTAGCTCACTCTTTGCAGCTCCAAATTTTGTTATTGTATTATTCATTCCTAAGACTCCATGCGCAAGTGTGTTCATTTCCGCATAACTACAACATGCCACATCCTCCTTAATTTGCTTAGCGTATTCCATCCTTGGCCTCCCTTTTCTGTTCTTACCCCAATTACTTCCCTCAAATACTAAATTTACAGGACCCTCATGCTTTAAAACGTGGCCTATTAATGTATCCCTTCTCTCGGTCAACGTCATCTCTTCGCCTATTCTGTTTAGATCCGCCCATACGATTTTAGTCACTCCTAGGCGGCGACTACTCACATAACATATCTCTGCTACAGGGAGGCTAACTAGCAGGGGCTTCGATCATGACGTCATTGGGCCACGCGGTAAATGTCTTGCAGATATCGTATTACGTAACTTTAAAACACATTCATCAAGATTTACGTTAAATAAGAGTTTACTAAGAGCTGGGCTGTTCCTAGTATAGTAACACAGTTACAGTAAGAATATCACACACATTTAATTTATTTTGCTGATTCGGTGCCTATTTCTTGAGATATCCCCACTTTTGACGATGTTTTACCCATTTTGATTTTTTAGAGTACAACGCCATCTGTGAGTGAAGTTACTCGAATCGTAGGCCAAATGAAATTAATTTTTTCTGGAGAATCCGAATCTGTAATAATAAATGGTGGTTCCCCTTTAAGTTTTTTAACTGTTCCTTCCCCCACCCGCAGGGGTCGAGTTTCGGATCATTAGACGCCCCCCTTCGAGACGAACATTTTACATTGACACTTTTTTTGATCTCATGTATTGTTGTCTTAGATATTTCAATGTCGTCAAATAAACTGAACGCCCTCTATATTTTAGGAAATTTTTTTCTGCAGTGTATGAAATTTAAAAGCAAGACACGTAATTAGATATATATCTGTAGAAACAGAAGAAATCTGATTTAATTAAAGAATAGAAGAATTTCCTTTTCATCAAAGCTCAGCTCCAACGAGTTTGAAAATGTATAATGGATTAGGATAGCCTTTACGGCTCAACTTTGACTTCTGCTCCTGAGTTAAATCGTTGCCTCAGTAATAAATATACACACAAAATACATTCTTGTTTGAAGTCATCAAATTAGATGATTCAGTAAATTAGTAGGAGAGTGCGTTAAGGTGAATGCAGCGGGCCAAGGAAGCTCATAGTATGCGGGATGGTCCTCGGTTCGATTCCCGGTTTGGGAAAATTTTTATACTATAATCCGTTAATTAGATTTAATTCAATTATAACTAAGAATAGTGCTTATTTCTCGTTCAAGTCTATCACGTGTAAAAGACGTTTTGTGGAGTCTGAGTGAAGATGAAAAGCAAGTCGTTACAAATTATAATTCTTGCACAAAGAGGAAATATGAACGTATGACAGTGTAGACGACACCAGGGATAAATTCTCACAGAACATGAATCATCTGGCAAGGAAGAAGAGGACGAAAAACTCATTAACGTTTTTAGTTTTAAGAGAGAGGAGAGGGAAGGGCGACATTGCTTTGAAAAGTTTTTTTCAGTGTGTGTGAGTGAGTTTGTGCGTTGGACGGGCGAGTTGTTGTTGGTCTAAATCTCGTGCTGCACGCACCACTGCGTGTCTCTCTCTCTCTCTCTCTCTCTCCCTCTCTTAGGAGCGGGCCCGTATCGAGTTCGGAGCGTTGACCCAAGCCCGCAAATTCTTCTCCTTCTTCTTCTGCTTATGCTCCTTCTTCAAGGGAGAAACTCCCGTGTATCTCACCTAGAACATAAAACAATGTAGGAGAATCCATAAAGGTTGATTAATAATAATAATAATTTTTTCAATAGATTGAAGAAGTAAGGACGTCATTTCTGCACCGCTTCTATTCTCAGAGGAAAGTCGAAGACGATACAGATTCTCAGTCACAGGGAAAACTATAAAGTCTTTAGTAAACGATTTCAAAAACCAAGATGTCAAATTATTTACTGCAACAGAGGTTTAATAATCACTTAAATGTTTATCTTCAGCGATGTTTTTTCTTGTCTACAGAAATGTTTGTCACCTGTTTAAGGATTAAAGACACATTTACTGTATTACGTTTAAACACTTAATGACTATACTCGATATTAGAATAATTATCTACCGGTAGGTAGGTCAGAACGGAAGCGTGACGCAATAAGACAAAGCGAAAAGAAAGGGATATAGGGACTTTTTACAGAATATCTTGGCTGTGAGGGATGTCATGGCCTATAGCACGGAGACAATATTTCTCCCAGAGTCATCTGCTGACACCTAGATAACTGTTCTATTTAAATTATAATGCGCATGTAGTGGATGATTTTCTTCATTTTAATACGCGAGAAGCTGTGAGGTCTCTTTAATGAGTTCATGGAAGTGCGTAAACGAAGTAATAGTTTTTTGGCTTCCTCTACGTCCCTGTATTCTGTACATGACGCAGGTTATGGCGTTGAATTTGAGGATTGGACCTTGCCGTAGGTAGAAATGTATGAGAGACTTGTCTTTCGTTGATCCTGTGATAAGATTTTTGAAAGTTATTCACTTGTTTGAAACAATAGATTTATATTAGTAACGTAGAGAAGGAAACGTGCATTACGAAGAACCATATTTCGAGACGTAGGAAAGGCCTCTCGTCTGTCTCTGTCTAATACAAACATACTCACGCAGTAATTTATTTTTATTGTGTCCTTTCCTCGCGTCGATTGGAACACGCTCCGTGGAGAGACCTTATAATGAGATAACGGAGCCGCGAGCCACGAACTATTTAATTAGCTGGCTATAAATCCTCGTTTCTCTTCGTGGACGTGTTTTTTTGGTATATAACAAACCTATCCCCCTCCCCCACAACACACACACACGTGATAGAGAGAGAGAGATTTGAGTTACGACGTAATGAAGCGCCTGGTCGCTGTTTTCTCTAACGTAGAGTTTCCGCCTGGAAAGTATGCAATTGGTCAAGGTGTAATGGTATGGGGCTTGCATAACAGCGTAGGCAGATACTGATCTTCATTGAAATAAGATGAAATAAATTAAATTTAATTATGTTTAAATTAACGACCAATTGGAGACAATAAAGCTTACACAGTTCGTCTGAGACTTCATTTCGGTTGCAATTGCCCCTGAAAGGAGTCTAGTTAAACGTTTCATGCGCTTGGGCCTTCATTTTTTTGTTACGTTCATTTACAAGTACATACTTCAAAACACAAAATACTGAAAAAAATTAGCTGATTAAATCTGAAACGTTATGACGAAACGTCATATGAATAAATTTATCGGTAAATGGTCGTTAATTTAATTATGGCAAAATAGACCTTAAGTGATATATTGAATACAAAAAATAAGAAAGAAGTAACCTATGATTCTCACTTGAAATTATTTCGCCAATTTTTGCGGTTATGAACATACAAAAATTCAAAATACAGACATAATCACAGATTCTCGATAATTCTCAAATATTCAGTGAATGCTTGATAATTTAAACATCAAAAAAGGGCGGGTTTTGGGAGAAATCTCAACAAACATTGGTACATTTTGAAATGTATTATATATACATATATTTAGTTGAAAAATATATGATAAAGACTCAACATTCCTAAGGTTTTGACTTAACCGAACACTGAGACTATCGGAATAAGGAAAAGTCCACCATGTTTAATTGAACACAATATTGCACTATGCTATTTCCTTACATTCTGCTACGCTCAAATATTATTAATTATATCTGGAAATACAAACGCCAGGAACACACGATGGTAAACAATAAACAATAGAATAGATTTTTTAAGAATATCTTTTATGTTGTAGTTTCGCCTTTCAACCTGATATATCTGAAGGAACCACGGACGCCAAGAAATATCAAATAAAGATAAAAAGACGACAAGTAAGATTTTTATTCATTATAATTTAACACCCTTGTTGCAGTGTTATGTTTAAAACGTGTGGATACGTTCTTAGATTTTTTGGGGTATCAGGCTACATGAGGCAACTCCCCTTTAATAGCACAGGAATCCAAATAAGAATGACGTATGTGAAATGTAGACCAAGGTAGCCAGGAGAATAATATTTTCTCCCAAAGTATGACCATTAAAAGGGATTATTGTTTTTCTGTTATTTCTGTTCTTCTATTCAAAATCACTTGATTTGAAAACGCTAATGGACCTTCCGAGCCGTACTTCAGAGGAAATTATGAAATTATATATTTTCTTTAATATCTATTAAAACTTTCGTTTCCTACCAAAACGGAATATAAAAATTATATTTACATTTTACACCACGTTGCACATAATGTCAAACATCTTTAGGCTTGAATACGCAAAAATAAATAAATAATATATGGTGAAACACAAAATCAAATAATATAAACATAGTTAAAGAACGAAGGTTTTCCCGGTGTATTTGTTGAAGAAAATATTCTCGGGTTTCCACTAGGGTCAAACTACGCTTGAAGATGACGTCGAAACGTCGCGCTTTGATCGCGAGAATATTTTCTTCAATTACATAGTTAATTCACATTAACCATACAGTAGGACATAGCAATAAAATAGAAAATAATTAATTGTTTGAATCTATAAATAACTTACTATCTGGATCGTTCTACAGCGACAGTATGATGATCACGAATTCAATTATGGCCCTATTGCGGAAAATTCCGCGTCTTTTGATGAAATGATTTTCCCCAACTGAGCGGAATATTCCGCTACTGTTTATATAGGGTTTTCAATAATGGCGTGTCGAAATTGAATATAGCAAGCAGTGTGTGACATTAATAAAATTATTATTTTTATTTCAAAAGCCTGTGTGTGTTGTTTAATATCTCACACACAGCTCAACAACGAGCAGTCCTTGTTGAAATCCCCTTCAGCTCACTTTTGTGGAAGAGAGAGGGGAGAATATTTGCCAACTTGAGGAAAAAAAATTGTTTGTTACGGAACGGAATATTTGACAACTGCTAACTGTTATGTGGGACAAAAATGTGACGTCACATGGCCACGGCGTAGCCAAGCGATATGTAATGTCGTGGGTTGGAGAAAGACGCGCGTGAGGGCGGAATATTGACACATTCGTCGGGTGCGGTTTACGGATGGAAATACGTTCCAAAAGTAGGCTGCGATATATCGACTACGTACTATTTCCAGTCTTTATGATTCGACATGCATAGTACAGGAGACGAAGAGAGAGATGGAAGAGAGAGGCAGACGGGAGGCTAATAACTCAGTGTGTCCGCTCTAGTTAATATTCATTTAGCGTTCCTCCGTTCGTCCCTTCCTTCCTCGGTTCTCCTGATGTTAATAATATAAAGGCACGACTCTAGTGCGTGACCTTCTCTCTCTCTCTCTCCTAGTTATGGTCCATTAGATGGAGGTGCACAATGAAATGGCCGCGCATGAATCATGGCTCACGCACGACACACAGGGCTGCACAACCTCATCTCCTACATCTCTCTCTCTCTCATAAAAAAATATCGGCTTTACTCAAAAATATAGAGAAACAGTATTATAACAATTTAATACAAATAAATACTGAAAGGAACAATTGTTATGTTTTGACGAGGCAGAGAACTGTATTAACTCCGGACAGCAACTTAACGTGTATTTAGTGTTAAAAAATCAGTACGTTATTATTATTATTAATTCACTTACACGGCTAATAGATCCAACTCTTCGCGTTCTGAACTAAAAATTCTGCAGCTTCTGACATAAGAATTTTTGGAAAGGATGCTTCATGTCCCTGATTGAATACCGAATGATAAAACTGATTTTCTTTTTACGTGAAGTTGGCCATATTTCCACATTAGAGTATTGTAGTCCTAACTTCTCTACGAGAAGTGTTACGGCTATATTCTATATTGTAAAATGTATGTAAGTAATAAATATTTCAAATAAATGAAATGAGGAAGGGCTATACCAGACAATTCCCGAAAAAGGGCCTCGTTTTTTCTGGTGTGTGAGCGCAGTGACCTCAGCATTCTATCCCGAGTTCATTCAGAGATTCCATCCTTCCTCCTACTCCTCTCCTCTTTTGCTTATTCTTTTCTCAGTCAGCCTCTGACTGTGTCGAGTGTAAACACGTAATTAGTAGCTCACTTTGGGATGTAAATTGGAACATGCCTTTTCTCTTTCTGTGCAGCTTCGAGGCAATGATTTATTGCGCCATTGTTCACTGTAAAGTAGAAGGAGCCACGAGGAGAATGAGAACAACGTTACAAGTGTGTTATTGCGATTAGCTGGATTAGCGAATCTTTAGGCGCCCTTTCAATGACTGCCATCCTGTCTTAGGATTAAATTGACTTAAATGGATGGAGCCGGATGACGGCGTCGCGCCGCGTCCTGGAAGAACAAGGACAGACGAAGAAGTCACAGAGAAAATCGAAGCAGACTTTTGTTGTGTACACCTGAAGTATAAATTTTTAAAGGGGTTATTTATTTTATTTTAAATTAAATATTTTAACTATATTTTACGAGTGGCGAAAGTCACCTCAGGTAGCAGGGAGGTCTGGCTGTCGTCAAAACATCTTTCGAGGGATTAAGAGGCCGCCAGACAACAAGTCATAAATATGTGACGGGTGGTAATAATCGAGGTTTCAATATTTGTCACGTTTAGACGTTCCCACAGAAGGTTCAGTAGCAATTTTACGATTTTTTGGGAATATGTGTGAACCCCGGGTTCGCTAACAAGAAAATGTAACAATGTTTCTTATTGGCAAAAATTTAATTGAGAATGGGAAATGATATATCGTAGTTTCGTGAAAGATTGAGGAGAGGCGGTTGCGTGGTGGATGATGAGTTTCTTATTTGTCGTGAAGATGGAGAGAGGCTGTTGACCGGACGGAAATACGAAGTGGTTACAGAGATGATGCGTTGAGCAGTAGACTTCAAAGGCCAGCAGTAGCAGCGAATTCCAGTAGCTACCTCTTTAAGGATTCCGAAGGTTGCAGCCAAGTACCTACTAGTTCCGGTGTTTGGAAAAGTACCATGAATCATTCTAGGCCGTCAACTGAAAGCTACAATTAAGCCATTGACAAAATAAATTAGTGAAGACCAAGGTATTTAAGCCCCACCATTCCCCGGGAGATAGATAAATTTTTCTTTCTATTTCAATTTATAAAGACAATTCATTTACGAAATTTATATTTCCTTTTCAAAGAACGGGGAGATGAGTTTTATTTTATTTAGTTGTTATTATTTCTTGTTAAAATATAATATTAAATTGTACATTTTCTTATAATTTATTCTCCTTGGTATCATATAATTTAGAGTAGAATCGAACCTCATTAAACATTACACACGTGATCAAGGTATCGTAGTTTTCATGAGTGTCTTAAACACGCATCTCAAGAAAGAACGTATCATACTGACAAAATTAGAGAATTACTTCAATCATCTTCCAATGGATGGACAGCGAGTTGAATTAAACAATTAGGGTATTAATAAGATCTTGAGTATGTTTGTGCGCACACTTGACAGAATTTAATTGAATCAAATGGGCACAGCGACATTTCCTTCTATATATTCTGTTGATTGTGAAATTCCAATAGATCTTCTTTGCATTTTTCGCTTTAATTTGTAATAGTCACCACCTAGCATTACTTTCGCTTTCAAATTATTTAATACAAGCGATACTATATATAAATATAATTTTGCATTTATATTTACATACAGTATATATGTATACTGTGAGTATAAATATAACTTCAAAGTGTTCACAGTTTCCTTACCGTGTTTTACACAAAAATTATAATTATTTTAAACTTTTAGTCCTGAGAATTTAAAAAAAACACGAAGAATGTAACTATAGAGAAAGTATTTTATATTTATAAGAAAATGGAAACATTATAAATGTCATATGTTATTAAAGGAGTAAGAACTAAAAATTTGAAACATTTCTGTTATATACTTAAGGAAAAGGGTACACTTTGAATACCAAATTTAACAAAAGCAAGCGGGAATTATTCTTACTTCCTCATGGTACCATGATTATTTTAGCTTCATTAAGATAAAGGGACTTATTCTTACTTTTTTAAAGAACAGTGTTTTTTAGGGTACCGGTAGAATTTTAACGGAATTAATGAACTGATAATATTTTTAACTGGATTATTTAGACTCTCTTGAGGTTCTACGTTTATTTAATGTACCAGGGAAATTCTTGGCTCCGTTAATCAGTTATCGTCCTAGTTAATACCCCATTTAGTATAGGTCGGAGTGTGCACATCGAAGAG
Organism: Eucriotettix oculatus; assembly: GCA_034510155.1. Taxonomy (NCBI): domain Eukaryota; kingdom Metazoa; phylum Arthropoda; class Insecta; order Orthoptera; family Tetrigidae; genus Eucriotettix; species Eucriotettix oculatus. The sequence continues at coordinate 88,397,710 of CM067378.1, read as the reverse complement.
TAATGTCTATTAAATAACGTGTTGACCAAGAGTTTAATGTTGTTTTTTCTCAGAGCTTGTTTATTATGTACCCAGCTAGTAGGTAGATGAGAATGATTGCGATGAGAGAAATCGTTTAAATTAGCCTACGCTCGTAATATAATGGAAGCTCTGCTCAGAGTTCCCCTAAGTCAGTACAGCAGCTGTTGTGGGCAAACGTCTCTCTCGTCTGTGTGTTGTGAAGATCTGCATACAATGAAGCCTTCCAATTAACATAAATCAGAGCGAGGAAGGTGCTGCTGGAAGTCTTTAATTGCTGCAAGGTTAAGAAAGGGAAGAAACATCGTGACGACTTGAGCAATGAATCAAGGAGCGGAATAAATTAAAATGGAGCGTGATAGAAAATCAGTTTTTAATGAATAGTCAGAGTCAAAGTAGAACAGCCAGGTAATGCTTTTACCAGGAGGATAAATTACAACTCAGGTGCCAATATTCTTTCCCGCCTCACTCACAGGATCTGATTTTTTGAATTGAATTTATTAATACTGCAATTGAGTAGCACTCGGTGGCAGTTACGAAAAATAAACTTAAAAATAAAATATGTTATAGATAATAATTACACTAATATAATATAAATTAAATTAAATTCTAACAAAAAAGATAAAAAAGTACCCATTATTCATATATTGTTTCGTTGCACTACACTACACTTCACTACACTTGCACTTCACTACACTTCCTAATTCTTCCCTGAAACACGTTACTATTGGCAGGGAATGTTTCGAAGACTTCTGCAGGTAAATTGTTCCAATCCCTTACAGTCCGATTTAAAAATGAAAATTTCCCAACGTCAGTTTTAAAGCTACACTGCCCAATTTTACAATGATGATCCCCTCTACTGAAATAATTTACTTCTAAAAACTTTGATGCAATATCTTCCCAGGATTGTTGACCTGCGTACGCTTTAAAAAGAGCCCCGAGACGTAAATTTTGACGTCGTTTTTCTTGTCCACGTCTTATAACGTCACCGCCTATATTAGAACAAACTACTCCTTACCTCGGATGAGCAACGCAGCTAGTTCCCATTATTACTTAATTATTAACATCTCTTCATCCTTTCAATTTTCAGACTTCGTCTTTACGTAAGACGGCTTTTGGAGAGCAGGCCTCAAAATATCGTCCTCTACTCTGTGGCCGCTTCTAGCCTTTTATTAGTTTCGTGGCTCCGTCGCAAATGTCAGCAGCATTAACGACCTTTTAACGTTGTTAACGATGCGGTAGGAGACGGGAAGGGGAGGGAGAGAATAAAAATCTTACAGTGACAGTAAAAACAGCACTCCAGAAAATAGGCTATGTATTTTAAATTATGAAGGGTTAATTCATTTATTTAGTAGTATAATAAATAGAAGAATGCGGAGAGGAGTGCAGGTGATTAGCAAAGGTGACGAACGAAGGAATATTTAAATGAAAAGACGGTCCCTCCCAAGGGCCAGGAAAAAGGAAGGAAAGAGAAGGTGAATGTTCAAGTGAATAATAAAATGGAAGATATTCTCATGGAAATGATGGGAGAAATATAGTTTGGAATCCGCACATGAGGTGTCGTGTCCTGAGGTGAGAGAAGAGTCTGTACAGCCCTGCTGGATCGCTGGAGCACACTCCTTGGCTGGAGGCTGACTGGAGGGAGCCACGCACCCAAACTCGTTCCTCTGCCAAATGCAACGCCTCGCGGCCTTCATATATATATCCCGAAAAGCAGTCAAAGACCTATCTCAGCGATTTTGCAGCACGGTCAGAAGCACATCCGGGGTAACGGAGGACAACTCTTCCCTTCCCTTCTCTTCCCCTCCTTATCACGCAGCCACTCAAACTGTCTCTTTTTAATTAGATAATACAGTCCCCCCCCCCATCGTTGCTGGGAAAGAAGTTAAGCTCTGTCTCTCTAGCAGCCTAGACTAGACTAGACTCGACCAGACCAGACGAGACGAGACTATGCGGGGGCGGGGTTGCGGGGGAGGTAATTAGTTGTCTGCGCGCCTGTAATAGTTTCAAGCGCGGAATTCCAACCCTGAGCGTGTCGTGTGTCAGGGGGTTAATTACTTCCTACCCACACATTCACCCTCTCCCTCTCCCCCTCCCTCGCTCTCTAAAGCCACAGACCTTTCCTAACTAACACGAGATGTGAACTCACACCTAAAGACCACGTGAAACAAACAAATTAAAAATACATACGTCACAGAGTCGTGCACGTACAAACGTGGAAATATTTTTTGTCTAAACTTAAGCTGCAAATATCTGCAAGAAACTATCAACGGCAATACTCTCACGACCTAATACAAAGACCGAGGGATTTGGAATAGTATTTGAATTTAGTTTAATTTCTACTAAATAAATCACAATATCTTAAAAATAATTTTTAAAACTCAACAAATTCATTTTCATAATAAAGACGATGGAAATTTTATTAAACAAAAATATGTTCCTTTAAAAAATAATTCTAATGAAAATACCGTATTACGCTGTCACTAATATATATATTGCCTAGTTTAGCTATTTCAAAAATGACGAAATATTACACAGCCTTAACTGTTGAATAATTTAAAAAATCTATTTCTAAGTAATATGAACAAGAATGCTTAGTCTCAAATACAACACGAAACCCTGTGGAAATTGAATTAGTGAAGCAAAAAAAATATCCATATAACCGGGGATCAAACCCGGACCTACTAATAAGAACGGAACTACTCCAGTCAGCTGAGATGTTCTGTAATAATCTGAGCTATCTCATATGTTTTTATTCATAAATAATAAATATTAATAAATAAATAATATGTTATTATTAATAATTAAATTTGTCTGTTCAATGTAATTTTATATTTAAGGAGGCACATATTCTTAGGTAAACAAAATTTCGGATGAGAAGAGTATCCGACGAGAAAACGGTCATGAGTGCAGGATAATATAATAATATTACATTGGAGAGAAGGGAAGAGGAGAGACATCGAGGCCCTGGTTACGTTGGTCTACTGTGTGAGAAATCGTGGTGATTGGTGGATTTGTTGATAAATGGCAGTTAACGTAAAAAAAGAAATAATTTATTGCTTGAAAATGTTACTTTAGGTCAACAATATTTTTTTAAAAAGAAATACTATATTCGTACACTGACTCAGAAAATACTGAGAAGTGTTTTCCTGCTTAGCTTCCGGGATATGACACGTAACTATGATTATTCCACGACGACGTAAACAATTAATAATAATTTAAACGATAACATAATCCTACATACGTCAGCGTATATTGGACATGTGCGTAAATAATTAATAAGACTTAAACTATAATGATTCAGGAACGAAGATTCATTAGAATGTCTTAAATGAAGATGAAAGATCCAAACCCTTATCCTATCAATTGTTTATGCTGAAGTGTAGCCATTAAGTTATGAAACGTCTACAGTGTTTAAATTCCTGTATTAGAACCGGTAATCAGCCACTATATAAATAATCATAATGATATAGACTATTAAGAAATGGTATTTTAGTAATAACTTTAGAAATGAATGAATAAACCAACCAATTACTCAGAAATATATTTTAATAAAATGAAATAAAATAGAACACGTTGCAGCCTAAATGTGTGAGTTGGAAATATCATAATTATTTCCTGAAACTAGAAGAGATTCCAAAGAAAGGAACCGTACGTCGAGTAAGAATTGTTTCAGATATATGTCAGAATAATTTGTCGGGTGTGATAATTTATTTCTATGAAGTTAGATAAATATAACTATTAATTTTAGAAATGGTGACATTTGTACTAATAATGTTTTGCAAGCAAGCGGCTGACTAACCGTGTTTATTTGTCAGGCGTTAATATGGCAAGCATTTGTAACGCTGGGTCTGGCCACACATTAAAGCTGTTTCTGGTTGCGAATCCGCCACATCTGGACTGTAATGGAGGCATGTGCCAGAGAATCGTTTAAGAGGAGTATATTTGTGTGTGTGGGTGGTCTGGAAAGAGAGAGGGAGACAATCAGGGCTTGAATTGGCTCGTTAAGGGAAGGGAAAAAGAAGAAAACGCCAGTTCGCCAAAGTGAGATTAGGCACCATTAAGCAAGCAACTAAGTAAGTAAGGGGCTCTGATCTCTTTCATTAATTCTAATGGCTTCATAATTGAGCGGGGGCTCCATTACACTTCACCCCCCTCCCCTCCTTCCAAAGAAGACAACATGGCGCCTGCCATCCACACGTCGCCACCTATCACAATCGCTCTTCTTCACTTGTACCGAAGTACTGCTATTTCAGATTTAACTGAATACTTCATTATAACTTACGAGTGATAGAAATGTTTCTAAGAAGTCTCTAGTTGTTATTGGGCAGTATTTGTCACATCCACTCATTGGAAGCTCACGTCGGAGGTTCAATCGCGTTTCTTTTTCGCAGTCTTCTGGAGCTGGTCTCATCGCTCCGTGAAAGGCCGACCACTTTAGCGCAGCAACCTCGATAACATCTACACGCAGGCACGCACCTCCGCCGCCATCACGCACACACGCACGTGCTGCATGCAGATCCGGGTCACGTCCGCCAAGGACGCACTCCTGCTGGTCCTTCCATCACAGACAATTCAAATCCCCTCCCCCCCTTGAGAAGATATTATGCAGCAGTTATTAATTTGGGAGAGACTATATCACTCCGTTTGGGCTACACGAGGCAACTCTCCTTTAATAACATTGGAAGGGAATTGAAAAATCAGGATGTGGAATGAAGAACAAGGTAGCCAAAGGTTGAATAGGGTCCCGGGCTATAGTTTAAGGATCTTTTTAATTTTATTAATTACTTATAACATAATTAGCCTGTTTTATAGTACATCTATAACATCTTTACAAACTTACAAAATTGTGTTACAAAAAATTCTTCTATTATTATTTTTTTTACAAGTAATACTAAGTTATTAACTAAAACTAGAGATTTTATTAGGGGGGTATAGTGTGAAAGGGGGGTACGAGAATGAAGGGAAAATGCTGTTAGATCTCAGCTGGATGAATATAGAAGGGAAGAAAGAGCGGGCACTTTAATATGAAGAGAGGAAAACTATGGTAATTAGGAGCTGCTTCCATCCTTTTTATACATTAAAAGGGATTTACAAACTAAGATATTACAATTTTATTTTTATTATTTATTTTCTAGTTTTGATACTTTATTTATTTTTAACATCAAATTTGGAAGCACTTGCCTGCAAGGGGTCTGTAGAGCAGACTGTGTATTATTCAGAACGCTCTCCCTGCATAAGTTATACCAGTAATACTGCGTGTAGACCAGGAGGACAACCATCGCCCTATTCTTCTCTCCTGGGCTTCCCTTTGGAGGTAGGAGAAAGCCTTTCAATGTTTTGCTTCCTCCTCTATTCCTGCGTCTCCACTTCTCTAGCGCAGGTTGTGCTTCCAGCTCCGAAATTCCGGTTTCCCTAATTTTCCGGCGTCCAGGAGATGAGGGTTTGAGCTGGCTTCGTCATGTGTATTTTTTTCTACTTATACCGCCAGTTTGATGTGAAAATGTCGGGAATTTTTGTTCTTGTCTGTTACAAGATCAATAGTCTGAAGACGGCGGCAGAAAATGACCGCAGAAACGTTGTGTTCTTTTGAAAACCTGACCCGGTTGGCTAACCGTGAAGATTTCATCCAAATTATTCACCGGGAAAGTCTACGTTCATTAATCAAGGCCTATGTTTAAAGATCCTACCCGGTGATTCGCCTAAAGGAGTGCAGATAAACTAGAAAACCTGCCTCATTCTCTTCGATTGGGATGTTATTTTCAAATGCCAGACGACTTGACATATTTCGGTCCTTTTTGACGGCCATAGTGCGTGACGTCACCTGCTATATTATCAATAATTTTCCTAGGTTGAAGAAATAAAACTAGAGACTCTGATAAGAGTTTTTTCGACATCTCAAAGCAAATTACAAATTACTCTACACAGACACGTTGATTCGTGTAATCATTTGTACCGCCGTAGGACCCTTCCCAATTTTATTAGAATTTATGGAATTTTGAATGATATATTCAACAAGAACATGCTAATTCGTGACAGCCAGGTAAGAAAGGGATTTTCCCGGCGCACAGTCTGGCAGTCGGGAGACATGCCTGTCTGCGTATTTATAACTTTAAGCTTGTTTTTGGCTGAAGGTTCATTCACCTTCAAAATTTCTGAAGGACACTGTTCCCTGTGTCATGGAAGATTTCCCGCGCCGGGCGAAGGACTCATGAGGATTGGCGGAACAAACGTCACGTGCGATAGCGTGTTCCCATGGAGAAGGTATATACGAAGATGAGCTGGGAGGCGAGAGTCTAAAAATATTCAGTATGGTGTAAGACGTTGAGAAGGCGAGGAGGCAGAGTAAGTATAGTGCAAGACGTTGCGAGACTTCCCAAGTTGCTGATATGAATAGTTGATCAGGGCGTGGAAGGGAGGAAAAATCTAGATAGTCGAATGGATTTTGAAAGGGAGGAATAATTTGGAGTGTGCAAAAAGAGTTGAAAGTGAAAAAGTGTTAAGAACAAGGAAGGCTAGAGGGAAGAAGGAGGAAAAACTGAGTTTGTCTCAATTACCGGCAGCCTAGACGTCATTTCCCTGCATTACTGCCACGCGGAAATTTTCTTTCAGAATCGATGCAAGGAATATGTGAGGAGATACCGACGAGTTCACCAACACTCTACATATATTTGTTTCTTTAGTCATAATCTTTTCCTATATTGAAGACCATTAAATTTATATATGATTAAATCTTGATTTAAATTGGTATCATGTAGACGTTAGCTAGTTTCGTTTCCATTAACACACAGAGACAGTTTCTGATGATCACGGCTTTATCAGAATTCTACATCGTGAAAGTCTACGTTCAATAATTTCTGAGGACATTAAAAGTTGTTACTGCTGGACGCTGGATGGAGTCGCCATCTTACTTCACAACTTGGCAGTTCCAAAATCCTAATTTGGTTGTGGTGTTGGAGTTTGCGCTGACCGGAACTTCCAACAGGCGAGTGTGGAGAGACCAAGGGTAATTAATCGTCTCGCGTGTGAGGATTCTCCTAAGCACGACAAAAAGATAGGGGGAAGGTAAGAGAGGGAGAGGCAGGGAGGGCGAGGGAGAGGGAGAGTGGAGCAGGGAATAAATTAGAATGCCTCCTCCCCTCCACAGCAGGTGGCTTGGAAGGGACAAGGCAAGACAAGCCACGAGGCTCGGTGACATGTTAATTACGCCAACAGATACAAATCTCTCGCTAAAGCGGGACAAGAAACAAACGCGACAGTTGTACCACGCTAATGGAGGAGAAACCAGACCAATCACAGGACAAGGACTACAATGGGACTTCCCAACTGAAATGGTATGTATTACAAAATAACACAAGACTTCTAAACGGCTGAGGAAGAACAAACGGCGTAAAAATGGAGTTCACATAAACACTATAAGCCTACTTAAAATAACACATTTGAAAGTCGTTAAAAGTTTAGCGTTATTACAGAAACACCGAAATGATTATGGAGTTATAATTGAACTACGATGAAATTTAAAATTTCAAAAATAGAAACTCGGAGGACAGGGAGAATATGGAATTATTGGATAGCCGAGTAGATACAGGAAGAAACAGAGTAACCATGGGCCATAAATATTTAAAGCTTACTCATAAAGATTCAAGTCAGTTAATTTAAGCCGAATGACAGGTGAATTGAAAATAAACTGCCTACAGTTTCGAATTGAATGGGTCCGTGCACTTAATTGCCATTTTAAGACGAGTGTGTTCATCTTTATGGTAATGTCACACCAACATTCCATGTGTTTACATCTAATTTATTCAAGGATTTATATTTATTTACTTTACCATTCTACAAGTTACTTTTACTTTACTATCACAATGAACTCCATGCGTATATAGAGTAATTACAAAAGCCGTGATCATTTAAAAAATCGGTATACCTTGATTTCTTGGTTTAAAGTGGTGATTCACTGTCGTTATTTATCTTCATAGTCTCTGAAGTGCGTGGTACTATATCTTCATTATAATTTCTTATATATTTGTTATCAACCTAGTTTTCATTTGAGTTTGTGATATAATGCAATAGTTTGTAATTTATTAAATACCCGAGTTGAAACTTCAAGTAAATGCAACTGTTTCCTAGCTGTGGGCGGCAAATCGCATTCCTCGGGACAAAATATTGACCCTTCCTTTTCAATGTGCAATAGATAGCACATTCGCGAAAAAAGAGGAATCGCCGTGAATAATTAGGGGGCTGTTTCTGGTGAAAAACGGAAGTTCCGTGGAGAATTTGAAATCTCACGGAGGAACGCAAAACACATGAAGTACCCAGCAGGGTGGAAATTTTTCCTATTGGCTGTAATTGTCAAAGAGCAAGCCAATAGAAGCATTAGAGGATAACAGCTGATTGTTGGTTTTAAATTATGTAGCCTCCAACCGAGCTTTCGTGAGAAGTTGATGTAGAGAAGCAAGACAGAAGATATGGGGAGATGGAGGATAGTGGATGAACAGATAACGTTGGGAGACTGGAGAGAGAAAGTGTTGGGGTACGGAAGACATTTGATATAGAGTCCGGCTAGTGCTGACCTAAAATTAAACTTGCAGCCCGAAAGGAGATAAGGGAGTCTTCGGCGGCTTGGTCCGCGAGATCCAGGCTTAGACGGCGATGAACAGAGACAAACCCCTGGTGCAGCCACCAGCCACCATCATTTATCGACGCAGACTGGGATGCAGATGTAGATTCTTCGCGGGTATCGTTGTTTATGGATCAGAAAGAGTTCGCATTTTCCAGGTCTATTGCCATTAGAAATACAAATAGCTTCTGAATTCACTCCACTGAGAACCCTGATTTAAAAGTCTCATGAAAATTAAATTTTTAATAATATTATCTTTGAATATTTGTAAATACCATTTGTACTGTTTATAAAATATTTTATTTATATTAAACTCATAATTTTAAAGATAATTTAGCTTTTTCTATTCAATAACAAATCCCCATTAAGTAATACATAATATAACATTATATTATATCATAAATTCACCCCTTCCAATAAATTAACTTTACAAGTTTCTAGTTGCTCTCCCAGTGGTTGTCCTCATGTTTGTTGATTCATCTCCAAAGTCGTTTGTTGCGTTCCTCTATTCACTTTTGACTGTGAGGATACTCCGAGAAATAATGCATAATAGTCATTAGTTTTTTATACAAGTGCTGTATTAATTGTGATCGTTGTCCGACCGTTCTGATTGCCTTGGACCAGCTTTGCAAGTTCCTCGAGCAAGCAGGAAGGCGGGACAGGGACAGGGATATTACGCAGAATTCCCCCCTCCCCTCCCTTCCCCTCCTCCACCCTCTCGCTGTGTCCTCTTTAGGCCAGAATTTAATGGCCCGTGTAACGACATAATAACTAATCCCCGTGTACTTATTATTCTTTACGGTTTCCTGATTACAAGTTTACATAATCGTAATCCTTCCGTTTACGCGCTTCCAGCATCTTCTCTTTGCTGAAGACAGGGAGCCAGATGGGATTCCAGATAACGAACGATTAAATACAGACCTGGGGAGAAAAACTAACATAAACAACAGGAAATCCGGCTCAAATATCGAGAGCGAGTTTTACGCTCTTAAAAGGTTTCGAATTAGCCGATCTTAAACGGAAGAAAAACATGTGCGGCCGAGTCTTCCTTCACAGGGATAAAACCCTCAAGGAAAGCGAAAGACAGGCTGACTGAAATGGTAAACATTCTCAATTTGAAACCGCTGGTCTTTAATTCCTTAATTAGGAAGGTCGCTCCACTAGCATAAGCTGCAATTAAGTTCGCGAACTCGCTTTATACGTTGGCACAATAAGTTATGAAATAGGGAGGCTTTCCACCAACTCTATTAATAACAGAAGCTCACATGCAGCTGAAAATTAAGTTTGTTCACACATGACAGTAACACAGAACCTTCACTTTCACAACTACGACGGAGTTGTTAAGAATTCAGGCAGGCTAATTAACATAAAATTATTTTAATATCAGATGGAACCGTTTAACAGATTCTAAAGTTCGTGAATAATATAGGATGTCGAAGTCCGATGGAAAGACTGAGAGTGTTTTAGGTGAACGACCCTCAGGGTTCTATTCTAGACGCCATCGATTCCCGCACAGACACGACATTCACCTTCTCTTCTCCCCCCCCCGCCCTTGCACCTCCCCAAGCTCACACACAAATGTATTAACCTTTGATGTATTTGCTACTGTACCAAAACCAATTTTACCGCCCCCACACTTTTCAATAACCCCTTCAAAATTTAAACTGCACGGTCGGGACAAAATCGCGATACTCTTAAACATCCTAGGCGACTGAAGTACGGAAGTACTGAAGCAATTTTAATAATATTATTCGACACAACAAAAAGGAAGAAATATTTTTACACTGGTCGTTGCTGTATAATCTGTGGAGAAGAAACAGCCTGTAATATCGCTGGCTCTTGAACCAAAATCACTCACATAATCAATAAGTAAATAAACAGATGTATTGTGTTTCTTTATACAGATTCTTAAAAGCGCGGAAACCAAGGGGAAAAGAAGCCACTACAACAATCGTCGAATATGGTTAAATATATATATATATAAGAATGCGTCAGCACGTGAAAATATTTGACAATACAGGCAAATATTTAATTGTACGCAAAATGTGTTCTATTTCTTAGCATTTTCTTACCCTCACATACGATAAATTATATCCAGCAAAATAAGACCATCTGGAAGGACAATTATTAGAAATACGAAATATATTTTAATATTTAGTTTTATTTAGAAGCGCCTTATAATATAACATATTTTTGGAATCGCAGAAACTCAATTTTTTTTAACCATTACAATTTTGTAGATTTGTGATCAACTTTGAATGAAATAATTTAAGTGATAATTTGTATCTGAGTTTCTGCGTGTCTTTATAATTTTGGTCATTTAATAATAATTAAATAAGAAAAGTTTTCAATCTTAAGTTTATAGAGTTTATTGCCAATGTGTTAAGTCTGTCGACATAATTACACGTCATTAATAATTTTTGTATAGAGGGTTGGTGGATTTCGCTATTTTTTATTTTTGTTTTATAACTGAACAATCATTTAAAGTTTAATCTAATCAGGATTTTAAATTTCGCGCTACGAAAACGAATTTTGAATATATTTTGTATATTTTTAGGGGGTAACAAGCTGAATCAAGAAACTCCTTTTAATAGCATAAGAAGTAAGTTAAAAGAGTGGAATGTGGAAGGGAGATGAAAGCAGCCAAAGGGGTTGACTATGGCTCCCTGGCTGTAGTTTAAGAATGCTAACCGGTAAATTAGCTGAGCATTAGAAAACTTGCATCAGGTAGATTGTGTACTTCTTCAGAAACGCCTTTGCATTGGACGATTTGTGATTGTTGTACCGACATTGAGGAAATTAATTAAATAACGGCGTGGCTATGAGGAGTATCAATGGCTCCATTAAGGTACCAGGTGTATTTTTCTCCGCGTGTATTCTTGACTCCTTTAGTGTATCGCGAGAATTTTTAACTTAATTAAAGTGCCAGGCGTATTTTGCCTCTCTCAGTGCCCCGGGATGTTTTAGACTCTTTAAAGGTAGCGTGATTATTAATGCACCAGGACTCGATTAAAGTGTTGTGAGTCTTCATGCCAGTTATTATGAAATAAAAATTTCGTCGGCGTAGGAATGCGTGAAATGGGAAATGTTAAGAAAATGCCAGTTGAATGTTGTCGACCAAGAGATTCGATTCTAATTGAATACTGTAGCGAGAGAATACAAATAACTGCCCGGGAACCGCATCAGGGCGTCATGCATAATATCTCTGGATTATACTTAACTTCGAAGCACTTCTCTGAATTTAGAGATTTTAATGTAGTTATTTTAATGGCCTCAGACAAATCAATAAATTTAATAGAATTGATTGTTTTTAGAAAATTCTTGTTAATATTCGGCGTCTTCAGTTGTAAGATCGCTGCCGTAGCTTCCTGTGACGTCACATAACGAGGATTGCGTCTTAAAAATCCTGATTATTGTTATTCAGATGGATTTGTTTGGTCTGGTGTCAATCGGAAAAATCGCTGATGCTATGTAAAGTACTTTCATGTCACAAGAAAATGTTCCTCTTCGGATATTTCTCTTGTACGATTCGCAACTTGACGCGTCAAAGTGAACGTGAAGCAAGGCTGGAAAATAATTTATTTTGGCCATCCACTGGGCCTGACGACTGCAGGCTGACGGTAGCAGCTGCGGCTTCCGTGCGCGCCTCCTCCGGGTCTGACCTGGAGGTCCCTCACTTAATTACCACTCGTTTGTACGACTCACCTGCTCATAAATTCCCTCGCTCGCTCGCTCACTCGCCTAAGTTATTCCCGCCCCGCCCTTTCCCTCTCCACGCCTCTCCTTCATAACTCTCTAACTAGGTTCGCACTCATCGCCGCAGCTCTCACACTCCATCCTTCACGCCACCTTGTCCTCCGTCGCATCTGTCAACGCTGCAGCGAAAGTAAACCATATTCCTTTGTTATTATTGGTTAAATACAGGATTCAACCTGTAATACTATTATTCTGTTAATTTAAAATTTAAGGTCATTGGACGATTTAATACGAATTGTACCCAGCGTTACATTGGTTGATCTGGAGAAGACTTTGTAGTGTGGGGTAATTAAAAGATAATGGGAAAATTTTAGGAGAAAGACAAGAATAGAAAAATGTCAACCTGACCAGGGACTCGAACCCGGTCGACATTTTTCCATTCTTGTCTGTCTTCTAAAATTGACTATATGCTTTACTGTGCTTCATTTGAAGTATTTTCACTTCCTTAGACTAGATAATGGGAAATTTATTTACAAATGAACTTAACTAGGAAATATTTACAAATTTTGGAGGTTCGGCAAAGCAATCTTATCTCAGGATAATGACCAGGGGCGATACCCTTCCTAGACGTCAACGATTAGAAACCTGACAGCGTACCTCCTTTGTAGTGTGGCGTCGCCTCTGCGCCAGCTTCTCCGTAAGGGTGCGTTCTCGCCAAGCGTCGGTTTCCATCGGTCCTCGCCAACTTTCAAGAGCAGAATGATGAATTCACACAATTTCACCGCTGTGTGAAGAAGCATTGAATCCATGTTTGATAATCGATTTTCTTTAGACCACGAATCTCGATTGGTTGAGGCAACCACGTGGTATTGAAAACTTCGTTGCCATCGTCGATTCCCATGGGGCCTTGGTTACGGAATTCCCAGGTCATATTCCTACGTGCCCAAATGCCATCCCTGGGGATTAGATGCGGCACCAGGCCCCGATATGATGACGTCAATTCCAATTTTGCAAATCTCGCTAACTTTATATTGAAAAATAATAAAATATCAACTACCGCGCTATAACTTAACAGAGGAGTTAATTCAATCCATGCAGGCAGAGAAATTCAGAGGCAGATCAACGTTTAGAACCGTTAACAACTCTATCCGACTTCAGTGATCAGCCCAGGGAATCTCTACGCTAGTTATTATTTTTTATTTTACGTCACGTCAACTGTGATGATATTAGCGACCGCAGAGGTTACATTAACATGTCAAAAGAGTAAATAATAGATAAATGTATGAAATAAGGTTTAAACTTTTGTTGAGCTAGATTTTGTCATACATGTTGGTCACTTTTATAAATTATAATAGTCTTTTTGTCTCTTCCGAGGATGTGACGTCCTTTGGTCCATATGATCGTATTATACTTCTTCTCTAGGATTTGTAATTGGGGCACTGGAAAATGTCGTTGCATTGGGCTGTAGATTCCCTGTAAAAGAGGTAGCTATGAGAGATATGAGTATGGTTGGCTTGGCCTTCACCCTGGAAAGCACCATTTGATCTTTTCTTATGACGAGAACTAGCCTATATATCTCAATTATGCCACTGTCACGCTGTTCATAAGACTTTACTTAGAACGTTGATGGAGGAAAACTTGAGTTGACCGTGTAGAGTTATCGTGTAGGAGATGGTAATGGGAATGCGGGATCAAGTGGTTTGTTGGTCTGATCTTGATAGCCGAGAGTCTCCAGGTGCTGGACGGGAGCAATTAGAGGCTCTCTCTCTCTCTCCCTCTGCAGACATGCTTGGCACTGACAGATCAATGGATAATTACTTGGTTACGGATCTGTAATTGGTCCGCATGCGCGTCGCTTCCAGGCACAAAGCTACAAAGCACAACAGGAAATGATTGATACACTTCACCACGGACAGCAATGGCGGTATTTCTTCCCAGCGCAGAACGGAACGGAATACCGCGAAGACGACGACGGCTGGTGGTAATCAGACACGGAAGACGGGGAGAAACCGGCGTCCAGATACAAATACCTTCCGAGAGAATTTTGTCTTTCCGAAAGCCCGGGAAAAGCTCAAGCGACAACGAGGCAAAGATGAAGATTGATTAGACAACGATGCTGACGATGGGTTGTCATCATGAACAGTTTAGAAAATGAAGATCTCAGTACCCTTGCGTTTGAATCTGTCGGAATCTTTGAATGTCTTTCAAATAACTACCCGAGAATTGATTATTCCAAACAAATATTGGTAAGTTAAAAAAATAGGAGTCTTAGGTGTGGTAAAGTCAGATTAACATAATTTTAGTCACAGAGAAATTTAAGAAATCGTCAATCAGCTGAGTGAACAACAACAATATGGACATCCTTACGTTATGAAGATTAATTGTCAAAAAACCGAAGTACCTGAAACCACAGTTTATTACTTTAATATGCGACGAACATATTTTAATTATAATCAAGGGAATATTAAACGTATAGCTTATGAATTTCAAAGAATTTAGTAGAATCCCGTTGGGATTAAAATCAGTCTTCCAATTTAAAATTTCATTAATTAATAATACTTATCAGTTCCGCTTTTTTAAAGGAGTTTCTATCAAACAGTGTCATTATCTACGTACAGGAAAACATAAAATTGTATATTCTTTTTTGATGAATATCACACTATTTGGCCGAATCTTCTTTTGGAAAAATTAACAAAAGAAGTAAATATTAATTGTTAAAGCTGTTTTAAATTTTTAGAATGATTTAAAACCCAAGGAGATCGTATTAAATGATTGCAATACGTTTTTTTAATGTAAATTACACGCCGAACTTCTCAAAGATTTTTATTTTGATCTCAATTACCAAATGCAGCAGAAAATAATTATTACAAGTAAAATAATGAAATTTATGTGACCTAATATTATAGACAAAATGTAATTCATAGCCAAAAGTCAGAAATAGAAAATTTTCATTTTAAACGAAATGTTTCGACCCTAATATTTCTGGAAATTTTCAGTACTTTAGTTAAAACCTTAACAATATAGTCTTACTACCGAAACGTCCAGAGTCGAAGTCTAAATAGTGTAATGTATTCTATATCTTAATAAGATTTTAATTAATGAAGTGAAGAGATCCCAAAACGTTTTTTTAAATTAATTTTTTTCCTGACTTTTCAATGAATTTCATTTGAAAATAGCTGTCTTTAGATGATGTGAAATATATTATTTATGATGAGAATGAACAATTATGTCGTTTCAGATGGAACTTGACAATAATGAATGGTGTATTTATGCAAATGAATATTGATGATGAGTTTCTGTAAAAGATGAGAGGGAAATGTGTTGATGGATGATAACTAACGCTGCTGCTGATGATGGAGAAATTAAATGCGTGTCTTGATGGATGGTAAGAGCAGGTGTTAGGGGGAGGATAGAGAGAGAGAGAGGTAGAGAGAGAGAGAGAGAGAGAAGTGGTCCACATCTACATACGACTCACGTCGCGCCATCAACGCCGCAGATGCCGATGCTCATTCGAGATAAGGAACGGCCGAGAGCCACGACGAGTGTTCGTTATATCTCGACGCAGATAACGAATCCTTTCGGTCATGTTGTCTGTATTCCTCGTGGTGTGAAGAACGGAACATTTGCAAGTGGACCAGAGACCAACGACATCCAGCATCAACTAGTGTAATGTATTCTAAAACATCCACCGTAGTATTGAGAAGGAAACACTTTTTGCAGACAGATCAATTGAATATTTCTTCCAGTTTTTCCCAGTAGACAGATTTTTTCCCCACAAGTTGATTCAACTTGACGTTCAATGTGTTGAAAAAACTCTGCATGAACCGGACTTGCAGTTCCTCTGGAATGTCCCTAAGGCCTAATAAAACATTATTTCGACACGTCATAGCGATGACGGACCTAAAATATAGACATATTTTACTTTTCTTCCTCACCTTTCTAATCAGACATTGGAACATGGTCACCAACGAGAAAACCATCTTTATTCTGTAATCATTGTTCATCCCGTTTACCAGCAAAGTGTCAAGGTCGCGAATGACCACATTAAGACACTTTCGTATTAGTTTACTTGGTTAACGTCGTCACTGCGAAGCAGACTAAAGGAGTGTGAGCCGCTTTTAAAGGATCCTGAACGCAGCGAATTGGCAGCGCAGATGACGTATTAACTAGTTAGGCGGCCGCCATGTTGGACACGCGTGCGGATTTATGGCGGACGGAGCAGCGGCAATCTGCGTCTCCCATCGGATCCCATCAAAGAACTGGGAGAGAGAAGCTTGCAGCAGCTGGAAGCAAACGGAACGGGCGTTTACCAATCAGCGCCATCTTGTCCCTACTATTCATGCCAAAACAATAATTAATCAATTATTACTCTGTTTTGAGAAATGAGTTTTGAGGTTCGTTCAGTGTAGTTTATTAACTTACATGACCCAACCTCTCCATATCACCGTGTTAACGTTTCTTTTCTTCATTTTTCTCCTTCAGCACAATTTTCTGCCTTTTTCTTCCTAACCTTCTAGTTAAACATGATTCCTACCCAATTTTTATTTTCAATTTTTTTTCTCAGATTTCTGTATATGTTTTTACTGCCATTGAATGTCTCTGAGATTATTCAAGAAAAAAAAAATTACTTCCTAAATTATACGACAAGTTACACAGGACGTAGAATTAATTTTGTATTTAAAATAAATACATAGAACAAGTATAACATTGACAGGGTTCTTAAAAAGGAAAACAAATAAACTAATTAAATAAAAACGGTAGTTAAATACTTGCTATACAGAATTTTCCGATTAAGGGTAGCATTTACAGGAGAAGAGTTATATTTTAGTGAAGTTCATATAAATATTTTAATTATTTTGTAAAGATAAATCAAAGGTCACTTTGACAGACAATTCAGACGTTTTATTCAACTACGACGTTTCGTCTTCAATTTTAAGACTCAATCAGCTACAAAGGAGAAATACCGACATTTATTCAGGTATACTTAATAATAACATGGTAGTTAAAAAACTAGAGACAAAGAATTAGAATTTGAAAGTGGAAATATTTCTTTAGTAAATAAATTATTAAAATTATAGTTTCGATTTAATTGCTTTGATATGTGTAAATAACTAACATTTTTGAATGCAAATAAACACAATTAATGGCCAAAACGTACAAATAGAAAAATATTAGTTTAAATTAAACGTTTAGCTCACAATTAAATTCCAATAATATTTTTAGTAACGAACTCATGATGTCCCAAAAGTTGGGGACGAAACGTTATATTTTAAATTGAAAAATTTACATTTCTGACTTTTGAACATTCATGGTATTATATTCATAATATTAAGTCAGATTAATTTAATTATTTTTGTATGTATGTAATTATACACAAGTCTTAATGAAAGAGACAGATTCAAATATTAAATATTCCGTCATCAATAGCAAACATTGATGGATGCAAATTGTATTTCCAAATACAGAAACTCATATTGTAAAATTGAACGGATTTTGAGGCGTAGTAGATGAATAAAATTGTCTGCAAAAGTGGCCATCAGATTTATATTTGTACATGTTTTTTTATGTAAATGGACGTATAGGAAAATATTACATCACTCTGAAAGGACTTACTGAATTAATTACACAGATTAAACAAAAAAATGTTATTTCATGTTACATTAGTTAAACAAAACGGAAGTTTTCGACTGGGAAGAAATCGAGAAGAATAAGTTACGCGCGAGAAATATAAAATATACATCGAAAGTACATGCTGTTTGAATGTATTTTCCATGTATAGTTTGTATTTTTCAACTTATTCTTGTCATTTTCTTTCCAGCTTGTTTGATGCTTAATTCTTGTCCTCCTTTTTTGACAAGAATAGTAAAGTTTTTTTGCCAATTTGAGGAATTATTTTTGTTTTTATCTGTGTTTTTTTGTAAAATGTTCTTCTTTTTAATTCGTATATTATTTGCGGTCTATACTGTATTTTATTCCAGTAATAAATTAATTTACCCGTCTCCCTGCATTGAGGCGCTGACGTCACATTGTTGCTGTTGTTGCCTTGTCCATTGTATGCAAATTTAGCCTGCATTATGTTTTATAAATAAATAGTTATTATTTACGATCAGGGTAGAGAATAAGAAAACTTGGACTGACTGTTATTATTATTTGTTCCTGAGAAGCAGGACCAAGAAGAAGAAGAAGAGAGGCAATTTGTTTCCACCTTTTTTTTCTCTCTCAATACGAGTGTGTTGCGTTGCGTTAGGAAAAGTATACCGTAGTATCGGAGGAGGTGGTTTGCATTGTGGCTGTAAGAACAACGCCGTCGCGTCGTGACTTGGCTTCAGTGGATTTCACGAACACACAGATAGAGAGAGAGAGGGGGGGGGAGAGACTAATGAGGTCGTGTTTATAAATATATATGTCATAGCGAGGCCATTAATAAGCTGCCGACATTGGAGATTAGGAAAAGGTGGAGCTGCTTGGCTGAGGAAGAGAGAAACACAGCGGTGATCAATATGGCACCTGCAAGAAGAAGTCTATGGGAGGTGGAAGGATTGGGAGATGGAGATCTCTCACACAGAGGACGTGTGTTTGCTTGACAAGAAGCCGCAGTGAGGGTGAGGACGTGAAGCAACGGAAGTGGACTGCGTGGCTTCGAGGGGATGGAGGCATTGTTCTGGTGGGCGTGACCTTCCCGTGGGCAAGGAGCGTCGTGAGCGCCGCATAAAACTTAACGCCCTGCGCAGATCGCGCACGAGGATACGAACCTCAGATCCCACCACAGGATAAATACCTCCAGCTCAGGCACCAGCACAAGCCTTCGAATGCACAGCGAGGCTCACTCTGGTGTTCACGCCACAGAGATGACACGAATATTTCCCTTACCTTCTCCACAAATAACTACCAACATCTACTATATTGTCGAACGCCACCATAAGAGCAGGTGGAAAATACTGAGGTGCACATTATAACACACAGCTAAAATAGACAATTATTTTTCTGAGAGCCCGATTGCAAATTATTCAGTGGCTTTGGATCCTACATGTTTACGGATGGCAACACTGGGAAATAGCGTCCCTTTCACTATTTGGTCTCAAAACGTCTTATATGCACTTGTTGCGACCTCTTCCACTCGCAGCCTGTCTTTCTCTCATTGTCGTCCTCTTGACACATTGTCATCCAACATCATTCAAATTATTATTATTTTTATTACTTAAATGCTATTGGGCATTTTCCCGGTGGCAGCTATATACAATGAAAACATAAATACAATTACAAAGAGAAAACACAATTCACACTAAGGAAGAATTTTGAAGTGTAGATTTTTATCTGAAAAAGATAAGAAAGAAGTCACACAGAAATCACGTCACTGCACTTCACTATTAGCACATACACTGATTCTAAAAAAATACTACTCACTTAAGTTTTCTTAGCCTAAACTGATTTACGCTACCCGGAAAAGTCGTCAGTATTTCTGCAGGTTAGGAATTCCAATCGCGTATTGAGCTATTTACAAATGAGAATTTTCCTACGTCTGTGCGTTGCCCTTTTTCTTTAATTTTGGACGTGTGATCATTTTTAGAGATAATTCGGCGCCGTAAGATGACTTATTTCTTTCCAGGTCCTGTGGTTCACCCTTATAAGATTTGTATACTGCGCACAACCTCGCATATTTCCTTCTATTACTGAGACCTTCTAAATTCTCGTGAGGATTGTTCGCGAATCAACCCCCAAACATCTTTTCAGCCCGTTTTTGTCGTCCTATGACCCGTTGCACACACCAAATAATTATAAGTTACATATTAATACATACGTATTATACGCGTTCGGAAACTTCTCAAAGTAACGAGAAAGCATGAATGAGCCCAAACGGTTTAAATAAGAATAGTATTAGTCAGATAGGGAGAATGATGTTCAGGACTGCGATTGGTTTAAATATTTTGAGAGGCCAGAATATGGAGGCCTACAGACCCTTTGTCAGCCATTTGTTTGAGCCAGACACTTGCGAGTGTACGGAGAATCGACAAAATGCGACAGTCCCTCACGTGTGTGGAAGACGAACAGTTACCAAAAAGCAGTACTCTTTAAAATCCTAAAACAACAACACTGGGTCTTCTTTAAAACAATCGACCCGGATGTAAATCAATGCGTAACGCGGTACACAGGGTTTTTAAAAAGTGTCAAATATTTTGAGAGGTGGTAGTAACCATCAAAATAAGAAAAAGTTCAATAAACTTGGGTCCGAAAACGCATACTTTCTCAGATATGTACACATGGTCATAGGAGAGGTTCAACCTATAATCCTCATCTGTGGACTTTACTGACATTGCAGAAAACTCCAACAAAATAGGCAATGTTTTAACAAGAAATGGATGATAATGAGACCTGTTTTATCTTTGTCGTAGGATGTAATGGACCTATTAATTTATCACCAAGAATGCCTGCCAATACGTTGAAGGAGAAATGATATTGATTCCCTCGTTCTCCAACTAGAAAAGGATTTTCATCAGGCCAAAATTGCGGATCATTGAAAGTCAACAAAGCCATCTGTTGTAAGCGATGCTTTGTGGGTAAATAAAATCTTCGACGAAAACAGTACAACAGCAGCACACTTCTGGAGGAGTCATCGACAGATCTGCAATCTGCTACGGTGTTCTTCTGGCCTTAGTGCCTGGACCCGCTGATGTTGATATGGTTAAAGCAACTGCCCATGATACTCACGCTCTCAGCAGCTGCCAATTGCCGCACACTGGTTCCAGGTCTTTCATTCAGTAATGTAACACACGCTCATCCAAATAATGTGTGTGGTTCTTCCACTGTTCTTTTTGCGGGTTTCTAGACAACTTGTGTCCGTTTGACATATTCTCAACAAAATACCTTCAGCCACTACGAGTCTGGTCTAAGCTTATGGGTTCTTTCTTCTTTTGATGGTTACTATTCCCGCTTCTCATTTTTGACTGAGTGTTCTGAAAATTGGATGACAACTATTGTGTTTTTAACCATACGCAATACCCTGAGAAGAGTTTTTTTCTCCGTCGGACTGGAAAGTAGCCTTTTAAGTTTTTTTATTTTTCTATTAATTAACAAAGTTGTTATATTTATTCTTATACATTAAATTTAATTAAAACTTAGTTTTATAAAATTCATTTGTAACATTAAAAACTTTCTTCCATGAGTAGTTATTAGCATTGTTGATGAGGTAATATCACTTCTCGATCTTAATTCTCTAGTTGAGCTGTGGCCGTGAAATTTTCCTGAGTAGGTGACGAAGCTGAAGATGAGGTCTTGCTAGTGAGCTGCACTTGATACACTAGCTGGAAGGTCTCCTGTCGCGTGGCTGATGACGACGAACCAAGTCCGCTTGGCTGAGGCAGGACAGTTCCTCTGTGACGCGTGGAAACTTCAATGTCAGACACATCCGGCCGGCTCTTGTGCACAAATTTCAGCGCGTCAGGTAACGGTACATTGTAGTCGTTCACTCAGGCGTGTTTCACTCTCAGCACTGAGACGGTTTTATACTATGACACTCCTCCAACCCATCTCCGAGCTATGAGCTACTAAAGGCACTGGAAGAGATTTAACTATGAAAGATAATAAATGGATGGCAATAAATAAATCACAAATAGTAAATCAATTAACGCCATTATTTCACAATAATAAAATAGAATAAATTAACTAGCAATCACAGACAATTTTTTTATTCAATTGAACCCCTTTTACGCAACAATATATGTGGCTGCCTCAGGTAATTACTCTAAATGTTATATTTTGATGAACAAAGAGAAGCCAAATATATAGAAGTCTAAACTTATAAATGGCATAAACGTGATCCTGGAGAAAGAGTATAACATGAGGATTTATAGAGGGATAAATCAAGATAATGGAGTGTATTATAGGAAACAGTGAAATAACAAATGGCGTTAGATTGGGAAGGGATATTTTGAAGGAAGTTAAGGAGCATAATAACGAGGGACGGCAGAAGTATAGTAGACGAAGAGTAGGAAAGCACAGGCAAGGAAGGTTTTCACAAAAACAGGAATTTACCTAAATATGAATATAGGAAATCATTAATAAAAATGTTCGTTTGGAATGTGGTGTTATATGGGTGCGAATCGTGGACGGTTGGAGTTGTAAAAAGGAAAAGAATAAGAGTTTTTGAAATGTGGGGCTATACAAGAATAATGAAAATGAAATTGGGCGGATGGAGTAACTAACCAGGAAGTTCTAAGGTGAATAAGGGAAGACAGAAAAATATGGAGGACGTTGACCAGGAGAAAAAGGCCACGTTTTGAGACATGATGTTCTTGCAAAATTAGCAGTAGAGGGAAGTGTGTGGGATAAGAACAGAAGAGGGAATACATGGAGCAGATAAGGGAAGAGGGAGGATGTGGTAGCTGTGTAGAAATGAAAAGGCTTTCGCAGAATAGGTTAGCATTGAGAATTACAGCAGACCAGTCTTAGGACTGAATAGCACAACAACATATTGAGCTTCCTTATATTTGTTGAACAAAGGGAAGCCAAATATAAAAAATCTAGACTTGACTCAAGATTTGAAGAAGTTACCTGTTGATGTCCTAACTATGGTGACTCAACGTCGGTTCAATTAAAATATTTTTTTCTGTTTATTGGTCGTTAATTTATTCGATTTCATAAATCCCAAAATTATAAAAACTTAAATAGATACTGAAATTAAACAGTTGTAAATGTAATGTAAGTAGGACTGAGTCTCACCTATGTGACTTTGGAGTTTTACCTGGCACTCCAAATCACGTAGGACTAGAGTATATTCTATAGGACGATATTTTCAGTCATATAAGAGGAAAAAATATAAAAGAAATATTAGAAAATAAAAAATACATAAAATTGCAAAATAACCTATATAAAATGGAAATGCAAAAAAACAGAAACTGTATATGTTACACAGGAAGTAATTAAGGTTTTTTTTATTACATTGACACTACATGGAAGAGTACAAAGTAGATGTTTCTTGTGAACCAGCAACTAAGGTTCTATGGTCGGAAAGTCTCTTTCGGTTGGATCTCATATTCTATTTACAGGAAATGGGAAACGCTAATTTATGAAATTAAACAAAAAAATATTTAATGTTTCTCAATTAAAATCTCCCCGTGGAACCTAAAATGATACAAACAGGGAGGTTAAATCTCCTTATAGCTCCATAAAGCTGGGATTATTCGGACCATGGCAAGCCAAAAAGCTAACTTAATTGCTACATGATCCCAGTGACGTATCTGATGACGTTTGAAGTTACAATAACAGCGACTCCATGGGCGGTTTTCCTCGAGCCCTTTGCACGAATGTCTCACTAATATAGCTACACTTTAGTGCTTTGGGAAACGTGATCACTGATTGGAGCAAGTTCGCGAACTTAGTTGTCAGGGGTTTGTTTTGCGTAATCAGCGGGAGGATCTCCTTGCTGACGGCACAGAAATCAGAAGCCGACCTGATGACGTATAAGGGAGGAGGACTTGGGGAGAACTAATTGTGGCATGTAATTGAAAGTGATTCTCACTGATGAGCCTTGTCCGAAGTGTCTCGTGAATCAGCAGCCGCTGAAAGGTCTAGTACCTGTGACAACAGTGAATCTGTCTCACAGCTAAGACGGCGGATCATATCGTAAATAGATGTGCTTTAAAATTTAATGTTATCTGTTTAGAACATTTACATTTTTGGAGCAATACAAGACTGAGCCTGAGAGTGAAACTGTTGCTAGATATTCCTGGCGATAGACTCAAATTGAATGAGCTATTTGCTAGAATACCTTACAGACTAGATGGGGGAGCTGAAACTTCATAGCTGTATTATGTGCAAAGGACTAGCGATTTTAAAGATTTTTATTTTCTTTATAATCCTCCGGGGGCGATAGAACGGCACGGAGACGAGAGAAAATCGAGGTACTTGGACAACTAGGCAATTTTAGTCTATTACGTTCGGTACTGATCCTAGATTGCGGTCTTGATATCGACGTGTGCGGGGGGGGGGGGAGAGGAATAGAGAGAGAGAGAGAGAGAGAGAGAGAGAGAGAGAGAGAAAGGACCAAGTACAGACCCTTGAGGCCTTCCTATCCAAAATAAAATTTTAAAATATGTAATAAATACGCCACTATAATTCTGTTGGTATCACTTTTGGGAAATCTAAATTTAACAATATTTCTTTAAATTTCCAGCAGGATACTGTTTGCTGTTCCACTTCATTTATATTTTTCTTTAAAAAAAGAAACAAACTCCAGGGTTAGTTTTAACATTTAGTACTGTTACTAGAAACTACGAAAATAATTTATGGTTGCATGTAACTAACAAAAACAATAATTAATGAAGGTGAAAATATTTTGGCCAAAAATTGTCAGAATTAAAATTGTTTATTAATTAAATTACATCACTACGTTTCATTCATTTATTTGGAACCTCCTCAGGTGATCTACAAAAATAATTATAATTTAAGAGATGAGATGAAAAAATAAATCGATTAAATATGCCTATATATAAATTACATAATATGTACTTACAGAAAAAGAATCCAAAAAAAATTCAAAAGTTGTATTATATAAGGTGGCACAAAGATTTATTTGTAAATTTGTACTGAAGCACGAACTATCTCAGAGGTTTTTTGTTGAACGACTAACCATCTTTATACATAATTAAATATACAATAATGAAATATTATTAAACTATAAATGATATACTGCTGTATTTTGGTCGTAAGTATCAATGGACGCATTCTATGGCACAGAGAGTTTCCACTTTTGGAGCTCTACCATGCGTATGCATCCTTTCAAAAATTTAACACACTGAAGAGTGTGTGTTGAATATATACCTTATTTTTGACTTATTGACTGTTTTGTTGTTTATCTGCTAACAATAATAATTAGTAATTTACACGTTAATTATCTAGAAAAATTAATGAAACTTTGGAGAAAAATCTGAGCGGATGGACAGGTTTGTACATTATTGTCTCTGGAATCTAGGGAATCGTACTTGCCGCCACCTGAAAAAATATTCATTCGGAAAATACGTGAAAAATACAGGAAAAATCATCGATGCCCCAGACAGGTAAGATAACGACACTGAAAAGTTGACAGAGTAGAGAAGGAAATTTTGATGGAAGGATATGCACAGTAAGGTAAAAATGTCACACTTGACGACAACACCTTTAAGTTAGGCCGCCGCTACCTACAGATAATAGTAATTCGCACTCCGATATCCACATTAATGTGTGTGCTTATTGCGAAATAACATTGCAACCCATCTTCATTGTGTTCCTCATGAAAATTTTTGACAGCAACTTTGATGAAAATGAGCTGTAATGTATGTAGCAAAGAGAAATAAAACGAGTTTACATGTTCAAGCTTTAAGTTTTTGTGCAAAATTAAAATTGTGAACGTAAAATTTTTGTTCTATAAAAGTTTTAAATGAGTAAACGTTAAATTATAATCAAATATAACATACAAAATTGTAATTTAATTATAACGGCACATGCAGCTCTGTGCGCTTCAAAAATTCTTCTTTACGACTGTCGTTGTTTTTGATAGTAAATGATTAAGGGACTTAAAATCTCCACGGGAAAATACGAGACAACTGCTAGAAGACTGCTGTTGTATCTTTTCCAATTAAGACTGCAGGATCATTGATTAGTGTCGCTGGAGTTTCCAGGCAGAATCTCTGACGAAGGATCTGGGAATTGTGTGACGCCACAGGCATCGATACTTCCCGGATTTGGCGATAATAAATCAGATGAACCGAATTGCGATTTAAATTTAGAATAATTTTGATACTCTGTACTCACCCTTAATCTTTATTCAACCAGTTTATTCTGCATATTTTCGGTCTTACAAGGAAATTAAACAGAATATCAAGTAAGTAAATAAATATTTAAAGAATGTTCTGACAACACAGCTCTATAACAAAGTATAAATAAGGCTCTAATTTATTGATCATTACTGAAATATTCTGACTAAGAAAATGGCAATTAAATCTCCAAGAAAATTCAGAACTGCTCGTTTACAGTAGGCCATTTATTAGCATTAGAAGTGTTACAAAGGAAAATGTCGGTAGGTATAACAAGGTATGGCCTTTGGGCTGTAATTAAGGAATTCATATAGATGAGATACAGAGAAAATGCGCATCAGAAAGCTCCGGGAAATTGTCCCGTGTCATTACTGTAATTATTAACACAACTACTTGCGGAATTTGACGGTACGGAATCAAATGCAAGTGGCGTGAGGGAAGTCGAAAGTTACAGACAGGGGTAATAAAACTCAGACACGAGGGCGCGACTGGGGTTCTTCTGAAGTCTCGTGAGATTTGGTGGCATCGGATGATGAGCGAGGATGGTGTTTTCCCCAAAAATCGTCGATGGAGAGGGGGAAATCTTTCAGAGAAAAAAATCGAGCCCCACCACCGACGGAATGTGAAATAAGGAAATGGGGAAAAATGGTTAACAACCCAATAAAAATGGATTTTAATACGTCGAATTTATGATCGGTACATCATAGTTTAGACATTAACAAGATTATGATCGGAGATGAAAATTGAGTTTTAAGAGGGGGAAATATGAATTTGGACATTGTATTGGCCGTGGACATTTAAACAAAAGGAGGAAGGCGTGATCCAGTCCTGATCTCTAAAGCTGTCATCTTTGTCCAACGTACAAGTCGTGATGGGTCCAGCTACAAGTTCCAGGCAAGTTGAGACGACATGGTAAATACCTCTTGTCTTTTGCCGATTTCCTGGTACTACCAATTCGGAGTAGGATTTGTGTTAGTGATTCTGCTTTATGAGAAGGCCCATTTTGACGACCTTTAGTCTAGGGCTGATGTATATAGTTTATAAGATATTTTATTTAATGTGTTTATCGTAAATATAGGAGGTTTATCTTTGAAAATGCCGGTTTTGTAACTTCAAAGTGAACAATATGTTGTATACTGTAAGTATATAAATATAGACTAAATAGATTTTTCGTTCTTATATTATATTATTTCACTATAATATAATATATTCCTCACCCCCCCCATTTAATTTCATTACGATGACTAGAGTGATGATCTGTGTTCTTTGGAGGCAGCTGGCTGAATGTTCCAATACGGACAATACCGGTTCTTACACATCTTAGAGTCTATGAAAATGTGTCGTATTATGGGAACCTTAATTTAATTTCTCTGGTTTAGAAGCAGAAAAAAATAATGTTGGCCCTATCTTCTCCCGTCTTGACTGAAATGAATAGTTACCTACATTATAAAAGAAACGCAGTTTTCTACGAGAGAAAGATGGAGATCCATATTGCCTGATTGCTTCAGCGCAGTTTTGGTACCATAATAAACCTAGTAAATTAAAGTAGAGTTAAACTTCTTGAATAATTTTACTAATGGTAAAGTAATTTAACGCGAATATTAGAAACAATAAAGACGACGCTAAATTACAAGAATCCAAATCCGTGTTCTCACAAAAAAAATCAGCTCAATATTTCCTTGTTCGCCATCATGAACATTCGATATTTAGTACGGCAATATTCTTGAGCGGCGGATGATATCATCGGTCTCCTCTATAGAAATTCCAGATCACGAAGTCGGGACTTTGGAAGGAGGAAGAGAGAGAGAGAGAAACGCGTGACTCCACGGGGGAATTTCCCTCGCAGACTTACAGGAGACTCGAGAAATAAAAGAGACAAAGCCGAAAGGAGGGGAGGAGGAAGCAGATGAGAGGTACATGATGAATCTTCTCGTAGGCGATTGGGAATAAAAAGCCACGAAAGAAATCGTATACTTTAGAAGTCGAGTGGTAGCAAGATACCATCAAAGTATCACATATATTCATAAAACACATCCGTGGAAAAATAAAAGCGAATTTACGTGGAGAAAACGTCAATTAGGACGTGATTTAAAAGAAAGCACTTTCAGTTAAATGAAAATAAAAAATGTAACATAAAAGCCGTTTTTTAGAAGAGTTAAATTGAAATGGACAAGCCAAATTATTTATTTTATTCATAATTTTGTAAATTTCTCATATGAAAACAAATTTCTCTTTTTGAGCCTTATGTATCCGTTTAAAATTTTAAATGAGGAAGAAATGTTATTGTACACGTCTTTACTCCCAAAATTGTGGACGGAATATACGTGAATTGGAGGTTAATAAAATTAAAATAAATCCCTAAATATGCTTTTCGTTGTAGCGTGTCTCGTGCTAAATACATTTCTCTCCCAGGGAGAGCGACGCAGATGAAAGAAGGTTAAAATCGTTACAATTTGTTGTTACCACACGTGACGTCACAGGTTGGGCGCCAGAGACAACACAAGTGCGGTATCTCGAACATTTGGTCAACATAATTCAATTTGATTGTTATTTTAATATTCAAATTTAGTTTAATATCGTTGCTCTGATTTATCTACATATTATATTCCTTGTTTTCACGTATCTGTCCATTTACATTATTTTGTTCATTTGTAATGTATGACTCAATCGAGGACTAATGGAAACAACAATAAATCTAAATCTAACTCACATTAATGTCAGAAAAAGACGTTAGAATATCCAATCGTTTTCACATATAGACCTCTAATTTTTAATCAACATAAATTTATTTGCATCTATTAAAAATTGGAGACGAGAAGAAATTTAATTATGTATCTGTTTACCTGAAGACACCCAAAATTTGTGGGTGAAACGTTGTAACGTATCAAATACAGAGGTTTTATGTCTTATTGATAGTCAGATTAATTGAAGTATTAATAAATTAATTATCATAAAAATAAGTATTGCAAGTGAAATTCAGAATGGAGAAATCTCAATCGGACCGGGATCTAAGGCTGAGCTACCATTTAAAACAATTCCGCTGTCTTTGTATTACAGGTTATTAAATTCGGCCGTAACCGTCGCGGGAGATTGTCAGCGACACCAAATTCCTCTGACAGTTCGTCCATTTAATAATTTACTTGAAGAAAGCTGGATAAAACGTGTTAATTAAATATTAATTTAATTATTTGCAGACTTATCGGCCGTTTTTTACTTATTTAAACTTTAAGTCAGAATATGATGTTAATTATTACGTCACTTTTCGTGATGGAGGTTGGGGGACAAGGGTGGCAATTTGGGTTTTGCCTGTTACCAATGTCCTTGAAGATAAAGCCCAGTTGCAATTTTTGTAACAGGAATTTACTGATGAAGGAGTTGTTGTTGAACTTCATCAACTTTGGGTAAGACATGAAGAATCGTTTCCTTGAGTTTGAGCGGCGGCGTCTTCCGTTCCTCCCTGCGGTGTAGTCGCAGAGTCGCTGGCTGAAATTTAATACGTTTTAATCGGCTCAAAGTTTCCATGGCAAAGGTTCCGATGGTGTTGTGCGTGACCTTGCGAGGGCGCCACGTGTTCTCCCTCCCTGTGACGCGTGGGCCGAATTACGGCACGTGCCTCTCTTTCTCTCCTTCCCCTCGTCGCTTACCCTTTTCAGCGGCTTGTCTCGGGCACGCGTTCAGATCCTCTTTTCACATCCTTCCACGCTTTTGTGCTTCTCTCTTTGTGTTGCATTCTACTTCCAAACTGACATAAAGTTTTCTATTAAAATTTTATCCTCTCGACAGGATTCCTTTGCCTTGAATTCCGAAAGGATTTCAGCATGCACGGTGATATTCTTGTGACGAGATTTATTCTTAAATATTGTTTGCCATTCAAACCCTTTACGAGTTTAATTTACACACGGTATAGTTTTAACTATTATTCTGTACCAACTCCTTAGAATCCTCGATCCCACTTGCAGCGTGCCCATCCTTAATTGGGTGATGTAAACGTCAAACATGTTTCTTAATTTTTTGGTTATCTAATGTCACAAAGATTGACCTGGGTAAGCAGCGAGAGTAACTATGACTTACTTTTGTCCCTTGCAACTATTCTTTTGTGGACGAACCAATGGGGCATGTTCTCAGGCCTAAATTGGGTTTTAGGAAGATCGTCATAGCCTCTGCTCCGTCAAGACCAGAGTAAATACCTACTTGTGGCGCCCGTGTTTAGTCACCTTAGAGTGGAGATGAAGGGAGAGGAGGCCAGTCTTCCTGATCCTGACGGTGACAGGAGTTGAGACTAACTCAAGGTGGGTCAGGTGGCTTAGGTGACGAGGGTGCGGGGCTCTTAATCATCACCCGGCGTTTCGGGAAGGTTTCGGCTTGCCGACATCGAGCATGGGACCTCCAATGGGGTTCTGGTTATAATCATCTGACATTTTTTCCCAAGCTGTTAGTTGAAGGAGCTCATTCTGGTTCTCTGGAATGGGTGGGCAAGTTTGAAGGGCCATTTAAATGGCAAGTGCAACTCCTCCCCGCCGGCCGACCCTGAGCACGCTAGTTCTGCAAGGAGCTATGCGCGCGGCGGACCAATGCCGTCATTTGGGGAAAGTTATACCTCGGGGTGCGTGTCTATCCTCCGGAGATCCCGAAAGCCCACCTGGTTGTGGCGTGTCCACGTCCCAGACCAACGCACACTGGTGTTAGACTCTTGGTGGCATCGTTTCGCGGGAACAATTTCTCTTCCTGTCCTCCCAATGGTGCAGGACCCTTATCGTAGAGGTTTCTCTATAATAGGCGCCTCCGTTGTCCCCTCTTTTTGTGGGGCTTCAAGTAAAATGTCCGTGGGAAACCAATGATGTCTACTACTTATCTTTTTCCAATGACTCGTTGTTCAAATATATAGTTGATTTTAATTAAAAAACAAGCTGGGTGTCCGGGAATTTATTCATGTTAACCCGCGAAACTATTTCATTCGAAAATTAATCAGTTCATCAACACACGATTTAACCGGCATCGAGAAAAATTACCTGTATTACAGCCTTATGTTTTAGAGGAGCTGGTTGTTAACACGAAGGCTGCCAACGTGATTTGTTTTTGGTAAATCATTTGGGGAATTGATACATTAGACGGCGAAACACGTAGTCCAGCTGACAAGAGGAATGGCCCTCTTCTTTGCTGACAAATATATATAAATATAAACTCTCCTCTTTCACTTACGCCGAACGCTATAGAAGAGGCTAACAGGCTACATGAGGGTGATCCTGAAACAGGCAACTCCCCTTTAATAGCATAGGAAGGAAATTGAAAAGAGGGGATGTGGAAGATAGCGAAGGGTTGACTGCGTCCCCCGGAATATAGTTTAAGGATTCTACCTGGTGTTTCACCTAAAGAGATGCAGGGAAAACCCTAGAAATCCTGCATCAGGTAGGTTGGGCTAGTGGGTACTATTTTCACACCCTTCCAAATGACGGGAGAATGTTTTTTGGGTTAACAGGCTACATGAGGTGAGATCATGAAACCGGCATTGGTACACATGCGTGTCGTGCAGCCATAATATCTGCAGACATGGCAAGTCTCGTTCGGTAAAGTAGACAAATTAAATTTTCTATAAAAATTACTTCATCTTAATAGTGATGACGTATTACCGGTAATTTGAAGAAATCTGAAATAATTTATTTATTTTGGTAAAGGATTGTTTATGAAAAACACTGAGAGAAAGATCCAATTACTTTTCCTCTTAATTTGTTTAAATAAAATCCTGTATTGTGTTTCATAATTGTGTATTATATCATGAGAATAATTATTTGTTAATAAATCCTAATAAATTAATTTGAAATATATTGTTAGAATTTAAATAAACTTCATCACGTACAAAGTAAAACCATGACAATTTTAGTGATTAAGGGGAGGGAGGATGGCTTAAATAAACTATTAAATACACTTTCACTACCTAAGCGGATGTAGTGTTTATTTATATTTCTTAAGCAGTTGTGTACAAAGTTTGGCAGAACTTTCTCTTCGCCCCCCACCCCTAGGGGCTTGACTACAGTCATTTCCCTAACAATGGATTCGACATCAGTGTCGGTTGACTTCGTGTTATATTTATGCAACGTCCGTCCGTCCGTCCAACATTGCTATTCCCTAAGGGTAATCCCCTCCCAAAGGGAATGAATTATACAAGAACGAAGTAAGAAAAAACTGTATCCTTGTCGTTGACCCCGCCGCTCTACTCTATGGCTAACAAATGAGGTTTTGAAAATTCCTCCGTTTTGTGGTCAATTTGATATTGCTAAAATTCTTACTTGGGCTATATATAACAGCGGGAAAAGTTCCATGGGACGGTCCGATTTGTAGGAACTTCCTTTACGTACTCATATCTTTCGTTTCACGCTGGCCCTACCTTGCTGTCTGATGTAAATTTATTTCCGTTCATTATTATAATAGTATTTAACTCCCCTTTAACATTACTTTACCATTTCCCTACCCATCCCCCGCCCTTTAATTTGTTCTTGTTACTTCACTAATCTTCTTATATTTACAGGTATTATTCTCTCTTGTTCCTATCTCTGTGTGACAGAAACACTCTTCCTATCCACCCTGGAAGATTGTTTTTTTTATCTTGCTCAAATTGAAGAAATTCCGTATTTCCTCTCTCTCTCCCTCTCTCCAGGTGACTCCAACTTACCGTCAGATTTAGTTAGCCCCAAAAGGAAGAAAATTGGTGCGATATTTTTAACCCTGCGTTTATCTCGCATCGTTATCTTAATTAGTGTTCTTGCGTTTACGATTTATGTTCCCGGAGCACGGGAAGAGGAGAAAGGGCAGAAAAGAGGAGAGATTTAGACTCCCATCTCGCACACACAAATTTGGTGGAAAGAGAGATGGAGAAAGTGAGGAGGCAAGCGCGAAACCAAATGAGAGCCTAGTTTTGCGTTTTTATTTAAATTTACAAAGACGGGAAAATAAACTACTTAATAAATTATAGTGTCTGGAGAAAGAAACGCCACCTTAGACAAATAGAACTGATACAACAGATTTTTGGAATTTTTAACTACACATTATTTAAGTAATCAAACTCACGTTACATCAGAAAGATATGACGCAAAATGGAGGAAATTCAAAGAAAATTTAATACACGTAGACTTCAGGCTGAGCCTCGTACTATAGCTTGGAAAATTTCCTGAAAGGAAATATTAACCCAACAAGTAATTTTTTTTTGCTAAACAAGATGGCCATTCCTTTGAATGGACAGACACAAATAAAAAAATAGAGGTAAAATCGAGATTTATTACTTGTGGGGATATCAATATAGCGGAATTAAAGAGATTAACAATAATTGTTTCATTTAAATACATGAATGGTGGATTCAGAGAATGGTGTAGTAGGCTGTTGTTTACTTTCTCCCTTTTCTAGCATTAGATAGTCTAACTGCAGACCACAAGAGAAGCAAATATTTTGGATTATTTCATCTTATGTAAATTTAATATTTATCTAAGTACGTCCCAAGTTGCTTTTGCGCAATAAATTAGTTTATTACAAGAAATGCTGCAGAGAGGGAAACAAATTATATCATTCAAACTCACTGACATCTAGAGATACAAAAATAGAACACTCAGGTTATGAAAATTAACAAAATAAAAAATATTCGTAATGATAAAACAGTGAGATCAGTTTTTTCCTGAGTTTATAATCGAGTATATATATTTTTCTTGCCAATATGGCAGCAGCCTTAATTACGAGGCTATGTGTAGTTAGATGAAAGGTATTTCCTTTTCTCTCTGATTATCATTTTCTATGATTCCTTCACTTCTACGGCCAATAATTCATCCGTCTTTACGTTCCCACTGCTCTTGTAATTGTTCTAAAATATGAAAGTGAATTAATTGCATTCGGTGTTCTTTTTATCATTATAGATGGTGGACTATTAACTCGGGACGTTTGATTTAATATTTTCCCCTCTTGATTCCTGTTGCCTCTGCCTCGCCATTTTCACAACGTTTTGATACCAGTCGACATTATTTTTGTGAAAGCTTTGCAAGCTACTCATTCCTTTATCTTCCTTACATCCTATTGATTTTCGTGGTCAACTTTCAATTTTCTTTCCTCAGATATTCATATTATTTTATATAAAATCAAATTAAACGGCCGATTATCAAACAAACCAAATTTTATTAAATTATTTCAACGTTTCGTCCTTACATCTTAGGCGTCAGAAGGTAAATTTCTTGAGGATATAACGACAAAAATACTGTACAAATGAATTAATAATGTAACAATATTTTTAAAAAATAAATTATTCAAAATTTTCCAAATGATTAAAAAGTAATTTTGACACTAATTAGTGGTTAAAACGTATAAAATTTACTACACTGAACTGTGTCCGCAGATTTGAAGTGTGATTTAATAATACAGAACATTAATGTAATGTACATTAAAGAAATAGTCGAATATTAAAATAAATAAGGGCATGTTATATTAAACTAGACAGTGCGAATTAGTTAGAATTAAAACAAATAAGAACGTAAGAATTAAAACAAATATGGACGTATAAGATTAAAAGAAGTGCGTAAAGAAACCAGCATACCATTTATCTGAATGTAGCAATAAATGATATGAATTATAAAATAAGTAAAGGCAATTTAAAAATGAATTTAATTTGTATATAAAAATATTTGAGATTTTATTTAGTAAAAATATAAAAAATTGAAATATTAAGTTATTATTATTATTACATTAGATGGGTTGATCTTTCATGAGTCAAACTTTTCTTTACCATCTAAGTTAGTTTACTCCGCCCTATTTCTGTCACTGTTCCTTCATTTCGCTTCCTCCTAATTTGATTTTTCCTACTTAAAAATAAGTTCCGCGATCACAATATGATAAAAAAATCTATTAATAATATCGTATAAAATTTGTAAGGAATAAAGACAGTACGTATAGGTATTACAGGACACTTGGTACTTTTATTCGTAAAAATGAACTACGGTGTTATTCAAAATTAACATTGTAACTTTCTGTTTGGCCGGAAAAAGAAACAAGATAGGTAAAATATTTAATTTCTGTCGTGCCCGCAAATGAAATAGCGCAGCCTTGTTTCATCCCTGCCATTTCTCTCAGTCTCTCTTTCCTGAGGTACCCTATCATCTATGTGTTTCATTTGGCTCTGTGTTTGTCCTGCCATCTTCCATGATACTGCTTCCCACATGGCTAGAGGTGTTGTTTGCCCCCAGCGATCCTGACATTTCCTCCTCGTGAGATGCTTTCATAACGCGTTTCTAAGAGCTCTTGTTGCTCCGTGGTCAATATTTAACGGTATTTAAATATGCTTTGGTTAGCAAGTGTGTCTGTCCGGGTCAGAAATCATTACGAAAGGAAGAAGAGGAGTCCGCGTGACGCGGCGCCACCGACAGTTGATTTTTCCGAGTCAATACGGATGCGTGGAAATGTCAAGGCTCTACAGTCACACTACGCAGAAATAACAAGGGGAATACAGACAGTACGATAATTATTAAGAAGAACAATGAGACCGAGAATTCGCGGGGATTAACAACACCGAGATCGATCAGTGATAAGGGGGATTTTTCCTTATTGAGTGTCAATGAAGGGGAAAGATTAATGAATCGCTGAAAAGATAAAGTAGGAAACGTGAACACTAGCAGTATTGATTCTTGCAACAACAGCAAAAAATGGTTATCATATTTATGCCCGAGGCCAGACAAAAAAGAATATAGAAAATTTTCGGAAACTTGTGTAACGAGTTTGTTACGTTCTTAATTGCTCTTACAGCAAGTCTGCGGGATTGTAGAACGGTATGGGGGGGGGGGGGAAGTGGAGAAGAAGCAGTTCCAAAAGTTTTCAATTAACTTCATTGACAAGCACTGAATGACGTCATTCCCCTAGTCGAGTATGGTTATTGCGCCCTCGTACTTCTCCTTTTCCCTTCGTACGCGCTTCGTGCCGCTGCAGCCGCGATGGCGACTTGTTCTCCTTCTTTTAAGAACAATACGTAATCGTGATCACGCGTTTGCCCTGTCTCCGTATTTACGGCCTCGCATCCCGCGGGGAAACAATGCCGGAATTAAACCTTATTTATCTAGCCATAGAGATAGAACAGCAGCGGCAGCTGGAGATGCAAAACGGCGGCGATAAACCACAAATAGAGCGAGACCGAGGAATAAATAGGGAAAGCGAAAGAGAGGGGAAGGTCAAGCTACCCGCGAGTAAGCGTAAACGTGAATCACCTTCCGGTCCCGGAAGGGGGAGCAACGTGTAACAATAAACAATATCAGCTCGATGTCCGCCACATACGATAGACGCAAATTCAATCAATCTCTTCGTCTATGTCTGCGAGATTTCCCCGTTATATAATCTGGAAGAACAAGTAAACAATATCCTCCAGATATTAAGGATGCAATGATGACCCAGCTCCAAAAAAAAAAGCGAGTGTTACTTTCCAGCGGGGATTAGCACAACTGAGATGACGTAACAACCTATACGAACTTGTGACAATGCTGACAACGTAAAAATTTTCTAGTCACTTTCGATCACTGTCAAAAACAACATAAATGAAATATATAATCCATATAATTTTTTAAATAATTTATTTTTTTGTATTATTCTTATACATCTGTTCACCACTTCAATAACTGAGATATCCGGGAGCCAGCGAGCAAATTTATATATTACGTGCAGGGGTTTACAACATTGACGCTCAGCTCTAATAACCTCAGGGATATAAACTAAATTTTTGTTTCTTACTTAGAATAAAGATGTACTTTTCAGCAAATCTATAACTACACTGAATTTTCTCTTTCATCGATACATTTTACTTGGTACGTATTTGTTGAGGATATCTCTGATTATTAGCATCATTATTCTTGTACACGTAAGTAACATTAAACATTCTTCATCTTCCGCACATGCCGATATACCAGTTATTATACAAATTTTTCATGAAGTTTTCACTATATTTAACGATATATTAACATAAAATTTACATAATTCAAATCGGATCTCCAACCCTTTTGCTTCTTCTTAGATGACCTAGCAGCCCATTCAGGGCCTTGACCTACCGGGTCGACTGTCTTCTTACATGACATATTCGAAATATGGAGTGATACGTGGTCAGTCTATCAATTCTCCAGCAGTCTTAATCCCACCAACCCCGTTGCTAGGATAACCAAAAAAACCTTTTAGCTTTGCTCGTACTGTAATGAAATACTTAAAAAAATTCTCTCCCTTCAAGTTTCACAGATACAAAATGAAACCCCGAAATGTTAAAAACAGCGGTTCAAGGCGAGGGTAGTGACATATATGAATGGACCCCAGTACATTATGGTATTAATAGAGTATCACACTTTTTAAAAATTATTAGTATCAGATTTGTCATTTAAAGCTGTTAGATGTTTTTTTTTCAGTATTGACATAATTATTTCCTTCGTTGCTTCTTAATCAAGAAATGTGTAATAGCAAATTTTACTGATGGGCTGGTGATTAGTATTTATTTACTTACTTTAATTATAATATAATGCATTAATGGGGATGTGTTTAATAATACTTTTGATCTATTGCCTGTACCGCTCAAGAATTTATTTTTCAAAAATTAGGCCTACAAGCCATTAGATTTCTGCGTCACTTCATTTTTACGCCCCCCACCCCAATAGTCCATATATTTGTTGAATTTGAAAGCACACGTGACGTAACTCCTTCAACCTTATTGTTAATGGCGGCGAACTTTACGCGTTGCTGCCCTTCTAAGGAGACGCAACAAGGCAAAGCCTCCTCCTTCTCCGTGTTCTTGTTCTCGGTCACCTTAAACGAGGTGAGAAAGTAAAAACAACCGTCTTCCATCAAGTGCCTTTGTGTTCCTTTTTAGCGATCAGGAGAAGAGGCGATGCCATGACTATGAGCTTTCTGTATAAAATGCGACAAAACATATTCTCTGTCCCAATGTTCCGACGGAAAGAAACGCCGCAGCCTCAAGTCGGCGACACCAGCGCGCCGCGGCAATTAACTACGCCAACTCTCACAGCGCATTAATTGCTTTAATTCACTTCACAAAATGCATATAAACGCAGAATTACAATACAACGTTTCGTTTTTCTTTCTCTCTTTCTCCATTGCACTAGAGCTCTTTGAGGGCCTGGGCCTACCGAGTCGACTGCGGACTGTCATCTTGCATGACACATTCCGAGTTTGGAGTGACACGTGGTCAGCGTATCGATTCTCCAACAGACCAGATAACGTTAGCCAATTTAATATGTTCAGTTGTAAGAATTAAAAATAGAATTCTACAATACAAGCGGAAATTCTGAAGTCAAGGCATCTGTGGTTAAGTTATAATACAAAATTAAAGAGAGGTTATTTGTTAGTAGCAATAAAATAATTCCAAACTACTTAATAATTTTTTAAAGAAGTTAATTTTAAAAACCGCATCTTTCAAACAATATTCGTATATTCATCTGTACAGAAACAAAAGATACAATCTTAAAAAAAACCACACATTTACAATTCTAGAGTAATCGCATATGTATAATATTTTCCAACACAAATAATCTGTTATCCTAATGACTTATTTATTATTAAATTCTACTAACCTTCAAATGGAAAAGTTAGCCGCGCGGAAATCGCTAGTTTTCTCAGTGTAACTGTTTATTACAGAAAATCCTGTGAGATAATTTGACCGCCCTTCTGTGGTCCATCCTTTATGATATCACTGTACAACATTCTCCAAGTGATAAAAACAATCCATAGTCACTGCTTCATTTTCCAAAAATTACACCTGTAAGTCATAATAGTTGTAATAGACGTCTACGTAACTATAATTATATAATTTAAACTTTGTTAAGTATCGAGATTTAATCTCTAAAATTTGATATCGCAGCATCCTTTGAATTCAGACCTTCCATTTTCCTTTGATGTTATTTGCTTGTTTAAGTAAAATATTAACATTTGTCATAACTCATTTCGGGATATAATTTTAAATAGTGTAATGAAAATTTATTTAAAAAGTATCAAGTAGTTTTGAATTATTTTACTGGAACTGATAACACCCTTTTGGTAAGAAAATGTAAAAGCTCCAAAAAAAGTCAGTTATGTTAAATTTAGAATTGCGGAAGAATAATTGATGAATTGTATACTTTTTCCTGAACGTTGACCTGTAGGCAGTGGAATCAGATTGACCCACAGATCAAGGCTGGTGTAAGTGCTTGTTCTTCTTATCGTAACACTCCTTTGATTACTGATAATTTCTAGTAAGTTATTCTCACTGATTCAATTATTATTTTCTGTAAAACCTCGTGCCACTCAATTTTCCCTTTTTTTTTCTTTCTCCATGGCTCTACAGCTCATTGAGGGCCTGCGCCTACCGAGTCGACTGCGGACTGTGATCTTGCATGACACATTCCGAATTTGGAGTTACACGTGGTCAGCGTATCGATCCTCCAACAGTCTTAATCCCGGTCTTCTCGTCCAACTCAATTTTCCCTTATTCTGAGTAACTAGAAACGTTAACTCTTCGTACTGAACAGTATTTCGTGTTGCTATCAGCGCTTCTGAATGGTTCCCACAACCACGTTCCGACAGTCCTTGACTTCGCACCTCTACTAACACAGAGCGACTCTTCCCCCTCCCCCTCTATTAAATTTCTTGTCGGCCGAAGGTTCTCGCCGGATCTGAGTTTTCATACACTTGATGTCATCTGTGACGCGTGACAGCCAACGGTGACGAACTGAAATATAGTTGGCGGAATGTAGGTAAGTGATTCGCCGGCTGCAGCTTGTGTGCTTTAATTGTGTGGAATGGAGAAGGCGGCTGGGTCAGACTCGGTGGAGCCAGAAGCCAACCAGGATTCGCGATTCCCCGCAACAAGGGCTTCAAGGAGGGAACAAAACTCAATTAGAACAGAGCTGTAACTCTTCCTTGCCTTCAGCTTCCGCAGAAACTACAAAAAAACCTCCTTGTTCAGTCAGCGAAGTCTCAGAGTCAGCCTCCGACACTGGCTCAATCCGTGCCACGTCACTCACAAAAATTAGAAAGCGCTTGCTTCACATTCTCACAATCCAGTTGGCGAATTCCCTTACTTTAAAACAAATAATAATATAGTGTGAATAAAACCACAGAAAAGTTGTCTCAAAGTATTTATTCTCAAAACGTTTCGGCCATAGCCATTATCAACTGGATTTTTCCTCTTAGCGTCTTCTTTGCTTATACTATGGTATATATATTACGCTTGTGGTTGTCTTCTGAGAATTCTGAGAATAAATACTTTGAGACAACTTTTCTGTGGTTTTATTCACACTATATTAATTATATAGAGTTGTTGTACATTTAAGATTAACAAATAATAATTTTGTCTCGTTAAAAAAATTGAAGTAATTTCGTGGCAGCCGCTTTGTTTTTCTTTGCGTTTGCAGGTATTTACCATTTCTTTATTAGTCAACACCGGTTTGTGCTATCGCTTTAAAATAACTTCGGTACATTTGGGCCTACAAATATAACCTCTATTTACTTAACTAATATTATTCCTGTGCAACACAAAATTATCGGTTCCACACGAAGAAAATTCACTTTTCGTATGCTAATTCCTCCAAGTGTTTACTTATGTAAACTACCAATGATAACTAGGATACGTTTTACAAGTGACAACCATTTAGAATACGAGTTTTCCAAATTTTCAAAGTTTGAGTTTCAATATCCGTTGTGGGGGACCAGATGAAATCTAAAAATTCGCTATTAAAACTTCAGTATGAACTCTCAAGTGATAGGAGTTGTACACTTTTGAAAAACCAAAGTCTTTTGGTGTAAAATGAAAAATTCACATTAAAAAAGTAATTATTAAATTATTTTCACAATGTTTGTCACCTCAACGTGGAGCAATTACAATTATCTGTAAGCAGTTTTGCAATAATATTTGTCTATGTCTGGTTGCAGCATAGGTGCCATATATTCATCCCCAACCACGTAAAAGTCTTTATCTTGATTTTAGGTACTTTGTTAATCTAAAACATAAGTCTTAATAATAACTGAAAAGACGGCCAAAAAGTCAGCATTGAATATATCGCTATTTATTCACAAAGGTGACGTTTCGTCTCCATTTCGAGACTTCCTCAGGCTTAAAATTTACCAATACACCATATTTACTCATTGACTGCCTCAGCCGAAAAGATTATTGAATTAACATGTGAAGAATGTAGGTGTCGCGCATGGACCATCTCCAGCGACGGTTACGCACGAAATGTCTTAATATATGAAACCAGGAGCTTTTGGCATTTCTGCCACATTGCACTGCTGTATTTTTACCTTAGTCTAAACTTACACAATCCCTGGCTTGTGTTTTTTGATTAAAAATAACAACAAATCAACTTGAGGACTTTTATATGGTTTTAGGTGAGCTTATGGTTAGTATTACTGTCCGTGGCCCAGAACATTATTCATGTAAGATCATTTCTGCAACCTCCGCTGACGAGGCGGTTTCTGATTGGTGCTCCGAGTTTGACGTCGTGGGTCAACGTCTTTCAGGCTCAGGGTAGCGTAGATCGCAGTCTTACCCCCAATATAAAATGCTAAACTTCATGCAGCATGGAGGGAAGTAACGTTGGTTGGAGGAGCGAGACGCCGCACACTTCCTTGGGAGTTATTAATTAAGCCTGACTCGACCACGCGAAGAAATGCGTTCCACTGTGCGGGGGAACGAATGTAAATGGCTTTTAATTGGGCAGCACGGCTCTGCCGCTGCAGACTACAACGTGTAATTATGATTAGCTTCGTGCTGCTTGCAGATCCCGACCTGCGAAATAAATGCTCTTATATTCTATTTTTAGACCCCGTTTCTTGCGAGTGATTCACCCATAATTGCTGTAAACAGATAAATTAATTGTGACCAATTTTCCCTCTTATAAAATAATTAGATTAATCTGACTTCATTTTATAATTAAAATACATAGAAAGGTCATTCTCCGTATTTTAATATTAATGTTAATACACGGACAGAGACAGGAGAAGCCGTGAGAGCGGCGATGGCGGTGATGGGGTGGGGGGGAGGGGGGGAAGGGAAGGATGGCAAC
The DNA here is from genome assembly GCA_034510155.1 of Eucriotettix oculatus. Lineage (NCBI taxonomy): Eukaryota > Metazoa > Arthropoda > Insecta > Orthoptera > Tetrigidae > Eucriotettix > Eucriotettix oculatus. The sequence goes on along the minus strand of CM067378.1, from coordinate 88,355,546 downwards.
AGGCAGATCTCTAGCTGTGTTCTGTAGCTGCATTATGCAAGATTGCATCTCCTGTTCTCCCTAGTGGAGTAATTGACACAAGAAGCTGTCTTAATTACCTTCCTTCCCCAGCGCCTCGGCTTTACATCAGTGATCCTGCGACATTACATCCTTACTCTTATTACTTGCTCCGACCTTCCTCTTTACGATTCAAAGTCAAAGATAGCAGGAAGTGTAGATACTCTTACCTTTTCTATTGTACGTCATTATTCCACACATACCAACAATTCATAGCGGCCCATTCCTACTACAGTAATAACGACGTGACACACGAGTATCCTTAAGAAAGAGATTTGTTTCAGTTAAGTATTTGTGTTTACATATAGACCAAAAAATGACCTGGAAAGAACATGTCCCAAAAAAAAACCGACAGCAAATAAATCTAAAATTAAGGGAAATGTCTTGGCTAATGGGAAGAAAATTAAAATTATCTTTAGACAATAAAATTTTATTATACAAATGTATCATTAAGCCTACACCAACCCATCAAATAAAAATATAATTCAAAGGATACAGTCAAAAATACTCCGCACAATCACCAACGCTCCATGGTTTGTTTCCAATTTCACAATACACAACGATCTCAAGATCCCATTCATCACTGAGGAAATCAAAATACTAACAACACACTACCTCGAGCGAATGGAAGGACACCAAAATAGGCTTATAGCCGAAATAATCAACCCTCCTGAAACAAAGAGAAGATTTAGAAGATCGTCGCCCACAGATTTAATTCGGCAGGACAGAAACTAGTGATATATATATATATATATATATATATATATATATATATATACCATTGAACTTCTAGGGAATCATCATTGGACGACATACTTTTATAAAATTACTTATTGCATTGTACTGCAGGTTGTAAATTAGCAATTTAAATAAACAGAAAAAAGTTTTCAGCTACATAATAATGAACGCCTGTCAAGACACTAGCTACATCCTTAATGACATAAAATACCTCCTACTATTAACAGGTATATTACTGACAGGAATGGGAATGGGATGTGAAATATTTTTCTTTAATTTAATGATGAAAGTAACCCTGCAACCCAAAATCTCTCAGTGGCATCTGATCACACGAAATTAATGTCACTAATTGTGACATCACTTTTTGGGGGAGGGGGGCAGGCTACAAGAGGGTGATAATTAAATAGGCAACTACCCTTTAATAGCATAGGAACGGAATTGAAAATGGGGGATGTGGAAGGTAGAGTAAGGTACCCAAGGTTTGACTAGGGACCCCTAACTGAAGTTATAGGATCCTCCCCGGTGAACCTATGCGTTTTTAAAATTTTGTTTGAATATATTGTACGTCGTATCTGCACTGAGTTACAAGTAATAATACATGGATGCTGTAAAACGATCACAAAATGGCGGAAGATAAGAAACGTTCTTACAATCAAGGCTAATAACATTTGGATGCATGAGGTTATGTACTTGCGAGTCCTCAAAGTATAGTGTTTAAATAGAGGGTAAATGCAGTCAGCACAATTAAAGGAGACGGACAGAGAGAGGGAGAGAGAGAAAGAGAGAGCAGAGAGGAGCAGCGGGTCAATTACTAGGAAGAAGATTATACGGCTTAGCCTGGAAGGTAGCTGATGAGGGCCAAAAGCCGTTTAAACTCTCGGGACCGAAAAGAGAGCAACAAAAACGGACAGAGAAAAAAAACACCGCAAACAAGAAGGGCCAGCGCTATTGATTCTTATTAATGCGCTTAATCAGGACCGATGAGCACGAAGAACACGTCAATTAAATACAAATAAGAGAGGGCGAGAGGAACGTAGAGGCGGGCACTTATTGACGCGTAATAGTTTCTCCGCACGCTGACAGCGCCACGCGTGCACGAAATAAGCGATAGAAAAAGAGAGAGAGAGTGCGAGAGAGAGAGGGAAAGAGGAGGGGGGGAGAAAGTAACAACTACAGCAACGCAAGTCTAAAAATCACGCAGCTCACAAACGCACGCCACCGAAACGTAAAAGAAAAACGACAGCTTTAACAGCGATAATCGGTCACTCTCGAGCGTCGTTGCCAACGTCTGCCAGAAAACCTCACCAGCACGCACGCACGCACACGCATTCCTACAGAAACGCTCATTCGTTATATAAGAACGATCACAAGTCTAGTCTCGTAAAACAGAATGAAAATACTTATGAAAATAAATAATGTAAGCAGGTGTGATAGAGGTGCGGACCGCGGCGTTCTTATTACCTACCTTACTATAACTTAATTGTCACGACTAGATGCTCTTCTATGGCTGTGGGACGTAGACGAAAGCGTCTTGCGCGTAGACGTCCTCCCCACACTGTCTGCCAAAGTTACGAGTAATTGTAAAGCTCGACATGGACAAGGGAAGGGAGAGAGAATGATGCACTTGATGACGTTGACGTCACGCAACCCTTACACGTCTTACATGGCGATTTCGAGATAAGTCGTCGGTGGCGTTGGCGTTGGCGCGTGACGGAATCCTTGTCATTGGCCGCCGCGTGACTCTTTGGAGCGATGGAATCTCTCCGAGCCTCGACGCTTCGTGATCGCTCGCTTCGCAACAGTCACTCGTCTTTGTCCCCGCCTCGCAAGGGAGACGTACCTGCGGCAGTAGTAGGGGAACTCTGCATCTCAGACCTGATCGGAAGGAATGTACACTGAGAGAGAGAGAGATTGACCTGAGTTAGAGGAGGAGGTGAGATGGAGAGAGGGAGAAGAGAGACGCAAAAATTTGCATGGAAAATTTCATGGAAAACAGATGCACGCGGCGCTGCTGCATATAAATAGACGATTACCCGAGGAGGCTGCTCCTCTATTATCAGTCAGCTTATCCCTACATGTTGTCCACCCTGTCTTCCTCTTCTTTTTTTGGAGTTTGCAAACCGGCAAGGTTAGCGCAGCAACAACACGATTAGGAGGTCAACTCGACCGTCGTAAGAGACAGAAAGATGACGATGAATGGTAACGAGAGATTACGCTCCAAAAAAACAAAAAACAAGGTAATCCAATTTACTGGAAAAGGGAGAAGGATTGAAATATTGACAACGTTGCTGAAGGCTGAAAGAGGGCGGGAAACTATTAATAACGAAGACTGAAAACTGGGCAAAGAACGGAACCTCACAGACAGCTGATACAAAATATAACATGTTATGACAAATAAATTCAAAAATATTGTTTTTATACGTCTGTTTGTCCTAATTAAATGTATTTAACGATCATTAACAGATCAATGACGTTTTTGTATAAAATTTTAATACTACTAAAACAACTGTGTAGATATTTGCATTCTTTTCGAGATGCTTGACTGAAACGTTTCCTCTGTCTGTCCATGAATATTCCTTGTTAACAAGTACGAACGACTTACGTCATCACCAACTACGTAAGAATGGATATAATAATGGAGATTTAATTGTATTCAAGTAATGTTGTTAGAAGGCAACTAGTTGTCACCTATCTACATAATACAAATGATGAATGTATGTGTATTTTTGTATACTTTTTATAAATTTTTCAACGCGTGGAATAATTTAAATAAAAATAAGTGAGCAGATAGTTGTGTGTGTGTGAAGACTCTAGAATAAACGTGGAAGGAAAAATAGCTAAAAATATATTTGAATGCGTCAGCACGCGATGGTCTGTGACGTCACCATGCATTGAGATATGTCAATGCGCCATATTTGATTGAATGCAATACAGCGTGTCTTTGTTTACATAAGTTCTACTCTCCCAATTATTTTCTCCGTGATGATAAACAAAAAATGTTTTCAAAGATGTAATTTGAATATTTTTGGAGCGCCGTTCAACCTGACATTTTACGGAACTACGGTAAGCTCAACTTGTGCACAGTTATACCTCGCAATAGAAATTGAGGAAACATAAAAAGGTGATAAAAATCCTAAATTAAGGGGATTTTAATGAGTAGATATGTTGTACTTTGAAAAGGCTGTCGAAGTAATTTAAGTGCGATTTATTGAGAAACTTAGAATATCCGTGTGATTAGTATTTTGTAACGATTTACGAAATAATTTCAAGTAAGAATTTAAAAGAAGTAATGACATGACATATAATTAATATTTGTTCTATTGAAGCGTTGGAGGAGTTTATTTTTTATATTATCTCTGCTTTGAACTTTAAGCTTCAAACTTGGGGCGACGCAACGCGTTTTTAAATATATTGGCGTGATGATGAATTTCAAGTTCTTCAGAAACCGCTGTTGATTGGACCATTTGTTTATTGCCGTGGAAAGTTTTTACCTATTTCACCGCGTGTATGATATTAGTAATATACTGTACCGGACTAATACGAAAAAGTAACCGGGCAATGCCGGGCACCCAGCTACTACATATGCCGGACAGCGGTTATCCATTATTAATGCGTCAACGTTATTAGTCTCATTTCGGACAAAATTCCAGCTTCCATACTTGTGGCATAATAAAATGGCTGCCTCGCTACTACGTCATTGCGAACGTTTCCCACTGTAAATTACGGGGTGTTCCATAATCGTCTTATTTGAAAACTAACCAGCGGTGTTGTCATTTATCAGTATAAGTATAAGTATAAAATCATATTCCATAAATCCAAAAGAGAAGCACAAGCTTCAAGGATGTGGAACGATTCAGAGATTTTACATAGGTATCTTTATTAATATTAAAATATACTGTAACAATTTATTAATTTTTAACTTATAATAAGATTTTCTTAAGTTCTATACAGAAGACATACAATTTGTACCTTATATATAAAATTGATAAATATTTTTACATCCTATACTAAAAAAATAGTGTTCTAATAATGTTATTTCATAATTTTAAATATCTACCCTATGATACATTCAGCTCCATAAATTCTTCAACAGAGTAGAAGGAGTGGCTTAGTAAGAACTTAGTTAGTTCATATTTGAACTTGTTTGGATTTATTTTTAATTGTTTAATGGAGGTGGGAAGCTTATTAAATATGCTAATAGCATGTAATGTACACCCCTTTGTATTACGGTTAGAGACTTCCCTTCCTCGTGTAAATTGTTTTTACTTCTGGTATCAAAGTCATGTATATCTGAGTTTAGTGTGAAGAGGTTACTGTTATTAATAACAAATAACATGAGTGATTGAATATGCTGGCAAGTGAGTGTCAGTATTCCAGTTTTCTTGAAAAGTCCCCTACAAGATGTTTTTGGTGAGACCTGACATAATATTCTAACAGCCTTTTTTTGAAGTGTAAATATTTTATCTTTCCCCTGATGCATTGCCCCAGAATATTATACCATATGTTATTATAGAGTGGAAATATGCAAAATAAACTAATTTTCTTACGTTAGGATCACTACAACTTGACATAATTCTAAGAGCAAAGGTTGCCGAGCCTAGTCTTCGCAGGAGAATATTAATATGATCCTTCCAGTTTAATTTATTGTCCATGGATATAGCTAAAAATTTTGTACATTCAGCTTCAGTTATTTCACAATTATTTGTTGCTAGTTTAATTGAGTTCAAATTGTCAATTTCGAATGAAATCTTTTCGTATTAGGCCTATTTTCTGCTTCCGCACAGTGTACACGTTGAATTAGAAATTAAAAAATTAGAAAATACAGATAAAATAGAAGATTAATCAGCTACTACTACGTTTCATCCTCGCATTTGGCACTTCGTCAGATACATTTCTAAATCATTTCTGTCCACGTATTTAGTCCAGGATGGAAAATATTATATCTGGACCTTTATTTTTCCAGCTGAAGAGGAATACTATTCCCAAACGTAATACGTGAACAGTTGGCCCCTCCCCGTCCCGAATAAACCACGCCCATTACTAACGGTGACGTCGAAAATATTATTAACGTCATTTACCGCGAATATTTTATCATAATAATGAACTATTAAAATATTTATAAATTATTAATTTAAGTGTTCATAAAATTATTTGTAATTCAAGAACTTAATTACTGTAAAACTTGTAATTTAGTAATTGTGATACGTAAATACGGTAAGGACGCGAGCTGTTCGAATATTTTTTGAGGGATTATTTTTGATGACGTGTTCTAAGACAAGTGCACCTGCGCGGTTTCTCCGAAAAAGTATGTAAATTTCATAATTTTACCATTCTTTATGTTTGTTTGCATTTTAAATCGAATGTATATACATGTTCTAACAGAGTATGACGTCACTAGTTGTGCGCCAATCACCAGTTAGGAGGCAGGGCTTCAAGGTCATGACGTATACGTGGGTAATATAACTCCACAAAATTTTTTCTTTAATTTCACACCCCAAAATTTTAAAAACCATTCAAAAATTTTACTTATGAAATCCCACATACAAATATGAAACGTAATAGTAATTGTTAAGGTTATAATCAATATTCTGTTCATAATGCCTGTTACCCGACAAAAAAAAATCCGTCGTTTTCCACTACACCTGTCTTAGTACTTCATTAATCATTGTCTACGATAATATTAAGTCTGTATTAATTTAACTAAATGACGCTGGACTGGTGAAGTGTCTGTTATAATTAATTAAGTTCTGGAATAGATCACATTTCATTACAAATGTCTTGTAATAAATCGCGCAACTTTATTATCACAGTTCGGCGAAAGCAAAACAATTCTTTTTCCAATAATTGCACCGACAGCAATTAATATCTCAGACCTGAGCTAATAATATTGGCCCGGTCTCATAAAAGGCAATTTGGAACTGAAAACCTGAAATATGATGGATGTGTAAGTATAGAATGACAACTATAGCTTCTGAAATTAATCCTTTTATTTCAGAATATTTGGTATAATCCTAAATCAGTTATAATTATAATACTCAAACATTTTATGGCCAACGATCACCACTGTCTCGCTCCAAAGACTTTCCTCCTCTCAGAGGCAATCCATCTCTTCTTATTCTTCTCGAAATAACAAAACAGGTGATTATTTTTATAAATACAATAATCCAATCATGAAAAACAACCACTCAAAAACAGTCTCACAAATTCATTACTTCAACACATAAAAATAGACTAAGAACAAAACTTCGATTTACTGAAGCACTGACTACTTATATAAATAGAAATAAGTTAATATATTATAAAACAGAAGGTGCAGAAATAGGGACGCATTATGCTGCTGTAATAGATAAGCTACTAAAATATTATTGTAAAACGTAGATATGAAGTATATTATGACGATAATATATTATCGATCATTGAAACTGTAGACTAATCGATTTAATTGTGTAACGTGTTTAAGAAAACGTTTTCACAGATAACGACGATTGCCAATTTAGGAAAGACAAGATAAGTTTTAGTTTAGTGTTTTTGACTACTGCCCGTCATTACCGTCATTCAGTTTTCTAACAAATAATTTTTATACTAAAATAAATTAATGGCAAAAGAATAGTTCATGTAATTAGTATACAAGTTGTTTCATTTGAACAGAATCAATATGACAAACGTCGAAAGCTATCAACGTGTTGAAGTAATAAATTCGTGAGACTGCTTCTAAGTGGTTGTTTTTCATTACTGGATAATATATACAGTCTAATAGTAAGAAATACATACAATAATTTAATACGCTTTTTTTTTCAGTCTTCAACTACGTAATTCATCACATCTTCAAACAACTCGTTTGAAACGTGGATCAGCGGGGTTACTCACTTTCTCTCTCTCTCTCTCTCTCTCTCTCTCTCTCTCTCTCTCTCTCTCTTAACACTAAGTAAGCTGCATGATAATGACAGAGAATAATTAATCAGTCTTGATCTGAACCAAAACATGTAGTTGTTTTTAAATAATAGTTTGTGATGTTTCACTAATTTACTGTCTGTTTTTGGCCTTATTAATCTTTAATTTAAAGTTACAAACATTAAAAACTATTATAATAAATAATTGGCTAGATGTCACAACTATGTTGCCTAGGCTTTGGCTGCGTTTATGTCTATGACTGGTTCAGCTTTTCCTTACACAGCAGTGCGAGCGTGGTTGCCTAAGTTTCCTTTGCTTGTGTGGTAATAACATCTCTGACTAGTTCAAGGATGACAAACATAATTAAAACACTGGCCATTTGGTGCAATATTCACGCGGGCCACATCACATTTAAAAATTTAGTTAAATTTATATTCTCTGACGATTAATGATTATTTATAGGCTAATTAAAACAAAATGTACTTATTTTTATTTCAATATTTATTTAAAGTACTCATAAAAATGAAATTATTCGCATTTACCTGAGACAAGCCAGTCACTTTTCAAATATCTTGATTCAGCATAGACCATGATCATTACAGCTGGTAGATTTTTGCCACTTAATCTTGATCTGTATTATGTTTTAATTTAATTTTAAGACAAGTAGCCTACGAGGTCCCAAAATGGCGCAAAATTTCCGGATATTTCTTACTTAAATAAAACTATATTTCTGGAATTTCGTCTTCTCGTTATTTGAGTTTTGAAACCGAGCCATTCTGGAAGTCAGTTAATTTCAGTTGTATGGAAAATAGACGAAATAGAGGAAAAAAACCTTTAATTTAAGTTTAATGAACCTATATTAACAGCATAGTTTTCTGACTTCAAAAATTTACAATAAACAAAAAGACGGCCAAAAAGTCAGCTTATAAATTTATCACTATTTATTCAAAAGAGACGCTTCGTCGTCATTACGAGGCTTCCTCAGGCGTAAAATGTAGCAGTAATTCATGTAATTCTCCACATTTACATTCAATAATCTTTACGGCTGAGGGAGTCCAAAAGTAAATATGATGGATTGCTAATTTTTACGTCTGAGGAAGTCTCGAAAAAGGAGACGAAACGTCGCTTTTGAATAAATATATAATTGCTGACTTATTGGCCGACTTTTTATTTATTGTAACCTTTATTAACGTCTAAAAATAATATAAAATATAAAAAATAGTATTAATTCATTCTGGAAGCTTTTTCCTTTTTTTGAAAATATTTATCCATCTATTCTAGAGATACGACGATGTTCAGCTCTTAAATAAATTATGAATTTAGATGAATATATCCGAAATAGGGTGAAAGCTTCCGGTTTTAATTAATACGAGCAGACTACGAACTGTGATTGTATTTTAATTTAAGACGCAGCTAAAGATTTACTAAACTAAGACTACTAAATCATCTTTATGTCACAAAGATTCTTATAACTTTATTACATCCCTATAACGTTTATCGAATTAATTTTTGATTTATTCAATTTCACTACAGTGCTGTGAAAATTATAAAGTTAGATATTCTGATTAGATAAATATTTCATACAATTTCTTTATATGTTATGTTGTATTGTTTACTAATTAACAGTTTTATGGAAACCCCCATATCGGGTACATAGACGTCACGCCGCAATTAGTATTGACATTAATATCTGAAAGTGTGTTTAACTCTCTGCATAGTTAATATAGAATTATTTCTCTGATTTGGATTTTTATCTGTGCAGCTCGTTTCTCTTTGACCGATCGCGAAAGAAACCATGAAGAGAATTTAAGTTTTCATCTCTCTGTGTTTTGCGAGTGACATCTCTGAGCCGAAGTTGGCAATCTCGTCGGAGCTTGGTGTTCTTTGACGTGGCTGCTGCGATGGAGTCTATCGCGGACCTCTGCGGCTACTGGGACGAGGACAAGGGCGAGCGTCGACACCGACCTCCGTTCGGACGCTCGGCGTCGCCAGAGGCGGTGCGGGCGCTGGACCTGGCTCTGGAGGAGGTGAGGCGTGGGCGTCCCGACGGCGCCACGCAGACGGAGCACTACTGCGAGGAGGCGGAGGCGGACGCCAGCACGACGCGTCTGGCCATCCTCAGCGTCCGCATGGCGTCGCTGCACGCGCGCGTCCTCTCGGAGGGCGCCCTCGGCAAGGAGCACGTGCGACGCCTGGCCGACGCCTACGTCGCCTGCCACGAGGGCCTCGAGGCCGAGCTCGTCAACAGCATGCGCGAGATGGAGGCGCTCACCCGCGACCGCGACGCCGACGCCGACGGAGGCAACGCCGACGCCAGCAGCACGCAGGGCAAGCGCCGTCGACGCGCCAAGAACGGAGACTGCTGTTGTTTCTAGGAAATTAAGACTCGTGGTACCCCTACAGTCGGCCAACGCATGGCGTCGTGCCTCAAGTGCTGTCTCATTACGATCAAATTAATAGACTGAGTGGCGGGAGGACGTCGCGGACCATGTCGGTACTTGCGTGTGCTGTGTCGCGAATAACTTCAACGTTGAGTGACGTCACAGATAGTGTTTAACATTAGAGAGAGAAAAATTATTTCAAGTGTTCAGCGTGAGCTAAAATTTAGAGAGGCGTGTGTCGTCGTTTTTAAATAAGAGGCGTGACGTGGAAATCGCCAGAGGAATGTTGAGTGTTAGGCAATACCGCAACGCACTGGACGGAATATCTCCAGACATTTGCTCTGCTCCAAACTCATCCCGTAAACTTTTAAAATAAACAAGATATTGCGCCTGTTGAGTACTGTTGCGCTGATTTTGAGATTTAACTTCTAATGAAAACACCTTCTACACATTCTCCAAAGTATTAATTGTTTACATTGAAATATTTCGACATTTTCATTCTGTGAATAGGTGTAGTCATTTATTTTTTACGTACAATAAAACTGAAAATTTTATGCAATTAGACTTTTCTTCATTGGGAAATGATCAATTTAAATGAGAAATACTTAAATTTGATAGGTATAACGAAAAATAATAACTGTACCATTTTCTCGTGTATTTTACTATACATAATCATGTATTAAATTTTTGTCTGTTTGTTCTGTTTGTTTTATACAGTTCTTGATGAAGTTGGTCACACTGAATATAGTGAATTAACGTAAGCAACGTTTCCTGAGCCAAATGGTGGACCTTCCAGCAGTGCGAACAATAAACTACGCCACGAAAGCGCGAAAATACGTCAGTATGAATACAACCATTTCCAAAGATCAAAAACAAAGAAATCAAGTACCAGGAAGAAGTTCATATATTTTATCTAGTGGCTGTGTCAGAACATTTTTTTAATTATAATGTGACTATTAAATTGGTAAGTCTTCGTGTTTCACTTGTAATCTAAATTCGCAGAATGAGTATGACATATATCGAAAGAATTTACTCAAAGAAATTAATAAATTTCATAGTGTCAACTCAGATATTTTTTCTGTTATAAGAGATGAAACTCGAAGCTCCTATAAAATATAATGTTATGTTACGCCCCCGGAGGAGCGTGAAACGTATTATAGGGATTAATTAGAATTAAACAACTACTTTTCAAGAAGATAATTGTGACGACGGTATTGAACCATGGATAACACGCTTCTTTCTTTTATGTACATAAAAGTATATTTCACCATGTCTAGGTGATGTAGAATTTCCGTTAATAAACTTTTAGTGTTGTGATGTAAATTTAGAAAATGTTCTCTGTTTGACTTTAGGACGAAAATGAAAGTGATGGACGGACGAGTGTGTCGTCTTTGGACCTGACTGGGGGAAAAATAAAAAGCGTAGAAGTGAGGCCCTGACGAAGAGGAAATAAGTAATAACGTTTTACCTCACAACCTACTTTAAACCTAGGTTACGTGGAATTATTTCGAAATTCAAGTACGCTCCTGTATGAATATATAAACATGGCGTTCATTTGCAAGCGCGTCAAGAGCTTGCATCAGAAACGTTTCCGTAGCAACTTGCCATAGAATTTTTCCTATCGGTGTGGTTACTGTCTGCCTTTATTGTGTTTGTGTTTTGAAAGGGAAATTTCAAGTCACGTATTAGAGGAAGTTACAAGGGACAGAAACTGTATTAGGAGAGATGGAAATGCGGGAGATGACCACAAAGGACAGACAGACAGACAGAGACGGAAACCTGGCTATCTGCCGATCACGCACGCATCAACAGGGGTGGGGGGACGGGGGGGGGGAACCTTTGAGCAATCTACTGTCTGAGGGTTGCAGGAGGAAGAGCAAAGCTGCTCACCAATGTTCTGTGTGGATGATGACAGCTCCCACTCCAGAGTAATAAAACAGCCCTGGCAGTTGTGTGGGTCGCCCTACCAATCCTTGCCTATTGTTTCTTTCCACCTCTTATACATGGTATTTCTTTTTCATTAATCTTTTTCTCCTTTACAAGGTCTCACAACTGCAGTAGGACATTTACTACCTTCCTCTTGCAGCAAAGGTAATAAGACTTTCAATTTCCTTTTCTCCTCCTCCAGCCACATTGTGTGCGAATGCATATTGACGACGCATGTTGTTTGCTTTACGACCGATTTACGATCAACCTCATGTTACTTTCCTCACACTCTTTTTCTTATCTATTTTTGCCTTCTCTCTCTCTCTCTCTCTCTCTCTCTCTCACACACACACACACACAACGTCCTGTATATATTCTCTAAAACTATTAAATTTTTTTACCCCACCCTTCTCAGTGAAGACAACGTGCGTGGGCTCTTCTCCTCAACCTCACATTCCTTTAACATGGGCTTGAAATTTAATGTCATCGGTGGACAAGTTCGGAATAACATTTATCCGTGGAAAAGAAAAATGTGGTTAATTAATGAAAGAGAGGAAAGCGGGAACAGAAGGAGCAGGAGAGAGGAGTCCACGGTGGCGCTCTGCTGCTTTTCTAATTAATCTCTACCACTTCTGTTATAAATATGATACATTAGATTCAAAAATCAGGTAAATGTTGAGTGACTGGTACATTTATATCAATTTCAGTCTGAAGTAAAGCTGGAAACTTAACGAATTCATGCGACGATGTTTTAGACTTCGTGTAAAATAAATTTCTTTTAATATTCTTATAAATTTCGAGGTTAGACCTCAAACAACAAACGAAACAAATTGAATAACGGTAACATGTCAGGAAGTGACGATACATCATGCAGGATCTATCCAGATGCAGACGGACAAGAACCTAGTTTAAACTTCAACACCTTCTTTGGTTGAGAATAACGGGAAACTTGGCCGAAGCGAAGAAAGGATCGTGTCCGCGCAGTTTCCTTTTCTTATTTCTCTCTGGTTTCTCGTGACGTCACAGAAAACAAACGTTTAGTACATTACTGAAACTCAGTTCAAATTATATCTCAGATGGTGCAGGCCCAGACATGTGACATACAAACAATACAATATTTTAGTAGGTAATCTTAGTTACAGCTTCAACATGTAACGGTGACGTCACACAAATAAAGCAGATGCGATTTACTGCAGTAAATACATAACTTCATTTTTCTCTCACGTTATATAAAAACTGATTCAGAAATAATTTTTATGTGGGGTTAATCCACAATAAATGGTACAAAAAACGAAATTGTAGTTTTTTCAAACCTATATGTTTTGGTAATTCATAACGGATTTTTTAAAATTATCGTTGTGCCATGTTAAAATATAGCGTTCATTTTTGCTACAGACTATGCAACATTATTTCTTGTGTTTTCAGGTGTCTATGATTTCCTTAACTACGCAGCCATTTTTTGTCATATCTTTTAAAATAAATTGCGTTGTGTTGAGTACATTCATTTTCCAACAAATCTTCTTCTTAGTTACCTAATATCATTTCTTCATTTACTCAGTGTAACACAAACTTATCGATTGAAAATTATGAGAATACAAGAAATAGGCTTTGGGCCAATTTTTTTTATAGTTTTCCATATAAGATTGCAGTTAATTTATGTTAACTATAGTGGCAACTAGGACATCCTTTATAAGTTTTTTTTGTTGTTGTTGTGGTAATCAGTCCTCGGGCATGTCTAATGCAAGCTTCCATGGTAACCTATAAATGGCAAGCCTTTTACATTTCTACATAGATACCACATCCTCCCTAATCTGAGTAGCGTATTTCATCGTTGGTCTCCCTCTTCTGTTATTACTATAAACACTTCAATCTAATGCTATTTTTACAAGACCCTCATGTCGCAAAACGTGGCCTTTTAATCTATCCGTTCTCTTGGTCTTCATATTGTTCGCTCTTCCGCTATTCTGCTTAGAACTTCCTCGTTAGTGATTCTATCCATCCGTCTTATTTTCAGCATTCATAATTCTATTCTTTTCATTTCTGCAACTCCTCTCATCCATGTTTCGCACCGATATAAGGCCACACACCACTAGATCATTTTTATAAATTATTTCGTAATATTCAATCTTATATTAGCCGTAAGTAAATTCGCCTATTTATTGCGAAAGCCTTCCTTGCCTGTGCTATCCTACTCCTTCTGTCTTCGTTACTATAAGAAGTTTTAACCTATAAATATACGAGTTTTTGATTCATTTTCAATGTTTGAGTTCCAATAAATCTGTTGGAGAGCAAGATAAGAATAAATCAATTGAACACGTCAATTTGGAATAAAAAATAAGTGAAACTTTCCAATTTGTGATTCAAGTAGAAATTGATGTATAAATGCTGAAATAGTGCCAAAAATCGTGACAAGAAGCGTATTCCTAAAACAGCATTCTTAACACAATGCAGTTTATTCTAAAATGATAGGATTATCCAGTGCTTAATAATTAAGTATATAATAAATTCCTGCAAAAGAAAAAAGTAGCATGTGGTCTGCAACAAAATTATAAACAATTATATTTGCCTAAAGAAAAGCTTCTCGGGTTTCTACCCCAAGCAATATGGAAGAACAGCTTCCACTTCAGCCTGGAAGACGGTGACAGCGAAAGCCGTCGAAACGTCGCTATCCTTTAACATTATCCAGGTAGAAACCCGAGAAACTTTCTTTCATTTAATTCACCGGGGAAGCCTTCGAACTTTAATATTTGTCTGGCCTACGTGACTTTTCCGTCAGTTTCAGGAGCCACAGTGGTGAAGTAAGATTATTTTGAGCACCAATTATACTTTGACGGCAAAACAGTGGAATAACAAGGGTGGGAAGGGATATTTTGACGGAAGTTAAGGAATTATGCTACTTCTGAAGCGTAATAAAGAGAAATGATAGAAGTAAAGTAGATATTAAGAGTAGGATAGCACAGGTAAGGAAGACTTTCGCGAAAAAGAGGAATTTACTTACTGGTAATATAAGTGCGAGTATTAGGAAATCGTTGCTAAAAATGTTCGTGTTGAGTGTGGCGTTATATGGGTGCGAAACGTGGACGATAGGAGTTGAGGAAAGGAAAATAATAGAAGCCTTTGAAATGTGGTGCTATAGGAGAATTCTGAATATCAGATGGGGGATAGAACCACTGACGAGGAAGTTATAAACGGAATAGGGGAAGAGCGAAGAGTATGCAGAACGTTGACCAAGAGAAGGAATAGATTAAGAGGCCACGTTTTGAGACATGAGGGCCTTGTAAAATTAGCATTAGAGAGAAGTGTGAAGAGGGAGGTCAAGTATGGAAAAATGTCAGCAGATTAGGGAGGTTGTGGGATTCAGTAGTTATGCGGAATTGGAAAGGCTTACGCGAGATATGAGGGTTGCTTCAGACCAGTCTTAGAACTGAATATCACCACAACAACAACGTCAATGATGTCAGAAGTACTTATAGAGACCTATAACGAGTGTCTTATGTATCCCGAGTTAAAAGTAATACTGCGTGAAAGTTTGAAGATGGGGCAAAATGACCCCAAAATGGCGGCGAATCCGAATCAAGTAAGCTTGGATAAATTGTTTCCATCCGTCACTGTCTACTCCTGTATCAATTATTACTCTTGAAAAACGAAATGTTATCTTATATTATTTGTATGACTGAGCAGTTACAAGTAAAAAAAGTAATTTTGACTTCGTACGCCTTTAAATAAGAATGAGCGTCCGCATTTTGTAACCGTGCGGCTTATGTTGTAAGGTAGATTATAAAGCTTTGGCTTTGGTAGAGAGAGAGCAGGAAATGTAATCCCCGTATTTAATACTTTATGAAGCAGGTTGATGATGTGCCAGTTTGATGGAGGAAGTTGTGCAGCCAGATAGATTGAGATGGAGACGCGTAATTTGATACACGTGTCTAGTTTTTTTCCGTGAGTAACGCAGGTTGTCTAGTATTAGAGGCTATAAATCTGGGTACGCTCTGCAATCAGCAGCAACATTGTATTGCATCCGCGACTGCAACGCTAATTGGCCATAATCCCATACCACATGTGATTACCTTGGTCCGCGTGGAACTCTGTTAAAGGGTTACCGAGTCCCCAGGAGAGGAACAGAGTCCACAGCAACAATCTTACAACTCCTCGGGATTACAACAGGGTCAAACGACGTTTCAAGAACTTCTTGGTCGTCCTTGGTTCGATATTAACTGAGCTGTATTCTCATACCAGTTAAATCACATGGCTGCGGTATAAGCAAAACAGCCACGAACATAGCACGGACCGTCGGTAATACAGGAAACTACAATATCCTGCAACTGCGCTCTATGAAGGTTGCTAATTCGGAAAACTACAACATCGATATGAATGTACTTTACTCTGCATCGTCATTACGGAAGACATCTGCATTCTAGATGACGTCAGTAATACAGCGAACTCCAGGGGATTACAAGACGGAATTGCCGGCAGTACGTGGAAATTAGGGAAACTACACTGTTGGAAATTGCAGACGTTTCAATTTATAAAAAGCATCTATCGAAAGATTTACTAAATCTTTTGGTAAAAAGGATCCAATTCCAATTTCAAATTACATTTCATTGACATATATTTCATTGCAAATATTTTTGAGGAAAATGCAAGCCAGGGTGTTAATTACAAAATAAAGTATCTAATTTAAAGTCAGGGTAATTCTAAATATTAGAAACAACTAAAAGGGTTAGTTAAATTAAATTTATAAATGACTTGCAGTGCAGTAGGACCCTCCCCAATTTAATTTGTATTGTTAAAACGAATTAAATTCAAAAAATTGAATGAGAATATTTGCAGACATTCCAGGACTCGAAAGGCGCCAGATTGTTGCGTAGATCCGCGTCTGCTACCTAGGTGCAGGAGATCAAATGTGACTGTCCACCAGGGGACGATGACTCATGAAAGTTTCCACAAGTGCGGATCCCGCAGTTGACGAAAATTAATTATGATTGGTGAAGACACGTCACGTGGAGTGGCGTCGTTCCATAGAGTAGAGGAAAAGAGACATTCGCTGAGAGGTGACAAGGAGGTGAAAAAGTCAGTTTGGTTTTGAAATTGGAAGGAATTGGAGGTCAGGAGAGGAGAGAAGAAGCTGTGTTTCTCGGAAGTTGAAAGGAAGAGGAAGTAGGCAGAGAAGAAATGCAGTCAGTGTACGTTTAAAGTGGAAGAAGAAGTTGAAAGAGGAGAGAAGTACAGGCATTGGTCGAAAATTGAAACGATGAAGTGTAAGATTCTTTCAATAATTTCTTGAAAGCAAACCCAAATCTGCACAACAAAATCATAATATCCCAGCCAAAACTCTCTGCTGAGACGTGAACGACTTCGCCGAGACAGAAGGCTGGTTTTCCCTCGTCGTTCAACGGTCCAAAAATTAACTTATGTTAATTTTTACCTAATCACCCTTCTACACAACTTATATTACTGGGAAATCGAAAAATATAAAACTATTTTAATACTTATATTGCTTTATCGAAACTAAATGAATCTAAAAGCTTAATCAGTCGGAAATAAATTTAATAAGGAACTTTAGTACACGTTGTTCTTAATAAACTTTTCCTTTCATTGGAAGCTCTTCAGTTAAACAGGTTCATGTTCATGTTCAAAAAATAACAATGAAAAATTACAATAATGAAAATTTTTTTACAATAACAAGCAATCATAAATTGTTTTGAATTATTTCTATAATTATTGACATTAAATACCAAATTACTGGACCTAGAATAAAACTTATAATCCTTAACTAATTGTTTCACATATTGCCAATAAAATTTATGATTATTTTACTTTGTATGCTTCATTAATACGAGAATTTAAAGAGCGGTTTGTTTGGTCGATGTAATAAGCTCTACAGTCTATACAGTTTATTTTGAATGTAGCATTATGTTTTTCTGAAACTTTATTTTTATCCTTAATTTTTACGTACAACTTTATATCATTAAAAAATTTAAAAATATAAGATATGCAATAATTATCGGTTGTTTTAAAAACAAAGTTAGAACTATATAATTTTTTTACTTGACTTTGTACATGTAAATTATTAACTTTTTATTTATTTTAATTCAAACTATGATATATTTGTAAATAAAATGTAATGGTTAATAATCTAGTAGAAGAATATTAGTCATTTTATGAAGGTCAAATTTATGATTCCGCTGATATTATTTGACTTCATTATATAATGATTATATAATTTGATTATCATAGTGTTTTCTATGGGTAAATGAGCTGATGGGTAAACACGTAATTGAGAAATATTTCATAATTATTTTATTGTTAAAAACAATATCTCAATTTCGAAAAGGAAGTTTAATTTTGAACGGTAATTATTGAAAATATTGATTCAATTATTTAAGTTAATTTTGGGGATACCGCAATATATATATTTATATAAAATACCTGAAATAACTTAATTGTTAACACGTAGAGAAGAGGTGCATAAGGTTTACAAATTACCTCTTATTACAATTTCTGGGAACCACTAATTTGGTGATAAAAGTTTTATTATAACAGAAGAAAAAAGTGGAATCAAAAATTAAATTTCTTATGATAATAATTTGAGATAAATAATTTTTTGTGAATTTTGAAAAAAGGCTATCCCATTTTTTTTAGAAAAGGTAAATATAACTCTTATTAGAGGAATGAAATCCATAGCTAATGATACTAAAAAGAGATCTTTCGTAACATAAGCGCTATTTAAGTGGTTAACAACATGGAAATACTTTTTTTAATGATATATTCTTGTTTTATCACTAAGCCCTTCTTTGAAAAGAACACACAAAAATGTAGAAATGCTGTGAAGGAATTGTTGATATATTATGGTTGGTACATGACTGTTATGCCTAACATCCGAAGAATCCTTCGACTATTATCAAAATAAATTCTCTGCTCACATCTAGGAATTTGTATCTTGTACCGAAATTATTCATTTATTTCCTGCTCAGTTACATGTTGATTTAAGCTATCAAATTACAGATTTTCCCCGTCAAGGTCTGCACAGATTCAGCAATCACCAAATTATCCTCAATTGCACTTTAGCCTAATACAGGAAACATGAGCTTCAATGCAGGGAACTGGACATACAGGAAACTGCTTCATCGCTAAGATTGGACTTTGAAATTACAGAGGAGCGGCTTTGTCGGGATAAAATAACTGTTACGACGTATTTTCTTGTATTTCTCTCATCTGAGGCCACCTCACGTGACGTCACCCAACTTTTCACCACAGCACTCGTAGGCTTCTGTTCTTCGTCTTCCTTTCTTATTTTCCGTCACGTAATGGATCTCCCAAAAGACAAGAAAAGCAAAGAATTATTTAACAGTTCACTTGGAAAAGATTTCTTCTTTCCCTCGTCTCTTTAATTTTTGTGACGGCAAAGTGGGTCGAGGATAACAGAACAGTTACGCGAAAACGCGGTGGCGTTTCTCGAAAATACAGGTGAATAGAGGGAGAAACGGCAGTGTTAGTAGGCTTGAGAGTAAAATAAGAAGAGAGGTGGAAGAATGAGAAGGAGCTGTGGAGAAGAAGATGAGGCTGCTGGACATATTTGGCTTGGCCCATTGTCCCTTCAAAGAAGAAGAAGGCGGCTGCCATTAGAATGACGGGTCTTTCCCGCACAACCAGGGAACCTTGACCTATGCAAAAAGGGGGACGGAGATCGACTCTGACTCTTACATTCCCGAAGAAGACTCACACAAATACAGACGCTACATTGATGAATTCCGTAACGAGATAGGATTATAAGGAAACGACGAAATTTCGCAACAGACGATAAAAATAAATTATATTTATTGTTTCTTTCGAAATACATATTTCATTAAACTGTTTGATTAATAATAGTAAAAAAATTAAATTAAACTACCAATTCAGAGAAATATCAAGTAATTACGCAATTCCTACCACGTTTGGGACAGCATCAGGTAAATTTCTTCAGAATATTACATTTGTAAGTATTTAGTTAAACATCTGTTTAAACAAAAAATTGAGGTTCAAATATATTTATAAAACTTTCCTGGACTGCAGGGAGTTACAACTGAATATGTATAACAACCAGATATTGTGGTGAAAAGAAAGCCGGGGAGGATAAGATGGGCTGGGCATCTACAAAGATTGCCAGAAAAACACCCGGTAAAAAAAGTGTTCACGCAAATATCAGACGGGAAAAGGAGAAGATGTAGTGGAGGATGATCTCAGGAGTTCAGGCGTTAGAAACTGGAGAAGAAACGCAGAGGAAAGAAGGGAATGCAGGCAACTGATGAAGGAGGCCAAGGTTCGTGCCAACCATCGATCAATTAATCAATCCATATACATATATAGGATTCTCCATTTTGGTCTGGATTAAAATAATATGATTCACAATTTAATAATATGAGGACATTTTCTGAAGACCCAAAAGTGAGGACAAAACCTTGAAGGAATAGAATAAATACTTGGTTTGTCTATGAATTGGTTGTTCAATGTAAATTTATATAATTCTTTTGAAAGGCAGACGTTATCTTATCAAATTTTGCTCTATACCTTTAAAATATATTGGAGAAACTTTTTTTGGGAGTTTTAATCATGAATATATATTAGCCAATTGCTTGTACGTTAAGAAAATGGGGTATGATGCGGATAAAGTTTTTTGCTAGGAAAAAAGAATACAAAGAAGTTGGAGTAGTTCAGATCATTATAGAAAGAGATCGTGACTTCAACATGAATGCTCGAACCATATTAGTGAAAGTAGGATTTAAACGAGAAGTAGTTCTTGGGTTTCGAACGAGGTGAAGAAAGGGTAGAAGAACGACGTTTCGCTGGTGGACTCTGCCATCCATCTCTAGTCAAAAAGTTGTCGTTCCAGATACGCTGGAGTGAAACTCACAAGTGATAGGGATTCCTTCATAGTAGAGTAAAAAGCATGACTATTAAGATTTTTTTATTTAGATTTATTATTATTCTATCCATTAGTCCTCGGTTGAGGAAATAGGATACGTCAAATATAATATTACAAGAAATATACAAATTTTACAATTAAGAATTGAAGGACACACAGAGGAAAGATATAATTCAATCTTCAATTTTCAGTCGACGGAGGAGGCAGCAGGAGATCGTGTATGAAAAAGAAAATGAAAAAGTTGGTCTTCACGAGCGTAATTCAAAGCGTACGGAGATGTTTCTGATACCAACACCGTTTGTCATATCTCATCGTTTACGTTCACGTGCATTGAAATACCCGTCGTTAATTACAGCCACGAAAATCATTTGGGGTTAGGCACAGCTTCCAAGAAGTCCTTGGAGTTAAGTGCTGACGAAAGAATGACAGTCGTTCTCACCTCACAGTTAAGTCTGACAACTCGCTCAGTAAATCATATTCTACTTCATCGTAAGTGAAATACCGCCAATTATTTCCTTTCTGGAAAATTCCCCGTGCCACTTAGCTTGGCCAACCCTTCCATATATAATGTGACACTTTGCCTAGTAAGGAGATACAAATTCTATTTATTTAGTCAGGTCCATGTATCGAGAAATGTGACTCGTCCTGTGAATTGATTGACGGAGTCGCCTCCGCGACTGTTTCCTCCGTCGTCTTCTCGTAAGTGGCGTAGTTTAAAGTCTTCTCAAATTGCTCGTGCTGTTAACTAACAGGTCAGGATCTTATGCGACGCACTGAGAAGTGAGTGTGTGTGTGTGTGTGAGAGAGAGATTGGTGGATGTCGGCACGTGTTTGTCCTTCGATCTATCTGGTTCGCGTGTCTCCTGATGGGCGGCCTCCATTAGGACTGCACAAAGGACACGAACACACACACACACACACAAGTCCTCCTCAAATCACCCTCTCCAACTCCAACACCTTCAACCTTCCCGAATTTCTCAGGAGAGCTCCTTATAGAAATAACGACACGGAGAACTCGCAAAGTGGACGCACAAATGATTCCACCACATCCGGAAGAATAAGAAAAAATAAATTACACGAACGCGACTGTTGACGCAGGCTAAGTTAGACGTTATTCGAGATCGTATTAGAAAAACTTTCAGTTAACCCTTTCACTGTCACATCCTTGGAAAGGGCATTCACTTTGGAAGGAAGCCTAAGTTTTCATCTGGAAACCTCAAGCATTGAATATCAATAACAGTGTCTGCTACGTAATGTTCTGATAATACCAAAAAACTTTAGCAACAGTTAATTATAAACATTTGTAATAGTTACTAATGTCTGTAAGTTTAAATAAGGCCAAAAACAGACCAAAAAAGTTGTGAAACATAAGCTATAATTTAAAATAAGCTACATGTTTCGGTTCTGATTTGGACCCCCTTCCAGATTCCTCTACGAATAGAAGAGGGTCCAGATCGGGGCCGAAACATGTAGTTGATTTTAAATTATAGTTTCTTATGTTTCACTTTTTTTGTCTTTTTTAGCCTTATTTAATCTTTAATTGTAAACAAAATTCGGCCGCAACTGTTACTGGCGATATCCCGCAGCTATCAATGAAGATAGTTTAACCATTTAAAAATTTAGCCAAAGAAGTTAAAATATGTGGAGGGAACGTTGTATTTATAATAAATAAATGTTAATTAAAATTTTTAGGGTCGTATTTGGCAGTACTTTTATTTTCCCTAAAGTCCAGTTATTAACAAAGCGACATAGTGTCTCAAGAAAAATAAAAATAGGAGGAATGGGTTCAACAACTTTCGGGTAATATAAAAAGTGTAGCCATCCCTTGAGAGTATCAATACGTCACGGATGATTGAGGTGTTAAAACTCGAGTAGGGAAGGTGATCCAGTAGATTGATCTTGAGGATGAAGAAAGAGAGAGAGAGAGAAAGAGAGAGCGAGACTAGAGACCGGAGCATTAAGCTGTTAGCAAGTTTGGTGGCTGGCTGCGGTCGTGGTTCTGAACGAGCACGCCTCACCTGTCTGGTTATTGATAACCACCAGCGGCCTGTTATTAGCGCCTCCAGATTCATCTCAATTGCTTGTTCACGGCTGCTCCGAGAGGTCAAGTGCCAGCCAACCGGCCAGGTGTTCCCCAGGGATCCCTGCCTCGTCTCGTCTCGTCATCGCCATCGCCATCGTTCCCCTCGGTCCTCGTGCGGTGACAGGGCGTCACTGTGTCGCAGGTCACCTGCAGTCCTGCCCTCTACTTGACGTCATAAGCTCGTAATAAGTGTTCCTGATCCAAACTCTTCCTTGTTAATGAATGAGTACTGTAACATTAATTACACCCTAGGGTGAATCTAGAAGCTAATTTGAAGAATTGTATTTCCCCGTTATCTCCCTAATTCCTTATCAATGACCAAGCAACATAGTCGCCATGCATCACGGTCTTTCATTAATCCCTACTATCATAATTCTAGTGGAGCTGCTGTGACGAAACAAATCCACGTCCATCGCCTCAACAAAACGTCGCCAGTGGTGGGTGAAACTATCACTGATAAGCTGGAATAATCGCAGTCCTCCTCTCCTCCCTAATAATGAGGGCAATAGAAACATCAAGTAATACAGTTAACGATTTATATTGTAGCGGATCCGTCGTTCCTCCGTATTCGAGGATTTCTTCATTCCTTTTGGGCACCAGGTATTTTTCATAAAAACACCAAAAATAGATTTTAATGGTTTTAATTCCAATCAGAGCATGAGAAAAAATTATATCTGCAGGGCGTGGTCATTCTCTCGTCGTCCCGCCGACACAACCTGCTGCTTCCATTACCCCATGACGACTCCTAGGTCTCGCCAGACCACATTGTTGGCCCAGGTTGCGTCAGTTCCTCAACAATTGCAACTCGCAAGCTGGCCTGCATTGTTAAGTGTAACTTTTCATGTTACAATATATTTGGGTTCTAAGGGCAATTGCAAAAATAAGCTCAGTGCCGTGATCCATATTATTGCGTATGATATCTGCAAGTAAATCATGGACATGGGAAGCGCCTCCTCTCAAATCTAAAGTAATGCTATATAAAGTGCTTGTGAGTCCAGTGTGGACGTGTGTGTTAAAGCAGGCAGTTGAGAAAGCACTTGGTATAGATGCAATTTTTGGAACTGTCAAGGTGGGAGATCACTAGAGGAAGAGATACAACTATGACCTGTATAATTGTTTTCTTACATTTATTACGATTTTCAGATTGGGCTTGGCAGGCCACGTCATTCGGATGGACAACAACAGAACTTGTAAAACGGCGTTTAATGCCAAACGGGAAGGGACGAGACGTGCTGGACGTTCCAAACTGAGGAGGGAAGAAGGAGTGAAGAATTGGCGGGATTTTCTCATGAATAGGAAGGAATGACAGCAGACACCGAAGAAGGCCAAAGCCCGCACAGGGTTCTTGAGCCAATGATGATGATGAATGCAGTTGACAGTCAAGTTCGGCAACTCTGTGACCACTTCACAAGTAGAGTCGATACCGTAGCTTCTTTGGCCACTATGGAGACTATGGTGTACTAAATACAGATCACCTGAGACATAATAATTCATATTCACCGTCCCTGTCCTTGTCGGTGCCTGCCTTTGGTATCAGGGAAAACCCTTCGGAAGAGAAGAGCCTTGAATATGATCTTTATAATAATAATAAATATATCCCTTACTTGGCTTCCGCTGGGCGATAAGGATGCTTCTATGAATCCCTAATATTCCAAGGCATAAATTCTAAAATCCTACCTTCTCCAGTATCAATAAAAAAGTCTCCCACCACTTCTCCCTCTGTGCGCAGAATTTATAGAACTATTTTCTCGACCGACTTACGCCTTATCTGTGGATAGGGCAAAAAATAGCTTAAAGCTGGAGATAGTAGGAAGGAACGAGGAGTTTCCTAGGAAAAATAGTTGTGGCCTCCTTCTTTCTAGCGTTATAAATTCTTCTTACCCTGAGACGGGATATAAACCCCCCACCCCTCACCATCAAAGAAAATACAAGGAAACGGAAAACGAAGAAGAAGAGGAAATCGCCATGTTTTTTGAAAGCTAAACAACTGGAAACGGACGACGAGCAGAATAATATTAAGAATAATAGAGCGTAAGGAAAGAAGTACATGAACGTGGAAAAAAGAACGAAGACTGTAAAAGTGGCAGAGATAAGGGATAACTAGTTTAATCTAACTTCATGTCTACGGTATTGAAAAAGAAGAGGAAGCGGGGCAGAAAAATTACGTAAAAAGCAACAACACTCAAATAAATGCAGTCGGAAGTTATGAAAAAATCATAGGATTTGAATTCTACAGTTCATAAAACGTTTAGATTTTAAAAAGGAGGAAAGTGACAAAAATAAAGATAAATTGCTATTATTTAGCATAATTTTATCTTCCACAAATATTAATACGTTGGTGATATTTAAATAAAGGTTTGAAGGTTTTAGAAACAGTGTTAATTAAAAAAATCTAAGTAATAGCGGACACATGTAAGACTAATATTTGTGACATCAGGTAGGAATGCCAAAAATTCTTCAGGAAAGTGACATTAATAGAAGCACACAACTGATACCAATTACGATGATATGGAAATTAAAAGTGAGGAGTAGAAACGTTCGTCAAGTATCTGGATAACAGAAGCATAAATTAAATCGATTACTTGAAATTAATTCAGGGATATCAGTCTTCCAAAGTTATTGTAACGGCTTGGTCTGTTTCTGTTTTGCAAGACGCATTTAAATGTGGTGTAGGGCGATTAGGAACAGGAATAAGGAAATGACTGAAAAGGGGGAAGGGGGAGACGTAAAACACGCTCTAACTTTTCCATTGCAAAACGTTGTTACAAAGACGAAAAGTAATAGCGTTATAGGAAAGAGAGAAACACAAGTAAGCCTTGAAGTTGTTATCACAGCGACACGTGGACAGGAAAAATAATAGTAATCAACAGAACACAATGTTGCAAATTGTGCTTTGAAGATAGAGGAGGAGAAGAGCAGGGCGAAGGAGGAAAATGAAAGGTAACAAGTAAAAGAAAAGAGAAAGAAGGTAAGAAGTTAGTGAAGCAATACAATTCAAAATATGGAGTGATTATGAAACATGAACTTAAGAGTTTCACAGTGCTGAGAGAGGTTAATATAATGATTGTCGTATGAGTACCTAAATGGTTGACAAAGTAACCGCAGTCAAATTATGAATAATAGGCGTCAACATAGCCTGAATTTCTCTATAGTATTATTTTTACAATGTTATTTATATTATTTTTATAGGTATCGCTCTTGATTTCAAAAGCATACCCACGTAGAACATAATTTTTTTAGTCGGATCACCCTATTTAATTTAGTTGACAAGGCTGGTAAATTATCTCACCACAAATTTAACTAGAAGAAATTTAAATAAAATTATTAACACCCTATTTTTAAGTTCTTACTTCACCCCGCTTTCAATATTAGAAGTAGGTAGAACTCTTTGATATATAAAAATGATTCATCCACAACCACAAACAGTAAAAATTATACTGTCTCCATCGTTATACTAGAAGCTACACATAACGTACCTTTTTGCCAATTATGGCGTTTACTACAATCATATAATAGAAATAACTTTCTTTAAAATTATAGAAATGTACAAAATTTGGATAAACACAAACTTGAGTGCTTGGATTGTGTAGCCTGCTATTTTGGTCAAACGAAGGGCAAACAAAATTTAAAACAACCTTTGTATTAACACGTGAATATAGAAAATTGACTTGCGTATTTTAAGAAATTTAAATGTAGAATTTAAATATTATCCTCGTTAAATTAGCCAGCAGCTGCATATTAAATAAAATGTAAATTGTTGTTGTTGTGGTTCTAAGACTAGTCTGCTAACATATCCTGCGTAGGTCTTTTCATTTCTACATAACTACAACATCCTCCATAACCTCCTTACCGTATTCCATAGTTGCCGTCCCTCTTCTATTTTTAATCCACAGACTTCCCTCTAACGCAAATTTTACAAGACCCTCATGTCTCAAAACGTGGCCTATTCTCTTGGTCAAAATCCTCCAAATTGTTCTCTCTTCCCCTATTCTGCTTAGAACTTCCCGGTTAGTTACTCTATTCACCCATATGATTTTCAGCATTCTCCTATGGCAACACATTTCGAAAGCTTCTATTCTTTTTCTGTCTGCAACTCCTATCGTCCGTCTGTCGCACCCATATAACGCCACAATCCATACTAACATTTTTAATAATTATTTCGTAATAGTAATTCTTATATTAGCCTTAAGTAAATTCCTCTTTTTTGCGAGAGCCTTCCTTTACCTCTGCTATCCTGCTCTAGTTATTATGCTGCTGCCCAAGTAGCAGAACTCCTTAACTTCCTTCAAAATATCCCTTTTCAATCTAAGAGTCTGTGTTATTCCACTGTTACCCATACTACACTCCATAACCTTAGTTTTCCCTTTATTAAAATCATGTACTTTTTCTCCAGGATCAGGCTAATGCCATTTATTATGGTTTCCACGCCTTCTTCTGACTTCCCTAGTACCACATGTCATCAAAAAACTTTAGGGTTTTTATTTCTTTTCCTTGAAGTTTGACTCCCTTTCCTTCTTAATTTTTAAATTTCGTCATATCCTATTCTATAAACAAGTTAAAAAGCGTGGGCGTCAATGTGCATTCCTTTCTTATTCCTTTCTTGATATCTGCTTTCTTTTCTTGCCCTTCAATTCTAATAACTGCTGTCTGCCGTCTGTAGAGGTTATGGATAACTCTTATTTATCCATATTTTAATCCTCTCATCTTAAAAATCCTTAACAACGTAAATTAAATGAATGTAAAATCAGATACACAAAATTTCATTTCTATATATGATTCAGTTTTATGATTTAATAGGTGTTTAAGTATATTTTAATATATATATAGCTCAATTTTTACAAGATGTAATTTAGGGAAATCAGTCTGTCGAATATTGTAAGGCTCTCCTCCGTCACACGTATACTTGGTCACCAAGGTCTCCCTAGCGGGACATTCAGTGATGACGAAAGCAGATAGTTGGCGAACTATATACTCGAGGCACCTGTTCCTTGTTTACTGTTGCAAGGTGAAATGACGTAGGCACATTGAATGAGTTCCAGGACATAATCGTCCATACTAAGTGAGTGCCGCACTCGAGTCTTATTAGTGTAGCAACTCCTGGAAAACTATTCCATGAATATTCTGCTCTCGCAGTGGCGTAGGTCAGTTCGGTTCGCGGAATTAATTGTCTCTATCGAATGCACGTAGGCTTGCACCGTAAGTAGTGGTAATGAGATGCGCCATATTTTTCTGCACAAACAGTGCAGTAGTTGTGACGGTTGTGGGGGGGGGGGAAGAGAGAGAGAGAGAACATGGCGACCACTGCAGCTGTGGCGAGGCTGGCTTGTTTAAGCTATTAGCAAGGATCCGCGAGGAAAATGAACGCACAGAATAGATGCATATGCTAAATAGGAGCAGCTCTCTACTTGTTATGGTAATGCAAGCCACTCCTCAACAGTCTGTGTGTGAGAGAAATTGGCCGACACGATCCATACCAGACTAAGTAGCCACTGACTAAATAGCTCGCAGAGAGCAACGGAACCAAATTGCGACACACTTTACCTACCAACGTTGACGGACATGAATCTTTTGTATCGGACGTGTTATCGTATGAACCACGAACGAGACCGGCAAGATGATACTTTTACGAGGATTTCCGTGGTTACCGACCACCGCACTCATACGCGATGGTTATTATATATAAGAACCGCAGAGCTGCTGGCTTGATTTTGAACATGTGTACATATTCTTCACTCATGAGGAAGCGAAACGCAGTGATGGAGCATCTACGTTTGTTAGATCGCTTAGAAAATTTCAAAACAATGGACGACTGTAAAGACAAATAATAGATTTCCTTCGTAAACGTCAGCAAAGATTCAAGGGAATCAAAGCGACAATCCATAGAGTGGAGACACACAACGTCCCCCGTGAAGAAAAAATTCAAACAGACCCTATCCACTCGCAATAACATGGTGCGTGGTTTTCTGGGGTGTTTGTTGGTTCAATTACTGTCGAGGAACGACTCTATCGACAAATACGTCTATTGTGAGACCCTACGGAAGCTCCGTCTTCAAATACAGAACAAAAGCCGTGAAACGTTTTCGCAGCGAATCACCTTGAGTCATGAAAACGCCTGGTCACACACCGTCAGACAAACTTAAGATCTCATCGCATCAATTGCTTGAGGACAATATACTCTTCATGGATCTGGCGCCAAGCCATTTTCATCTATTTCTTCGTCTGAAAAAATACGTTGCTGGAAAACATTTAAACGACGATGGTGATCTGAACAAAAGAGCAGACTTGGCTTTAATGGCAGGTGAGATATTTCTTTGACGAAGGCATAAAAATACTGGTTTTACAATTATGAAAAGTGCCTGGAGAAAGGTGATGACTATATGGAGTCGTTGTGTGAGGTGTAAGGTAAGGAATGATAATAAAATGTCTGGAAAATAATGTTCTGTAATTATTGAATCTCCGACGTCCTGTGGTCTAACAGATAGCGTCGCTGCCTGACAACACAGAGGGCCCGGGTTCAAATCCTGGTATGAGCTTGGATGTTTTTGCAGTCATAGTCACAGGGACTTGGATTAAGACTGCTGGAGAATTGATACGCTGACCACGTATCACTCCAAATTTGCCAAGTAAGTTGACAGTTGGCAGTCGACCCCGTAGGCAAAGGCGATGAATGGGCTACAGAGCGAAGGAAGAAGAGGATTTATTAAATTAATATCGGTGCTTACTTTAAAAACAACCCACGTAGAATAATACACGGCTCGTTACTTTTAAGCGTTGTCGTAACCTAATAAAATATTTTCATATCACGATGCTTAAAACTGATACTTTTATTACTGTGGAATCTACAAAAACCGTCATTCCTAACAGTGACAGGAAATCTGACACTTTTTCTCTGATGCCAGAGATGTTGACTACGTTCACCTATGTCATCGGAACTCTCTGGAATCTACCTACGAGTAGAATTGAACGTTACATTTGGACCACAGACCCTATTAAATCACCATTCATGATGTTTCTGAAGGTATGATGGTTACTGCTCTGCCCTCTAGCAGATCGTTCTTCCCTAAACCTGAAATGGAGAATCTGGATCGAGAAAGACAGTAATGCTCAACACATCCAAATTGATTCTAACTACAAGGGTGATCAAAAGTCAGTAACACCCTTCTTGAATGTTTACGTACTAGCTTACACCAAAGAAAAACCTACCAGTCTTACGACTGAATACCACAACAACAAAAATTCAACTGATAGTCACCATAAATATTTAAATAAAATTTTGGAGACAAGAATTACAGTTAATTATTCCTTGCAATAAATAGCAGATCCATTTGGTAAAACGTCATCTGAGAGATCATCGTCTCTGAAATAATGTAGTTCCAAGGAAAAGGAAATGCTTTAATTGAATCCCAGTAAAGCATATATTTAATTTTAGAAGAAAGACAAGAATGGAAAAATGTCAACCGAACCAAGGAATCGAACCCAGGACCTCGCGATATCCGGAACAGACCTAATCCGAGTCGACGTCCAAGGACCGATTCAACATCTCTCCATTCCCGTAAACCTAAGCTTCTAAAATAACGTAATTCCTTAGAAAGAAGAAAAATCCATAGGCCACACGCGTAGCAGGAGGTTCCTTGTCTCTGCCTACCTGAGCACACTGTCTCTTTCTCTCTGTGTGTGTGTGTGTGCGTCCCTTCATCTTCCTTTTTTCTAGCATACGTGTGACGAGAAGCGTAGTTACGTGAAGGTTGAATGTGGATGAGCACAATGGAGCAATTCGTCATGATAACTAGCGACAACATTGCAATTCACAAAATCTCATTAGCAGCAAGAAAAGAACATATCCAGCGTGATGAGGTCGACGAACTAACTATCTGCAACGGCCGGATGACAACTCTTCAGTGGTGCCAACTACTACCACGACAGAGGGGGAGAGGTGAAGAGACCAGCCAGCCCTTGGGCAGAGCTGATGAAACAGAAGCGTTGATAACATGAGATTTTGCCTCTCATCATGCGTATATTCAAGCCACTTGTTCGCAATATTGAGAACCGGAAACGCGACTTTAACACTAATGTGCGTGCGCAGGCGAGTATTATACCTGCTAGAAGCAAACATTTATATATAAAAAAATTGATTCCCATTAGAATATTATTTTAAACGCTACCATGCTGACATAAATACTTCTTGAAACTATCAACTGTGAAAACCACGGAATATAATTATAAATTCAACATTACAAATACACCAATTTATCGACTCTTCCTTTCCTTCTTTTCCCTCCTTTACTTTCTGTGTGTCTTAAAACAATAATTCTACCCGTTAATTTTGCAAACCTTTCATTACAGATCATATAGAATTAAAATAACAACCCATTTACAGACAAACAAAATTTCTATTTTACTCATCCAACGTTTCGCACTAAATGAAACCTAGCCAGGTAAATGTATACAACAAATCACTACAAAAAATTCCAAAAATGTAAAGTAATAATATTTTGTATACAATAAATTATTAACATTTTTAATTTTCTGATTAATTTTGATAAATAAAGTTCAGTACTTACGATTATGAAGTATCTACTAAGACGTTAATTTTGCCCAAAAAAAATAGCTAATGCAAAATTTTTGTCGAGGACTGCACCTAAGGACAGTTACAGCCAAAATGTCACTTAGTAATGTATTGCACACCGATAAACGACAATATGAAATAGTGAGAAATTAATATAAATAAGAATAAACAAAATTAAATCAATAGTAACGTAGACATTATAAATTCGAGAGGATTAAAATAAATAAAAGTATATAAACACGAGAGGATTAAAATAAATAAAAGTAGATAAACACGAGAGGATTAAAATAAATAAAAGTATATAATATTAAATCATTATAAAAAGTGTTCAAAGAAACCAATAAAATAATATTTCAAACAACACTCTTTTCAGCGTAACAATAAATTATAAAATAATCTATGGTATTCAAACACAATCTTTCTGACATTTTTAGTAATAAATTAATAAAAATATGGTAAAATAAGTCATAAAATAAATTTAATTTGTATTTCATTAATATAAAACAACGTTTCAACCAACTTTGCGGACTCCTTCAGGCAGTTCTTTTGGGTGAAACGTTGTACTTATATTAATAAAATACTAATTAAATTTATTTTATGACTTGTTTGTTTGGCCTTATTTTTATTTATTATGTAATAGTAACTAAAAAGTTCAAATCTATTTATTTTGTAAAATATTACAATTTTAAGGTAAAATTACATTAATTTAGTGTTTACTTTTGTTTTATAAGTAAATTTTCAGGTAATTTACGTTTAAATATTTCAATTCAAAATTTCAATTTCAACTTACATAATTTTCTTCAGTTCTAATGCTAGTAAAAACTTTATGTTTTAAGGTATTATTATTACTTTTGTGTTCTTTTAATCGAATTTCAAGTGTACATTTATTTGGTCTACATTTCATTTTTCACGGTCATGTTTACCACAATTACTTTTATTTATAACATTATGTAGTTTGTCTTCACCTCTTATAATTTTAAGTTGGTTAAAAATTTAAAAAATAACGTTTAAGTTAAAATTCGTTGATATGTTTCTAAATCTTCAACATACTGCGGTAATATTATAAATTGTTTAATTTTTTAGTTTGCCTATTTTTATTTCAACAGATTCTTCATCATAAATTTAGTATTATATTTGTTATTAATAATTATATATATATATATATTTATTAAGTTAGTGCGTAAGAGGTTTAATGGAAATTTTCGAAATTTTTATTATGCATTTAGATTGTAATAAAGCTTTTCAATCAGGTCAAAACTCGTAACTTTCTTCTGATGTACTTTAAGTTACATTAATTATGTACTTGAACCAAATTAACTGAAAACCTATTTTTACATTATATTTTATATTTTTTTATAGTGATATCTTCAAGAAATTTATCCGGTGAAGTCCCAATAGAGAGAAAGAAACGTTATATGAATAAATTGGTCGTTGATTTAGTTCTTTATAATTATTTTGAAAAACAGACATTAGGTACATAATTTATTCAAATTATTTAGAACGTTGCTAAAAAGAATTATTATGACGTTTACTAGGAACTTGAGTATGATTTATAAAGGAATAAAGGAGTTCAATAGAGAAACCCGCACTATAGACTATCTGGCAGAGAGAAAAGCTCCAGCCAATGGAGGAAAAAAAGTCACGCAGAGGAGAAGCCAGTTAACACATTAATCGAACGCAAAACCGAAAAATAAAAGAGAAAAGAGATATAAAACTGCGAAAACGGGATAGGAAAAAAATAAGCTATATGAAGTTAGCGGGAAGGTAAGGTTAAGTGTTTATTCTTAATTGACTGCGGAGATAACCTTTGCACAACTAACAACTGGTTCCTCTGCCTTTTAGGAAGAAGACAAGGATCATTCAAGCGTATAATTTTCGTAAACACGCAAGCAAAGGTGCACAGGGGTTAGGAAATACAAATTATTAAATAAAAAACTTGCGGAGGTTCAGGACCAGTCGGGTCAAATTATAGAAAGTGGAGAAAAATGGCGGTGAAGTTGAGTCGGATACCTGTCAGAGTGAAAGAAGATATTGGGATGAGGAAACCTCCAGGAAAGTTTGGAAACTCTGAGAACTTTACGTACTCATTCAGCACTGATTTTAAATATAGGCCTATATTGGTATTGTAGAAATGGAACGTAAGTACTAATATTTCTTCTTCTTATTATTATTATAATTCCCTCTAAAAATATTAATTAAAATTGACGAGCAACGGTGATTGAATCAACCATTTTATCGCGCTCATATTTAAATTTATGTTAACGCTATGGAAACGAGCAGACCTGTGATTGGTCTGACGTCAGTCACCCGGGTTCGGATCCCGACACAGGCATTGGCATGGCGCTTTTATAAAACCAATAGCTATTGGTTCAACATCCCCTGGGAAACCACCATCGCAATGGAAAGGAAACTGGGGACACAGAACCTCCTAGAATCCACTTCTGCTTCTACTCTAAAAATAAAATTTCGTGAATTTATGAGATTTCTTCTTCTGCAACTTCTGAAACATAAGAACACTGGAAGATACCCGGTACGGGATTCACCCTAAGGATCTCTAAATAAGTAATACGTCGAATAAAAGAGAGTTATAGACAGAAGTGTACGCAATAGCGTCTTTTTTTCAGCCTTACCGTTTATT
Source organism: Eucriotettix oculatus (assembly GCA_034510155.1). Taxonomy (NCBI): domain Eukaryota; kingdom Metazoa; phylum Arthropoda; class Insecta; order Orthoptera; family Tetrigidae; genus Eucriotettix; species Eucriotettix oculatus. Next base: position 88,321,364 of record CM067378.1, on the reverse strand, counting down.
TTTTATTTTATTTTTCTCCCTGCAGTTGTTTTCTTTCTTCCTTTTTTTTTCTGTTAGTCCGTGACACAAAAGGCTTGGGAAACCCGGCACAGCCTTCTTACGCAACTCCCACAACCTTGCCACCTCCTCGTCGTGGTCGTCGGCGAAAAGTTCCGGCTTCGCACGCATCTACGACACTCCACTGGCCCAGGAGCCATCTTATTACAGCGAGTTCGCGGGCCTTAATTGGCACTCTGGCACGTCACTGTCGATATAAGACCACCTTCCCAGCTGCTGCAGGACACACACACAACCAATTAGATAATTTAGCCCACGTACTCGTTACGGACGTCGTCGTCAACGTCACGGTCACTAGAACAGCGGAAATACAGACTCGAGACATTTGCAGAGGTGGCTTTTTTAAAGTATTCCTTCGTTATTTGGTACAGAGAAGAATTCAAGAAGAAGAAAACAGGAATAAAACTTGCGAAATAATGAATTCTTCAAAGAGAAGTACGACAACAGGCAGAGCAATCCTGCTGTAAGGTCCGTGAAAGCATAAAAAAAATAAAAGTTGATATCTTATGGCCCTCTGCTAAAGAAATAACAACGGCCATGTGTTAATACTTTCGGGGGGGGGGGATGGGGTTAGAAGGCTACATGAGGGTGATCCTGAAACAGGCAAGTCCTCTTTAATACCATAGGAAGGGAATTGAAAACGGGGGTGGGGGATGTGGAAGGTAGCTAATTGGTGAACAGGGCCTCCGGGCTATACTTTTAAGGATCCTACTCGGTTTTTGACCTTAAGACATTCAGGAAAAACCCTTGAAAACCTGCATCAGGTAGGTCGGGAATTGGGTACTATTCTCACGCCATTCCGAATGAAGGAAAATAGTCTGCTGCGGGGTCGCAGCATTCCTTTCTCCGTGTGCTCACCAGTTTTAGAAGGCAGTTGGCTGACTGATCCAAATCTTTCATATTTTGAATTTTTATATTAACACCTAAATAACAGAGATTTATTTAACGGTTCATATTTTCAATAAAACTATTTTATGAATTGAATTGAAATTTTTATATACATATTATAGTAAACCTCCTAATTTATCCGACTTAAACAATGAGAGCAGTTCGAATTAAACGCTGAATAGAACCAAAGGAACCTAGAAGTGAAAAACGAAATAACGTATAAAGTTTCTGATAGTGAGGAAACTATGTTCGTCTGAAATTGCCTCAGTCTGCTTCCATGGCTGTCGAGACTCCATATAATTCTCCCTTTTCTTTTCCGTGATGAGCAAATTGAAACGCTATTTAATGCACTGGTTCATAGTTTCCAAGTCCAAGCGAATATTTCCTCTGGCCAGAATAATCACCTTCCTCGTCTTAGAACCCGAGAGTTTTCAACAAATTTACTCGTATTTGTCTGTCTCTCTCCCTCGATTTCTATAATGGGGAATAGGGAATTAGAGTTGGAGAGTCTAGTCACGTAGTCACCCTGAGCTCTAGCAAGGACCAGAAAAGAAACTTCTTGCACGAGGGAGAATTTGCATTCACGACACACTGACGTCATCAGGTCTGTAATCATCGTGACGGTCGTCTTCTTCAACACTGTTTCCTGCGACACGAATCAGTCTGTAATTGTGAGGTCAGTTATCCATGAGTACTGCTCAAAGATGAAAAGATTGCCATGAAAGAAAAATAGGAGTGCAAAACTAATAACGCAGGAGTTGCTTGTTACATGTAGGAAAAAGTAGAACAAATAGGGTATGAAGATATTGAACATGAGAAAGGAAGAGATGCGAACCATTAGAATAAAAGAAACGTAAAGAAGAAAAAGGTAGAATGATTGTGAAGGAAGAATAACATGTAAGTCATCGTAAAAGTAAAAAAGAGATCAACAAATAGAGAACACGATGAATTGAAGCAAGAAAAAATACACGCGAAGGACCATAACAAAAAATCTTAAAAACTTCAAGATGATAAAATACAAAACTAGTGGGGAAAAAGTTGAATGAATAAAATAGGAATAAAGTAGGAGAAGAAGAGAGAAAACTTCGAAACAAAAGGAATCAAAGGAAAATTAAATGCATTTTGTAAAGGATTTGAAGAATGGAAGGTAAAGACAAAGAGAAGTAACAAGGGGGGTGAAAGAGAGGACGAAACGGTAGTAACTAATCCTATCAATAAATAATTTAAAGGAAAATAGATGTAAGAAGTGAGTTAAGGAAACAATATAGTAATCGATTTTGGGAATCCTCATTAATCTATACAACCATAAGGGAAGATTTTCCATTTTGATCTTGATTTCCTAGCAATAGTCATTCTCTTTTATTTTCTCCAGCTGTAAGTTACATACACAATTTCTACCGTGACAACCACAACAACTATTTATCTCTTCCTATCTTCAAGTTATTATTTTACTAATTGTGTCCCATTTCTGTTGTTGCTTCTTTTGTTCTACTCCACGTTATGTCGTCAACCTTCTACACGTGTGAGACGATAATATCCAAGACGGTAAAAGTCAGCAATTGATATTAAAATTTTTTTTGTTGAAGACAAGGAAGAGCGCGCATTAATCTTCGGAAAAAAACAATTAGGAAAAATCAGCTTTCATTTTGATTTCAGCACCTTCTGTCCAAGGATTCAGCCCCTAAATTTGAGTATAATGAAGACAATTCACGAAATATTACGTAGAATTCTAGTGATTCTGATTTCTGATTCACTCTACTGTTGCTGGAAGGAATTTTAATTGTAATACTAGTTTAGAAGGTGACGTAATCGTGATGTGAAGATATAAATCTAAGACTGCCAAACTTTCTCACTAACGTTCCCAAAAATGCAAAGAACAGAGATTTTTTGGTTTTGAAATGTTTAACAATTTTTTTCTTCAATTTCCACGTCACCTATCTTTCCCTTTTTTACTTTTCTTATCATTTATATCTCGTCCTTTCTGGTCGGTGTTAGTAATCTCTGACATTTGAATAACTCTCTTTTCCCCTCAGCTAATTTGTCTATCTTATGTTTGTCACACTTCTTATCTGTTAACCTTACACACACACGTGCAATGGAATACCGCAGAAGGGGACTCGCACGTTGTTCTGTCAATAATAAAGATCAAATCTAGTTTACTTTTCGTTTCTCGTGCGTCGAGTTGTATCTTTAATGGCGACGGGCGCCGCGGTGGCACGTGCTCAACAGATAAGACGAACACAAGTTCCTCTGTACAGCTAGCCTAGCTACAAGACTAATTGCCTGATTGTGTCATCTCTCTCCGACTATCCATTTATGTTCTTCAGACACTCCTTAAATGTCACACAGCGGGGAAATGTCTGATTCATCGGAGTAGAAACAATGAAATAAGACAACAACTCCGCAGATATTGTCAGTATAACAATAGTCCAGCGAGTACTTTGATCGGTATAGATGAACGTCACGTCACACGAATAAAAGCGTTTCAAACTTAAGCATCAAAAAATTTATCTAACACAAAACATGGCCACAATTTAGATTCCCTGTATTTCCTGTGTTGTATTAGAATTATTATACTTTAACCGAAATTTTTCTCTTATTTAATTGAGAAAGACCAGTAAGAACAAGAAATGAGTGAAATGAAAGTTGAAATAAAGAAACATGTAAATATGAAACGAAAAACATGTCCAACGTTGCAAAAGTAAAAACTCTGTGTGCTTAGAGTTCTGGAACTGGTAAGGTAATGCTCATCCTTTTCTTTTCTTGGGTTTAGTGTAGAAAGGAGTTCCCAACCTTTCTATATCCTAGCGTATATTCTAGAATATAAGGAGGGATTTAATTGGATTAGGGTAAATAAACAATGAATTAAAAAATAAAATAATAGTGGAAAATAAAACTTGTTCTATATATTACACGAAAATGCAGTTGTGGTATTCAGTCCTAAGACTTGATTTGGTCGTGTAATGTATTAAATACGGGACGTGAAAAATTTTGGGGGCATTGTAATGTATTAAATTCGCGAAGTGAAAATTTAAGTTCTTCATCTGCTTCCCTACCTGTTGGTGGCACTCAAAGTGTTAAGGACAAAAGGTGGACCAGTGTTTTAACTGCTCATGAAATATGTAATTTAAAAAATAATAGGTAAGATTGGTGTCGCGTTTGCTAATATTGGTCGAGCCAGTGACTGGTTTGGCTCGATTCCATCGCAAACTTGGCGAGTTTTCTCTGTCAATTCATAACTGTCGATGAATTATAAATTCACCTCATTTACACGGTTGATATTTGCAAAGGAAACTGCTCCAGAGAAGGAGTTAACAGTGAAATAGATTACTATGGCATTTTAGGATGAACACAAATTATTCACAAAACTATGGTCATAGAAAACTAATTATTTTATACGTATGCGGCTGCTTGAGCTACGAAATTGAGAACGTCCACATTTGTCAAAGAAGAAGTGTTTAACCATTCGGACAGTACACGGGTTCACATCTATGCGGAAGCTGATGTCGAATCCTCAGAATTTGGCAAATTTGGATATATTAATGGCATGTTGGAAAATAATTCACATGGAAGGAGATTATTGACAAACAAAACATTTAATTTGAGCACCTTCAGAAATCTTTATTTTTGTAGGATGATAAAATAATTTGGAGAAACGATGGACATATTTTTTAGACTTGAAAATATTAATTATGAAGAGAAAAAAATTTAATCTAGCTAAAATAAATTTTTATTATAGTTTTGCATGTATCCAGTGATTCGACGTGAGAGTCTAGGATGTATCAACCTCTGGCGCCATTACAATACACAAATTGATTATTACTCCTTAACGAAGTTAATTCCAGATTATAAATAACCTCGTAATCTATAAGCCATAATGCCTTTCCACCTTGCGTCTCTAATTATAATTGCACAACGGAAAACGTTACCGTATTACTAGCAGAAAGAAAGAAAGAATAAAAATCAAGAACAGATTTTTTCTCTCTTTTCGTGACTCTTGTTTCCTTGCCTGTAATCTAACCCGATCAATTTATAAATTAAGCTGTCCAGGGAGAGAGAGAGAGAGGGCGAGAGAAAGAAAGAGAGAGAGGGGGGAGTGGGAGGAGGTGGATAGGGAGGAAGGAGAAACTGGCATCGAAAACGGAATAATAGTAATGGAATGGCGTGGATTCAAGCACACTCACAGAGACAGCAGCGCGGTAATTGGAGAAATTAATCTAACACAAAAGAAAACATGGGGAAAGAGGAGGCTGCAGAATGTAAAAAATACCCCGATAGTCGTGGTTTCTGGCCCAAGAAACAGACAGACAAGTAGTCAAAGGAATAAAGATAAATAAAATTTCAATATTTCAATTAATTTGATAAAAACAATGCAGAAATGAAATTTATAGTGTGATAAATGTTTGAACGGATGCAAAATAATTAAAGAAGAGTGAAAATTTTGGGTCCAGGACTGTTACTATTGAATGTAATAACGGAAAGAGAAATTATTTTTTTATCTTTTACGTGAAGAAGTCCGAAAATTGTGAACGAAACGTTGTAATATATGTAATGTGTTGAATAATGTAGTGATTTTTATGAGTTATCGGCCGCTCAGATATTTATTTGTTAATGTATGTAAAGTGGACTCCAAATTCGGAATGTATCATGTAAGATGACATTCCGCAGTCGACCCGGTAGGCCAAGGACCTCAAAGGGCTCGGAAGAAGAACATATAATATAAAGTGGACGGCATACAGAGCTTTTTCACGTCTCAAATTCAGAACCAAAAAGATGTCCTTTATAAGAAACTGCAATATCGTGAAGATGATAACGAAAGAAATCAGATCCACTGATTATCAGGAGCGGTTGAGGGAAGAATATTTATTGTAGACTGGGATGAAGGTAATGCCAATAATATTAGGGAAAAAAGCGACATTTGCGATGATGTGCATTCCAGCCAAGCACAGAATGACAAACGTTTTCCACTCAGACAGGAGTTGTACTTACAAATGGCAACCAGGGACCATCTTGAAGTAATTGATGAAGAAAGCAATTTAATTGTCATGAGTAATTCATTCCGCATTCATATCTTGTGCAGCAATCTGTACTGAGGATGTTCTTCAGAAGCGTGAATAAAAACTCGTGTTTGTTCCTTAATGTGCTTTATAGCGGACAAGACAAACGGTGCAGTGAGAGAGGAGAGGAGAGAGAGGAGAGGAGGGGAAGTGAGATATAGATACTTGCTAGATAAGGTCTCATACGGAGTTTCCGTGCAACTTCATATATCCTACCGCAGGGGCAACGAGGTCTGCAATTATCACACCAATGGCAACCACTCAAAGATTTACAGAGACCCATAAACAATTATAGGTGTCTCGTTTTGTGTGAACCTTAATTCAAACGCAGACTTAATTTGCAGATGAGAGTGTTTGGAAAACTGCAGTTTATTTGAAAATGATAGGGGAACAAAGTGTTGAGTAATTAAGAATATCATAGACAACTATGAATGGAACAGAGACAATCGTGGAAATCATTGAATAATTTATTACGTTTATTTTATATTTACGTACGTTAATATTTAAATTAATCTAAAATTGTCAACCAGACAGTAAGTCATAATTTTGTATAATATTAAACACATTAAACACAACGTTTCGCCCTCAATTTTGATACTTCATCAGATACAGACATGAGCAATCAAGTTTCGCTGGCCGCTGTGTAGGAAGCAAAATTTTCTCCTTTTGCACCTCTAATGTTTAATTCATATGTTTTTGGATCTATTCAAAATTTAGAAGAAGCTTGATTACCCAAGTTTTCAACTGAAGAAATCCCACAATTGCGGATGAAACATTGTATACAGTGGGCTTTATTTTTTAAAAAACGTTGACTTATTGGATGTTTAATTTATTTTGTTTAGTTTGTACCTTAATTTTCACCCGGAGAACATCTCAGTGTTGTTGAGAGAGCATCAACTAGATGTTGCATTCGATAGTCTCCACGTTATAGTTCCTCCGTATATATTCGTATGAATACATTATTAATTAAAGATCTCTATTGTAGGTCCACTGAAGGAGAGAGAGAGAGAGAGAGAGAGAGAGAGAGAGAGAGACGAGACGAGGACGTCGAATGAGTATTTTTCAGAATAGTGCTCCTTGCAGAAGGTCATGGACCTTGTGTTTCTCTTTCATGGTAGTGAAGCCTTGTGCAGGAGTGAGACTGAGAGAGTGATTTATTCCCTATAACGACCAGGTGCCAGGGAATTGATTCGAGCCTCCAGCAGCGACTGTTCCACTGCTGAGGAAGAGAGAGGGAGGGAGGGAGAAAAGGAAATGGATTACCTTTCAGCTACATTAGAAATTACAGGTTTTAAGTGCGTCTCTCTCACTTATTACGTCATCGCCTACGTCCCCAAGATAGGATGACGCCTACGACGTTTAACAGTACAGTTTCAAACACAGGCACACTCATTGTGGATGACTTACAGTATCAATATCAGTCGTCATACTCAAAATTGAATTTTACCAACGAGAATCAGGTCAGCGAACTCGTTACGTCCTCATTGCATTGTCCAGAATATCCCTAATACAAGTACCTCTAGGGAGACCATCCTATGGTTGACGCGAAAAAACGTTTTCTCTCAATTTGGACAATTATGTTAGAAGACTGTCATCGACGTCCTCACCCCTACCTGTTCGGGAATTACCCTTATGGTAAAATTGAAAATAATTGTTATGGGAATGACTTACTGGACGAGTGACAACCAAGACCAACCAGAGTCGCCCGCTCACTCAGAATCAACGAATCTTCCTCTTTGACAATAACAGCCGTTCAGAGAATCCTGAAGTGGGACCGACTTTTTTCCATATCAGGCTTACCAAAGGATAAAGAAATGAACAAAAATTCATACTAGGAAGTGAGTCGCGGATTCTGTCGGATGGTCTTATTGTGCTATGCCCTGACACAATTGCCAAAGAGTAACATGAAAATTGTAAACCGTAACGGTGAGAGGAAATTAGAGTCACTGAGAAACACTGGTATCAGTCAGTGTGTAATATACTAGAGTGTTTTCGAACATTATCTCGGGGCATGGTAGTCACGTGGGGGAGGCGAAGGAGCCACCCGATATAATTAGAACCCTCAAATGACTCAATTTGAGCTCGCCAGACAAGACAAGGGGACTCATTGCCGGATGGACAGACCAAGTTCTGAGCGGTCGATGCCAGCAGCTTTAGCTTAAATGTCTGTGAACACCAGGGGGACGTGCCATTGACTCGCAGGGAGATCTCAACGATTCAGGACGTGAAAGGTAGGGAATGTAAGGAGATTCGGCTGAGCGCAACTTAAGCAGCTGGATCAGACACTGTAATCATGAAAAAACGGTAGGACATCAGAGCTTGTGTCACCGGATCTTTTTTTATTATTGCAAACTTTTATCCGAAGATATTACAGTTTTTCTGACATGTTATATACATATTTATTCGCAGAATAAATAATTGACACGAATACATGTATAAATTGAAAATCCATTGACTATAAATTTAAAAGCGAGAGGAAAGACAGATCTGTGGACGTAATAAGTTTGTTGCAGTTTATAATAGAAATTAAACTTACCGGAGAAACCGAGATACAGTTTACATAAAATCAGCTAAGTGTGGTTCAACAAACCGTAATCTTAAAACCTACCAGCCCATGACACAGTCCTAATTCCCATTGTCCTAATAATATAACAAATACCCCCGGGCCTTCGAGAGAGTCAGAAACACTCCCAGTATCTTAAGTGAGTAACATACACTTCCGGTACATTGAGAGAGTCAAAAATACTCCCGCTACTCTAAGAGAGTTCAAAATACGAAGAGACTGAAAAATACTCGTACATCTTTTGGGTGCTATGAATGTTTTACCCATCCATTTGCCCTTATCGTAATTCGCATATCCAATAAGTTCAAATAAAGATTAGTTACCTATGGTAGGGATTAACTGAAAAATCGATGTTTGGTATTAATAAAATTGAGAGAAGTGGAAAATGAAACCATAATTTTTATGTAAATATAACATACATAAATGGCAGTGAAGTGAAGTGAAGTGATGATTCAGAGAACAGTTGAACGACAATAATAGATTTAATATAAGCGGATTTATAGAGGTAATGGTCCTGTATGTTCTCCCCCCCCCCCATTCATATTTTTCTATTTATTTTTGTCTATAACATTTTTGGATTCATTTCATGTATTTCAAACGTTGTCGCCATGTTAGGTCCAAAGCCATGTAATAAATCTAAAATCGGTTCGGTATTGGACGGTGGATTACAACTTAAGTGGCATCTTTAATGTAATATCTAAATTCAGTGACTTTTATACCAATCTCGCTTGTTTCGGCCTTATCTTTACGTAACAACCAAATACTTACTAATACTGTTCTCCCGCCCCTTGCGGAAAGGGGCTTACTTCATACATAAACATCATCAGGAGAAACATTATTAATATTAGTTACCCCAAAACATTTATTCTATGAAAATATTGACCGTTGTTCCTCGTTTTCGAATTTCACCCCGTCCATCTACGCAGCTGTTCTCTCTCTCCGGGTCATAAGGAACACGTGTACAACATTTGGCTAAAATTTCCTTACGTGGTTAAATTTTTATGATTAACATACAAACAAACATACATAAATTTTGATTGTATATTATCTTGAGGCGTAAGGATCGAATTCGTGAATATAATTGAGTAATGTGTGTGCTACATGAACTCACCTCGCAAATGATTGATAGAGTGAACTGCTTGATACGTCACTCCAGGGCCCCTTGGACACTCCTGCATCTGGAAATCGTCATCAACTCCGTCATCGCCGTCGGTCGCTTCCGAGGAGGCTTTCCCGCTGGTATGGGAGTCACGTCCGCAGTGTTGGCCTCGTCGGACAAGGCGGTGCAAGGAAGGGAGAGACAAGGTGGAGGTGAGGATTGAGACGTTTCAGTCACAAGCTACGACACTAAAAGGCAGCGCAGGCGTTTAAAATTCCTCGCGTTCGCAAAGCGGCGACAAGAACAGCGCTGAAAAAGGAAGAGAAGCAAGCAGCAAGGCTTGTAAGGCGACATTCTTGTCCCGCAGCGAACACGGAGACCAGCTTCCATCTCTTTCCCTCAGTATTTCATATCGTTCCAGTGGCATGTCTGTTATCACCTCTCCTCCGCTAATAGCCACCAGCAACCACACGCATGCCCTACCTTCAGCGTTTTCTTCCTCCTGCGTGGGTGTCTCACGTTTAAGATTCCAGCACTTCTTTTACCCCTTTTTCTCCTCTTTTTCATCCTGCCTGCTGAGCCTGTGCGTAATTTAGCGCAGTAATGTTTTAGAGTCTCCTACCGCCGTAATGGCGTCTAATTTGATTGCTTCACTCACGAACTGGATCACTCCCCCACTCGCCGTCTCTCTCTCTCTCTCTCTCTCTCTCTCTCTCTCTCTCTCTTCATCCAGAGAAGCAAGGGTCTACAACCTTTAAAAACACACACACACACGCCTTATAGCAGACGGGAACGTGAGGGAAGCACAACTGCAGGAAAACAAGATGCGAGACAATTAGCCAATACCTACGTTGTAATCAAAGGGAAAACGAACACGAGAAAACAATAAGGACGCAGATATATATATATATATATGTACATAAACGGAGAAAAATAAAGCAACAGGAAACCGTTACAAGATAAATTTATCATTCGTGTTTATTATTTACTAATAAAATATATTATATTTAATTAACATCTGTTTGATTTAATTGATTACTGTTAGCAATGTAGTACAAAAATATAGTTTTTTATACAATTTTAAAATAATTGCTCTTTTGTCTTTCGTGTGGGAGATATTATGGCAAATATCAGATAAGTGGGAAATTCTGTAATAATAGATGAGTGTCTCTTATCTGTTCCGCAGGTTCCGATTCTGGATTCCTTTAAAATATTTATCTGTAAAACTTTCCGATGTGGCTTTCACATTTGATGCAAATATTTCAGTCTCATTTTATTTCATTTAGAACTCACTTTTCCGCTGACCTTTCAATATTTATTTTATTTACTTTCTTAGTTGTACTCTCCGCTCACTGATCCCTGCCAACAACCATTCTCAGATTGTTTCCAAACGACTAGTAAATTTACCATTATTTTCTCACATCCTGAACCCCCCCCCCTCAAACTTGTCTACATATTTGAATATTTTCTCCAGAATGACTAAGGTTTAAGAGTCTGCCACAGAACTGTCTTCACACCTCTCGTCTCGCAACACAAACCGTCAGGTAACCCCGAGCCGCTGTATCACCCCGGAAAGCTCCGTATTATTGGACGAAACAACAAATATTTTAAACAAGTCTCCGCTCTATTTGTCACCTTCGTTGCCATAACGTGTAAATGTTTGCTTCTTCCTAGCAGAACATAGTTAAAAGACCTCGCTTAATGTATCATAATTACGTCCAAAAGAAAACTATAGACGAAGATGGTCTTAGGTGGGACTACTTTAATTTGGATGAAAAGTACAACAAAATGATGGCCAATAAATTTTAAATATCTTCACAGTTTAGTAGGCTGGCTTGATGAGAGAGAGATGGTGAAAATGATCTCTATAACCAATTACAGTTTAATCATCGCTTCTTCCTCTTCGTCACATCGTAGAGTGAAACAGTATTCGGTATGAAGTTAATCCGCCGCTGTTGTGATTAAATTTCAGTTTTCGCTTGAGTTGACGAGCGTGTTGCCTCAAGCCCTCTTACGTTGTGATGATCAGCCTCAGACTACGCTGCTCCATGCCTCGGATAATCTCCCCAGAGGCGTGTTTCTGCTCGAGTGACTGAGTGAGATCTCTATGGATCACGAGGACTGGCAGCGTCGTAAATCCTGCGCTACCAAACCACGACCTCGGATCAACGAACCTCTTCAAGAGATGCGGAGCGTCCAGGTCGTGGAAGGCCGAAAACATCTCTGACCAGACCGTCCGTCTGTGAAGATGTTGAGGGAAGGCGGAGCTGCCGGGGGTCACACGCACAGTCACGGCCATTCTCACGTCACTCTCACACGGAGAGGAGCAAAAACTGACGGCGTCGTGCATCGGAAACAGGAGGTCACAGGGTCAGAGCAAACGCACGCGACATTGCTCCCATAGGCAATCAACAACACAGTTTTCCTCTAGCGTCTGCTGACTAACAGAGCATCTTGACTCGTCTACACTTGCTGCTTGACAGGAAGACTTGTAGTCCAACAGTGACGCAGCCATTATAGCGCGAAATTTTTATCCCTGAAACGGAGATAATAATGACTGTAAACTACCATTTATCTGGTCTCTAAATAGATAGTGGAAGAATAAAATTCATGCGCACGTGAATTCTCAGATCAGAAAATATTTTAAAAAGGTACTAAAGAATTCGCCATTCCGAGGTATATTAATGAAATAAGAGAAGTTCCATGCTCCATGAATGAGACATTTCAGTCCATTGAGGATTCTTTACGGTCGTATTGTGAACGTAGCCGAAGAAGGTGCTCATTAAATGTTGTTTTGTGAGAGCGCGTCCACAGGCCGACGGTAGCTTTTATTTAGCCACCACATAACACAGCCGAGTAATTGAGTTGTGAGTCGCACCGATTTACGACCAGGTAATTGGCGAGGTTACTCACACAGTCACGTGGGTAATAACAGCTGCAACTCACTACATCAAAAGTAAGGAAAGGTGAAGGAGCGCAGTGCGGGTGGGGAAGAACAAAGGGGAATAAGAAATAAAATTATCTGAAGATATTAAAGAACAGGTCTGGGGAATCCAAACTTGCTCCAACTCTGTCTGACAATAAAGTCTAAGAATTTGGTCATTGTGTCGTCACCTTGTTGATAGAACTAAAGACATTTCCCTTCGTAACAACATTTACAGGGAAATAACTGGGGAACAAGACGCAGCTGCTTTGCAAACTAAGCGAAATAAACTCAAAATCAACAATAGTAAAATTAAGGCGATCACTTTTACTAAAATGCGCTTTCAATATGCATTGGAATATAAAATAGATGGGAAGACAGTGATCCAAGAGACAAACTGTAAATGCTAATAACTATGCTACAAGGAAAGCGTGGAACACGAGAACGCTCAAGAAGGGGAATGAGATATCTAAGGAAATGGCAAATTTGTCATTAGCCCGCCCACTTATGGTGCAGCATGCTGGGACCCGTACAGGAAAAATCAAATAGTATCCTTAGAAAGGGTGCAAAGAACGGCCGCAAAATTCGTACAAGTAGGAACTGGGCATGGGAACGAAAAGGTAGAACAACTAGGGTGCGGAGCCTGTGCAGGTCAAAAACCTTGGCAGGGAATCCGAGATAGAATGAAAGAATCGACTCGGTACTTGTTTAAATTACAAGCGAGGCACCAACAAACAGACGTTGGAAAATACTCATAGGACAATTAATGACTGGAACAATCAGCCTGCAAGAGTGTTTGGGGAACTTCTTCAAACAGAAAGAAAATTTAGACTTCATCTAAGTACAGTGTAGTGTAGTGTGATACAGTGAAGTGAAGTGATCAGTGCTCCGAAATCTCTAACAATATACTAAAGTGAAATATATTTCCAGTGTTTTCTTTTTCAGGAAAAAACAATATTGTTCATTTTTCCTAAATTTATCTTCTAATAATATGATTAGATATATTTTTTTATTAGGAGTTTATATGATTTATATTGAAGTAATATAATTATATTGTTAATTATAGGTTAAATATGGTTCTCACGACCAGATTATTAATTATTGTTCTATGTATCTGCCATTGGGCATTTGCCCATTTCTATATTAAATAAATACATCCTCGTACCCAAAAATAAATAGAATTGAGGAGATTGTATATAATCTTTGGTGTAGTATGTCTTTATATGTGATGAAAGGTTAGGCGAAATATTAAAAAGTGAAATTTTACTAAAATGATTCATCTTATGCTACGAGAAAAGAATAGTCCCGCATTATAATAATACGAAGTCTATCCTGGATAAGTGTAACTAAAAATGTTACCCTGACAATTAGGTTCGCCATCTCTACTCGTACGTCATCACTTGCATTGTCATGGCTAGATTATAGACACTGCTGTGAGTGAGTGACCTTCCTGGGATCGTAATTAGTAAATATGTGGGAGAAACGTACAATAAAAGTAACGGGGAACGAGGAAGTTACAAGATTTATTAAATAATAAAGTTGACTGTTAGCGTCAATTAATGCCAGTAGCTGAGTGGAACAAACTAATCTCCTTCAGGTCTGAAGGTAGGCGTGCCCGTATATATCCACCCTCTCCCTAATCAAGGATTGAGAAAACACGTCAATTACCGAAATACACGCGTCGTCATAGGTCTGCGGCGATCCTCGCTGCAAACATAATGGTGATAGCCTCTTTGCAGAATTTGATTTTTTTTACTTCGCTGCTAGACACTGTTAGGAGACCACAAAATGTAATCCTTCCATTAAATCAAATTTTCTTAATTGGAGTTGTAACTCTTTGTGAGCCTCCCATCTGTAACGGTCAGATACATCTGCTCGGGCTTTTTGCGGTGCGGAGTCAAAAGAAAGGAGGCAGCATTTGAGCCAGGGGCAATAAAACTCAGCCTACACGTCGCGTCTTGGGTGAATCCCAATTTTGGTGAGAGTTGGCGACATCGGGTGGTGTATTTTAAGTAGAATCATAAATGTTATTGGTGGATATCCATCCCGGGCACCTTGGTGCTATAAAATAGAGAAGTGGGGAGGAGATTTTAAAAAGGTGGGGAGAGAGATTTTCGGGGCAGATCGATTTTGGATGAGAGATTTGGACACAGAATTTTTGGAGAGGAGATTAGGACTGATTTTTCGAGAGCGGTGAAACGGGAGAGATGGCAAGACAATTTTGGTGAGAGATATCGAGCAGATGATCGGCACCCTTGAACAGGCAAACCAAGGACAGGAGGATGAACGGAAATTCGTCCTGAACCAGGAAGAACAGCAGAGGCGGCAGTGATATGGAGATAGGACGACCCAATTAGGAGGAAGGAGCACTACGCCTACAGTAACTACACCTGTTTTGTGTAAAATATTTTTTTTCAATGAGAAGGCCCAAAATATACGACAGAATGGTTTAGTTTTAAGGATTTTATTTTGTATAATTTTTTATGTTAAGATATTTGTAGTTTTAATTTAAGAAAGAATAGCCGGCATAAAGATCGAATTATCAAAATTGTAATTATTTATGTTAATATGTTTTTGGATCTTTCTTTTATATTATAAAAACTCGTCAATAATATATCGATATTCCACATAAATAATTTAGTATGTACCCTATATTCGTTACAAATTATTCCTATCTTAAGCCTCTATCCATCATCCTTGTACTTGCAGTGATTGTAGGTCATTCAAAACTTCAGCAAGCCAACTTAGCTTGGGTACTCCTTTTAATTTCTCACATGTGTTAATATCTTGCATGATTATTCGTGTCATTGTATTTTATCTTCGATATACTGTTAACACTGCTTGGACCACAGATCTTCCTCTAGAACTTCCTTTCACATTTTCTCAGTTTATCTTCAGCAGACATAGTGAGCTTCCAACTCTCACGCCCTAACCGGATTATTACAATTTGTTTGTCAAAGCTTGGCTATCTTGAACCAATCGCAGTATACTTAACTGTAAATACTCGTTCCTCAACACCTTGGCTTATAGTTACATTTTGAGCCGGAAGTGAGTCTTGAGACCTTATCCAGAGCTTGGCGCTGAAATCCTCTAAGGTTCCATACTCAGCCAAGAAAAATACTGTTAAAACCTTATTCTACCAATATTATGTACAAGTGACGTCATCACTGACGTACCTACGGGTAGGCTGACCTTTACAGTAATAATATGGACATCTGCTTATTTTCTTCTCAGTGCGCTTTTTCTGATTGTAGCCCCGCTGTATTCACCATTAGTTTACGGTAGTGAACACCTGCGAACTTCTAATATATTCTTCATCTAAAAAAACAAAATAAAATTGACTGAGTGGCCCAACGCGTCGTATTTATACAGCGCAGCGTGTGCGCCGCACGCGACAGAGAAATATTTTTGTATATTTTTTAAGTACTTAAAATACATTCTTACTTAACTAAAACCTTCATTAAATTTACGATTTATTTCGCGATAAATACACAAAATAACTGGATTAACTACCTTATGAAAGTAATTGTTAATGTGTAAAAAATCTCAAATTTCGTAGTTGTGCTTGTATGTATGTTCCGCTTATAAATTTCAACCAAAATTTGCGGACGCTTTATTTGCGACTCTTAAATCAGCACTGTTGTGGTAAGACACGGCTTGGAGGGATTGAAAAGTTTGGGGTCAATTACTTTTAAAGTGTTTCCCGTTACACTTTTTGTATGCGTCCTACTCTAATAATAATTAGACCTTACTATACCATCTATTATGTGTGCGTGAGGCGACGACGACGACGACGTTCGCGAGAATCAAAAGTAACAGTACTTAAGTAAAATGTTAGTTATATTTAAGCATTAATATTCCGCGCATCCAGGCAGTAATTAATAAAGCGAGCAGACTTGTAACATCAACCCATGAAATATTTTTTCAATACCTGCTGTTTCAGTAACAAGTTACATACTTTTTTCAATCAAGTTCCGAGCTCGCAGTATACGTCATCATCTCTATTTTTTGTGGGTATCTTATAATCGTGAAAGTTACAGGAATGCCCCCGTTTTCCCTCTTTCAACAACGGGTATCAATCTTCGAAAAAAACAGTTATATGAACATGTCAATTAAGCCCAGAAACTTGGTGAGTTATAGATCACCAATTCTTTTCCTTTCACATTTTCCTTCGTCTTCTCTGCCTGCGTGAGTGACCTTTCTCTCCCTACACTGAGCCTCCTCCTCCTCCTTCTACACCACAGTTGGTTCCGTTTGGGTTTTCCCCACTCTTTCTGAGCTCCTCAAATGATCTTACTTTTCAAGGTTTTGCCAACTGCTTCTACCCACGATTATAATTAATTCCTTTCTCTCACCACATGTTACGGCATCTCTGCGTCGAATGTCGTGACCCAGAGAAACCAATAAAAAACGATTATATTTAAAGGAGTTCAGCCCTTCTTGGATTTAGGAATCAAATATAGGAAAAATGGAAAGGATATGGGAAATTATTATGGTAATTATAATGAACAATGTATATGAAAGTGATGTTTTGCTACGTGACACTTATGTTGAAATATTTACCTCCGTCAACAATATAAACATTATTTATCGTCAATATTTATTTTGTGTGTCAGACAGCAATCTAAGTTAAGGCTCATATTTTTCACAGTTATTGCATCGCTTCGTCTCGGCCATATTGGCAAATGGCGGATCAAGAGAATTCTACCTACCAAGTACTGATGTTGGTAACAGTCATGCCTAAATAAAATAGAATTTTATAATAAATATATATAGATTGTTACGAAATTATTATCACTTGAAATCGATGCTTTCATACTTTCTTCCGCTAAATATTCATAGTGCTGACCAAATTCTGTTCGTTTCCTCTTCTACATGCCTCTTCGAGTCTTTTTCTCTCCGTCGCAAAAACCAATTTCCTTTTTCTTTTTAAGTTTGGTAACAAGTTGCGTTGTTTCAGTACGTAACAGCCACTTTTTCTGTTCTTCAATTCTTTCTTTCACAACGGCCAACTTAAAGAAGAGTTGTCACGGCGACGACCAAATCATGTGTCTTTTCTTTTTTGTGTCCCAACGTAGAGAACTGTTAAGCCAGTTCATTCAAGTGACACTAATTGCTCTAAGCAGGACGAAGACAAGAAATTCAACTCAGGAATACGAGTTGATGAAACTGTTCAGGGTTGAAATCCATTTTACTTTTACAGCAAAGCTCTGATTATTCCGTCGTCAATTACACCAGAAGCTCTCAGCTTCATGAGTCAAAATTAATCTTTAGAGTGACAAGTCCACCTCAAACAGCACAACCACAGCCACTAATAAAATAATCCTGTTCCTGATACACCTTTGTTGTTTTGTACTAAAATTGTGTCTACTTCCCTGACTCGCGGTTCGCTATTCCCTTTTCATCATTAAAATAAAAATGGCGACGAAGAATCTGACTGAACCAATGCAAATAAATGAAACGGAAATGCGACAACGGATCAAAAGAAAAGGAACGCACTGCACTCATGGAATAGTGTGTCATATCATGAATGTGGCGAGTGAGGGAAATTTACGGGAATTTGAACTTGCTGTTGCTCAGCTTTTGCACCACATATAATTGGACTACGACGTGTTTGTGTAACTGAAGCAGTACGTGTAATGTGAATATATATGTCTGAAAAAATGAATTATGAGGGAGGGAGTCACAGAATGGAATGAAACTGAAAGTTCGGTTGGAAGCCGAACACTCGTGACTACGTAATGCATGGTGTTTTTCCAGAAAAACGTTGGCGGAGAGAAGCAAACGGCTCCTCCCAGGGATGACAGATTAGAATTTAGATTGGAAAATATCGATCCACGCTACCAACGGAACATGAAATAAGGAAGTGGGAAAAAATTATAAAATACCCAAGATAAATAGATTTTGGGGCATTATAGAGGTGGAGTTGGATATTATTGAGGACTTGGTGTTTGACATTATTGAGAACGTGAAGTTTGTGATCTTTAAGGACGTAGTGATTAAGCTTGAACATTAAGCAGATTATGATGTGGATATTATGATAAAACTTTAGGTGTGTTTGAAGATTGGGTTTTAAGAGGAAGCACTTGGAAATTCGAGATTTAAATAAAGTAAGGAAGGCGTGATACAGTCCAAATCTCCAAAGTTCTCATCTTTTTACAACTCTGAAATAAATCTAGATGGGTCCAGCGACGAGTTCCAGGCAAGCTGAGACTACACGATAAATACCTCTGTTTGTAACCTTTTTGTCAATTTCCTGTACTGCCAATTCCGTGTAGGACTTGTGTTAGTGACTCTGCTTTATGGGAAGGCCCGTTTAGCTGAGCCGAAGTTAGAACTCGAGTATTTAGATATAAATTTTGTATGTATAATGTTTATGATAAAAAAGCCGGCTTTACAAATTTTGATTCATATAATTAATGCCCACTGTAATAAATAAATGTGAAATTCAATATTTTTCACATTTTTATACCAATTTTTGTTTAACAATGTATATTCTCCTAAATTAATTACAGTGTTCATAATAAAATACACATGTCGGTGTACGGACTGCTTTTCTGATCTAAATTAAATCGTCACTCTGAGTCCGCCTTTTAATTCCTTTTACCCTACCATGACTTACACGTCCCGCATACAATTAGAAGCTGTTTATTAATCACGCAAACGTTTTTCAGAGCAGGTGACAGTTTGGACACAAGCCATGAGGGTCATTGCATACGTTAAGAACGTTACAGGATCTTAACATCCACCCACACACATAGACTTACTTTGAAAACTGGGTCATTTGATATGCATCTGATGCGAGGAGATTAGGGCTGGGGTACCTTCATGGCAATAACTTCCTGTACGATCGAAATTACATCGATGGTAACGTCAACCAAGAGAAAAGATAAAGGGAAAAAAACTAATAACGTGCCTGTGCGAACCTTAAGAATAAATATCTCATAAAACGACATGTGGGGGTGGAAGAGATGGGACGATAATAGTAAGTGCGAGCGTAATGGAATGCGTCACCGGTTTGCTACTGCGCTCTACGGACACCTTGCAGCTGGCAATAAAGTCCGCGAACTTATACCCACATCACGACGAGCAATGATTATCCATACCCTTCACCGTCCTGATACAGTAACGAGCGACACGTCACAGTACAGGCTAGGGATAAGGTCCGTGAAACATATCAAGCATTCCGTATAGATAAATGGCTAAATAAAACGTAACGAATGGCACAGCACGTGGAAGAAAATCTCTCATAATTTTAATTTTAACATGGTGCTGGGAAATTACTTCGGTAAACCACCGAAGGAGGCGCATCCGACCGTAGCTCCTCAAAATTCTGCATTTTGACTGCCAATTAAATGTGTAATATTAAAAAAATATCAGTGTTAACGGCTAATAACAACGTAACAAATAATACTGAATGTGAAAGGCTAAGCCTGAAAGTTTGTTTTACAATGTGTATAAATGTATACACTCTTCGTCACTCAGCAGACACATCTATTTACTTGCCCCAGTATATCAGGAGTGGCCGTAAAAACATCTACTGCGATGCAATGTCGTACGTAAGTTTTTCGCGACTTTGGGTGGACGTTTGAAGCCCGAATTGGGAACTCGAAAATGTAAGGTGAATTTCTATTAGCGAAAGTCGTGGGTAATTAACCGAGAGAGGGGAAGGTCAGAGGTTTCGAGGTCTGTGGAAAAAAAGATTATGTATTTGGAGGTTGGTGAGTGGTCGAGGAGATGTTATCAAGCTTTTGTTAAGGAGGGGTTGTTGTTAAGTAATGGTTAAGTTGCGATGAAGAATCAGACAGATAGGACAGTGGTTGGTGAGTGGTAGTGGAGTTATCAATGTTTTGTTTAGAGTGGGGTTATTTTTAAGTAATGGTTAAGTTAGGACGAAGAATTGAGACAGAGAGGGCAGTAGTTGAAGCGGTTGATAATATTTCAGTGACGAATGCCAAGGTTCTCTGGTAGATGTGTAACACAAACTTTATCCTTGATGAAACACCACCAAGAAAAAGCAAGGAGCGTCAATGAGGCCACTGGAGTAGCGCCAGGTCAGCGGCCGCAGTCCTCTATATATACTGACATGGCAACTTTTCCCTCAGGTAACCTCGTATACAATTATGGCGGAGAGACGTCATCTCGTTGAAAGATGAATTCTGTACTATCAATTTCAAATAGTACCATGGGTCATCATTGCTTTTTTAAAAATTGTTTCATGGGTTTTGGAATTATTTTGAGCAATATGACGATGAAGAATATATTTTTATGTTTGAGAGTGACGCAAATATGAGTCCCGCTGTGAAAGTTCTGAAACTGGTTTCATAGGTTATCACAAGACATAGTTACGAATTGAACGGATATCTGCGATAGTATGTGGTCGTATATATCTAGAAATTAAGTTGAAGGAGATTAAAAAAACTATGATACGCAGTGCAAATGTGAGCTCATAAAGGAAGTCGGCTTGCGAGATGGAGACAATGCAGGCAGGAGTGAGGGCGGAGGCTCCAGGGCAACGGAAATTAGAGGGACCTCAAGGGAGGTACACTCTGGAGAAACATCAAACATCAAAATATCACGTCATTGCATGTTGGAAAACCAAGACTTACAATTACCAAATACAAAGAAACTTTAAGTCTCGCTATTGATTGAATACGGTCACGCCATTACGTGCTGATATAAACCCTCATGATATTGGGGCAGTTAATCCTCATAATACAGCAAAGAACGAAGAATAAGGATTGTTTTGTCAATTGGAAGACTTCATAATAACCCCGAAGCCTCACAAAAACAGTTCTCATCGAGGAATTTATTTTTCGAGTCCAATATAGAAATCCTGCAGATAGGAAACGTTCCTTAGCTAAATTAAAAAAATATAGGGGACGACAACAAATAATGTGATAGAAGTTAAGCTTAATTAATTACTTATTCAATTCAGCTTAAAGCTAATTTCATATCATATTACAATACAAATTTGATACATTCTTTCTAAATTAATCAATTTGCATAAAATGTATTTACTCATTTACTCTTTTTCAATCAATAATTTTTCAAAAATTCATATATTCTTAACGATACGTGTAAGCACTTAAATAGTACTATGTAAAACCTTTTCAAAGTTTTGAGTTAAATTGAACTTCAAATATGTATAAAAGAGTAGTTATACAACTGAAACAAATAAAAAACATTATTTTCTGCTCTTTAAAAAATTATGCATTTTAGAAAATTAATTTATAATTAAAATTAAATAATAACAAAGCAATCTGATTCTTTTTGAGGGGGATGGTGGGTTTACATACCTGGTCTTTATTATTTCGAACATTAATTGTTGGGGTTGATGACCGCTGTGGTATTTAAGGGATCCATAGTTCATTTTTCCGTTACCATAGACGAAACCGGAAGTCGTAGGTAGATCATTACCGGAGTCTTTGGAGTCATTGAAGCGGCAAAGCTTCTGGAACTCGACGGTCGCCTTTGAAGGTGGCTCAACACCTCGTCTCGGCTACCACCAGGTGTTTCAGTCCGCTCAACAACTTAGCTAACTTTAATCTCTTCCATTACTTCCCTGGCCTCACTGAAATATCATCAACCGCTTCAACTAGTGTCGTCTCTGTCTTCGTCCTAACTTAACCATTACTTAACAACAATCCCCCTCTAAACAAAAAATTGAAAACTCCACTACCACTCACCAACCACTAACTATATAACCTTTTTCGACCAACCTCGAAACATGTGATCTTCCCCTCTCTCGGAGAACAACCCACAACTTTAACCAATAGGAATTCATCTTAAATTTTCGAATTATCAATATGGTGTTCACACGTCACGAAAAACTCACGCACCACGCTATTCCACTTTCTATTAGAACATTCCAGACGTGTCAAAATGTTGAGACCGAAACTTATCCACTTGACACAATTTTAGGATCCCGCTGAGTCAACCGCGGGTATTTTTAATCCCTACCTGAACAGCAACGACCCCTCGATTTTCTCAGATCGGAAAATTTAGTTTAACAAAATTATTTAATTAAAAATTTAGTAAAAATGTGTACACTACAATATATAGGCTATTTTTCATCAATTGTATTCCTTTCTCGGCCGGAAACTGCTTGAAATCGAGCTGTAAAACTCTAAGTGAACTGCTTTTCCACCGATTAATATAAAACTTCATGTAATATGAAATACCATACTCTTATGATGAGGAACCACCACTTTATCGCACGTCACAGAAACCTGAAATGTTTCGTAAAAGTTTTCATTGAAACTGGCTTGTTTTCCTCTACGAGAATCGGCATTGATATTGTGTCTAGAGATAAGAAAAAATATTTTCTTAACTTTATTAATAACGAAGATACCTGGAATATAAGCGCTTGTTGTGGGATTTATTTCAGATTAAGAATTATTATTAATAGTTAGAAAGGTCGCCTCGTGTCTGTATTTCGTAAATGACATTTACACTTAATATTAATAGGTTGTTTCGTCCCGCATCGAAACTGCTGCTATCATGCTTGTCATGTTTTGCATGTCTGCAGTTTAAACTGAAGTCTCCCCCCAAGGAATTATCCGTAACATCATAACTAACTGTTTAGTTTGTAACCTACAATGTGTCGGAATATTTTTATTTTAAATTTGAGCTCGTTGCAATATTGTTACTGTTATTGCTGTTGTTCCTCTTGCATTCATGAACAGGTAACGACGACGACGACCGTGTTTTGCCTTGTTTCGCCCTCAACATCTCGTCCCTAAGTGGCCATAGCTTTCTCTCTGGACCCACTAACTTCAACCCTCAATCCTAAAACACGGCGCCGTAACGTTCACTTATTTGAAACGCGATGACGCGTTGCTGTGGCAACGGAGCCGCGCGGGAATGGCAACAAGGCGGCCGTACAAGAGTAACAAGTAATCGTCTCTTAAAACAGTCGACAGTACTATCAGACAATAATAGTAAATAATATTGCATTTATGTTTGGAGCGTCGATGAGGCAAATTTGCCACCCGATCACAATCCGCAGTAGGTAATCATCCCCAAGCTCCTCATTTAATTTATAACCTCTCTCCACACAAATTTCTTTTTAGCTATTCCTGATTGTGTCGCAGCACTATAATGAAGTATGTTTCTATAATTTAATTTATATAGCTTTAATTATTAATGATTTTACAATTGCCAACACTGTTTTTTATTTAAATGTATTTATAAATTTAACCATTAGGCAGTCATGTTTCTGGTCCTGAGTTGTGGTGCGTGTCCCGCGACGTGCCACGACTCATTTTTGGCAATATCTTTTTGTATGATTTCCACCATAAGAACTATCAATCACTGAGCTTCTTTCCTTCTCTCGATCATTAATCAAATTTCCTTCTACATGAATCTTCAACTAAAATACTCTGCAACTTAATCCAACTTCCGAAGTACAACTATTACATTATTAAACGTCCTCCACTCCTTTCTGAAGATCATCTCAACTTCTCGATGAGTAAAAGTTTCACCCACCAGATTTTGAACATTCGATGATCCTGGCCGAAGACAACCAAGTCCGTACTACCAAAAATCTCAATATTTTCGTTGGAAACTCCTAATATGGTTTGACATATCATATTCCAGGACCATGGGAGCGCACGTTCGTGTTGCAGTCCGATTTCCTGAAAAAAAAATTAGAGTACGTAGTCAAATCTTTGGAGCAGAGATTTTTATTGTCAGATATTTATAACTCTGGGCGTTCTCTTGACCGTCGTTTATCTATTAACAGCTAGTGGCAATTTTCTTCCTTTATCTACCCGGGTCCACCTGAATTTTTCCTCCTCAAAATTGTTACGTAGGAGAAATATAAACCGAATTAATTAATTACGTCTATTTGCACTACACCATATGCCAGTATCTATGACACTGAGGCTAAAAGAATTATAAAGGAATTGAGTAATAACAAGTGTCGTTGGAAATATTCTCTCATAATGACTGATAAGTTCTACTACTCAGCTACACGTCATCGCCCCTTACTCTTTGTAATAATTATTTATTGGGTGGGGTTAATTTAATTTATAATATATCAATTAATGGGGAATATTGAAAGGGGGGAAAGAAAAGTTTAAGTTTAAAATTCTTAGTTTTAATCTTAATAGAATGATCAAAGCTATTTACAAATTTCTTAGATAGCATCATAAAAAAACAATTGATTAGTATGAGAAATTAATCCACGGTTTGTCAGTGGGGTGAACTTCAAAATTTATTTGGTTCTCTAATGGCAATAGGCCTGGCAAACGTGAAACTCCTTATAATTAAAAATAAACTACGATACCCGCGGCGCATTTAGATCTGGCTCCCATTCTGCGTCAGTGTATGATGATTGGCTGGTGGCTGAAACAGGATCATCACCGTCTGAGCTGCGTCTCGTGGACCAATCTGACGGAGGCTCCCGTATTCTTCTTACGGCGGCTACCAGTTCAGTTTTGGAAAATAGCACTTCTCTCTCCGGTTTTCCAATAAGCATCCTCTATCTGTCACCAACTTCTCTTCGTCTCCCAACTTCATCTCCCGACAGTAGCTCCCAGTCTCTTAACACCTTCTCTCTCCGTCTCTCAATAACATCTGTTATCCTCCATCTCCCAACTTAATCTCCCTCGCTTCTTTACATCCACTTCTGACGAAAGCTCGGTGGGCGGCTACATAAATTTCAACCAACCAATTAGTTGTTGTCCTCTTACGCTTCTATTGGCTTGCTGTTGGTCAATTGCAGCCAACAGGAAAAAATTTCACTGTTGAGACTAAATGTTTCACATGTTCTGCATCTTTCCTTGACATTCCGAATTTTTCACGGAACTTCCGTTTTTTCGAGCAGTTCTTCTAATTATTCACGGTGATTTCCAGTAGCATCCCAAGTTGTTTATGACCTATCTTTTTTGAAAGGGCTTCTCTCACATACAAAAGGAAGGGTGAATCTTTTGTGTCTAGGAATGCGAGTTGCCACTTCCCCCAGAAAAGCCAGGAAACATATGTACTTTACTTAAATAGTCAACACGCGTATTTAATATCTATTACATCTTACACCAAGTAGGGATACGGCTCCTGCCGTAGTAAAAGGAAACTCAGATTATTCTGACAATTAAATTCGCGAACTATGTTACACGTGCCAACCCGTACGACACCAAAGCTCCAATGACCAAAGAAAGTATCTACGTCTCACACCACAAGGGGGTCATCAAGCTGAATAAACTGTTTATGTATATGGTAGAAACTCATAAAGTTTCAACATCTATCTCCGTCGTTGTGTATTTCATATCGAGTTTGTGGAAGTTGTGTGTTGATGACGATGCTTCTTCTCATTGGAGCGCTTGGCCAATTTCCTTATTCAAAACGTCACAAGCCCCGCATTCTCCGCCAGTAAAGCTCGGGTATGGAGATCATTACCTCAACATCTACTTCCTCTAAACTGCAGATGGCAAACTCCCTGATTGAGATGTCTGGAAGCCTGTGTGTGAGAACTTGCGCGTGACGCGTGCTCTGCGGGAACGATATTTCGGGTGTGTGTGTGTGCACGCAGGCAGGCAGGCAACCTCCACGACCTCGCTCTGACCCTTGAATGGGGGTTTTGCGTGCCAACCGCGACACCTCCCCAAGGACAACTCCCACCCCCACCCCCACCCCTCTCTCTACCCTTCCTGTATCTGTAGACTTCCATATGCATAGCTTCACCTCGCCCCGAAAGTCAATACTGGCCATCTTTAAGAGACACTCGGATTGAAGAAAGTGAGAAACTCACAGAAGGCTAGTTTAACTTCACTTTCTTTAGATACGTGACTAAACGAGGATGAAGTTGTAAGACAGTCGCCAGAGGTTACGTACTTGGAGCAGAAGAAGAAGAAGGAAGAGATAAGATAAGAGAAAGCCACATTTGTATGTATCTCCGTCTCTTCCCAAAGGGAAAGAACTGTGTGCTGATTCCGGAAAAAAAATAAAGATGGGAGTGACACAAGGTAATATCAGAAAAGCTGAGAAAGTTGTTTCAAGAATATGGTATGACAAATGAAGGGGCTTAATCTGTCTTGTTGGGATACAGACATTAAACCCAAAATAAAGCCAACATTTGTTAGACGTGGAAAAAAGAGGAGAAATTAGAGGGGAAACAGGAATAGGAAACGAGGAGTAGGAGGATTGGGAGGGTTGTAAGGTAGAGGTTTTTTTGGTTGGTTTATTTCTGTAGTTATTCAGTAATAAGAATTGGTTTCTCTCAGTAATAGAGAAGTATAAATCCATTCATACTAATAAAGTTGATAAATTTTCCGAATGAGCCGAATATTTCTCTTGAGCAATTTTTAATCTTCTTCTCGATTGGTACGACAACCCTTGATGGACCATGACCATTGCCAGTCTGTCGTCTCCCATGACTGATTACGGTTGTCAGTGCAGCTCTTCTGCTTCAGTCTCAACCCTCCGATTTGAAAGACAATGACGGGCACAAAAATCCATGCCCATACCGGGATTCGACCCCGGGACCGCTCTAATTTAAGGCGACGACGCTAACAGCAGGTCGGCTTCAATATTAAATCAGAGGACTTCAATTCTCCGATTAGGCCTACATATTATTAGCTGACATTTTTGGCACGTAAGAAGTTTCGTTGTTTTTGTGCTTTCCAGTTCTAAAATTTATCGTTGAGAATGTTCTAGCGATTATAAATTACCATTCTCCAAAATATTGACATTGTACGCTTTTCTCATACAAAAGACGATGAAATTGTATATGGTAAGAAGTGTTATGACCAATAACCAATATTAGTTGGCCGCCTCACAGGCTCCCATCACAAAAAAGGAAAATAAGTTACTTAATTAGCAAGATGATAATTATCTCCATGTTGGTACGACTATAAACAGAATTTTTAAAAAAACTGTCATTCTCCATATTTAAACTTAATTGCAAATGTCCAAACAGATTATTTAAATTGGCTACGGAGGATTTTGTTCTGTATTCAAAAAGAAACCTCAGCGGTTTTCATCGTATCTTTGAATTGTCGTTTACCATTCCTAGGATCCCTGATCTATAGCCCGGGGACCCTAGTTAACCCTTGGCTACCTTGCTCTACCTTCCAAACCCATCCATTTCTATTCGCTTCCCATACTATTAAAAAGGAGTTGCCCGTATCAGGATCACCAGGTTACCTACCCAAAAATTAAATACATTATACTTTAAATCGATACTTCCAATTTACTTTTATTTTTCTTGAATGTTGTTATACTCATGACGGTGACGGAGACTGGGATTGAGCTGCTGGAGCACGTATCACTCCAAAATTTCGGAATGTGTCAATTAAGTTGAACGTCCGCTATCCCTTAATGGGCTGCAGAGCCGAGGATGATGAAGAAGTTATACACATTATTACTTCTTATTAACACAAGCAATTAGAATTAAGTAAAGCTATAAATTATAAGTATAGATCAATGATAAATGGGTAATAATATTATTTTACGAGAATATTTAGTCAGCACATTCGTTTTTGTTCTTTTATAATGCTTTCAAAATTAAAACACTTATTCTACTATATAAACATGTTCTTCAGGTCAGCATATAACAAATTGAAATGTTCTGATATTAATTTGAAATTGCGCTTGGGTGAAATATTGGAATAAAATTTGTGGAAATTTAGCACTTTTATGTTTTACTGGTCTGTTAAAAAACATGGAGATGGAGAGAGATAATAACTTAGATTCCTACTAAAAACTTGATAGACTACTGAGGACAGGAGATTCTGCTACTGCTGCAGTTGTGAATTACCGTGACGTAGCAGATACGCAGGGGAAACAAATCGGTAACCTTATTGTGAGCCACGGGGTCAGGCTCTTCCAGGAAGGTCTCCCTAGTATCGTTACTAGTAGTTACATTGCCCTTGTAGTTCCTTTAATGGTAGGAATTGCCTACACGTGTCTTGCAGATACAGAAATAAATGCAGTACAGTGGTGGTCATGCAAGTTGCATCAGGTAGATAATTGCTGCCGCCAGTAAAACGCGACTGTGCAACAAAGTAACTAACCAAGTGAGTGAGTGCTTGTGTCACACGACACTGTGCACCTTACGTAAGGTGAGTGAGTGGGCGTCGTCATCATGCCACCAGGGAAACGCTCACTATTATAAGAGTTCCTCAAGGGTATGAAGTCAAATACCTTGGTCTATTATTAAACTCTAAACTTACATCCAAAAGGGATCATATCAAGAATTGACTATTTTGCAGATATGCCAAATTAAAAGCAGAAAACAAAATCATTAACATCACCAGCTCTAAGGTTCTTTGAAGTGGACCTTGGCCTCCGGTACGATTGTCATCCATTCAATTCAGTCATGTGCCCTGATTTTCCAATTTCGTACCACCATGTTTCTAAAATCATGTTCAACATCACCAAGCCATCGTTTCTTAGGGCTTCCTCTCCGTCGGAAACGTCTAATGTTTTCGTTTAAGATCTTCTTTGATAGCCTCTCTTTGTTCATTCTTTGCACATGACCCAGCCATATTATCATCATTGCTTTTATCTAACTTAAAATATTCTATCATCTGAGTAATTCTTACATTTCCCTGTTGGATCGTCTCTTCCAATTCCCTGTCACGTACACTGGCCCATATATTCTACGGATAATCTTCCTCTCAAACACTAAAAGGCGCTGTTCATCAGCAACTTTCAGGGTCCACGTCTCTGGTCTTACCAAGGTTTTATACATCCTCTTGGATAGGAGACTTATATACTAATCTGAAATTAGTATTTATCTTCAGTTATTAGGAAGCGGGCTAGGCTGCTCACTGAGCCAACGGCAGAGCAAGAATGAACGCGATTGGTTAATTTAGCATCCAGTTGAGGTGATACAGATAGACAGACGAGAAAAGGGAATCAGTACCACTACAGGATTGGCTATTTGCTATTTGAAAAGGGAGATTGGCAGGTCAGTCCTTAGACCTGAACTTGGGGCTTGGAAACATCTCTATGCAACAACAAGAAGGGACATATTTCGACCTGGACCCCGGCGAGGCCTGAGAAAAGCGAGCCACCAAAATCAGCAGCCTCCAAGAGAAAGCCGGAAAGGACGTGTTCAAAACCCTCGTCAGGCAGGCGAAGGCGGGGCATAAGTTAATAAAAGAAGGAGCAAAGCATATTTTTGGGAATTACAGTACATTACATTACTTTTGACATCAGTCTACAGCATTTTGCTGAATATGAAGACCATGACATGTTGGTTTCTCATCAGCTTCCAATAGCTGATTGTTGGTGTCACGACGTCCAGAAGAAGAAGCCAGCTACCACAGCATGGCCAAGGAAGAGATGCACCTGGATCTGCAAGCGGTGATGTACAATGTTCACGTTTCCCGCTCCTGGCTATATTTTGAGTTTTTGTAAATTTTTGATGTCATTTTTGTTTTCTATATACCCAAAATTGATCCTTTGAAGAATCTATTGCTCTCCGGTGAGCTTAGCAAGCGGCCGGCACAACATTTCAAATGAAGTGATCTCTGTAACTTAATGCTTTATTTAATTTTGCTAGCCCAAATCGTTTTAATTTAATAAAATCATTTCCTTTTTATTTAAATTACAATTGCTTTCATTAATTATAATGATTCCAAAACCCATCACAATACTCATTAAATTTTCTGAGTTATTTTGCCATATTTATTATTGGACTTCTATATTACAGTAATAATTATCATCAATAGTAAGAATACAGTGAATATATTTAAAATTTTGATTTTATAATATGGTATATAAATATTGTAGTCGATATTATTCAACACCAGACAGTCGAATGTAAACATAACCTAACCATACATCCTGACGAAACGAATAACTACTGCAATAAATGATTATTCATACCGAAGGTATGCAATCTGATTTTAATAAATTAACGTTCACTATATTGTATTGTATTACTACAGATGGGCAATTGCCCGGTGGCAGTTTCCTGATAAAATTAAAGTACAAAGATAACTTGTTGATAAACTAAAAGAACAAAGATGGATTACAGAAAAAAATTAAAAATACAATTTTTAATTATTTCACGTAATTTTTATTTTTTACAAAATAAGCACCTATTTTTTTGGTATTTCAAACTTCTTTTTGTAAACATTTGTATTATTAGGGAAAGCATTCCAGTCCCTTATCGCCATGTTTACGAAGAAATATTTGACCACATACGTTCTTTGGTCCCTTTCCTATGTAACAGAATTGCAATCAATTTTTTATATTAAGATGAAAATGACTCTGTAAGAGTCAAAAGCTTCGTTCTGCTTTAAAAGAATTTTGGTGATTGAAGTTTAGTTTTCTTGTCATATATTGTACATATCACTATGGCGAAAATGGATAGTGAGAATTTATTATTTTCTCGTGGATCTGTGTAATGACAACAGAAAGACTACTCCAGTTTTCTTCTACAAAGGAAAACGATATCAAGATTTTTAAATTACAGGAAACAATTTCAACGAAATATATTTAATCCTCATCAGACGGACGTTATTAAAGTGATAAACGAGTACTACTGTATTACGAGCTACGTGTCCCCCTCTTTTTTTCGTCTCTAATAGCTGGGGCTCTAGACGATCATGGTTATACAAGACCTGAATGCTATTCTAGAAAATTTGCCTGTGTCTTAATTTTAAATGGGTCTCGTAGTTTCCTCTAGAGGGATGAATTCATCTGTATTTCGTTAAAAGAAACGTGAATAACTCCACCCCTGCGTCTCCTCGCCGCCAGGATTATTAGTGCCACGTGCCTGTGATTATGAAGATAATGATGAAGATAGTGACGTGGCGAGGAGAAGTGCAGCAGTTGTAGTGAAGGTAAAGTGCGTTCTAGTGAGTTACGTCACTGCCAGGACTGCCAACGTGTCAAGGCCAAGGACGAATGCCAGCTTCCTTATCTCTCTCTCTCTCTCACACAGCTCGGAGGATCACTCAGAGACAAATACACATAAATTTTCTTAAATATATTTGGACTTATTACATTTAATTAGCAAATAGGAGTAATAAAATTTTCAGCAGTAAATTAGAACTTAACTTAATAGAGTTTAAAAGAAGATAGGTTAGCATGAAGAGTTGCATCAGGCCAGTCTCAATACAACAACAGATTTATAACATTATTTAATTTTTAATTCATATAAAATCTTTTATCTTTACGATTATCAGTTGGTATAATAATTGATTCTAGTACATGCAATATTTAAAATAATGAATTTACAAATTAAAATATATAATTATATTATTAACATGTAGACATGGAGGTATGTTAATCCACATAATTTATTTTATTCCGGAACTTTCACCCTCACAGTTGGCAATATTCAACCGCTGTGTTTACATTTAAAAAAATAATTATAATTACGTCCCATTTACATTCATGGATTACTAAATCACAGTAATAAAATTGTTTTTATATATTTGTACTTTCCTAATATTAATACTCGATGTACAAGTAAACTAAAGATAACTTTAAAAAAATTGTTTTCTTCCTGAACAAGAACTTCGTTATTGAGCAGAATTCATAACTTCCGTCAAAATATCCCTTCCCAATCTAACACCCTTTGTTATTTCACTGTTTCCCATAATACACTCCATTGCCTTGGTTTTCCTTGCATTAATCCTCACGTTGTTCCTCCAGGACCAAGTTCATGCCATTGATTATGGTTTCCAAGTCTTCTTAAGACTTCTGTAATAATACACTATCATTTCTTTTCCATATTTCGTTTTAGCTTTCTTCCTTATTTGCTCTTATTAAAATATCTGGAAGCCTTAAGTAGATATGGTATGTCAATTCAACAGGACGGGTTCTAAAACTAATTGCCACGTTTATGTGTCAGTCACATCAGCGTTACTTCTGTCCCAGAAAATTCATCACAGCAATCAGAATTGATTGTCGAATAACAGTGTATTGTTTGCACAAGCCGCGAACGTAATTGTCACATGCGTAATAATAATTATTATTATTATTTGCAGTGTAAGGTAATAGGAACTATTTTCTATTTTGCTTCTTCACAAGCAGATTAATTTCTGGGTTTTGGTGCGGGAGGGGGAGGGGGAAGGGGGCGGGTACCAAAAGCGTAAAATAAATATAACCGTGATTACACGAGCAGGGCATCGAAGTTGACTGTTGCGTCTGTCGTCACTTGTGAAAATAAATGGTATTAGAAAACATTGCGCACTGTAATATGGCGCAATAATATTTATTTATCATCAACAGGCCTTGAACAACGAGTGACTAGAAGTGTGTAAGTGAACATAAACATCCATCCTGGTCGTACAGGTACCCTGATTTTTGTAAATTATTATTATTGTTGATAATTACATTCACAGTGACGAAGACGATTACAAAGTTCAAAGTTGGCGAACTGTATACAGCAGGAAGTTCGGCAATGAAGACGCAAGTGATGACGTCACGGATCAGTCCGCTAACTTGTCACGGCAAGAAGGCGATCTTCAGTCACGGTCACGTCATGTGGAGGGCAAGAACATTCTCACAATCGGAAGTGTTCGTCAATGTAATTATCAGAGTGCAAGTAGACCCTTGATCTGAAATTACTTCCCTTTTTTATCTCTCTCACTCTCTTTCTCTCTTTTCTACCGTTTCATCCCTTGGTTTTATTTTAACAGTTGCGTGCAATTTCTATCTGTTTATGTAATGTAATGAGTGTGTATTGCATTTATTGACGTTGCTTTTACTGGCTCGTAAATATGAGGAAGCAATTACGGTCATATTTACGGCTTTTTTCCTTTACACGTGCCGCTTGACCCAACGTTTCTTTGTATTTCGTATCTACCTACGCCTTATCTGTTTCTCTTTAGCGAATGCAAAGCGCGAGAAAACCGGAAAGGCAGCGTGTGCAGTGTCCAACAATTAGAGGGAGAGGGAGAGGGAGAGAGAGACAGAGAAAGAGAGAGAGAGAACGAAAAACACGTCCACCTTTACCTAACCTTGACCTAGAGAGGAAGAAAAACAACAGTAACAAACCGACAAAAATACACAGTTTTCACTTCACACATGATGTACTGTATATACCAATTAATGAGGATCGCCATATCGTGTTCCAAAGTACCGCCCAGTTTTCAAAATTTATTATTATGCATTATTTTGAAGCATATTCTATTTTAGTTCATTCTGTTCGCCAATTTTGTATGGATACGAACAAATGAAATTACGAAAAATGTAGTAATTTTTTTCATGGAAATATATTAAGAAGAGAATTAAGGACTGGAATGGAAAATAGCTGCAGAAAAATGGGTAAAAAAGTATTTTCCTCAAGAGTGTATATAATGTATATGTGAGTTTATTTTCTACATGGTAGCGTGTAGAGAATATACTCGTTGATGGCGTCAGCATGTCAGGGGCATGGTGCCGTCTCTAATCCCCTGGGGTGGCGTTTGGGCACGTAGGAATATGATCTGGGAATTCTGTAAACATAGTCCCGTGGGAATCGAGATCCACGAAGGAAACGAAATATTTCAATTCTACGTAGTTGCCTCGACCAATAGGGTTTTCGTGGTCTAAAGAAAATCGATTATCAAACATTTATTTCGATGCTTCTTCAGACAGCGTTGAAACTGTGTGAATTCATCATTCAGCTCTTTAAAGTTGACGAGGACGGATGGGAACAGATGCTTGGTCCTGGATGTATCTAAAAGAGGTCAACCGTCGAAGCTGAAGAAGGCGCCCTATGGAGAAACTGGTGGAGAGGCGACACCATACTACACAGGAGGTACGCTGTCAGGTTTCCAATCCTTGACGTCTAGGAAGGGTATCACCCCTGGTCATTATTCTTATATTAGTGAGATTGCCTTGCCTAACCTCCAAAATTTTATCAATGTTTTCCTAGTTACGTTCATTTGTAAATAAATTTCCCATTATCTTTTAATTACCATTTTATTTTCATCTCACACACCGTCCGACAATACTATGTCTATATCATCTTTAATCTTGACTGTATCTTCCAGTTAATAAAGATTACTCTTAAAATCTGTTGATTTTATTTTCTTATCTAATATAAATTTAGTTGAAGATACTTGGTGGGATATAGGAGAGGAAACACCTAATTGGATTTATATTCTTTATTTCCTGGGTTTGTGTGTAAGTGGAGGGGGAAGTCTCGGTTTGACTTGAAAGATATAAAGGGAACTGCCGAGAGAAATATACATTTTGACGCCACCCAAGAGAAAAAAAAGGACTAAAATTAAAGGAGCGAACATGAAGATCAAAGAAAGTTAAACCAGTGAACCACGATAAAAGCCGACTGAACACGGATGTCGCATACTAAGTTGTTGTCCTACATGAATAGCCGTACAACTGACAAAGAGAATAAATATAAAACAGTGGTGCCGCCAAGCGCAAGGGATTAAATAAAAGCGAAAGGTTATAGTAAGCGTAATTATAAAAATTGAGGCAAATATATTTTAAAAAATCGGAAAAAATGAAATAAATTGATATATTGGACGAGAAAACGAAGTCAGAGTAAAGGAAAGAAGAAGACTTGTGGAATGAAACAATAACAAAATAGTAAGGAGAAAATTGTAGGACAAATGGTGATAATGAAATAGTAGTCTTTCTTAGTGTTATTAGAGATAATTCTGCAGCGTTACGTTTGACTCTTACACGAATTTATTCCATTGCTTGCTTCTTTGACGTCCCACTAATCTATGTTCCCAGCCATTCCTTCGTTCTCAGTATTTACAACTAAATAAAGCAAGAAGCGTAATGAATAAATAATTGCCCAGGTATAATTGATGTACCTGAGAGAAAATCCACATCATTTTGGTTAAGGAAGTAGGATTAACCGACAATAGGCAGAGATTAATGGTTTCCGTAAGCCGTCTGACGAGACAACTCAACTGACTGTTTTCACAGATGCATACCGAGCGAAGAAAATTACCACTTCGCATGTCCTACTGGGGCACAATTATTGCTGTTTTATTTTTTTGGTTTCTCCCAGCGTAATTTCAGGATTTTTCAAAATTTAAGTCAACATCGTCACATATTTCGCCGTTTTATTACAATTATTTTATATCATTATATGTTATTTCATCAGAATTTTCCGTAATCATGTACTCATCTTTATGATTTATCCTTTTCTTTACTGGTCAGTGTCAATTTCTAAAGACCTTCTCAGGTAGGTAAATCCTTTTAATTGGAAAAATTTTCAGGTTATTTTGTAACTTATGCTCAGTTCGCTTTCCTGATTACTGTTATATTTCCTAAATTAACGTTTTATA
Organism: Eucriotettix oculatus; assembly: GCA_034510155.1. Taxonomy (NCBI): domain Eukaryota; kingdom Metazoa; phylum Arthropoda; class Insecta; order Orthoptera; family Tetrigidae; genus Eucriotettix; species Eucriotettix oculatus. The sequence goes on along the minus strand of CM067378.1, from coordinate 88,285,561 downwards.
TTTACTTTTTGAAGTAGCTAGATTTTTATTTAAAAAATTCTCATTTTTAATTTTACTTTTCTTAATTTCATACAATTTTCTTTTCTACCCATCCTTGGTTTGATGTACCGCTTCCAGTCGTACTTTCCCTATATATGTACTCTATATCTTATATGTCTCCAGATATTACTTTTGTATTTCTGCTTGTAACGATAAAACACATCCACTCGGAATTTGGTGGTACGCAAGCAAAGACAAGCTACATGAGAGTAACAGACAGGGGTAATAAAAGTCAGACGCAACGGCGCAACGGGGGTTTCTCCCACATCCCGTGAACTTTGCTGACATTGGGTGGAAGGAGGGTGGCGTTTTTTCACAATATCGTCAGTAATGGGGGGATGCAAAGGGCTCGTCCCAGAGAGGACAGACAATAACTTTGATTTGACAATATCGAGCACCGCCACCAAATGAATAGGAAATAAAGCAGCGGGGAAAAATTATTAAAATCACCAGCTGAAATATATTTTGGGATATTAAGGGGATGATGATTTGGAAATTAAGGATACGGAGGATATTATAATTTGATGATTACGGACGGTGAGAGGAAAAAATAAGAAATTGTAGATTGTCCTAGGCGTGGACGTGTAAATGAAGGATCTCCAAAGTACATATTGGTTCAACGCGGAATTCCAGAGGTCTCAGCTGCAAGTTCAAGGCAAGCTGAGACGACACGGAAAATACCACTGTTTGTAACCTTTTGCTGATTTTCTGGTAGTGCCAGTTCCGAGTAGGATTAACGTTAGTTATTCTGCTCTATTAGAAGGCCCATTTAAACGACACTTAGTGTAGAGTCCTTGGATTTAGTTGTTAGAAATTTAATTTGTATAATTATAGTAAATATATAATGTTAATCATTAAAAATATTGTCGGAATATTACTTTAAAGTGAGAAAATCGTACCATATATGTAGCATATATTGTAAACTAACATTGCTATAATAATTTTTCATTATAAAATAATATTACACCCTATTCATCACAGGATTCACAATTTCAAATTATGAACAAAAATTTTGATCGTTTTGTTTTCTTTATGCTACATTTCAGTAATGACATTTCTTAGTTTTTTTAAATTATTTCCTTGTTGTCATTCTGTCCCCAACGAATTTTAGTGCCCTTCTTCAATTGCTTTATGCTCTTTCCTTCACCATTTCAAACGGTTGCCCTGGCATCTTTATCAACCCTCAGTTGGCATTTCATAATTCACGTGTCTAGTCACTTGCAATTTGATTGTTTGTGTCTGCGCCTCGCCGCCTTGATGTCTACCGCCAAGAAAGTTAAAAAGAAAATCCTGATCGAAGACGCAACACACATATTTCCCTGTAAGCTTGTGTTGCCGCTGTGTGTGACAGATGGTGGCGCTGGAGTGTAACGTAGTGGAGATGGAGGAGTTTCGGTTTGGGGTAGGTTATTGTTATGGTCCTTTGTGCTCGGCGACGGCGGCGTCGGCGTCTTGTCTGGCCCAATGAGAGTCGTATTGACCAGGTCTGCAGCAGCCGCCCGCCGCACATCTAGGTCACAGGGCTCCAGCCTAGACAACCTAGCAAGGGAAACCGGGCACGGACGCTTTTACGACCGACTAGCTCTTTGTGTAGAAGGCGATCGAAATTAACCTAACAACAAACAAGAAAGGAAAACGAAAGAAAAAAAAACTGGTTTCACAGCTTCCAACCTAAACACCTACACATGTTGCTTCCCTATCATACATCTCACTTGTTTGTATTATTACGGTTTCACCACTCAACAATAGAGAGTTGATTAAAATGATGGAACACCTCAATTCAGTTACCTGTTTTGTTAGAAAATTTCTTTCTTATGCATAGATATTTATTTAATTTTTCATGGCTTACGTCCACGGCAAGGAAGACTCGTCAATGATTTCCACGTCCATCTTCCCTTTCTTACACCATCCATTTCGTTCAGTTCTCGTTCCTGCTTGTTGATTTTATTCTCCTGATATTATAATTCCCTCGTTTTTTCCCACATCCGCTGCCCTTCTTATTCCCTTGCCAGAAACTCTACTGTTATTGTAACTGTAAAACATATTCATTCCAACACAACGTGAACTCACTCCCGTTGCTCTCCCCCCTCTCCCCTCCTCCACCCCTGAAGACGCAAAATAAAGTTTTCTGATTGATGGACATGTTGATTTATATTTCTTCATCGCCTTTCACTTCACTCAATCAACCAGTTTTAGTGGCTTGATTCCCGTCTTCTCCATTTACGTTTACAAGTCAATGTGATGCAATACTGTCCCGTGACTTTTGTTACCTGTGAACTTTTACAGCCGTAGTAACGCCTCCCCAAAAATACTCTAAAAAAACAGAACTATATTACAACCATGTTTAACCATAAAAGTAACATGGTTTATTAATAAAGTAATACAAATATAGATTTATGGAAATTTTAAATAACAAAAGAATAACGACCCACGTAACAATTCAATAATATTTTTAACAAATTAAAAATTTCAAAAAAATTGACGTTTCGAACATTTTGTAAATATATTTGAGTGAGATTGAAATATTATGAAGAGTGTTACTACAAAACAAAGAAGAAACCAAACCAAAGTCTTTGTCATGATCCGTATTAGACTGGCAAGAGACTTGTTTTTTCTTAACATAAAATTTATTACATTTGGAGTAAAGCATTTTAAAAATTTACCCTTTTGAAATTTGATTTTTTATATACAATTACAGTATTATCAAAATTAAAGAAATGTTTAAGTACCAGAATTTTTTTTAATAGTTTAGTCTGGCTTAAATGTTGACAAGGACCACAACGGCTGGTCAAAACCCCAATTTGCTCAAAATTTTTATTTTGTTTAAAATATGATTGTATTGTTTTCTTTTTAATTTATGGAAATGTGTTTAAGAAAAATTATATAATTTATATTTTAATTATCTAATGACCACACTTTTCAGAGACATTTTGAATATACAATTAGAACATAAAACAAATCGAATGAAATAAAAAACAACGTCTAGAAATAAATTAAGACAATATCTTTCAAAAATAACATAAGAAAACATTAAATATGGGTTCTATGTTACAAGTTATATATATACGTGGTTAAAAGCTTAAAAATTTAGCAATTCATGTCTTTTTTATGTCGAATTTAGATTAGTTAAATAGTAATAAAATTATAGGCTGACTTATTGACCGTCTTTTTATTTATTGTAAACTTATAGTCAGAAAACTATGGTTGAATATCTTTCAAAGTCCATTTTGAAGTAAATGGAGAATAACTTTCTTCAGATCTAATTCTTTACTCATTTAATGTTCCGTGGCCATTCCATATACGATCTGTATTAAGTATTATATAGTAGTATTTTATATTTTTCTGTTACATCTTGTATTGACAAATTTAGTTTCGTAGTCTGAACACAATGACATGTCAAAGTTAATGTAAAATTAATTTTTTTTACATCGATTTCGCTGACTGGATTTTCATAATATTAATGAGAATAGAATATTTGATGAAGATATTATTGTCACTGAAATATATTCAATAAAAATTATAATTGAAATTACTTAGCCGGACAACGGTTCCGTCCACGAGATATTTCCATTCTGACCTTTTAAATTCGATTACATATAACTTGAATGAGCTTCTATTAGAAGCAAATCCTCTCTCTTTCAGTCATTTTCTAATTAATTTATTTGTAATTCAATATCAGCAATCTAATAGATTTATGGTAATTGAAACATTTTATTAGTTCACCATATTATTTTTTTAAAGATTAACATAAAATTCCAAATAATCGACCTCGAGAACCGTTATGTAATTATTTTTATATGGATTAGATAATACCGAAGAAAACTGGGGGTGATAGATGCGAACAGCACAGGACAATTAGTTTAGTATCTCTTGCATGTAATATATTATCGAAAATAGTATATAGGAGAATAAAATGTCAAATGGAGTCAATTTGGTTTTAGGACGAATTTAGGCACAAGAGAATCAATATTGACTTTGCGGCTAATTTTAGAAGACAGGATAAGAAAAAACCGGCCTATGTTTATGGCATTTGTAGATTTAGAAAAAAGCATTTGATAACGTGAACTGGAACGCACTATTAAGGATTTTGAATAGCACTGGAATAAAATATCGAGAAAGGAGATTCAAGCATAACCTCTACAGAAGACAAGCAGCAGTAATTAGAATAGAAGATAAAGAAAATAAAGCTGTAATCAAGAAAGGAGTAAGGCAAGGATGCAGTCTGTCGCCCATGCTGTTTAGCTTATATATAGAACAGGCTTTGAAGAAAGTAAAAACGGAATATGGAAAAGGAATAATACTGCGAGGAGAATAAATAAAAACCTTATGCTTTGCCGACGATATTGTAGTATTAGGTGAGATATAAGAAGATTCGGAAACCATAATAAATGGCAATGAGTCCTGGAGAAAGAGTTCAATATGATTAAGAGAGAGAAAGCGAACGTGATGGAGTGTAGCTTGGGAAACAATGGAATAACAAAGGATGTTTGATTGGGAAGGGATATTTTGACGGAAGTTAAGGAACTCTACTACTAGGGATGGTAGAAGTATAGTAGACATAAAGTAGGATAGCACAGGCAAGGAAGGCTTTCGCGAAAAAGAGGAACTTAATTACGGGTAATATAAGTGTGAATATTAGGAAATCGTTGCTGGAAACGTTCGTATGGAGTTTGGCGTTATATGCGTGCGAAATGTGGACGATAGGAGTTGCAGAAAGGAAAATAATAGAAGCCTTCGAAATGTAGTGTTATAGGCGAATGCTGAAAATCGGATGGGAGGATGTTCTAACCAGAATAGGAGAAAAGCGTACAATTTGGAGGGCGTTGACCAAGAGAAGAGATAGATTAATAGGAGAGCGTTTTAAGACATGAGGGACTTGTAAAAATGATCTTTAGAGGGAAGTGTGTGGGGTAATAACAGAAGAAGGCGAAGGATGGAATACGCTAAGCGCATTAGGGAGTTATGACGTTATGAACAAGCTTGCGCAAGATATTGGCATGAGGGTTTCATAAGACCAGTCTTAGGACTGAATACCATAACAACAACGACAGATTAAATAACGTTTTCGATTTTTTGGCCATGTTTGAGGCAGTTGGGACCACTTTTGGAACTTGACCACCATCTTGTTTTATAAGTGTTTGCGGCTCAACCGACCTTCATGAAGGGATGAAAACCTTTTACATGATTATCTTTCGGCGTATACTGTGGACCGGATATGGTTTGAGTCTTTTTTCCTTATTACCATGCTACTTATTACTCGTACACTATTGTTGTTTAATTCTTTTTGAAAACAAATATTTTAACTTCCCAGTAATAAAATTCTCCGTCAAAAGGAAAGTTAGCTTAAGTGTTGGATGACTAAGGTGAGGGGCCAGCCTCTTATTAATAGAACGTTCTGTAGAGATGAAGCCGAGAGAGAGATCATGAGACTAATCCCCTTTTCTCAGGTTGATATTTTCGAAACACAGTGGCCAAGGTGGCGATCCACGTAACTGATTCCACTTATTCATCTAGCCTCATGCTGTCTGTTTCAGAACTGGTCCATGAGTTTTCCTTTTCCTGCCGCTGCTTTTAACAGCGTCGTGTTAATTGCAAGAGTTTTTTTTCTCTCTTTGAAATGGAAGTGGCCGTGACCCAGTGCAACTGTACAATCAGTCCATGGCAAGCGACCTTCAAAATACACACACTTACACAGATAAAGAAATATGCTGCAACAACGGTAAAACAACAGCAACACCTCGGTCAGTCCCTTCACGCCTTCCTTGCACACCGACAATTATCAAACCTAAAGGAAGATAAGATAGAGACATAGAAACGTGCCAGTGAGTGTAGTCGCGAAGGGGGAACTATCTATAAATCGAGGTTGACAACAAAGTCAGCGAACCCGGGGCACAATAATCTGCTGCTTCAGTTCCTTCCAAATAGCAGGGAAATCCACTGGGATGTGAGAGACTCCTACAGCCAGGCTCGGGAACGCTTCATTCCTTCCTTTCATATCGCCACACTCGTGCGTGATAAAATCAACGTAGCATAGAAGTTCAGTAAATGTACTATCGTGACGTATCACCAGTCACAGTCACGATATACAGGGTGTTCAGTTTATCTGAAGACATTAAAATATCTCGAGAACCACGCATCGGATCAAAAGAAGTGTGAAAAAATTGATACGAACCCCCATTTTTATAACAGATTTGGATTCTCCAGACAAAATTACTCCAATTTGATCTATGATTGGAGTCATTTCTGTCACAGATATCTCGAGAAACACACATCTCAAAAATGAAAATGGTTAAAAAAAATCGTATAAAATTAGGGGTTACCTCATGTAATAGGCACCAGATCAGTAAAATAAAATGAAATGTGTTTGATATTCTTAAAAATGATACTTAATGACACCATAACTGTCCACATAAATGGCATGAACGTAGTCCTGGAGAAAGAATTCAATATGAGGATTAATAGACCAAGGTAATGGAATGTTGTATGGGAAACAGTGGAATAACAGAGGGTGTTCGATTGGGAAGGGACATTTTGAAGGAAGTTAAGGAATTCTGCTACTTGAGAAGTATAATAACAAGGGATGGTAGAAGTATAGTAGACATAAAGAGTAGGATAGTTTTTGGATTCAAATACCTGGGGGTTATGTTGTACAGTGACACTCTATTAGCAAAGAGTTCAGGGAAAGAATGCAGGCTGGAAACCGAGCATACTATGCAAATAAGAATTTATTTATTAACCAGCTCATCACAAGGAAAACAAAAATAAAAATTTATAATACATTGGTGCGACCGGTGATGACTTATGGAGCACAGACCTGGACCCTGAAAGATACTGATGTGAAAATCCTCAGAGTATTTGAAAGACGGATCTTAAGGAAGGTATTTGGACCTGTAATGACAAACGAAGGCTGGAGAGCAAGATATAATGTGGAGCTGGATGAATTGATGGAAGGTAAAGATGTGGTTAGATTCGTGAAGGCACGGAGGATTGATTAGATGGACCAAGTAGAGAGAATGGCAACAGAATGAATGCCAAAAAGAATCTTGAAAGAAAGGATCCACCATTCAAGAGGAAAGGGAAGGCCAAGGCATAGATGGATGGACGATGTCGTTGCAGATCTGACAACGAATACAAGATAGACTTGATTAAATTCTCTTCACTAAAGTAATTGATTACTCTATACGTTAATTCTTGTCTACGATACAAGATCCCTGTCTAATATTAGTCTAGAAGAAAATTAGAGACTCGAGTGTCGGGAAAATTTACTTGTTAAAAACCTTTCAAGATTAATTTGTACGAAGTCGCTCATTGAGTTAATTAGAGATTAATAATTTAATCCTTCTTACTTGATCTCATTTTCATCCTTACAAATGTATTCATATAGTTAAAAAAAATTATAATGGGAGAAGCTGCTCTTAACTAAGATTAATCAGCTTCTAAATCACTAGAGCATGCAGATGGTTTTCCATGCATCAATCCAAGTCACACACAAAGACGGGATTGCGGATTCAAGAGCCCGACAAAAATGTTCTAAAATAAGAAAATCAGAGTTTTTTAAAAAGTCGTGCACTTTAAAAAATTTGGAATACAAATAAAAGGAATGTAGAACATGAGTGAAAGAATAATGTTATTTCAAGGTGGCGAGATTGAGAACAATTGGTGGTAAAGCTGAGAATATCAGAGAATGGACCGAGGATGATTAACATCGGCTCATGAAGTAGGGAATGTTGATAATGGGAAGGCTTAGGGAGACAGTAAAGAAGCAAGCGGTGAGATACTAAAACGTGTGGTACCTGAGTGCGTGAGAAAGAGAAACACGGCGGAGAAAAGAGATAGAATAGCATTTGTGGTTTTGGTTTGTGAAGCATGCAGGTGGTAAGAACAAGTAGTAATTATAATTATACTTGAGGTACGACAAAACAAACCGTTTGTGGCGACGAATGAGGCCATAAGTTTCCTTTTTTACCGACCCCTTCGGTTTCTTTTAAATTCAGGTAAGCAGCTGTAGAGGTGAAAAAGGGGGAGAGAGACAGATGTTACAAACGAGTAACATGAGTAAATATGGAGACAATATATTGTAAAAAATGAAACTGATCCAGAACTATTGGGAAAAAGAGAAGAGAAACAGAGGAGGGAATTAATATTGGACGCAAGCATCTGGTAAAAATAAATTGAAGTAAAATAGGTTTTCTGGAAATGTATTATGAAAGATATTATTTATTACACTAATTACACTAATAGCCTGTTTTCTTGAGTATCTATAACAGGCCTTATTTTCATTTCTTACAATGTTTGTGTTACAGATTTATTCCATTTTATTTTATAAATATTTATTTTTTTAGCAATAATAAAACTAGTAAACTCAAACTAAAGACAGAAGGGTATAGGGTGAAGGGTGAATGGTAGTAGGAGGATTGAAGGGAAAGTGCTGTGAGATCACAGCTGGCGGAATATGGAAGGGAAGAAAGAGTGGGCGCTCTAATTTGAATGAAAGATAAGTGAAACTTGAGAGAATGGGCATTGTAGAGACAAAGACGGTAGAGGGAAAATAGCTATTTATTTATTGTATGTACTGTACTCAGCCGCGGAATATTCCGCTCCTGACGCTCGCGTCACCATCCACGGAGTATTCCGCTTTTTTGTCGCCGCATTATTCATTTATAAAAGGAAAAAATTTCCACTCTTCGTAAATGCGGTTTAATTGAGACACGCAAAATATGATTCTGTTGTGAGTCTTTATTCGGCCGTCAGCAGCGGACTATTCCGCCATATTGCGAGTCTCGGGAGATCTGGAGCACTTTGACGTAGTTGACGGCATGACCAGGACGTCCCAGGACTAAAGGTCCCTTTTTCTATTGTTAGACTAATATTTTACCTAAGTGAGTGCAGAAATGACGATGACGCGGAGCCATGTGATATCTTTGCCCTTCTTTCACGAGAAGACGGTTAGTATTTGCTGGAATAAGCTGGACTATAGATTGCAATAACCTTGCTGTTTACTTTTTGTCGTTGTTGTGGCACTTGCAGCACGCACGTGCAGCTGCGGCAGTCGTTACAACTAACAACTCAATTTTCTTCATCGTCTGCACCACCGTAGAAACAAAGTGCCAACTGCCAGCAACTCTCTCCTTCATTACTCAGTTAACCCTTTCTTTCTGCACTCCAATCACCTCGAACCGCGACCCGAAACTCCCTCAAAATCTCGTCTCCCCCAACCACGAAGTATTGTAATGCTGACCATTTAAATTTTACTTTCAAACACATATATCCTGGGTTCAAATTACGAGAATAGCTCTTGCCAACCTTCATCTCGTATACATCTGTCCTCCATTGCTGGCATCACTCCTTCATTCCATGTAAGCTTAGGTCTTCCTTTTTACTTTCGCTTTGGGTGTTTCCAGTGGAATATTCTTAATGGCCACCGTCCCTCTGGCATTCGTCTCAAAGCTGCATTCCTATTCAACCACCTACCTTATATTGAATCTAAGATATTTACTGATGTGACCCCTATTTCTTCCTGAAAGTATTCATTTTTCATCCTTTCCGTTTTTTTGCCACATCACAGTTGCGTCTCCAGAAACCCATTTCCATCTTTCTTAACTTTCCTTCCTTTTCCTTTTTTATTTCCAAAACCTCAGAACAATATAATACATTACTCTCCACTATCGTTTTTAGATTCTTCTTTTCACCTTTCTTGTTATATTTTTGTGGTGGAAGGGTCATTTTGGAAAGCCTTGAAAGCCGGATAGCGCACGCGGATTTTAGGATCAGAACCGTTTTAATAGCGAGTCCTGAGAGTGGTCGTTGGGCAACCCTGAGGATCCGGCCAGGAACCAGCCGCCTTCGTCGATGTGTCAGGGGCTCAAAAATGAGCCGGCTGTCGAGACTTTCAAAGTATAAGGCTTCTCTTCTCTATTACTGCTGTGTGATAAGTCCGTGTGTTTCAATGAGACGAGCCCAGTCTTCAACAATTACGTGCTAAAATTTTATGTAATTAGTTTCTTAGAATTATCAGAATTGAAATTAGATTGTATGAGATTGGGTATATGAAAGCCGTTTGGCAAAGCTGTGTAAGTACCCATATTTGTTACTTGAATTGAACTATAATTTTTCCGTGTTTTTATTATTAAATTTAAAAACCCCACAATCGATTCAAATTAGAGGATCAAGTACTACGGTGTCTTGTCAAGCCGTCTATCAGCTCCATGCTTGGGCAGCGCGGATTGCTAATTTTCAAATTCGGCATGAATTGTGGTACCTGAACCGACATTTGGAAGTAGAATGATCCAGGCGAACGGACAAACGTTATAGTATTTTTTATCTAATAGCTGTTAAAGTCAAGTTTCTCACATAGGTTCTATTTGTTTTTCAATCATTTTTTATAGTCCCAGTTGGGCCCAAATTTGGGGGAATATTAAACTTCAAGCGGAAGTAACTATTACAGTATTTCAGATTTTAGAAACGTTGCATATTCCCCTGTAGCTAACAGTTGCGAAATTTGGGTGTCGAACCAACAGCGGACTATTCAGCTCTAGGGAACCTCCAGTTTTCGCTCCTGCCGTTAATATTCTTCCATCGTCAATTTTCGTTTCATCATCACGTGCTGAATAATCTGCCCTGCTTATGACGTTCAATAACCAGTCGCGGAATGTTCTGCCCTCGGAGAAACCGTCATGCAAATGGGTTAATTCTAGCGACGGAGGCTAGACCTTGAAACCGAATGATGTCTGAAGATTGTGACGGATGCGAATATTTATTCCAGGGGGAAGTAGAAGAAGTTTAAGGTCTTCTGAGGAGGTGTCTTGAAATAGGATCCTACAGGCTGCGTGTGCGTGAGAAACAGAGAGATGTTGAAGAACACGCCCTGTGCGTGCAGCTACAGAGAGAAAGAGAGAGAGAGAAGAGAGGACGTGGTGGGGGGATATTTTACAAGGTGACCCCCGCTGCACGATGCGCCATTTCACGCATCGCTGATCTGAGGTGGGGGGTCCGAGTTCCAATCCCACTAGTCATCCGGTACGCCGCCCCTCCCTCCCCCGCTTTCTTCCTTTCTCTCTCTCTCCTCCCGCAATAATTCAATATCCCACAACCTGTGCCGCGCGTGAAGGAGGAGAAGGAGGAGGAGGAGTAGGAGGGAAAAACGGTTTTCTTCAACCTTTCATCAGGAGTGCAGCAGCACAGTCCTTAACACTCAACGGTCATACATCATGATCAACGTCATCGACACGTAACCACTTCACTGCCCGGAGAACTTTGGAAATGTTTAGATTTTAACTGACGAAACATTGTCAAAATTGTGAAGGACATTTCATTGAGTTGACGTCACTTCCTTCGTCACCAGTAAAAGTTCACATTCTTTCAGAAGAAAGGTATAAACCAAAGAAGATATCAATGTGGTTTATCGTTGCAGAACTTAAGATGATTTTGGTTTCAAATACTAAAATCATCCAGAGATTACAATCAAAAATTCTTCGACTACTACGGAATACCCCTTGGTATGTAACAAACCACTCTATTCATGAAGACCTGTGCATAAAATTATTCGTGCACCACCAAAATTCTTCTTGCTCATCATGATTATCTTTTGGTTCTACAGCTGGATTCCAACCTTGACCGACTCAACGATATGCGTCCAGGTTTGCCGACCCTCTGCTTTCATTCTCCATCCTCCGACTCCCCTAGCCCTTATATCCTTCTCCTCTTGGGTCGCCTTGCTGTTCTGGTGCCATCGGGTTCAGTAAATGTCACTTTCCTACAAGGATCATGTTCAACCTTTCTATGGACATGTCCTAGCAATCTCACTCATTCTTCTCGCTTTAATTTCACTAACAACACCAGGTTTATTCAACAGTTTGTATAGTTCGTGGTTGAACTTAAGTCACCAGAAACCATGATCATTAATTTCTCCGAACCACCAAACACTACAGAAAAATAAAGGACCAAACCCACTGCTAGAAGAACTGTTAAGGCCAATGAACAACATAAAATTGAAGAAGGAGTGGTTAGTAGACCTAGTTTAAGGTCATAAGGATGCATCACTGGATGAAAACCTCCTGCTTACAACAAATTGGCTTTATGAATGTATTCAAAATTCTGATTGCTAATAAATTTACATATTTATTAATATATATATAATGTGGGAAAAATAAACTCATTAATGTATATAAATAATATTTCCAGTTTGACAGCTCCTGTGGAAAGTTAAAACGCTCCCTGGGTTCTTTATGAAATACTCAATGTTATAAATATGGGTTTTGCTTATAAATCGCAATGTAACTGGAGAAAAAGGTGAACTCATTGTGAAACCTCTAAGAAATAAATCTCGTAAGTAACCTATCCGAGATCCAGTGTTCGATAGGGCATTGAAGAATTACAATTGGATGGTGCTGCCGGTATTCCTGAACCAAATGAAAAATTAATAGTCGAGGAAATACCAAAAAATTGCAAATAAAGCACGGAGCAACGTGTGGCAACAAAACTCTCAGGTGCTGAACGGACAGAGAAGTACGACATGATATTCAAACAATTCATTCACACCATGCGTCATGATAAGAAAAAGAATAATATGAAGAGCTGAAAGCACGAAATTCTGAAGACCGTGAACGAGAATCGTTGGGAATGTGTTCGGTCAGACACAGAGATGGTGCTAATATGGAAAAGAGGGTTTCTAGTCCAAGTATTTTCTGTTGTATGACGGGATAAATAGTAAGAAATATTCATTGTTTATTAACGTAATAAAGTAAAGTAAAAAAACGTTGGTGAGTTCGCAGACTGAACTAGGATTGTACATCTCCACTAAATTCCGTTGAAGAAATACCACCCTAGTGACGTAATTGATGAAGGCGATGAAGAGAGCAGCTTTGCAGAGGAATTAGCCCAGAGCTGCGATTGCTGATGGAATTCTCTTTGCACGTGTGACGACGGTGATCAGGAATGAGGGAAGAGCGCCTTCCATCCGCTTCTCCGGAGACATGATTAAACTGTTCCTTAGATCCACGCCGCAGCCTTCTGTCCACTCACGGCGGTGCTCCTTTATTACCAACATCGTCCTTCCATTTCTTCGCAAAATCTGGCCTCATGGTCATAACATGTTGAAAGTCACTTTGTGTTTTCTCCAGTTTTAGTCGTTATTTCCTACACTGCTTGACCATTACCTAGTGACTGCACGGCTAACCTTACTTGCCTCGTACGTAACTGACGTTACCACAACAGTAATTTTCCCTTATTATTTAGAAGTTGTCGCAGGAACAACTGGCGTCATAGTTTAAGTCAACGCGTTAGAAGTAACCTCCAATTAAAGAAGGAGCTTTCTGGCGGCGTTGACCATTTTTTTAGTAAATACATGGCAACATACTGGAGCTTTCTTTCAGGGCAGAATCGTCATGGGAACGAAGGAGTCACCCGAGATGTTTAGAAGCCTCAAAGGACTCATAGTCTGCTGGCCAGGTTACGAGAATTCATGATTACTTGGCCAGACTAAGTTGGGCGACGTTAGTTTTAGTTTGTTAACACTCGACGTAGACTCAGAAAGGAGGTCAGAACGGACCGAGGACTGAAATGAATCAGTCGACGATATTTCAAATAACTAAATTTAGGAAATCTGAGGTCCTTTGGTGGAGCGTAGGTTTACTATTCGACAGCAGATCTCAACTAGAAAAAAGGGGTGGACATCAAACCGGAAATTTGTACTTTACACAAACATCGAGATTCTGCCTGCTTCGACGCAGCCAAAATGATTGTAAGCTGGAAATTTACATAAAACTGCACATCATACCAAACAGTCTTACGGCGCTAAGGTAGAATCTTGGTTGTCAGCTGCAGTAACCAGCCCAAAATACAGACTTATGGTCATAGAGAGAAATATGCCAGAAAGTACGCATTTAAGTCTTAGTGATTAATGAAAATAAGGAATTTGTAATTAAAAATAGTACACAATTCAATTGATTACAATATCTGTTAGAGTTGCGAAACGAGACTGATGATGGATGAAATTCTCTCGGCTTTCCAGCCTGGTGAGATCGTGGAAATCGCGCGACGTTTCGGCAACATACAGCGTTACCAGAGAGAATTTTATCCAGTATCTACACTAGTAAAACCTTCTCTTAACAACGAGACTGATGATGGTCCAATATATGCGTTCCCTGTATATTGTGCCTGATAGAGGTGCCTCGGAAGTGATCATTTTGGATTGTTAATCATTCCATCTACACGCATTGCAAGAAGTCGATAACGTCTATATTTTAATGGGGAAAATGTTGACTGCCAAGCAATGTAAGCTGAGTGCCATAAAGAGTGCCATTTTGTTTTGTCATCAGATGTCATTTTAGCGATGAACGAAACTCGATGGAGAGAGTGAGAGCCACTACATCGACAATCATTTTACATTGTTACCACGGATTTTTTAATATTTACAGTTATATAGCTGTTTTATAGTAGTTTGTTAAATTTTTTCTGTGTGTGAGGCTGCTTTGGTTTATCTATTTTAGTTAGAATAATTCGAAGTAGTGAGAGAGATTATGTATATAGATCTGATTTATTTTTATGTTAAAATTTATTTTTTCTTTAAATCAAATTCATAATGAATCTGACATTTCTTAAATAATACAAATTTAAAGAAAAAATCATAGAATTTAATGACGCAATGAATCGAGGTATATACTGATGCAAAGAAAAGTTGCAGCGAAGATGTTTCAAAAAATGTTTTCATTACTAAGAAGTTGACAAGAAAATAATGTACCGTGTTACTTTCAGCTCATTATTAATATTATTTAATGTCTTTATGACTGATTTTTTTTCCTGCGAATATTTCTTGTTATTATTATTGCAATAGCAAAACGATCGCTTGTAGTCGGATTCCTTCTTCGTTATGTCCGATAAATCGTCATTCCCAGAGCGTTACAGTGCCAATAAATCTGGTGAAGAAAGGGACGAGCATAACTGCGGTACGCTTTCCTGGGAATTCCATCTTGATATTAGAGTAGCAAATTTTCCTTCCATCTTGAGCAAGTGTAGCTTCAAACGGAGAAACGCCGACGTACGCGATATCGTTGTCATTAGCGGAGACTCGCGGAAGGTTAGAGGTTGTGGAAACGATGCAGAAGGAAGGGCGGCGAACGCGAGAGAGATGGGAGAACAATAACTTTTATAGACGGTAAGGTCAGTGAACTTTCCTTTTAGTGCCGGATGTCACGCCACGCACGCGCTTCTTCGGGGGTAATTTAAGGAAAAGGGGGTGAGGGTGGCTGCAGGGTGGGAAAAGTTATTTATTTTATGACAGGACCAAGAAAAAACTGAGAAACGAAATCACGTGACGGAGGAAGGGAAACTTTCATTACACTGTGAGAGTCTGTTCACATGGGAGATAAATACTCTAATATAACTCTCGCTTAAATGGATGTCGCGTATCCAGCCTATCAACGAGTCTGAGCCTTCCTGAATTAAAAATGTCTTCCCACTGAATATTTTTCCCCCAATTTTCCCTTGCGCTTTTCTTCCTTCCTCTTCCATTTAATCCGGCTCTATATTAATTTTCTTTCATTTATAACTTCTGAGCCGCAGGATAATACGAGACTTGGAAACAGATTAGCTGAAATCCGCCATCTGCGTTCCAAAAAATATGAATACAATGACATCAAATGCGAGTTGCGCCATTATGGGAGATTTGGTTACTTTTGGAGGATAATAGAATCAGTCATCATATAAAACTTGTGTGATCGCGAATGACCCAAGCGTTGCCACGTTGGAGTTAATTATTAATGAAGTATCAAAATTCGGCTCACGAAGAATCAGGTGAGTTCCATCGTCAACTCAAGAAGGACAAAACCTTGGGTTTTGGGTAAAGCTGGAGTATCACCGTTCCGACCTTTACCTTTGTTGGGGGACTTAAACACTGGAAATCACAAGAATCTAACATCAGTACCCAAAGGAGGTGTGTAATGATTGAGATTTATTGTGATTGAATACCTGGACACAATGCACGATTGAACAGGTCCTATAAGCTCCAGAATGGGATTATTGTGAATGATTGATGAAGTTAAACATTCCAGACGGAGTAGATTATGGGTGGCAGTTATAACTTGTAAAGATGACTCAAGCGCCAGGTCAGGAACGATCTAGTCACATCAAGCTGTAGGTCCTGTGACGGGGGGGGAGGTAGAGATCTCAGTTCTTAATGGTACCATTTTCGGAACCTTGGAGATTCAAACTATACTAGATTCAATAGAAGGAATGCAGTGACCAGAGATGATCTGAGACTTGGCCACAGAGATGAACGTGCTTCGAGCCGTCGAAGCCAGCGAGGAAGGACGTCATCCCGCCATTAACTCCACCTCCGCCATTGTTCTCGCTTTACTTTTTTCTCCGCGGCGTTGTCACGCGTGCACGATCACACACACACACACGTGTTGGTCGTGAGCGTGGAAGCAGATGGCGTGCCTGATGCGAGCTCCTAATTGCGTCCAGACAACGCACCTCGTACGTTCACAGGCTCCACAAGGGGGAAGGAAGGTCACCCAATGGAACATTCGTTGACCTCAGAGGAAAATCTCCTATCTACTTTGGGGCTGAGGATGCGTCGCGATCGGTGTGACGAAACGTTACGGAGCTGATGTTTCCTATCCCGAAGGCCGTAACGTTGTTGCAGAACAAAAGGCCTTTTGCGGGGGCGTTGCCCAGCGACACCCATCCACATCCACATCCACATCCACTCGCTCGTCTCTACGCGGCGCTCCGTATCCGGGTCAGTGCGCGCCATAGCCAAGGCCTACAAGCATAACCTCATAGCCGAAAATTGATTTTATGTAGCAAAGTAGGGTGCATGATAGCAGAGCATTATTGACTGTAGTCATTCATATGAAGTCTTATGAAGAAACTTCCACACGAATCCAGACATTTTATTGCAAATTCTTCTTCCAAAGAAGAAACAACCGTACCGCCATATTCAACTCACTTTATCTTGAAATAGAATGTTACTATGATGGAATTCGTTAATCTAAGATTGTAGTCCACCATTTTCCTATTATAAATTGAAGATTGATCACTTACGATTGCCGCCATTAGAAAATTCAACTAGTGAAAATTTCACCTTCAGTAAAGTCTCGTCATAACTTAAAGAAACCGTCTTCGTACTTATGAGAATATACTAATCCTCCGCGAGTGCGGTGGAAAAGATGGCGAGGAAACAGAAGGTCGATCCAAGTGTCTTTGGCTTGAGGCAGGTTGAGGCGCGCTAATTAATTAGCAGAGGGTTGAAGACCTCAGGGAAGCTCTAACGCGACATCACACAGACAGACACCTGCTAATTAATTAATTAAGTAACCTTAGCAACCCTCTGACAAGGTTCAAATCGCAACATCAACGTGCCTGGCATCACGGAAAAAGAGGGGGGGGAGTCATGCTCTTGCCGTAACCAGAGGAGAGGAAATCAGAAAATAACGGGAAATGATGGAAATACGATCCAGGATAGATAGTATGAGGTACAGAATACACCGAGAGGAAGAGAACCAGAATTGGCTAGGTCCTTCCTGTTCAGGACTCACCAGCTTTCATTCATTACACACCAGTGCAAAATTACCTTCAGCCTTCGCCTCTTCTATCTCTGGGAAATAATTTTCAAGTAGAAAACTCAAATGTCTATCATAATTGATTAATATATAATTGATATATATATATATATATATATATATATATATATATATATATATATATATTGATTTTGAGGAATCTTCTTGATCCGGTTCATTTACTTTTTACTCTACTTTTATGCTTTAATATGAAGTCTATTCATACTGCCAAGTTCAGTTTTAACTGGAAATTAACTACATTTTATATTAGTTTACATTTAAATATTTACAGTAATTTACTTATATATACATATCTAATTGCAGATACAGTACTAATTATAACAATGCTAGTGTTCTGTCACTTTCCATATAGTTATTTATGTAATTTGAATTTATTCATCAAATAATTGTTTATTATCCTGCGTATAGTAATTTTTATTCTGTTTCTTTTCTTTCGTTTTTAGACTTTTCTTTACATTTACTTTATATTTCCTTAGTTTCGTTCTTCCGCCCTGCATTGTAGAAGTACCTTTGAGGTCGAGATATGGAGGAAACTCAGAAAATGGTAACATTGGTTTCAATATTGAGGCAAGGGACTCGGCCAACATTCTCAATAAGACAACAAGGGATTCACAGTTTTCTCTATTTTTTTTCTCTATTCCGGTCTAGTAATATAAATTGTCTCTCCAGGGTACGGAAAAGTAATTGCACTGATTGATAATTTTTATCCTCCGTCGTTCTCTCCCTTCCATATCGAGTTAGCATAACCTTGTAGAACCTGCATGGTCATGTGTATGTATGTTAATGCGGGCTAGGTAATTAAAACGATCTACCAGACGACGAGGAATAAGGTGAATGGGACAAATCCGTACTTCTCTTGTAAGCAGAGAGAGAGAGAGGGAGAAAGCAAGTGGTCCGTGGTGAGGACAATTGCTGCTGCCGGCGCCATCTTGATCCTTGTAACTGTTGACCTGGAAGTCCTGCGAGTGTTATCGCAGTTTGGAGTTCTCCAGGGATCAGTTCCGGATATTCTCAAGTCCTCAGAAACCCAGAACTAAGCAGATCACGTTTCTTACTTCCATTAAGTTGTGGTTGAAGGAAATAAGATACTTTATCATTACAATAATCAAAGCATTACCAAGGACTAAAGAATTTAATTCAACAGAAAATAAAACGGAATTAAGATACAAACAAAGAATCAATACTGAAGGTAATTTTTCTTCTTTCATTACAGTAGTACCTTTGAACCGCTCATTAACTTTAATTTTCAACATAGTTTTCGGAGTTTTTAATTTTCCACGTTTTCTCTGTTTGATTTTATCCTGTCACTACTATTTTACTTTCGGCCACTGTTTTGTTTCCTGATACACGTTTCCTCTATTTCTCTGAACCTAGTGGTTTATGTTATGTTTATATTTTCGTTTTTTATTTTTTATCCTTTTCCTCAATGTTTTCTTGATGACGTTTCCAAACAATATTTGAAAACTTTTATTTTATGAGTCTATATTTTATCCGCTGTATATTTCCTGTACTTACATTTCCGTTTCTTCCTCTTATTCTTTCCCTACTTGTATCATTTTCGTCTCCTCTTTTCCCCTCAGGGAGTGATGGTGTAAAGATTTAGAGATTTAGGTCCTGCAAAATGTGATCAAAGTTTTGACATTTAAGATAGTTGTTGTTTCGTCAAATATTACGGTGCTTGCGGGAGAGAAACATTGGCGCGGGATTTCTCGGAGGCTGTAGTGACAATTTATTGACGACCTGTGTTGAGAGGCCACTGGAAGAGAAAAACAGACGTGTGACAGACTGTTAAAGCCCTCTGGAATGCCCGCGAATTGAAGAGAAAATTAAAATATTTCAGAGACATATTTGCCGGACTCCAGAAAAGTGAGGAGAATAACGGAGAATTCAGAAGCGTCCGTAGGGAGAAATAAAATAATAAACTGTAAAACGTTCACGTTGATATTATTACAGAAATTTGTTTACATGTTTTCCACTGAACATAGATTTGTCAGTATATCTTCCCACGTAATGTTATCCCGAAATAAAGAGACCTTATTTCCTTTATTTTAAAACTATACAGAAAAATTTATTTATTTTTGTACTAAACGGCTAGTAATGGGCATCCAAAAAATGAAATATTAATTAAATATAATCAATTATAATAGTAAATAATGAAATAAAGTCTCTCACATTTATTTTTAAAAGAGTATTCCTTTAATTTTCTTCCATAATCCCTGTACATATATCACTCAATTATTTATTGCCTAATTTTAGGTCCTCAAATAACAAGAAAAAAACACTCCAATTTGCTATCAAAAGTTATTTTCTTCAATCTTTCGAAGCAGTTTTTCCTTATAAGTATATACCTAAAAGTAAGGCATATTCCAGAATCCCCTTTTATTTAGCCTCGTCGTTTCTTTCTTTCAGGCCGATGTTTGACCAGATCTACTCTATTGCATCAGTAACATTTAGCCTTTCAGGTTCAGAGTGTTGCCTTCACATTTATTTCAACTGAAGTGTTAGTCGGACGACGAAGAGTGCTAAATTATTCACTGCTAAAATATTTACATCCAGCTTAAGGAGAAGGAATGTAAAAAAAAAACGAAGCGCAAGGTGGCGTGCGGTGTCAATCATTTCAACTTGCGTGTGAAGGCAAAGTTAGATTGGTAAGAAACACTGAGTTACTGAAGACCAACGTCATCGTCTGTCGCTGAGGACATGATTGACCACGATCTTTTCGGACGAGAGTATTTGTGCTGATGACGTCACCCGACGTAGGTGACGTCACGCGGGAGGAGACGGACGTGGACCTGAAGACACAACTCACGTCTCACGTACAGGAATGGGGTAATAAACAACAGCCGTAAATTGTCTGCGCAAGGAAACCAGCCTGGGATCACAACCAATTAGATCAACAACAAAGTGTATGGTTACGTTCTGGATTGTAAAGGAAACGTAGTATTTCCATACAACGGGAAAGAAGGTATTGTGTGTAAAGTCAACTGGAGAGAGGACGGGGATATGAAAAATTTATGGCAACAAATCTAACGAAAGGAAAATGTAAGTCCGATCATAAGCTACGAACTAAGTACAATATTGTTTCACTATTATGATGGAGACTCTGATATTTGGAAGAGTAGAGATTCTTATGGAACCCAATGCAAGAAATCAATAAAGTTGGAAAAATTATGGTAACGTTAATCTGGAGTCGATGTGGTCTTGTTGATGACACTGATGATAATGCTGGAAGGTGTTAGCGAACTGCGAGATGACAGTGACCAGGCGTCACCCCCTGCGTGGAGGAGATCCGCTGTGACACTGTCACGACTCGGAGACAACAACAGCGGCACCGTGGAGAATCTCTCAGGCACGGCGGGTATGCCCAGTCGTGCCACCACAGCACCGACAGTCCACATCTAGTTCTGCGCAAAATTCTTCCCCTGTACGTAGTTACATAGAGTTTCAAGGTTCGTCAAGAACACCACTGATGGACTTGTGGACCATACAATTCGTAATCCCAAATATTTCTGTGTGAAGTAGCTTCGAGACCAGTGATTACACAATGATCAATACAAACTACTAAATGTAGCCATGACAATTAAATACCAAAAGTGGAGATGTGATTGATGGCGCCACGAGCTGCTGTAATGGAGACATCTGCTGGTTTTCAGAGAGCCGGAGGATCTGGAGACGGCGACACTTGAGAGTGAGGACACTGGACAGTGACATTATCAGGAGGCTGGAATGTTTTCTTTAATATGAGTGGTTTTAAGAGGCGAACTTGAAACACACCGAAACCGCGGACCATTGACGTGACTGTAGGACTCGTCTCAAAACCTCCTAATTGAAGGCGAGGACAAAGACCAGCCTGAAGGATGAACGACTTGCAGTAGTATAAAGGACGTATTGTTTTATTATTAATTTTAAACAGTTAATTAAATCTCATGTCTATGGGAAGCTTTAAATGAATTAAATTGATTTTTCAACAAAAAAAACATTATAGTCTAAGGAAGTGGAAATGCTTCAAATGAAGCTCAGTAAAGCATATAGCTAATTTTATAAGGAAGACAAGAATGGAAAAATGTCAACCGGACCAAGGACTCGAACCCAGGCTAGAATTAAATGCACCTGTGATCAATTTAAGCAATGTCCATTCTTCATGCCTTTCCTAGAATGAGGGTGTGAAGAGTGTGATTAGTGAATTGTGAGGTGAGTTTAGATTAGGTTTACGGGAATGGAAAGATGTTGAATCAGTCCTTGGACATCGACTAGGATTAGCTCAGTTGGTACAGCAACCCGGGAGGTCCTGACATATTTCCATTCTTGTCTTTCTTCTAAAAAAATTATTTTAAACAAAAAATGAGGCTATTTAAAAAACTAAGTACGCGTGTGGGTAATGGCTTTTTGTGGCGTAACTTGTGGCATCATTAATTTACAATATTAACGAATATTTACTTACAAAGTAAAACTATAATGGTATATTTTTGAAACTTGTACCAACAAAAATTGTATTATCTATCTCTTTTCCTTTTATTATTGTTTATATTAAAATTAAAAAATATTTTAAGTATTTCATATTTATCTTACAGTCTGTTTTAATATAATGTTAATATTATATTATAATGTAAGTTTTATTAAATTACTGCATAGTTTTGTCCTCGTACTACAAAAAATAAAAATAAATTTTATGTCCCTCAAATTTTGAAAAATGTAGGTAATTAAACATTAATCTTGACAAGAAATAAACTTTTCGTCCCAGGCACTTACAAAATTTCGGATTTTTATACGATACAGGACAAAGACATATTCGGACCTTTATTTTTTGTCATAACATATTTCAATTACTTTGTACCTAATGAAGTCCAAAAATTAAAACGGAAGTAAGTATAAATGCCTTTTCACTGTTTATTAAATGGTCTTATTTATCGTTTTTATTCTTACAGACATAAAAAATTTATACATTTTAATTCAATTACATATAATTTTTTGGTATATTTAGATATAACAGTCAGCGATCCAGTCGCTTTTCTACTCATCTGATTTTCTTACCATTTTTTACCAGCATTTTTACGCGTTCTTCCTGTTTAAAAATGGAGCTAAGAGTGACGCGGCGCCATTTTTGAGAAATTAAAGTGATAATTTAACGGTTAAAATATTGAACTTAGTATTCTCGGGTTTCAACCCGGGTCAGTTCTTGTGAGTAGCACGACGTTTCAATGACTAGCTCTATCATCGTCCTCAGCTTAAAATATTGCCAGAAAGATTGGACGCTATGGAACTAATGAAAATATACGTTTTTTTTCAATGGACAATTTTAATGGACAACGTAATTTCTGTTTCGCAGGTAGCAGGACTTCGGAGACTGGAGCCAGAGTCAAAATGGAATACGTAAAGGAAAGTAATTTTCATCTTAAGTGTTCGTGTTAAATCTCGAGTTGACCGAGGCGAGTAAGTCTCTGGAAAGCTTGGAATCAATTGGCTGCGTGAGTGCCGAAATAAAAACGGCAAGGAAATAAAACGAAGTGAGATAAAGAGAGAGAGAGAGAAAGAAATAAAAAAAGGACCAGAAGGCAGGCAGGCAGGCAGCTCCTTAATATTCGTCGATGTGCCAGAAAGATTAGCGAGCACGCCATCTCTATAAGCGGAACAAGCCCAAAAAGAAAACCACCGTGGTTTCCATGACCAAACGGAATCGATTACAGGCTAACCGTAATGTAATCTATTAGGCGGAGGCGATCCTCCCCCAAGGTGTAGAAGGCGAAACGAGGTAGCTCAGCAGCAAGTGTACGTTGGGCCTCGAGCAAGTCTCGTTACCCTTGTGAGTCTCTTCAAAACAACTTTCATTCCACGACGATTTTACTGAATGTGAATTTGCTGTTTCATGACAACTCTTCAATCAAAAAAATATCTTAAATACTTAATTAGATTTTTTAACGATGAATAACAAAAAATTTAAAAAATGATCGAGATGAGTAATGTGAGCTTCAGTTCATCAAAGGGGAGATCTCGATAGCAGGGTCTTTGGAATAGTCTGCAGTTAAGGATGGTTCGGGCTCTTGCACTCAGCTCTGATTCTTAACCGTTTCTCTGGAGACGAACAAAGTTTGAAACCTAGGATTATTCTATTCTCTCTCTGCCACTCATAAATTTTCGACTACAGACGAAATGCTGCAAGCAATGGAATACCCGATAATTTTCTCGATAAATAAATGTCTGTACGTGGGACAGTTTAGCGTATCCTTGGCGTGGAATCAGTTTCACTCTGGTTTAGTGACGTGAACATAGTTAGAACCCGGAAAATGCAAAAAAAAAATATATATCCTCATAAGGTAAACACGTCAAAGCGAATGAAAAGAAGTACAGCTAAAAGGCGTTGGACTTCAAAACGAGGCTATAAAAATATACAAAATTATAGGGCAACTAATCATGGCGTTCCGTTAAAAATGAAACAAAGATAAATTAATAGGGCCAAGATGGAGTCGTTAGTTACCTGTGCGTGCGTGACGTCGCTTCGCAGCAGCAGCGCCATGAAGCATTGTTGAAAGACTGCAGGAACATAACCTTCTGACTTTAAAATTTACAGTAAATAAAAAGCCGGTCAATAAGTCAGCATACAAATTGATCACGAATTATTAAAAAAAGACGTCAGGCTTAAAATTGAGTAATTCATCATATTTACTCCTTGACTCCTCCAACCGAAAATATTATTGAATGTGAAGAATTTAGTGTCGCGGACCATCTCCAGCGAAGAGACGAAACATAGTTCTTGAAACGCCTTATAATAGCTATGAAATAGTTTACTGGAAAATAAATAATTCAGTTCAACTAATTAAACTGAACTGCACTATACTTGTTCATAATATTTCAATTTTTTAAAATATTGGCAAAGGGTCACTAGGCTTGAACGAAATCTCTACTAGTTTCAAAATTTTGGAATTGTTAAAACTCTTATTGTAATTGTCTGTTATTTAATACTGAC
The DNA here is from genome assembly GCA_034510155.1 of Eucriotettix oculatus. Lineage (NCBI taxonomy): Eukaryota > Metazoa > Arthropoda > Insecta > Orthoptera > Tetrigidae > Eucriotettix > Eucriotettix oculatus. The sequence goes on along the minus strand of CM067378.1, from coordinate 88,260,979 downwards.
CTTCATTTGTGCTTATAAGCTGTAAAATCAATTCAGAATAATAAAATGCAGTCTAAAACGCCAGATTTTATTGTTCCTGGTTAACTTTCAACGATAATGGGTCCCAAACCTCCTGCAAAATTTTAAGCAGCTCGCAAAATGTTCAAAGCCGGGTTGAAGAAAAATATGCGCTAACCGTGGTGATTGTTGAAGTTATTATCCCCTATTCGGGCCGGAATAGATTTGTCAGCTGTAATGACGACGGAACGAAGGTGACAGTGATTGCAATAGTTTTTGTGTGCATGGCGCCGTGAACCTGCGCGAGAAGGAAGGAAGGAAGCGATGAATGGAGGAGAGTTTGTCCATTCATTCAGCAGGGAAGGCTTTGATTCGTTCTTCCGCGGCGTCCGTCGCGCTCCAGCTGCCAGCGATAAAGAACACCAACTGCTTCTGTCTCCCCCCCCCCCTCTCTCACTCTGTGGACCGGGGAATTTCTACCAAATTCGCAGATGGACCATCCTTAATGGGTAGTGGATCGCGCGTGCCTTCACATCGCCTCCTCCTCATAAATTATCCGGTTCCCCATTCACTCTGCAGTTCTTTGAACGGACTATGGGAAAGTATCTACTACTCCCTGGGAGGCTCGAGGAGGAGGACCGAGAAAAGGAAGAATACAATGACACGATGACGAGCAGCAACGTTCAGAAAATTCCCGGACCGGACTGCGACGCGATTGGAAGGGAGCCTCTCGTGTCGTAGAAACGAATTATCAGCTTCATTTTTCGTGAATACTCCGCTTTCCCCTCAATGCGATTCCTGCTATCCAGGTGATTCGAAAATGTCGCAGAAGAAACGATTACAGTAGAGTACAATACAAAAAAATTAATACATTTTTCAATTAGTCATCAGTTGATTAATGAAGTCACTATAGCACTATCGACTAGAGACTGCGCCTGGGCTGTCCGAGAGGCAGGAAGCGGGGACCAGACAATTACTCATTCTCCATTGCTCATCAAGTGGACTTTTATAGATCAATCTTTGATCTTTTTTATTTATCATATTATTAAAAATATTTAATATATGTAAATTTAGCACTTTACTACAAGGAAAACGATACTAAGCAGTCAAAGATTTACTGTACTGCAAGTCCAACGTATTACCTGCGTTTAATCCAAATTTTGAAGTGAGATTTTTTAAAGGCTTAGCTTCTAGTACTGATGGTAGAGCTTTTATACGTTTACTACCGATGACGCTTTAAAGCATCCGTACCACTGACGCTTTTGAGTGTTTTCCAATCCTGCTCTTCTACGCAGTCATTTTTTTAAAGTCAGTGGCAGTGTACATGTTAAAGTAAATTACAGATTGAATTATATTACGAATGCAATACCTGAATCGTCATTACCATTTTACCCTATACAGGGGTTCTGATTTAAATGATAGATTATTTGGTGTAATTTTTCCATGTAATAGTCAGGGATGGTAGAAGTATAGTAGACATAAAGAGTAGGATACCACAGGCAATGAAGGCTTTCGATAAAAAGAGGAAATTTATTTACGGCTAATGTAAGTATAAATATTAGGAAATAACTACTAAAAATGTTAGTATAGAGTGTGGCGTTCTATGGGTGTGAAACGTGGACGGTAGGAGTTGTAGAAAGGAAAAAAATAGAAGCTTTCGAAATGTGGTTCTGTAAGAGAATGCTGAAAATAAGATGGGTGAATAAAGTAACTAAACAGGAAGTTCTAAGCAGAATAAAGAAACTGAGAACGTTATGGAGGACTTTGCCCAAGAGAAGGGATAGATTAATAGGCCACGTTTTGTCTAGTTAAATCTGCAATAGAGGGAAGTGTGTGGGGTAAGAACAGAAGGGGAGGCCAAGGAGATTGGGGAGGATGTGGTAGTTATGTTAGGAGGGTTGCATCTAAACAGTCCAAGGACTCAATACAACAATTTTATATATATGAAAAATGACATCACCTTGACGTATTTGGCGAGTCGCATTATCAGCTGATTAAGACGAGAACATATTAAGTAATACTTTCTAATAAAAAATACTATAACGCTCGTTTTTGAAGAACCACAGTTACAAATGGCGACGTCATACTCATAATAGTAGGTGTTTAAAGTAAACCCGAAATCGTAAAATATATGTAGTTGATGAACAGTATTATTTTGTAGCACAGTAAATTTTAATAAAGTGAAACCTAAATTATGTAATCATAAATTCCGATTTAGATTCGCTAGAGATATATATTTTTGGAAACCACGGTCCAGACGTGTTCTGCAATGAAAAAGAGCCTAGGTGCAGTGATCGTAGAGTAAGAGAGGGACGAGGGGAAGGGGGGAGGAGAATGGGACGACAGTGGCAAATGGATCGACTGGAACAACACAGGCAGAATAAATGAGAGAAACGACGACGCTACTGCTAATTACAGATATCGAAGGGTCATAAATCGCCACGCCTCGCCTCTCAATTCGTCAGCCGCAGGGCGAATTGCAATGAATATTAACAAGGCAGACCTTCCCTTCCTCTGGGAACGTCGTATAAAAACACAATCAAGCGCAAACATAGGAATACAGTTACTAAGGAGAGCGACACTGTACTAGAGGTACACGAATTTCGAGAAGAAACCGCACTGATAACTAAACCTCTTTGAGATAGACTCAGCAGTATCTATTCTCTCATAGCATGAGCGGAGCTAATGTGACTAACGACTCAATATCAAAATACACCATCAATTTCATTTTGTCGCGGCTCCTTTTTCAGTTCCTGAATACGAAAATGTCATGCATGTGAAACGTCGCTTGTTTCAGTGCTCATCTAATATGGATTCCTCGTTTTATCATCATTCTCTCTCCTTTTCCCTTTCACTCTCGCACTCACACACACTCACGTATTCCTGGACATGATGGACATTACCTTCTCCGATGTCTCATTCTCTCTCGGGTTTTTAAGGTTCTTACATTCCGAGGCACCTCGATCTCAATTACGAGGTGCATGTTCCGGGTTTGCAGACCTTGCGAATACGGCAGTTGTCCGATTGTAATATTGAATCAGCCGGACAGTTGCCCACTGAACTTGTCGACAGGGGAATGCTGCGACAAGTATCCAAGTTCCCAACCAACTGACACAGGATTCGTCCTCTTTAAGGTAAATAAATGCCTTTAGACAAGAGACCAGGGACCGTAGGGAACACTTGTCTGCATTCCTCTCCCTCCTACATTCCCCCTTTTCAATTCCCTTCCTATTCTACTAAAGGGGAGTTGTCAGTTTTTTGGTCACCCTTATGCTGCTTGTTACTTCTCCCGCCCCCCAATTTTTTAACCACATTAGAATATTGAATTTTGCCAAACATATGTTTGGCAAGGCAAACAACTCGTTACGATACGACGGCAGCTAAGTTACTGATCAACTTTATATTCCAATTAGGAATAGGGAGACCTTCCAGTAATAGGAATAAGTACAAATTTCGGTAATACCTAGCCTACTTCTTCTGAGTGTTACGGACGGCATCGTTAGCTCCTGCCAATGGATTTATGCTTCTTCCTGCCGAGTTTTCCGTGTCCAAATCGATTTCGCACAGTCCATTGGCCCTAAGTCGACCACAACAATTTGGACGTCACTCTGACTACTACGTTCCTCTCTTTCTCTCTCTGTCTTTCCTGATTTTCCCATTCGTTTGCCACGCCTGTCACCACTGTAACCCGTTTACCTGTCCGTTCGTCCGTCTCTTTTTGCTTAGGCTGCTTTTTATTTTGCAACTCCTCGTCTTCACTTATCACCTTCCTGACTGATTTTACAGTTACGCATTCAGCTGTATTGACAGACCTGATCCTCCGCTGCAGTCCTGTTTCTCACCTCTGCTTGTACCAATGATCAGATTCACTTCGTTTTTCCTTCTCTAATGACTAAACATTGATTCCGTTCTTCGTGTTTAGTTTTCTTTGTCTCTATACATTCACTTGTCTTTGCTAATAACAAGTATCTAACTTTTCTTTACTGCGTTACTCATGTTACATACATTAGCAATGTTCTCTCTCCGTTTCAAACCTTCTCGTATATCGTCTTATTCTTGCCAATATTTTACGATTTGTCTGCACGTCTTTTGTTGCTGAGAATAACTTATCGCCATAGTTGTGTTACGCATTAATTTACATGTCACTGACTTTGTAAAGAGAGTAGAAGGAATAAATTCGTGAAAGAGAGTAATGGCCATCTAGGGAGAATTGGGAGGACTGTGAGGTTTGCTCGTCACTGTGTACTTCCTACCAGTATATCCTCTCCATCCTTTACGTGACCTTCAAACTTGGGCTCGAAGACTAGAGAAGCATTCGGTCAACAGAGCATAAAAGTTGAGAAAACATGAAAAAAGTTAATATGTAAATTAATCTGATATGTATTGAACAAATATATAAATAAAGGCACTCGCATATTTATTTAAAAATAAACTACAAAAATAACATTCAAGAAATGAAAAATTTAAAAGGAAGACAAGAATGTACGTACAATTTACTAATCACGTTCTTCAAAAACATTCTTGTCTTTCTTCTAAATTTAGCTATACACTCTTTTTTGACCTCTAAATGAAATATTTCTACTGCATTTGACTCAAATTATACATTTAAATTGACAATATTCAGCTAAAATTTATATTGTTCATTTTTTAATTCAATTATTAAAATAGACGCTGTAAAGACATTTTGAATCGATTAAAATAAATATTACATGTCCCAAAAGAGAAAAAGTGCTTCCTGGACGAAGTTTGATTTAGCAATGCGTTGGAATTATAGAAATTTGATTGGGTGTGTATTACATTACCTGAGAAATGTCGCAAAATTGTGGACTAGATGTTGTCTATAATGTGTTGAATAATGTTAATATTCTGACTTATCTTCTGTTTGATGTAAAATAGTATTTTTTGAGTAATTTAATTTAAAATTGTCATTTACCCACAGTTTTCACCACTCTCTATGAAGAGATTTTCCTCGTGTTGTTGTTGATGGACTGGAGCACGCCCTTGACAATTAAGTTCGCAAACTCTCTTTGGCAACCTCAGGACTGTGCCCACGCTTACCGAAATATTTGGGAAACCTTACAGGTAGTGTAATAAGTGCAGCAACATTGGCAGACAACGAGCCTATGACTTAACCTGTCAATCAAATCCTGGAGCACGTCACGGCGTTGTCGCTGACGCACGTTCCTGGCAATTATGCTCGCAGATTCGCCTTCTGCGCCTTCTCTATGTGGAATATTCTTTCTTACTTACTACTAGGCGCAGGACTCAGCTGCGTCCCTGGACTTGCAATCTACGGGGATATTTGAAATTTATTAGACAACTACTCGTAATTCCCGTTCATAACATGAACCTAACTTAAAATATGACTTATTATGCTCACTACGGTTTCACAAGAAAGGTGAACGAGTAAACGTTTGTTTTCTTCGTCTGGAAATACGTAAATCTTATGAAATACGTTCAGTTTTATTACCCTCAAGATTTGCAATAGATATAACAACGTATTATCCGTTAAATACGTCTGTTCTTAATATTGTAACGAAACATTCTTTTCGTCGTCGTAAATTAGTTCAGACCTCTTGGCTTGCCACGGAGCAGGCAGAAAAATTGATAACCAAAGCCACAATACAAAAATTAACATAGGTTTATTCACTTGAATAAAATAAAGAAAAGAATCAATTAAAAGTCTGTTGAAATTAATACAAAGTTTGTACACAAATTCAGGCTCGTTCGCGTCCAAGTCGACGTCCAAATCCAGAAGGAAGGGTCATTGTGGTCGTCTTCACGCCACACACTCGCTCCCCTCCACCTTTCCTCCTACGTCACTCGATTTCCGGCCGCCAGAGCGCTATTCCCCCGTGTTACATAATGGCGACGGACATGTGTGTGGAGATTCGTAGGAAATAATAAAGCGGCGGACAATCAGGGCAAGGCGGACGTGTGACGTGGGTGTAACGTCACAATACAAACAGTTGACTGCTTTTTAACTTTTGAAATAAAGTTAGTCAAGTGATGTATTATTTGTGGTAATTTCAGAGCGTGTAAATACAGTTATGAAAATTAATTACGATTTTTGCTGCCGTTCTTAATAATATACCGGTGACACTTTGGATTTGTGTTTAGGGGATGAGTTAAGGTAGGCGAAGATGAATTACATATACGTTGTAAGAAATGCGCCAAGGAGAAGAATTAAGAAAAAAATCTGAGTGCATGACGGTGATTGAATAAGGTATTACGAGAATAATGCTGCCAATAGATGGGAAGAACAATAAGGAAAAATTTGTTACTTGTTTTCATCAGAGGAAACAGGGCGAATTCAGTGATGGCAATCTCAACACACTCCTGATCTAAACAAGTGCTACCAGACAACACGCCAGTGACAATGGATCTCGAACCCACAGAATCAAGTGAAGAGAATCTTATTGGCAATTACTTTAAACGAACTTCCCGTTAGTGAAGTAATGGAATGGCTAGACGTTTATCTTCGTGTAGCTTTTTGTACATCTCTCCGTAATTGGCTAGACACTGCGACGCAATACCATCCCCTTTCCCACGGCCACGACGTCACGGAGGAAAACGAAGAGGAGAGGAATGAAAAACCACCCCTGGAACGAGAGCGCACGTGGCAGCCGTATCTATGGCAACCGACGTCCTCTCCCTCTCTCACCCTTCCACGGCGCCTGAGGACAAAGGCGGCGTCCAGGAGAGTCGGCCGGTCGGCTGGACAATTAAGTTCGCGAACTAGATACATCGGTGCTGGACATGCACATAAAAAGAATTACGACTGTAAGGTAAAGACGATTAAACTAATATTAGACGGTGTTCCCTTTACGATAACGGGCCTGCATCTATCTACTATGCCAATAAAATGGAAAATTACGCGTGGAGAAAAATATCCTAATTTAGAATATAAAGGCTGGAAATAATTACAAATACTCATTTTATTTAGTGTAGTGATAGTGTAAGGTTCACAATCCATAAACAGTAAACTGAAGAAGTCTTATTATTGTAAATTTTTTAAAGGTTTATTTGTATGGTTAGGCTAGATTGTTTTGGTGTTTTTGTAGTTAATTTAATATGAAAACAAGAATACAAATTTGATTAAATTTTTTAATTGAATGAAATCTTTCTCCAAAGGTATTATTTTGCGGGGAGATATAGGCAAAAATTTGAGTGGCAAAATTCTTTAATCCAATTTCTTCGCCTTTAAAGAATACTCTCACTCACAAACACAATAAATAATAAAACACTTTGCTCTGATTTTAACTTATAAATACTCCTTTCGTCGTATGAGTCTCCCACGTAGCTTTCTCACAATTTACGCCTTTCTCGGCGACGATCCCACAGCTACTGTCTCTCTCCCAACAACATTTCCCTCAATTATTACATATTAAAATATTAATACGTCCGTTCTCCTAGGACAGCATTTCACGACTCTTACAATTCTTAAAACATACTTCGTGCCTGCTCTGCTACTGTTGTTTTCACTGCGCACTCGGTAAAAGGGTCGCGCTGTCGTAAATTACGTCAAACTACCCCTTTTCGACCTTCGGACTACCCTCATTACCCTGACAGGTCTCGCAAGACGCGGCAAAATACGCCACTTTGTTCAGACTTTACCTCAGTACATAATAGTAACTGAACTCTATTTTCAGGTATAATTCCATTGTTTCAAGCACAAGGGCTTTATTATTCTTCTATTTATATACAGTATATTGTCGTTCTTCTAAATTAATTTTCCTTAAATGGGTTGTATAACTAGCCACATTATGGATTAGATTTATTATTCAAGCCATTAGCCCTGCGGAAAGTATAATACTACAAGAAATTTTACAATTAAAAGTTTAAGGACAAAAAGAGAAAAGATAGCAATATTAATCTTCAATTTTCCGTCCACGGAGGAGGCAACAGCAAATCTTGCGTAGATTCCCGTCGAACATGAAAAATAAAATAAGTCGGCAGTTAAATTCTCGTAGATTATAGTTGTATAATAAAAGGAGAATTTGAAAGGACACCAGAAAACTGTATTAGTCCTTCCTATCTACATAAACATACGGTTCCTGAGAGTCGTAAATCGTCAGATTACTTCCGAAGTTTCATAAAAACAAAAACTCTTACAGCGAATAATACGCTCCATTCATTAACAGAGATTTACAACAGTTTATAAATAAATTTTGAACCTTTAAATTTAAAAAATATATTTTTATAAACATTTAAACGATTACCTCGGATAAAAAATAAATACCTTGATTCATTAGCATATCTTCCGCAAGCGACTCCAATCCTCAGGATTCTCTTCGTGAGTGATATATTTCAAAGCAGATGATAAACCAGAATTTATTTCATAACGAAATATAAAAAAACAAAGATCAAAACTGTTCTCTTCCAACCAGCGACTATCATTACGTCATAAAGAAGTTCGTCAGACACGAAACAAAAAAAAATAGTCACGTCAATTTAAGCGAAACAAAATTAATGTGACGCCAACTGCCATGTCACAAACTGTCCAGTTCATTTAATTATTTATAAATAAGTATATTTATTTACTGTAGGCTCAGTGTCTATAAAATTCATTGTAAAACTATATATCTTCCACCAAAGCAAATTGTCCAATTGTAGGTTAAATAAATACATAAACATAATCGTCAGATTATTTCCGAAGTTTCATAGAAACAAAAATGATAGTCGGAACTACGAAGCGAGATTCATTCGTGAATGGCTTGAACCAAAATGGTCGTCTAATGAAGATGGCGTTTTCAACTTGGCTGAATGGCCTCCCTTGCTGTAAAAGAACCTTAATGCAACTACGTCGTCAATTTCAATGAAGTTTAGTAGCAACTGCAAAGAAGACCTACGAGTACTGGCATTCGACTCTGAGGACTAAGTCAGGGAAGTGAGGAAGTGCAGAGTTACAGGCTGGAATGAGGCTGCAAGATTCGTGTTGAATGTGAGAGATGCATCTCTTCCTCGGAGGTTTGCGTCTAAATGCTTCGCGGCAGATCCAAAGCGAGGTCTTGGCGTTCCTGAGGAGACATCAACGCGGCCGTCGTCTTCTTATAATCCGCAAACATTCCCCCGTAAATGGTAATGTCACAAATCAAGTCCAGATTATACCTCAATACGGAGGAAGACCTTTCTGCGTGCCAATCACTCTTCCTTGCAAATAACAATCAGAGATACTCTTATTTTATTACTGAAATAATTTAAGTATATTGCATTGTCTGAGTACAAAGGCAAGAAAAGAAAGAAAGAACTGAGGACCAAACAGAGAGTTGTGTATCTACTGTTCTCAATTACGATTTCAAAAAATAAATTATTTCTTACCAGGACCTCTTTTAGTAGTATTCAATAACTTGTTACTATGTGAGGTTTTCTAATTATACTAGTTAACATGATTTTTGTCTTATGAGTACCAATCTTTGTATTTACGGCAGTTTTTATCATGGTTTAAAAAATATATTCGTAATTTTTCCATCACTAAATTTTTTTAATTAAATTAAATTATTATTCATTACTCTCAGGATTCAAAAAATAAAAATTTACTTGTCTCAGATAGAAAATTATGAGATTTTTATAATATCCCTTCTCCTCAGTTTAAATATGAAATCGATATTTATGATTTCAAACACAGTAAACTTCACTACATTCAAATATTCGAACTGTCGTAGAAAGTAAGAAATGTGGATTTTCTGCTTAGTTTCGGCTGTGGGCATCCTTTTATGTTAGTCCAACCATAATCGTTCAGCATATTAGGATTCAAAAACGTTACTCGCCGAGTTTTGAGAATTCTAAACACGGGAAATTGTTATGATTTTTCCAACGATCTTATAGTATCTTATAAAAATAATAATTAAAAAATACATTTCCTGCACTGGAACCACATATCAAACTCATCTGTGAGGAAGAAAAGGAATGCGTGTGGGAGTTTTCTCTAGCAGGTATTTCTCCCCAGATTGACTGCGGGACTCACCTGGCTTCGCTGGGAATGCCTCGTACTCTCTCTGGATGTTTTGAAAGTTCTCACATGCCTATTTTAGGTGTATGTATTGGGGTCGAAAGCCTTGGACATATGGTAAGAGTTGTCCGCCATTCGGAAGGGCATGAGAATAGTATCCAATAACCCCACCTACCTGATGGAAGTTTTATAGGATTTTCCCTGAACCTATTTAGGTTAATCTCCGGGTAGGATCCTTAAACAGCCCGAGGGCCCTTGTCAACCCTTGGATACCTCGGTCTACTTTCCACATCCCCCTTTTCAATTCCCTTCCTATGCTATTAAAGGGATCACCCTCATGTAGCCTGTTAACAATCATCAGGAGCTTTCAGCTATGGAAAAGAGGTATCTGGACAATTGGTGTTCAAATATGCTGACAGATTTTTGTTGGACCATAAAGAGCATCTTCTTCTCTTTCCTTGCCACTGCAGCCGATTCAGGGTCTTGGCCTACCGGGTCGACTGCGGATTGTCATCTTACGTGACAAATTGAGAAATTCGCTAAATTTCTAGTGGCGTTTAATATTATCTGGTAAGGACACTTTCTCGAATGGACTGTATATTCCAGTGCCGCCTAGGGAGACTTTCCTGCCACGAGAACAGCTGCAGCGTGGAAGACTATTGGTGGAATGTGTCTTCCAAGTTTTTGGGAGGTCATCCAGGCTCAATAGTCGATGAGATTGTAATTTGGTTGGTGAACTGGTTCCGAGAGGCATCAGCAGTGGCGACGGTGGCGGTTGTGTGCCCCTCTCTTTTTTTGGCGCTAGTATCGAGCCGAGGTGAGCCGGATCTCTATTTTGTGCGTTACGCAAGTGAGTGAGGCCATTGTGTTGGCTTTGCGTGACTGGAGGAACGTGGGGAGAGAGACAGAACCAAGTGCGTGATCCGCGGCGATCCATCACGTAGGTCGTGCAATTAGCCAGCCACATCGCCTTCGTTGCGTGGGAGGAGCGACAGGAGAACTGCTCACGCAGGAAGGAAGGAAGGACGCGGTCGTGTCCCGCGAGGCCTTGGACGGTTGGAACCTTGGCCTTGCTCCACGATAGCCACAGAGGGAGGGAGAGAGAGAGAGAGTCGCCAAACAACGTCCACGTTATCGGCCTTCTATCATCCTCAACTGCACCACTTAACTAGTACGCAGTTGCCTGCTCGTCATCATCACGGTGGTAGGAATACATCTCAGTGAGGAGAGGACCTTCCATCCAGAGAGGCACAATTACCCAACTTGATTGACAATCCAGCAAACCTCCTTCTTACTATTATTTTAATACTCCGACCGCGATTTCCACAGACACTTGACACAGTCTGAGAGAACAATTTTTCTCAATCCTCGTTCATTTTTGGACAGTTGAAATGCAGCTTCGGATTCGAATTAGGATCTCATTACCTGATTAACTTGGGGAATTTAGAGACGGAAAATCCAAATAGGTTTGAACGCAAGGCTCTAAATCCCTCCGCGGTCATTTTACAAACTGTCATCAAGTAATAGCAATTTATGTGAACACTGACAAGTTTTCCAAATTTCAAACTAAAGCAATGTTTGATATTATTCAATGTACTCCAGCCAACTGGCGTAGGATGACACTGATACATCCGAAATAATTTACAGTAACTTGTCTGGAAAAAATCAAGCAAGAAAGATTATTTTCCAGTTTCATCAAGGTTTGATGGATGATGTAAAGAATAAAATCGGTTTTGTTACTGTATGATTATGTCTTCAACTGGATGAATACTCCAAAATCCAGATTGATTCACTTATGCTTGTGAGGGCTCATAGACTTATAATGGCTCCGAGAATTTTTTTTTTGAATAAAGTATGATCATCAACGTTAGGAGCATTACAGTTATTTAAAAATTCACACACTAATCGTGTCTTTCTTTAAAATGATTATTCTTTCATTCAGGTGGAAGAAGATGGTCGCTGTACAGTTTATCTTGACAGAAGAGTGCATTAGTCGTCATATTGAAGACATCTGTCACTGCAGTGTCACACACAGGCAGACGCGTTGGACACTCGCCCACTTAATCTACCTCCTCTTCCTCGGATAATCTATTTATAAACAAGTCAAACCACCCACTGTGGTTGGTGTTGTGGTTAGCCTGGCTCTCCACCTCACAGGCGACCACACCAACTGGCGACGGCTTTCGTCTTGACGCATCACCACTCCAGAGGACACCATGTTGACGCAACGATCCTCCAGATTGTGATCACATTATTTTTCTCCGCTCATATTCACAGTCCATCTTGTGTTCTTAACCCCCTTTTAAGGAACTGATGAAATCATAACCAGAAATAAGTAAAAGTCAACTTCTTTTGATCGAAAACGACCCTTACACGATGTCCTTGGGGCGGCCATATTGAATGTCAATTCCCATTGTCGTTAGAGACGTTTCAATCATATTTCTCATTGAAGTTATCCTCAACTGAAGTCCACATACAGTACACTGGCAAAATACAGGACTAAAAATATAGAATCTTAAATATTACATCATAAGACTTAATATACTCATCATCGGACCGGACTTTCAAATCCAGGAACCGGATGAGTATAAGAACATCATAACATAAAATAGAATATAAATTATAGTAATAGTAAGATTATTCAAGTAATTATCTTAAACAAATTACATAACTCTGCTAATACAAATACAGTCATAAATAATTAGAGTATAAAATTAGTAAAAAAGTTTGAACCTACTACTACTCGACCAACGCGTCATGGAGATCCCACTGTCTTAGAGATCTTGTAATTATGTACTTCTGTGGTCATTAACGTCCTCTACAAAAATATAGATCCATTCATTCCATTATTTCTAATATACATAAAATGGCACATCATTATTACAATCATGAAATTGTACAGATTAAGTAATTAAGTTACAAATGACAAAATTATGTTATGAAATAATTCTTGAATGTTCATTAAAAGCGCAAAATATTTTAACAAAGGAATTTAATAACATGAAATTAAAAATATTTATTAATTAGTAAGTTAACTACGGTAGCGATCGTAATTTAAACAAAAAGTATTATACGTAAATGAAACAAAATTATAGTACGAATCGAAAAATTCAGTTGAAGCAAAAAAACGTGCAAAAAGTAGTTCTTTAGTGGATGAGACGCAGAAAAGAAGACGCGACGAGATGAGATGCGTAGGACGCGTGAAGGACGCAGGGCTTTGCGTAAGTGAAGAATTTTTTTTGTGAGCTGAGGCGAGGAGGAAAGGTAAATAATTCAGGAGAGGAGAGGAGAAGAGAGGACCTGCGGTTACCTGAATTTACATTGCAAACGCTGCGAAACCTTTGTCTACTGCGAGAACGTGAATCGCCTACTTCCATAAAATAGACCCCTTTTCTCTGTTTCCAACATAAGACCATTCCTGTGCTATCTCCTCATCTACTCCGAATCAAAATGATAGCTCTTGCTGTTCTTTCTTACCCTCCTACCTACTTCTTTTCTTTTTTAAAGAGAATTGAACCTGAATTTTATTACAATACTCTTTGTCAATTCATTTCAATTTCATCGGCCATATGTTTTCTGTTCTCCTTTAATATGCTGAGTTCGGGCGAATCTGTGTAGATCTAAGGAGTGGCAGGCAAGCAACTTAATTGCGGTTAATTGGCCCGTTGTTGCTCCTCTGCTGTATAACTAGTCCACTTTTCACCTCGTGACAGGTTGCTTATTTTTCCATTCGTTTCGCGCGCATTCGTTGCATCTCTCCCTCCCCTTCCACACTCCCCACTTCTCTCTCTCCCCCTCACTCTCTCTCTCTCTCAGCGCCTTCAGTGGCACCGGTAACCGGAATTGTCCAGTGTGGGCAAATCCGATGTGTTTTTATTTATTACAAGTGTTAGACGGAGGAGGAAGATAATTCTTCTTTGGCCGCGTGTTGAACCGAGAAGGAGAGGAAGCGGGAGCTGTGTAATTATCTTCCTCTTATCTTGTCTCTCCTCCTGGGAGGAACAATTACAGACAGAAAGATCAATTCATCAGCAAGTCCACGTTCGCTTTACAGAAATTCTCTGCGGCGGCACTAAATATTTACTTGGAGAAGAATGGGAGGAATTCCAAGTATTTAGATTTCTTAATTATCTACTCAGTAAATAGAACGAGTAAAAAGCAATAAGCTTTGAGAAAATGTTTCACTCAGAAAATGTTTAATGAAAGTGCGTAAAAAGATATTGTAGACAAACGTGATAATGTTATGTTACAACTAACTTGTAGAGCAGGAGGACTCCTCCCTAATTTTAATCGAATTTTTGGATTTTTGAAGGATATCAAAATTCAGCAATAAAATTCTAACTGGTGACAGGCAGGTAAGAAGTGAGGTTTCCCGGCGCCAGGCTGCCGCTCGGGAGACATGCCTGCTGCGGATCTATAATGTTAAGCCTGTTTTGCTGAAGGAACATTCTGTCTTTAAATTTCTGAAGGACACTGTTCCCTGTGTCGTGGAAAATTTCCCGCGCTGAACGAAGGACTCATGAGGATTAGCGGAACAAACATCACGGGGATAGTGTATTCTCTTGGAGAAGGGATATACGAATTTATCTGGGAGGCGAGAAGCCGAAAAGTAGACAGAATGGTTCTAGACTTTGAGAGGGCGAGGTAGAGAGGAAGAGTGGTTCAAGACGTTGAGAAGGCGAGGTGGAAGGGAGGCCATACCTGAGACTGTAACGGATATTAAAAGGGAAGAGGAAGCTGGAGAAGAGTTGAAAAGGAGGTGTGAATTGTGAGAGAAGATAATGGGAACAAGGAATGCACAGAAGGCAGTACAAGGTTCATCCGACTTTCCGCCGGCAGAGGGAAAAACTACAATTCAACCCAAAGGAAGAAAGAAGTTCCGGTCATCAAGAAACCTGTATCAAGGCTCCATGAAGATGAAACAGGTTCGTCAAGTGAGCGAAATCTCTGCTGCACGTGGTTACCGTGATATTTATAAATCGTCCCCTTGAATTAATTAATTTATTTGTAATAGCACAGGACCCCTTTTACAGTGATTGTTTTTTATAAATAAAATTATCATATTATATTGTAAAGAATGATTTTATTAAATAATTTATATTAAATAAAACTCCTGTATCATTTACAAACTATTTCAATGTTCTCAAAAAGTTTCCCAAGAATCAGGAAAGATAAATGATGCACGTTTTGCAGCAGAGATTATATGTCGAAGAGGAAACTATGAGTGAGATTGAATACTGCAGTGAAGGAAAACATTGTATTACATTGTTGTATTTTAAGGGGAAAAAAAGAGGAACTATGTCAGATCTTGAGCAGTGTAATAAAGGAATATTAGCAATTTTCTAGTTACAGTTTTTTGGTGCCAATCCAAGGCAAACAGATCATTGAGTTTCGGATGAATGCATTGGCGAATAGTCTTCGACACCGGCACTGCTGAGTTTTGAGTGATGGTTTGTTGGTGACCAGGCAGCAAAGAGCGTCCGTTTGCAGGTGGCCCCTCGGTCATCCATGATTGAGCGAGTGCATGTCTCGGTGGCGGCGGTGGTGGTGGTTGCGTTCTGGTGCAGTGGCATGGCCAAGGCCGTTGGAGGCAGCCAAGGCCGCCGCGTCCATGGCCAGCTCAGCTCAGCCACGCCACTCACCTCACCTCACTTCACTTCACGCAGAAACCGGATGCGAGCGGCGAGTCTGCACCCACAGCATCACGCACCGACCTCACAACGCATCCGATCTCACAGCCTCAACTGGACCATCCCCGTGAGCGCCCACTACCATGGTCATCGTCCATTTCACCTGATTTGCGTCACAGGTTCAATGCAAAGCAAGTCATGATGACAGGTCTTTAGGCTCAATTTGCAGAGGCTTTCAGATTATTCTCCTTTTCCCTCCTGAAATCAACTTTATTTCAGAAAGTTGTCTGCTTGTTTCCTTCTCAGACGAGTTCTGTCTTACAGACTTTGGAAGATCCAATAACTGTTTGAACATAATTGTAACCAATTAACAATTTAGGCACCAGAATTATCATTTACAGTTTATCGAGGATTTTCCAAGCTTCTTGAATTTACTGGAACAATTCTATTCCTCGCATTGTTACGCATTTTGAATTAAAAAAGCTAATATCTCCGCTGTTGTCTTTTTCCCGCAAGTAAATCTTTATACATGTTCAACTGTCGCTTTATATATGATACTTAAAATAATTTTTTTCTTGTTTCCTTATTTTAGAATTTAGTGTGACTGTATAGGCTGTGCTTTCCCGTTAAGCATATGTAAAAAAAAAAGCGGAAAGCATCAGGTCCGGAGTTTGACGTATTTTCGATATCCCATTGGAGAAAAATTCTTACCAAATTGGCATATCATTCCTGCACAGCCAATTTTGGGCCTCCGGTTATTCTCCCACGATTGGCTGAAATGTATGGAATAATGAGAATCTGGAAAGTACACGAGTTGTAAGTTTTTACACGTGTTTAGTGAGAAGCATTGTCTGGCTGGAGAACCCTGGCGGCGGCCATTTTGTGATCTGCAACGCAGCTTGCGTATTCAATATAATGGGAGATGAGCGTTCAGAGTTGAGCTCAGCAAAGGCTATTCAACGAAAATTATAAAACGAAACCCCACAGCCACTCTGCTTTTATTGTCGAAATTTTGGCATGTACCACGTTCAGATATTTTTTAATAAACATATATTTTCCTAATATGTCTGCCATGAAACATACACTCGTGGCCATTTTCCTTCCTCTTTGGCTGATCTCTTGAACTAGAATAAAATCGTGTATGTTGGAGCATTGAAGGTCATCTTTCTCAACGATAATCTTGAAGACTAAATTGATTTTCAGTAACCATTTTGTGTCGATATCTGTCATATTTTGTTTCACATGACATATTAGGACATAATATAAACGTAACGAGTTTAATACTCATTTATGAGGAAAAACTCATAATTAGTGGAGAACTTAGTGACCGCCATTTTGTATTCTGTGACGGATCAACTAAGAAAACCGCTGACAACGTGCTCTAGTGAATAAAACTCTCATTCTTTGCGTAAAAGTTAGGAATATTTATGTCAGCCATTTTGTGGCGTTTATTTCTTGTGACACAAGATGGTGGCGTCAATAGAAATTGTTGTGATGTCTCCTTGCATATTGCCTATTTTACGGTACACAATTTCATTTTAATTTAGGTCTATAGTGACCGAGTAATTACTTTAGCCTGTTGCATCTCCCTGATATTTGGTTTGTTGAACTCTGGCTTTTTGCAATCGAGACAATCTCTGCGTAATTTTCCCGGGATTGGGGACACACAGCGAAATCTCCATGGCAACGCTCTATTTCCTCCAGATCTAGTTAGTTGGTGACGCAGTTTCTAGCCGCAAATATCACCAGCCCATTGTTAATAATTACTCTGCGCCATATTATATATGCAGAACCATAAATATATACCTACATATGTATTTTGGGCTTAATGGGGGAAAACAATTATTCTTGAACTATACAGCCACTGAAAACATATTAAAAGGGAGAGAGTAAAGGATGGATTGATTAATAGAGACCTTTAAACAAGAACGTCCTCTGAAAAGCAGCGAAAAATTAGTTAAGTATGACACAAACAAGAGTTTTGAAATGGAGTTGTAATTTACAGCTAAGTAGAAAATAAATTTTAAGTAAACGTAAATTTATTTCCGTAATTGGAAAACATAGGAAAAGAGTAACTCTGACTGAAAGAAGCAGAAAGACAATGATAATGTATGTAATGGAAGAAACTAAATACAGATGCTGCACAACGAGCATAGAACGAGATATAAGGCCAAGGAAAAGGAAGAGGGTATGTGTTTATTTAATTAGCGTTGTTGCGATTGGCTTGAAGCAAGCTCTTTGCTTTTGGAAATGTTCGGTATCCTTTTCTTTCGGCCAAAATGTCGAGGGATGATTCAGGCGTGGTGCTTTTTATAATAATTATTAGAAGAAGAATAAAGAGTTTATTTAACAAATAAGTGCTACTCACTACTACTGTTTACATTTCATAAATTCAAATTTTTAAATAAACAATCCCTAAATTTACTAACACATACATTCTCAAATTTCTC
Organism: Eucriotettix oculatus; assembly: GCA_034510155.1. Taxonomy (NCBI): domain Eukaryota; kingdom Metazoa; phylum Arthropoda; class Insecta; order Orthoptera; family Tetrigidae; genus Eucriotettix; species Eucriotettix oculatus. The sequence goes on along the minus strand of CM067378.1, from coordinate 88,242,950 downwards.
TTAGTAGCTCCTTAAATTTGTTTATGCTTGTAATAAATGTACTATTATGTTATGAAGCACTATTTATTTTACGAACACCACCCGCGTGGTTGAGCACCCTAGATGTATGCTGCCATCTGTCTTACAATGCAAACTTTCAGAGGTTAGTCTATAAAAACGCTCTGTTAATTCGGGAAAACTGTGATTCTGACAACAACTGTGCCACGGCAACAATCGTATACTAATAAGGATAGGGGAAAACTCAAGAACGAAAAAGTGTGTAAGTAACCTATGCAGCCCAGGGAAGCCAAAAAGGATCTTAGGAATGCTTATATTGACGTAGTCTTGGCGAAATTTATAGTCATGTCCCTCCTTTCCATATTTAATCTCTCTCTCTCTGGCTGTCTGTTCCCACGCATCTATCTTGACTGCGTAACGTGGTGAGCAGGATTGCAGAGTAAATATTGTGAGAGACTGCAGCCAGCCAGCCAGACATCTGACAAATAACCGCCACCTCCATCACCGCCAGGAACGCTCACCTCCATAGGAGCCAACTCATAGCTAAGGGCAAATGTACATACAACAATTGCTATTGACGCCACCATATAATGTCACATCAAACAAACAACACAAAATGCCACATACAGATGTTACGTATTTTTTCGTAAAAAATGAAAAATGATTCATTCAATAGAGCAATTGTTAGTGCCTTTCAGACTTTCTGATTAGGCCCGTTGCAGCTGAGTTTCCCAAACTTTTTCTTCAATAGAACACTTTGTAAAATCGAACATTCTTACGGAACACTTGGCTTCTTTTTTAGGTTGGGTGATTCCTAGCCGTATAAAGTAAAACTAGAATTAATCTATTTTTAAATATAGAACTGTAATATAATGTACCTAGTACTTATTACTTAGTAACTAAATAAATTGCATGAACTTAGTCACTGAGGAAGAGTTCAACATTAGGATTAATAGAGACAAAACCAACGTGATGGAGTGTAGTGTGGGAAACAGGGGAAGAACAAAGAGTGTTAGACTGAGAAGGGATATTTTGACGGAAGTTAAGGAATTCTGCTACTTGGGAAGCGTAATAACAAGAGATACTAGAGGTATAGTAGACATAAAGAGTAGTATAGCACAGGTAAGGAAGGCTTACGGGTAATATAAGTGTGTATATTAGGAAATTGTTGCTAAAAATGTTCGTATGGGTGCAAAACGTGGATGATAGGAGTTGGGGAAAGGAAAAGAATAGAAGCCTTTGAAATGTGGTACTATAGGCGAATTCTGAAAATTAGACATGTGGATAGAACGAGAAAGTTCTAAACAGAATAGGGGAAAAGCGAACAATATGGAGGACTTTGACTAACAGAAGGGATAGATTAATAGGCCACGTTTTAAGACACGAGTGTCTTGTAAAATTTGCATTAGAGTGTGTGGGGGGTAAGAACAGAAGAGGGAGACCAAGGATGGAATACGCTAAGAAGATTATGGAGGATGTGGATTATAACTAAACGAAAAGGCTTGCGCATTTAGCTTTGCGTCAGACCAGTCGTAGGACTGAATACCACAACAACAAGTGGCTTTGATGATTTGGGTCATTGAATTGCATATCTTGATGATATCAAGCACAATATTTGTAAATTGAATTCTAATATCTGGTGTGGCGTGTTTCTGTACTTCGACTTCATTCCAGCATAATAAGAAAATCCAGCTTTGCTTAAATGTGTTTTATAGAACGGAAGTAAAACAATAATAGGTTGTTTTGAAATATTGAGGTATTCTTCTGACAAAGTCGCCCAGAAATCACATAAAGACTGATCATTCACTGATTAAATCAATTATATTTGCATAATCACTTGCACCGAAACCCATAGGTTTAGCTGTCACAGAAAATGGATTCTGATCCCACAAATCGTCCTTACTAGTGTTCTACTAACATTTTGCAAACTTCTACATCTACTTTTAAATGTTATTCATTCAAACATTCATGTGTGGCAGGAAACCAATTAAGATCGTTAGATTCGTTCATTAAATCCAAAATTGTATATTTTTTAATCAAAAGATCCTGTTTCATATCTTGTACTTAAAATTATATCTTTTCCTTGTATTGATAAGTTCATTGCACATTGTAAAAATATCAGCCAGAAATGCTAGTTTAATCCGCCTTAAACGATTTGGTAGAACATGAAAAAAATGTTGTCCGGAATTATTTCGTACCTTCTAGAAGACCAACAACTCATTGCGGAGCTCAACTTTTTCGGAACACCTACTCAGGCCCCGCGGGACACAGTTTGGGAAACCCGGCGTAACAGAATACAAAATGGCGGTCGCCAAGTTCTCCTCTCAGTTTAAGTTTTGCCTCATTAAGGAGTGTTAATACTCGTTACGTTTATATTATGACCTAATATGCCATGTGAAACAAAATATGACAGATACCGACTTAAAATGGCAGTTGTAAATCAATTTAAGTATGTTCAGCCTTCTAATTAATCATTAAGAAAGACGACCTTCATTTCTAAAAATCATTTAGCTTTCAATATTTAATTCCCATTTCAGGAGATCCGCCAGAGGGAGCAAAATGGCCGCGAGTGCAGACTTAATTCACGAAAATAGATGCAAATTGATAAAATTAATTTCTCAACGAGGTTTATACAGATTTTTTTGTGACTTCTCAGAGAGATGAAGTTGTTTGAAAACAGAAATTTAGCCAATAAAATAACTGGTTGAAAATAAAGTTATTGAAGATCGAGGGTAACAACTAAGGAAGGAAATTACAAAACACGGAGGCAGTAAAATGAGGAAGGTAGAAAGTACCTAACAAAAGAATACCACAAATGAATTTAAGATTTCAGAAGGGAAAAAAAGTGTTTGTCTTTATGAATGCGACCAAAAAATAACCGTAAAAAATAAGTATAATAAATTAATATCAACATTTAAGAATCTAACTTTGTCTGTAACTGCTAAGAAATGTGAAAATATTTTTAATTTTGTAGAACGTTAAAGAACATATTACAACAAGACACGAAGCAGCATTACTGCAATCAGGTGATGGTTTTATAATTTTGAAGAAAGATGTATCCAGGTTCGGGCGGTAGTTTCTCACTCTTCAAAATATCGCCCTAGTACATATTTGTTTCTTTAAGGGAGTTGGAAGGTCCAATCGTATTGATTTTCAACATGGGATTTCCAGGTTGCCTTTTACAAGAAACTGTTATAGACGCTTTTAAGCTTATTTTTAATCTTATGATTCATTTGTGGAAGTAGAATAAATGATTCAATAAAATTAGTATTTTAATTATAAATTTATCAAGATCTGTTTCACATGGAGAAATTTAGAAGTATTTTTTAACCATAACTAATAATTAAAATCAAATATTCTGTTTCTAGCCACTTTAAAATTAGATTAAAATATGAAAAACAAAAATTTTAGTGTTAGTCCTCAGACAAAAGGGTACCTATAAATCACTATTCTAACATTGGTGAGACAGGACCTTCCGTCTCCCCATAAAATGACCTTCCATTATGATTAATTAAACAATTACAACACAAAATGTACGTATAATATTTTCCTTTTGAAAATATGAACTACTTTAGACTTATAATTTTTTGTTAAAGTGTGGTTCAAATTCGATTTTGATTTCGCCTCTCCGTATCACAGCCTTGGTTGTATCAAGAGTATTGATGTTCCGGTTTACGTAGTTTCCCTTTGATGACCTCTGCATGCCCAGTGTCACCTTACGCACGAGAAATAATCCGTTCAAAACGGCAACTAAAAGAAACATTCTACATACAATTTTCTGGCGCCTTTTCCCATCTCAGTTCAATTCTACCAAAAATTTGGATTTGTTGAAAAAGTCTCTGATGCAGGTTAAATCACGTCTTGACCAAGAGATTAGTGTTGAATGAATTACACTTTCGATTTTATATAAATAAAGGAACTGAGAAGGTCAGAGTCTCATCTAATATTTAATAAAATTCATGGTGAATATTATTGTCTTCTTACGTATATCAATTAATCGATTATGCCCTCAAATTGTCCCAGAATTCGCGAATGTGATGTGTGAATAGGCATGATAAATTATTTTGAGGGCTATTTTAACTTTTAAAATTCTGTGTTTCGGGACCTGCCCGTCAGGCATCGAGTGAGACCATGACAAGCAAATCCTCGGTGGGCTGCGAGGGATTACAACTACGCCATTTGTATTGTAAATTTTCTTCAATGGGTAAAATCTCAGCTGCCACAATATTGACACCTACGGATTTATTTAACATGAAGTACGAATATCCTTGACCGAGAGGTTTCACATTTTTGGAAGAGGACGTGTTGCCCAGTATTAAAAATCTGTTGGTGGTAGGAAATGGCTTGTCATTGGCCAAAGCCGTTGATAATTTTTAGATTCGGAGGCGTGGGAGTGTGCGTATCGAGTTATCAGAATTGTATATAAAAATGTGAGAAGAGTGACTGATAAAACAGACGAGAGAGACAGGGAGTTATGTAGGAAACGTGAAGCATAAACTTAGTATAGGAAGGCGATTAGAGAAGTCAAGGAGTCTTACGAAATGGGGGAAAACGAGAGAAGAGAGAAAGAAAACATTATTAATGAAGTAGGCGACCAAAGCAGCATAGAGGACGATAAATATTTTTTTTCTGTTGATCATTATTTTTTAATTCTAACTTGGCAATTAAATTCCCCAGCGAATCAAATGCGATCAAAATAAAGTTTTCTAGTAATTACTTTGAGATGATACAATTACACCAATGTGGATAATAAAAGGGGTAGTAGATATCCGGTACTTTCTCTGTAGACTACGCAATAAACACCTCAATTTAATCCCTATGGCTGCAATTTAGTCACAGTTGCAACATTACAAGAAAGACCTTTTTTACGACCGGAAGCAGTTGCAGTTGCAAATGTGCATGGTAATAATATAGTAGGCAACAATGAAGCGAGTGTGGTGCATTTCCGCGTCGCACCTGTCCTCGTCCTTGGTTGAGGGAATTCTCTTCCCCCGCCCCTGGTGAGGGCGCCCGTATCTGGCCCGTCTCAGGCCCTCCGAGTGGACTCACTTCTCCTAACAGCTGTCTACCTCACACACATCTCAACAAACAATTATTGTTACACTTCTCATAGACATGCTTCCTCCAACAGAAGGCAATATTTTAACAATAAATTGATGATAATGAGCACGGATCAGTATTTATGGTAGGATTTATTGAACTTGTAACTTAACACTGAGTACACCTGCATATACGTTGATGCCTTCATTCTGAAATTGCATAGAGATATTCATCAGGCCACACATGCTGGTTATGAAGTTTCACAACGACGTCGCTTGTGAACCCTGCCTCGTTGGCAAAGAAAATGATGGATCTGCAGCACACTTCGGCAAAAACCATCCACAGAACTCGAATCTTCTACGGCGGTCCTCTTGCCTGAAGATGGTTCATGGAGTACCACTCAGACAAGAGGATGATTCACGTCTCTGTTTCCAGGTCTCTGTAGCACATGATCGTCCGTCTGAGAAGAGTGGGCTGATCTAACCCTACCACTGATCACCTTGTGTGCTGTTGGAGAACCTGTGTCTATAAGACATATTCACCATCAAGCGTCTTCAGCCGCTATGGAAAAGTGTACAGATCTCTGAAAATATGCTTTTCAGGACCCATGTTTATACAACTTTTTACCTTTTTCTAATACTCACTAATTACAAAATATTCGATATTTATTTTAAACACCCTGTTCGGCTTCTCATGAATTCTGGCAAAATTGTAGTGTATTGTAGCTTAAAACGCATGAAGGAAATCACATTCAACAAGAATTTTATTAAATATCAGCTAAGAGCCTGTGAGTTTATTTATATTAACTTGAAGGAGGTACTAATTGGACACTTATCGCTTGGTGAATACGTGAGTTAACAGAAAACAATATTTTCTATTGTAATGAGTGTATGTGGCAATCGCCATTTTATTTCGTCACTGGGTGAAAAATTCCTCATATTGGACACACTCATTACAAGTAAACACCAAGGCGCCAGAGAGGAGACGTCCAAACACCGAACGTGACAGATCGACCTTTGGGTGACTTAAAAATCTGGTGTTTGAGTCCAGTTTCTTGACCCTGGGAATTTTGAAGGGCGCGTCCCTTTCCAGAAATTGGGCAGAAAAACCGCGGGCCAAGTAGAAATTTAATTGGAGACTGAGAGTCAGGTGATCCGCCATGCACCTCATGGTGTGAGGAACCGACATATGACCTGGGAAGATGGAAGGGAGAAATTTCGAGAGTCGGACATGAAAATATGACGGAGGAAGAAGTTGGGGAGTCGTGGAATAGAAGTTGATGCATTCGGGAAGGAAACTTGAAAGTAGAAAGCTGGAGATGAGATGAAAGATAGAGTTTGTAGTTTGGCGTTGGGCATCAGAAATTAGGAGGAAGTCGCAAACTAAAAAGAAGAAAGACGGCAGCGAGCAGAAGGAGACCCGTCCACATAATCATGGCCCCAGAATTCCTAGAAAGAAGACCAGGCACCGACAGCAGAATTCATCACTGGAAGTAGTCGTCTGACGAACGCGGACGCAGCCTGAATTACGAAAAGGGAGGAGGAAGCTGCCGTTTCACAAGGGAAAAAAAGGTGCGTGACTGTGCCACTGTCTGAAATGTGTAATAACTGTCGTTTGCTGCAAAAAATCCCCACAAAATGACCCCTATGAGATTCTAGGTTTTATATTTATAAAATTAATTTGATTTTTATTTAATCTAACCAAATAATTTAATTTTGATTTAAATTAAAGTCCAACTTCCCCTGTTTATTATACTATATTAAAATTAACCACTTTGAACAATGAATACATTCATTCCTTCCGTCGCCCTAGGACTATGCTGATAGAAGGTTAAATTCAACTAAACCAGGTTATTACGGATGTGCACCAAATTTGGTTGCAAATATTCCACGCGATTAAATTTCTATTTAAATATACAAACAAACATACACATGTACAAGAAAATAGACAAACATACATCCTTCTGCATTAATTATATGTTTCACCCTATGTTCTTGAATTTTTGTAACCATTACAGCTGCTTTTATTCGGATCATGTCTGGTCCACTTTTACTTCTCGACACATTCTTTATATGCACCACCAATCTCTTTGAAAAGTCAGTGTTTCAACTGAATGTCTCTGATTATTTACATCCCTGGATGCCGTCATGTAATTACAGCTCTTAAGTTAAATTTAAAAATTTCAAAAAAATAATTTTATCCTTGCGTCTTCATAGACTTTTTTCTTGTGAATTGCCGCTTTCGTTTAAGATGCAATGTTTACGCTGCAGACATAAATTCAACAGTAAGTAATACTCTGCGTGAGGAAGAACCTGATTCTCCTCGGTCCCGTACACGGACAAAAAATATTTAAAGGCAACAAAGTGAATCCTGTGATTCCTGTTTGGGAAAATTAATATTCTCTCTTTCATGAATCCGTGCCATCCTCTGCATTTATATCCTTTATTTCTTTCTCTTTTTTCCTTCAATAGACGTATGACAGAAACAGGTTTTCCCCTCTCCTCTCGTCTCCCTTCTTCTTCCGCTTCGTTCTTCTTTATAGAAAATTACGTGTCAAATCAGAAATTAATCTTTCTGAGAATGAGAAAAAGACCAGGCCTTTCTCTTGACCTTTTCTCACAGTAGTGGTGACTCATGCATATTATTTGTATTAGATTGTTCTATTCGCTGTTTTTGGAACTATTCTTATACAAGAGTGAGAAACTGACGCAGGGAAGAGAAAACCCGTGGAAAAGTAAACTAAGACGGATTAGTATGGAATAGGGGAAAGATAGGGAAGACGAAGACAATTAATGGAAAGAGACACAGAAGGGACGGCGGGTGGGGTGAAGGAAAATGTTTCGAATAAAATAGAATAAAAAGAGGACAGAAAATGATTTATTTGTTTTACATCGGAGTTATGGCAATAAAAAGTTGCAACATCCAACTAAAGGTAAATAGTAATAGAGCATAATACAGGAGAAGTGATATGAAATATGAAGAAAAAACATTAAACAAGCAAATAAATCAGATATATATATATATATATATATATATATATATAAACGTTGTGTTGTGCTGAAGTAATCCGATGCAACCGTACATGTTAACCAATCCTGAGCAAGCCTTCTCATTCCTACATGACTACCACATCTTAATTCCACCCTAATCTGCTTAGAGCATTCCATCATTGGCCTCCCTCTTCTGTTGTTACCCCACACACATCCCTCTAATGCTAATTTTACAATACCCTTATGTCTCAAAACATGACCTATTAATCTTGGTCAACGACATCCATATTGTTTGCTCTTCCCCAATTCTGTTTAGAATTTCTCGTTAGTGATTCTATCGACGCATCTGATTTTCAGCATTGTTCTATAGCACCACATTTCGAGAGCTTCTATTTTTTTCATTTCTGCAACTCCTATCGTCCACGTTTCGCACCAATGTAATGCCACACTCCACACTAACATTTTTAGCAATGATTTCGTAATATTAACACTTATATTATAAGAAAGAATTTCCTCTTTTTTGCAATAGCCTTCCTTGTCTGTGCTATGCTACTCTTTACGTCTACTATATTTCTACCATCCCTAGTTAATATACTGCCCAAGTAGCAGAATCATTCAAAATATCCCTTCCCAATATAACGCCGTTTGGTAATCCACTATTTCCCATTCTACACTCCATTAATTGGGTTTCCTTCTATTAACCCTTATGTTGTGCTTTATTTTCAGGGTCACGTTCATGACATTTATTGTGTTTTACAAGTCTTCTCCTGACACCCCTAATATCATCGGCAAACCTTATTGTTTTTATTTTTTCTCCTTGTATTACGACCCCTTTTTCAAATTCCTTTTATAACTTTTTTCATCGCTGGGTCTATATATAAGTTACAGAGTATGGGCGACAGACTGCATCCTTGATTTATGCTTTATTTTCTTGCCCTTCAATTATATTACTGCTGACTGCCTTTTGTAGAGGTTAGGTCTACAATTTTGGCACTTCTTCGAGTAAGGATAAATGCTCAAAACTTTTGTGGTGTTAAATTTTTTGCACCGACACAATTAAATGTATTTTAATTACAAAATAGAGGTATAATAGTAAATATTTCGACGTAAACAGGGACCAGTAACGGTTGTAATTGAAAATTTTCGGACTGGGAATTTTGACTCTTGGAACTCTGTTTTGTAAAATGGCAGATTTTCCGACAGCTCTTGCTTGCTTAGAATTGATTAAAAGTGATAAAGATAATTGGTTTGTTTTATAAATTACAATCAATTAATCCTCTTTTACACATTAATAATTAAACACGTATTCATACTTTAAATGTCTTTTTTTGGTCTCGGTCATTTTTTTGGGTTTTGAGACTATAGTTGGTGTAGTTTATTCTGTATAAAATCATTTAAGTTTTCCAATTTTCTTGTGTGTTCATATCTTCAGTTCGGTGGGCTGCGATGTCACTTGCTTGAGAGTGGCTTAAAAAGCTGAAGAGCTGGTTTTGTGGAAAACTGTGGATTTTTACGCATAAAGTTAGGACAAATAAGTAAACAAGCTGTGTCTTCGCCATGGCAGGTAGGTGTCTGACAATTAAGTTGTGCAGGGGTGTTGTGTGTGTTGCGGGTGGTGTACGCAGCGCGCGGTGGCGTAGGAGAGGGCAATATCTGAGGCGTTGGCTTAGGTCAGCCGCTGCCGCTGAGGTGGTTGACCTGGCTGCCTTGCTGCTCTGCTCTGCTCTCTGCGAGGCCCGGGAAACACACATCGATCCCCTACACCACACAGCCAGTCACTAGGCCAAAATAAAGATAATAAATCTGTCCGGTGCTGCGATGGTCTGGAAAAGGAGCACGCGGCAGCTGAGGAGAGGTGACGAAGGGAGCGACGGGGGAAAAAAAATATTCACCACAGACTTCGACAATGGGAAATGGTAGAGAGAGAAATCAAGTAGATTGACAGCGAGACAAACAGAACAAGGAGATGAATAAGTGGGAAATGGGACAGAGGTGAGATCAGACAGAAACAGCGAGAGCAGAACGGCACACAGGCAGCAGAAAAAGGACTATGAGCAACGTTCTTCTGTCACTGCACTGTGGGTTTGTTATTCTTCTCCTAGTAACCTCAGGTCTAACTTCTACTTCCTCGCAAAATATTAATTAAACAGCAATAAAATTATATGCTTACTTATTGGTCATCTTTTATTTATTTCGTCAATAAATAAGTAGATCAAGATAAAATAAACTTACATTAAGTCAAATTAAAGTAAATAAATACAATTAATTTAAATAATTAAAGAAACTGTAACTAGGACACTTTGTAGTTGTTGTTGTGGTATTCAGTCCTAAGACTGGTCTGATGCAACCCTCCATGCTAACCTATCTTGTGCAAACTTTTCATTTCCGCATAACTACCACATCCTCCCTAATCTGCTTAGCTTATTCCATCCTTTACCTCCGTCTGCTGTTCTTACCCCAAACACTTCCCTCTAATGCTAATTTTACAAGAGCCTCATGCCTCAAAACGTGGCCTATTAACATCTCCCATCTCTTGGTCAAGGACCTGAAAATTGTTCTCTCTTCCTCTATTCTGTTTAGAACTTCCTGGTTACTGATTATTTCCAACCATCTGATTGTATTGATCAGCATTCTTTTATAGCACCACATTTCAATTCTTCTATTGTTTTCCTTTCCGCAACTCCTATCGTCCAATTTTTCGCACCCCTATAACGCCACGCTCCATACCAACATTTTTAGCAACGATTACCTAATATACACACTTATATGACTCTTAAGTCCGTGAAAGTCTTATTGGCCTGTGCTATCCTACTCTAGTTTTTCTGATGCCCAAGTAGCAGAATACCTTAGCTTCCTTCAAAATATCCCTTTGTTATTCCACTGTTTCCCATACTAAACTCCATCACCTTGGTTTTTCCTCTATTAATACTCATATTGAACTATTTCTCCATGACCACATTCATGCCATTTATTATGGTTTCCAAGTCTTCTTCTGACTCCCCTAATACTACAATATCGCCGGCAAAACGTATGGTTTTTATTTCTTCTCCTTGTAGTATGATTCCTTTTCTCTATTCCGTTTTAACTTCCTTCATCGCCTGTTCTATATTTAAGTTAAACAGCATGGGCGACAGACTGCATCCTTGACTTACTTATTTCTTGATTTCTGCTTTTATTTTCATCTTCAATTCTAATTTCGTAGAGGTTATGTATAAGCCTTCTTTCTTGATATTTTATTCCTGTGTTCTTAAAAATCCTGAATAGTGTGTTTCGAATCATACTATCAAACGCTTTTTCTAAATCTAAAAATGCAATGAACGTATAACTTTGTAGTTATAAAAGCTGAATAAAGAAAAAGCTAACAGAATATTAATTTTGAAAAGGGACATTTTATGTAAATATAAGACATATAGTCTTGGCCTGAAACAAAATAGAGAGATTATTCCCAAAAAAGGAATTTAGTTACTTAAGTTTATTATTTAAGTATTGTTAATCTAGCACTAACACTTCGCTACACTAACCCATCTTCATTCCACAGGCTTTACAGTCAGTCTAAATTTCCCTTTTCCTAAAAACTTTTGCAGTTTGTTTCAGTTATTTACTGTCCTATTTAGAAATAGTATTTGCAAACATACTTTTCCTGTTGCCTGGCCTTTATTTTAAAAAAGTGATTCGTCCTCCCATACCGAATCAATTCTTCCATTCTATCCAGAATTACCACGTCATATTCTTTGAGCATCAAAGGCTTTAAAAAATACAAAATGTTCATCTAATAGTTCCGTTGATTAATTATTAAAAAATCTAACTTGTAAGTACATAAAAGTAGTAATACTAATTCAACAATTTAAAAATATGCTCTCCTTCTTAAAGGTAAAATTTCTTGGAGAGATCGTTTTTGGAAAACTGATGTGTAGATATAAATATTTCAGTGGCAATGTTCAGTTTCTTACATCATGTTTATTGTTCTGGTATCGTTACAGAAACTGCCTTTGTTGAATTTTTTGGTTTCCAGTCTTCCATTTCTGACTGAGGCATTCATATATTCTACTAACAATACATTATACCACTTATTAACTTTCCATACACTAGTCGCACCTTTATTATCATAAAAAGAGTTTTGTTTATTGATTGTTTTTAATTAAATAATTTACCTTATAAATATTGATACTTTGGGGCCAGTGAAGAATCAGAGCTTTTATATGACAGTTTATTTATTGACAGAAAAAGAAAGAAATTAATTTTTTGAATATATTTCCTCATCTAAACTTTCCATTTAATTTTTAATATTCCTTTTGGATAATGACCAGAGAAATTACTATTAGTTTCGTCAGGTAACAGAGACTTCTGTTTCAACCGTATACAATTACATACTTTTCTGTTGTTGCTTACTTTCCCGAAGTTTGAAGTTCGGCAGGGATGATCTCGGAGTGGTGTTCCAAGGAAATTCAGTGACGTGGAGCTGTTTTTCGCAGTGACCTTAGCCCAGTTCTTAATCATTTCCTTCAAGGCGTAAGGACTCTACGTGGCGTTCGCAAGATGCTTGAGACCGGAGTATCTCCCAAAGTCCAAAATAAAACCAAGTCCAAATATTCTTGGAAACATAACATTTATAGGAATTGCGTTTCTTTCATTGTTGATTCTTCAAGCATCAGATCAGAAATAATTATTAAGCTCTGTCCTCCTCGGAGGTTGGCAGGTGATTTCGTGTCATTCATTGGAAGACATTAGTCATGTGACCAATTTTGTCAATTCTGACAACCGCCGTTTCAGTGACGTTCTGATTAGGCCGATGTCTCCGATCACGATATTTTGTGTTTCTTCCGACATAATCAGGTGTGAACTTCTGAATTTTCACCGGACAGTTTCAGTCCCCATTTCCAACTTGGTGGCGCCTGGTTTAATTACTTCTGCTGTTAGTTTGCTTTTTCAGCTGCTGGATTTCGCAATTAAAGAACTTTTCGATCTTCTAGGACTCAAATACCGCGAATTTATATCTGTATAATTGATTTATTATGCGTCTCAAATAAAATTGATTTAATTGCATAATACGTGTCAGTATCTTATTGGTCAAATAAATTACTTCTACATAAAATTTCATGACTTTTGACTTTGACTTCCCAACTTATATTTTTCTTCCTTTCACAACGGGCAGTAACCAGCTACTGCTCCACCTATATTTGCTCAGAAATTTTAACCTCATAACAATATCATAACTTGAGAATCTCTTCTCTGATCTCGTATCCGTGAACTACGGGGGAGGAAAATTAACACCGGGCAGGTGAAAAAAATCCGTATTTCTGGAAATTACTGAGGCGGAAGCTGAACCCGCATTCACTAAACACCTTGCCTCCTCGGATAAAAAGTACAATAAACGGAATGAAAGTAATATTAAGAACACCTGCACGCTGCAAACAGAAGAGGTAAAGAGAATGGCGAAGCACCGTTGCAGCCTGGAAAGGAAGTTGGCTCACAAATGAAGTCAGAGATTGCAATTATTACATTCCAAAACAAATTCAATCAAAAATTGCCGAGAATTTTTCTTCTCCTTTCAGACAGCGTTACTATCAGTAACATTACTGTGAGGCAGTTCTTAAATAAAATTCACTCACTTGTTGTGGGAGTTTTCTCTCGCAGGTATTTCTCCCCAGATTGATTGAGTTAGGAATGCCTCGTACTCTCTCTTGTTTTTTCAAGGTTCTCACATACCGAGACACCTTCAACTATTTTAGGAGGTGTATGTACTGGGGCCGAAGACATTAGGTATACGGCAAGAGTTGTCCGCTCATTCTATTGGATCAGTCGGCCAGATGCTTCCTAAAACTGGCGGAGACACGGAGAAGGGAATGCTGTGATCCCTTTGCAAAGTGGGAAGGGCGTGAGAATAATACCCAATAGCCCGACCTACCTGATGCAGATTTTATAGGGTTTTACCTGCTTCTCCTGTAGGTGGAACTCTGGATAGGATTCTTAAAATATATCCCGGGGGCCGCAGTCAACCCTTGGCTACCTTGTTCTACCTTTCAATTCCCTTCCCATCCTATTAAAGCGGAGTTTCCTGTTTCAGGATCAATCTCATGTAGCAGTTATCACAAGAAGAAAATTGCTGTAAATTGTCTTCGGCAATGCACAAAATGACGTTTAAATACTAAGTAAGTTTGGATCTAACTGGTGAGGAGAACTGAAGCTGAAATCAACAACAGGACTGATCGATAACCTCTGATGCAATTGTGAATATATAATCCGCAATCTCTCTCTCTCTCTCTCTCTCTCTCTCTCTCTCTCTCTCTCTCTCTCTCTCTCTCTCTCTCTCTCTGTATGTGTGTCCCTCTCTCAAAATTTCATGTGTACGTTTTAAAGTCGTAGGGAGGAAATTGACGTGACAATTAAGTTTCTCCAACCCCGTACCTGAGAGCCTTCGATCTTGCTCACATGTGACAAATATCACCGATGTCTTGGTGAATATAATGTAATGTTCACATGCCTCTTAAACAAACCTACGTATCACCCACTAAGGATGGTGACACCAGTGGATTTAAGGATTATCTTTTCTACAAAGAAGTAAGTTTGTCGATTTCGTTGTCAACCAAAATCAAAATGCATTATCATCCTTATTTCTGTAACTACGAAGGTAAATAGTCGTAGCTGTAATGCGTCCATGAAATGCGGTGACGCCAGCTTCGTGGCTCCTGCTGGACCACTCTGAATTCCACGTCGGCAGAACTTAACTTGGAAACATAATCTTGAACAATATAAACGTTATCTCCCGGATTCTGCAGTCGGGAAGGACTGCCTAGCAAAATCAAGGACGTTTGTAACAACACAGTGTGACGTAACAGTTGCATTGGAGCTTCAACCTTAATTATCTCATCGTGTGCCACGTTTTTAATTCATCTGCGAGGGATCCTTCGCCATAGTCTTTTTCTAACATACATTCCTACAATTGCAATTTACAAATGATACGTTTGGGGGAGGGATTGCGACCTTGACGCACGATGTGACTGTGAAGGAGGAGAATAAGGCGAGACGGAATGTCCATTTTGTAATTAAGCATGCACGGCGACATGGAATAGAGAAGGAGAGTTCGTGGAACAGGGGGTAATGGAGCGAGACGCCTCTACAAGGTAATTAACACATTTACGCTACGTTACATCCGTAAAGCAAACGCGCAGAGAAACATAAATACCCAGAGGTGAAGATGTCGCGTAGGATCTCACCCCGTGCACTGGCGAGGAGCAACACGTGTGAGTTTTTCCCCGAGAGGACGCGTTTCCTCGACGGCTCAATTAAGGCGAGTACAAGAGAGAGGGAGAGAACTCGTTTGCAGGTGCCATATAGATAGACAGTCCACGCTCCGACGGACACAACGGCCGATCGTATCACGAGGGAATTCGATTAGGATGACGACGGCGACGACGACGACGAGCAGGAATTTTCTCTTTTCACAGAAACAACCAACCACACTATTACAACATTCTATTTCGCAAATTTAATAGACTTGTGCAGGAAATGCGAATTCACGGAACGAAACGCAGCGATAAGTAACAAGTCTCGCAAGAAAGCTTGGATCTCTCTCTCCTTCATTTCAAACTACTCTCTTCTATTTAAGGTTTCCACATCCCCCTTTTCAATTCCCTTCCTATGCTATTAAAGGGGAGTTGCCTGTTTCAGGATCACCCTCATGTAGCCTGTTAACCCCCTCGAAAAAAAACGAGGGAGACGAGTGGGTGAGTACGGAAAGTGCCATGTTTTCTTTTTTAGCTGTGATTGCAGAGGGTCTGTAGCCTGAATCATTTTTGTGTACGGACGAGATTACTGTGTAATGATGACACTCCTGAACTTTCTTCACCCTCTTTGCTCTCTCTGTAAATTAGACGTATTTCACACACACCAAGAACGTGATTCATACAGTTTCTCTGTACCAATAACATATTCGCCAAATGCTCCTAGCTGTTGTCAACGAGTAGTTCGTGGACATCATGTGTGTGTGCCACGTCTACTTATTTCTGAAAATATAACGTCCTATTTCCAATAGTAAGTACGGCAATGTGACAGGAAGTTTGTCTTTATAATTTATTTCCACTCAATAGTTGAAGTATACAGGCCGTAGCAGACATAAATTACGTGTCATTACCTGCTCGGTAATTAACTTTTATGTATAACAGGCGACGAACGAAATTAAAACGGAATATGGAAAAGGAATCATACTGCAAGGAGAAGAAACAACTAAAAACCCTACGCTTTGCCGTTGATGTTGTAGTATGGCAGAATAACATTTGGAAACCATAATAAATAAACGTGGTCCTGGAGAAAGAGTACAACATGAGGATTAATAGAGGGAAAACCAAGGTAATGGAACGTAGTATGGGAAACACTGGAATAAGAAAGGATTTTACATTGGGAAGGGATATTTTGACGGTTGTTAAGGTATTCTGCTACATGGGACGATAGAAGTATAGTAGACATAAAAAGTAGAATAGCACAGGCAAGGGAGGCTTTCCAAAAAAGAGGAATTTACTTACGTCTAATAGAACTGTGAATATTATAAAGTCATTGATAAAAATGTTTGTATGGAGGGTGGCGTTATATGAGTGCGAAACGTGGACGATAGGAGTTGGGAAAGGAAAAGAATTGAAACCTTTGAAATATCGTGCTATAGGAGAATAATGAAAATCAGATGGGTGGATAGATTCACTAACCAAGAATTTCTAAGCAGAATAGTGGAAGAGCGAACAATATGGAGGACGTTGACCAAGAGAAGTGATATAGATTAGTAGGCCACGTTTTGAGGTATGAGGATCTTGTAAAATTAGCATTAGAGGGAATTGTGTGGAAGACAAGTATGGAATACGTTTAGCAAATTAGGGAGGATGTGGGAAGTGGTAGTTATGCGGCAATGAAAAGGCTTGCGCATGATATGTTAGTTTGAAGGGTTCCATCAGACTAGTCTTAGGACTGATGCCACAACACAACGTAATTAAAATGGATAATAAGATTATTAACTTATTAGAATATGTTATCAACTCATAACGAATGCTAAGAATGTCAAGCCCACGTAGTGTTGAAGATGGTTTTATGAAGCGTCACTCTATTAGAAATGTTTTCTGGCCGCTCAGATAACCATTCGAATGCAACAGAAGTAATATTTCGTCACCTTTCCCTCCACCGTGATGGATGTCAGCCAGCCAGGACAATGCGGAGCCCCAACGTGGAGCTTAATTCTAGGCCACACCCTGTTGCAGGGCTAATAAAGTCTCTCTAGACACTCTCTCTAACAGAAAGTATATGTTATTCCATTAATAACATAGAAACTAATGACATTTGGACATAAGTTGATTTTTACCTTTTTCTTTTGTTCAAGAAGTGTTGAAAGGGAATACAATAATACTGTACCTGTAAGGAGTCTTTAATATTACAGTACTGTTATTCTTCGTCGGTGTAATGAAGGTTTAAGCCACTGTTTCTGCTTTTGTTTTACCTTATCGTAAAATGTATCTTACTTTAAAGAGAGAGTGACATCATCTTCAACTTCCATTTTCCTTCTAGATTTCTCTTGTTCACGGAATACATGTGTCCTTGTGTCCTCTCGAGTCCCAAAGTCCTTCTTGCCATCCTACTCTAGACTGAGAGAGAGGGGAGGGGGGAGAGGTGTTGCATTCCTTGAGAGAGAGACACTCAGCTTAGATACAATTAAAAGATTAGCAGGAGGAGTTGTAATCTCTGTAAAGTGCTCCTCAAGTAATTAGACACGTGCGTCAGAAAAAAAGAACAGGACTTTATTGAAAATGGTTGGAGAACCTGCTACTGTGTTCCCATTTTCTACCTGATGTTGATAATAATAACAAGAACCAGAAGCTGAGGTGAGAAGAATGGCCGATAAATATATATCTGCGACTTAATTAGCGGCCACACTCTTCTGTCTCCCTCTGATCACACATGTTCTTCTGTAAAGCAAAAGAAGCAACCAAAAAAACCGCCCCTTCAGCATTCTACTCCTTCTCACCTCACACGCACCTCTATCCGCGTTTATCTGAAATTAGTTTCCATCTTCGGCAACACAAAAAGATACGCGCAGAAACACTAAAGCATTAATGAACGACCAATTATTTCTGAAATAGATATGAACATTTCATCGCTTTAAAGTTAATAATTATGGCGCACAACGTTGGGGTTGGTTTAGATGAGGCGACGACAGCAGAGAAAGTAGGTCATCATTCTCTCCAACTACTAATATCCTTTTCCCTCCCCAGATTTCGGTTAGTTTCTACCCGCTCCTGCCTTTGATCTACCCCCTTCGGTAACGTGACGCATTCATTCAAACCCAAAATGTTAGAATGAGTCACTTTCCCGTGTCTCGCAGAGTAGAGGATCAACGTCGAATTGTGTTAAACATCGTCAAGGCTTACATTTTACACACTCGCTGCTTCCGTGTGTGGTCATTGGTAAAGTCATCAGTTGGGCGCCGACGCGACTTCTACTGGCCTTTAGACTCTTTAACTCTCCCACTTCACCTTCATTCCACAATTTCCAAATATTCTATATTAAACATCGAAATCAGTTTTTTGTATTTTTTTAGTCTGAAACAAACATGTGCAACTCACAAATGCATTAACCAACATTGATGTAAATATTTTTTGTTTGTTTTTAGAAGCAGGCTACGTTAAAGTTATCCCAATGATATCTAAAGGACTAACCAGGGCGATAATATATATGACTTTGGTTGTTGACTGTAAAATAAGTTTTATCGAAATTGTTTGAAAAGAAATGGAATACATTAAACCGCGTTCAGATTGAAATTATATACATATTCTGATATGTTATGCAATTATTGGTAATTATCCAATATGGCGTGGTAGTTATAAATTTAATAGCGTCATCAGAGGTAAAAGTTGTTATCTTCTTTGCAAATGGCGGCCAGCGGGGACGGAGACATAGGCGCACTGTGGTCTGCGCGTTTCTCCAGAAGGCCAGGGTTGCAGAAGAAATAGAAGAAGGAGGTACAGGCAAGCGATGGAGAAAAACTGAATGAAGCGTGTCAGCTTTGTGCCGTTGGGTTAATGACTTAGCCGAAAAGCGGGATCGTTCCGGGAACAGCCACCCCGTGCGTTTCCGACGGGCGCGGTCGACCAAAACGACAGCAGCAGCCTTTGTGCACTCTCTCTCTTTCTCTCTCTCTCTCATTCGGCCACACGCAATTTACGCGTGAACGGTGCCACTTCACAGAAGATGGGACGCGAAGAAAGGCGACTGAGAAAAAGCACAACGTCACTGGACGCTCGCTGGGAACTCTCAAATAACATCACTGGTGAGAATATCAGCAATCATGGAGGGAATTGCTGACACTGGTCGGAGAAAATAGTTTTGCGTTTCGTTTGTTCACTCTTCACTTTAGATTCTCAATGTATTCCTATTTAGTTTCCTTTATTGGATTTCATTTCTCACGCCCTTTTCCATCTTTGTTGATATTTCATTTTTATGTCATTTCCCTCAGTCATACTTTTACTTCGATTTATTTTTACACCCATCCCAAAAAGTGCATGGTTAATTTACATTATTTTTTATAGTTTTGACATATTTGCAATGCTATGCTTTGACGAATTTTTCTTCTTTTCTATTCATTTTCATATTCAAGTTTCCTTTGTTTGTCTCTTATCCTCTGTTACTTTTCACTTAGTTAGTATTTACGCTTCCTGGCCCCCTTTGCTCTCCTCTCCTTTTTTAACTGTTACGTTCCTATATGTTTGCCGCCTATCCCCGAATCTTTTCTCATTCAATTCCTTTAAATTTAGTTTGATTACTTATATCCAATTCTTTTTTACATTCAACCTTTCCGATGAACTAAAAAAGATGATGGCGCTCACTTGAATATAAACTTTTTTTTTGCGTGGGTGCTTTCGGTCATAAGTTATCGTATTTAACCATTCCGTAATATGAATACACGATACACATATAAAATTATTTTATAAGTTAACTAAGTTTTTAGTATAAAACAGTACTATTTATTAAAGTGTTTCCAGTAAAGTCGTATATGTGTACTAATTTAAGAGCATGGATGAATATGGCCAACTAAGGCCGAAAGTTCCCGTAGAAAAGAAATTATTTTAGATGAAAGTGGCCGTCATTAGGTAACTTACTTCAATATTCATCTACAAACGGTCTAATCCAAAGGAATCATTAATCATTTATTTCAATAATTAATAGACGTTTCCTATCAATTTCACATTTGTTTTTTCTTTTTCACTACTTGTTTACTTTTTTCTTGTTGGTTTTCATCGCTACTTTTAGTCCGTTGTCTCCTTATTCCTTACGCTTGTATTTTTTAGGTTTTCTTTTCAATTAGTTCTTTTGTAATTTATCTCTCTCTATTGTATTACATCCGTTACTCGAATCAATTATTCGATTTGTTTTCTTTCATTTTTCTATTATATTTGAACTCTATGTTTCGTATACTACTAATTTATTTTTGTTCGCAAATTTTAGCTTTTATATCGATATATTACTTTATTTTTTATTCGTTCCCAGGTTTAGTACTTCCCTTATCTTTCTTATTTTTTGCCGCTGTTTTACCTTTAATTTGTTCAAAATGTTTTCTTTTTCGAGGTTGATTCTGTTTCACTGACTGACATTTAAGAGGATACATTATATGTACAGAAAGCGAAACATTCCTCGTAGCTTTTAAGTTAATTTCCTTTTATTTCTATCCCAATTCCAATTTCCCTCCTAATATTAGTTATAAACACA
Organism: Eucriotettix oculatus; assembly: GCA_034510155.1. Taxonomy (NCBI): domain Eukaryota; kingdom Metazoa; phylum Arthropoda; class Insecta; order Orthoptera; family Tetrigidae; genus Eucriotettix; species Eucriotettix oculatus. The sequence continues at coordinate 88,222,185 of CM067378.1, read as the reverse complement.
TTAGCATTAATATTCGCTTTAGGACAAAATTACTTGCTTTCACGTCTTCATTTCTGGCCGTGTAGGAAATTAAGGAAGCGTTTCTCCAGGAATTGTAATAATAAATTAGGGGGGACGAAAACGACAATCATGAATACGTTTTCATTTTCAGCGAGAGAATGGCCGTCTGCTGTTTGTTTATTATGTTTCCATACGGGAGAGCCTTGTATACCCAGAAACTTCGTCTCCATTTTCTCTCCGTGGTAATAGCTTTATTTTGCAGGTGGTAAAGTATAAATGCACTGAGGGCCGATTTGTAACCAAATTATGAAAACACTCCCGTTATTCTACACAATTGTAGTAAATGTTTCCTCAAAGTGTTGGAAGAACAAATAAAAATCAGAAAAGAATAGTACAAAATTCTCAAGTACTAATGTAAATAATAAAAGAACGAAAGATAAGAAAGACGCAAAAATTACGAAAGACGAATTATATTATTTCCGTTTTAAAAGACTTGGAGAATGTCTAGCGGAGATATTCAAGAGTTGACAAAAATGATGATTACCATTAATCGAAGACGACAAGGAGGAATAATCCAACTAAGGTGAAACTATTTAAAATATCCGTATTATGAAATTCCTCAATTAAAAGGGGAAAATACATTCAAAAGAAAATCAGAAAATCTTAAGAGATATAACGATAAACACTAATCGCAATTACTTCAAGATCGTTGAGGGTATGTATCCTTACTCTCAGAATCACGTATAAGGTTGTGGCTACAGTTGTAGAAGGGAAATTTTATTTTCAAGCGAATAGTAATGTAATATATCACTACAGAAAAATTGTAACAACAGTGAGAAGCGGTGAGGCAAAATTCAGTTCATGAATTGAGTTACGAAGTGCAATTATCTGATGCAGTTTGTCCCAAAAAATTACTTCAATCCAATTCTACGAATCTAGGCATCCCCTAATATTAAATCTTCTTCTCGCTACTTTTACAAAACATAACGCTTAAGATTGTATTATTTTCTTAGCTCCTACCTTTCAAATTATCAACTGACTTATATCTAACATCACGATGTATGCAGTAAGTTCCTTTTTTTTTAATAAATTGAAAGCTGATAATTATCGGATCGGCCTTTTTCACTGACGTCACTTTTCACTGTTTCTCCGTTAGGTTTAACCCCAATCTAAGGTAATTTTTAGGCAAATTTCTCGCGGTTTTCGAGTAACAATAAAATGTTGTGTGCATTCGCAGAATCAAATGAAACAAAACTTAGTACAATAAATAAAAAGGCGGCCATGAAGTCACTATTTATTCAAAAGAGACGTTACGTCTCCTTTTTGAGACTTCCTCTGGCGTAAAATTGAGCATTTTCGGCCGTAACCGTCGCTGGTGACGGTCCGCGATACTAAATTCTTCACATGTATATGCAATACTCTTTTCGGCTGAGGGATTCAAGGAGTAAGTATGATGAATTGCTCAATTTTTTGCATGTGAAAGTCTCAAAAAGGAGACAAAACGTAGCTTTTCAATAAATAGTGATAAATTTACATGTTGACTTATTGGCCGCCTTTTTATTTATTGTAAATTTTAAAGTCAGAAAACTTCGTTGTAAAACTTGGTACACATTTCCTTAAAAACCCTAGGAAAATCAGTTTCGGGAAGGGGAAAATCCCCCAGCACAAACGTGGAAGGAATTGTATATTGAGTCAAAAAAATATATGAATGTGCCAGCTCGTGAAAGTCTGTGACGTCACCGTGCATTAAAATATTTATTTTTACCAAAATACGGGAACATGGATGGCTGATGATAAACAATGCGGTTTTTTTTAAAAAAAAACAATTGAGTTTGTATATTTATGTGGTATTTAGAACCTCCTTATAGCATAACACATTTCACTGAGTAGGGACAGATTTCAAAGTCGACATTTGCCCAATTATGTTCATCAATAACCTCTGTAGGAAATAACAAAGGTGGCAAAATGCCATAGTTAAGATTTTTTAAGCATTATAACTTAATATATATGTCATTTTCAAATACAGACGGAATAAATTAAGCATGAATTCTTGAGAATCTAATATTATGTGTGTATTTTATTTGATTGACGATGCATAAACTCTGATAAAATAAATTCAATCGAGCATTTCAAAGAGTTAGTGACATGGAACACGATTAATATTCTTTTGTGATGAATAGTTGGTGGATTTTGTTATTTTTTTACATTTGTACTGTACTATGAACAATAATTGAGACTTTAATCTTCGCGTGAGGGCTTTTAACACTCAGAAAGTATTTTAACCAACCCGTTTTTAATACTAATGGACGTGACGCTAAATTTTGTATCTTTCAGAAAGTCATTTTAAATTGGAATCAAGGCGCACGATTCAACGTTCTCGATTGCCATGGCAAGATTAAAGGAATGAAAAAAATGACCGAAAAACGTCAGCCGGTTGACTAGAGGCGTATTTGTAACACCAATGAAGTAAATAGCGATTTCTTACTTCCTTAAGGCCCTGGGAGTATTTTTCACCGCGTGTATTCTTGACTGCTTCAGTTTACCCGGGGAATTTTAACTCAATTAAAGTTCCAGGTCTTCAGTGCACCTTGATATTTTAGAATCCTTTAAGGTAGTGTGATTATTAAATTTTCCCTAAAGTTTTCTTCACTCGATAAAGCAGTGTGAGTGAACTATACAGTTGTGAATAAATAGACATTCCGTGGTAAAATTATGCGCTCGATGCCGATTGAATCACGTTGACCAAGATATTAGTTCCTTATTAATTGGTTTTTCTAGTTAATATAAATAAAAACACGTTCCTTACGCTTATAGGTTAAGAAACGGTACATTATAATTGTCCCAAATAAAACTATATATGCATATACGAAGTCAATGTGCATCCTCATTTTCTTCACGTATGTCTGAAGTTACGGTTTTTTTTTCAGTCAAAGATATTACACCTCCACGGGATGATCCTGGTGTATTTTCTTTTAAGTAGTCAACCCGAGTTGAGAATCGGCCATTTTTCTGAGGAGACACGCGTGTTGCAATAGTTTGAGGAACATTCCAGGTAGATAAAGAAAGGAATCAAGCAGACAAATGTAAACGAGAAATGCAGCTCATGAAGACATCGTCGTCATCAAAGGTGATTGTCCGAATTATCTCATTAAAGAAGCGACGCTATTAAAAAAAAGGAAGAAAGGGGAAGGGTTGAAAAGCAGCGCTACATTGTTTGGATGCGTGTCGTTCTTTACAAGCTGCGAGGTTGCGTTATTTTATTGCGGGGGACTGTGAAGTGGAGGAACACGCACAGAGGAGGGAGGGAGAGAGAGAGAGAGGAGAAGAAGAAGCAGTGAGCAGAAGCTGCAAGCAGCATCCATTAAAGAAAGTGGAAAAGCAAGCGTGACATTCCGCTAACATAACTAATTTACTTCCGTGACAGCACATAATTTCAGGTTTATTGCCTCCACGAGTGAGAGATACACACACAAACACAAGCACAAAAAGGCAGGCAGAGAGGGAGAAAGGAAAAAAGGAACAGGTGAGAATGCGGGAGAGAGAGAGAGGACGAAACAATCTCTGTGGCATCTCTCTCTCTCTCTCCCTCTCTCTCTCTCTCTCCTCTCTCTCTCTCTGTCGCTCCCCTTGATAACTTGTTACGTTATTGCATTATTTATAATTTGTTGTATACTAATGACAACTTTGTACTCAAGCACATTACGTCACACAACATGACTGCTCCAAAGAGAGTCTTGTAGTGAAATAATTGTCGGAACCAATCGAAAAACATGGCTTCAGAGAAAATATGTGACGGTATCCCGACTACTTCAGACGAATACTTGAATAAAAGAGGTTGTTGTTGTGGTAATCAGTCACAGACTGGTCCTGCCCAAGACTTTTCATTTATACACAGCTACCATATCTCACATCCTTCATAATCTACTTATCGTATTCCACCATTAGACTCCGTCTTCTGTTCTTAACCCATACACTTCCCTCTAGTGCCAATTTTACAAGACCCTCAAAACGTCTCAAAACGTGCCCTAGTAATGTTAAAAGTCTTACAAATTGTTCGCTCTTCCCCTATTCTCCTTGTTAGTTGCGATATTCACCCATCTGATTTCAATCATTCTCCTTTAGCACCACATTTCGGAAGCTTCTATTCTTTTTCAGTGTGCAACTCTTATCGTCCACATTTCGCACCCATATAACGCCACGCTGCATACGAAAATTTTTAATAATGATTTCCTAATATTCATACTTATATAAGCCGTAAGTATATTCTACTTTTTTTTGCGAAAGCCTTCCTTGACTGTGTTATCCTACTCTTTGTGTCTACTATACTTCTACCATTCCTAGCTATTACGCTTCCCAAGAAGGAGAATTTCTTAATTGCCGTCAAGATATCGCACTGTTTCCCATACTACACTCCATTGACTTGGTTTTCCTTACAGAAAACTCATGTTGTACTCTTCCTCCATTAATTCTGTTTTCCAAGCGTTCTTCTGACTCATATCATCAGATAACCTTATGGTTTTGTTTAGTTTGCTGCTTTTCAATTTCAGCCATAACTTCTACTGATAATGAATTTTTTAATTTTTTTATAAAAATGACGATAACCTATTGAAAAAACCTTCACGGCTTTCCTTCCTTCCAAATTTTTTTATATAATAAATTATGAACAATTAAACACGATTATTTAATGCAGTCGAAAACTAAATTCTCTTTTATATAATAATAAAGAATAGACTTGATAACAGAAATATTAAATTAAGAGTTATAAAAATAGAGGAAGAAGAGATGAACTCCAGATTTCATTATATTTAAATGACGGCAATGATGTGCAATTTAATTGTAGTAACCGAAGTATCCATATTTGTTCGGGTTCACTATAGGAGACCTAGATGCCTGTTTGGGAGACAAACATTTAACCTAAAACATTTTTCACTTTTCTCACATATAACTTGAATATGTTTAAAAATTTAAAAATCGTGGGCAGCTTCGGGCCCTGAGTAACCGTGTGCCAATTTTTGGTTTGTTTTTCTTCTTCTTCTTGCAGTGTGATTCCCTTTCATTATTCATTTTTAACTTTCTTCGTCTTCTGTTCTATTTATACGTTAAAGATCATGGGCGACAAACTGTATCCTTGTCTTCCTGCTTTCTGTTATTGCCCTTCAATTCGAATTAATTATGGATAACTCTTCTTCCTCGATATTTTAATCCTGTCATCTAAAAAATATTGAATAGTTTGTTCCAGTTAAAAAAAGGGTAGCTGGATATACTATAATAAGAGGCACACGAGTCGTCCGACACAATTCGTCACCGAAAATAAGCTCTGCAAATATACATCACATCGAATTACTCAGAGAAATCTCCCATCGTCTCAGAGGAATTATTGCACCGTATTGTTTGCACCTGAGCTGTGAGCGATCTATTAATATCTCTGGCCGCGAGGCATTAGCACGCGTGCATGACGTAATATAATATCCTGGGACGGAGATCGCGAAGATTTCACGGCATTTACACTAATTACATCCTACGAAAACCAGAGACGTGAAGTCTGGAAAATATTGCTTCTGCGTTGTTCTTTTCACAAAATTTCTAGTTCCGGGTCATTTTTTGGAACATTCTGTAAGACTTGCGAGATCATTGATCTGCTGGAATTCTTCCCGTCTTCCTGCGATTTTCCTTTACTTTCCTAGTAATTGTTCAGTACTCGTATCCGTATCTGCGTGGTGCAATAGTTTGCTTTCTCTAGGCGATGGCCTTCCCATGAAGTATATTGTACTCGTTACGTGCACGTACTTTGTGTTAAACTGTTGCACCTTAATTGCAACTAAGAAACTATATTGTTGTGTTATCTCAAAGTTCTTGTGCTTGTTGCAGGTTTTTTCCCCTTGAATACTAGAATGAATATTCCTTGAATATTCAAACGGCAGTTGCCTTTCTAGATAATATTGGTGTTTTACCTTTTATCTATTGACACGAATGTTTTCCAACTCACTACTAGAATTATAAACACGTACATCCACAATACACATTTCTATACGCGTGTAAGTAACATCTTTCAACTTCCTCTTCTGCTATTTTTGTTAGACTAATTTTGTATATATATATATAAGAGATAGAGAGGCGGGGAAGGAGAGGAGAAGCAAAAGAAGGGAGAAGACTCCAAGAAACATTCTAGGGACATTGTAAAGTATAGTTGCAACGGCAACAGACCAGAAAATAACTGAATGACGAGGGGTTGATTGACCGCTAGCTGAAGTGTGACGTCATCAAGTTACGTGCCGTCACGTTAGAAGTATAAATTTGAGTAAAGAGGTTCAAGGGGACTTTTTTTACTCCTATCAGAAACGGGAGAATGCAACCATATATGGAAGACGGTATAAAACGCGTTGTCGTAGAGGAGGATTTGAGGGAAGGACGTATAAGTAATATAAAATACTGTAATATGCTATGTAAAAAGTCCAGAAGTTAACATTAAAGAGCCGCTCGAAGCCAAACATAAAAGGCCAAGTTTACTGTCCGTTTAACTGTTTCTGTTTCATTTATAGTTGTAGTGGAAAGAACGCAACTTTTTTCTATTAAATTAATTTCCATGTTTCATTTTATTGATGATTTATGTAATAATTAAATAAAATTTTATGATCTGATATAGACTGAACTGAAAAGGGGTATATTAATTATTTTAAGTGGGATATACCATATTAATAATAAGCTTTTCTAATAAAAAAACAATTTACTTGATCCAAGACAAATTTACATTAATATTACAATTTTTATATTTTCAATATTAACGCCGGCAATTCTTTCTACATATATATTTAAATAAAAAATTATACAAATTAAATTCCTTAAAACAAACAATTTTCTAACTCTAAACTCAGGGTCGTATATTATGGGCCTTCTCATAGATCAGAATATAATCATACAAAATACACCAGGAATTATAGGAAATCAGCAAAAAAGGTTAAAGGTGTAATTTACCATGGCAGATTAGTGAATATTCCAGCTCCTTTCTCGTAGCAATTTCCTCCTCAGAGTCGTCGTCGCTATTATTTGTCCCTGGTTCAGGAAAATTTCCGGTTATCCTCCTTCTCTTGGACTACCTGTCCAATATGCCGAACGTCTGTCCAGCTATCTCTCCACCAAAAATACAATCATCTGCCCAGCAATCTCTCACCAAATCTGTCTTTCTCTAAATAGCTCTCAATGATCGCTCTGCACGCCTTTTTAAAATCGACCCCCCGCTTCTTTAGTTTATATCACCAAGGTGGCAATAACATTTATGGTTACACTTGGGGAAATACACCAGCCGATGCCGCCAAAATCTCACCAAAATTGTAAAACACCGCAGGCGCGACGTGAAGTCTAGATTTTATTGCCCCTGGCTCAATGCTGTCTTCTTTCTTTTGACTCCATACCGCCAAACGTCCGTGCAGATGTGTTCGACCGTTACAAGACTTAATTTTTTAATACAATAAAAAAGGAACACGACCTTGCAGTTGAAGCGACCGTAAACTTAAAAAAAGGTTTAGTACAAATTATAATTTCTTCAACATTTTATCCTAATAATCACCACACGTTTACTCTACCAGATACCATATATTTAGAAAAATAACATTATTTTCTTATCAGTTTAACTAAGTCGGTGCAAGTGTTACATTTGAAGAGCCTCGGGAGAATTTAAAAAACTGTGGTCACAATTGTGATAAAATCCTGAAGAAGGTACAAATCTGTACCGAAACGCTGTTCTTTTTGATTGTATCTAAATGTGAACTCTGAATCAGGTCATAAAAATTTATTTAAATTTATTTCCAGCTGGTTTTGTGCGGTGTACTGGTTAGCATCGTTCCCTCGCACAACAAAGATCTCGGGTTCGAATCATGGCATTGACATTAATGTTGCGTGTGGGGAATCCCCTACAAAAATATGAGTGCGCTAAATTGTAGAAAGCCGCATTGATGCGAATGTAAATAATAATAAAAAATTATTTGTAAGTAATAGGTTTAAATTTCTGTCTTCTTAAATAAGGAGCGCTTGTGGCAGTTTTCTCCTGCAGATATTTCTCCCTAATGAAGATAGTTTTTCCTATGCTATTAAAGGGGATTTGCCTGTTTCAGGATCACCCTCATGTAGCCTGTTAACCAAAAAAAATGTTAGGAGAACGAGCCTGCGGGTGTTTTCTCGCAGGTGCTTCACCCTAGAGTGACTGTGGGGCTCACCTGTTTATGTCACGAATGCCTCGCACTCTCTCTGTTCTTTTTTTTTATCAAAGTTCTCACATGCCGAGACACTTTCACCTATTTTGGGAGGTATATGTACTGGGGTCGAAGGCCTAGGGCATATGGCAAGAGTTGCCTCTGATCCCTTGGATCACTCGTCCAACTGCTTCCTAAAACTGGTGGAGACACGGAGAAGGGAATGCTGTGAGCCCACAGCAATCTCGTCTCCCGTCATTCGGAAGGGCGTGGGAATAGTACCTAATACCCGACCTACCTCATGCAGGTTTCTAGGGTTTTCCCTGCATCTCTTTAGGTGAAACACCGGGTAGGATCCTTAAACCACAGCTCGGGGGCCCTAGTCAACCCTTGGCTACCTTGCTCTACAATTCGCGTCCCCCTTTTCAGTTCCCTTCCTATGCTATTAAAGGGAATTTGCCTGTTTCATGATCACCCTCATGTAGCTTGCTAACCGCCCCCTCCCTCCAAAAAAAATCTTACATTTAAACACCAGGCTAGTATCAAACTTCAGTATAAAATTCAACTTTTTGATTGAACTCTAAATAAACATAAAAGGTATTTATGAAATACAGCAGAACGTTCCGCATGCGTAATAAGTAAACGAACCAAAAAAGTACTTTGAAAGCGGAAATGTTGCCTTTTTGCCCTATGCCACAATTTTTTACACATGATCACGAAAAATATTATTCGGCCTGAATGTACTGAACAGAATGCAGTTTATTTTAAAATTATAGGGCAATCCACTGATGAGTAATGAAGAAAATCATAGATACCTGCAAACTGTATGGAAAATAAATGACTGCACTGTTTTATTGGACGCAATTAAAATAAAAAAGAAAATACTTTGAAAAACCGAAACAGATAATAATGCACCAACAAAATGTTCACTGGCACAATTAAATATTTTCCAGAAGAGTAATTCATTTTATTAACATTGATTTTTATTATTGTAAAAATATCATCTTCTGTTAATCAATTCCAACAACCTTCGTTCTTTTATCGAGCCTCTCAACCTCCGTTCCTCATATTTCGACTGGTTTTTAATGGTTGTATTCGTAGGTCTTTTCTATCCTTCTATTTTGAGTAATTGATGGCGAGGCTATCTTAACCTGTGCCACGTGTGGGAACTACGTCACGCACTCGCCAACACAATCGTTTGACACGCGCCTCCTCTTATCCCTATCTACCACGACGGACAACTGTAAATATGCAACACTTTATACATTCCGCCGCTGAAAAAATATGCAACGGCGGAGAAGGGCTTCACAATTAAGTGCGCGAACTAGTTTCAAACACGTGACCAATATGTTTTAAGCGTATTCGGTAAACAGATATAAATATGCCGGTGATATTTGTTTGACAATTAAGTTCGCGGACTCTCACATGACGTTTAGTGTAAGCGGTAATAATATTAAGAGTGAGACTCAGACAAATTTTGTCTCTCACACCCGATGGTTATATATTACATGTTAATCACGAGATGGTCACGGAGACTGGGATTAAGACTGCTGGAGAATCGATACGTTGACCACGTATCACTCCAATTTCGGAATGTATTGTGTAAGATGACAGTCCGTAGTCGACCCGGCAGGACAAGGCTCTGAATGGACTACAGTGCCAAGGAAGGAGAATAATTACAAATTAAACTCAATGAAGATAATACTTGGTCAGAATAAAAATAAATTAATGGTAATTAAGTGAGAATTCTTCGTCGTTCACTAAAGAGACTTCGATAGATGTATCTGGAGGAATAATGTAATCATAATTATCAAAAATACATATAAATTCTATATAATAAAAAGGTGTACGTTTTCATTTTTTGTAATATGTCTGTACGCTATTCATACAGATCTAAACGCGTGGAGAGACTGATACAAATCTTTTCACACATAATATTGAAACCTCGAAGAAAATCTCTTGCGAAGGTGGGCTGGTAAGGAAAAGAAAGGACACACGGAGGACGGGGGGAACAGGCCATACTTAATTCCACACATTATGCCGTCTATTGCTTCACAGTGTCGTACTCTCTCATTTGATCAATTATATCCTGAAAGACACTAACGTATGGAAGGATGAGGATAATATGTATGATTTTTTAAAAATAAATAGGCCCATGTTTCCCGTTTTTTTAGAACCGCCTATTAACATGACATATTCACTGAAGCACCACAGATTTCAAATTATACTTTTGCCCAATCATAATGTGAATAAGAACTTTATACAATATCAAAGGCTGATAATATTTTTTATCATTACAATTTAATAGATTTATGTGAATCTAGTGTTTGTAAATTATTATTATTGAAACCGACGACAACCTACTGTAACAATGAACATATTCAGGACAATGCCAATTGTAACAATAAACAGGAAAAGGATACAATCAAAATACACATATAAAAAACATTGTTAAATAAAAATATGAAAATATATAAGACAACTTTAGAAAAAAATGAAGGAATTTGTGCTTTAATTACCAAATTTCAATTAATATAAATGATTAAATAGACAAATAGTCAGAAACAATATTTATGAAAAAAATTAGAGAAAATTAAAAAAGCACGATGTATCGTTCCTAACTAGGAATCTCTTTGTGTGCATTGAAGTTTTATAATTTATAACAGGTCGTGCTATTTTTAGGTTGTTCTAAATTTTTATGTTATTTCTGGATATTTTTCAGTATTATTAATTTATTTCACTCAAGTGGAATAAGCCTAGCTACAATTAATACACAGCATCAGCGTTGGTGTTTGACTGAAGTGTTCATTTTTTGTAGCTACAGTGAATTATATTTAGGGTTAATAGATTGATGTTGTAGGAAAATACAATTTTATATTATTATGTAACATGGTTACCTCATGATTTCAATAGTCAATAATACATTTCACGATATAAAATAGTCTCCTTTGCCTCGTGGTTTCTTCGTGTCCGAGCTGGGATTCAACTGCTCTGAAGAAAAAGAAAGATTACAAGTGTCTTAAGGGAAGCACTTACGCAGCGACAAATTAGACAAAAATAATATTAAAAGAACTAGCAAAAAAAGGAGAACCTGTCCTCGCGGCAGCAAAGGAGGAGGACAACTACGCGCGGTAAAAAGAAGAACTGGAATGTCGGCAGAGAAGGGAAAAAAAATAAAGTACAGCGGCAGAACACGACGACGACCAAGTCGGCTGACACTGCTGTTGTACGGACACAACACAGACAGACAGAGTGAAGAACGAGAGAGAGAGAGAGACGGCCATGTCGCAGTACTTGTGCGTGTTGCGACTTCCAAACTCAACATGTAGGATGACCAGTAAAAAAGGGAAGAAAATTCAGCCACAAGATAAGAAGTAAAATAACAAGAGATTTCAAGTGGTGAGCACTGTATTGAGAATAAAACAGAATTGAAAATGTAAAATGGAAGGAAAAATACAGTGAACGTAAATTTTAAAAAAATAGAGAAATCAAGAAATGTAGCATGGCATTTTCTTGAAACGGAACCTTCAGCTGAAATTCAGTGTTTTAATTAAAGGAGATCGAGGTATAAATTGTTCCTGGTTCATTACATTAATCTCCGTGTGGTCCATTTCCCCTCCTTCGTTTCGTAGCATCACTCTGTATGTTTGTTTCTATGTCATCTACTGTTCCGTATTATCACTCTCTCCTTTCTTTCACTTCCTCTGATTGTCTCTCTCCCCCTGTTTGGATGCGTGATAGGAAGCTGCAGACTGAACGGATGCATTGAAATGACCTGGATTATCTTTCCGGCCTCGAGATGAGATCAGAAGGATGCATCGAGTCCTTCCGCTTCCTGTGCTTCACGCAACCTGGTCGGTCACTGGTCAGCAGCATCACAAAACCTCAAGCCTTCTTCCCCTCTTTCAGTCTTTGTCAAAACTTAATTATGAGATGTATTCGCTCAATGATTCGCATCTCTAATCTGAGGGCTCAGTTTCATTTTATATATTTCATATATATTCGCCCATATGCCATGGCAGCCCCTGAAGGTAAGAATCTCCGGGAGTGGTATTTATTCCCTGTGGGTTGGCAGAGTGTAAAGTGAGAGTGTTGCTGCTGTTGAAGTGGCCCAACCAGACAAGTTCTAAATTAGTGTTTTAACCCTCCCACAGAGAAGCTAATGACTGCCATCTATCTTTCCTCTCTCACCTTCCTCTCTTCACGGAGCGCGCGCGTGTGTGTTGCCGCTCCTTTCACACTCACGCAAAATCTTCCACAGTCCACTGTCCTTCCATTACTGCGATTCTAATCCGCAGAAAGGGACAAATAACATTGCGACAACTGTCCACACCGATTGGTTTACCTTAACACAGTAACAATAAGCAGATAACGTCAACCAATGTCCACATTCATTTCTTAATATGGATGAAAGAAAAGCCTCTAGACTCGACGTATAACTAATGGATAAAAGTGAGGAAAATATGCCCCATTTTCAACATCTCATGGACAGAAAAAGATGGCGTTTACATGCAGAAACTCTGCAATAAAGCTTCTTTTAACGTCCCATTTACATTGGCGACTCCCATCCAATCACCTTGTACTCAGTGATATTTATAACAAGACTCTAACAGACTACAGTTGTAGAACCATTTATATCTTTTCTTGTTATGAGCCAGAAACGTGATCAGTTATTTCATGTGTCTTTCCGAGTGGGCGAGTTCCCCCCTCCCCCCCCCCCCCGGAGGTGCATTATCCGAGTCTCAGTTGTATATCCCCGAATCTACTACAAAAATGTCGAGCTTCCCTCTTAAATAAGTACCCATGAGTAAGCATGAACGGATTCTGGATAAGATGGCCTGCTCCCTTCTAGTTAGACCAGCAGAGAAATAAATCTGTTGGTCGAATTGAGTTTGATGATAGCACAAAATGAGTGATGGCAAACAAGTAATCGTAGGACTTCAAGTCAGGAAAAATGTAATGGATAACTGATTTATAATGATTATTTTGTAGCACGATAGTTGATATTTTATTAATTCTTAATGTCAAGTTAGTAAGGATGGGAAAGTTTGAATTGGGGTCAGCATGTCGGAGCTTGTGCCCCCTCTAATCCCCTGGGATGGCTTTTGGGCTAGTAGGAATATGGCCTGCGGCATTCCATCAAACAGCTTGCGAGGTAATGGATATCCGCCAAGGCAATGAAATAAGAAAATCGATTATCAAATATCGATTTCAATGCTTCTTCACATAGCGGTGAGGCTGTATTACTTGATCATTCTGCTCTTGGAACTTGAAGGAGACGGACAGGAACCGACGCTTGGTCCCTAAAGTATATGAAGGATGTCAAAAGTCGACGCTGAAGAAGGTGCCCTTATAGAGAAGCTGGCGGAGGGACGACGCCACACTACAAAGGAGGTACGCTGTCAGGTCTCGAAACCTTGACGCCGATGGAGGGTATCGCCCACAGTTTTTATCCTGAGATTAGTAAGAGAACCTAAAAATTTGAAAATTTTCCTGCATTAATGTTTTCCTAGTTAAGTTCATTTGTAAATAAATTACCCATTATCTTTTAATTAACCTTTTAATTATATCCCCCAACACGTCCTACATATTATTTTAATGTAACACATCAAGGAATTGACTTGACATGACTTGAATAATGCAATTAATAGTATTCAAATATATCTAAAGAAATTAAACTATAACTATTTACAATATGAGCTATTAACAAACTGTTTGTTGCCCTGTTATCTGATAATTATAAAATGTAGAATATTAAATGCATCATGTAGAAATTAGAGATGATGGTAAAATAAATCGAACGAGTAAATAGTAAACGCATGATGAAATGCTTCTGTATTATATAATTGTACATCGGCATTCATGATGTAGTATTATAGATTCATAGGTTAGCGACAATACATGTAATTGGAATATATATAGGTTAAAAAATAAATAATAGCGATAAGTAGGTAAGGACTATTACGGAATATATAAAAAGATTATAAAATGAATTGGTGCAATCGGTTATTGCAAATTGCTAAGTTAGTATGTACTTGTAAGTGCCTAAGTAGAATGGCTGGAACTCTAGCAACTATGGAGTCAATAATTAAACGTTTAAAGTGGGACACAAAACATACCTTCAGTACGTAATGTCCAGAGGTACAGCACGCTGGTAACGCTCAGATTATTTAATTCTCATCTTCAATTTTGTTCCTTGTTCATCTTCTAATCACTTATCTTTTTACACATATTTTAAGTCTTCCGTTAGTAATTACTTGTGTCATTACATTTCCTAGCTCGAAATGTGTCAATCTCGTTTTTTCTCTATCTAGGCTAGAGGTAACCACTTAGCAGACAAGGAAGACTGTGTGAAAAACTAAAAGAAAGTAAAATATAAGAGATAAATATTTTACCACCTTCTAGGAATGATAAAAGTCACTCACGCAGTTGGAGATAGCTATTTGATCACTATTTCTAGGTTATCCGAGAAAATATTAGACAAGGTTAAAACAGTAATAGTTTGCCTTACCTTACCTCTAGTTACACGCACAACACAATCGAGTCCATTTTTTACTATTCTTCATGGTTTCTGATATGAAAAGCTTAACCTCGCTCCCTCTGCCCCTTCTCTCTTTCTGTAAGTTTTGAGACGTCCCTAAAGACAGAAAAAAAATATATATTCATATAATCCGAACTGCCTTATGATGAGGTGACTTAGACTTAGTATATAATATTATCCTTAATCAGCATATTAAAATAAATTTATTCATGCGGATGACATCAGTGCTTCTCAAAATTTTTTTAACCCCAAAGCTTTTAATTAGATGGCTATTTTTTTAAAAATAGTGCCGATATTTATTTTAAAAATAACAGAACATAATTTTCCAGATATTTTATTATAAATGATTACCTAAAACATCACACCAATTCTCTACATAGTCTACATAGCTTTTCGTTGGGGAAAATCATTTTTTTGTCAGAGAAAAATGCCGCTCAGCGGCTCAACATTAATATTTTCACGAAGTTTGATCATCGACTGGAGTTCCACGCAGGGTCGACGCAGTTCCAATGCGTATAAATTCCACTATCACTACTTTAATTTAGACGATATTATAATCTTATCTTGCGCAGAAAAGGTTAGCATGGAGGGTTGCATTAGATCAGTCTAAGGCTTGATTACTACAACAACATATATAAATAATCCCTAAACAATACTCATAAATTGTATATTCATATACTATACGAAAGCTATATATACATTGTATGAAACTGGATCGCGAACGTAAGTCAAGGGATTTTTAATTATCCTGTGATAATATCTTAATATTTTCCCTCGCTTAGTATTAATCATATTCCATTGATCCCATAAGGAAGTAGAATTTCAGGGATGCGGAACGAGTCAGAGATTGTACATGAATTGTTATGATTGCTTAGTTAATATTAACTCTATGATACTATTTACGTTATTATTATTATGTTTAACTTACAATACGATATGCCTAAGTACTACAGAGAAGACAAGAAGACTTGATATATAATATTATAAATATTGCTAATATTTTATACTAAGTTTCTTATACAAGTGTGTATTCTAAGATACACTCAACTACATGAATTCTACAACAGAGTAGGAGTGGCTAAGTGGTTAGTTCATGTTTTAACTTGTTTCTATTTATTTTTAATTCTTTAATGGAGGCTGGAAGTTTATTAAATATACTAATAGTAATATTGCGTTATAGTTAGAGACTTCCCTTCCTTGTGTAAATTATTGTTATTTCTGGTAACAAAGCTACGCACATCTGAGTCTTTTTTGTGAATAGGTGTCTCTTATTAATCAGAAATAACATCAGTGACTGAATATACTGGTAATAATAAGTATTCCCATTTTCTTGAAGAACCCCCTACATGGTGGAACCTGACATAATATTCTGACAATTTTTTTCTGTAGATTAAAAATTTTGCCTTTCCCTGATGCATAACCCCAGAATAGTATACCATATGAAGAATAGGCTAATTTTATTATATTTGGGTTACTGCAACTTGACATTATTTTAACGGTAAAGGTTCCCGTGCCTAGTTTTCTCAGGAGAATATTAATGTGATCTTTCCAATTTAATTTATTGTCTAGAAATATACCTAAAAATTTTGTGTATTAAACTTCACTTATTTTACAATTGTTTGTAGTTAGCGTTACTGAGTTCAATGTAGAATCATTTGGGAATCACTGGATTGTGCGATTCTCAGTGGCGTTCACTCTAGAGCGAATAAATTTGGGAGATGTATTGTTTATTGTAATGGTACACTTTAACAATCGTAAACGCTGTCCAAAATATATATAAATCATGAGGAATCTACAAGGGTTTTTAGTCAGATTTCATTGGCAGCGATGTGGCGGTGAAGTCGCAGTCTGCCTAGAAATTAGCCAAGTCGTCTTCTGAAGGCAAGTAAATTATTCGAATGTCCAACGCCGCTTGTTGGCGTGACATCTGGAACGAGTTCGTGAACTTAATTGTCACGTCTTGCAGAAGTTCTTCCGTTGGCTGAGAAGTCATGAGTTCTTTCCCAAAGTGTGGGTGACGTCACAGCAGCGTATCTTTACGCCTATTTCAAGGTCACCTTGTAGCTGTGTTACTAGGTACGTACCTTTCTATGTACTATATCAAAAATAATATCATCCCCGCACCTTCTCATTTACTCGACTCTCCTCCCTCTCCCTTCCCCAGTATATCCTGTGTCATAATCTCTCTCCTCTGGTGCAGTTTTTGCAATTTGTAGCATCTGAATTTCACGAAGAGAAATACTCATTTCGGAATTCGCAAAAAAATTCAACCTTGGGGCAAATACTGTGAGTAATTAGAACGGTGGTTCCTTGACAAAATCGATCAATCTGCTGACATCGAAATTCTAATCAAAAATATTTTTCGAACCCTTGAGCTTTATTTATGGTTTAGAAGTGGTTAAGTGAAATACAGAGAATGCATCTACAGACGTGAGCGCCTCTGCAGTGAATATGATCATGACATGGATTGGAGTACGGTGACGGGTGAAATACCATCAGGGTGAAAACATATCAACATTCAAATAATTATATGAATACGGGTTCGTTTTGGTGTAGTTACTATATAATCTCATGATTCCGATCGAATGAGAGTGACAGTAAGTCTGACGGAGTGACAGAGACACCTCAACATCTTAAACATCCAGAGGCGAGAGAATGGTCCAGATGTGATTGCGTCAGGACGAGGTTGGGTTGCGTCACGGAGGAAGGATTCACGCCGTGCGCCTCCTACTTCCGGGACAATCCACGGGCACACACACACAAACACACACACCGTCTGCCAACACAAAAATAAATACTCCATCAACATCCACGTGTAATTTCTAGAGTAAATTTCCGACATCAATACCAGGAAACGGATTTACAATGTTTATTCAGTGTAGGTAATTTAATGTCCGTCTGTCCTCGGATAAAACAATTGCAGAGACTTTTGGGAGAAGCAATACTACGTGTGTCGACCCCCCCTGGTCTAGAGGCTAGGACCGCAGAGGTCCCGGGTTCCAATCCTTGGAGTGGATGTTTGTGTTGTTTGAGAAAACATACTATGATACATCTACATGGATATACATTCCGTTAATCGTGCTAAGTATCTTGCAGTTGATGCGACTATAAACAAAAAAATAAATTCTTCTTTCAAGTTTAGGATCTCTTCAACTCAATTGATTTTGCTTTCAACCTTGACTCTTCGTTTCAGCTTTTGGAGGCAGAGTACGGCTATTAACATATACTTTTATTTGTAATCTCATCTACAACATGGTCATCACCGACTTATTCAAATTCCAATTTCAGTATTCGATTTTAAGCTTAAATAGAAACACACAATTTAAAGTTTGTACTACAGTCTATAATTTTAAATTTCACTACGTATTTCTAACTTTAATTTTTAATAAATAATTTTCCATTTCTATTTCAGGGTACATAATAGTTTTTTCTACAAAGTTGATTATCTTTTCTCGGGTCTTTGGTCGCTTGCGTAATCTCACTGATGTCGATGTCTTTCAGATATTTCTCTTCATCAATTTTTGAGGCCTTCAACTGTAATCTGGTCACAAATCTGGGGGGGTTTGTCTTGCCCTTGGGTTATGTTCTATGTCGTTGAAGTTTATTTCCTGATAGGTCTTGCTGTCTTCAGATAATTTCCATTTTGTATTCCATGGCTGTTTGGGGCACTGGCAGGCTCTGAGGCCTGCTTTTCGGGGCAAAATTTCCATGGTGTGTCAGTGATTCTATTTCTGGCAGTACGAAACCATTTTGGTAACTTATTTTACTGATAATTATAGGGAAGGGGATGTTTCTGTGTGAATCCTTTGTGAGGGTTAGATACTATCGGAGAATATCATTTCCAGTCATAACTGTCATCTTGTTTTACGAAAGCGATTGTAGGTCTTGATGACTGAAAAAGGTCTACGAAAATTTTTACCCAATGAAACGTGTTGATTGGCGAAAGATTCCACACCATCCCGAGTAGAGTTCGGACTATGATTAAACCTCATCACCTCAATAACCTCGGTAAGTCAGAGACAAACAAGCCAATAACTTAGTACAGCCGTAGTGACGTCATGGTTGATGACTCGCTTTCTCGGACTTAATTGTCACGGTGTGATTGTCCAAATTCCTCCTCCGTTAACATATAAGCTGTAGGCTTCTTCTCGACAAAGTATAATATAATTAGGTGGGTGTCCGTCGATGTCCCGGAATTCACTTTTATTAACCCGCTAGCAAATTTAATTCGACAGGAATATCGTCAGCAAAGGTGTCCCACGCGTTTACACTTTTATGGGGCAAATGCAGACACAAAAATACACTGAAACAGTCATTTATAAGCAGTAGATCCTGAAACCACATCTTTGATAATATCTTTATCTACTAAAAATAAAATTGAATGAGTACTACCCGGTTCTTCTTTTAACCAATCTGCTCAGTGACTTATAAAACCTTAAGCATGTTTATAAACTAATAAAAAGTATAATTAATTATGGTTACATAGCTTTTAAGCATAAAATGACATTTTATTTAAGTAATAATAACTTTTTAATTGTTTTTCGCGAATAGGGCAACAGATAAGCGATGTTTAGTTACATAAAAATCCGACTCGGGCGTCAGGGTCGCATTCCTCAATCATCTTCTTTGCGACTTTTGTATCATTATTAATTACTTAAAAAGTTTAAATATTTAAATAAAATGTTACTTAAATTTAATAAATATTTCAAGCTCAGGAGAAATTTTATAATCTCGTTCGACACCTTACTTGAGCGCATAATCTATCCATTTGCAATATATTTATGTCTTCAGTGTAGGAATTCTATTGATCTGAAAAGGGGGAACGAAGGAATCTAAATCTTCGAAAGGTCACAGAAAACTTCTTATTTCAAGGTATTCAGATGAATGGTAGAGGGCAAATTTTTAAATAGCAATGTGTTTGAACAGGCCTGGTAAATAATGCCTGGACCTCCCAGCATATATAGAAGAATATTCTTGTCTTCCTTAACGTGGCTAATATTGAAAGTTAATGGAACTCCCAAAGAGTGTGTCGTCATAAGAATAAAAAGCTCGTGGAAAATATGCTTGTTACCGCCAGACATTTGGTGACAGACTGATCTAGCGATTCTGCACCACTGTTTCTGCTTGTAAATTTTGGGCATATTAAACGATGTCGTTGAAGGTACCCGAGTGAGATCCAGATTCTATTGATTGATTAGGCTTCGCGCGGTTCAGCATAGCTTCTTCTGTGAACGTAATTAATAGTCTTCAAGTCTTTACTGACTCTCTGTACCTGGAAGTGCAAACGCCAATTACCTTGGAGGTCTGCCGTAAATCATCTTAATGATTTTTTTTCCGTCTCACTTCCTCGCTCTAAGACACGGTGGAAATTTATTTTCATCTTTTGCGTAACACTCGTGTACATTCCTCAGCTTCGCAGGGAACGCATCTTTCAAGTTTCAATTAATTCTGAAAGTTGCTGTGAATTAAATTCTCGAATTGCGGCAACTGTAACGCCACTTTGCATGGAAATTTATTGACGGAACCGTGGCGACACTTGTAAATGCGCTTTTTCTTGTATTTAATTGACTGTGATGAGCAGAAGAGCGAGGAAGCTGCGCAGTACTTAAGAGAAAATATGTGGAAAGAGAGAACAATAAAATATATAAAGAAGGATAAAAGAAATACACGACAAAAAACAAGAAAGCGGTAAAAGATTCAACCCAGTAACTTGGAACCCGTATAAAGTATCAATGATTTCTACATCATGCATGTCCAATCTTTTTAAAGATCTTCAATTTTCATTTTTCACTTGTCGAACGGTTAAGTGATTTGTTTTTTTTTCATTAAAATTAATCTTTTAGTTGATCGTTACCTGTGTCATTACTGAAAGTGTTGAGGAGTAAACAACATATAAACATAATAATAACCTTTCAAAAGATGTTATGAATAAAAATACATTTTTCCCTCTATACGATATACACATATATTCGACAATCGTAGGTATCGATATTTTAAAACCGATATTTTCCATTTATCGATATCGGAGTAGTCCATCTTGCTGAATCTTTCTTGATGGAATTTTCTCCTTTTATATAGGTTTGGGATGTGTTTGATGTTGTTGCACTGGGGGTATGGGATAAAGGGCGGGGAGGGGGAGGGGCAGGGATCCTTAGTGTTTAGGTGAAGATTTTTAAGTTAGCAAAGTGTCTCGTGCTAGTAAGGAGAGTTGTGCGCAAGAAACCAGCGACAGAGACGCAAACAGAATACAAAGGATAGGAATAATAGACGAATAGGCGTTGCAAACTGGACGTTTACCAATCACCTTGAAACGAAATAGGAGTTCTGAGAAAAATTCTCTCCAAGATATTTTGCTGTGAATCCCAGCTGTTCGGGGAAGAACGTAGTTGTGCTCCGTCAAAGACGACGGTTTCGACATTCGTCCAATTATTAGACAGAGACAGAGATCGCATTGATTAATGGTGAAAGCTGACTACAAGGAAATCTCATGGCCTTGCATATCAATTTACTCGTTTTACAGTAGAGTGATTATTTAGTTCTTATCTGTAGAGGAAGTTGATGGAAACATTATAATATGCATTTATGGATAAATAGGATGGAGGTCTTCTGTAATAGGATCATATAAGCGGCTTCCTCTTGAACCCTTTCATACTTTTTCCATGAGAGTCCCTGCTTCGATTCCAGGACACGAACGGACTTGACCGTTACGAGAAGGGTGGAACTAGTTCCAGAAACCTTCCCCCTGCCGTACTTTTTACTTCGTCATCGAAACGCCGTTAAACTGATTGAAAGCTGAACTATGCAAATCACTAAGCCTTTTTTTATAACAACTATTACTTTTTCATACAATATTCCCATAATGTGACTTTTTCCTAAAATTATCTTTCTTTATTTAAAATATGTAATAAAGAAAAATACGGTCGTGTTAGGATTTTGCGCCAATATGGTTTTATATTTTTACAGTTTTAAAATTTCGTATCTATATCACGTGATGGAGACGAAATTACAAATGTAGCCTATTATGGATCGTGGAGTATTAACAACCCTGTAGATGTTGTAGTATTATTAATATCTTTATCCTCCTCAAATTTGTCTTGGGGTGATGTAGCACATAACTTTAAATACTCACGAGTCGCCACTGGAATGAAGCCTCTATACTTCAAGAATCCACGCGGGTGATCACGCAGCTCTTTATTATGAAGAGTATTTTTTTTCTTTTAGTTTTCCATTGTCCAAGAACAGTAAAAACCTATGCTCGTCTTCTTAGCGGAATGATACTAATCTCTCGAGCCCGACGCTCCTTCAACGAGTGAACTGCCTAAATTCAGTCCATTTCAAAGAGACGGATTGCTAACGAGGCCTTTGCTTCTGACTCAAGAAGATTCGGGGATTTCTATGTAAATGAATAAAGTGTATGAGAGGCGCTGAATGACGCCCTTAAGATGGGCTATGTTGTGAGGACGTAAAGAATGTTTTCTTGAATAGTACACTGATTTAAAATTTCGGAGAGATGTTGAGAAATATCGCAGCATGATTTTATATAAATGTTTATTTGAGTTTCCCTTCTGAAGGGAGTCACTCTGTCCAAAGTGTGCAGGTGTTATCAAAGGAGAATGGATGATCCTATTACAAAACATACTCAGCTAATGTTTGTTATGTAGTTTATCACAATTAAATAAACGTGACATTCGACACTCACACGGAATGGAATATGTAACGTAAGAATTGATGGACCTTTTTATTCTGAAGATGATGTAGTGAAGAGCATTCTGAGGGATGAAAATGGTTTGAGTTTGGAATATAACGGAACTTAAAGTTTTTTTCGGACTGTAGGTGGGGTACTTCGCATCGTTGGTACTTTTCTTTAGGCTTTCTTGAGATCTTTGTGGATAATGTGAGATGGATACTTATTTTTTCTCACTGTCTTTATGTAACTTTTAATGTATTTAAATACGCGAAGTGAAAATTTAAGGTCTGTATTTGCGCTTACTAGCTGTGGGTGACACTAAATTTCATTAGGACAAAAGGTTGACCTTCTGGCTGAATTTTGGAGAGGGCACATTCACGAAAAGAGATCGCCGAGAACAATTAGGGGCTGCTTTTGGTGAGAACGAAAGTTACGTCAAAAATTTGGAATATCACGGAGAAACGCCAAAAACATGCAGTATTTATTGGCTGCATTTGTTAAAGAGCAAGTCTTTTGAGGGTAACAGCCTATTGGTGGTTTGGAATTATGTAGCATCCGACCAAGGTTACGTGGGAAGGGATTTTGGAGAAGAAGAACAGAAGATGCTGGGATTCTTAAAGGAGTTTATGCAAAAGTTAAATTGATAGCCGCTGAGAAAAGGAGAGGGGCCGGCGAATGCTGACCTAAAACTAAACTGTTAGCCGCCGGAAGGAGATAAGGGAGTCTCCACCAGAATTGCCCACGCTTCCACGAGATTCAGCCCGGACGGTGATGAACAATAGTCATCCGCCGATGCAACCATCATCATCGACGCAGACCGGGATACAAACGCAAAAATTCGCAGGTATCGTTGTATTGAATTAGAAAGAGTTTACATTTGTCAGGTCTATTGCAATTAGAAATCTAAATTGCTTCTCACTTCACCCCACAGAGTACCCTGATTTTAAAGTCTTAATGCTAATTTATTGTTTTCAGTAATATTTTCTTTGAATACCATCTATGCTCTTGCTGAAATATTTTATTTGTTTATGTTAAATTCAGAATTTTAAAGTTAATCTTGTCTTGTCTTTTCATATATAAAAATCTATCATTAATCAATCCAGTTAGATTATAATAATGATTGAATATCATAAATTAAAATCCTATAAACAATTATTACAAACTTATACAACGAACCCTTCATTAGTCTTTGGTTTTTAAGATGACCGTCATTGACGTTCCTGCCATACACAAAATCTCTGTGACAGATATTTTTTATTCGCAGCCCAATTCTCGCTGCTGTCATATCAGTTCCTGCTTTCTGTGGAAGACGGACAGGTTCCTCGTCGTTAAAGAAGGGTGGTTAGGATTGTCATCCTCTGTCCGAGTCTTTTTCCTACTTGCCGATGAGGTTTCCCTGTTAATGGAGACAATGTTGACGTCCTCTGACTTTTCAACTTGTCACCTGAATGTGTGTATGTGCTTTAATTCCGCAATCCGTAATAATTGCAAAGGAGATATCTGTTAATCTTTGCTTGAAATGTGTCCGTGGTAATGTGTAAAAGATGACATGACGGAGGATTGTCGGGAATATATTTGCAAGTCTGTGTGTGCTTTTCACTCTGCACTTATTAAGTACTGTGAAGAGAAGAATTCTGCGTTTTATTCCTTCAGTAGGTTACTGGTGACTTGGAAATGCAATTATTTCTCCAGACAAGTCCTTTGGTGAACCAGTTCCCATGTCCTCAGCGACATAATACTTCCTAAATTAATTCCTCATATTTGGCTTCAATGTCCTCCCGCAGTCCCCCTAAACTAGATCTTCTCTTCGTGGATCATGAGTGCAGCAGTGATCCATGAGTACGCCATGTGGTTTCTTCGTTTTTTTGTTGTTGTTGGTATTTCACGTGTGAGATTGGAGCAGCTCCGTGTGTTAATTGGGAGATAACAATCGCCTTACCAGGGACAGGTTCCTGTGGGAAAAACGCAACGTTCTACTCTCTATCTGCCTCCGAGAGAAGCTTCGGTAGAAATACAAAGAGGCTATACTACGCCGTGCCTCCAGAAGTCCTGGCAATTACGTCCGCGAACTGTAACCAACTCAAATTATGAGCTCTGTTTCTGCAAGAGAGTTCTTAGTCTCGTCCCATAGCGCACATGCTCGCAACATTTTCAATAGAACATGACAGGCAGATAGATCCTCCTACAGTAATAACTATACTTCCTGCTGAGGTGACATCTATACAGAAGTTGGAATTGTTTGTCACTGTATCTATTACTAATTACACAAAGGAGATCTTCCTGCTACGGTGCACTAACGGGTATAACAATGAACACAAGCATTTTTGACTGTGTATTTCCGAAAATTAACATAATTCATAACTAATTCGCCTTCTTAGGAGGATGAATGCAGTATTCGGATGATCAAACATCATATAATTTATACTTAGCTTATTGGAGTCTCTCTGTGCTTCAAGAGTTTTTTACCTTTGTAGTCATACTGCAATTGGTAAGTACATGTCAAGAGATAAAGAGAAGAATTTATAACGCAATATCGGGAAGTTTATATACATTTCCAACATGACAGGAAAACAATGAGTTTAGTTGATACAGTCAGGAAAGAGAAATAAATACATAAATACGGACAGATAACACGATACCAAATCACGAGACATAAATAAACAGACAGACCGAACGGTAACTGTTACACAAACCGGACTCGTCATTACTTAGGCTCGAAATATTGAGTTTTAGAAACAAATTACAGGACTGGCACAAGGTAGTGGAACCACGGCTTGTTTTATCGACTCGCCAAATCGCTGTTGTAAGGTTTCGCACCTTGGCCTTGTGTAATTGCAGGCTTCATTGCTTAATAGCGGCTAGGACTTGGGTAGAACCAAGGCAAGAATCCTTCCCTCTAATTCGGAACTCACATTGTAGAAAAAGGAATGCCTCTATTGGAATCAAAATGCAGTACGTATACACATAATCTCGAATCAAACATTGTGCTTTAAATATTAAGGAGGTTAAAAGTCTCATGAATTAAGTAAGACGAGTTTCAGTCTCCTTAAAATTGTGGTCTGTCTCCATGCAACTGATTCTTTCTCTCTGCTATCTACTTCTATTGCCATTCACGGAGCCTGTGCTTAAAAACCACTCAAGAACTTTAATTTCCGTGCAACAGTCTGTTGTAGAACTAATCGATCGGATAGTAGCAGCGATACATTCGTTTCCTGACTTAGCGTTGCCACCATCTGCATATCATGACAAATAGTTTATTCAATTCTAAAGTAAAACGTACCACATACGCTATAGGAGGAGCGTATCAATTGGAACAAACTGTAAGACAAGTAACAGCACTCTTAAATTTGAACTTGACTATTTAAGTCCGCCAATGAGCCTCACACGAGTTATGAACGATGACGTCAGTGCTGCTGTGGCTGTAAGATTATCTCCGCTACCACGAGAGAGAGGAATAGCCTTTTTCACTCTTTCCCCGCCGATTGGAAACGTTTCTTTTGTAGACACACGGTTGTAAAACAAAATTCGTCAACTCACGGGTATCCGTCTCTTCCGCCAACCTTCAAAACGAGTATGTACTCTGAAAGGATGTCTGGTAAAGTAAACCTGATCTATACAGTCTGCAATACTCGTCTGTAATCATGTATCTGTTGCATTCGAATTAGGTGTGAATATTCCGGAGCTACGTTTTATTAAATTTCTTATTTAGTTTCAGCATCGACTCTTCGCGTAAACCGTAATCCGTAGAATACTGGGAGACTCGAATCGCCGGCACATGATGTAATAGAAATGTGGAAGGGCTACAGTACATGAAATGCGTGTGTGTAGTTGATTGAAGGAACTTCCATGTTGGTTGGTTGCCTGATAGATTTTCCACGGAGCAATCGTCCCAGATCACGATCGCTTTTCTGGATGAAGCGCGGAGGCATTTCACTTAGTCGAGGTCAGAGTTCCGCCACATTCACGACTCTGGAGCACGAATCTTCATCTTCTCTCTCTTTCTCAGGAACCCAGCACCAGACAGGGCCTACCAAAGTCGGTCACAGCTCAGACTCCCTCGTGTAGGAATTGTTCAGTATTTTCGTTTCCGTTAAAATGCTTTATCCATTTCTAATTTTTCCTTCCTTTCTTCTGTATTCAACCTCACATTCCAATTTATATATTAGTCTAAGAATTTTGGGTTATGTGGATCTGAACGTAAGATTTGCTTCGGCCGTGTGAAAAGGCTCCTTCTCGTGAACTACGAGCGTAATTCATCGGGATAGACATGCGAAGGTAATTATTCTCAGAGAGGAAGTGCGTGATCTGCGAGGAAACGCCTGAGCATTTGGCTTCCTCTGGCTGCTGGTGGTCACACTATGGACCAGAACTTCGGACAGGTTAATTGAGGTCAGCGGGAGAGAGAAACCTCGCATCCCTACAACAATATAATGGAAAAGAAACGACGGCTAATAGACAACCTACATATACATTCATGAACGTTATAAAAATTATAACTGGGGAAAAGTTCAGAAAGAACCAAAGACATAAACATAAATGTTATTCCTATAATCAGACATTCATAGTTATTAACCACCAATTTTACAGCTTTATACTGTCAATTTTTCTATTAAGATTATAAACATTGATAGTAAAATATAGTCCAACAAAATGAATAATTTTCACTTAAAATCTTGTATGCAAATAGCAGATAATTATATAGAATTGTTCAATAAGGCCAGGTCGATGTTCAAATGGAATAAAACAGCTGTGTGTGTGAGGTGTTAGGAAAATTCTTTTTATATCATTTGAAAAGACCTTATCTAATAAAAAGTAATTTAGTTAATATCTCACAAACAGCTTGTTTTATTCAATTTCAACATCGACCAGACCTTCTTGAAAACTCCTATAAATATTTAATGTGATAATAGCACAGTTAATGAACCACCCTGATGACGTCTCGGAGTCGAGTTTTACCCTCTTACATGTTCGATTTGGTTTCAACCTGCAGAGAAGCAACGAGGACATCGAGATACCAAAATCCCTGTGGTAAGGGCCCTGCTTCCTTGGAAAGTGTGTTCGTGAGACCACAGTACCCTCGAGTCCAAGTCCAATGTGCGTTGGCCTGGGACGCGGGCAAGCCACCAACCACTAGGTGAGCTCCATGGTCTCTGGAGGATAGACCAGAGGCCCTACGCACTCCGAGGTACCAACTTCCCAGAGGCACCAACGTCGTCCCTCAGGGAGGAGCATCTCATGGAACACGATTACTCTACTATTGGTACTCTAAGCCATCCTGCAAGACTAACGGACACCGAAAACCCTCATACAATATTCTCTTCAGAATTTTAAAGCGTAAGTTCTTTATAATTGCATTGTCACCTTCCAAAAACTGGTGGCTGCAAAGAAGCAGCGTGTTGTCATTAAACAATTGTAGAAACATGGGCACAACAATACTGGTTACTTATTTTCTTCCAATGAGCTTGATGAATTAGTCTTGCTTTTTTGCACCACAACCTCTGACTGGCTGGAAAGTCAAGAAACTTGACTGGAATGGATCTCTCAAGTGTGTGTACAGTTGAATAATACGCTCAAATATACTTAATAATGGTGTTTATTATTATTTACAACTGTTAAAAAAAGTCTCTCTCAGTGGCGACTCGTGAGTATATAAAGTTATGTGCTACATTATCCCAAGACAAATTGTAGGAAGATATAGATATTAATAATACTACTACATCTACAGGGCTGTCAATACTCCATTTGTAATTTGTAATTTCGCCTCCAACACGTGAAATAGATACGAAATTTTGAAATGGTAAAAATATAAAACAATATTAGCACAAAATCCTAACACACAGTATTTTTCTTTATTACATATTTTAAATAAATAACGTTAATTATAGGAAAACGTCACATATTATGGGAATATTGTATGCAGGATCATACGGAAATTTTCTCAGAATTATGAAAGTCTTCGAAATTCCGCCTGTTAAACGTTACATATTTTTAATAAACTTTGATTGAACCATGTAAACTACAACAAGTGCATAAACAGTTATCTTTTTATTAATTCGTCAAAAACATTTAAAAGTGTATCCTGCTGAGGCTCACTCTGAAGGCGCTGTGCATTTCGTATCTTATATTATTGCTGGATCTTAGGTGAGCAGGGGTGGAAACGTTAATACTGCTCATGCGCATTTCTCGTTCCAGACAAGATTCTCGTGCTATAAAGAATATAGCCAAGATATACACGAGATGGAGCGCGCTGAAAGGCGACGCAGAGAATCACACTCTTAAACTACTATTATTGTACAGTTTCTAAAAATTACAAACCAAATAATTCCTCCTAAATTAATTCATGTGCTGTAGCTCATATACAGCAGCCGCCTCTAGACTCTCCGTATTGTATCCTACCTCCTCTATTATCTCATGGAGATTACTCCTCCCAACTCTATTATCCAGTCTCACAAGTGTATCAACACGGTCCAGCAATTAGTGCCAGGACAATTTTAGCGAGGAGGAAGTAACCGATGTCGTATAAAGTTGGTTCATGAACGTAACGTCCATCCTTTACTTTTTTTCTCGGTGACCTCTAACCCTGCGTGTTTCATTGATGTATTTTCCAAGTCTTGGAATGGCGTTTGCGGGTTTTCCAACTCTTCTGTGCTTTCACGCCGCGTCGCTCTCTTGTCCGAGACGGGACACGGACTTTTCTTGCGCTATCCTTTTTGTGTTTCTTTTCATTCTCGTCTTTGGCGTGCCTTCCCCTTTTTTGCTCCTGTTGTTGCCGCCGCCGTCGTGCTCAAGGAAGCGTTTAGTCTAGGAAATGCGAGGTTGTCATTGCGACTCGCACCACCTCCAGACCTGATGGTCACTCCGCTGCACTGTTCATGGTCCGAGAGATGTCTAATATGTTGCTGCTGCTGTTGATGATGGATATTTGCTGACGATGGTGAGACCCTGATCATAGTTCAAGAAAAACAGCATGAAAGTCTCCTAATAGCGAAGCAACTCGTTGAGTTCGGATTCGCTTCGCGAAATTTCTTCAGTTCTATATATCTCATATTTGTCTACATGTAATGACGTGGGTTATTCGTTGGCTTTATTACTGTTATGTCGTATGAAGAATCACTTCAATAACGAAATTTGTTCTGCTTTTCCTGGGCTTATCGCTTAATTGAATGGATTAGGGAATTTTTGAGCAATCGCGTACTTAGATTCCGGGTAAATGAAGATCCTTTAGAAATTACATCCGGTGTACCGCAGGGAAGTGTAATCGGGCCAATAATGTTCTTGGATTTTGTGAATGACCTGTCGACGGGAATAGATTCTAAAATTAAATTGTTCGCGGACGACTGCATAATTTACAAAATTATAGATAATATAGATGATGGAATCGCTCTTCAAGCAGATTTAGATAAGATATATCAATTAGATATTTAATTATAATAATAAGATATTTAATTATTTAATAAGATGAGAATAAATCCAGCTAAGAGTAAAATTATTATTTATAGTTAAAAGGAAATGGTCATCGCCGGGGGAAAAAAAGTAGAAAATGAAAAGGTGCCACATGTTGAAGCGTGTAAATACCTAGGTGTAACTTTTAACAAGAAATTAAACTAGGGGGAACACACAAACTTAGTAGCGCGGAAGGGATGGAGGTCGTTACACTTCATAAACATCATATTGAAGAAAAGTGCAAGACAGGCCAAGGCGGCTGCTTACACTTCTCTAGTTAGACCTATGATAGAATACGGGGCAGAAAGTTGGGATCCTTACATCAATGGCCTGGATAAAATTCAAAAATGGCTAGACTTGGGGCACTCTACAAAGCTTACACGGACTAACAGACCTGGACAGAAATAAGGGAGCGGCTAAGTATGCCTAAAATTTTCTTTAAAAAACAACCATAATTACAAAATAAAGGAAAGGGACCAAAGAACGGATGTGGGAAAATATTCCTTCGTAAACAGGGCAATAAGGGACTGGAATGCTTTGCCTCCAATTGTACTAGAGGCTTATTACAAATGTTTTCAAAAAAAAAAGTTAGAAACACTGAAAAGTTTTGTAAAAAAAAGACATGAAATATTTTTAAATTGTATTTTTAATTTTTTTTGTAATTCACCTTTGTTGTTTATCAACAATTTATCTTTGTAGATTAATTTTATCAACAAACTACCTCCGGGAAAATGCCCATCTCTAGTAATAATAAATACAGTCTGTAAAGCTTCGGGCATCTTGTCCTGTATCAGTGAGCAACGCGTAGTTTATTTTATTACGTCTTCTATCCAGAAATGTTATCAATTTTCAGTTGTCCCAATATTTATTGTTGTAATTGTATTACATTATATCCCCTCCCTCCTATTTTTTAGTTGTTACGTATTTAACATGCTGTGTTCATTTCCTTTGAATCCTCAGCTCATAAGCTTGTCTAACGATTCAATTTCTTGTTCTTTTTCTCGTCTTTTCTCGGCGTAACGAGATCCCTGTAAGAATGCTACGTGATCCATTCAACCTTTCTTTTTTTCCATCTCGCCAGTTTCCTCTTAGACAATTACCCGGCTAAGTCCATCGGCTTGAATCCGATCGAAGCTATTCCGTAGGATTCCCATTGAAAATTTCATCTAGTGTCTCTCCCCCGCCCGTCTCTCTTTCTATCTCTTTTGTTTATCATGAAATAGTTTCAAAACTATTTATTTCTATATGATATAAAACTGAAATCGCCGATCTCGCTCTCTTTTTGACTCTGTCTATTTTTGCGTAACAACCTCGTGTGTCGGATGCTGACCGGAAATTGCGAAGGATATATTGTATTGCACTGCGTCACGTCCGATGTTCCAATTAACACTGTAGAATGGCGGAACTCACAGAGACAGAGGGGAAAAAAGGGAAAAAGTAACTAGAAGCATTGCAGTGTTTTCTAAAAGAAATAAAGAGAGGAGCACATTACTCGAGAGAGAGACAAACGAAACGATGGAAGACTGCAAGTAAAACATTATTTCTTTAGCCAATACTAAATGTCAGGCTTCAAATTACCGGATTAATTATAATTATATAACGGTACTGTGCACAGTTCTGAACCTGTTAATGCATGAGAAACTTGAATCCTCGGTCAACTCCAATCTCCTCCTTTCAGAAATTCCTAACAGCTGACAAAAACATAAAACGTGAGATTCTTTCAGTAGAACCAATTAACAAGATTGAATTATTAATAGGTTTCTCGATCCCACTTTCTACACCCTATTTCAAGTCTTCCATAAAATAGCAAAAAATTTAATTTCATGCTAGACGGCCAGCTTCTTGTTCTAATCATTACTTTGCTATTCAGTTCTTATTGTTGTTTTGGTAATCAGTCCTAAGACTGGTCTGATGCAAACCTCCGTGCTAACCTATCCTTCGCAAGCCTTTTCATTTATACATAGCTACCACATCCGACATCCACCCTTATCTTCTGAGCGTATCCTATCCTCGGCCTCTCTCTTCTGTTCTTACCCCACATACTGTTCCCTCTAATGCTGAACTCTCAAAACGTAGCCTACTAATCTATCCCTTCTCTTGGTCTAAGTCCTCCAAATTGTTCTCTCTTCCCCTATTCTGCTTAGAACTTCCTGGTTAGTTACTCTATTCAAACATATGACTTTCAGCATTCTCGCATAGCAAAATCTTCTATTCGTTTCCTTTCTGTAACCTCTACCGTCCACGCTTAGCAGTCTTACAACGCCACACTCCATACGAACATTTTTAGTAATTATTTCCAATATTCATACTTATATTAGCCGTAGGTCCTCTTTTTGGCGAAAGCCTTCCTTGTATATGCTATCCTACTCTTTATGTCTACTATATTTCTACCATCCCTAGTTATTACGCTGCCCAAGTAGCAGAATTCCTTAACTTCCTTCAAAATATCCCTTACCCAGTCAAAAACCTTTTTTATTCCAAAATTTCCCTATTTCTCCATCACCGTGTTTTTTTCTTTCTATTAATCCTCATGTTGTACTCTTTCTCCATGATCACGTTTACGCCGTTTATTATGGTTTCTGACTCCCCTAATACTACAATATTATTAGCAAACCTTAAGGTTTTTATTTCTTCTCCTTGCATTTTGATTCCCTTCCCTATTAATTTTTAAATGTTTTCATCGCCTGTTCAATATACAAGATAAGAACGTGGGTGTCAGACTGCATCCTTGTCTT
Source organism: Eucriotettix oculatus (assembly GCA_034510155.1). Taxonomy (NCBI): domain Eukaryota; kingdom Metazoa; phylum Arthropoda; class Insecta; order Orthoptera; family Tetrigidae; genus Eucriotettix; species Eucriotettix oculatus. The sequence continues at coordinate 88,189,593 of CM067378.1, read as the reverse complement.
ACCCCTTTCTTGATTTCTGCTTTCTTTTCTTGGCCTTCAATTGTAATTTCTGCTAACTGCCATCTGTAGAAGTTATGGATAAATTTTCTTTCTCGATATTGTATTCCTGTCCTATTCAAAATTCTTAATAGTGTGTTCCAGTTCAAAGGCTTTTTCTAGTTCTACAAATGCAATGAACGTAAACCTGTTTTTTCTTATCCAGTCTTCTAAAATTAGTCAATATTGCTCCTAAAACTAAACTGATCTTTTCGTAACTAGCATTATATACTATTTTCGTTACCGGTGTGGATATAATTTTATTAAAATCTTATGGTATTATTCCTGTTTCGTATAATTCGCAAACTATCCTGAACAGCCACGATATTGCTTTTTCGTCCGATGATCTTATCAACTCCGCTGGAATGTTATCAGATCCAATGTTTAATTCCAGTTTCTCTACCATCATATTTTTAAATCCTTTTAACCGCATTTTGCAGATCTTCGTTCATCTCTGAAGAAAAGCGCTAATATTATCTGAAAAATTATGGGAATTGTATTCGTTCTCCTTCTTGTCACATGTTTTAAGCGCTTCGTTGCTTAGAGGAGGACTCTACAGGCATCGTGATGATGTCACTGTAAAGTGTTCCAACTTTCGTCAGCAAGTTGCGGAACAGGGATACGCCTGTATTAGTAGTGGAGTTGTTTATTACAGCCACAGCGTCGTCGGCGTCAAGAGAAGAGCTGAAGTTTCTGGTCGTATTCAAAGTCCTTCGTGTCTCCGATGGACCGTGTCTTGGTCTTCACCCGCACGGAACCAGTTCCTCTTCATCACTCCACTCTCCTTAGAGACAGACTCGATGTCTTAATAAGGCACAGCTATCTATCTCTCTACGGTCCGCGTAGCATATTCTGTAGCAGGAACCCACCGACCGTTGTTTTATTCCTCTTCATCTCCCCATGCCGGAATCGGATTCTAGCGATCTCTCTAACAGATGACATCGACCACCAATTATTTCGCCTCAACCGTGAAAACTGTACTTATTACTGCAGCACACAGGTCTACCTAACAGACTCAAGAATTCGCAAGTTTCGTCGCGAGTGTAATTGATGAATAGTTGTGGGAAAATGGCGGCCCAGTCTCAACAGGTCAACAACAATAATAATAATAATAATGATTACATGCAAGAAACATGGAAAAAAGTATAGGAAAAAATTAAAGGATAATTTCAAATCCGTCGCATTCAAACCTCAAAACGTCGCAAAAATATAAATTATTTACAGCTACGCCCAAATGGGTTCTAATTTTTGTAGTAAACCACATGTAGTAAATATTAGATATTAATGTAGATAGATTCTATTTAGTATCCGGCTGGTTCAACGGAAATATACGTATTTTATTCTACTGTGCGCGGGGATTGGAACGATAACGTGGGAACATTGGCCCGAGGGAGAGTTTTGGCTTTTAGCACTATAAGTGCAAAATGTGCGATGACAAGGAGGTGCGAAATTTTTCGTAGACCCGGAAGGACTTGCCCCGGAATAAATTATTTATCCCCGCCAAGGGACAAAATGGTGAGGATTCATTAAAATCGCGGGCAATTGGTGGCGTGTTCTTTCCAAAATTAGAACCTGTGGTTGATGGTCCAGATGGGAACAGAAAATGATGTGACGAAAAATGAGGCGAAGGAAGTTTGTGTAGAGAAGAGTTCTCTCTGGATAGTGGACAGTCTATGTTCATAGTCTCCAAACAGTTGGTGTGGTTTTGTTTTGATACTTTTAAAATTCGCGTGTTGCGTTTTATTTATTTATGTTTCTACATGAAATTGGTGTAATTTTCCTAAACAACACGGTCAACCATGCGGCTAGTCGGAAAAAGTTAATATGTTAAGATTGTTAATTGTGTAAATGGTTTTATTTTTTGAAGAATACATTTATGATCAAAATTAATCAATTTTAATATTTTCAATAAGTTGAACCCTACCCAAAAAATTCATGCTGTGAACGCTTTAAATCTTACCAAAAAAATTTAAACCACAGTTTCAGATAATACACTTTTAAATGGGAATAAATAAACGGAATATTTGTATTTCGCGGGAAACATTGTGTTATATTTAGTGGAAAATGAAATGATAAATTAATTCCTGCAATTACCATTGCTATCAGTGAATTGTAAAGTTATTTTAAATCGATGGACTATGTTCGTGGGATTACATTTCATACAAGCAAGTTAAGTAAATTCAGTGAGTCGTACGAAAGAAGGCAATACTTTCGGCCTATTGCATAAAGTCACAAATTATCTAAAACAAACAAACACTAAAAAGTAATTCCCGTACGTTTATTGGTGAACATGTTTCCTCATTCAGAATATATCAACAGTACTAGTGGAAGAAAGTCGCGTTTAGTCAACTCCACTCGTTCTGTAAATTCGGGAAAAATTCCAGTCAATTCTGAAAAGTTTTAATAATAAAAATATACTCTGTAATTCTGTGATATGGAAATATAAAATCAAATTATTAATAATCATAGTAATGAAATATATTCTATACAACAAAAAAGATGTTAGATTGTTTGTATGAGTGCAATAAAAATACGGGGGAGGGGGACAGAATAAGAATAATCCGCCAAATAATTTTACGTTTTATTTATAGTAACCTTTTAACGTGACATGTTTAATGGAAGCACCGTCGATTTCAAACTTTAATTTTGTTCCGTTGTATCGTGCAATGCAAGTTTGAGAAGTGAGGAATAAAAATTTCAAATAAGATTCAGTTGATTGGTTGTCCATTGCAAAGACTGACGTAATAATTTCAAGGCGGAATTATAGAGAATCTTGAGTTGTGTAATTGTCTGTATTAAATTTAAGTTAAATACGAAAAATTTTTCATTCTTTTAATTTAATTAATTTGGTTGGTGATGTGTAACGTCTGACAAAATAATTTCTAGTGAAAATTTCCAACAATTGTCGACGTTTCAGATTATTAATATATTTTATATTGAAGAGTTGGCGTGTTTCATTATTTTGTTTTATATATCTATTATTTTTTACGGTGAATCATAGGTCGTTCTTTAGGCTTCTAATCTACTGTGCGCCCATAATTTTAAATTTCGACCTACGCAACGCGTTTAAAAAAATTGACGCAACTGTAAATTTCGTGTTGTTCAGAAAACTCCTTTTGATTGTATCATTTGTCATTGTCGTGGTAAAATTAAAGTAATTAAATAAAGGGAGAATTTCTTACCTCCTTACGGTACAGGGCGTATTATTTACGGCGTGCATTCTCTACTCCACTAATGTACCGGGAAAAATTTTAGTTCCATTATAGTAATGGGAATATTTTCACTCTTGGATGTTTTAAGCTGATTTAATGTCGACCAAGAGACTAGAGACGAAATAAGTACTGTAGCTGGATAATAAATATAAGTAACTGGCAACGCCGAGCACCCAGGTAGTTACTATTTAAAAACGGTATTTTTATAAATCTATAATTTTTCACTCTTGGGCCAAGATTCTCTGCAGAATGTTATTGTTGTTCTTGAAGTCATTTTAACTTTTTTCCCCCCGAGAATACGTTCCGCATTCCCTCACGGTAAGGACGAGAAGTTAGGAAAGGGCTGCAGAGTGAACGCAAGGAACCACCGAAATTCCGAGGCCTGAGATGGCGCCAGCTATTGATTGGACTGCAGCCAAGTGTTCTGGAGACAGAGAGAGAGAGAGAGAATTACACCCTCGCCTCGTCACACTGTCTCCGGGTAAAAGGCTTCTTCCAGGATAACGTTACACAAACAACGCGACAGATTATTTGCTAATTACATCGCTAATTCAATTATGAGTGTCTCTTTCGATTCTTTCTTTCTCTATTCCCTCTTTCCTTGAAGCCACTCAGCAGTTTCCGTTATGTTTCACTTTCATGTTCTTTCTATCTACCTTCCTCTCACTTTTATTGTCTTCCTTTCTTACTCATTTCCTGTTTTACAATAGTTTTCATTTCTTAATGTTACCCCTTAATAATATCTGTACAAGTGTCACCTCCAGGTCTTAGTCATCGTGTATCAATCTGCAAGTAAGTTAACGGAACCTTCAGGAGAACAACTCCAGGCTATACAATGGATGGACGAATGTCGTACCTGAAGAGAAGTCGATTCGTTGGGAGAGGTTCCACGTGCCAAGTGGAGGACCAGGGTTCGATTCCCGGTGTGGCCGGAATATCCTGATCCCATGATACGGTATTCCACTCGAGTCGCTGCCAGCTACATGGCACTATAAAAGAGGACCGAGATGAATGAAATAATTATTATTCGTAAAGAGAAAGTTGAAGAAACTTGCAATTCTTGGATCAGTTCCAAAACCAAATAATTCAGCAAATAAATTTAATTACTAAAATAGTTATTAATGTCTGTACGTTTAATATAAATTAAATTAAGGCCAAAAACAGACAAAAATTAGTGAAACAAAATATCATTTAAAAAAAACTACATGTTTCGGTTCTGATATGGACCCTCTTCACGTTGAACTGAATTACAAAGCTATTGCTATGAAAAGAAAATTTAAAGACTTCTTCCAATGGTTCAATAGCCCTCTTGAGGGCCTAGGCCTACCGAGGCGGCTGTGGACTGTCATCTGGCGTGACACATTCCGAATTTGGGGTGATACCTGGTCAAATTGCTTCTAATCTATACATTCGTGAAATAGATGGGCAAGTAATGGATTAATAAAACCATGAACGGGAAGATTGATGGATGAATTTATTTATGTGAAAGCGAATTGACAAAGAGACGTTGAGATGGAAAACGTAATGTACAGTCCAACAGATATGGTGATACATAAGTCGATGGACCATGAAGGGGAAAGATAAATGGACGTGTAGCTCGATCGCAACAATTATGTTAATAGTCCTAATACGTTAATAGATGAGGAGACGGAATGACAGAATAATGAATAAATAACGAGATGGATCGATTATGGATAGATGCGCGTATGAAGAGATGTGCACGTGTATGGACAGATTGATCCATATATTTTCTTCTGAAATGTTTCTCTGCACTAGTTCCAGCGTAGTGGATTATAGTAGTCGTAGAAAGCGGGAGGTGAGGGGAAATAACACACATAGAAAGAGTAATGTAGTAGTGTGTTACTCAGGTAAAACAGGTAATAAATAACCGATAAATCTCTCTCTCTTTCTCTGTGGAAGAAGGGAAGAGGAAGAAGAGAAGCGGCGGCAGCTGGTCTCAGTTGAGGAAAAACCGGTCCGTGTCGTGTTCGAACCCCGGACTCAATTAGCACACACACACACACACATCGCACAGCGGCCTTGCCTTCCTGCTCAACTGTTCTCAAGCTAGTCCACTCTTGCAAATATTCAGTTTACACACGAAGGGATGAAATGACCATCAACATTTCACTGTAACTGTTTTGGATTTCAACAAACAACATATGATTTTTCTTATTCTTATTTGAAGGAGACATTTCCTTTTCTTATCTTTTTAAGAATATTTTGGAAATTATTGTGGCTCACCCCCCTCCCCCTCCACCGATAATATTAGCACATATCCCAATTTCCGGCTTAACCTAGATGCTTTATTCGTGTTTGTACGATATTGCCCATATCTAGTATGAGAATCCATTTTGCAGTAAATCTTTAGGAATTCTTTATTTATTGTCATCGCCAGGTATTTTAAAATGGATGAAATTTATTGTATTTATTGTTGGGCGCAAGCCCGGTGACAGATACAAAATGAAATTACTTAAACATAAATACTCCTAGTCTAAAAAATAAAATGTCCATACCTATGAAAGAAAAAAGAGAAACACTACAAGAATTATATTTACTTAACACTTCACTTCACTTTGACTTGAACATTTATATATATATATATATATATATATATATATATATATATTTCCGAAGAGTGTAAAATTATTTAGGGTTTAACTTAATTTATTCAGGCTTATAGTTAGTTTTAAAGTACTTGTATGTTGAATGTTTATATTAGTATAATTTTTGTTCTTTAACTTATATTCCTTTATTGGAATATTAAATGTATGTTGCCACCGAGCTCAGCCCATTGTAACGTAATAAATCTATCTATTATTCCAAATGACCACTTCAATTCGCACTTTTTTGAGATTTGTCCTGAATTTATTTTCCTGAAGAGGATTTCCTCCAAACACTCCCACAGGTAAATTATTTCAGTCGTTTATGGTCCTATTTAGGAATGAGAACTTTCCAACATCTGTTTTTTCTTTCTACGTTACGCACTCCAAGATCATGTGACTGTGAGCTTTTCTTCTAGTCTCCCTTCGTAATATGACGTCTGTTCAATACGCATTCTAACTAAACTATTGGAACCAATAAGCAAATACTTAATTATAAGACCATTAAGTTAAACGCAAGAAATTTTGGGGGTTGCAGAGATGTTTCTAAAATGACAGAAAAGTTTCTCGCCCATCTGTGCAATTTAAAGGAAGCAATCTGCGAACAAGGTCGGCATTGGAACTTTGTTAAAAAAAACTACACAATTGCTTCAACATCCGAGCGAGTCCGCCTTAACTAGCCTACTAGGTGCGTGTCTCACCTTACGCCCGATTCCAAAATGGCGGCGACACGCGATTCGCAGCTACGAGCGTCCTTTCTCTCTGTTCCAAAAGATTAACACACGCACGCACGGAATAGAAAGAGTGTGGCCGTTAATACGAGAGTGTCAGACTGAAGTTTCAAGCGTTTGATTGCCTTCAATTGAAAGATTTTATGCGAGGGAAGGACATCGACACATCACTGCGGTCTGTGAATTATCTATCCAACCCTTTCTTTCGGTTTGTTTCGTTTCTGAAATTTAATATTTTCGTCGGGAACGTGTGGTAAGGTTTATTTTAGAAGTGACGGCGTGGGGGAGGTGAGTGAGGATTGCACTACCGAGGGAAATTTTGCAGGCGAATAAATCGAAGGGGGGGAGGGAAGGAGAGTCATAAAGTTGCCGCAGAGGAATCCAGGCCAGTGGGTTAGCGACGGCTCCGAAAATTCGCTATCGACCCGTCTCGCCTCTCCCTCCCCTCTGTCCGTTGGGGAAGGTCGTGCATCTCTGTACGCAACATCACAGCGACTGTTGTCTCCATCAGGCGGGCGGATGGATACAAACAAGTCTAGGCACGGGGACGGGTGTTCCATTGTCTGATTCAACGAAAAAGTATGGGGAGACGTATAGAAGAAAAAAAAGGCTATTCAAATAGTAAAACAGTTCTGTAAATAATCACCCCAAATCCAGTGACGTAATCACTGTAAAGTCAGGATCGTCATCCGCATTTATTGCTATATACCGATAGGAATTGGCTGCCTCACTGAAGGACATTTATAATATCACGGTGAGAACTTTTTCTCCATTAAAATGAAATCTATCAAAAAATCTTCATGTAGGTCTGTGCGTAGAGGGAACCTGTATGTCATGTCAAAATCAGTGCGGTTTGCTTTTTTATGGTTACGGTAAATAATCATTCGTTTCCTCTTACAGTTTGTTTCTTTCACATTTTAATATTTCCAATCGCCATTACTTTCCTTACTCCACATCTACCAGTTTTGCTTTAACATACTTTTCTTTATTTAATTCTCTTTATTTATATTCCCTGACATTTCTTTCCTGAACATTCCTCGTTGCCAATCTGTTTCTTCCGACGGAAGTATTTCTGTCGTTAACATCCGCATCAACACCAGTCATTCTGATAAACCAAATTAAACATATCTACTAATTTTTTCATGCTTCAGGCTTTTCCTTTTCACACTTTTCCTTTTCTACATTCTATATTCTTTCATTTCCCAACTTCTCACCTTTTACACCAAAAATCAAGCTCAGTATCGGCTGCAAACTGTGAAATTTGGTATGAGTTTCTTTACATTGCAATCATCAGGAAACCAAGCGACTAAAAATTTTAGTAACTTATTAAAATTTTTTTCAATCATTATACTTGAATTAATTTTTAGATATATATGGAGAGAGAGGAGGGGTAGAAGGGGAGAGAGAATAACAGTGGGTCTAAAACTGCACTCTAAGCAATAAAAGAAATATTTCCATACATGAAATAAACAATTTTAATTAAATAGTCTATCTGAAATTTAAATATATAATAAATGAGTTAAATCATCCTGCTAGTCAGGTTTTTTTAATTTAAATATTAAACATTAGAACGTTTCGTCTCTCATTTGAGACTTCTTCAGGTAAAAATTTAGCCATACATGGAACCTCACTCCATGGTTCCTTCATTTCAGCCCATGACTCCGTATTCAGCTTAATTTTTACCTGGAGAAATCTCAAATGAGAGACAAAGCGTTGTAATGTTTAATATTTAATTTAAATAAACAATTTTAAATTTATTTTCATAAAAATATATTGAAACGTTTCAGTAAGTCCACGGATATAATTTTAAATTGCTTCATCCTTTCCTTTCGTAAATGACAAAAATTGGTTTCCTTTGGGTCATTCCCCAACTTTATCCCTGATCCCGTGTCTCTCTCCCTTCTTTTCCTAATATTATCGTTCTGCACTCCAACTACTCCTAGTCCTCTCATTGCACTTCATACTTTCCAAACTGTCCTATTATCTCGAGCATATTAAAAGTTTATTACCCATCATTATATCAGTGTATTCATTTATCGTTTTATTTTTCGTCTTTCTCATCTTTGTTTTATTTAATTAATTTATTCCGATAACTTATATCCGAAGAAAGTGCAGTTGTTTTTACATGACATATAGTATTTATTCTCCGAGTAAATAATTTACATGACTGCTTGTCCAGTGACAAACAATTTAATAGCGAGAGAAAGGACTGACCTGTGTAAATAATTCCATTATTGTGGTTATTATTATTTGTTTAGCTTATCATTGGCTTTAGGAGAGTAGCTTCTCTCATCTATCAGCTTTTTCTTCTAGTTTCCCTCTCTCAGATGTCACTTACTGTAACTTACATTTCCCTGAGTGAGTGAAGACCAGATATATTTTCCACTGCCATTTCCTATCCGATTCTCAACCACATTTGAGACCTTGTTATGGGGAATTATAACACCGTAATGAATGTCATGATTATCTTCGTTCAATATCTTTTCCACCGTTTCTGCATTATTCAAGGGTAACTCGCACATATATTACTAAGGTTAATCGCTCGGTCGTTAAATGTGTACTTAATGCATAATAATATGATAGACATACGCAAAGTAAGACGGACGAGGTGCAATAATCGTCAGGACAAGGTCAGCTGTGTTAGAGATACAAGAGTAAATGATGATGTCGTTGACGATTAAGGTTTCCAAGGGTGGAACATGATAAATCCATTAATCCTAGTTACTAAACAGACTGAGATAAAGGAGACGTAATTACAAGAAATGCAAATGCGATGAACAGCAAATAAAATTACTGCAAAATAAGTCGGTAAATAAATTTAATTAGTATTTAATTAATATAAATTTAAGAATTTAAGTCATTTATTTTACTTTATTGAAATTTACACTTCATATTTACAAAAATTCTAAATATTGAAAATTCTTATTGATTTTATAACATTTGTTATGTATATTTACCTGAAGAAGTCCCAAAAGTTGGATTAAACGTTGTTACTAATATACTAATTAAATTTCTTTTCTGACTTATTTGGCCAAAAACTTCCAAATTTAGTAATTCATTGTAAGTTTTTAACCAAGTTTTTGTATATAAAAAATTGTAAGATAGAACCAATATTTAATCTTTTGTAATGTTATGTTTGTATTATGCCTGACGAACTCTCGAAACGGAGACGAAACGTCTCATTCGTATTAATTGAATAGTAATAAAATTATATTCTGACTTATTGGCCATCTTTTTATTTGTTGTTAAACTTATAGTCAGAAAAATTGTTGAACGTTTTTAGCAGCAGATAAAATTATGCATTTTCATTTTAATGTTAACGAATAGAGTACGATAAGTGGGATATAAAATAAGAGACCGTGGTGTGTGTGAGTGAGAGAGAGAGACCGATGCAGAAGAGAATAATCTTACACGTAGATGTAAAACTGGTACAATCGCATAATTAAAAATAACAGTATTACCGGTAAAATCTGAAAAAGTTATGTAAAAAGGAAATAAAGAAAAAATCTGTAAATTCAAATTCCTCAGTTGAAACAATAAATAATCTATAGGAACGTTTACAGAAAGAAATTACATTTAAAGGTATGATGTCTAAAAAATTGAACTTCCTAATAATAATTTACACAATAGCTTCGAGGAAATAAACCGTAAGCCACAATTATAATTCCAATTTTAGATGTTATAAACATTTACGCTTTATATGTGAATTATTTACATAGTATTTAAAACTAAATATAAATATCAAACATATAAGCGTTTCATCTCTATGACTGTTACTTCTTTTCCTGCGTGTTTGTTATGGATATAATTTTTTTAATTCATAAATTTGGAAATAACCGAATAGAATTGCAGTATTTAATTGCTGCAGTGACTGTTCCGTCATTCAGTAATTATCAAATTATGAGTCAGCATTCCTGTCTGATCTTCGGGATTGGTTTTGTCCTTTCCGCTGATCAACTAGGGCGTAGATCAATTACGTCAAAGTGGAGAAGGAGACACGCACGCGGCTTGAATTTTGCATGCAATGGCGGCGCCACACGACCACGACGCAAAATCCGAGGATAGAAAGTTTTAATATCTTACCGAAACAAATCATATTAGTAAGAATTTCGCATGACAGGAGTAGCGGATCAGAAATATCTTTCCCCCTGTGGAAGAATGCGGGTGTTAATCATCAACTCATATTGAACAAATACGCAGTAATGCTATCTGTAGTAGATGACTTCTACACGAGGGATTGTGATGGCTGCTCGGCCAATGACGTAGGTTGTGACGTGTGAGGAGCCTCTCATTGGACGGCGCTTTATTTTCTTTTCCTCTACAGACACCAACTTCTGTCACTCAAAGACTTATGCCTCAAATGAAAATAAAGAAGTTAACCAGCTTCACGAGAAAGAATTAGAGAGGCAGGAAAAGTCTCCCTAAAGGGATACCAATATTAAAATTATTACAATAGTATACGCAGTTACGAAAACATTAATCGGAATAAAAACTTAAGTATTTTAATTGGTTTAGTGTGGGATTTATTATTATCCTATTAATCCTATCTGTATTATTTACAGTATTTTATCTTGAATACATCAGTTGTTTTCGTTTCTTGCAGTAAATTTATTCGCACCCGATTTGGTTTAAAATCGAACAGTATTTTTCATCACTAATTTCATTAATGATGTCCTTGGAGAAAATACGATGGTGGTTCAGTTAGTAATGCCTCCTATTTATTTCTCCTTAAATAAGTTCATTATTGTAAAGTTTTGAATTTGGTGCGATTCCTCAAATATTCTTCTCCAATCTACTGCAGTAACAACTTCCTAAGTTCTTCTTGAAAACTCCTAGCACTGACGTTCTTAGATTATTAAATGCTAAAAGTGAAACGCTCTTTCGCATTCACGGAAGGCTGTAAAATGGTGGATGTTCGGGGATGGATTCGACGCCGTTGGCTGATGAAAAGCGAAGCGACAGACCGGTTACTGCAGTGCAGTGACTCCACGCAACATCTTTTGTCATTGTATACTTCACACGATTAATTTCTAAATTTATCCATCTCTTTGGGTCACTCAGGCCGTGAAAACGTCCGTGCGTCGATAACTTTGGGAGCAAGACCACGCTTTTTACTGCTGTCGAACACATGCTCTTGTTAGAAGGTCGACAAAACCGTGGAAAAGGACGGAATCTATATTTAAAACCGAAAATTTAATCATTAATTTTATGGGTTTGTGCAGTGTAAATTAGATTTAATTGTCCTGACAAATAAAAGAGAAAGAAAAATTGGAAGCATTATTTATTGAACCACCCTTGTAGATACACAAGTCTAACAACCCCTGTTGTAAAAATAATCTCCTTTCGCCTCGAGAAATTAATGTCACTAAGATTTGAAAGTATTCTAAATAATTTTTTTTTCTAATTTTCAAATAGCGCAGCTTAATTTGAGAGAAAGTATATTGATGTATATTTCTCATCTTAAGTTTTCTAGTACAGATATTTTCAAGTCTTAACTTGACAAATCTTATAAGTTCTGGACCCTACGGGGCTTTATTTTCTGTGAAATGGTATATGATAATATTTTATCTCACAATTAGCCTCATTAACTCTCTGCAGACGTTACGAATTTGAATCTGTGACATTTTTCCCAACGCACATTATTTTATTTATTCATTTCACTTTACTTTAAAGAAACTAAAACTATTACTGGCAATAAGAACTCACAATATAGTCATTGAATACTTGTAGCATGGTATATCCCTTATGCTACATCCAGTATATAGATTGCTTCAATCTCTGGTTTTCTCAAGACTTGGACTAAAGAGTTTCTAGGAAAACAAAAGAATGCTTACAGTACAATCCACTTCAAAAAATTAAGAATATCTTCCACGTCTTAGCTTAAATTTCGTTTTCTTATTGTCTATGTGAGTCAACGTATTAATAATATAGACTTTTTGTAGAATTGGTGACATGGTTTTCCGGGATTTTGCGTGTTCAGCTTACAAGATAAAACACTTTCTTCGAGTTAAGCAATCGCTTATTTTACATATGCGTCCTTTTCTTCACTTCATTTTTCCTTGTGTGTGTGCGCGCTCAAGCTGGCGTTACCCTTTCTCACTGTGCGTGCCTGATAACCTGTGTGTGATGGTCCCTGTGCCAATTACGCGCTTACAACAACATTCTATTGCACAAAGCTAACATTTCCATTTGCAAAAAGAACCTGCACTACTCAAATTACATCCAAAATAATACGTAAACTACTTATCGTGGTGATAATTCGAACTGACGCAATTACCAATCTTTTTGTATAATCCTTGTAAACGATAAAATCACCAATCAGGTATCGGAGCATCACATTTTATCTTTAAACGAATGTGAAAATTGCCAGCAAAAATTAAAACCAAAGCTAAAACTCTTCCCCGAGGGTTCTAGTTAATCCTTGGATGAACCTCCTCCCCTTCCGCATTCTTCCTTCAAATGAGGTATGCAATAATGTGACTTGTTACTCCAAAACAATAATAAAAACTCTTCAAAATGATTTAATCATGAATCAGCTACAATATCCGTCAATATAAACAAGCTCAGCTAGGAAACACTATATGCCCATCATGAAAATATTAATTCTGGTAAATTGGCAGCCCTGAATATCCATGGCAACAAATTACAAAAACAGATGCATTTCACATAACTATTTCTCAGAAGTATAAGGGAATAATATTATGTGCGGCGGATAAATCAATTAATACAGTCGCACAGCAACTGTAATTATTTTAAGTAATAAAAGCATGTAGTATGATAAATATCGTAGCTTTATTCTTCATGCCAATTCTACTGTACGGCCGCGTTCTCCACTTCAACCGTCAGTACTAATATCAGTATCCTTATTCCAGGATTACAACCAAACGCATTATTGACTGATAAAAATAACTTCCTACATAACATATCAAATACGGAACTTTCAAAGATTATTTATGTCTGTAAATACGTAACGCAGTGGCGTTGCCCACCCCCCCTCATGACATGATGTTGTTCCAGTTAGTTTCTTGGATCCTACTCTTTGTTATTTATTCTCCATCGTTCTATAATCCGGCCTCTCCCCAGCTTCGTAATGACTTGTCTAAGCAACGGTCAAGCGAAAGGACAACCGACGACGCCGGGATTCGAACTGCCTGCTCTCCCCTTGTAACGGGTTCGAAGCCAGTTCCTACAGGCAGGGACAGAACAACGACCACAAGAGAAACTACGTCATCTGCTACGTTGTTCCTGGCTGTCCTTACGTTGTATGTATTCCTAACAACTACCTCGATTGTTCAGAGTTCACGACGATAACCGTAGTAGCTGTGCACAGATAATCACAAAATGGCCGCCACTAATTTTTTGATTGGTTTACTTGCATTCCAGTTTCCCGAAGGAAACGCACTTAGAAACAAAATGGCAGCCGGGTTTGCTTTATTAATTTTTGTTTATGTTTAAGCAACGAATTTCCACACCTTGTAGGAAATATTTTTAATCAGCACCTCAGAGCGTCTTCAGCACACGTTACGTGAAGCACAAATTGAGAGACTTACGGAACGGAACAGCCATAAACTCTCTGTAAGGTGACTCTATGGTGAAAGATGGAATACTGACAGACGGAATTATCGCGTCTCTTTTATTCGGTGGTGAAGGTAAATGACGTAGAAAAGAAAGACGCTGGGACGATCGGTGACTGCACAATAGTATAAGTAAAAATACCATATGGCAGATTCAGATTCGAGACGCAAATCACTCTTCCGTCAGAATCATCTGTGTCAGAAAACGACCATCTTCCCTCTGGTTCCGCGGATGAAGAAATTGATGCACTGCGTCATGAGATAAGATCCATACCATAGAAAATTGTTCCACAGACTTGGCCCCAAAATTCGCTCACTAAACCTGACCAAGTGACTCGTCAGCATCCATTCTGTAACATCTAGATGTATCAATCTGTTGAACATGACGAAAGCTGGAGACGTCATGATATTCGTAGAGAATATTTATTCTTTGACAAATCCTGAACCCATCGCTACTTTCCTCGATGAGCTTTTTGTCAGACGCCGATAGTGTCCAAAGTCGCACGTAGTTCATTACGGCGATGCTAACATATTGGTGATGTGATTTAAGAAAGAAAAGTTTGACTACGACAAAATACCAACCTGATGTGAAGACAGCGCTAATATTTTTTCTGGTGTTATGTTGTTGTCCAGAAAGAAGTTATGCAAGTTGTTTGTAAGGATCGCGTGAAAGTCGTCGATCTGTGTGACTGGAAACAGAGCGAGGAAAGGCTGATTTCCATGTGCCGTGTAAGGGAGGAAGGAGGAGATTCCGTTGAAGGGAGCAGATGAGGACACGTGTCTCGCTCGTCCAGGGCGTGGTCATTGCGTGCCTGGAAAGGAAGGCAGGGAAGGGAAGACTTGTGTAGTAAGAATTAGAAGGTGGGCGGGGACCCGCGGCCAGATCAATACTTTGGGGCTATCTGGCCAGGCAGGGCCTTCATTGACCTCTGCGGAGCTCCTCTCCACGCCTTTGTCTTAGAAGACGACGCTGCGGCCGTCAACAACCCCGTGACAATGAGCGCTGCTGTCAAAAGAACGCACCTCATCACTTACGTCACTGTACAACGTACTAACAGTACACGCGCAACTGCTAGTCAAAGTCTCCTTACTTCGTTCATAATCCGGAAATGGTCTGTAATCACCCTTGTTGAGACATCTGCAGTCTTTCCTCGGCGCATGGATACTAATAAATACGGAATACGACCTTACCCAAATTGAGGAAATAAGTATATTAACAATGTCACTCTCTACATTTTTCCCTTCCTTCGAAAATACAGATATTTCTACTGTTGGAGACAACGTCTTTCCTTTTACTTCCTCAACGTCCATTTCAATAGTTCTCTTTCATGCTATTTAACATATCATCTAATATTTCATTCGGTCACCTGCTTTCATTCCGTTTTTTCTTTCATCAGTTCAGCACAACTCGTATTTCGTACTTCTACCTCGTCGTTGACTCCATTAACTCTCTTCAGCATGCTCGCGAAAAAACATTTCTTGCTCCTATACTAACACGTCATAATCTTACTAACGTGAAAGACGAATGTACTCCCAATAAATAGTAGGTTCTCATATGTATTTTCTCTGGTTTGAAAGTTGAATATTCGTTTGATAAAAGATGGTAAACACGTTAAACGCATTATACAGCCCTGTGGTTGGAATGCGAAAGATGAAACGCCCATTCTCATTCGTGAAAGACTGAAATATATGTAGATGTCAGCAGTTTTCGGCGATGGATTCGTCGTTGTAACGAAGCTGAAGGACAAACTCCGTTGGCTGAAGCAGTAGGCCGGTAACTGCAGTGACTCCACGCAACATTCACCGAGTCTACAAGCTACCACCATTAGATCGGATTGCCAAAGGAAGCTCGTCGTGGGAATTCACTATGAAGATGAAGAGGCCATGAAAACGTCCTGAGCCGATAGAAGGAAGACTACACCTTTATACCGCAGTGGAATATATGTTAAAAGGTGGACAAAAACCGTGGAAAAGGACAGAAACTATATTAAAAAGTTTCATCATTAATCGTGTGGGTTTATGCTGTGGATTAATTGTCTTGACAAGTAAAAGAGAAAAAATAGGTAGGTTATTTATTGGACCACCCGCTTGTTAAATAAATGATTTTAAGAAAACAATTGTTTGTAAAAGGATGAGAGTTACGTTACTATATATAGATTCGGTTTTTAAAGTTATAAGATGCTTATCTCTGATGACTGTTAATTTTTCTTCCGAGTTGCACAGAAAGGGAATGGAAAGAAGACGACTGCAAATTAGAAAAATGCCGCTGCCTGTGTTTGATGATGATGGTCATGATGAGAGTAAAGACACGCGAGGGAATGCTTAAGGACCACACCTACGCAAAGGACGGTCGTAATTAGCAAAAGTCCATTTAATTCGCCTGGATGAAGGAACTTCTGGTTTCTTAAGAAAGGTTCGATAATAGCGTCCGTATTGCTCAAGCTTGAAAGATATATTTATTTTAACTTCCATCAATCTTCTTCTTTCTTATTCGCGCTGCACTTGTAAAAATACAGGACGCCGTAGAAGGTTAGGTTAGTGTAGTAGTGAGTTTGCCAGGAGTGAAGGAGGAGCCACTGTCTGCCTTGGTCCCCGCTGACGTGTGTGGGGTGAGCAGGAAGGTCTCCCTGCGGACGCGCCAACTTGAAGACGCACACACACAAACACACGTGTGACACGAACTTGTTGCGAAATGGACAACAGCGAGGCGAGGGGAAACGCATTAAAGTTTATCAGTGTTGTGTGCTCTCCTCCCACCGGGGCATGCGGGTTGCTGCACGTTCCTGCCGCACTGATAACAGTGCTCACTCGTCTGCACGCACACACACACACACGTTTCCTCGTGCTTTGTGTCACTACGGAGAAGAAGAAGTGATAGGAAATGTACAAGGGAGAAAAGGAGAAAGAGAAATCAGCAAGTAACTAACAAAGTCATGGCTTGCCTTAATTTTACACTTATAAATGATATCCACAGGTAATGAGCGCTGGTGGCGTCATTGTTGCGACGTCCTGCCGTCTTCAGACAGTACACAGAAGTTCAGAATGGCCGACGAGGCAGTAAAAATTGAAGAAGAGCGGAAGCACCTCCCAACACTTGCTTGCAAACTAAATGTCACCATTGACAATAAACCCCGAGGGTTAAGATGACGTAGGTATCAGGACGTCATCATCGTCCACTAATAACTACTAGACAAAAGATATAAAAGCAAAAGAAAAATGGCTGTCATCGCATTGAGAGCAAATGATTATTAAATGAAGAACATTATTGATGGCGAAACCAAGTGCATAGAGTTGAGGTAAACTTCATTTAAGTGAAAGTGAAACAACATGGCCGCCACTGTAAAGAAGAGTCCATGCAGATTCATCTCCATGTAAAATAAATAAGAAATTCAACGATTAAACGACGTAGAACCTGAGCTCACGATTGTAGGAGAGAAATCAGTAATAAACGCTTCTAATTCTTGTACAGGGCTATTTCCAGCCTATAAGTATATCTAAATTTTAAATATAAACGTTAAAAATAATTATTTAATCAGCGGAAATCGTTACAGAGAACTTAGAACATAATGAAAACTGATTACGCTTATTTGCACAGTAGTAAAGAGCACTCATGGGGTGAATAGAGTTTACGTGCTCATAACTATTTCAAACATTTTATTACTTAAATATTTTATTTCCTACAGTTGTTATTTTGTACTTTGCATTCGCCTTTCATAAACTCATTATTACTCATAGAATTATTTTGAGTAATTCATAACTATTAATAAATTGTGGTGTGCTTAAATTAATAAGTGGGTTTACTCCATTTCATTTTAATGAAACAATTTTGTGAAAGCAAAATTTTCGAGTTACAGAACTCGGAGGACCATTGCACTCCAGGTACCGAGGGTCGTGGTAGAACAAACATCCATTCAAGCAGCCTCCTGTGAGGGATTAAGAATGACTGCTGGTCGGTCGGGGTTTTCAATCCTTCGGGGGATAAGCAAGGATGTCAAAACGTTAACATATGGATGATGGAAATAAAATTTAGCATATTGGGGTTTGTATATGGCTTGTCATTGGACAATTTTGGATCTGGTAGGGAGAACGGCGATAAATGGAAAACGATAATAAAGTTAGTTACGCACGAGACGTGGTCAAAGACGGTGGTGCCAGCCATCCTGTTCCAGAAGCTCAGCGATGTCGATTTCAAAGGTTCCTTACACTGATAAAAAAAAACTTATAACGTTGCTTAGGAACTCCTAGCAAATAATTTTCATGAGATTATTTTTAACGTTCGTTTACGAGCTAACTAAACTTTCACTTAAGAAAGGTTCCAGTTCAAGTTGCTCACGTCTTCCACTAAATTTTTATTTTTATAAAATCTGTAACTTTGCTTTAAGTGAATATATTTTGTCCTGCGCGTAGGGAAGCCCTATGAAACTTCCTGTTCAGATAAGTAAAAAGAAAAAATTCCAGTGTACTGAGTGCCAGCAACTTCAATGCTGGACATCGCTTTACATGGAGTGAGAGAGGGAGGGAGAATAAAGTCGCCAGAAACAGAATCGATGTCTGTGTAGATATAATCTCAGTATAATAATTAATAAAAGGAATTATGAAAGAGAAAAAGGGAGGAGTAGTGGAAAACAATTCTGTTTGTCTACAAGACAGGACAATGGGTAATTATCAAACTCCACAGAAACACCTACACTAATGAATATCCTAAATTGTAACTTCTTCTTTGTAAAATCCAGTGTTTTCCTTTTTTCCTTATAATACCTGGGTGCCCGGCGTTGCCCACTACAGTATTTAATTCAGCAGTAATCTCTTTGTCAACACGTGATTAAACTTTATGAAAGCGGGATTTTATCAAAACCACCGCAGTGACTCAGTGTCTTAATCGAGTCAAGAAATATCATGGTACCTTCAATAAGCACATACGTACAGAAAAATACACAGAAACAGTCAATTATATTTATAATCAGGCGATACTTGAACCATCTATAGGGTCTGATTAGCGTGAAATAAAGTATGTAGATACTACAGACATGTAGGGGAAGTCAGGGCGAAACGGGATAGCGAGGTATATCCGGGAACCCTTTTTCTTACTGGATAGTGCTGGAGTTTAGTAAATAGGGGTGGAACATTGTAATTGGTTAAGTAAGAAGCCCACACAGCCGACTTGACCAATGAACTCTAGTTCTGGGGTCTTACAATTTATAATTTTTGCAGCATCTCGATAGAAAGTAACTTACTCTTCGCTTTTAACACTTTCATGGTATACATTGGTAAACTCAGTGTCTTTAACTGAATATAAATTACGTATAAGGTTTAAATCTGCCTGTATTAAGGCTTGGTAAGAAACCTTAAACTGGAATTTGCGTGCTGTAAGGAACGGCATACTACTGTATTAGACAAAATGTAATGTTTTCTTCAAAAAAAAATAGGAAAAACTGGCAGACACACTTTATAAGAATGAGTTACAGGATACTGTACCCAAAAAGAAAAGGAACGGAAAACAAGACTGTGCAGTTGCAAAACAAAGTCTCTTTGGGAAAGGAAAAATGGATAAAGCGTTCAACCCTACGCAAAATAAATATAAGAAAATAAAAAATGTGTTAAGATTTTTATTAACTTAAATTTAATTCCATTGTCTTAATTGAATTCAAAAAATATGCTGTTCCATTTTGCCCCCTCCCCCTTCCCCCCACCGGACGGGAAATTTGTAAGTTCCTTTTCAATTCATGAAAAATCTAAATTCGTTGTTTAAAGTTATATTAATATTAGGTTAAGTAAACAATAGAATAAACTAATGATTTATACTTTTATGTAGTGATTTTTTACCACAACTTTACAAAATATGCTAAATGATAAGTGTTTCTCGTTCTGCCCCTACTTCACCTATTTTTATGAAAACTAGACTTGGGAAACAGTCTACATGACAGGCAACTCCCCTTTAATAGCATTGGAATGGAATACGGTTCTGGTCTTTATATAACGTGCTTCAATCAGCTGCATTGAAATTTACAAAACATTTTGCATTATTATTAGCTAATTATAAAGTATTCTTATTTAAATATAATGTTAGTTAAATTTAATAAGTATTTCACCTTTAATGGATATATTCTCTTCGGCGTGATTAGCTTGACGTATCCTGGCAAACGTGAAATAACATTTTATTTTAGATATGTAATCATCTCGCTCGACAGGCTACGTGAGGTCATAATCTATCCTGCTTCAAGTTCAATATCACTTTGCTGTAGGATCTTTCTTGACCTGAAAGGGGAGAAGGAGGGAACCTAAACCAACTCTGGGCCAACTCTACAATACTCCAAAATGTCATGGCAAACGGATTTAAATGGATGGAAACGAATTAAGGACCAAATTTTTGTCGTTCATTCTTTTGAGCCACGGAATATAATGAGGACTGAACTCCTGTGATCCGCCTCAGAACACAGGTCCCGGGTTTGAATCCTGGCATGGGCTTGGAAAACTGCTGGAGAATCGATACGCTGGCCACGTATCACTCCAAATTCGGAATTCTTCATGTAAGATGACAGTCCGCCAATGGACTGCAGAACCATGGAAGAAGAAGAATATAATAAGAGAAAGTATAACATAAAACGCATTTTGTTTATATAGAAGAAGATTCAAGGGGAATGAAGTCTTCTCCATTTGTTCACTGAGGAGACGGGCGACCGACTTTTATTAATTGCCAACGATATCTTTGGAAATGTTGAAGAAGATACCTGGAAAACGCTCAGTAAAGATTCGTAGGTATCCCGAGGTATACGGAGCACTAAGACATCAGATTTTGGTCGCCTTAGTTGACGACAAGAATAGTAGAGGAAGGTAGTATTTACAGAAAGTAGATCAAGTCATTAAGGATATAAGATGTAGGAAATAATGTGATCTGAAGAGAATTTCAGCTCTTTTCTCGATGACACGATTTCTGTCTGCAGCTGAAATGAAAATTCGAGTGGTTAAAGCTATTGGTTGTCACCAATTAAAATCAGAAAGGATGCCAATAAATCGGAAATAGTAAACTTTAGTCTTCGGTAGAAAAATATCGGGAGAACGTCAAAAATCCGCTGCTTATATCCACTCACGCAATTAGATCAGTGGGTGCTTCTGCAATTATTTGCCTTTTTTCTGACCGCGGAGTCGAGTGTATCGCGTTAACGGCGCTGCAGCTATGCGAAGTGCGTGATCTCCTCATTTCCCTCCCCCTTCTCCTCCCCCGCCAGCGCTATCGCGGTCCCATCCCCTCCCCTCCCTCTCCGTCGACCCGCAGCACGGAATACCGCGCACGCGCAGACGACGACGGCCACCGAGTTAGTCAAGACAAGCTCTGCTTTCCTACGAGTTTGTTCTTCTTCGTGCGTATCGGAAGACTACCGATCGTCATTAAAAATTCGTCTTTCGAATTTTTCGCTCCTCGAATCTCCGATTTTGGACTGGATACGTTTCCTTACGACGCCCAGGACGCCGCGTTGATGTCCGCGGTGGTCAGAGAGACAGACAGTCGCAGTGGCAGTCGCAGTCACAGTCGGCCGGCGACGTCACACTAGGCCGGGTGCGCCGCCGTCGTTTCATGTAGCAAGGTAAATAAATATTTGATTGTTGTCTGCACACCGCCTCGTCACCGACGCACTCAAGACGGAGAGTTGCCCTCGTCGCGACGTCGTCACTGCCCTTGGCGACTCGTACCGTTGCGGCGTTTTCCAGAAGGGTCACTCGTTCTGGCCAAGGTGATTGAAGGGGGTTCCCCCTCCCTCTCTCTCGCTTTCACATCATCCTCCGCGAAAATACACCAGCGGAAGAAAGAAACTTTCTGACCCACACGGAGTAAAGGGAAAAAATGACAAAAATCCGCCATATTGAAGAGGGTGCTCCGTCAAAATAGTGCGCAAAAAAATAATAATGCTAATTCGAATCTGAATCTCGGTTTGCGGTTACGTGACATACGAAGGCTTCCAAGAGAGAGAGAGAGAGTTGCCCTTCCCCGGCCCTTGTAGTGTCGTGGTGACAGTTGCCTTCCGGAGAGTGATCGTGCTGGTGGTGGTGGTGGTACATGGTGATAGTGATGACGACGGCGGCGGTGGGGTTGGTGGTGTCGGTGATGCTAGTAGTTCTGCCGTTCACGTATGCAAGTTGAGCGTTTCAGTTGTTGCGGGGGGGAAAAGTCTAAATATTGATGATGTCGCCGGCACGACAGTGATTTCAGAATCGCTCCAAGTGTTACGTAGGAGACAAAAATAAAATAAAATTAAGTAAATAAGAGAGGAGGAAAGATAAAAGGAAAGCCGCAACTTGCGTCGATTGGCTATAAAAAAGAAAAAAAGTTCCGCACATGTGTGTGTGTGTGTGTTTGTGTTCTGACTGAACACTTTTTAAAACTCTTCACATTTAACCTCTAAAATAAAGAAAAAGAAATGCAGTTCACATCTAATGGTACGATTTACTTTGGGTATTTTTCTATCTACACACTCTTTCTCTTTTCATAGATCCACGAGTGTGTGTTTGTTGATTTTTACAACACCTAATGTAATATCTACTGTGGGTGGCATAATGAAGTTAAATTGCAACCAAGAATTTGGCCCTTAGTTTTACTGATATTCACCTCAACCACCCTCATCCTAGGAGCTGAATCAGGCACGGATCAATGATTGTTTCATTCTCATTCAAGCATTTCAGGCCCTAATCTTCCCTTATCTTTGGGTAAGACTACTTGTTTGGTTCCTGTAATTCTCTTACCCTTCCTGTCATTTTCCTCATTTTTTTCTTACCGTGTTAACTTCTGCTATCCTTGTTTTTACTAACAATTGCTAAACTTCAATTCCAAGAACATTAAGAAATGTATATAAATTAAAATGAATTTATGTTCTAGTAAATGTAATGTACCACCCACTGTAGAAGTAATTTGTACTGTAAATAAGTGCTCCTCTATTATTTGACACTCTTTATTTTGAATTCTTTCATTATTGTAAAGTATATTAAATGTGCCAAAAATATACATTCATGTTATAATTTCTGTCATTCCTTTACAGGACGAGATCACAGACATGGGAAGTGAGCATTACTGCCTCAGGTGGAACAATCATCAGAGCAACTTACTTGGAGTGTTCGGTCAACTCCTCCGAGACGAGAGCCTAGTGGACGTGACCCTTGCCTGTGCAGAGGGACACTCCATCCGTGCCCACAAAGTCGTCCTTTCTGCCTGCTCCTCCTACTTCAGAACGCTCTTCGTCGATCACCCCGGCAGACACCCCATAGTAATCCTCAAAGACGTGAGGTTCGCAGAACTCCGGACTCTTGTGGAGTTCATGTACAAGGGTGAGGTGAACGTTGAATACTGCCAGCTGTCAGCTCTCCTCAAGACGGCAGAGAGCCTCAAAGTCAAGGGTCTGGCCGAAATGACCAACCTGAACTCTGCGAGGGAGGGAGGAGCAGATGGCAGGGATGGAGTGGAGGCCTCTGAGGTGCCAGCTACATCTGAAGTTGCAGAAAGGAGACTACATGAGGAGGACCTGCGAACATCACCACGGGAAGAAGATGGTCTATCTCCATTACGGACGAGGGTGAGGAAGAGATCTCCTCGGGATGACGGAGATGATTCGTGTTGTGGAGATAATGAAAGTTGTGATGAGGGTGGGACGGAACGGGCAGACACCCCAGAGGTGGATGACCTGTCCATGAGGGGCAGTTCGGTGGGACCTGGTGACTTATCGATGAACAACCACGTGGCCTCGTGTATCCCACCCTCTGCTGCCATTACTGCCGCATGTTCTTCTGCTGTAGGAGGACTACCGTCACCTCACAGTGGTGAGCCTCTGCCCGGTCCATCCTGCCTGCTTCCAGTCCAGCAAGTTCCACTTGTAAGTATGTAATGATATAATCACTTTTGTTGTTTAATGTTACTAGCTAGCTAATATTGTCTTTAAAAAATATGACATTTATTATATACTTGTGTCTTAAACTTGTAGTTTAAGCTTGTTACACGTATCACTTCTAAAAATGTGCAATTTTAAATCATCATGTTCATCATATCTACACAATTGCATTAAATAAATTGTATACTTTTTTACATTATTATTACATTACATTATTATCACTCTGAATTAAACAAATTACTTTTCCTTAAATTTATCTTTCTGGTTCGATACTATGTTTGAAGGGTTGTCAGAAAAAAATGTAGAATCCAACATAAATAAAAGTTAATATACTAATTGAATTGAATATATATCAACTTCATCTACACTTAATGTAAAATATGATATAATTAGAGGTTAACCTTATGAATTGGAATTTAATAATTGAAATTTATGCTTTAAAACTGCAACTGCTGAAATGTAATAGTAATGTAAATGACATTACTACATTAGTTGAAGGCTTGAAATGACAGGCAAATATTATTTAATTTTGAGAAGAATGTGTAATTTTATTAGGATAGGGATTGTGTTGATCATCAATCACCAATATTGTGCTTAGAATTTCTTTATTCCTTACATCCAAATTATTTTAAATGTCATTGTAATTCATTTAGCTTAATGCAAATTAGTATTGCTGTAGTGTTTTGCTGCCAAATTAGCTAACTCTCACAAATAGCATCAGTCAACTTGATCACTGTATATAAACTTTATTACTCTATGTACATTTACTTGATATTTATTTAATGTTAAAACATTTTCTAACTTTCTAAAGTATTCAGTACATATGGTTTTGTATAACTTTGTACCAATATAAAACATGTTGTTATTAAATTCTCAGAAAATGAATACTTTTATATTTTATAAATGAAAAATAGAGGCACAATGTGGAGTAATTATAGGCTTTCTTCTAATAACACATTTCTTTCCAAGAAATTATCAGTAAGTTTAGTTTTGTATTTTGTACACTGGCCTATTTTGATGGAGTATTTTGTATATTACAATTTCTGCAAAGCAGAAAGTAGAAATAGAAAACCATATCAGTAAAACATTTAGCATACTTGCAAGCTGCATGCTTTTTGGGCACACTTTATGTGGAACACTTAAATTACAATTATCAGGTCCTTGATTTTGTTCTGAGGATTTTTTAGAAATTTCTAAATTAATTTTTTGTCTATCCAAATATACGTGTTGTGTTTGTTGAGTTATGTAATTTGCAGAAGAAAACATGTTCACATAATTGATGTATTTATCCTTGGTAGAGCCTCAGTACACTGGATTCATTAAAAGTTACATGTGGCACAAGACATTAACCCCACTAGAAACAGCAAAGATGTAAACAAATCACTAAGAGTATTCAAGTGACTTTAAGAAAATATATTAAACATCAGTTTTTTTGTAGAACGTGTTGTAATGCGAACACTCAAAGTTGGAATTTCAATTTTGCAATGACCATTTTCATAGTTTTAAATTTGATCTTTTCAAATATAAATGTAATTATTCCATTTTGCTATCAAATACTTGATCATAGAAGTCCCAAGATGGAAAGAGAATTCTCAATATCAGAACACAGTTCAGTGTATTGGAAACTATTCAGAAAGTATTGTGTTCTAGGTGTTACATATGCATAACACAAATCTTGTAGAGGATGTGGAGCTGTATTTCAATTGTATAGATATATAAAATGTTGATGAGACAAAATAGATTATTAAAAGTCAATAATTCTTACAATTTAAGTCAGTTACCAAAGTTTTGCCACTAAGTTCCTGAACTTCAATGCTAAATTGAGCTTTGAAAGAAATTTTCCAGTTTATATGGAGTATAAATATAAATAAATACATGCATTATGCTGCAGGTCCAATAACTGTAAATATTTTGATAATTAAAGGGTAACTAACTCAGCTTGGTAATCACAGATAATGAAATAATTGTAGAATAATAATAAATTGTGTGAAATTACACATGACCCTATAGTAACTTTCACATGCAGTAACAGAATAGACGGCTTATTTGTTATTTATATTCCATACCATATTATACAAACCTTCATACCGTTTCATAAGTTTTGTTACATTTTTTGTATTTTTATTTCTTTTCAGTCCTTGAAGAAGGAAGTAGAGTGGGATCGTAGCCTTGACGACAAAAGCACTACTGGAGAAAGTTCCTCGGAGTACAGGCATCCACATGATCCTGTAAGTATATGATATTTCTTTGCAATTTATACTGTATTCTCTGCATTCTGTGTGTGGCTTTAGTTATAATTCTATATTTCTCTTAGAAATCGTTTTCTCATTTGTATCCTAAATTATATTCTAAATTTTGGATATTCATTAAATTGAGAAGTTACCTAACAGTTTGTGTTAACCTGTTTATAAAATACTTAAAAATTTATATCTATTAATGTTGACATCCTTATAATTCTGTTTTGGCAGTTTTATTGGACTTGAAATTAAACTGAAATTAATACTAATTAGATTAAATAACTATTGAACAAAGATATTTGATTTGATAGTGTACCAAATAGCTATTAAACTAAATTGACAACAATGACAGTATTGCTACTTTAGTAAGTAACCCATAACATTATTGTGAATCAATTAATGACAGGAAAAGATTTATTGGGTTATTACAAGAAATTGATAGTGACCAAGCTGTCCACAAAAATTTATATTTTGACTTTTCTCATTTTAATATGACTAAATATTACTTTATTTATTTTAAACTGGGAGGTGTCTGTAATACTACATTTTCTATAACCAAACACTTAATATTTTTAAAATATTGTTGGTAAGTACATTTCTGATCGTTTAAAATATTATTATTATCATGATTATTTTTAAAGTGTCTTGAGCTATCTTACTTTTCTTAATACTTATTGCATGGTAGAAAATTAGATGCATCACTTTTCAATATTTTATTCTAAATGGGAATATTATTACTGTTCACACAATCATTTTCTCTATCCCGTTAATATTTTATTCACAAAAATTGGTGATGATCCAGATATGATCCTTTGAACAAAATTTAAGTTGCCAAACAGCTTCCTTGTTGAAAGGTAAAACTGTGACATGTGAAGAACGCTCTTTGTAATATCCTTAACATAAACTTTCATTTAATTCTTAGCTGCCATTAGAAAAGAATTTTTTATATCACATGTAAACAGTATTTCCCATATAAATTATTAAACAAATATACAGTACTAGAATTTTAGTAATATGCTTGAATTTGGATTTAAAATATAGGCACAATTGCGATAGATTATGTTCATTAAAATTCCTTAATGTTTTGATGGAGGTCAAGTCCATTTTTGTGCCACTTTGGTGGTGGGGACTGGAATAAAATAATAAATGGTTAAATTCCCTTGGAATCGTCATACATCTGCTTCTAACTGGGTGAAAACACAGTAATTCTACAACATTTCAGCAGCTGTCATTGCTACCATCTTCACCGAAGAAAACCTTGTGAATCACTTACACTGGGAAAGCCTTCATTCGATTCTCATACAGGAGTGCAATCTATTACACAATTTAAAATTAACTTAAATTCCAACAATTTGTAAAGTGATAAATTTGTGGGAATTGATATTATGGCACCCAGTTATATCAAGAATTTGTTAGATTAAAAGTCTAGGGCTTAAAACTTTCATTTATTTAGTTAATTTGTCATGTTCCCTGGTAAAGGAAGTTCCTTAACGTAATCAAGATATGGCATGTCATATATGGCAGGGCACTATGGCTAAGATTCAGTTAACTCCATTATGGAGATTTCATCATTTTATGAGGTAGTCATAGTTTTAGCCTCGGTCTGATCAGTTTATTTAGTGCTCACAAAATTAATGAATCACATTAAATAATTTAGCATTCAAATTTATTCATTATGTTTTCCAGAAAGATTAAAAAATTTATATTTGAAACATTTATGTTGGCAAGGAAGCTATTTTTAATTACTTAGTAGCAAACTCACATTTAAACCTCATGTGGTGTCTTTGCTGGTTGTCGAGTGTAGGTGTGTCTTGAATTTTGTCAAATAGGAGTCTTTCTGATTGAATACATTATTTGTATAACTTTATAGAAAAACTCAGCATTGTTCCTTGGATTGGAAATTAAAGGAAATCTACTTTGAGCTAATGTAACTAATTCTGTATTTAAGTTTTAAGATTAACAAATTTTGTATATTCTTTCTTGCATGCTTAATAATAATTTTTAATGTCTTGCTGTCAAAAGAAGTTGACCTTCAATTTTTGGCCATGGTTGTTATTGTTTTATTTTCATTCTTATTGCAAGCTCTTTATATTTTTCATGTTATAAACATTCCAAAGTTTTGTTACCAAACAAACTGAGTCTTGTATTCAGTATCACAGTTGGGGATGGGATCAAAACAGAGAAATGAAAGAGATGAAAGAAATAATGATCTTAGTGGGTCAAAAAAAAAATCCTGCCAAACAAATGAGCGTCAACTTCTTATGCTATACTTTATCCCTTTCTGGTATTATTTTTTTCAAAAATTTATAATTCAGGTAAAAAGAAAGAAAGTTTGCTATCTTTGAAAAAGTAATGCAAGCAAAAAGAAAGAAGTTGATGTTCTTTTGTTTTGTTGCAGGAATCCGTGGGGGCGCCAGAGCCCCCAGCTGAGAGTCACTCCCCCCGATCGTTCTCATGTGTGTACTGCGGTGCAACATTCCCTTATCAGAGCAAACTGACACGTCATATCCTGTCTCACAGCCTGGAGACACTCAAGTACCGTGAACAGATGCACTTTCACCCACGCCACCCACTGGTTTCAATGGGTGCACTAGAACCTCTGAATCTCATGGAGAGCCATTTTGGAGGTCGACCACCTCCCCCATTGGACAAACCTGAGCCTCCCTATTCACTGGAAAACTCTGCCATGGACCTGGACTTTTCAGTTGGACCAGGCGAACCGGGGGGCACATCGTCGTCCAATGTGGTCCTGTGCAAGTTCTGTGGGAAGTCATTCTCAGATGTAGGTTCCCTCATCACACATCTGCCTGTCCATACAGGTGATCGGCCCTTTAAGTGTGAATTCTGTGGGAAAGCATTCAAGCTGAGGCACCATATGAAGGATCATTGCCGAGTCCACACTGGGGAGAGGCCATTTCGGTGTGCTCTTTGTGGGAAGACCTTCTCCAGGTCCACAATCCTCAAAGCTCATGAGAAAACCCATTATCCTAAGTATGTGAGGAAGTTCCTGTCACCTGGCCCTGTTGACACTGAGGAAGAGTCTCCACAACAATAATGACATCCCACGATCCGTATGCGAAGTTCCACAGATTTCGACCCAGATACCGGGAGATGTTATATACACTGTATAGATGTAGTCAGATGTTGGTTATTTTGATAGGTTTTTAAAAATGAGATATATATATATTTATATTTTAAGAATGGTCGATTCTGACAGGACCGCATGTGGTTCCAGCTCATGTCATATTGGAGAGGTCAAGTGTTTTTGTTGAAAACACTCTAAAATTCTTTATTAACCTGAGTGCTTTAAGAAAAGAATTAGATACTACTGTAATAAGTAAATAACATGTTTTTGCTGCCCCTTCGGTGCTCGTGGTGTCGCAATTCACCTGTTTTTCTTTATACAGAGAAAGTAATCTGGTGACCTAACGTGTAAAAGAATATTAAACATAAAACTATATTACTGTATAAACTTTAGAAGAGAAAAGTTCCATTAGTAAATTAGATGAAACAAAAATTATTTTAGGCAAACATTAGAGCCCAATTCATAGCTAGGAATGAGAAAGCTGTTACGGATGCAGAAATGATTTTTTATTGCTTTAAATTAAAAACAAAAAAACACATTGATATTTAAAGAATAAATTGAAGAACTAAATTGTAATTATAGCTTGGTGTTTTAGAAAGATAATAATATTAATAATAATGTAATTTGGCAACTTTTGTTAGATTTATAAAGTGATTAGGTCAAGTTAAAGAAAACTAGAATCATAATGGATCAAATAGTTGTTTGTACAGAATTCACATGATAGGTTGCTTAACTCACCACCACCTTATGTGACAGTAACTGCATATTTAGTATTCACAATGTGAATTAATGGGGAGAGAAGAAAGTGCTTTACGTGAAGATATATTATTATATGTATATAAATCAAATATATATTTACAAATATAATTCAAAATTTTCTGAATTGTCACATCATCCATTTTGAAAGATGTGATTTCATTTGTCATAATAAGTGAATTGAGAATATGCTCATTCCAACAAATGTAAAATGCATCATTAGTAAACACATTTGGTTGTTATTGGTATCCATATTTGCTCATTTTGTCATTCAGGTTCAAGAACTACTTATGTAAATTGACTTTGTACATTTTGAGATTTTTCTATGTACATATTTTTTTCTCTGAATCAGTTTTGTCCTTTTGAGTGCTTAATTTTTTATATAATTTTCTTCTTCATATAGATTTCATAGTCTACATATGTGCTGTTTGCCTTCTATCTCTAGATACTTATTCAACTCGTCATGTGGAAAGCTGTGATAGAATATCTTGGTAGAATTCATTTGATAATGGATTTAATTCTGGCCAAGTCTTATAATAGATCATAATTGTTGAAATAGAGATTTTCAGAAGTAAAACATGATTCAACGTAGTGTCTCATGGAGATTTATCAAATGATTATATGTTAAATTATTAATAGTCTTTAGTTTCAGGTTGGAAATACAAGCATAAAATTGTACTAAGAGCTCTGTTCTATATCATTCAATTACCTAAAATCTAAGTTTTTTCTAATTCCTATAAATATTCAATTTCACAAATTAAGTAATCCAAGATTTTGGATGAGCAAATGTGGAATACCAAACTTGAATTATATATTCTTAAGATAAAAAAATGGTAATGACAGAATTGATCTTCCATATACATATGATAATGAATGTCACATTTCCAAAAGTTGTCAGTAAGATTTCGGTCAAAGGGAACCAGGCCAATAGGAGCATTCCACTTCTACTGAAGACATTTTCTATAATTAATAGGTGAACAAACTAAAGAAAGCAAATTTCTTTTGTGATAGCTGCTTGGAAAGATCCTGTTAAATATATATATAAATTGTTTTACATTTTAGAGATTATTTCACAGTATTATAACTCTCAAGAAATACATGGAGTGAGAATTTGTGAGGTGGTTGCTGCAGAAAGGGTATGCAAAACACTAAATTCTTGGAGCTGCAGCAATCAGTTGTGATACTATTATTATTAATATTATTTTATTACTGTACTGTTAGTTTTATTATCACTATTGTTACATAAATATATATATATATATACATACATATAGCCCGAGCTTTAGTTTTACATTGACGTGAGGGCATAGAAATTGTTTATCGTTGATGGTAGAGAGCAAATTTTGCCATCGTTTCGTCACCGTGACTCCATTGAGGGCCGTGTGGCTAGTCAACTTAAATATTAAAGTTCCTGAGATTTGTTAATAGAGAGTGAATGATGTGGTGCTTTATGTAGATTGTGCTTCATAGATTATTGAAACTCACTTTTAAACCGCAGATGAAAATAGACACTCAATCATCATTTTAAAACTATTATCTCTATTTTGCATTCCTATAGTTTTTATGACTCAAAGGAATCATGAATAATTTACATCATTTGTTTTATTTATATATACTTTTTCGACTCATATCAACAAATTAGTGTTAGAGTGTTTGAAAATGTAAAATTATCTCACCACAAAATCATAATTCGTTAAAGTTTCATCACAAAGTACATTTTGTAAGACTTGGGAGATAGATACAGAAGTGTGATCATTAATATTTTAAAAAATTAATCTGTGAGACATTTGTATGTTAATATAACTTGGGCGTTAATTTAAAAATTTTCATTAGAATTTCCATTTAACACAAAGAATTTCTATATTTCTGTGAATTTTTCTGTTATTTGTTGTGAATTCAAATCAATGGCACAGTGGAGGTATTGGCTGAAAATTGTGCACCTTATTTTAATATTGGCAATTGTGAGTTTTAATTATTACAGTTTCTGTGAAAGAGCACATACAGTAACTAGGTTTCTCAGATGGAGGCATTATAAACACCTCATTTGTCATTTTAGTTTTTGCCCATTGAACCAAAATGTGTTTCCAATATTGTTTTTACTTGATTTTATTTGAAACATGAAATGGCAACTATCAAATAATTACCTTTGTTGTCTGATTGCTACTAAAAAATGGGTTTCAAATGTATGTGGTTGCATCATAGAAGCACAGGTGTTTGAAAGGCAGAAGTGTTTTTTTTACACAATATATTTTAATCACAGAATATTTGTTAACATGCTTGACATGAAATTTTCATCAATTTTTGTGTATCTATTGTAATTTATTTTTGATCATTTAAGAAAGAAGCCGTAGTACTTAGAATAATTTTGTTGGCAAATTGCCAAAAATGCAGCCCAAAAATCTGTTTGCACTAAAAGATCATCAATTTATTATTACTTTTGACTGTTTTCCCAACTTAATAACACTATATCATAAATATTTGTTTGATCACTTCATGGCAAAAGGAGAAAAACTGCTCCAAACAAATGAGTGTCAGATGTTATCAGAATTAAGGCATCTTGTATGTGTTGAAAAATACTAGATGGCTGCTACATGTTTAATATTAATCTGACCACTAACCAGAAAAATAAAAATGATTCTCTTGGTACTCTGTAAATGAAAGTAGCAAATCTATTTCAGTATTCCCTTGTAAATTGAGTATAACTTGAGGAAATTCTCTGCTCACCATATTGTGCAAAGAATTTTAATCCGTGAATTACTATTACAATACTTCGTTATTCAGCAAATTTTATAACACCAATTGTAAAGTGATAGTTTTTTCTACTTTTGCAAAAAAATAAATGGCATAAATTGTGACCTAACTAGAGCACCTTTGATATTAGCTATACGAATACATGGACTCAAAACTTTTTTTATATTGCAATTAATTGCAGGGTAATAATTTGCTGGGTAAATATATAGTGATATCGCTTGCTTTTGATTTCTGGTTGTTGTAGATCGGCTGATGTAACATAGATTATAATATGGGCACAAAGATTTTTCGACATGTTCACTGCATGTAGCAATATGTGATCCTAGGAGTTTATGAGTGTACATATAATGAGAGATGGATGTGTTTCTTTACTTAAATAAAAAAATTTACAATCTAGAATTCAATATGGCAATAACACAAATTGAGAAAATATATTTTATTATAAGTATCAAGATTATTTATAAAAAATGAGAAATTAAATTCAAATGTACAAATATATTATTTAAAATTATAAGTGTTTTAAGTGGTTTCATAACTTGTCACATAACTCTTTGTCATTATCTCCTCACATTTAAAACTGTTATTCACTACCGACTTAAATGTTTGTGAGATTGTTTATAATATGTTAGAATGTGTGGAGATAATGGTTCAATCAAGTATTTTCCTTTATAGAGTTTATTCAATTGTGATTTTGGTTCCAATCATCTCCTGGTGTGGATAAATTATTGATTAGACTTGTATGTTTTCAAGCCTGATAAATTATTTTGTTTTTTAAATCAAACATAAAAGAGTTTATGTGACTTGATCATTTATAACATATCACAACTTCACTTCCAGTTAATCTCAAATTGTTTCACAGTGTAAATAGAGATAGATATTTAAGTAAGTTATTGATTAAATTCTATTTTCATATCAAAGCTTCTGTGTATGTAGAAGTGTATGTATCTGTAAAATTTATTTATTTAGTTTGGAAAAATTTGCACATTATGGTTTCAACCTCTTTAGTACTGTACTGTGTGTAATTTGACAATGCACGCCAGTTTATCTGGTTTTTATCTTTATCACAACTTTTTAATACTTGTTTTTAGCAATTGTTTCTTGTCTTGCTTACTCGAAACAAGAACATACCCTTTATTGGTTGTTGGTCAGACTGTTTTCATGGTTTTATTTGAATTGAAAATACAAAAATTAAATTTTTGTATTTGACAATGTTTCCAGCATCAAATATCTGGAAATTAAAATGAAAGCATATAAGGACAACACAAAATAACTGCAAGTTTGTGTTGAAATTATTTTGGTTGTGCATCATTAAATACTACAATTTTTTGCTGTGATACAGAGTTGAGTTTCTATGCTTGTGAGAATGTGGCATACATTAGGTTTTATTATATATTATTATTATTATTATTTTGTGACGGTTTGTGAAATGCTGTTTTGCTTGAGCAGGGCTTTCTTGGGTTTTTTCATGCTTGTAAAGTTGTGATATTACTTATTACGTAACTATGAAATAGTGTTCCTATGTATTTATTTTCTCTTAGCAGAGAACTAATTACAGTACAAAAAATATATATATGTGTGAATAAAATGTTTACACCATGTTGATGCTTCTTTAGCTTACTTTTGCAAATTCCCATTTTTGCATTGTTAGACAATTTTCCTGAAATGTACTGATGTATTAGAAGGATCATCATAAAAGAATCTCTACACTCCTATATCTTTTATTGTGCCAATACACAGATAATTTGCAGACTATTCCCTGATTGACCGTCAGATCTTAAGTTTGTGACTCATTTTTTCCTGACAAACTAAGAACAATTTAAATTGTAAAAGTTGAGCTGCTTGTCAATATTAAATTTGAGGAAAGACAGATATATTTACATATAGATACAAATACAAGGAAAAATAAGATGACAAAGCTTCAAATAAGCATTATTAAGTTGGATAGGAAGAAGTGATAGAGATCAGTTGACTTACCTTAAATTGATAGTAGACATCGCCAGGCTGGGAAGTAGTAACATGTATAATTTTTTAGCACCTGAGCCTCCTTAAGGACAGTATATCTGAACAGCATGTCAGCCAACTCAGTGTAGGTGTTGTGGGTAGCCATTAGGGGTAAGTGGAGGAGAAAGTGAGGCCAGCACAGAAATTTAATCTTTGGACAAGGTTTAAGAAGAATTGTTGATTATAAAATAGACAGTAAGTTTGGGGGTCTCACTACAACTGTATTTATGGTAATTGGGTGCCATTGTGCTTGGCTGGGTTAGTTGGAAGTTTGGCAGGCTTAGAATATGGGTAGGGAAGTGGGAGGTGTTTGAGGAGCCAGTTTTCAGTAGAGATTAGCACACAAACCCTCACTGCATAGCTCACAAGTTTGCAGAATTTGTGTAGTTTACAGAGTGGCTGACCGACATGCCCACAAAAATTTGACATGATATTGCTTCCCATTCTGGTGATGCTGACTATTTATTTAAGGTAAGTCAGTTGCTCTCTTTCCCTTTCCTATCCAAATTATTTGTCACATTATCTTTATATGTAATTTAGTGAATGAAGCAAAGTAATTTATTTCTAATCATTGCTTTTGGCCTTAACTTTTGGTGTAGTTAGTGCCACTTCCAAGCTGGCTTTGAACTTCACTACTTCTTTTACTTTTTGCTTGATTTCTGAACTAACTTTCAGTTTATTAAGCTTTCTCAAAAGTTGCACTCTCTTTATATAAAATATTTTTTCATCTTATTTCCAATGAACTCAAAAGTATTTCAAAAAGGAACAATCAGGCATCAAAATTAATATTCATTTTTAAGAGAAAGACAAAGTTGTAAATATATATTTATGCAATGGTGATTAATTGTTTTATATATTATACAATGTAATAATTACTAAAAAAGTTTCCATCCATGTGATGTTATATTGCAGGATCAAATCTGATCATTACCTTATACTTTAATGCAACATTTAAGTTTTCATAACAGATGCAAGTAACTGAAAAAATTGAAGACACAAACAAGATTTATAGATCTTTTATTTTATATTACATGGATTTATATGCAATCCCCTTTCTGATCATTTATTCAGAAATTATTTAGTTTTATCACAGAAAAGAGTTTTACATTGAAGTAAAATTATGCCTGCAGAAGGGTCAATATCACCAAATTGTTTCATATATTTTTTCACCAATCTCTCTAACAATTATGTTGCCAACTTTAGTTCCTTATTGATTTGCTTAAAGTGAATATAATCTTTCAAATCACTGTAACTGTCTCAAAAATCATGGGATACAAATTCATTTCTCTTACTCAATTGTAACATCACAGTGTGTTCTCTACTGCCAAAGAATTACAAGACATATTTATGATGCTCCAAGATTTGGACATTCGGCTACTGTGTGTTAAAGACAATGAAAATACATCATTATTTGCAATTTATTAATATGTTGATCATTTCTGAAAAATTGTTTGTATTAAGTACCTTTTTTAAAACTAAATTACCAATTCAATTATTCTTCCAATCTGTTAAGTTGAGTGATAGCTTTACATGAAGAAAGTTGCAGTTATTTTATGTAGTCCGATATTCATTTTGTTTCCTTTTATTTTTATTTGTTTGTTGATTTATTTTATGAGCACAATTGTGTTGTGAGATTTCTTCTGAACAATTTGTTAATAGTTGTTGAACATAATTAAAATTATTCTGCCAATACATTTATGAGAGAAAAAGCTGGAAAGATACAGTTTGACATGAAAAAAGTAATGATATCAAGATGTTATTCATGGAACATGAAAATACTGTTTGAAATAAATTAATATAATTTAAAAATAGTGTTGAAATGTGTGTTGGCGGCTGTGTTTTGCCTTGTTGGTAATAAATAATTGTTCTCTGACTGAAGTTGTATTTTTCTAAGCATGGAAGTTCATTTTATAAAAAAGAGAGAAAATATATGAGTGTTTTTGGGATAAACATGTGTTGTGGTTGTATATATAGTGTTGTAACCCATACAGGAAAAACCTTTTTTTCTGAATTACAGTTGAAACTGTGATAGTCTGTGATGAATGAATATAAGAGAAAATAAAAAATGCAGCTTATTTGTATAAAATATTTTAAAGCACTTGCAAAATAGAATTATAAATATTTACTGCTATGAAGTGCTTATAAATTGGCCTCTCTGTCAAAAAATATTTATTAGTAGATTAAGCTTATGGTTTCCTAGTTGAGAAATTATTTTTTATAAGTCGATTAAATTTAATTTGATATATTATTAACTGTCCCTGACTTCTATCCATGGCGTGTGCAGGTGTTCAAATTCTTTGAAATACCTTTTAATTTGTTATAAATACTGCCAAATTTCAAAATAAATCAATTATTGTTCTTAAACCTCTTTGATCTTAAATTTTCTTGCAAATTCCATGTTTTTACCCATCTACGCACTACATATAATTTGTCGTTGTGGCAGTACTGGTAGAACATTACATTATTTAATTATCATTAAATAATAGTTCTATATATAATCAGGTCTGGGAATATTTTCAATGTGCTTTCAGATGATAATATTTGCATTTACTCATTTTAATTGTTTTCAAACAATAGTACTACCCATTGAGAAATGATCAGGGCAGATAACTAAAAAGATTCATGCAAGTGTTGTGGTGAAAGAGAGACATTAGTGTCAATGTGTTGGATGTGACAAGTAATTATGAGTCTGTTTTCATTTAACAAACCGTGATAGTGAGAGATAAGTTGTAAGGCATCAAGATGTTTCTCAGAACAAAGTATGAGTTTAGCAGCCTGACTTGAAAAGTTTTTTTTATGTGGCTCCTATAATTAAAAGAAATTGTAATTTGTTTACACTTATATTTTATGTATTATAGAAATAACTTATCAGTAGGTTCTCTAGAAAGAAAACTAACTACATACACACTGAAAGTTATTCTTGGAAACAACTTGATGTCCTCTTTGTTGAAGCAGCAAATAACTTTATTGTGTAGTGATACTCTAAAATACCACACTATTTTGGATCTGCTTTGTTTTGTTGTATATTCTAAGTCAGTTTTGCAAATTACTTATGCTCCTATTATTTTTTAATTGAAAGTTTAATGTGATAATTTTCTGTTTATTTTTTGAAAAAGAAGTTGTCAAATGTATTTGCTATGCAGCAAGCTTATTTTTTATGCTCTTTGAAACAAAACATGCATATCATAGCTGTATAAAAAATTGACAAATAAATTATGTAAAATGTTTGGAACTTGTTTTTTATAATGTTTAAAATCCTTGATCCAGTGTGTCTAAAGTTATAACTTATATGATTTTGAACATGTTAAAAGTGAATTCCAGTTTATTCTGTTGGTATATATAAAATTATTCTTGGTCATTGAGGTAGTATTGGTGACAAAGTAAATATTCAAAAATTTCTTGTACCTCATTAATCATCCAAGTATAGGTGTCAGAATATGTAGATATGTTCTGTTTAAATTAGTAAATAACAGATAGATATAGCAAACTCTTTGTGCTTTCGAAACATTGAATCAAGAGTGCTTAAAATCTTGACTTCATCTAGATGGATTATCAATCTTCAATTTCATCTTTGTTCTCTTAAAGCTATTTAACTCTAGTCCATTCAAATGTGTACTAAGGCAATAGCAATGGCCAGTTACTCATCCAAAATAATATGATGTAAACATGTTTATTATTTTATTCTGAGCTATAACATTGAACTTGAAATTAAGTAAAATATAACAAACAAATCTAATTAGTTTTATGTGATGATTTTCCAGGAAAGTGGCGAAGTGGAAGGAAAGTTCAGCTCTTCCTGTACCTGGGTGACAGCCAGGTCCTCCACACCATTTCACTTCCCATTTCCACCTTTTGGAGGAGGCTTTGGAGGATGCTTTGGGCCCGGTTTTGCTGATGTCGAAGGCATGAACCGTCAAAGCTGTTCTCTGCTCTCTTTGCTGCACCAGCAGAGCCTCCTTGCCTCTCCATTATCAGATGATGGTGGAAGTAGGTCTTCCACAGGCTCTGGGGCTTTCCGATGTGGAGTCTGCCTTGCTGCTTTTCCATCTGTATGGCTGCTAGAACGCCACTCAGCTCTTCAGCACTCAGTCCATTCACCTGAAGACACTGATTTGGATGAAAAGCCTTTCAAGTGTGAACAATGTGGCCAGAGCTACCGATATCGGTCAGCTTACCTGAAACACCGAGAACAAAATCATCGAGCCAGGCTGCCTGCTGACAAACTCTTCACCTGTGATGTTTGTGGCATGCAATTCAGGTACCTTAAGTCTTTCAAAAAGCACCGTCTCAACCATGCCTTGGAAAAGCTCCACTCTAAGTCACCCCCACAGGTAGATGGTTTTCCTCGCTCTCTTAAGAGTAATGGTTCACTGGAGAGGATCCTTCACGAGAAAAGTTCAATTAATTTACCAGAGTCCTCTACTGACTTCCGAACCAAGATTTTCTCTGCAATTCAAGGAGGGTCTGCACTTACGAATGGTGATGCATTTCCATCACCCCCTTTGCACCTGAGTGGGGAAGATGGTAGAACCTCCGCACCTCCAACAGCTGTCACCTCCCCTCCAGAGAGTGGTGGCAGTGACCAAGTGTCCAGTTCCAATGAAGCACTTGGTGCTAGCACCCAAGTGTCCAAGACAGATGAGAAGAATTTCTACAAATACTCCCTGGATGACTACTACTTTAACAGTGGAAGTGCAGTCTCAAGACCAAGTTCACCTTCTCCAAAAAAAGCTTTGAAGTTGGAAAATATTTCAGATGGGGAACAGGATGAGACGGTGGACTCTCCATCCTTTGGCCCATCAGCTTCCCTCATAAACTTCCTTAGGATGGACTCTGTAGAGAGGCAGCGGGAACGCAGGTTTGCCTGCCCCTTCTGTGGGAAGTGTGTGCGTTCTAAGGAAAACCTAAAGCTACATGTGAGAAAGCATACTGGAGAGAGGCCCTTTGTGTGCCTGTTCTGTGGCAGGGCCTTTGGGGGCAAAAGTGACCTGACCCGTCATCTGCGCATTCATACAGGTGAGCGACCCTACCACTGTGAGATGTGCGGCAAGTGCTTTGCCAGGGCTGACTACCTTTCTAAGCACCTGACTACTCACATCCATAACTCCCAACGATAAGTGAACCCCAACT
This sequence comes from Eucriotettix oculatus, assembly GCA_034510155.1. Taxonomy (NCBI): domain Eukaryota; kingdom Metazoa; phylum Arthropoda; class Insecta; order Orthoptera; family Tetrigidae; genus Eucriotettix; species Eucriotettix oculatus. The sequence continues at coordinate 88,149,605 of CM067378.1, read as the reverse complement.
CTCTGAGCAGATGATGTTTTAAAGATTGGACGTATTTTTCTTGCTGTCCGCAGTGTTAAAAGTGATCAATTACAAACATTTATGATGTCTGTTTTCACAGTTTCTGCTTTGGAATGGTGGGTGCACTGCCCAAAAGGATGAAGAATAAAAAGTTAGAACCACCATGTAGTTGTTATTCATGAAACTTTCTCTCTTGGTGTTCAATTTTTAAAATAAAGACACTTCGAAAATTTAAAATTTGCCGAAAGATATTCTCTTCCATGTAATTTCAGTATGCCAAATTCAAATTGTTTTTCATATACAATATGAATGCTTGGAAAAAAGCTGTTTTGTTGGTGTGACATAGTGATTATATGTGATAATAATAATATTGAAAACAGACTGTCATGGTGCAAGTCTGTAATTCATAAAGCAATATTGAGGGAAGGTTTTCTCTCAGAAGTGAGCTTTACTTCATTGTGATGTCAGTGTACTGATTTATTATTAACCTAAACAATAATTTTAACTATATAATAATATATTTATAATAAGGAATGTTTAAAATATGTCCAAGTATGTGGCAATGCCAAAATGAAAAGATCTTATCACTACAAATGTTTTAGCAATGGCTTCAGTTTTATATTTTAAATTTCAACTGTTATACCTATGGTCTTGAAGCAATAATGTGACCTACCAGAATGAAATTAACTCATCGTGATTTACTAGTGACACTCATGTTCTATTAAAAGGATGGAAATTACATAATTTTATACTGGAGAATAAATAAATGGAAATTTAAATCATATAAATTAGTACCATCTCTCAGTAATTACTAATGTTATAGGTAAGGCAATATCTGCAGCTATCGAGTCAATAACACCAAATAGTGTAAAAATTATTGAACATTCTTTCAGCTTTTACCATCAGCATTTATATTTGGTACTTTTGTGTGTGGTACTTTTCTGTTGAAGATACAAGTGACTATCTCAGCAATAATTAAAATTTTAATCTTTACAGCTGAACTTGTGTAGTTAGTCAATACATAGGCCATTGGTATTTCAGACCATGCTAATTTACTAAACAACTAAATGATAATAGATGTAACACTGAAGTCATAGCAAAATAAAATATATTTACATGATTAACAGTAAGTAAATCATAAATCACAACAAAGTCAAAGTGGGACTTTTATCTGTCTGTATTGTGATTTATAAATGTCAATCAGGGTATGATTTGATGAAGTGTTTGGAATGAGAGAGAGAGAGAGGGCACTTCAGAGAAGGTTATAAGGCTAGAACCAAAATTTTCCCAAGGTTCTAGATATTTTGTATTAACAAGTCTACCTTTAATTCTGTATTAAGATCCCCGTCCTAATTTTTTGACAAGTGTTTGACCAATTGGAAAGGCTGTGTAGTTATATTTAGTGAAGAGAGAGCTGTGTTTTATATTGTTGGATCAGAATGTGATAAAAGTTTATAGATATACCTATAGCACAGAGGAGCATATATTTACTCTACAGAAATAATCTCATTTTATTTTTTAAATTTTTCAAATTTCCACAAAGGGAACATTTTCTTCTATATTTATGTAAATATTATTACTGTAAACAACTTATGTGTTGAAATTGGAGAATGTTGCATTCAGTTTAAGTTATTTGTTGTTGATGAAATATCTGAGAGAATTGAATGTATAATAGCTTTGTATTTTTTTTTTAAGTATGGATATATACGTCCTGTAATGTTTCCAAACAAGGAACTATGGACAATCTGTCCCTTTAACATGACCTGCCATAACTTTTGAAATTATTATTTTTGTGTTATTTTGATGTCATATAGTCTTAAGCATATTCAGTTCCAAAAACTATTTTGATAGTTCAACAGGATGTAACAGTATCTATTAGATTACAACTATGTGATAGTAGGGGTCAGTTATAGGGAAGCAATAATGAATCTAATGAGCATAGGCCTTTCTTGAGTCATAACTAACAAAAATATCTTGGTTAGCAAGCCTCACGAAATGGCATGTTTAATGTGCTATTTTCATGTCTGCTCCATATTACTAAGTAATTTCAAAATAATCATAAAATGAATTTTATGCTGTGTGTAACAAGATTGCACTAATAAACTGATAGGGATGTTAGGCCATGCAGAGAGTATCATTTTTTGTGAAGGAGCATATCTTCCCAAACACATCATTTATAAGTTAAGCACAAGTCACTTTTCACAACAAACCATTACATTGTTCAACTGTGTCATTAACCCTCTCTCTGTCATGGCTGAACATACCTGGAGGTTTCTGGTTGTATGAATATAACATGCAGTATGAATTATCTTAACATTTCTTTTTCAAAAAAAATTATTTGTATACAATTGTATGTATTCAATTTTGACTGTTACAAGCTAACACCTTTAAGTAAACAACACTCATAATTGTCTTGTTTAGGAGTTTATGTTCCCTTACATAAATGATCCTGTCTGTATGGTCTATCATTCCTATCAGTTTGTCAGTGAGATCTTGTTACCTCTGTAAATTTACTGTTGTCTTCCTTTACCTTCAACTGTATCTTTATAATTATTGCATTTAGAGTTCTAAGTGAGCACTTTTCCTCCATGTCATTGTTTTGTAACAAACACATTGCATATTTTTGACTGTTAATTAAATGTTTAACATTCTTCTCTTACCCATAAATTTAATCTTTTCAGTTTTCCCTTTCATTTTACTTGATGACATTCCATATTTTGCTTCTTTATAATCATATTCAAATACACAACAGTTAGAGAAGCTTTTTCAGCAACCCTACACTGTTGGTAAGAAACTAAGAGCTTATTTGTACAGAAAGCTTTCATCTTTTGCTTTACTTTTGACTTTTCCTTTCCTAAAAGCTGATTCACAGCTTCCCACATCTAATAAATGCATCACTTTCCCATCAACTATTAAATCAGAGTTTATTTTTTTATTACAGGGTCAGTTCTTTCATGGTTACAGCTGCCTGAGCTTAATCTTTGGTTGTTATTATACTGACCACCTCTGTGGAGTGGCTTATCAACCTGCCTATGACAATTCTTCTAGTCTACCCTTTCATCTCAAAACAGCACAGCGCCATTATCAAACTTCACTGTTTGGTTCCAGTTATGAAGTTTAAAGCAATTAGCACATTTTTAGGTATTTCTTCTGGAATTGTAATATGGTTTATCATATTCACTTTGGTTTGCATTTATTATGTCAAAACTCACTGAAAATATTTACATCAGCAGATCAGTTTTTGTTGTACTTATTTATTCTAACATTTATTAATTAATATTGTGGCTGAACAATATTATTCCAGGATGTTGAATGGACAGCCATTACACCAGACTTGGAAAACTAGTATTGAGGAAGCTTTTAAATCAATCTAGTAATCAACTCCAAAACTCCTGGACCTAGTAACAAAGTCTAAATATAATATGCCTCATTTTCACCTTCCTAGTTGTTTGCATTACTCTTTTTATAATTAGCAGCTTTCTAAGAGTGTTTTTGTGTACCCCTTTCCCATCTCATTTAACAAATAGCTTATTCACATGAGTTGACAGCCTAAATCTCTTCTGGACTTTTAATTGAAACACCAAGTACTGACTTGCGTTAAACATTTGCAGTTTAATTTTGAAGATTGGTATGGCACCTGAGTAAATGTCATAATTTGGCACACACAGATCATGTAAAAATATTTTCTGGATCTAGTCTGAATGAAGTGTTCTCAGGATTCCACTTGGGTATAGACGTTTGTTTGCCACAATTTTCTTTGGGTGGAGTGTCATGTAAGTTAGGTGTTGTAATTTATATGGCCCATATCAGAGATCCCAAGTCTTAAGCTCCTTTGATTGGCCCTGATACATAGGTGGTAGAGGTGGGCCACCCACAGTATCCCCTCTCTGCTCACTCCTTGGACTGTTGTGACCACCAGCCTTGCATCTGGTGACCATGGTGTGCGCCTCCGTGTCCATTGGTGTACTCCCAGGATGTCCAGTTTGTCAATTGGTACACAGGACCTCAGTAACATGGCCAGTTCCAGATCCCAGACCTTGCTGAGGTGGTAACCAGTGTCCCTATTAATTTGGGCTGTATAAACAACCACAGCTGACTTAAACAGCACTTTACCTGAATAAGATGGCAGTGACAGCCTTTGAAGCTTTGTGGCAAACAAATGTCGATACCCGAGTGGAATCCAAAAAACAGTTCATTCAGAAACTGCACTGGGAAAACCTATGTTCTCATTTGGTTTTCTGTATTTTCCATAATGTTTTCATTCTGCTAAACTTATAGCAACATTGTGCTTGAATAAATAGACATTTAAACCTGCCAGTAAATACTTTATAATAGTGTAAACTATGCCACAGATTTGCCTGGAACCATCCATGACAGTTTTGTTTCTTTATTATACTCTCTCTCATGGACGTGAACTAAACAACCATTTTTGTATCTTTTCCACTGAAAATTAAATAAAACTGTAAATTACTTACAAGTAAAAACTTTAAGGTACTTTAATGTATAATTAATAATATTGATTAAAGTTGCACTTTTATTATGATGGAACTGAATATATTAATCTTAACTATATGATGACATTCCTTTCTAAGTACATAAATCTGCTATTTTGTAATTGCATTTAAATGTTTCCTCATTAGTTCCTAAAATTTTATACCGCCTATCATTCAATTTAGGCTTTTGTCTAACTATGGTGCTATTTTCTGTAAAAACTAATGTTGGTATCATTTCTAAATAAACCTCCCTGTGATTATTGCTGGCATTCTTGTCAAAAAGGTTGGTCATGATCAGGACTGAAGATATTTTAAACTTTTGTAGCCAATAGATTTGTGATAAAACAGGGACAATTATTATGGGAGGTGGGTGTTAACATTTGTATTGAATGCAGATTAATTTTATACAGAGAAAAGTATTTTGGATTGTTATTGGATAGACATGTTGTGGTGCTCGTAAAGAATTGATTTTTAAGTGTTTCAAATGGTTTGTATATCTGTATTTGAGATTTCTTTTTATTCTATTACAATATTTCTTCAAATGTGGTTAAAGCTATACATAATATACTGTTTAATGGATGGTATTGCTTCAGTTGGTCTCATGAAGTAACATTATTTGAATTTATTTCATTAGTTGTTGGTCATATTATATCAAAGATAAATTATACTACTCGCCATTGTCAGTAATGAACCATTTGTGATATTTTTTTACAATTGGTTTGTGACATCACCTTGGATGACGTTACACAACAAGCCATCAACTCAATTCAGCAGTGTTCCTTCATTATAAATTGAAGTGATTGTTGTTCCTCACATACTCTTTCCTTTATTTGTATATCTGTACTACATAGGATTCAAACACAATTTGTCTACTGAAATATTCTCAAAATTTTAAATGGCTTTAATGAGTATGGAAAAAAATTTTTAACTCACACTTTTACAACAACATGCATTGCCCCTCTTTGTTATATCCAGTCCAGCCCATTGGAGCTCTCGTTGGTTTTAAAATTTTCATGGTCTAATTGATTGTGATCAAGTTTATAATGGAATCATTTAAAACTGTCATCAAGATCTACATTCAGCTTTATTGCAATGAGTTGAAGCTCACATATTTAAAAAGTATGATAAGTATGTAACATTGAGGTAGATTAAATTTTGTTTGAATCTTTAATCAATGTTTATCTTCTCTAAAATCCTAAAATATATTGTTAATTTTTCAACTTTCTTTTTAAATGATCAACAGATTCCTGATTAAGGGACAATCTGAAAATTAGCTTTCTATCAACCACTGTGCAATATTTTTCATGGCCTAACTTAGGAGAGCTCCTTATCTCAACTTTTGGGTCTTCTACTGAAGAAACTCAAATTTTGTTATTCTTATTCCTCCAAATGAAAATATTAAGATTAATTTTCAAAGCTAAGTGTTCATGAAACCAGTTAGAGTTTTAAATCATGTTTCAGCTTTCCTCTTACTGAAGAATAGATCCAGATTCATATTGAGTGCTTTTTGTAACTGCAGAATTTCTATTTCTGAAATCTGTGGCAATCTTTATGCACAATAAACTTAAAAATGCAAATATGATTTGCATATTGGGAAATGTTTTCTATTTTCCTCTGATTATATTCTGTGATGTGAGAAAGTGAGGAGAATGTATAAAATAGTTATAAGAAATTAGGAAGCATTTTCCCATTGAAATGTATTATAGGTTCCATTGTACCTTATGTGGTTGAAGGATGTTGTGTGTGAATAAAACAAGGTCAATTTCAATTTACTGTTTATGTAAGTATTGTATAGAGGACTCTGAAATTAGTGATACATTATTTATTAGTAGGAATGCCTTGTACACTGTAGCTTTTCATAACCTGCATGTTCTCTGGGTGTATGTGTCAAATTTCTGAATATGTTAAATATGTAAGTGTATATCGCAATAGTTAGTATCCTTCCATGGCCTGATATATTATCTTCATAGCCATTCAATTCATGAACAATTAGCTTTACTTTTTAACATTTGTTATCAATGTTTAGTGTTGATAACAGCAGATAAATTCTATATTGCTGAAAAAATAAAATTAATTACACTTTCTTTTAGCAAGTACAATGTGAATTATAAATTTTATTAGAAAAAAGAAATTTTATAAAGTGTGCATGAGTGATTATTTATTAAGAAAAGAATAGATTTGTCATTTCTTCATATTTTCATTCACTTCACTGCTTACATGAAGGCAGTTGTAATTTGTAACAATTAAAATAATGTTAAGGCAACTCTTCTCTGTGTATGCTAAAAACTGCCAAGAAAACAGTCTATTCTTTCTTTTGAGAGTGAGTGTTTCATTGCAGGAATTGACGGAACTTGTCTTTAAAAGTTTCCATACCGTTTTAATGTCACTGCTGTGAATGACTGAACCTTCATAATTTTTTGACTATCTTATTTTATATCCCTGATTGTCTCTAAACTTGTTTCTCTTTGGGATATTGCTGTACATCTGCAAGTTTCCCCCTGCACATATATCTAGTATTCTAATTACATTTCCAGTGAAATGTATTTCAATGATTGTGTGCAAAAGAATAGAAGTATGTTCCCTCATAATTGTATTGGTTCAATTTAACTCATTAAAATCTTGCAATTAAAAGATACTAATATTGTGGGAACCTTGTGCCAAGCCAATAAGTAAACATAACTTCTTAATTTTAAAGTGCCATTTCCAAAATAGAAAAAAAAACATAAAAAAACTTATTTTCTCTGTCACGTTTCTTAGTTGTGCTAACACATAAAATATAAATGTTACAATGGTAATGACTAGTTGATGACAATTTTAATGTCAATATTACCACATTTCCATCTTTTCATTAAATGCTTTGAAAATGTGCAAAATAAATGAATTTAATGCATTGTAACTTGTACAGTTTCTGCTGAATCCTGCCAATATCTTGGCCAGTATTGTCTAAATGTGCAATAATGTGTTATGTCAAATTTTTCATAAAAGTTAGTTAATATTTTCATTTTTATTAGAAGATCATTATCTGACATAATGTATTTTTTTCTTATTTATGAAAACTATGTAAAGTTTCAATATTGTTAGTACAGATGATGTAATTGCATCAAAAGCTTATAATGTGATCTATACTCTTTATTTAAATAAGCAATTTATTTTTCTTCGTCATTGTGGACTGTGATATACATAGTTAGAATATGACCAAGTAATAATACCTTAATACTTATTTTTCAGATAAATTTTTAAAATTTTACCAGCCCTTATATTAGTTCCTAAGGCAAAGCCTTTTGTAATTTTCTCCATTGTGTTTTCTTCTTTCTTTCTCAATACCAATTTCAGTAAACTTTTAAGTATGTACATAATTGTTACTCACTCAGGTTTATTTCTTTTTTAAACTAGTAATCTTTCAGTGTAAGAGGTGGTAAACTTGTGCCAAATGTCAATAAGAAAATTATAGTGTCAATTACACTTTTTCCACTATTTTAAGTACATGGATGTTAATAACTAATGAATGGAACTCACTCAGGTTGTGAATAAGATGAAGAAACCTCTTTTTGCTGAAAGGATATTAATTATCAATTAAATCAGACAGTAAATATATATGAATATATTAATTTTGTTGTCAAATCATTTAAAGATATTTTAGTGTTCATTATACCTCATTTTCAAAAGAAATTAGTTATTTGAATATATTTTTGTTAATATTTAGAAGTGGATTATAATTTTATTGCTCTCCTTATACTGTTCTTCAGATAATGCAATAAGATAATGATTGTGATGTGAATAGCTAAAAAGCTGACATGAATGTGAAGCATATTTGTTTTTGTTTTTTTCTTCATGCATTGCCTTCATGTAAAATATATAATATATATACACATGTTAAATATTGTCAGTAAATTTTAAAACTATTTCTGAATTACTGTTGTTACATTTTATTTTTTGTTGATGATTACAATAATTTATTTAACTATACTTAAAATTTCCATCATTATTATTGCATCAATTGTTTTATTTGCTTGTTTACAGTGAATTAATAAAATATATATTTTAAAAAACTCATAGAAATGTTCATAAATGTTTACTCCATAAAATAAATTTATTATAGCCAGAAACATTTTTATATGTTTATTATTATGACTACTCCTATTTTTTTATTGTTTTCATGTAATTTTAAATTACGTATTAAATGTGATATCAAGTTTAATAAGCATTTTTACTCAGTAACCTGTGCCTTATGTAAATAGAAGATTTTCTCCATATGGTGTGTAACAAAAAAAAGGTAGAAGTAAATATAAGAGAAGACATTTCAGTTGTCATCATTTTCAATATTTTTATGCAAATTACCTTCCATTGATAAAATATCACATTAATTTAAAAATTTTAAGTAGAAAATAAGAATATAATCTCTAAAACTGAATTACTGGATTAGAATTAAATCTCGTTCTTCATTTAAGTCCTAAAATTAGACCAAGAAGAAATTAAAATAAATAAATTATTATCTGCGCTTATGTTTCGGTTTATACAACTTATGGAGAAACTCACAAGAATAGCTCAGTAGTAAGAATTACTGCATACTTGCAGAGGTCCTTGATTCAATTACTTGAGCATTCAATATTTTCTATCATAATTCATTAAATATGAAATAATTAAAGAAATGTGATTCAGGAATTTTCAAGTTCTGTAATAGCATTTGTAGCAGATGCTATCAGTCTAAATTAGTGTTATATCAGAAGTAATTCATTAATGATGTAGTCTACTTTTACAAATAGATTAGAAATGCAAGACAGTTTAATTAAGTACTTATCATTGACAAAGCCTTCTACATGTATTCTAAAATTTGAAGCAAATACAACATAACTAAGGCTTCAATCATATAAACAAAAATAATTTACTTTCTGCACATGGTCTAATTGAGCATATAAGGCAGACATCACAAGATTGCAGAATTCAAAATTTTCAGAGGTGATAGCCTCATTCTTCAATAGGTAGTCAACTAAGTGAAGAATACAATGTATCTGTTTAAGATTAACCACTACATTTTTATTAGCAAGTCAGCCTTATGGAAGTAAACTTAAATACCCACATAAACTATATATTGCTTTCGAGTTACAAGGGAAACGTTTACAAAAATTGGTCGAAATTGCGAGAAGATACTATTAAATATAAAATTGAGTGTCTGTGGCCCAGGTGCACTGCAACTTATAAAACATTATGCATTGTTACTAACTAATTAAAATGTATTATTACTTGAAAAAAATGTTTGTTAAACTTAAACATTATTTGACGCTTAACAGCAATTGAATTATCTTGTTTGGCAGGTGAGGACATAATCTATACTGTTGCAAGATCTATAAGCCCCTAAGGTAGGACCTCTTTTGGCATGAAAGGGAGAGAAGGAAGGAAAGAAAGTCTTAAAAAGAATGACAAAAACTTCCTTGGGATGATCAGACTGAACACCAAAGTTTCACGGGAATTGGATGAATGGTAAAGGACAAACCTTGTAGCTCGCAGTTAGCTTTGAATATATCCAGCTTTGGGGAGGAAATGGAATGGAAGGGAAGATAATATAAGAGAAGAAAAGGGAAAGAAAGAAATGAGGAGAGGGAGAAGGGGGGGATGTTTAATTTTTCTCAAGCATTTGATTTGTCACATACACAAAAGTGTAAGTGGTTGTCTGTTCCTTACTGAAGCATTTAGGTTACTGCAATAGTTAATACATGTGATCCTGTAGTTGAGATATACAGCTACAGTGATATGTATAAACTTTTTGTCACTGCTTAGTCCCCTAGTCTGGGGAACGTTCTAGTCAAAATGGTGTATATGCTGAACTTTTTTTGTTATTTGCCACAAGTCAATGAAGTAAAGAAAATTATTCACTGCTACATCTAAGGAGGAGTAACAAATTAAAGGAGAAGAAAATACATACAGAATGTTATAATAGTCTTTAAACTAAGGGGAGAAAACATGGGATTCATTGCCTTATTTTCCCACAGAAGTGCGCAGAAACTGTCAGAAGTTGGAAATAGCTTTATCGTTGGCGATGGCCCTTATCTCCCGTGACGACCAGAGATTAATCCCGCGCTTGATATCTCATCTATTGACCTGCGGACAGATCATCCCTGCGTCACAGCCTTCCCTCTAGATCATCCTCGGCAATGTCCACCTCAGACTGCAAACACGTCTCTACCTTTATATTACAACTAAATTCTAATGCGTTCACTATATCTGAAATAGACAAACGTTAAATGTCCCCAAGATATTCTTACATTAACCAAAACAACCTTTTCCCCACTGTAATGCTACATATCAACGTTTATAATGAATACATTTTTTACGTAAGTGTGATCGTGAAACTGGAAGGGGATTGAAAAGGAGGGATGTGGAAGGTATCGAAAGGCAAGAGTTTAAGTTTCCCACCCGGTGATCCAAGCATCAGGAGGGTCGGACCATTGGCTACTATTCTCACACCCTTACGTGTGATTGCAGAACGAGTTTGCTGTGTGATCTCAATATTCCCTTCTCCGTGTTTCCACCAGTTTTAGAAGGCAGCTGGCCGACTGATACAATGGGACAACTCTCATCGTATGCTTAAGGTCTTCGACCATAGTACATACACCTTTTAAAACAGATTAAGGTGCCTGTGAGAACCTTAATAAACCAGAGAGAGGACGAGGGTTCCCCGAAGGTAAGCCCCATTATCAACATGGCGAGAAATGCCTGCAACTGTTTCAGGTCAATCACCAGGCAGAGACCCTATAGTCAACCCGTGGCTACCTTGCTCTACCTTCCACATCCCCCTTTTTCAATCCACTTCCTATGCTATCCAGTTTCTGGATCACCCTCATGTAGCCTATTCACCAACAAGAAAACTAGTCAACCCTTGACTGCCTTGGTCTACCTTCCACAGGGTCCTTAAAAATCCCTTCCTATGCTATTAAAGCCGACTTCCTGTGGTGTAGTGGCTAGCGTCACTGCCTCACAACCCTGAGGTCCCGGGTTCGAGTCCTGGCCTGGGCTTGGATGTTTGTGTCGTCATGGTCGCGAAGACCGGGATTAAGACTGGTGGAGGATCGATACGCTGACCACGTGTCACTCCAAACTCGGAATGTGTCATGCAAGATGGCAGTCTGCAGTCGACTCGGTAGGCCGAGGCCTTCAATTGGACTGTAGAGCCAAGGATAAAGAAAGAAAGAAAAATGCTATTAAAAGAGAGTTGCTAGTTTATGGATAACCCTCATGTAGCATGTTAATAAAAAAAAATGTTTCTATGCACGGTGTTGTTCCCTTCCCTTAAATAATTAAGACTTTCAAGATTGAATGTCACCTTGCGGTTGTACGTGAGTGATTCCTAAAGGTACACCTTTGATATTTCAGACAATTATTTATTAAACAACCTGTTTCTACCCCTCCATTATGACGCAATAATGGTGATACTGTCTTGTTTGTGAATTTTCTTTTTTACTTGCTATTTGTAATGAAAAATTCACTTTACTTTTTGTTTGATAATTTTAAAATTATGAGTTCAGTACCACTGATTAAGTCAGTGTTAAAATTTAACTCATAGCTTACGAAGAAACCTGTTTCCAAGTTTATTAACAATTATGTAGTGATATTATTTGGTGTGGTGGAAGAATTATGACAATTAAAAAAAAGAACTAATACTTTGTTCGTACTCAGGAAGAAATAGAGTCCGAACTTTTTACTACTTTTTTTTACTCCATGGCTCTACGGTCCATAACTACAGATCTCCAGTCGTCACAGTCCTTAGCACGTCTACACCACCTCCTCCACATCTCCCAGCCATGTCCTCTACATCTCCTGCCCCTTCCTTGGAAGGCTTCCATTCCCCGTCCGTTTTACGTGCCCCAGTCATCCAATTCTTCTCATTTCAACTGAAACCGCCAAATCTGGTTCCTCGTTACTTTGTTAAATAAATATATTGTTGTTGTTGTGGTACTGAGTCCTAACACTGGTCTGATGCAACCCTCCATGCTAACCTGTCTTGCGCCAGCCTTTTCATTTACATATAACCAGCACATCCCACAAACTGCTTGGCATATTCCATCCTTGATCTCCTTTTTCTGTTCTTGCCTAACACACTTCCCTCTAATGCTAATTTTACAAAACCCTCATGTCTTAAAATGTTGCCTATTATCTATCCCTTCTCTTTGTTAACGTTCTCCATATTGTTATCTCTTCCCCTATTCTGTTTAGAACTTCCACGTTAGTGATTCTATCCATCCATCTCATTCCCCTATTGCACCACATTTCAAAGTTTTCTATTCGTTTCCTTTCTGTAACTCCTACCGTCCACATTTCGCACCCATATAACACCACACTCCATACGAGCACTTTTAGTAATGATTTCCTAATATTCACACTCATATTATATACCTATATATATTATATTTTCTCGTGAAAGTCTTCTTTGCCTGTCGTAACCTACTCCTTATGTCTACTATGTACAGATGTACAATGTACACTGACCACGTCTAAGTTGACCCGGAAGGCCAAGGACCAGAATGGGCTGCAGAGCTAAGGAAGAAGAACATCCTTTAATTTATTTCAATTCATGACCGACCTTTTCCTCTCCATGAAAAAGTCCTACAAGTTGACCGTCAATGATAGACAAGCTATTTTGTTTGTTATCGTATGGGAAGAATTTAGCTGCGATTATTCGTATTTAGATTGGATCATCCAACTTTGCGATACGAGCGATAAGGAGATTGCCGTAACCTTGTGCAATAACAACCATCCTTTAACAATGTATCTTATTCTTCATGATTGAAAAGAAAATTAACAGAAAGTTAAGGTCGTTCTCGTCGTTGGTATTGAAAAATCCAGCCTGAATGCACGATGAAAATAACTACGAGTACGATAGAGTGGGAAAGTAATCTTCCACACTGATGAAGTCAAGAGTTGAAGGGAAACTGATGGAACCTTCTTCTGTATGACTGATGAGTCAGCCCTGAGGTGTTCTGACGTGACACCAGGTAACTGGGTGAGAATACAGATCATCGGTGTCTAAGGGAAGCACAAACTGAAAAAGAACTCAGCTTCATTTAAGAATCAAGTCAGAGAAGAGCAACGATGCCCGTTTTACCCTTTTTTCATTTCTGAAAGACGTTGATATCGACGCCAATGTGACATATATAACTGAAAATAGTATTAGCACAGCCTTAAGACTGGTCTGATGCAACCCTCCATACCAACCTGTCTAGCACGAGCCTTTAATTTCTGCATAACTACCATAACCCACATATTTCCCTAGTATGCTTAGCGTATTCCATCCTTTGCCTTATCTTCACACACTTCCCTCTAATGCTAATTTTACAAAACCCTAATGTCTTAAAACGTGACCTATTAATTTATCCCTTCTCTTGGTCAACGTCCTCCATATTGTTCGCTTTTTTCCTATTTTGCTTACAACTTCCTCGTTAGTGTTTCTATTCACCCATCTCATTCACCTACAGCACCACATTTCAAAGACTTCTATTCTTTTCCTTTCTGCAACTCCTACCGTCCTCATTTCGCACCCATATAACGCCACACTCCATACGAACACTTCTGGCAATGATTTCCTAATATTCACACTAATATATTATATACCTATGTATATTATACATAGGTGACTGTCGTAACCTACTCCGTATGTCTACTATACTTCTATCACCCCTAATTATTACGCTTCCCAAGTACCACAATTCCTTAACTTCCGTCAAAATATCCCACTGTTTCCCATAATACACTCCATTACCTTGGTTTTTCCCTCTATTAATCCTCATGTTGTACTCTTCCTCCAAGATCATGGCATTTATTATGTTTTTTTCTGACTCCCCTAATACTACAATATCATCAGAAAACCTTAGAGTTTCTATTTGTTCTCCCAGCAGTATGATTACTTTTCTATATTCCGTTTTAACTTTCTTCATCGCCTGCTCTATATATATAAATTAAACAAAATGGGCGACAGACTGCATCCTTGTCTGCATCCTCTGTAGAGGTTATGTATAAGCCTTCATTAATGGAATCTAATGGTCGTTTCTCGAATGGAAAACTAAAATTCTGTTGGAACTGACGATGTTCGCGGCCCTGGTTAAAACCAATAGCCTCTCGTCAACGGTTCGTAGCAACCTTACGGAGCTCCTCTCACGTCTGTGAAAGGAAGAAGAACAGTCTGAAATGGCACACGACGAGTATGATGATACCGGTCACAACCACGGAATAAATAAGACGGGGAAATAATAGTGATTTGTTGAACATTGCTGATAGAAGCGATCAGAGAATGTTCCATGAATTGGAAGGAGGCGAACTTGGTAATCTGGGTAATAGTGATCCAAACTTCAGAGGAAAATATGCGTTATTTAATGAGACATCACAATTGGTGCAAAAATACATAAGTTAGGTTATAAACTATTCTAAATAACCTCTGATTCAATCAATACAAAACTCTGATTAGTGCTGCGAAAGAAAGCGAAAATTGCTACTTAATTACAAAATTTCAATTAATGGGTTTCAAAAATCTATATAAAAGGAAGGAAAAACTTTCAATATATTGCAAAGGTGTCAATGATAAAGGCTGTAAATTAATTACAAAGTCGGGAGTGGCTTAATCGTGTTTAGTTTGGAGGATAACTTTCCTCTTTAGCCGCTGTTTATTTTATTCAATCAGCCCATCCACACAATTTCATAAACTTGGATTGATGAACTATTAATTTATAGAGAAAATTGGTGGTATTGTGTGAGGTTACCAGTCGGAGATATTCCAACTGTGTGTGTCACGGTCGCAGGAATCTCGTCAGAAGTTCGTGGGTGCCAAGCTTTTAATAAAGATATTGACTTCCAGCTAAAGTCATCACTATCCAAAACGTCAGCAGCAGCGTTACGTGGCCGAGCCGTGGGAAAAGAAATGGATCTGATTGACGTAGAATCAATCGGATCATAGGACGGTGTGGCGTAGAAAGATAATTAGCGTCAGTGAGCAGCAGATCGCGTCGGCAGTCGGGCGTCAAGAGAAGCTGCTTCTTTCATTATTCGAGATACAACTTTGGTGCTCACAAGGTAACTTACACTTCATAGCGTTCGCACTTCTTTGTTTATTTTTGAAATCAAAATATCCAAAGAGAACACGTAACAACTGCTCCATGAAATTATTACATTTAGTATATTGAAAATAGAAGCTTTGGTAATCGTCAGGGATATTACACTTTCATGCTGAAATACCTCTGAGAGTTCTCTTCTTTTTCTTTGTTTGTTGTGGACAGTGCGACCGCTTTTAAAAACTGCATTGCTGATTTTGTCCCCAGCTTTATTTTTCTGTATTCGCTGTTCTATCCTCCGTTTTTGTATTATCAGTCTGATCCTTCAATCTCGAATTTAATTTTTATTAAATAAACAAATTATTACCCGTGATTATTTTTTACCTCGTCCATATTTTCTTAATAAAAAAACATTGCGTTTGCAATAAACACTCAATTTATAATATTAAGTAAATTGCAATCACATCTAACTTTCACTAGTTAAATTATTTCTTTGATCAGAGGAAAATTGTGAATATCTAAATTCAAATTTCCAAAATTTCGTACTCTCTTTCCTTAAAAGTCATTAAATCTCTGTTCTTTTTTCGTAGCAGACTGAAAATAATGAAATCAATTTCACAATGTGTCGAAACGAGAAAAATAAATAATTCCATTTATTTTTTAAAGTATTCTCAGATTGCAATTTATGCGTTTAAACTGATGAAAAAAACCGACATCGCGTATAATTAATATAGCTTGTTATTAATAACAAGATGCCGATATTTTATCGTCGTGTCCTTGCGTTTTACAACCAGATCCTTGGTTGGCGGGGATAAACTACAGAAATATTTAAAACGTGATTCATACCGGATTGAGATTTATAAAGGAAAGCTAGCTGGGTACCCGGTGTTCACCGGTAATTCGTTTATATTATCCCTCTGCAGTATTTTATTCAACAGTAATCTCTTTTGAACATGTTATTAAAAGTCACACAGATCCAGACATTTCTGAAAATTTACCTTTCAAACACAATACTATATTTGTTAAATGTCAAATTAGTCGATAAATAATTCATTCAGTATGCATACAAATACCACACACGGACTCTGCAATGTCAAGCTACGACGCAAGGAACTTGCGCATGAATTGATGCCACAGATTATTGAAACGGTCAGGCTGAAAAGAAAAAAAAACTGTAAGTAAAATTTTGGTTGGAAAATTAAAAAAACCTGTCTTTCTGCTTCTCCTCCCCGCAGATTTAGTTTATTCCCACTAGCTTATATATTTTCCCTTATACGTAAAGACTTTCTTCTTCGTTTCAATTTCTGTGGACGTCTCAGCGATATTTCAATTCGTTCAGTCTGTTTCCTGAATATCCTTATTCGTCTTACATCATGTAAAGAAAATGCCGCTGATCAATTTTCTATTAATTCCTACTAAATTTTCCCCAAGTTTACATCTGTTTTACCTTTTCCTTCTTAACCTTAAAAAAGAGCCCTTGCGCATTATTTTCTTTCTCTCTCTGTCTACATTTTTCTTTCGCCCCTTTCTTTTCCATGTTACATTCTGTGAAAAAGTAAATCGTCATATTTTTTCTCGTTCCCAAAGCTACATTTCTATTCTTACATTCTTTCTCCTCCTTCCTTAATTTTTGTAGCAAAAAATAAATAACTAAATACTCCCCCTCTGCTCCGTATGTCGTTAGTACAATATTTCTGTCTTTTGCATGAATGTTGTGTAAATCCTTATCTCCGTTTTCCCGCATCACGCTCAAGGAGAAACACGTATTATTGATAATTAAACACTCTCTCTTTCGCCTATCTGCGTATCCTCTGTCCAAGGCTCAGTTTTGTACATTTGTTAAGGTGTACCGTAGATAACCGTAGACAAGTCGATTAAGGGCGGCGGCATTCAGCGAAAAAGAAACCTCGAGATGGAGATAGAGATACACGCACGAACACAATGGATAATCATCGAAGGCAGATAACTCAGGCAGATACACTGCTTATCGGATAAGCAAATATCCACAGGCTCTACGCACTTATAACCACAAAAAAATTGAAACCTGGACAATTCAAAAATTGTATCATAGTTCCGGTACAATATTTCTGAACCATGTTTCAACCTTGGATCTGATTTTAAAGTCTGCGTTGGTTTGAATTCTTTTCTCAAACTTTAAACTGATGTTAATATACTCCCACAGATTACTACTTTCCGTTTCTAAGTTATTTAATTAAAACTGTTGCGATTGGGAGCAGAGAACCATTTTGCAGCTGGCCATCATGCAACCGCCGTCTATACCAACAGGTAGCCTTTCAGAGCCCTTGATTTTTTTGGCGATGTCATCATGATAATATCGAGTTATCCTGTTACGTATTATTGTTATTAGCTTGGCTCAAGACGCAACCAGACAGAACGTCTCTTTTATATTCTCTTTTCAATAAGAAGTCTGGTATCGATTAATTACCGCTTAGTGTGTGACTTTCAATAAAGCAATCTTCATACTTTAAATTAAGGGCTGGCCAAGCAACGTAGACGAAAAAGTGTACCGTGAAGGGTGATCTTGCTATGTGGTAACCAAGCCTCCCTCACGCCAAGAGACTCGGACTATAGTATGTATTGTCTCTCCTGACCGTCATTTCACTCTTCTGTTAGTAGATGTGATTGATCATACCGCCAATAAAACGTGTTCTTGTTACAATAGATTGGCCATGTTACCGCCAATGCATTACAATGGTATGAATTTACGGCGATGTATATACTAAAAGGGAGAAGGATGAGGCTAAGAATAGGGCAAGGTGGAGAAGACTTGCGCAAGTAGAACCAAACTTAATAAAATGTGACGCGTTTCTTAATAAATATGTTAAATAATTTAAAGTATATTCAATGGGTGGGCGCCAATAAATCTCAACTTTGACATTTAATACATTTTTATTATTAACAAGTGTAAAAGATTTTAATTACAAATATTTGTAGCCCTTACTTTTTAACTTATATATATAGAACAGACGATGATGAAAGTTAAAACCGAATATGAAAACGGAATCATACTACAAGGAGAAGAAATAAAAACCGTAAGCTTTGCCGATGATATTGTAGTATTAGGGGAGTCAGAAGAATACTTACAAACCTTAATAAATGACATGAACGGGGTCGTGGAGAAAGAGTTCAATATGACGATTAATAGAGGGAAAACCAAGGTAATGGAGTGTAGCATGGGAAACAGCTGAATAACAAAGATGTTAGATTGCGAAGGGATATTTTGACGGAAGTTAAGGAATTCTGCTACTTGGGAAGCGTAATATCTAGAGTAGGATAGCACAGGCAAGGAAGGATTTCGCGAAAAAGAGGAATTTACTTACAGGTAATATAAGTGTGAATATTACGAAATCGCTGCTAAAAATGTTCGGATGGAATATGGCGTTAGATGGGTGCGTAACATAGACGATAAGAGTTGCAGAAAAGAAAAGAATAGAAGCCTTTGAAATGTGGTGCAATAGAAGAATGCTGAAAATCAGATGGTTGGATAAAGTAACTCAACAGGAAGTTCTAAGCAGATTAGAGAAGAGAGAACAATAAGGAGGGCTTTGGCCAAGAACAGGGATAGATCAATAGGTCACGTTTTAAGACGTGAGCATCTTGTGAGGGAAGTGTGTGGGGTACAAACCGAAGAGGGAGGCCAAGAATGGAGTACACTAAGGAGATTAGGGAGGCTGTGGGATGTGTAGTTATGAGGAATTAAAAAGGCTTGCGCAAGATAGATTAGTATGGAGGGTTACATCAGACCTGGATTAGGACTGAATACCACAACAACCACCACACAAATATTTAGAAATTTTTATGAATTTTATTTGCTCGGCTTATCCGTAACCAAAGTAATAATGTAGCAAGAAACTTTGTAAATTCAATTTACTTTTACCCAGGGATGTATGACGTGTTTATACTCAGAGCAGAGCGAGAGATTATTGCCTTTTGTTTCTTACTTTGCATTCATCCTCACCTAGTTTCCCGGTTGCCCGACAATCCTGGATACAACACAAAGGCAGCTTCCTGGTCGGCATGTGAAGCAGGCAGGTCTTTGATGTGGTTCAGGGAACGTTCCTTCACTTTCCTTTCCTTGAGACACTTGAAGCCAGATCGCCTCTCCTCTCTCACTCCTTGAAGATAGCCAGTCCGACTTTCCGTTTCTCTGACTGCCTCCGCAGACTGTTCTTTTCGAGGTCCTTCCCACCTCTAACTCTCCTCTCCTAAAAACTCATTGCTCCAACCACGTTTCTTTCCGCGGTTTCTCAGCAATGGGGTTGGCGTCCCTACCTCAACCCCTTGAAAATTTAAATTTTAGGAGGAGCCATCGCTATCCGCTACCCCGGGTCAACAGCATTGTTGACCTTGGCTGACCTGCGTTTTCACCAAATCGCCAAAGTTGGCGTGGACGAAACGCCCGTCCTACAGACTCCGAGTTTTACTGGTTTGTTCTGCCTTTCCGGGTTTAACCACAGGAAGCTGCCTCCCAGGATCTGTTCTCTTCGGAAACCTCATACAGAATGCCTAATATTGTGAATTAATTTAGATAAATAAAATAAAATAGACAACGAAAATTTATACGCGTCACAATATGTTCACTAATGCAAGACTTTTACTGACTTCAATCTTTCAAGAAGGAATAACGACAATTTTTTTCTCGTAGGTCTACTTGTTAGACTTATTTCATTCTGCGAATACTATATATCTACATATGATTTGCCAACGGAGTGCATTGCGTGCAAATGAATACAAATAGATAGACATTCGAAGGTACGTCGTATGGTCTAAAACGAGTTAAACGTTGAAATAATACAAGAGCAGATGGGAGTGACATTCTTTTGAAGTTGACTGTCAGTACAGCTGTACTTAGTCTCCCTTGAAGCAACTCTCCTAGCAGCCCAAGGTGACGTAGTTGATGGTCACCGGATCATGCCTCAATATCAGCGTGAGTGTATGCGCTCTTTATCAGTATGTTTGATTATATTTTAAGACAGGCTTTGCGTCAACGACCATTGTGCTGTTCAAACTTTGAAGTTTTTATGTTTATCAGCTGTCGGATACTGATATAGGACACGATAGTAGCTGCTCTTACATGTTTTATGATCTTGAAGATCTAATATTTTTCTCAGAAACTTAACAGCGGCATTTCCCTGATCCTTCTCATGAAGGACGTATTAACGCAATCTATTGATATTTTTGATGTCTTCTGTGGAACTGGAGATGTACAGGAGTAGTCGTAAACTGGCGAAAACGACTGCCAATTACATAGTTAAATACTCCGAGACAATTAAGACCGCGAACTGTAACCTTGAACGACGTCGTTACTGTAGTGACTATATCTACTACTTCTTTACTGTCTCGGTATCAATTTGATTCGTCACTCGTTCACTCTGAGCAGAATAGATGGCCCTGTTAGTCTCCAAATCTAAACTGGATTGCAGGAAAAGTTTTTTTAAACTATACGAAGAAATAAAACAAATTGAATTTGGTGTGGAGATCTGTCAATGATGAGAGAACAGCTAATTTGTCTACATAAATTATTTCAATTTTAATATAAAAATAATTTTAAAGAATGTAGATTTTTCCCGATGAATTGGTTGAATGTAGAGTTCTCGGGTCTGCATCGATTACATGCCCGGTTAAAAAAAATAAAAGTATTATTATTTTACTTATTCAGTTATTATTTTAAGTCGCATCGACGGCTAAGGTCATTAGCGACGACTTCATTGTGTGGGTTAGACGATTTTGGGAACATAAAGACGCACACAAACAGCCAAGCTCCTACCAGGAATCGAACCCGGGACCTCTGTGGTAGGAGGCAATAAAAGTTTTTTGTATGAACAGAAAATAATAAATATGTAGACATTGCCCCTGAATCCTTATTTAATTTTGCATTTTCTTCCGTCTAACATAATTAACAATCCTATCTCAACTTTAAATCAATTTCACACCAGATGCTAAGCTTTATTTTTTGCATGTATGTGTACATATTTATAAATTTAAGTAACTAAACCTGAATTGTTGGGAAAATGTTATCCATAGTTGTCTTTCCTCTTCTGTTTCAGAGAAATGGAAGCAGGAGTTGTTCTTCAAGTTTTGCTGGGCCTCTGTCTAATCACCATATCCTTTGGAGGTTTGGACAAATTTATCTTACTTTATCATCAATCTGCTTACCAGACTTCTTTAACCCTCAAAGTTATGCTAATAGAAGTAAATGTGGGAGAAAAGTGATTACTCAGAGAGTCAGATCATTCACTAAAAAATGTCTTTGTTCTTCACTAATGTAATTACATTCACATAATTTTCTGAAATAAGTCATGTCCCTTGAGAAGGGGAAGTCAAGTTTTGTCGAGTAATTCAGATTTCTAGTCTTTGTATGGGAAGAAATAATAAAAATGTAATTAAAATAGAGGCGTGAGAATACAATGAGAACAACTAATTAGGATGCATAAATTCTTTCTGCTTTAATGTCAGACGATGCTGTACTGTTTACAAATATTAAAATAATAAAAATCATCATATAGTACGAAGAGTTATTTAAAAGTTGTAATTTAATTATTCTTGTATAATAGGCAGTCACTAAGTCTACATGAATTACCTATACGTTTCCTAGTAATACGAATTATTAAATTAATCTGTAAGATGATTACACTGAAATTGTCGCTGAAATAATATTAGTTGAAAGGAAAATTGTGCTTCACAAAAATATCATCTCACAATAAAGGCATACTCTATAAAT
This sequence comes from Eucriotettix oculatus, assembly GCA_034510155.1. Lineage (NCBI taxonomy): Eukaryota > Metazoa > Arthropoda > Insecta > Orthoptera > Tetrigidae > Eucriotettix > Eucriotettix oculatus. Next base: position 88,127,337 of record CM067378.1, on the reverse strand, counting down.
CTTCATATCTGAAAATCTATTATAATTAAAGCAGCATGTTACACAAATAAATATAAAGAACAACAAATTAAGTGAAATGTTTATTGATAGGTGTTTTTTATTCATATAAAAAACTTTTATCGTACAGATTATCAGTTTGGACAACAATGATTCAGTATATACAATATTAAAAGAATATAAAAATAAAATAGAGTATATAATTTGCATGATAACGTGAACTTTAGCATAATTGGTTAGGTTTATTTATTTTGTGAGTACCTGAGAGGCACACGACGTGGGTGGGTGAGGGTAGACACGCGGTGAACTGATTGGAAGATATATGAGGATGTGTCATGATGGTAAGGTGCCTGAAGGATGTGGTCAATTGGGAGTTTTCGTTTTCGCCGATAGGTGTTTATGCTGTTGTGAAAGGGGAGCACAAAAAGCAAAATAATAAATTATTAGACAAGGCCAAGTTTTGTTTCAGATTTTAGTGTCACAGTGAAATTAACAAACTAAGAAGGAAAAGCATTAAAATATTGTGTGAATTGTATTCTCTTCCATAAAGCATTTCAACAAAGACACTAAGCTTCAATAAATTGTCCCAAATAGGCTTCCCAGTGACATTCCCGGGACAGTCCCGGCCAGTTTGTCATTTTGTCTCGGAAAATAAAAATATCACGCGCGACACTGTACATTTTTATTATTGATAGTTAAGAGCAATGGTGTACTTATGCCATTGTTGAGAGCGGCACCCAAAGTATAGTTAATTATTGCGTATTGTAGAGTCGAGTTCTAACGTGAATTTTTATAGGTTTTTTTGCAATTACATTATAAATTATAAGTAAATAATTGATAAATAATTTAAATTAAAAATTAAAATAATAATATTAAGCTCCTACAATGCCAAAAAGAAAGTATATATTTACAGACGAATTAAAAAAAGATTATCCGTTTTTGAAAAACGTTTATGGGCATATTGACAAAGTAAGATATGAACAGTGCTCAGAGATAAAAAAATTCATTTGAAATGTGCAAAGCATAAGGCTAGTTTAATAGCGGCAGGAACTTCCTCTAAGATATCGTCATACTTCAACACTGTCAATCCAAGAGATAACGAATTTTTAATAGCTGGGTCAATCCAAGAAAAAAAATTAACACTTTGTGCATTCCCTCATGTTTTTGCAGTTCGAAACTAATTTTGTTTCATTTATATTGTGGCCGGTTCCAAAATGGCCGCCGCTTTTGTAATAATAATAATAATCATATTCTGTAGATCCTGTAAAGAAGCTAAGCTTCAAGGATGTGTAATGGGTCAGGGTGTACATTTATTACATTATTATATTGTATAAAAGATTACTTATAACAAATTTTTGTATTATAAACTAATTAATTAATTACTCTTCTCCGATTCTTCTATAAATTCCTTTATTGAATAGAAGGAGTGGCTAAGCAAAAATGAGCATAATTCAGTCTTAAATTTACCTTGATTATCGGACAACTGTTTAATTCTGTGCGGCAGTCTGTTGAAGATGGATATCCCTGAATAATGCACACCTTTCTGTGCAATTGACAATGTTTTACATTTTTTAAACAGATTATTTTTGTTCCTTGTATTGAAGGGATGAATATCAGAATTATTCAAAAATAAGTGCCTATTTGTGATTAAAAATAACATCAATGAATAAATGTATTGGCACGTCAAAGTGAAAATACCTAACTTTTTGAACAGATTTCTGCAAGAAGTTCGTGAGGAAACCTGACATATTGCTCTAATAACACGTTTTTGACTAATAAAAATCTTATCTATGCCTACTGAGTTGCCCCAAAATATAATACCATATGATAAAACAGAATGAAAATATGCAAAGTATACTAATTTTCTAGTTTTTAAATCACTGAAGGTGGACATTGCTCTGACAGCATCACATGTAGCTGAGCTGAGTTTCTTAAGTAATTGATTAATCTGATCAGTCCAATTTAATTTATTATTTACTAAGAGACCTAAGAATTTAACAGAGGAAGTTTCATTTACATTTTTGCTGTCGTATTTAAGTGTTATAGATTGTAAAGTTGTGTTGAGTGTGTGAAATTGCATGAAATGTGTTTTGTCACAGTTATTTGTTAGTCCGTTCGCATTAAACCATGTTAGCAGGTTAGTTAAATTATTGTTGCTTGCCTCTTCTAGTGTGTATTTGCTACTTTTTACTATTACACTAGTATCATCTGCAAAGAGGATAGCTTTAGAAGTTGAATCTATGGTATTAGGAAGATCATTTATATATATAAGGAATAATAATGGCCCTAATACTGATCCCTGTGGGACCCCAGTTTTAATAATTCCCCAATCTGATTTATGTATTTCACCTGTGCACGAGTCTTTTAATACTACTCTTTGCATTCTATTTTGTAAGTATGAATTAAACCAAGAAAATGAAGTTCCTGTTATTCCATAGTACCTCAGTTTTTTCTAGCAATATGCTATGGTCTACACAATCAAAAGCTTTACTTAAGTCACAGAATATACCTAATGGGTGATTTTTTTTATTTAATTCTTCTATTATGTCGTCTAAAAGAGTAAAGATCGCTTTCTCGGTTGAATATCCTTTTCTAAACCCAAACTGTGAATCGGTGAGTAAATTATGTTTGTTCAGATGTTTTATAACTCTGTTGTATACTACTCTTTCAAAAATTTTTGATAATACTGGCAACAGTGATATGGGGCGATAATTTGATATATCTTCTTTATTCCCTTGTTTGTACAGTGGAGTGACTAAAGCACATTTGAGCTTATCTGGGAAGACTCCAGAAAGAAGTGAATGATTACAAATGTAACTAATTACTGAACTACCTGTTATTTGTTTGAGTATTATGCTTGAATTACCATCATGCCCTAATGAATGTTTATTTTTTAGAGTGTTTATTATTTTTTTAATTTCGGTTGGAGATGTCAAAGAAAAGTTTAAATTACTTTCCTGGACTGGATAGTTTTCTTTGTAGTGCGCACGCCGTTTTTCGCGTTTGCAGTTGTCTACGAATTTCTAAATGATCCACGACTGTATTGTATCCTTTTCAAGTAAACTGTATCGTGTTCAGTACATTCAGACCTACAAATTAAACCCACATTTTTCATGTATTCTGTGCACCACGAAGTTAGCGATTCGAAGTGAAGAAAATTCAATTTTCGTAGGCTAATTTCTCCAAGAAGAAACAGTTTTTGAACCTCAATAATTTCCGTGCTTTTACACACAATAGTGTAGTTACTCTATGTAAATTATCAATTGTAACTGACGTTCTCTTTACACAATGTTTGAGCCGCTATATCTCTGTTAGATAAAAATCTGAAACTTGTTCACATAATAGGTCTCTATAGTAGCAAACTACGATATAAATTTAAACTTTGAGGTTTCTCTCAAATATAGTAGAAACGTTGTTAAACACATTTCCACATGTAGGACGAATGCGTATATACTTAAAATATTTAGACATGTTAAACTAAGAAAACTATTTTGTAACAATTTGTGTTGCATATACTTCCAATATTATATTTATATGAAAGTAATGAAAATAGTCGTTTGATGTCCGGGGAAAATATTGTGTGTAATTGAAAGTCTGGTGCCTTAATAATCCTGGATTTTCTGCATCTTCTCTGCCTGTCTCCAAATATTCTTAATTAATTATCTGAATTTAACTCGCCCCAAAATACGAATTAAATTAGGAAGGATCCTACTGCACTACAACTTAATATATGGAAGAAGTTCGTAAAACTCATTGATTCCTGTATCTAAAACATATATTTTTTAAATTATTTTATTTCCTGTGTATTTTTTTCATATCACGTGAGTCCAGGTAACTGAAGAACGATAAAGTTTCAAAATCGCAAGTAAAAGAAGTGTTATGGAAAGTGATTAGGATACTTAAAGTCTGGTTTAAAACATTTTGTTCAGACTCACAACTGGAGATGAATGGGAAAAATAATAGTCAATATTTGGGTTGAAGATTTTAGGAAATAAATGCTTATTTTATTTTAGGAGGAATTTTAAAGCCAAAATAGACTGCAAGTACTGCCCAGCTAAGAAAATTAAGGGACAGAGTTTGAAATGAATTTATGTATTGACAAGTTGAAATGGATAAAGGAAATTAAAAATTGTATGTGAATTATGTTTTGAGCTCACATTAACCCTGATTAAGAAAAGGTTATTTGAACACAATGACTTAGAATGTTTCAGACCATTTCTTCATATGATGGGAGAAGACACAAATTAGCAGGGTGATGAATCAAATCAACACACAGAGAAAATAGAAGCAACCATTTGCAATTCATAATTAATGGTCAGCCATTAATATATTTCTTGGCGTAGTGCTGTAAAAAATGTATGTTTTTAATTGTGTAAGAAGGACAGGAAGAAAAAATATGATACGAGAAATATCTAGGCTCAATCACTTGTGGACATTTCGTCAAGCTTTTAATTCATTTAGAATGGGAAGGTATCAGTGTTACCAGGTAGGGTTCAAAGTTTAGATGCAGCTATCCTGTAATTTACTCATTTTGGAGCCTATGGTCCTCATGTTGAGCATCTCTTCATAAGCCAATAAGTCTGATTGTTTTGGTGTTTTCCAGACTGGGCAGATCCACCATTTGGGCCTCCACCACCAGATGACAACGTCAAGTTTCAGTATGATGAAACACAGGGCTTGGCCATAATTGACTTGAATGAAGAAGTTCCCAGTGCCGTGTTGGCTTACATCATGTCCGACAGTGAGTGCTCCACTTTTTGTCAATTATTTTTTTCATAATTTGCTTGGAAAAAAACTGGGAAATGACTTTCAGGTGAATCTGAGAAACCCTCCACTGTGCCTGGTAAGACATTACTCAAGGAGGAGTACACGTGGCTACCTGATAAGAAGGTGTGGGAGCTCAAGGCCACCCAGTCAGTCGACTTCGACACCCTCGAAAACCCTCTCATCAGGTTCTCAGTGGGCATAGGCACGAAGACAAACCGTGTTAATGTCAGAATAGCAAATATCAATGACAATGTACCCAAGTTCACCAATCCAGGCAGGACTTGCAGCATAGAGGTGAGTCAGGAACACTGTCAACTTCCGGTACAAGAGCCAAACAGGTGTGATATCTGATGTATAACTTTTAGTATAGTGGCGTGTAGAGTTAAACTTTGAGAGTTTTGAAGGAAATCTCTTAAGCTATGTCCTGCATTCCGTTTCATGATTTCTATTGCTATATTTACAGGAAAATTCCGATGACACATCTGGCTGCTCGATAGTTTTGCATGACGATGACGGCAGCGTCGACCAAAACGTCGTGACCGTCATGGAAGGCAATGAAGTTAGTAGATCTTATTTGATCAAAAGGTTAAAAACTTGGATATCAAGCTCTTATCATTTCTAACATCGTCATGGGTGGTTAACTTTCCAAATACAGTTCTGAATACCTAAGTTTCTGCACAGTTGTGTAGTATCTTCTGTTTGAGTACCATTTCGTTTTTAGTTTTAATACCTGTGGGTTATTTGTTACTCTTGTATTGTATTAATTCTCACCGTGATTTCTTTTTATTCTTTACGTTACGTAGGCCTAATAAAATACTAATTACTTAAGCGTTACATCACTTTTATGGCATGTCTCTTTTTCTTCAGGAAAGCAAGCTCATAACACTCGTAAAGCAGTCGTGCACCAACAACTGCAAAGATTTGGAATACTTGTTCAAACTTACACAGCAGTTGGACTTTGAGAGTTCTGCCATGCACAGCCTCAACATCATCGGAAAGGTAAAAGTTGATTGAATTTGTAATATTCTTGTCTCTCATTGGCTCAATTCGCCGCGTGTTGCCACCACATTCCTGATCTTTAAGTTCAATTATAACGTCTTCGTAAATTCTCTTACATTATCTGATTCAAGCACGTTTGGAGCATCTATAGTGGTGGAAATATCATGTATTAGAGGTCCCATTAATATAAAATTTGTTAAATGATCCTGATAGTTGAGTACACACTTATCCTCACCGTCAGGACTACTCTGTATGTCTATGCCATCTACCTGATATCTTAAGTTAAATTCTTTATATATGGAGGAAATACCTTTCTTAGGATTAAACAACTTGGTCTGACATGGGTTGCATAAACTGGGCTTCAGTGTAATTGCTTCTTTGGTAACATTTTTGTACAGTGTGTCTTGTTTTCAGAACCCTTTTCATCCGCGTGCGACCTCCATATCCAATTTTCAAGTGAGCCTCGCGCAATATGTCAAATAATTCTTCTGTAAACACACAGTACAAAATATCCTGATATAAACTTTTATTTGCCGTCGACTTCAATACCATCGTAATTTATTAGTCGGCGATAGTCAACACATTCCTTTTTCTGCTTGGCTTTAGCTTGTTTAACATACTGTATAAAAATGCAATGTTTGTCACTTATGAGGATCCGACTACTGTTTTCTTTTTCTTGCAGCAACGTATTCAAGTATCTGAGAACCTGATCTTCATATCAAATGTTGATTCGTAACTTACATGTAGAGGAGATGGTCCCAATATGGACGACCATTTTCATTCGCTGATATAATTTGATAATTTAGTGGTCTTAGAATACACTTATATGGATACACTGACGGGTTTCTGTAGACATTTATATGGTAAATCTTTGATAAGGGAATATTCTACTTAAAATATGCGTAACGTGCAGTTTTAGAGATGGGGTCCAAATATGGGCAGCACGAAACAATTTCAAATTTACCGAAAAAAAAATCAAATAGGCATAATAAATATTCCCTTTAAATTACGAAAATTAAGACACATTTACACAAGTGTATCACTTCACTGAGTTTTATTTGCAGAAATCACAAATGTATTCATGTTTCTCTGCATCGGCACATTAAGTTACAACAGCACTGCACCCACAATCCTCCCTTATCATCTTCTGAGAATCGTCCGTCGCAGAAATGACAGCAACAGTCACCAGAACCTCGCATGTGACTGTCACCAGAAGGAACTGCAACCAACGCATCTTCTGATTTAGACGTGTCATTCTTCGTGTTCTTTTTTGTCGTTCTCTTCTTCACTAGCTTGAGCTCCAAACTCCGTTTAATAATTTCTTCTTTTTCGATGTCTCTTCTTTCTTTTTCAATGGTGCCGAGACATGCTATTTTCACTTTAGCACCAAATTACTTTTTGCTCTTGCAAACGACGTCAAGCAAAGGTGTTTTGATAACTTTACTCGTCAGTCATAAAATTTAATAAATTTAAACAACACCGTTCAATGAAGACTTCCTATTAAAGATGTGCTTTCCTTCCAAAAGTTCAATATGACTCAAAAACTCTTAAGTGTCACTGCACCAACATCAAAATGGCTACTAATCAGAGGTAGCCGTGGGACGGCCTATAGAGGAACAATAATTTAGAAACATCGCAATCCACATGATAATTAAAACATGCTGCCTAAAAACCTTTCTTCTGAAAGTATTCATATAGAAAACTATACAAACAAGAGGGATAAAATACCATGAAACCGCTGTCAGAATAATATGAAAAAATCACAGAGGCATAACGTGTTTCTATTTTAGTGCATTTTTCTCCCTTTTAGCCACTATGTTTTCAAAAACAGTCTTCATTGCAGTGCCTGATAAAATTGAATAGTGTCTTTTCCTCTCGGAAATTTTTCCACCTTTATTGAAGCAAATTGAGAAATGGGGAAAATCTTTCTATCTATTTAAAAAAACATTCTTTCAGGCTTTGACTCCTGAACTTTTCCCTTTGAGGAACAAGGCACGTCTAGTAAATCATCTTCAGAGTTAATTACAACTTCTCAGACCGTAGGTCAATTACATTGAATGGTGTCTTCAGTTATGGTAATCCTTTTGCCACAATGGCGACATTAGCCCTGGAAGTGTGACGTCATAACCCCGAGTGGACAGGATTGAGGGAATTCAGATTTAGAAGCTACAAAACAAATGATTAAATACATTTAAATGTAGGCTAAAACGTGCAGTTTACGTATAAAACAAATAAAATATGTATTGTAGCATCGACGAGTAGGTACTATCTCGACTGGTTTGAAGCTCAAAATAAGATAAAACTTGTTGAAAACAAGAAAAACAGCCACATACAGTGCAGCCATTTAGAAATTATTTTAAAGTATATTTTTTAATAACTGTAGTTTCATGTTTTAACATTGGAAACAATGCGTACAAACCAAAGAAAAAATAAAATTGCTGGAATACCATTTCAAAGGAACTTTCATATAACATATATATATATAGTGGCGTTGTGTGGAATTCGACCCTCTTGTTCAATTTTAATCCAAAAGGCTCCAAAATTTATAAAAATATTAAACAACGTTTCGGAAAAAATAATTTGTTATTGTATTTTGTACGTGGTTCGAACTTTTAGCTCAAATTGCAAGTTATTATTATTTTTTATGAAATTTTGAGATGCCATAAAAGAGCCGCCCTGTGCGAGTCGCTCCCTCCGCCCCCGCCAGAAAGAGCGACGAATAGTAGGCCCTACCGTCCTTATCAGATCAGGATCCAGATGAATGCGTCTTTCATAGTTTAGTAAGTTACATCTCCTTTGGTTATTAAAATTGTTTTCATTTACATGTTAATTTTTTTTAAAAGTTTAAATATCGTGATTTTGGATTGAATAAAAAATGAGGAAAAAATGTATCTAATTGTATCTATAAAAAAGGATTAAATTTATAATTTGAAAAAACTTGAATCTATTTTCATTGTATTTTGTTTCTTTGGGGATATTCCTCTCAGAGTAATAATGAAGTGACGTCTGAGAGAGTATTGAGAGCGAACAGCCGAACCAGAGAGAAGCAAACCAAACAAGTTAGGCTTAACAAGAGAATTTTACAAAGGAGATATCGATGTTATAGAAAGATACTAGAGTAAACAAAAAGAGGAGAATGATATTGTAGAGAGAAATACCAAACAAGACAAAGTAGGTTCTGTTATACTTGTCGAAATGGATGCAGTGAAACCGTCTAGAGGATATCGCAGAGTATAGTAAGATAGGAATTTGATGATAAATTACTCCAATGTTTCTACAGTATGGATACTGTTCGTCATCAAGTATAGAGGTGATCTGTCGTGCAATATACGAGTCCAACTTTCAGGAGTATTGTAGACTTACTTAATTCAGCCTAGTCCTTCCCAGTGTAGTTATCACACAAATAGACCCCGAACTGTGTTGTGTGGTAATTTATTTATTATATTCCTTACAGGTTTCTCTTACTACAAATCTCACAATTATAATATTCATTATTTGTTGGCACGATTTATGCTTTCTATTTGCATTTGGTATCTCTTGGAATGCAAAAATTTACCACATTCTGACATTTCCTTTTGTTATCAGAAACTTTATGTTTCCCTAACTCATTATTATTACACCAAAAATCTCAATATGAAATTACCTTCCCCTATCTCTGAACCCTTGACAATATTATAAGTAGTTTGTATAAACTATCAGTCTTTCACTCAAAAACAGACGTTCAGATTACAATCCCCACATATGGGACCAAAGTATGCCAAAGTCTATCATTTTCTACAGATAGTCACACTGATTTATGGATTATATATGATGTAGTTCTAATATTAAATTTAAATTAATATTTTTGTTCTTAAAAGGATTATGATGACGGATCAAAGAGTGTGAGCATGACATATATAGTGGAGGTAATCGATAAGCCTGACACAAAACCAAGGTGGCTTGACATATTCTCTTCACTTCAGGTCAATGAAAAAGAATCCATAGTAAGTAATTTTTCAACTTAATACTCTGCTTTGTTAATTTCAATACAGTACTTATAAAGCCTGAATAAACTGAAAATAAGCAAACAAAACCAAACACTTAAACTCATCACCATTAGAATTCTTAACACATCCTCACAATAATTTACATGATATCAATATTTCATTTTCATCACTGTCACAATTACCAATACCAATTTAGCACACAATATACAAGCAGGCATATTTTATTTGTAGCATCAAATACATTATTAATAGCTGAGCATATTATCAAGAAAGCTATATTAATAATTTTTGTAGTCCTATCTCCACTTAATTTTTAATCATTCATATGTATTTATTGTTTCTTCTAGGGGTATAATGTTTCTGCGATTGATGGTGACATCCAGATTGATGCAGCTATTTCATACAGACTTGACTTAGAGGATAGTAGTTATGCCAGTAAGTATACATTTTTCATATGTATTCACTATACATATAATATATATATATTTTACAATTAATAAGGACAGGAAAGAGAGTTAAAAAGTGGTGACTTACTTGAGGTTCACAGATGGCAAGAATTAGAGTTCTTAAAATTTTGGAGGCAGTGCCCCCTTCATCAGAAAGTTAGGAAGACATTTCCAGTGATCGGCTAATTATCAGGACAGGAAAGAGATAGAGCTAGAAGGTGGTTGATTTTTCAAATTTTCAGAGACAACTGCTCCTTTCATCAGGAGCTTGCTGTCACTTAGAATACTCTTCCTCCAAAAAACCTTCTTTAATGTCACAAAGTGCATTAACAATTTCTGTCACAACGCCGAGTCATGTCTCCCAGTTTTATTAGGTTTTCTTTTGGATAGATGGGATGGAAAGAGTAGAGGGAATATAGAGTTTGAAGCATCCATTAAGGACAAATTACAATGATAATATTGCTTATTGCTTATTGGATGCTCCAAACTCAAATTACCAGATTGGATAGGAAAGAGTATATCAATTTTTCAAAGGGCTACATCCTCTTTCTCAGGACATAGAACTGTGTTTCATATGAGTCAACTAATTCAAAGTGCAGTTCTCTATTCTGACTGAAAATTTGTTATGCATCTCCCTATCCAACATGATAACACTGGCTTTTAATTTATGGTTAGCCCAGATACCATTTTCTTTAATGTCTATTTCAATTATACACAAATAGATTATTTTGAAAATATACACCACCTACAGAGTAAAAGAAGCAATTGAAAAGACACATTATCCCATTTCCAGAGTACTTTCATTTAGATGAACAAACTGGAGCGTTTTTAGTCGACCCCATCGATAGGGACGTGGAGAAGAAGGAGTTCTTCAAGATGACCTTGGCAGCCTATGAAACCAATGACATCACATCTGAAGTTCAGCAGAGTGTTGTTATCATTGTGAATGATGTCAATGACCACTCCCCACAGTTTGACCCACCTGAAGACATTACAACCAGCATTCCTGAGGAGACACTCCTCACAGTTGACTTGAAAGCCACTGTCAAAGTCACTGACCCAGATCTGGTGAGTCACTATGAAAATGATGAGATTAATTTTTAAATCACCTACACAATAAACATTTACAAATAAATTTAGCAAGCTAATGCACTGCTCAGAATAATATAGTATGACACAATAGAAAAATCTATGATTTTTCCCCATTCAGCAAAATTTATTCTTTCATATATCAGGTTGAAGCTGGTCAATTCAACATTCAACTGGTCGACAGTGACTATAGCAAGGCCTTCCTGGTGGTTCCAAATTATGGTTACCAGTCTGGGGTCATCTCTCTCTCTGTAGCTGACCCATCACTGCTCGACTATGAGAATGAAACCTGGCGCTCTTTTGATTTAATAGTTAGTATGACCAATATTAAAAGTATTCCCAAGAAAATTGTTATCAAAATTTTCGTAATTCAGTGGCTAGTTCATTGACACAGTCAATATAATATTTTCTGATTTCTTTCACAGATTGAAGCTGTTGAAGTAGCTGACAGCACTCACAAAGGGGAACTGAAAATCCATATTGACCTTGAGGACAGAAATGATGAGATTCCAGAGTTTGAGAAGGCATCATATGATATTACAATGCCAGAGAACACAGTTAAGGACACATTAGTCATTAAAGTCAAAGCTACTGACAAGGACGCAAATGACCAAATAACGTAAGTTAATGAAAAGTTTTAGGTAAATGTTGCTCACTACTTGATGAAGCTATTGAAAGGGTCATTGCTGGAACTTCTTCTTCTTCTTTTGACAAACTTCACTGATTTTAATCCTTGGTGATCATCATATACTCCAAATAATCAACTGACCAACAACAAATTTTCTTCACACTATCAACTTCTATTGTAACCAAGTGATGCACAACTTATTACACTCAGTAGCTCAGCATTCAACAATTCACCATTTAAATGCATGGAGCAAACCAGTCAGAAATCTGCAATGATAGCCATTTCTCCAACAGGTTGTTCTTATCCTACTGTTTAGTTCAAAGAGAATACAAAATTCATTGATCATTGAACAAAAACTGAAAAATTCTGGCAATAAATGCAAAACTCATTGTGTTTACAGTAACAGCCAAATATTTTATTCCATTATTTATATGTACTAAAATTAGACTAGTAGTTAAGGAGACCATACCAAATATAAGAACAACATTTTAAGGCTATATGGTTTGTTGATAAAGTAGATAAGAATAAGTATAGGCATATTGTTCATATATCAGAGAAAAACTATCTTGTTTGAAGATTTTACGCAGACTCATATTCTGCTGCAGGCCTGATAACACATTTCTCATCATGTAAAACACTCATTTGAATCTGAGAGCACTCATCTCATGCTTTGCAGGTACAATATCATCCCTTCTGGTTCCCTGCGAATAGACAGCGACACAGGGGAGGTGTTTATCAATGACAACTCAGCACTGGACTATGAACGCCAGAGTAAGATTGAGCTTCAGATCTCTGCCCAGGACCAGGCGAACCACAGAACCTATGTCAACCTTGTTGTCAATGTTGAGGATATAAATGATGAGACACCTTTACTTACTCTGGTCAGTTACTCACAATTAAATGTACACAATTAGATATTTCATGGCCTCATAAGTTAAAGGAATGAATCACAGAATGTGTTTTGAGCGATGAATGGAAGCTCCATGAGTTGTCTATGTTTCTATTTTTCAGTGTGGGATTAATACCTAAGCACTCTTTTCAAATTTTAAATTTGGTATGTATGTGTAGATCTTTCTGAAGTGCTGTTTTCTCTATTATTGTTAGTAAATATACAAATGTTATATTACAAACTCCTAACATTCTGGACAAATCTCATTTACAATAAATCTCCATTAAATACACTCACAGAAAGAAATTGAACTGAAATGACTTTCTTACAGAATTTACTGACTTAAGTAGATGATTGAACAATATAGAAGGATCCATCAGAAGGATAGGAGTTTTACTTATTTTCTTGCCCACATAATAACTTCTTGTGAACAATCAATTTTGTTATAAACCTTCTCTTTAACTTTTGCTTACTCCAATCTCTCACATTCAAAGAAATACAACAAAATGTTGTGCTTTGGTATAGTCATTTAAATGAGGAATGACATACTATGATATGGTTTGACTGGATACAATTCAAGCAAGTTTGCTCCCTGCTGGCCACTAAGTCTAGAAATGGAGGATCATTAGATTATGAGAAATACAGACTTGATCAAAAGGGTAATTACTGTTATCATTGTAGAAACATTTCTCGGGTTTCCAACCCGAGAAACATTTCTACATATTCTTCACCGGGAAAGCCTTCGTTCTTTAATTACTGTTATCATTGTTTTGTAAATTATAATAATGAACAAAATTGTTTTTTGTCACCTCAAAAAGTTGGTTTCTTCCATTGCATTTTTCCACCATTTAAATGCCATTTTATACAATTCAGTTTCTAATTTTTGGTATGAAAAGCCCTTGTCCAGAAATCTAAAAATGAATTTTCATGTTTCAGAGCACCATCCAAATCGATGTAGAGGAAGAATCGTCCAATACCGATGACCTAGTGACATTTGTGGCAGAGGACATGGACTCTGGGCCTGACCTTGATGTTGCCATTGACTGGGACTCCACCATTGGTCTTCGTCGTGGTGTCAAGCTTACTACAGATGAGGAAAAAGCAGCCTATCTCAAGTAGGTAGTATTATATACATATCCTGGTCCCAACATCCTCTATCAATTGACATCACAAAGTCCCTTACTTGCACATTACTTTAGTTTTCACATTCTTCTTCATATAAATGAGTGTGCAATCATGGATGTATATATTGTAAATACAGCGAGTTCCATATTAATAGGAAAAAAATGAATAGGACACTATAAATTCTGTAATTGATTTATTTATCTGAAAAAAATTAATTCTAAACTATAATTATAAAAGTTTATCTGGCAACAGTGAAAATCTTCCATAAAAATTTACATCAGTACCTGAGCGATAGTCTACCCCATTGCATAATTGGTCAAACTATATCAAACAATATGGCATTTCCGTGTCGGTCACCAAAGATCCCCAGACCTAACACCTTGTGATTTTTTGCTATGGTTTTGTTAAAGACAATGTTTTTGGGCCTTCATTTCCTCAGAACTTACAGCAACTGAAACAGCAGATAACTGAAGTACTAAAAACATTAATACCATGAGCTGTGCAGGAAGTGGATACTCCATAGATACTTGTTACGTCACAAGAGGGGTACTTAAATTTGATTTTTCAAAATAAAGTAATTACATCATTAACAGGTATGCTTTATTTCCCCCCACTCAGCATGAAATGCCCTGTCTTGAAAAAGGGAGCCGAGGCTCTCAAAAATTGTTCTCTGTCTCTCTTTCCGGTCCAAATGAAGATATATATATATATAACAATTAATGGGGAAAGGACAGAGAGATAGAAAGAAGATGACTTACCTGAGGTTCATAGATGGTACACACCTTGTGAGGTTTAGAGTACTTGAATTTTCGGAGGCACCGCCCCCTTCATCAGAAAGTTAGGAAGACATTTCCAGTGATCGGCTAGCCGACGACTGAGCAGCCAAAATTTGCTGCTCTGCTAACTTAGGTCGTAAACAATTGACCCCACCAGGTCACCAACTTTCTCTCTCAATAAGGGTCTGGGAAGAGGCAAGGACTTGATGGGGGTTGGGGAGATGCATACTAACACCCCCATCTTGACACACATTCATTCAAACACATCCACCCTTAGAGGTGTCAATATTTAAATATTGATACACATTATCATACATACGTACATACAACCACCATTCAAACAAAAGGCAAGGTATACACACACACACAGAAGGTTTTATTGTATGTACAATTCCAATGGACTTGTGCTTTGGGGGGGGGGGGGGAGGTTGGAGATAAAGAGTTATAGGATGTTGAGTCTAGGGCTTTGTCTTGACTGTAGGACATGCTGAAATGAAAGTTCCCACAGATGGAGTTCAGCTTCTGATGAGTCGGGAGGTAGGGCTTTGAGGGGGGTCAGTGTGAAGCACTGGTTGAAGTTGTTGGTGTTGTTGTCTGTACTCCCACACAATCTACAAAATAAACTGCACACTCTGCCCAGCCTTTTACATCGGTCAGACAAAGAGACCCCTCCCCGAACGGATTGCCAACCACCGCAGCACAGTAAAACTCCTCAAAACCCAATTCCCCATAGCCACAACACCAACAACTTCAACCAGCAAATTTTGGCTGCTCAGTCGGCCAGCCGATCACTGGAAATGTCTTCCTAACTTTCTGATGAAGGGGGCGGTGCCTCCGAAAATTCAAGTACTCTAAACCTCACAAGGTGTCTACCATCTATGAACCTCAGGTAAGTCATCTTCTTTCTATCTCTCTGTCCTTTCCCCATTAATTAATAAACATGACAATGTCATTTCCTGACTCATATATATATATATATATATATATATATATATATATATATATATATATATATATCTTCATTTGGACAGGAAACAGAGACAGAGAACAGCAGTTGGCTTACCTTAATTCAAAGTAGGTATCAAGTGGTTGAGATTCTCAAAAAAATTGTCAAATTTTCGTAAGCCTGAGCTTCCTTCCCAGAAGATGGTATGGCAGCCAGCCATTCAATGACTTTCTTTGCTATATAATGACTATGACCAAAATCGTCTTTTACTGACAATTTCTAATCATTATACTGAATTTATTGATATTATGGCAGATACATTTGTCAGGTGCGGTAAAAATGCTCATATCTGTGTTTATGTGGTGAGCCTTAAATTTTATTCTTAATTGGTTTTCAGCTGTGTTGTGTTGGAACAGAATAAGGAAACTGACCAAAAAACGAATGGGTCATTGAAGTTAAATTCAGAAATAAGTCTGGACTGGTCTCTAGTAGATACAATAAATTTGGTGCTTGCGGTGACTGACAAGAACACAGCAGCAGGCTACCAGAGTAAATCATCTGGTGAGTATCTTTCTCCTTGCATCATTCTCCTTGTTCACCAAACCTAAACCATTCACTGAACTTTTATTATTTTCAAGAAACGGCAAACAGCAATTGACTTACCTTAAATTCAAAGTAGGTGTCAAGGTAGCTGATACACACACACAGACACAGATATACACACACACACACACACACACACACACACACACATATATATATATATATATATATATATATATATATATATATATATAAACACACATTGGATAGGAAGTAAGGATAGAAAATGTGGCAGAAAGTTGTGTGGTGTCATTGCGTTTAAATCATTAATTTGTAATCTATCCTAAATGGATGCTCCAAACTCTTCAGACCCTATTCTCTATCCATTCCTACTAAAATAACCTAATTACCAAGACTGACTATAATTGTTCGGAGAGCAACATGGCTGAGATGGTAAAGGCTAATTGCCTAACTTGAAAACCTAATATATATATAGACTGAAAATGTTCGGTTGGTCGTACTCGATGTGGTGGCGGAGTGGATAGACGCGCGCCCCGGCTCTAGTGGCGACGCACTGTTGTTTCGTGCACCCAGGTTCGAGTCCTGGCCACATCGAATTTTTTCAGTCTTTCTTCCTTCTCCCATTCCCTTCTATGCTTAACATATGTATTTCCTTGTGCATGATTCCATGCCGTACATATGAATCAAAGAGCGAATTTCCTGCCTTTCTCCCAAATATTTCTATCTTTCTTTCTATATATATATATATATATATAATAATAATAATAATAATCACAGGAAAAGAGATAGAAAGTAGGTGACTTACCTGAGGTTCACAGATGGCAGGCACCTTGTAAAGTAAAGTTTTGGAGGCACCGCCTCATCAGAAAGTTATGAACACATTTCCAGTGATTGGCTAGCCAACGACTCATTGTGGAATTGAGGGGAAATTAAATGTTGACTTGGCAACTGCCTAGTTCAGGGTATTTTTATATATGAGACTCATGAGTAATTGCTGGGTAGGGGGGAGGGGGGACATCAAGTGGTGCTAATCACTTTCTCACAAAAGGGTGTGTCTTCAGCAAGCAGCAAACAGATTTTTGAATTGAATTGACTAGGAAAACGAGTCTTCAGTCTCAGTGAAAATGTTTATATCTCAGCAGAGAGTTTTTGGCTGATTTGTGTTTGATTTCAGTATGTTATTGTAGCATCTTCTTTACTCTGCTTACAGCTTTCGAATAACACTTCTACTTCTTGTATCTCCTGATTTTCACTTCCTGCCAACTTCAAATGTACACTGACTGCATTTTTCATCTCTATACTTCCTCTTTCTTTTATCATCCAAAGCATACTGACTCTCTCCTCACCTAACCCTGACTTCCTTCCAAATCCAATGGATACTGACTTTTTCACCTCCTTGTCACTTTACAGCTAATCTCTTCCTTCCCCTTTTACATGGAAAAATGCCACCCCAAGTGATGTCTCCACTAATCGTAAATAATGACTGCTTGATCCACACTTTTGGTGGAAGGAGTAAGCCTTGGGAAAATTTCAAAGCGCATTGTTCCCTAGGCCTGTTCCATATGCAAAGATCTTTGCAACTGGATGGTGCCTCTTTAATTCTGAAATTTCAACATCTGCTCTGAATATTCTCATTAAATTTTCTGAATTTCATTCATCCTAAAATATGAATTAAATTGGGGAGGGTTCTTCTGTGAAACAAGGTACTATCTGGGTGCCTGGCATTGCTGGGGTATTTATTTGTCTGGTTAATTATTTAATTTAAAACTAATGGCTTGGTCAACATGTGATTTAACTGGCATTGAGAGTATCACTTTTTTGAACATTTACTTTCTCATGCCTCCTAAGCTACCTGTACCAATGCAATGTTAACTTCAATATAACAAGTACGATGACTTGAACTACCATAATCAAGTCAAGGAATATACCACCATAACTGGTATGAGTAATACTTTGGTACCTTAAGAGAGGTGAAAATACTACCAGTAACTTCAGAAAGTTTGAAATAATCCAAGCACCATAAGAAAGTCAAAAATTCTGAAAGTAAAACGTTTTCTTGTTACCCTAACAGAGTCAATAGTAATTACAGTATTTTTAAGAGAGCCTGGGAGGAACTGTAACATTAAAGTCATTAATAAAACCTTAGGAGAGTAAAAAATACATACAGAGACTTTGTAACAAGCAACTCCTTTTTATCTGTAGCCACCCAAGGTTCAACTATAACTTAATTAACTTTTTTTTTTCAGAATCATATTCCATAACCCCAGATTTGACATTAATGTTGGATGTTTTTGTGTTATTTTTATGTATTTTCCCTGCTCCCCTCCCATGCCTTAAGGAGTTGAAATTATAGACAAACAAAATTGAGAGAATAACTAACAATTTCATTGACCCCAAAAATATTTTTTCAAATACCTCTAAAGGTGGTAATAATGTGAGACCCCACACCCCAGTGCTTGCTTCCAGGCCGTAAGGAAGATGTGTGCAAAATTTGATTGAAGTGTAGAATTTTTGATTTAGTGGAAACATCTGCATAAACTTGATTAATAAACGAGTATAAGCATTCTGTAAGATATAAATATTCATATAGTAAAATATGGTCATAATGTGATATTTAGTTCTAAATTTTATTCCTTTTTAGTGGCCTTTGTGATGAACATAATAGACATAAACAATAATGTACCACAATTCCAAGAACCTGACGTTGACAATTTCACCATTCTGGAAGAAACAGCAAATCAGCTAATAGGAGCAATTGTCGCCACAGATGCCGATGGTCCAGGAAACAATGACATATTCTACAGTATCATGTAAGTCAAAGAAATTATAAATTAAATACACTCAATTAAAATAATAACGTGGTGCAAGCTATTCATTGCCCCTCAAACCCGGTAATTGTAATGTCATATTATTTGGCAGTTAAGAGCTATATGAGTTGCCTCAACATTGCAGCAATAAAATAATATCAAGAACTGAGAAGCACTGTGAAAATAATCTGCATTTGATGTGAATGAGGCAGGCCATGTTTAGTGTTGACTATCCTATTCTGCTCTGTCTCTCCATTCATGTCCTAAGACATGGAATCTGAGCAGTCCTGCTTAAGCCACCTACAACAAAAGGTCGCATTTATGTTTTTTTTCCCACTCAAGGGGACAATTTTTTTATGTATTTTTAGGTACTTAGTCTTTTACATCACATCAAAGTTCCCATATTAACCTAGATGTGAATGTCAAAATCTCTTCTGTAATACTAGTCTAAGGAGTTATAAGCTCTTTGCACAGGCAGATTAAAGGGTGGTGACCTAAGGGTCATATCCTTAATGGTAAAATAAGAAGGAAATGAGATTACCAAACTAAAAAGTTATATTTTATTAGAGAAACAACACAATCATAAAAATATTTTCATTAATTTTTCTGTGACACAGGGTAATTACAGATGGTGCTGATGAATTTCTGAGGATTGATGATCGGAAAGGGCAGATCTGGTCAAACACTCAAATTGACCGTGAACAATTTGACTACCTTGATGCTAGTGTGATTGCTTCAGATGGATTGAACAATATTACCCGTAATGTATGTGGTCCCACTCATTCTTTCACTGCTGCACATTGAGTATCCAACTATGTTGATAAACTTGGTTCTATGAGGATTTATATATTTTTTGTATTTTTAATGATTAGTAGTGTTTTATTGCCCTGAGTATTCATATCCCATGTCACATATCACTTATAATGTGTAAACCTTTTGTCTAGATTACAGTGTACATCGAAGACCAAAATGATGAAACCCCAGTATTCGACTCCCATCCCAATGAATTCTCAATTCCTGAGAATTCTCCATCAGGGACCCATGTGGCAACTATCACAGCTACTGATGCTGACCGCACAGGTAAGACTCTTCAGACATCATTTTAATGAATTTTCAGTTCACTTAAATAGAATAAGTGCAAGGCAGTGAGATTTGTCGTCACAGACAATTTTCACCAATTAAAATGTACATTAAAACATGGGTTTATCTCACATATTATGAAGCATATTAATGCAGGTGATTATTTTATCTTTTCATGTTTGATAAGTTACTTCTAATAATTTTTTAATTTACATTATTCAAAAGTATTATGAAAACTCATTTAAAGCCAACTGCAAATCACTTTAATTAATGCTGTTTAGCATCTTCTCTTTGAACTATTATGTAGCTTTGATTTCTTATCTTCAGCACCCTTCAACAGTCTAACATATCTCATGGGTCCCAACACTGACAGTGGCCTCTACTTTGCTGTTGACCCAGTGACTGGTGACATTACTGTCAACCTTCTGACTGGACATGTCCTCGACCGTGAAACAAATCTAGACTTTCAAGTTCCAATAATTGTGAGGGATAACTTTCAGGATGGACTCCAGTGTAAGGAATATTTTAGCAACATTAAATTGTTCCCATAATTTAGTGTCCTAATTTGCCATCTCACTTCATTTTCAGCCAACAGCCGCATGGATTCAACAAGTTTCAAAGTTATCCTCTTGGATGAGAATGACTGCCAACCAACCTTTAACCCTCCATCAGGGTGTGCAGGCACAGTAGGCGAGACAGTATCAACGGTAAGTAGAAACATAGCAAAAGAGTGGCACCATTCAGTGTGTGTAATGTTGGATGTATTTCATGAGGAAGCATACTCACATGTGGTCAATAGAAACATTTTTTTAAGTAAAGAAAGAAATAACACCCTTATCAATTTATCATATTCTTATCATCAATATTTGACAATTTTTTTTGCAGTTGTTAAACAATTTATACTGTCTCATTGCAGATAAGTTTGAATGATAAACAGCTTTCCTGTTCTAATAGCCCCTTTTCACTATGAGCCAATGGCTGGGTCATACACTTGCTGACAGTGTTGGCTGCCAATCATTGTTGCTTGATTCCTATCTACACAATGGGCCAATACATTGGCCAATATGAACATGCTCCATTTGACACTGTGCACTTGACTTGCACATATTAGATGTGTGAAGAAAACCACTTCCAAAGTCAATATTAATCCACTCCATATCCAACATTGGCCAATACAAGCCAACCATGTCTTAGCCATGACCTAAATTGGCCCAGTGTGGACCATAGTGTAAATGGGACTTTAATGTGGTAATAAGCTATTAATGGAAAGTGTTCGTGAAGTGTTGTAGTTCTTGAGAGCTGGAGAGATGGAAAATTGATTTATATACCACACACATTTTTACTAACAAACTTTATTTTAAAAGCTTGCTAGTCCCATCATGCAGCTTGCTAAAACAGTCCCATAAAGGTTCACATTCTTGATAACAAATAACATTTTGTTACTACAGTAAGGTAGTGTGTTTAGTAGCTAAGATGTGTAGTGATATTCTAATGTCTCCAGAAAAGGAATTGATCAGTGGGTGAATAAAATATTTAACCTATCATCTCTATTCATCTTCAATGCTCAAGAGTAGTGATCATTGCTGCTGTGGCATAAAAGTCCCACCATTCCTGAATAAATAATTCAACCCTAACAAAATACACCCTGATCTGCTTAAAGTATTATAGCCTTGGTTTCATCTTCTATTCTTTCCCTCTAATACTAATTTAAAAAGCCTTTCCTGCATCAAAATTTATGGCAATCCAGACTTAGCACATGCACTGCTGATGAATTTTAGTAAATATCAGGACATTTGTGACTTGCACTATTTGGGGAAGGGAGACCAAGCAATAAATCTAATTATACTTGATAATAGAGCATAGAATTCTGGGACTGCACTCATAATATTACTGCCTATTTCCAGGAAACAGAGGTGCTAAGTGTCCGTGCAGATGACTGTGACGATCCTGCCACTGACAACACCCTGCTGTCTTACACCATTGAGAGCATAATGAGGGTTGAGCAAAATTACTTGCCAGAATGTGACAACATCTTCAACATCACCGATGATGGACATGTAGCGAGCATCCATCCTATTAAAAACCTCACAGGCTGTTGGGGTGAATATGATATCGTCATCTCGGTAAGAAAAAAAAATGGTTTCACCAAAAGAACAAAAAACTTGGAGGTTCTTAAAGGCTCAAAAATAATAATAACTTAATTTTCATGACAAAATAGAATGAGCACTGTCATTTTAACTTAACAAAAATTAGCATGTGTCCAATTGAGCCAAAAATGAGTGGGATGAGGAAAAGGAAGAATAGGCTGTAAAGAAAATATTGCTGAAGAATTTATACTAACCAGATTGATTCTGTTTTATTCACTTAAATAAGTTGTTATTTTACTGATTTAATATGAACTTCTTAAACCTAAAGTACAAATAAAAGACAACCACATGGGTCAACCTAGATAAGGCAAGGAGTAACTGTTATGCATGCATTATAAACTTCTGTGAATCAGTTTATGCTTAAATTTGAAAACAGTAAGCTAAAGAAGAATAACAACCTCTCCTACATTTTTGTAGCAAAATATTCTATTTTATCATAATGAATGGGATTTCCAATGTCATTACTTATTATTATTTTGAAATATGTACACTTGTCCAAAATATAATCAATTTTAAGAATTATTCTCCATATGATCAAATGATGTATCTACTTGTAGACTGAGTTTCCTTTTACTTTCTTTCCAACTGTTTACTTTGCATGTATTTGTTCTTTCTTCTTTTTCTCCTTTCTTTGAAAATAACTATTTACCTTGGCTCTCCAGGCTGAGGACCATGGAGAACCCCCACTCAGTGGTAACGGCACTTTCAGAGTATGTGTTATAGACGTGAACGACAATGCTCCTACCTGGCAGCATCCATCAGGTGAACATCCAACAATCCGCATCAGAGAGGTAATTAATAACATCTCTCAAGAAGCTTTAATTCAATGTGTTGCTAAATAGAAGTTCTTTTTATTAAATTTTTTACAAATGCCAAAATTTTATTTTATTTTTCAAATTGGTCCAACAATTAGTCCCTCCTGTTATCCTCAGTATTATGATTGCTTGCAAAGAATTTCTAAGCTAATTGGTACTCTTTTATCTCTTTAGAATCAAATTTTGGGCGAGCGGCTGATTGACGATGTTGGAAATGAATTAGAAGATTTAAGCGCGAGCGATCCTGATGATGGTGACAATGGAAAAATAACATACGAAGTGTCAGGTACATGCATTGCTTCATCAATATTCTCTAAATTCCTCCATTTTGTTTAATATATATATATATATATGCTTTCTGATATTTCCTTTAAGTTACTTTGGATTCAGATACATATTGAACTCCCACCCTCTCTAAACCCTCTCCACATGAGCACCAAGAAGATATATAATCTGCATCAATTTCTTAGTACAAGGGCTGTTAAATTCATTTGCAATAAATAAAGCAGTCCAACTTGTATCAATGAAATATAACTTTATGTTTTCATTGTTATCTATCTATATACAGGAGCTTTCAAACATTATACGTCCATATTCATTTGTAAAAATTTTTATATTAAAAAAAGTTATAATTTTACATTAAAAAATTAATTAAATACAAATACATATTATATATTTAAGCTGGACTTTTTTTATTGGTTGCAAATGTAATGGTACTATTTCTGAATTCAGTCTTGTATGAAGGTGTATTAAAGTGTTAGTACTGTAGCACAGTAGGACCCCTTCCCAATTTTATTTGAACATTCTAACCGGCAATAGCCAGGTAAGAATGGTTTTTCCCGGTGCCAGGCTGGCAGATGGGGGACATGCTTGTCTGCAGATAGATAATACTAAACTTGTTTTGCTGAAGGAGCATTCACCCTTCAAAATTTCCCAAGGACAATGTTCTTTGTGTCATAAAAATTTCTCATGCTGGATGAAGGACTAATGAGGATTGGTGGAACAAACATCACATGGGATAGCGTTTCCCTTGGAGAAGGGATATACGAGTTGAGCTAGGAGGTGAGGAGCCAAACAATATTCAGTGTGGTGCAAGATGATGAGAAGGCGAGGAGGCAGAGTAAGGGAATGGTTCTAGATATTGAGAGGGCGAGGAGGTAGAGATGGAGAGTTGATCAGGACATGGAAGAGAGGAGAAAG
Source organism: Eucriotettix oculatus (assembly GCA_034510155.1). Taxonomy (NCBI): domain Eukaryota; kingdom Metazoa; phylum Arthropoda; class Insecta; order Orthoptera; family Tetrigidae; genus Eucriotettix; species Eucriotettix oculatus. Next base: position 88,103,076 of record CM067378.1, on the reverse strand, counting down.
CTAGAGAGTTGAATGGATTTTGAAAGGGAGGAGTAAGACGGGAGTGTGCAACAAGAGTTGAAAGTAAGGTGTGAATTGTTGCTCTTTAGTGAGTAGGTATTGAGAACAAGGAAGGCTAGAGGGAAGGAGGAGGAAAACATAAGTTTTCCTTAATCACCGGCAGTACAAGTTTCATCCTACTTTCCACCAGCAGAGGAAAAATCTACAATTCAACCAGAAGGAAGAAGGAAGTTCGGGTTGCGTAGTAACCTGCAACTAGACTCAAAGGAAGATAAAACAGGTTCATCAAGTGAGCAAAATCTGTGATGCATGTCGTTACCACAATGAGTAATTAACCCTGATATTTAAAAATCGTCCCCTTGAATTAATTAATTGATTTGTAATAGCATGCAGGACCCCTTTTAAAGTGATTGTTTTTTTATAAATAAAATTATTATATCATATCCTTAAAGTGATTTCATTAAATAATACCCTATAATCATTTACAGTAAAGTTTTAATATTTTGTTGCTGCAGCGCTGTAGCTGGGGTGTATGTGGGAGAATTATAAGAAGTGATGGAATGGTGAGGAAGTGGATTAATGAAGGTTGTGAAAATGTTTAAAATGAACAGTGGTGCATCCATTCATGTGTGATCATGGATGATTTGCAGCAAGCTGCCTGGACACACAGTTCCCTATATCAGTTTGGTCTTCACATTTTCCCAAAACATCAACATGGCAGCAAAATGCTAAGGACATGGATGCAAAAAAATCTTACTGATGAACCAGAAGTGCAGACTTGGCTTTCATCTCAAACAAGATCTTTCTTTTATGAAGGTAATCAAAATCTGGTTTTCCGTTACAACCAGTGCCTGAGAAATGGTGGTGACTATGAGTTAATGATTGATAAAAAAAATAACTGGAAAATGATGTCATGTTATTTTTTAAATAAATATCAGTACTTTCAAAACAGCCCTCATATTATAGTGAATGTTTTTTCATGTGAGTAAAAGCTGTTTAATTTTTATTTTCTGTATTAAAAGAAGTTTCCCTTGTTTTTCTTTCCCAATAGGTCCAGATGCTGGTATGTTTCAGGTGAAAAACTTGGCAGAGACTAACTCAGGTTATCTGGTCCTCACTGAGAATATCCAGAAGAACGCAACTTCTTTTAGTGTAAGTGTGTCTGTTTAAACTGTCACATTTGTGTATGATATCTATTTAATCATATTCCCATCCTATTCTTCTTCTCTTCTCATTATATCAACACAGAGATTTAAAAAAACTTATATTTGAAATGTGAGACAAAGAGGGAAAGGACAATATTTAATCATGTTACAGATGTTTCAGGAAAAGAGCTTCCATCAATAAATTCTTTAATGATCTCACTATCGTTTTTGTTTTGATAATATTAAGCTCAAGTCAGTATTTTAATGGTAATGTATCTATGTCTTTACTACAGTTTGTCCTGTTGCTATACATAACGAAGAAGATTTACTGACCAAATTCAAGGACCTGCCAATAGGCAATAGTATATAATAATAATTATTATCATGATAGTGGTAAATAAAATCACAATTAAGGTGGGGTCATTAAAAAGAAAACATACTAAATTATAATAATGTGTATCACCCTGAAAAATCATTATATAGAGAATTCATGAGTGCATGATAATGATGGAGCGAGCCGTCAAAATCTGAAAACTGCTTATCCGAAAAACCAAAACCACCTAAAGCATCAAGATTGTGGTAATGCCTCTATTTATTTTTTTGTGTGTGTGTATGTTTCAGTTGGAACTCACAGCTAAGGACAAAGGCGTCAATGTCCTTTCATCCACAATTCCCATCACAGTAGTGGTCGTTTACATAGAGAATGTGGACCCCACTTTCAACGAGAGTACGGATTGCAGCTTGCAGTTCAAAGGTATTATTATTACACTAATGTATATGGTCACTGTTCCATAATTATCCATGTTCGGATCCTGAGATATAGTGTAGAGCAGTTTGCTATGAACAATCTATTAATTATGAGTGTAGAAACTTCTGTTGTAGTATGCAGTCCTACGACTGGTCTGTTGCAACCCTTCATACTAACCTATCTTGTGCAAGCCTTTTCATTTACACATAACTACATCCCACATTGTTCCTAACCTGCTTAGCATATTCCATCTTTTGCCTCCCTCTTCTATTCTTACCCCACACACTTCCCTCAAATGTCTTAAAACATGGCCTATTAATCTATCCCTTATCTTGGGTAATGTCCTCCATATTGTTCACTCTTCCCCTATTTTGTTTAGAACTTCCTCGTTAGTGATTCTATCCATCCATCTGATTTTCCACAACTCCTGTCATCCACATTTTGCATCCATATAACGCCACACTCCATACAAACATTTTTAGCAATGATTTCCTAATATTCACACTTATATTACCCATAAGTAAATTTCTCTTTTTTGCAAAAGACTTCCTTGCCTGTGCTATCCTACCCTAGTTATTATGCTTCCCAAGTAGCATAATTCCTTAACTTCCCAATCTAACAGTCTTTGTTATTCCACTATTTCCCATAAAGCACTCCATCACCTTGGTTTTCTCTGTCTTAATTCTCAAGTTGTACTCTTTTTCCAGGATCACACGCATGTAATTTATTATGGTTTCTATGTCTTATTCTGACTACCCTAGTACTACATATCATCAACAAACTTTAGGATTTTTTTTATTCTCCTTGTATTTTGATTCCCTTCCCATATTAATTTTTAACTTTCTTCATCATCTAGAATAAACAAAAGGAGATAAATCACTCAAATATACAAGATGAGTGTAGATGGGAGAGTTGGAAGGGGTCGGCCTCAGCAAACCTACTTCAATCAGATTGAGGACACTTTTAGTAAAGGCCAGTTTAGTTGTACCATAATTAAATCTATAACTATGGCCCTACCTATGCATATTAAGTTTAAAAAATTGGCTCTCAATAGAAATTTTTACCTTTGTTCTATAGGTAATGGGCTATTTTTACTGATGAGTTTAGCAACTGCTGTGCTAGATAAGAACCACTCCATCCCATGTAATATCCAAACAGAAATTTGACTCAACATCATCTTCCAAAAGTGAAAGTTTTCATTACAAATGCATTTCTGCCGACTTTAAGGACACTCAATAACATTTTCCACTGCCCCAGTTGTGTGGTTTCTACACATTTGGCTGTTTCATTCACAGGAATTGTCCTGTCAGTTTCCATTTTAGAAGAAGTTGTACTGAAATTTATTGTTTCTCTTTTTCAGAGGGAACAAAACCTGGTGAAGAAACTCAGCAAGTACCTGAGGCTTTTGACTTAAACAACATCAATAACCCTGAGAACATACAGGAAATATTTTACTTCATAGTTGGTAAGTATGATTCTAAGAACCTTCGTTATAAAATTATACAGTCTTGTTTTATGTAATGAAAATGAGATAATATAAAATGAGCTTATATTGAGAGACATTTATTGGTCTGGAACCCTCAAATTAAACAGAATACAACAGCCAAATCAGTCAGAAATAAATTTTAATATGTTAAAAATAAAGAACATAAAAATAGGATGACATATAGTTTCTTTCTTTGAAACCTTATAAACTGCTGGCTGTTTTAAAATGTAACATTTGCCTTCATGAAATTATAAACAAACATTAAAATAAAAAATGCATTGAGGAAATATTCATTGCTGTGAACATTAATGAATATTTCATGAGTTGGAATCTATGATAAATTCAAATGTTTTCAGTATTACTTTATAATGAGATCGAATTCAGCTCCAACAACTTGTTATAAAATGTAATCTCTTATTTGTACAATGTCAATTTACTTCCCCCTTGTGACTGGAAAGTGTGCTGACATGCTTTTAATATTTGGCAGATGGTGACCGTAATCTGTTCAGCCTGAATGCAACGTCCCGCATTATGACAGTGACCACGGAGCTGGACCGTGAGGAAAGTCCCACCAGGAATGTGTACGTCGCAGCGACCAACAGCAAAAGCCCTCCCACTGTGAACCCCAGCGAATCACTGATCCAATGCTTCATAACTGTGAGTACAATCATACCCAATAACCAGGGTTTCCCTGCATCTCTTTTAGGTGAATCACTGCAGTTTGGGGACCTTCATCTACCTTCCACACATTCCCCCCTTTTCAATTCCCTTTCTATGCTATTAAAGGATCACCCTCATGTAGTCCATCACCAATCCCCCCTCCCCCTCCCCATGCCCACGCATTGCAGCTAAATCACAATCAGTAAAAGGGCAAGAGGAGGGCTTACCATTCAATGATCTTGGTGTGGCTGCTTTAGTGCTTTAGGTTGTGTCCATGCTCCTCGGATATGACAACGTGTGGTATCACCTCATTTAGGTATGACCTTTCGTACCTCAGCTTGTTCAGTTCCCTGCAAGAACCAAACATGTGAACCAAACTCCACACTCAACAATCAAATATCACTTTTCTGACTCTCTGGCCACCACACATCTCCACCTGCAATCCAAACTGTACTATCCCTCCGGTTATGTCTCTCGCCACCACTTATACACATCTGAGACCGCAAGTTTCCTGGCCCAAATGACTAACCCCCTTCCCTTTCCAGAGGGCCTCCCCTAATACTTTCTCTGTTATCTCTAGCTACTTCTCCAGGTCAACAACACAAACATTGACATGATCTGGGTATCACAGAACTGAAACAATGGCTAAGGGTTGTCTTTCCTATGCGTCAAACTGTTTCTGTAATACGAATTCCACTGTAATGATGAACCCTGCTCACTGACTTCACAAACTAGTATACAAAATTACAGGAAGTGCCTTATGGGTGAATTTACTAATTAAGTACATACTAATTAAGTATGGAACACCACATAACTTTATAAAAATCTTTTATAACATGCAAAGGAGAATCATTCATTAAAAATTAAGAAGGTTAAGAATGATCATGGCCAATTGTAGGCCGAAAACTTATAAATAACATAAGAATACAAGTAACTATGCTAAGAGTTTTTATTACAACTATAACACGTTTTATAACAGGACAAGCAAATTTTTTGTATATTTAACCATTCAGAACTAGTGTGACATCAAAGTTCAGTCTAGCCTAAGAGCAAAGAATAGTTGTTTCCAGTTCCAATGACACTGGGTATTAATTAATAGTTACAGAAATGTAAATAAATTTTAACTATTGACTTGGTGTCTCAAATAATGGCATGGGTAAGAATTCCAAGTATAAAGTTACATTTTGCTGTCCTCCACTTTTGACGCTGTTGCTTTTCCTGTGGCAACCATTGCGTTATAATCTATGGAGCTTGGTAATTTGCACTCAGGTTCTCGATGTGAATGATAGCCCTCCCGTGTTCACCACTGACACACTCGTGGAAGGCTTCGCAGTCGACGACGAGATCGGTTCCGTGATCATGCAGGTGGAGGTGAGGAACTCAACAAAACTCGAGCCACTGTTCCTTGTAGTTTAATTTATAACTAATCAAACCTGCGTTTTACAGGCTACTGACCCTGACGAGAACGATGCAGTGACTTTCAAATATGGACCGGTTACCGCTTCAACTACTGCCCTCAATGAAATAGCAAGCCAGGCCTTCACATTCCAACCTGATGGGACTGTTCTGCTTGCCTTCCAGCCACCAGACAAAAATGCCAAGGGTTTCTTCACGTTCCAGGTCACAGCCATGGACAAGATGGGCGGTAAGTCAAGAAAACATTGTCAGAGGGAAAGGGGACCCAAAAGTACTGGAAAATATAAATCAGATTTATGTTTCAAGAACATGAAATTAAGCTGAGGCTGTATTATTCTCTTTTCCAACATCCATATATGAAGTGTGCTTATATAGGTTACAGTAAAAGTATTCTGCATGAAAATTAGCTACAGGCTGACAGGATGGTAAAGTCCTTAGATAAGGGCATAAATAATTTATTTCTTTACAGAATGTGAATCATTTCCTCCTATCATCAACAGGGTCCTCTATAATAAACAAAATGAGCAAAAAGTGTGCACTTGTTCCCAAGAGTGTAGTGAAAGAAATACTGTACAATACACTGTCTTATTTGTTAAAATTTGAGCAAAATATTTCTTTCTGAGTTAGAATTAGTATAGAATGGAGGTATGAAAAGTAAGGTATGCCTGAAATTGTAGGTACTCAAGGAGCCATAAAAAAGAAAATTAGGGATCCCTTTTACTTTCTTGATGTAGCAGAGTCTGGCCATGACTCTTAAGTCAATGCTGGTTCAGACTGTAGAAAGGAAATGAGATGTGAGGATTATCTCAAAGGGTTGTACAGATGTAAGAATAGTCAGGAAAGTTTTGGTAGTATTGGTAGGTAAACCTGAGTCCAATCAGTTAAGAATCAGAAGGTTGAGGTTTTTTACCAGTTAAACACAGGTATGTAGTTTTAGACTTGGGTATAATTACAGTCAATATTACACACTGTAAGAAGTGGGAAGTGAATGGAAGATGTTAGGGTAACTTTAACATAGTAATGAACTGGAGACTTCAGCCAAGCTGTACGTAATCAACTTCCCTTGAACTCATGGAGTGAGAGGCTTTTAAAGATGCATGGTGGATGCCATTGCCATAATGTATAGGATCGCTGATATGTCAGTATTCGTCAGAATTTCTGCCAGGTTTGTTCATCTGTATTGCAAGCGCCTTAAGGAATACATCCATCCACCAAGGCAAATGACCTAAGTTATAGTGACAAAAATGAGAATTCATTACACCTAGGAGTTCCTCCGATAGTAATTCAAACATGGTGAGGCGTCATATATAATCCAATGTTTTTAAAATCACTCAATTTGATGCTGATGTTGCTTCATTTAAGTAGACTGCAGCTGTAAATCTGTTCAGTGTTATTCTTTTTGTCACTCCAGAAACAACTCAATCTCCCTGTTGTAATTGTTGTAAGTTTTCATTTTATGTAGTTTGAGATATCTTCGAGTCTGAATACATTGTTATTTGTTTGCTACTTTAAATGGTCTCCTTCACTGATTAATTTTCTTATTTATCCGCTGTATATTTTCTTGAGTCTTGCCATCCATTTTTGGCTTTGAGTGCGAAGATGACATAAATATGAGTGTGACAGCAGATTTCATTTAATTTTTTCCAGACATTACCGGCCACACAGTAACCAAGGATGCCAAAATATTCATCATCTCTGAGGCCAACAGGGTAGTGTTCCAGTTTTACAACTCCTTGGATTATGTCTCTGGAAAGCAACAAGAGGTATGTGTCAGAAGGTAGTACATGTAAAAGAAAGAAACTTTTCATATTACTCTCAAGATTGAAAAAAAGGGGAACTGAGGTAAGAGAGTAATGTTTCTATAACTTGTTCATTCAACTTCCTCTGGTCAACCCTTATCCCCTCTGAATTGACTAATCTTTATATGCACATTCACTGAATTATAAACAAAATTAAAACTACTTTCCACATATTGCCATACTTAAATTTCTTCAACAATAAAACTGGAATATCTCAGGTATTCATGTTTTTATGTTGCACTTTCAATATGATGGCATGAGTGGAAATTAAAGAACCAAAGAAAGTAACAACACGTCTTTCTTTTCCAGATAAAGGATATTTTCACATCTAATTTTGGCTACAGCTGCGGCATCGACAGTGTCAAGTCTAGCCTAAACTCTGAAGGCGTTGTCATTGGCAACTCCACTGAGGTCACCACGCACTTCATCGACGCTAAAAATGACCTGCCCATCGATAAGAGTCTGATTTCACAGTGAGGGCATTACCTTTATTTCAGTTATCATAATTTATATGATCGTTCTGGCTTCATAATGATATTAAATTATTTTGTGCATCAGTCATAATTTAAGCCATTTGTGGCCTGACCAGAAAGCTTGTTATCCAGAAATAATTATTTACATTTCCCTAATCTGGCCACTTGAATTCAATTTGATAAAGACTGAATCTTCCAATCAATGGCAATGCAAACCACTCACTTCCCTTGAATTATACAGTTCATTTACTTCAAAGTCTACCTACTATTTTTGTTGTTCTTTCTACTTCAGAAAGTTCTATGAGCAGACAACATTGAAGAATCTTCAGACTGAGTTCTGGGAGCAGTACCAGCTCGACCTCGCCAATTACCGGGATGGATCAAGCGATGTAGCACAGAGTATGGAGGGCGTTCTTCAGATCACACTCATCGTAGTGTCTGTGGTACTCGGCTCCATGGTCATCATCCTCTTCGTCGCCTTCTTCTTGAGAACTCGCTCGTGAGTAATTTATCCCAGTCAGAGTCAGTTTGGTGACATATGTAATGGGTTTTACAGAATCCAATCCTTGCCTTTGATTATGTGAATTATAAAAACACTGTTACATTGTTTGAAAGAAAACGCCGAATACTGTAATTATGAAACCAATCAAATGGTAGCTGTAAGCTTCATCAGTTTTCTAAGCTGTGGTGAACTGAAAACTCAATTATGGTTGTTCACTAAATTCAATTTTACATTGACAGGTTGAGCAGACGTCTAAAGGCACTGTCGACGACCAAGTTTGGGTCAACTGATTCTGGTCTGAACAGGATTGCCTCGTCTGTTCCTAACACCAACAAGCATGCGATTGAGGGTTCCAACCCTGTCTTTGGAGAGTCTGATGGCCAGGAGTTTGATGCCACCAGGTACGTGTTTGACTGGCACAAGGAATGACCTTACTAGTCTCATTAGTGTACAGTTTAAGTCTTATCCGAGTGTCATTCATAATTAACCATCAGTATCATGATTTACTTGTATCGAACTCCTTTACCCTTGCATAGTTTTAACAAAAAATGTGTATTCCAAAAGCAGAATCAATTTCGTTGCTGTCACAACATGTATAAATTTAATAGTTTATAATCTGACTTCTCCCCCTCTTCACCCACTGATATGTGCACAAGGAAACCTGTACGTCATGGGAACAGATCTCATTGTATCATCGCTCCCATAAGTTAAAGTATAAAATCAAAGAGAAGTTATAAGTCAAGCAATCAGAGGAGCTTCACTACTATTGAATAATTCTGTTTCCCTTCGTAACTGTGGGAGGTTGTTGTTTCAGTTCGTAGCACAACTGAAACTCTCCCTCAACACAGAAAATAACGGAGTACCATAGAACTTTGCAATACACCTCAAAGACCAGTCATTTCTATTCTTACAAGATCAGAACTGAAATGTATCATTCCCCAAACTTCCCCAGGGCCATACTCTGAAGGAGTTCACTTCAATTTTACCAATGGAAATGATTAACTTGTTGTATATTACAGATTCCCTTTCATGGGATTCATTCTCTTTTTTTTTTTTCAGTCAAACGAGTGGTGATTCTGCGCTGGTTGGTATTGAGGACAAAGCGATGTTCCAGAATGGCCTCATCAGGAAGGACAGCTTCACCAAAGCAGGGATGGATTCACAGCCCGTGACACAGCTCTAGCGTTGTCCTGTCAAAGGATTCTTTTTCTTAGAATTCCAAGTGTATGTGCATGTGCAACTGTTGCCACGGGGATGTCAACCCCATAGGCCACATGACTACTGTGTATAATAACCAGAGATTTGGATGGAGTTGCTCAATCAAACCCAGATATATATACTTTTTTATTTGTATTTATACATGTATGTATTTTCAGAGTGACATGGACAATCAACCACTTAAAGTTGATGATTATTTATAGGGGCAATATTTTGCCCTTCTGATCTATTCAAATAATAAAAATATTTGTAAATATTAAATTAATAAAATAAATAGAAAGTTCAAGAATGATAGTCACTCTTTACCAATACAATTTAATAAACTACCAATGTCAGAATGCTCATCCGGAAACAATACTAAAATAATATAACAACAATTGTAATATATATATATATATATATATATATATATATATATATATATATATATATTCCTATAAATCAGCATATCCCTTAACCTGATCATTTTTTAACATGCAGTGTGCATGCAAACTGCCCGTGGAGGTCTAAAATTTAACCAACGGGAAAGATTAACCAGTTTTATATTTGAGATGCTCTGTCATGGAATTCAGTCTCTTCTATTGCAGATAACTGGTTTATATAAAGAAATGATATAAGTGAACTAAGGAAGGACAATTCAATGTGTTGAGCTGAAAAGGGTTTGTCCATCTTCAGGGACAAATATTAAGCTTAGCACGTTTCCACTGTTCCACTTTTCCCCTGAATTGACTCACATAATGTGCTTTATTGTTATTTGGTCTCCTAACCCCAATAAAGTAGTTTCAATGCTCAGGTTTAGGTTTTTCCTCACTTGATTAGTGAAGAAAAACAAGTATTGTGATATTTAACACAACTAAATTTTAAATCTTATTAACTTGCAAAACATTATTTGTGGGACCAGGTTTGTTTAATTTACTTATTAATTATTATAATATTTAATATTAATTACAGAGCTCCACAGTTAGGCAACAAGTTAAAATAAGGTTTAATTTATTAGACATAAGGGATCAGTTAGCGAAAGGTTTTAAATATTAAAGAAAAGATAAGATTTAAAATTCTGAACTTAATTACAATAAAAAAAATTTACAAGAGAATTTAATTAAAAGATACACAAATGATAAACATTAGCAATAAGAAATTTTAAACTGAGACTTTTTAAAATCAGGGTCACCTGTGGGGTGGACTGAAAGAAGCAATGTAGTTAATGGCAATAGGTCTGGCAATGTGAACTTTATTTTATCAAAGTTAAAGACACCCGCAAAACTGCAGCTGCATTCTCACAGTGCTCTGCTCCAGCCTGTTGACTAGGGGTCATGACGGTCTAAAAACATCTGCTGTTGATCCTTGCTGATCTCCCTGTATCACGGACCCCTTGGAGACTCGTACCAAGAAGTCGTGAATCTCCTTGTATTGTGGAAGCCTAGACCCAAAAATATTGGAGATTCCATTTTCTCCATTCAGTACCTAGCAATTTTCTGTTTTACATTCACTCTTGCCGGCCTCTCACCATTTTCTGCTTCTCCACCTCAAAATCAGCTCACATGTCACCTCAGTAATAGCTTCTTCAATGCCCTCCTACTTAATTCCAGCAGTCAATCAGCTGGAATTCTCCATAGGACCCAGTGGCTTGCATTTCAACAATTGCAGCCAATAGTAGAATTTTCAGTTTCAGGGGGTAACTTCGCATATATTTCATATAGCAATCCCAAATTACTTACGCAGCTTCCGATTTGGCAAAAGCTAATCCTTCCGATTTAGGGACGGACGACTATTTTGGTAGTGAAAGGGTCCTTTATTCAATTGTCACCAAAAAAAGGTGGGTCGTCCACATTGTCCGGCAGATTATAGGGAAAGCATGGCCACACGCAGCCAACAATGCCTCGCAGAACTGAAGGCTTACTACGCGTACTTTTAATACATTACAAACGCTTTGTAGGATATTGCAAGTCAACAACTGTTTTTCAAAGAAAAAAACTGAAGTCAGCGAAAACTGGAATTAAAGGAGACTCGATCTATTTTTATGGTATTCTTTTCTCGTTAGTTCAGGTTTTCCTATGTTTAAAAGATTATTTTGACTTTATCTGCGTCCATTTCATTTATCCTGTATTTATGTTTCTCAGTTCGCAATTAAAAATTTGTTCTAATATTCGTAGGGTTCATTTCATAAAACCTAATGAAAAGTTATAAATGATTTTTCCCACAATTGAGATATTTCACTTACATTCCAAATGAAGCACGTTAATATTATGCATTCAACTCAAATCGATTGTTAGATTCACTATTTAGGTGAATATTAGGGGAAATGTTAGAAGCTTTAATATATTCGAATCAGTGTATTATATTACGTCAATCGCTTAACAGCACCTTGCGGTGCAACCATAATCATCTGAACTCCTAAAAAGATTTGAATATTGTTGACCTAATGGATCCAAATGGATCTATTCCTTTTCTTAGCTGCCGTAATTTATTCTTCAGGAAAAAAAATAATGACTAGGGCCAAATAATTTGGTCCAGATTATAATTTCCGTACTAAATTGACACCATCTACAATCAACGATAATTAAAACTATTTCCTGACTGCTTGGCACGCAGAACTTCTCCTAAATGCCTGCAAAGGCAGGGACTTTCGGTTTCTTAGGTTGCGACGTTTTTCGGCGAATGGCTGTCGCGCCGGATACGACTGCCTCATGAGGTTAGGTCTGACATCTAGATGGGCGAAAGTTTCTTCACTTCTGTTTGTGTACGGACAGATGTTACGTCTGTAAAATGCTACAACGACGTAATTCTCGCAGGTATATCAACTTAGTTTCTTTTAGGTTGTCAACCATATCACCCTAATTAACCCTGATTGCCTTGCTCTGCCTTCAGCCACCCCCCCTCTCCCTTCTTCAATTCCTTTACTATGCTATTAAAGGGGAGTTGCCTTCTTCAGGATACCCCCCTCCCCAAATAAACCCCATGCTATTAAAAGAGAAGTACCATTTATTGGATCGCCCTCATGTAACCTGTCAGCCGGAACTATCTCGCTCATAATGAACTATAAATTTCCAAGAAAAAGTAATCTGAATTATATGACCAGAATTACTGTATTACAGTACCCTGGTAAGTAACAATTCAAATTATATAATAAGCAGCACCACCGAAAAAAATATAGCTCGTTGAGTAATATGTAAAAAATAAAAGAAATGGAGTCCTAGAAAAAGAATTTTCAATTTTTCCTTCACTTTCCAGGAGTTGGGAGTTTTTTGAGTGTGTACGAAGTGAGGTCACGAAAGCGTCTATCTCAAATTGATCTTCTACATGGCCAGAGGATCCATGCCATTGTCCCAGGTCCTTGTGGGACCCTAGCTGTGTTTGGAAGAAACCTGATTTGTGTATTTAACCTGGTTGATGACTGGAGGAGGTAAGGTCACATTTTTCTTTGTAAAATATGTGAAGCTCTATACTGAAACTAATTTCTTGCCCAGCTTGTCAGATCTGAGGAGGTGCGAGGCTGACGACTGGGTCCTTCACTTGAAATGGCTAGCATCCAGCAATATGTTTGTAATTGTAACAGCGCACAATGTTGCAGTGCTTTACGATTCGAAAACATGTCAACCTCTGAATTCTGTTGCTTGCAGTGTGAACTGTATACTGTATCCTTTACGCTGTTTACATTTTTCAAGCTTTTTTTTATGTATAGAGTTTTCCTTAACAAAGTGTTTAGGTACTGTGCGTCTATCACTGGTGATTGCTGGGATGAAGTAACTGTCCTAGCAGGAACAGTGTTCCAGGAAATTGTCATCTGGAAAATTTGCCCCCCAACTCATCTGGTAACACACCGGCTCACAGGTCATGATGTTAGTGTATTTTATTCTACACCTTTCATTTCTCAACTCTTTGATATCCTAGTTCAAAAGAATGTTTTAATGTTTGTACCTAATATATTTACACATCTATTATGGAGGGTCTAAATTAATGTTTCCTAACATAACTCATATGCAATTTGAGGCTTGCATACATAACAATCTTCCAATACAGTACCTATTTCTTCATTACGTATAGGAAACAATACTGTCCATATAAATTGTAGTTTATATTACCCCAAACTTTCAAGTGTGGATCTATAGAAGGTATAACATTTAATGAACAGTTATTTAACCTTTATTTAAAATTGAGATACCAAAAATTTTTCCTTTCGTCCCTATATAATAATAACCGGGGTTGGTTTTTAAATTATAATCAGGCTCATCCAATATATTTAGGCAATTTAACAAGAAAAATTAAAATTAAGAATATTAATTGCATTATAATATATTTAGCGTGATTGAAATAGAAAGGACTAAGAAACCATCAAAATCACTAGCACACTTCGGAAAGAAGTATTGTTATTCCATAAATATTCTTGGATTTAGTAATTTGACTTTTTCCCCCCAAATAGTATAAATAATCAAAATAATTCACAAGTGAAATTTATGGTAGAAATCAGAAATATAAAAAAGGGAACAGTAGAATGAAATAGTCTTTGTCTCTCTGCCTAATGAAAATCAAGTCCACTTGGCACCACTCAAAAATGAATTCTCTCTTTTTGGCAGGGTGTCTTGTTCTCTGTCACATACAATTCTATGAAAAGATGCATCTATTCAACATCTGATGATAGGACTGTCCGTGTGTGGCGTGTGGAGATGAAAACTGGGGACAGTTGGGACACAGCGAAAGTTAATTTGAAACAAACTTTATATGGCCACTCAGCCCGAGTTTGGCGCTGCATCACAGTATCAGATGTTCTCATTAGCATTGGTGAGGTATGATAGAAATACTTTCCAGATACATTACTAAACAGAAGTAGTCATGTACATTTTATTCATATGTAAGTTGCCTTTTCCAGGACTCAAATGTGTGCATCTGGAATGAGTCTTCTGGAGAACTAGTTAAACGTTGGCAGTGTCACGGTGGGGGACAAGTTTGGAGTGTGGACTGTGATCCCGACAAGGAATACTTTGTGAGTGGCAAATCTTATAGTCTAGGCCAGTTCAGCTCTGAGAGAACCAAGCTAATGTTACCTTACCGCTTATATGCAAAAATTTAATTTTCCTTAGAATTTGCCAGTGTTATATGCATTGTGAATTATTCTGATAATTTGCATGTTGGAGTTTGCATGTGACCTTGAAAATCAAAAGATTTTGTGCACAGGTGACAGGAGGAAGTGATGGAGCAATCCGAATTTGGCCATTTTCTGCATGGGAAGATGAATGCCTCAGTTCTTTCAAGATCAATGCTTTCGCTTCATTCTCACCCCGCCGGCTTGTGCTGACAGCTTCGGGGCATCTTGTGGTGTCCACTGCAGATGGTGGTCTGGTGCATTATGACCTACTGAAAGGAAACAATGGCACGCTGGCTTTTCATGATAATAGATTTGCCAACTATTGCCTCCTGGAGGCATCTCCATGCAAAAATTTTATAGCCATTGCTTCTATTGCAGGCCATATATGCATCTTCTCAGGTAATATGAAATTCTAGAGGTGTTAACTGGAAATTTAATAATTAACCTTTGAGAATATGAAAATTTATTTAGGAAATTTTATATTCTTACACTTACCTATAGATGCATTTTACAGTGTATTTATTTTTTATTTTCAAAACCTTTTCTTATCTTTAGTTACTAATTCAAATCATTCTTGATCTCTGGCAAAAGAAATCTTTTATCTGCAATTGTTCCAGAGAGTGAGTGTATGGACAAGAATAATATGGAAAAGGTTCTTGACCTTAGGGCTGTGGATAGCAGGATACACTCTCTCCAGTGGGTATCCAGTGAGGGCATCCTTGTCTGTAGCTCTGAAGGAAATCTGCATCTTTGGCAATTATTGCAAGGCATGTGTTCATTTGTTAAAATTTAAAGAGCATGTTTAAGTACATAATTGGCCATATTGTTGGATATCAGCACAACTTAAATCATGGAGTAGGGGTTTTATTTCCACCTAACGTATGACACTTGGTTGACTCTCTTACTCATGTAATGTAGGTAGCCAGAATTTGTTCAAATGAAAAATAAAAGTCAATAATTGGGAAGGCAGTGAATTTTGTTTTATGTCTTTCTGTCCCATAGGTTGCTCATCTGCACATTTGGAGAAGAAGCTTCACCTTCCACAGAGTAAGGAGCGTTGGCTATGTGCTGCCCTTCGCCACAGAGATTTCCTTGTGTGTGGTGACAGAGCAGGCAGCATCTTTGTTTACAATCTCTTACTGACTGGGCATGTAATGTATCTATCTGCTGCATAATATTATTAAATCAATCCTTAAATTTATAATTTTCAGTTTTTTCTTCATTTTAAAATTGGAATCACCCTTTCATTCTATTTAGTGTGTCCTTTACACATTAGTATAAATCTTAAGTCTACAAACATAACTATTAATGAACTTAGTATTGAAATGGATAGGGGGGGATGTAATAATTTAAAACGAATAATTTATTATAGAAATGTGAATAATATAAAATTTAACATTTATTTATGAAAATGTAGACTATTTGGATGAATCTTAATTTGCATATCAGGGTCATTTTAAAATGATTAAATTTCTTACTAACTAGATACATGAGATGTACACTAAAAGTCATCTAAATGAACCTTCTCATAGAGCAGAACACAAATCCTACTCGGAATTGGCAGCATCAGGAAATCGGAAAAAGGTTATAAACAGTATAATAACCCTTTCTTCTCAGCTTGGTCTGGAAGTTGTCACTGGACCCATCTAAACTTACGCATTGAACAATAATGAGCACTTTGGTGCCACAGATTGAAGCACACCTTCATTCCATTCTTTAAATGTCCACAGCCGGGACAATATCCAATTTCTTATTGCTCCCTTTTAAAATTCAATTTTCATCTGCTTTTAATGTACAATCTTAATATCCACTCCTAAAGTCCAATCATAATATGCGGTCATATCTCTACCCGTAAGTCCTGATCATAATCATAATGTCCAAAAATCCATTTTATTGGGTTTTTAATGCCTGGTCCTCTCCTTATTATTTCATTTTCATCAGTGGCGGGGCCCAATCCTGTCCAATAAAAATTATCTGCCCTCTCTGGCAGGAGCCATTTACCCCACTCTACCGACATTTTTGGGGAAACCACCATCTTCGCTCATAACATGATGCTTGAGAAAACCTGAACTCGTGCCAACTTCCCTCACACTACTTGCCTTTGATTCCGTACTGCCAAATTCTGCAAGCAGTTGTGTTTTACCATTACAGTATTAATATAAATGCTGCTTGAAGCCTAACATAAATAGACTTCATTTGTCTCTTTCCAGGACCCTGTCTGTAGCTGGAGAAACCTACATGGAAAAATGGGGGTGAGCTCTATATTTAACCACAACTCTGATGTCTGTTCCTTGGGAAGAGATGGAATGTTCCGCCGGTTTCACTGCTCCCAGGAAATGGGTGTGGAGCAGATTGGCACAGTCAGGTTACCATTTGAAAATGGAGGCAAGGCTCTGTCCACAAGTCATGGCTTGCTTATTGCTGGATTTTGTTCGGTATATCTTCATTTAAGCACCACTGTTATCCTAAAAATTCCTTTGGTGCTAATAAAACCTTATTGCATTTTCCTTACATTGAGTGTTATTGTACTATGACAGGTTCACCTGATGGTGTACAATGAATTGGAACGGAGGACTCTATTCAAAGTTGACTGTGGAGGTGGACATCGCTCATGGGATTGCCAAACCCAAAACTTGGATCAGAAAATTCTGTTATCATTCATCAAAGACAAACATGTTCATGTTGCCTCCTACAGGCTTGACCTCATTCCAGGACCTTCTCTACAGGTAGTTATATTCCTCTACTGATTAATCTTTGTGTCATATTTTTATTTTCACATGAGAGGGATTTCCTTTTTTAAAAATTACGTGGTATTTACTGAGGTTCAAAAAATTTAACTGAAATTCTTCTGAACAAGTGGAGGTCAATATTGTTAGTCTATAATATTAAGTAGAATTTTTTATTTATATTGTAGTGCAAATATATTTTGACCTGAGTCCCTTGCTTCTGTATGACCATCTTCTTAGTTGTGTTATATAAATTTTATGTCTGACGCGTGTGATTTATTCCTGCAGACAGGCTTTCATCCAAAGGAGACAAATTGCTTGAAGACCTTGTACCATCATGACAGTTCCTCTCTACTGATTTCTGCAAGTGAAGACACATCCCTTGCTTTGACTTGGCTGCCCTGTGGAGGTGACCCAATCATCCTATCAGTTCTCGATGGTCACATCTCCAGTGTCCGAGCGCTGTCTGTGTTGTGTTCTGATGGCCATTTCCTTGTGTTCTCTGCTGGAGGGAGGGCACAGAGCAAGGTCTGGGATATCCGTATCAAGGGTCAGTGGATATGAGCAACTTCCAGCTTT
The DNA here is from genome assembly GCA_034510155.1 of Eucriotettix oculatus. Taxonomy (NCBI): domain Eukaryota; kingdom Metazoa; phylum Arthropoda; class Insecta; order Orthoptera; family Tetrigidae; genus Eucriotettix; species Eucriotettix oculatus. Next base: position 88,085,241 of record CM067378.1, on the reverse strand, counting down.
TATTTCATTTCCCTGTATTGTGCTATTGCTGTATCTCACACAAGAGATATATTAAATGAGGTCATGAAGTTTTCTGATTCCTCCACATAAACCATTATTATTTTTTTTTAGTTTTGATATGCTCATTTACATGCATTGCTTACTAAGCCACATTTTTAGCTTTCACATTTCTTTGAGAATGTGCATCACATTTATTTAAATTCTTGTCATGGATGCCAGCATGATTATTTGTGTTCTGATGGTTGTAAAAATAAATTTTCCCAATATTTTTATGATTAATCTATGTTTTGTATAGTTATTGTATTTTCTCTGGAATCTGTCAAATATTACTTTACAGACACTGAAACAATGCCAAGACCAAACGTCACACACAGGGAGCTGGACTCTCTCATTCTTCGGAAGAATAATTTGGCAATTGATGGTGACATGAGGGTCATGGATCTAAGCGTGTTAAACTGGAAGGAAGCCTGTGGTGTCTGTTGCCTCGCAGCTTGTTCAGATGGGTGTCTCAGGTCAATTTCAATCTCTTGTATCCCATAGTTTACGCCCCAAACATGTTGGCAGACATGACATAGTGACTGTTTAATTATCAGTATTATTACTGTACGCTATAATTGAAGAGTCATGCTATGAAATAGAAACATAGAAATAGAAAATATGGAAATGAAAATTTACTGAAAAACTATCAAATTTAAATATTTACTTTGTTTGTGTGAGAAAAATGTTTCACATTTAGTTATCATCGACAATGAAGTGAATATTGGATATAACTGGAGTTTATGCGCAATTGCTGAATCTATGGTGGGTGCTGGTTCTCTCGGGAAGATTAACTAAATCGTTTGTTTCTGCTCTGGACTGCATTACCATCAGCACTATCCTGCCTTATTTGTTGACTTGCCTCCTATCATTTAACAATGAACTATGATCGATTATCTCATGATTTATAGCCACTCTGTTCCTTATAATTAAGTGTCTTATTACGTATGTCTCTTTCTACCACAACTGTTCAATCTTCTTATGGAGACAGTTGTATTCACAAATTTATAATCTGTATCATGGGTCTTTATTTCTGTTCCCTGAGCTTCATATTCTATTAATGTAAATTGGAGGTGGTGTGAGGTGGAACTATTAATAGATAATTATTCTGCTCTCTTATTCATAAAGTAACTTTTAAGATAGAAATTGTACTGTAAAACCGGTGATTTGGCACAATTTATCACCACATATGTTACATTCATCAACCTTTTGGCAAGTCACTGAACTTTTTTCTTTTTCAGATTATTGAACTATGAAGAAGAGACCACAAAGTTGAGAATCAGCCAGGAATTCTCTTATGGAAAGGCATGTATCTTCAAAGTGTCGCACTGGATCACTTCTACATGGGCGTTCGCTTTGACTGCAGCCTCAGATGGTAATTTGACTTTCTGGGATCTCAGGACCTGCCGCTGTGAGCCAGCGTTCTCCATACAACTGCACCAGTCAGGGATAAACAGCTTGGACACAATGACGATTGACATGGGTTTACACCTTGTAGCCACAGGTGGGGACGATGGCGCAGTCTCTCTCTGTGCCTTCACAGTTCTAGGGGAGCTTCCCCATGTTCAGTACCGCTGGCACCAAGTTGATGCCCACACTTCTCAAGTTTCAGGTAACATCTGGTTTCTAAGGTCATTGTGTTAGATTTGAAATATGTACTATACATAAAAAATATGTTAAGTTGTATATACATTTTAGCTATAATTATTGTCATCTAAAACACTAATTCAAACCATTCTCATTTTCCTTAGGAATTTTGCTGTCAAGAAACCACCTAATCACAGCATCTGTTGACCAGCACATCCTGGTCTGGAAACTTGATATTTCTTTGTCAGAGGTCAAGGTCCAGGGAGTCAGCCATTACCAGACCAGTGTGACTGATGTAAAAGGACTGGAACTCTGTGGCACTGTGTGAGTACCATTTATTGATGAGTGGAAAACAAATGTTAAATACTTTCAAAATTAATTCACGTTTTGGACTGATCTCCCCACAAATCTCATAGTTCCTATTTTGTAATTACAATGACAAGTTTAAAACCTTAAAACTCAAAAATTATATTACAGTGACTCTGTTCATATGATTACGGAACAGTGGCAAACATATGTTTTTACTATTAAAAAGATTCAATGAGTGTTTTATTTACTACAATGTGGATGTTCCAGTTTATCACTTTTGCTTATTTTTTCACTATTTATTTTTGATATAATGTACATGTTGCAGGGATGTATGTGTCTACGGCAATGGTATGGAGGTACTGAAGCTTGCCATATGAAGACTCTACCTGAGACTTTAAATTTCTGCAATACAGGGAAGCATTTTTAACCCTCCATGCCAAAATGGAGAATAACGAGAGATTGGTGTTTAGATTTTGTGAAATAATTCTTATTATGATCATAAAGTTCAACTTGCCAGAGTAACTGTTTTGTGTTTATATGTATATGGTTGTAAATAGTTTACATGAAACAAATAAATAAATTTTAATATGTTTTACAGTTAATGTTTGCATTGTGGAATGTCTCTCCCCTTGTGTCAAAACCTGCATCAATGATAATGGCAATCGTGTGCATGTTTAGCTTCAACAAGTAGCATGTAAACAAACAATTTCATAATTGTAATGGAGAGAATTTGGAGAGCAAAATCAGAAACTGATGCCTTCAACAAACACAAAACTTTCCATTTTTGTAAAATATTTCACCAAAATGTTCCTTTCAATTTCTCATGTACATCGAAGCTATGGATTCCACATGGTTGGCCTCACACACTCAACTTTGAATGTAGTCAATAATTTATTTTAGTTTAGGATACATATTTGTTAAAACATTAGAAGTTAAATGTTAATCATGCTTAAATGAAATAAACTCGATGAATAAGAAAATTTAACAAAAGTTTTACTATAAAGTATCAACTTGTCTGTGCATACAAGACCTGAGGAACGTGGGTACTGACACTGTTCTGATGTTGCAGTTGCAAAGAAAGGAAGAAATGAGCAAATTGATCTGATGAGTTGAGAGAAAACCATTATGGAAGCTAACATAATGGTAATATTTTCATAATTCATTAAATTCAATTGTTTCCAGGCTGGACACAGGAAGGCAACTTAGCATACATTTTTGCCCGTGTTGAGAATTAGTCCAATTGTTACTCGTATTATAATACACAAGACATCCTTTGGTAGCATTTGGAAGACCTGCTCCATTGAGCTTGTAAGATCTACAGACTTTTTTTTGTCAAGCTTTCCTCAGAGAGAAAGAGGGAGTGTGTGTTGTGTTTGTGTAATGACTCTGAAGTGGCAGAGAAGATGATGGACCTGCTCCTGTTTCGTTATCAGGACCGTGACCCGTGGACTGGATTCCCGACCGTGACACAGTGGCGTCATGACCTGCCATTATTAACTCGAGAAAAAATTCTCACAGAAGTTGTAAACACTGAGTAAAACCGCATCTGCCCCAACGATAGACGGATTGAAATCGCCGTCAGTAGTCGGTAAATTGCGGATACTTCCTTCTTGTTCCTTGGTAACTCCTGGACTTGGAAACTCACCGGACCACTGCAACGCCGAGGTAAGTCCATCGAGGATGATCCCAAAATGAACTGCAACCTTGCTGACGTCGAGGTTTCTGGAACCAGAGAAACAATCCATTCCAGAACTGCGTGTAAAGTATTATATAAATCTTCTGTGGTAAAGCAGCGGAATACTCTCGCGATCATACTCTATTTACTGGATTTGACATTTTATTATTATTAATACTTAGCTGCAATTGGGAATTTGCCCGGTGCCAGATATATACAAAATAAGCACGTATGATACAATTACAAAAAAAAAATACAATTTACACTCTGGAACAATTTAACCTGAAAAAGAAAAGAGAAGTCAGGAGTTACACAGAAATCACATCACTGATTCTAAAAACTGCCCACTTAAGTTTTCTTAGCCTATTCCTAAACTGATTTACGCTACCCGGAAAAGTCGTCAGTATTTCTGCAGGCAAGGAATTCCAATCGCGTATTGATTTATTTACAAATTAAAATTTTTCTACGTCTGTGCGTCACCCTTTTTCTTTAATTTTGAACGTGTGATCATTTTTAGAGATAATTCGGCGCCGTTAGATGATTTATTTTTTTCCAGGCCCTGTGGTTCACCCTTATAAGCTTTATATATTGCGCACAATCTCGCATGTTTCCTTCTATTGCTGAGAGCTAAATTTTCGTGAGGATTGTTCGCGAATCAACTCCCAAAGATCTTTTCAGCCCGTTTTTGTATTTTTTCCAAACTAGGGTGTGTTCATTTCGAAATGGATCCCAGTATGCTATCTCCTGACCACCGTTTTCTCAAGTGCTTTTCCTCAAGACCCAGTTTATAAAGTGAAGCATTGCCCTCCACCCTTTACCTGATTACCACCGTTACGAAATAAATGATACCAAACAATTGATGGAAACTTGTCACCTACGTTTGATGCAATTGACTTTTTTGATATATTACTTGAAATAAGTTTTAAATGCAAGTTGTCTACAAAACTTATAACGTTGTTTATATAATTAAAGTAGATTTCAGGCATAATGTTTAAATAAACTGCATTATGAATACGTGAATTTTGATTAACTTTTACTCCGTCATTGGCCACTTCATTATTATTATCATATTTCTTGTAAATGTTCCCGATGAAAAATCAAACAACCGCTAGCTGTCGTAAACTGTACTTTGACCATAAATGAGATTCCAAGAATTTTACAAAAATGTTGATATTCTGAGTTGTCTGCATATAATATCGAGTGTCCCAGGAGAAATCGACATCATCAGAAGAAATGAAATGGAAGACTATTTCAAGAGGATTCAGGGGTCCTACCGTACTACGTGTAGCCTGAGGCGTTGAAGTAATTTGAGGATGGGCAGTTCTCAGCGAAGTGGCCTTGGTCTCAAATCCATTGCATAACTTATCTCTGTGACAGAAAGCGAGTCAAAGTTCACCGAAAATTAGCGGTCAAACCTATCCGTGGTAGAAAACATCTCTCATACACCTAGATCCTCATTTAAAACAGTAAAACATCTCACCGTAGCTGTAGAACATAAATCCATGTACAGGACCAGAGAGAGATATTGCAAGAAAACGTACATAAATGGTAAAGCATGCTAACCAGATCCTTGTTCAAGAAAGAAAACCGTCAGTCCGACTCAATTAAAGTACCCGTTCCCTTTACACATAGTCGGTACTTAATGTTAGATAAGTTTTTCAAACTTCGCAAAAAGAAATTACATCCAGACCGACGGCTCGAAGAATAACTCTGGAGTAAGTAGCGCCATCCTCTGCCTCAATCTCTCTTCAACGATTTCCTTTAACCACTCAGCCTCCTTTCAAACCACCGATGAGTGAATGCCACATAACAAATCAACTGTTTATATTGCAATTCCTGTTACATTGGTCAAACCAAGCGCTCGTTAAAACATTCATTAATGGCCACAAAAATTATATAACGTAAAAAATTATTCGGTCCTGTCGAAGCATATATATAGAAATAACCATAAGATTGATTGTAAAAATTTTAGTTATTCGAAGTAACTTTATTCTAGACTGACGAGTAAGTTACTTCACATCAGTTATAACAATTCGTCTATTAATGATACAAGAATAAGTGCTATAAGATTACTAATCGATATTAGTAATTATATTTTGATTTAGTATATTCAGTTGTAGAAATTGAAAAATGGTATGCAAAAACCAAAGTTTCAGATGATCATGGTGAAATTAGACGAAGGCAGTCAGCAGTAATTAGAATTGAAGATCAAGAAAAGAAAGCAGAAATCAAGATGGGAGTAAGACAAGGATGCACTCTGTCGTCCATGCTTTTAACTTAAATATATAGAACAGGCGATGAAGAAAGTTAAAAAGGAATCATACTGCAAGTGTAAGATGATATTTTAGTATTCGGGGAGTCAGAAGAAAACTTGTATACCATAATAAATGGCATGAACGCAGTTATGGAGAAAGATTCAACATGAAGATTAATGGAGGGAAAAGCAAGGTAATGGAGTGTAGTATGGGAAATGGTGAAATAACAAATGGTGTTAGATTCGGAAGGGATATTTTGACGGAAGTTAAGGAATTCTGCTACTTCGTAAGAGTAATAACTAGGGATGGTAGAAGTATAGTAGACATAAAGAGTAAAATAGCACAGGCAAAGAAGACTTTCACGAAAAAGAGGAAATTACGTACGGGTAATATAAGTGTGCACATTAGGAAATCGTTGTTAAAAATGTTCGTATGGAGTGTGGCGTTATATGGGTGCGAAACGTGGACGGTTGCAGAAAGGAAAAGAATACAAGCTTTTGAAATGTGGTGCTTTAGGAGAATGAAATAGGTGATAGAATTACTAACGAGGAAGTTCTTAGCAGAATAGGGAAAGAGCGCACAATATGAAGGACGTCGACCAAGAGAAGGGATATATTAATAGGCCACGTTTTGAGAAACGAGGGTCTTGTAAAATTAGCTTTAGAGAGAGGTGTGAGGGTTAAGAAGAGAAGAGGGAGAAGGGTGGAATACGCTAAGCAGATTAAGGAGGATGTTGGATGTGGTAGTCATGCGGCTAGCACAGGATAGGTTAGCCTGGAGGCTTGCATCAGACCAGACTAAATACCACAACAACAACCTTTAATAACAATAAATAAAATGTAAATTAATTTGTTTATAAGAGTTATTGACGCTCTAACGTGGACAATATAAAAAATAATTAAATAAATATGAAAGATTATTACGTATAAGGTTGTAATGTGAGTAAATTCAAATAAAAAGTTTATGTCGATAAAGAAACAAAGAAGTCGTCATGTTGGACGAGAATTGGCGGCTACTGCAAGCAGAGGAACTTCCGGCTGTCCTTCCAATGAAGCAGGAAGTGAGATAAACAGCGCTAATCTAGACTTGGTGTGGCATCTCAGTCTCCGAGATGAAGCTGCTGCTGCTGTTGCTTGCGTCGCTCGGCGTTGCCGTCGCCTCGTCTTCTCCGCCCCCGCCCCAGCCGCCGCCAGCAGGGGAGAAGAATCCAGGAGGAGGCAAGTGCGGCCCCAAGTGCATGAGTCGCAGGAATCCTCCCGCAGGCCCGCCTCAGCTGCCCAGGGGACCAGCACCAGGACCAGGAAGCTCTCTTGGTTATCCACCAGGTCCTCGCGGACCGCCGGTTCGCTCCTCCGGTTTCCAGGCGTACGGCTACAGTGGTTCCCAATATGCGGGTCCTCCTGGTCCTCGGCTCGACTACTCCGCCGGTAGAGCTCTTCCGCCTCCAGGGACCAGCGGAAATCCTCCTGGACCGCCGGGACTTTTGGACATTCCTAATCTGTGTCCGGGGAAAAACCAGGTCTTCGTGGGAAACAACCAATGCGTCTGCGCCGACGGCTTCGTCAGGAACCGCAAGAATGTCTGTCGACGTCCCAAGAATCGGAAAGGACGTCTCTGAGTACTTTAGAACCTCGCTCAAAGGAACTTTGCTTATAAAGACATATTTCAAGTGTAGTCGCATTTTCCTACTTTTTCTTCTGCATTACGTTCACGCTTTAGACATTCTTCTGCTTCAAAGTGGCCTCAGGTTGATAGCAACATGTAATATATTACTTTACTTCAATGCTTTAGCGCATTTTTATAGGTCTATTAATACTTTTAGTCTTCCAACCTCCATCAATACATAACAAACATTCAAAATGACAGCAGAAACAAACATCACATCTAGAATATTAGTAGTTAGACTGGCATGACGTCTTTGATAGAACATGGGCAAACAGCCTGGTTATCCAGAAATAAAAATAAATTTCGGACGCAATGTTTGTGCGTTGAGAGACTTCTAAATTGTAACAGTAGTTTCTGGGTGAATGTTTGCACGACTGCCATCCAGTAACCGGAACTTTCCAAAGAGAATTTGTAACACAGCATAGGATAGATTAAGCCACTCGGAACCTACCCGATATCACCTGAATGAAAGAGATGCAGGGCAAACCCCAGAAAACCTGCACCAACTACGTCTCATAACTATGTTCCTGTTTAACGAGACTGTTTGATCATTTATTCGTCACATCTTAGAAGATACCATGGCTATATGCGACCGGGACTAAGAAATAATGTGCCTATTTATAGAATTTCAAATGCTTCATTTTTCCCTTCTATAACCAAGAATACAAAAAGGACACTCACAGCATCGTCATCAAATCAATATATCTCATCTTCAAGTCACGAGAACCCCATCCAGCACTAATTAAATCATTAAATCTCAAATTTTCTGTTCCTCGCACAGTTACTAATGTATCTAATGTTAGTCTCTCGAAAACAAACATAATTAAATCTCGGGGCAATCTGTGAAATAACAGTCAACATCGTTTTTATTACAATTGAGCTTACACCAAATTTTGTTCTTAGATCGTCAAGACAATCAATATTTTATAGATACGAGAAATAAAATGGTGACAGTCTCAACCAAACTGCTTGTGTTTTTTGTTTTATAGCCGCAGACTTGTAACATTAATCTCTGTAAAAGCCGGCACAGATGGCGGCCATTCTTGCCGGGCAGTGACGTCGCTTCGTAAATGACTGACCATTTCTCTATTAACGCCGTTTTGAAGACATTACATAACATTAACAGTAATAACTTTGCTCGTGTGACGGAACTGCAACCTGGCCATGTATACAAATATCACTGCTTAGCATTATTAATAAATGTATTTGAAGAAAATTCAGCGAGAAAGTCTTCGCTATTTAAATGTACAGTGTATCATTGCTTTTCAAAAATAAAATATATTAGCAAGGAAACAAACTTATTTGTAGTTTTCATACTAACTTTTAAACGAGGTAATCAATCCGGGAAAAGGATCATCACTTCCGTTTGAGACGTCGCTTCAGTTCCGCATCACAACGAAAATTACCGTATACTTGAATCATGTCGTGGTAATGTTTCTTCTTTCTTTGAAAACATTGTGTTTCATTACTTTTTTAAAATAATTTATAAAACATAATACTGGTCAAAATAATATTTTATTGAGAGAATGATTAATCAGATTACTGCATTTCCGTGTCCGTTAATGAAGGCACTTCCCGTCGACCACGCATTGTTGCACAACAATTTTAATGAAATATATGGTATCGTTATGGGATTGGTATTACATGTGGAATAGCCACTTCTCTGTTTTGTTTCTTTACGTGAATTCGAAATTGTTCAGGTGGAATAAATTAATGCAGGATGTAGTATTTTTGTTTGGCTGGTAGTTTCTTTGACGACACTTCCGATCCGCATGGTGAGCAAGCACTACAGCCAGAAACAATTATTGTAAAAGCATGCAAATTTCCTCGCAAGCAGCCTAGCCCGCTTCCTAATAATTATCTCCTTTTTTTCTCTTTCTTTCTCCATGGCTCCACAGCCCATTGAGGGCCTGGGCCTACCGAGTCGACTGCGGACTGTCATCTTGCATGACACATCCCGAGTTTGGAGTGACACGTGGTCAGCGTATCGATCCTCCAACAGTCTTAATCCAATTCAAACTATATCATGAGACCATTCTAGCAGCGATAACGGGATATGCTGCTAGCTCATGGGCACACAGATTGAAACTGGCAAACCCAAGTAGAAAAATCCTCCAAATTCAAAGAAGAACCTTGATCAGAATATCTGGGGCATACAGTACTACATCGACAGACGCACTAACAGTTCTGCTGGGTATAGTCCCTCTGGACCTAGAGGTGAGAAAGAGAGGTGCTCAATTTTGGCTGAAAAGGAACAATCAAAGAAAAATATATGATATATTAGGCAGAGAAGCTAGATGCAAGAGAGAAATTGTTGAAATTATCCTTGATATTTGGCAAAAACGATGGGATGAATCTAGCACTGGCAGAAGAGTCCATGGCCTTCTACCAGATGTTAGAGAACGACTAGCCATGTGTCACCTCCAACCAATAAAAGGGTTGATGCACTTCCTCTCAGGCCATGGACCATATGGGCTGTACCTTAGTAGGATAAAAAGAAACAAGGACACCCTGTGCAAGTGCGAAGAGATGTAGTGTTTGATTGCCCTGGATATGACATAAATCAAGATGAACGGAATGCCTTAAAGGACATGGATCTAAAAGTTGTAATCAGGGATCCGTATTTGATAACAGTGCTCGAAAATATAACAAACCAGATATCCCGGATTGAGCTAGGAAGATATAACTGCAAACAACCTTAGATGGAAGCTCCATAGTCATAAAGGAAAAAAAAATCGATTTTCTCTGAAAAGCGGGTAGAGAGGAAGACGGTTGTAACTGCTTCAAACAATTCGACACTTCTTTGGGTCCCTCAAAGATGTTGTGACTGACAACACCATCACTCTCCTGGACCGGTAATCCCAGGAACCGGAGAGTAAAACAGATATGAACAGACAAGGATATATACACTCCCGACATCTTCGTATCAATATGGCGGTAGAAATGAAAAAAAATACACTTGAAGAAGCCAGCTTAAACCCTCATATCCTGGACGCCGGAAAATGAGGGAAACCGGAATTCCGGAGCTGGAAGTACAACCTGTGCTAGAGAAGTGGAGATGCAGGAAGGGTGGAGGAAGCGAACATTGAAAGACTGTCTCCTGCCTCCAAAAGGAAGCCCAGGAGACAAGAATAGAGCAATGGCTGACCTCCTGCGTCTCCACACATCTTTTACTGGTAGAACTTATGCAGGGAGAGCGTCTGCATAATACACAGTCTGCTCTACAGACCCCCTGCAAAAAATATACTTCCATATTTGATGTATATATATATATAAGTATTATAAAAAAATGTTAAAAAATCTCAGTCTGTAATGTAATGTAAAAGAAGATGGAAGCAGATATGACTTAACATAGTTTTCCTCTCCCTTCAAATTAGAGCGCCCGCTCTTTCTTCCCTTCCATATTCCGCCAGCTGTGATCTTACAGCACTTTCCCTTCAATCCTCCCACTCCCATTCACCCTATACCCTTCTGTTTTTAGTTTTAGTTTATTAGTTTTATTATTGTTTAAGAAAATAATTATTTATAAAATAAAATAGAATAAATCTGTAAGACAAACATTGTAAGAAATTAAAATAAGGCCTGTTATAGATACTCAAGAAAACAGGTTATTAGTGTAATTAGTGAATAAAAAAAAAAAAGTCTTAATCCCGGTCTTCGCGACCATTACGACACAAACATCCAAACCCATGCCAGGATTCGAACCGGGGACCTCTGGGTCGTAAGACAGCAACGCTAGCCACTACACCACAGAAGGTCGGCAATTATCCCTTATATACAAAATTAATAAAAGTTATTATGAAGGGAAATTGTTTCTCTTATAAATATATATGTGTGTGTGGGTGTAAACGCACACCACACTATATAAGGCGTGTAGGCGGACGGATGTATAGAGGACAGTGCGTGTGATTTGGAGAGACGGAGGAGAGCAGGGTGTTGGAGTGGAGAGGAGAGGAGCGGTGGCCAGGGATATCGCCAAGCTGTTATGTTTTGGAGCGTCTGTTCGCACGCGTCTGACCAGCTGAGAGATCAGGTGCGCAAGACGTTCCTGAATTAAGAGTCCAGCCGGAACGTGGACATAGTCGGCCGCTGCAACGAGGGCGACAAAGAACAAGCCCTCCCCTTCCCCTTTTCACTGCAGCAACGACCGGCAGTTACATTTCAGAACATTTTAAAATTTGGTAAATTCTAACATCTTTGTAATAATTTCGTAGTTAGCTTAGGTATTATAGTTCATAAGTGAGGATGAATGTGAGTGTGAGAAGCAACATTCAACTATAGTGGAACGAAGAGAGTGAGATTTGGCCGGAATTTATCTTGTTAATTAAATTGTTTGACTTTTAAAACTCTTGTTTAATTATTAAATAAACCTACCCCTCCCGTAATTAATTAAAGCCAAGGCCCCTGAGAGTCTCATGCTCCGCTAAAAATTCACGTATCTTGGCTCGACGCTTCTGGATCACGCGGTACGCGATTGCCGTTTTCTGTTGTCATAGATACATATATTAATTTTGCGTATGTAGTGGCGCCCGGGCCGGCATTCGACGTAAACGTATCCCAGGGAACGGGAAAGTGTTACGTTACAATATATGTTAAGACAGAAAAGTCGTCTTAGAGGACGAGAATTGCCAGATGTTGAGAGGTCAAACGTGGAAGTTATATGGCGGCGACTGCAAGCAGAGGAACTTCCTGTCCTTGCAATTGAAGCAGGAAACGAGATAAGCAGCTTAATTCTCCTAGATGAAGCTGCTGCTGGTGTTTGCATCGCTCAGCGTATTCTCCAATTTCCAATATCCGTCATCTGTGCGAACCAGATCTGCGTGGGAAAGAACCAATGCATCTGCGACCATGAACCGCAGGAAAGTCTGTCGGAGTGCTAAGAAGCGGAAAGGACGTCTCTGAGTACTTCAAAACCATCCTCCCTCAAAGAAACTTGCTCAAAAGACATATTATAAGTGTAGTCGCTATTTTTTGTTCTCTCTGTAGACATTATTTTACTTCAAAGTGGCCTCTGGTTGATGGCAACATGTAAGATATTTCTTTACTTCAATGCGTTGGTGCCTTGTTATATGTCTATTAATACTTTCAACATTCATCATTACATAACCAAACTTCAAATTGACGTCAGAAACAAACGCCACTTCTGAAATACTAATAATCATACTGGCCTGCCTTGTTTGAAAGTACGTGAGCAAACAGCCAGGTCATCCAGAAATAAAATAAAATTAACGTTTGTTTGTGCGTTGAGAGATTTCTAAATTCAACCGTCTTTGTATGGTGAACGTCAGCATGAGGGTCATCCACTATGGCCGCAGTCTTGTAACATTCATCTCTCTAAAATCCGTACTTGCAGGGCAGTGACGTTTCTTCAGAAATTTTGGATAATTTCTCTGTTAAGCGCCGTATTGAAGAAATTACAAACGCGTGTAACATAGTATTAACAGCAATAAATTTGTTCGTGTGGCGGAACTGCAACGTGCCCGTGTATACAAACACCACTGCTTACTATCATTAATAATAAATGTATTATGTTTTTTTTCCAGCAAATAAACTCACCAGGCCTTCTTACTTGTACTTCTGATCCTAACTTTTAAACGAGGTAATCAATCGGGAAAAAGGATCTTCACATCCCTTTATGACGTCATTTACGTTCCTTCTCACTACCAACGAAAATTAACTTTTACTTGTTCTTTATTCACAACAATTTAATCATAGTTTTTATTATTATTTTTAATAATTTACAAAACATAATACTGGTTAAAATAATATTTTGGTGGGAGATTAATTAATGAGGTTCCTGCATTTCCGTGTTGGTCTGTGAAGCCACTTCCCGTCGACCTCGCACTGTAGCACGATATTTTTAATCAAATATATAGTTTGTGTTATGGGATTACTATCAATTCTTCTCTTTTCGGTTTGTTTTCTTAAATTAGGCGGAATATATTAATCCGTTAATTAGTTTTTTTCGTTTCGTGGATAGTTTCCTTAACGTCACTTCTGATCCTCATGGTGATCAGGCACTACAGTCAAGAACAATTACTGTAAAAGCTCGCCAATTTCCGGGGTAAGAGAATATTTTCCCCTCGGTGACTACGGTAAGTGAGTAAATTGATAAAAACGCCAATCGAGTAATAAGGACGTGATTTGTAAACAGTTTCATAAATGTTGAATTTATTTAAATAATACGATAAATGAATATATACCAACTGTTAACACTTTGAAATTTAATAACTAATTTTCTAAGAATTATTGCCAATTCTCGGTTAAAATTGTATGTTCGACATTTGAACGCTATGCAAGTACTTGTCTTCTTTGATGGAATGCGTTGTTGTCCTGTGTGTATGAAACGAGTGCAGCTTGAATGAAGTCGTGGGTCTATTTTTAGGAAGCAGCAGCTCCCCTTTAAGGGACGCGAGTGTTCTCTTCTGCGCAGTTGACAGCAGTTGCCTCCAGTTGCACACGTGAGTATGACGACTCTGTGTGGGTGTACTGTGTACATTCTACAGCCTATTGCTGTAATAATAACATCCGGTGATAGATGAATGAATGCTTGGATTCCGTTGTCATAGAAACCTCGGGGCGTTTCGTCACCGCACGTGCTTACGTCACTTCCGATTAACCGGGCACAGAGTAGCCGCCATTGTCAGTGTAATTATGGCCCCTCTCACATCCTCTGCGTAATGGTATTTTATTTCCTTTAACGGAGGCTCATTTAATTTATTTAACAAGAGTTCCGTCACTGGCGAGGCGCATGGACCTTGCGTCCAGTCACGTAATTCGTCGGTCACTAATACCTTTGCCCTGTCTCTCGGACCCTTTTGTATTCACGGTCTCTGCGATGAATAAAAGCTGCCGAATCACAAGGTTAATTTGAATTCGCTTGCGTAAAAGCTTACCATATTTCGAGCGCCTTTATCCCCCCGTTTCTCTCTCTCTCTCCCTCGCTCAACGCTACGCTATTATCATCTTTGGGCCTCTGCTTCTCCTGCGTAGTAGAATATGAAATAGCTACATGTTCTGCTGCTATACTGTCTCTTTTTAGGTTTATATTTTATTTTTTAGCTACCCTTATCAAGTGGATGAAAATTAAACTCTTCCTCTGGCCTTTGCCATTTTCCTCTCCTTTGCATAAAACTGTTAAGTCTAATGTCACCTCAAACTGGAATACGTGAAAGTATACAACTTAGTCAATTAAATCACTAGTGAGTTATTACTTATCTCTATCAGTTCGTCCATAAGTAACATCCAGCCGAATTCGTTGTTGTAGTTTTCAGTTCTTAGACTAGTCTCATTCAACCCTCCATGCTAACTTATCTTGCACAAGCCTTTTCATATCTGCATAAGTGCCACATACCACATCCTCCCTAATCCGCTTAGCGTATTCCATTCGTGGTCAGCCTCTTCTCTTCTTACCCCACACACTTCCCTCTAATGCCAATTTTACAAGGCCCTCATGTCTCAAAACGTGACCTATAAATCTATCCCTTCTCCTGATTAAAATCCTTCTTATTATTCTCTATTCTCTTTTACTGCTTACAACTTCCTGACTAGTTACTCTATCCACTCATCTGATTTTCAGTATTCGCCTATAGCACTAAAGCTTCTATTCTTTTCCTTTCTGCAACTCCTATCCTCCACGTTTCGCACCCCACATAATGCAACACTCCATACAAATATTTATAGCAATGATTTCCTAATATTCATACTTGTGTTAGCCGTAAGGAAAATTCATCTTTTTTTGTGAAAGCCTTCCTCGCCTGCGACATCCTACACTTTATGTCTACAATACTTCTACCATACCTATTTATTATGCTGCCCAAGTAGCAGAATTCCTCAACTTCCTTCATCCATTCCCAACATAACAACGTTTGTTATTCCACTATTTCCCACCCATACTACACTCCATTACTTTGGTTTTGACTACTAATCCTCATCTTGTACTCTTTCTGCAGAATCACGTTCATGTCATTTATTATTGTTTCCAATCTTCTTCTGAATCCCCTAATACAACAATATCTTCGGCGAAGCGTATGGTTTTCATTTCTTATTCCCGCGTTTTGATCCCTTTTCCATATTCCTTTTTAACTTTCCTCATCGCCTTTTCTGTATATAAGTTAAAGAGCATTGGCGACAGACAGACTGCATCCGTGTCTTACTACTTTCTTGATTTCTGCTTTTTCTTTCCCTTGAATTCTAATTACCTTCTGCAGAGGTTATGGATAACTCTTCTTTCTCGATAATTTATTCCTATCCTCTTCAAAATGCATAGCAGTGTGTTTCATTTCAAATTATCAAAGACATTTTCTAAATCTACAAATTCTAAGAACGTAGGCTTGTTTTTCTAATTGTCTTCTAAAATTAGCCGCAGAGACAATATTGCTTCTCTTGTTGATACATTTTTCCTATAACCAAACTGATATTAAATTTATTGCTACCGAAAACTTGTTTAGAATTTTTGTAAATTTTTGATCGTTTTGGTTCAAAATCCATTGATATTAACATTTTAAACAACAAAATTCTATCCCTAAGTTCCATCGAAGGAACAGAAAAATTCCCTGTAATGTACGAATTGCTAATAAGAACCTATTAAATGTTATTAATGAACACTCAAACATGTGATTGAACAAACTACAATACCCTACTTCTATTCACCCCAATTCAAATTATATTCATGAAAGAGTACGTCAGAAATATTAAATTGTAATTCAGGTGGGAAACTCAAGACATAGAAAGTTTTCACAAAGGGAATAAAGGGAATAAAAATCACCTCAAGATCTGATTCATAAACGAAATTTCGTTAAAGCTATTTTTACGGCTACGTGCAAATAGAATGGCGAATGAATAACTTTAATCGGAAGCGTAAACTTCTCAAATGGCACTGATTTTCATCTTATTTTTCCATTCTATTTATGTAGTCGACTATTAAATCATTGAATGAAGTCGCGGCGATTCTTTTCTATAAAGCTATAAGAATGGGGACCAGTGTGGAGATTTATTTTAGTACCCTTTTTTGTTGAAGGGCAGGCGTCATGAGTCTATTGACCGGAAATGTTTTCAGTTATCTGCATTGTTCTGTCGTGAGTCACCTTCTGCAGCTTTCTAGTATTTATGATATCGTTAATTCTTATTATTATTTAGTGTTGTGCCTACTGGCACGTCCTTGGACTTGGTCTGTAAATATCCTTCTCCACCTTGCGCTGTCCTTAGCTTCTTCCTTTTTTCTCACTTGAAGCAACTGCTCTCTTCTTCTTCTTCAACGACGTGGAACTCCGTCCACGTGTTCTTCCAACGATAATAAGATAAATAATTTCTGCTTAGTGTGTGTCCGATCCAGGTTGGCTTCTCTTAAAAACTGCAAACAAGATGGATCTCTCCCATTCATTTACTCTTGTTACAACATCTTAATTTCTTACAATTTCTGTTCATTTTATTGTTTCAATTTCTCATTTCCCATGTAACAAGTTCAGAATTATTTAGCTTGTCAGTAAGTGAATTCTAGCTTGACCAACTCACTTCCTTCATGCTGAAGCCATCATCAGTCAAAATACATTTCATGGCAATTGAAATGATAACCATTTTGTAACTGTTTCTTTCCCGGAAGTATGTGTAAGGCCTTGTGTTTCCTTTGATATTTTCATCACTTGGGACTTTTCTATTTTTATCTCCATTCCACGCTTCCTTCCCGCTCCCACTAGACTGTCCAAAATTCTACGCCAAGAATACCAGGTCACCGTTTATTTTATTGAAATAAATGATATTCCGCCTATTTGGAAATATGAAGCTCATTTAAAGGTGTCTTTAGTTGACCATTCATCATAGACGTTGAGCAGGATGCAAGTGAACAAATATTTCTAACTGGAAAGTATTTTTCCTTCCAACGTTTTTTTCAAATAACAACAATTTTAGTATCAATCCACGCATGACAGTATAGCGTGTATGTTATTATTGCGTTGGACTTTCGTCAGTATGATACAATATTCGAAATGCGCCCCTTAAATATAATTTTCTTTCAAATTTATTTTGCTTTCGCAGCTTACGCCGCCGTTCTCTGTCATAGTATGCCACGGGCCTGTTTGTACGTCCATGACATCTTGTTGAACCTTACGGATGGTGCAGAGTGGTGAGACGGAATATTGCGCATTACTAATTATATAGAGAGAGATCCTGTGCTGCTAAGGGTTTAGCACTGAGATAGTATTACTGTGAGCGAGACCGTATAACGTCTTCGGAATCAAACCAGTATTCTACACTGATATTCTTAATGTTCTTAAAATTGCGTGAAAAATAATTATTCAGAATTCCATTTTTGTTCTTCACCTGACGACACGTGCACTATGTTATGGTTCGCTTTTAGCACAATTCATAATTAAGCTAAATTTAGCCAGAGCCAACTGCTCGAGATCGCAGACTTTGAACAGAATTCGAACGCTGATGTAGCAGCATGAGCTGGATCCACACGCCGTCACAGTTGAGGTCACCTCAAGTGTTGGAGTGGAGCCGTCATCACCACTGGTAAGCCGCGAATCCATAAGTCCGGGGAACGCCCCGGTTTGCAACCATAACTAAACTATAGTTAATAGTTACACGACCTCTGAGCGTAGGCTGGACAATTAATAAATTTTGTTCGTTTTACAGATATAATAAATTATTTTCTATTTTTATTTATTTATTGTTACTTATTTATTTTACAATTCCACAATGTACATATAATTTTCGTTTAATCCCGGCTTCTCTCACGTTAGCCAAGGATTTTAATCTGCTCATGAAAGCGGAATGCCGCAGAAAATTTAAATGAGATGAAGTTAAATTCCTCACGTTGAAGTTTGCTGCCGTTTCTTTGCTCACATGTAATACTTCCAGCTTAAGGGACACAGGGATTGGAAATTTCGACCAAAATCTGAAGAAAAAAAAATCGATTTTTTTATATTAATATGCCTATAAATTCAGTAAGAAAAATGAAGCTGCCAAACAAAAGAAGGAAGCAGTAACGTGCTGCAGAAAAAATTTAATTAATGTTTGATTCTAAATTAATAAATTATTACTTATTTCAGAAAAATGTGTTTTTCTCAGCTTCATGATTTCTGGTACCAAAATCCTTCTATGATAGGATATTGTCTTCATTCTTTTTGTACATACTCTACGTGCTGATACCTTCAAGTATAAGGATTAGTTTTCTAATTTTTCAAGTAGTTCAGGTGAAAACAAATGTCAAATTCCTGTAAAGTGCTAATTTTTAAGCAGCCCTATGAAGCTCATAGTAAAAAATTATTTACTCCTCACAATTTTAATCAATTTCAAAAATAATACTGTCAATTGATAAAAATGATCAGCCCTGCCTATTAATGTAAAAAATCTCAAATATATTCAAGTACGTAACGCATGGAACATTTTCAAAATATTTCTTCAACACATAACGAGTTTACAAAACAAAATTTTGTATATTGTGTTGTTAACACACAGTTAAAATTTTAGCTCAGTAGCAATTCATTTACATGAATCTTAAATTTCAGTCTCCGTGTTCCTTAAAAACCAGATAAACGTAATACATTTAGATATCGTGAAGATAATTTTGAGTCTTCGGTAGTGTTTATGAAAAGAAAAAGAAAACAGTTCAATAATTATGAGAGAGGAATGTAAGGAATCAAAACATATGCATACGTCTTATCTCTGACGCTCGTCCTAGAAACTGTATCCTGAGCCGATATGAATACCGTGTAACAGGTTAACTGTGACGACAACAGAGCAATCAAGAAAGTGCCCATTAAATGACAGGATGATAAAAGCTTTTACGCGTAGTTCGCTCAGCTAAAAATTATTAGTCTTGCGTCATATCTTTGTTTAGTGAACACGGGTAGTGTTGATTTCAAACCACGGCTATTTGGATTCGTTGAAATTGCGGGCGGGAATGAGATAGTGTTGGAATGGAAGGAGGAAAGCCAAGTCCCAGAGAAATATGGTAAGAGGCCAGTGGAACGGATTACGCAACGCGAACGTGAATTATGGAATAGCAGGTCGATAGTCCATGAGAGAGAAGACTCTCAGCTGCGGAGTATCTACTTGAACCCGACCAGGGCGTTATGGACTCGTGAGAGTGGGAACCAACCAACCAACCAAAGGAAATACAATGGGAACCCGATTCTCAGAAGAAATCGGTTGCGGAACGATGAAATTACCTCTATATAAACGACCTGATGCATTCAAAGAACTCTACAGCGGGCGCCGTGTTCTCGGATAATCTAATCTAACCTGTTACGTCACAGTACCTTCTGTCTGAAAGTACAAGAGTGACATCACAGTAAATTGTAGACGAGGAAAATCAGAATGAAGGCAGATACAGAGAACGACGAATGACAAAGACTGGGTTCAATTTTGGTTTACCTTTACCTTGTCCCCGTCCAGCCCTTATTTCCTTCCCCAAGAGTGATAGTCCTCGTGCCTCCCCACTGTCCACAGCCCATCCCTGCTAGTTTCTTGTCACTTTGCTTTCTTGGTAAACCAGGACAACTACCAAATGAACTCCCCACTACGCTGCCACCATGTAGTGCTAACTCTCTCGCTTAGACGAACTATTGACTCAGAAACAATTGAGACGACAACCAGCCATGGTCAAAGAAACGTCTTCATTAAATATCATCCACTCTTTCATGAACGCATTCGACGGGGCGTACATATAAATTATTTTTCTTCGAGAGACTGAAGAATTTGCCACTTTTGTCATTTTCATTTCAGCGCACGTACTCGCTCTTGTCTCCCTTCCATTTTTCTGCAGCTTTCTGTTCAATTCTTTACTTTAATGCTTTACATTTAGTCCAAAAGCTGGCGGCGTTTGCACAAGTGCGTGTGTTTAATAGTAACGTGTGTGGGCGAGGGAGGAAACGAAGACCTTGTGCACGTTCTGCACCGCGAGTCTTCCTTATTACCAGGGTTCGTCAAGCACGAGAAAAGTGACAGGCAATTAGGGGGAGGGAATTCTGCGAAAACCGCGAGGTCGAATTTGAATGGAATCGAATAAGGTTGCGCAAGTGTCGTGACTGGGAAAGTCAGCAGAACAAGACAGCAAGAAGCACAGAGTGACACAAAGTAATCGAGCGACGTAGTGGACACGATTTACGCAGCACAGATCCAAGACCTGGAAAATATTCTCATTACTTTCCAGCGGTTGCAATGAAGTTTAATCTCAAAAATCAATTTTCTGACATTCAAAAATGCTGCCAATTTTTACAGAAAACAATTACATTAAAATTTAGTTAATATAATCGCGACGT
This sequence comes from Eucriotettix oculatus, assembly GCA_034510155.1. Classification (NCBI taxonomy): domain Eukaryota; kingdom Metazoa; phylum Arthropoda; class Insecta; order Orthoptera; family Tetrigidae; genus Eucriotettix; species Eucriotettix oculatus. The sequence continues at coordinate 88,064,449 of CM067378.1, read as the reverse complement.
CTGTTCCATCTTTGTGGACTTCATCAGGTAAACTTTTAAAAATACAAATTTATTACAGATGTGGATAATTTTGTGTCGTGGACTTCGTCCAACGAAACGTCCTGATTATATTAAATAAATATTAATTAAACCGTTTACTGACAAATTTGACTATTTTTTTTATCTTCCGTCCTCACTGAAACACTTAAAGTTTCCATGGACCCAGTAGAGCCTCAATAGAAGGCAGTTGTCCGTAATCAGTCTGACAACAACTCCCTGCAGAGGGGAAGTGATAAAACAGTGAGCGCGTGTCACAGTTTTTCAACTTTTTTCTATGATAACATGATCACCTTGGCTGAAGGTACTAGGTAAAAAATATGGGCTACATTTTGCTTCAAAAGCAAGAAGAAAGCGGCAACTGTTACAGTAATGGTAGTATAAATTTTACGCTGATGTTTTATATTATATTTGTGGGACGGGGTGGGGGTGGGGGGAGGTGTAACAAGTTCATTGCGCCCTCGGATTTACATAACGTGCCTCAAATGACTCCACTGAGAGGCTTATAATGGTTTACCATTATGCATTATTGCCGACCTCCTGTGGTGCAGTGGCTAGCGTTGCTGCCTCACGACTCAGGGTCCCGGGTTCGAATCCTGGAATGGGCTTGGACTAATAGAAATTTACAATGGATTACATTGGGTAATATATTATAAAAATAATTAAATAAAAAACATGGTTGTTTAGTACACCTGAAGAAGTCTTAAATGGGAGACGAAACGTAGTATAGTTTAAATGTTTAAATTAAAGTAAAAACTGACAAAGAGGCTGTTTTAAATCTTTAATTCTAAACTAACTAACTCCCACGATTTCGTTCACGCCGTAATAGTTCTTTTATTTTGGTCCATTAAGTTGAAATAATTGACTATATAAAAAGCACGGTACCATGCATTTATGATCGCTTCGGGATAAAACCTTATAACTCGCAGGTAGTTTAGGACATTATACGTTTCGGAGCGAATAAAAAAGAGCAATTCGATCGGCAATTCAATGTATTTATAAATATTTAAATAAATATCTTCTGAACTCTTCAAGAAACATACACGAAAATTTAGGTTAAAATTCCTGGTTTCATCCCTGAAATTTTCATTGAAATCCGTTGAGCCATTTCGGAGCCTATTCGAGACAGACAGACACTTCAATTTTATTTATTGGTATAGATTTAATTGCCAGATAAACTATGTAATTTTTTTAAAAATATGACGCTCTCGCTGATGGTTTAATCGCGTGATGGAAAATGGATTCGTATAAATCTAAATATTGGATAAATGGATTCCCGGGCATCCAGCTAGTCTTTAACAAAACAAAGACCGACCATATCTATAAAACAAGACGCCAGTCGCTATGGAATAAAGAAGAAAATTTAATTTGTGATGAGATGAGGGACTAAAGACTTGAAATGTGTTTCGCTGTAACTATAGCAGTATCCTAAATCAGCAAGTAAGAAAGCAGTTTTAGTGTGTATTGAGGAGAAAATTCTGGAAAATAATGGAGGAAATGCTGGCTCCTGGATACGGGACGTGACGCTGAGGTGATGTTTTCCGGCGTGTGTGCTCGTGGCGTAGATTTGGTTGAGTGTTGACCTTTGTTCGTCGAGGAAGGGGGATTTAGGGAGAGTGGGGGTTGCAGGGTTGGCGGCCTTGGGAGAAGACACACACACACACTCACAGGGCATCTTGAGAAGCAGCGTGTGCACAATCACACTCACTCACACACCAATCAGGTGAGTATAGATACAGTGTAATTACAACGTCTCCCCCCCCCACACCCCCTTCCCTTTCCAACCTCTTCCCTCACTCACAGATAACAAGAGATACGCCTTAGGTCGATAATGGTTTCAGAAGCATCTCGTGGAGGCTCATCTTTGATCCTTATTATGATGCTCCTATTAGGTCAAAGTGTTGCAGCTTTTGTGTGAATGAGTCGTGAAATGAGCAGAAACTATAATAGTAATATCCGCTAATTAATTATTAAGCCCTCTAAACTAAAATAACTATTCTTGGATTGCTAAGAACAATAACATTATTATTTACAGAAATTTAACATTATTCTGCTCAACTTCAATGAACTCTCTGACAACGCTGTGATATTTTCATTCCAAATAATAACTTTTACAATCTTTTTATGTACATTCCTGACTATAATTCTCACGACTTCTTATCGCTTATGTTTCTCAGATAAAATAAATTAGTCAATCAGAGATAAAGCGTGGGAGGGACAGAGAAGAGATTCCTGAACTCCGCAGGGACACTTTATCAGTTAAATAAACATTTATTAACAAAGTTGTAACGAATATTAGGGATTTTTCACTGGTTTTATGGATATCTGTAACGTAGATTTAAAACTCAACTAAACGTCGAGTCCCTGTGGGCTAAAATAAGATATCATTTCCCGTTACAGTTGAGCAAGCCATAATTGCTTTTACCTGAAGTTTAAGTTTTAAAATTTTAACTACTGGCTAACGATAATGATGCACATGATTAATTCACACGGAATACTAAAGGTTGTTTTTGTAATAGGGTGGTATAAACCTAATTTATGTCAATTGTAAACCAGCAGTTTATTTGATTTTGAAAAATAAATCATTCACTAATATATAACCCACATTACAATTAAAAATTAGTATGTATCAATAGCAAATCCTTGTGCCGGTCTAAATGTAATGTTTCCTTAAGAATTTCTAAATATTCATTTATCTACATCACTAAGTTTATGTTTATTAGTTAAAAAAATCCTCTAACTTAATTCGTTTTATCAAAGTTGAAGTGTCGCGTGGCACTCTGTGTAATATTTCTATGATACTGTAACGTAAAATACAATTACGGGGATTGTTTTCCAAGAAAGTTATTAGAAAATAACAGAACATTATTTTCCAGTTATTTTATTACGAAATATTATCTTACACCTCACATTATTCTCCACACCGTCACCGCCGTAACTCAGGCACCGGTTGGTGCACGCCTTTGTCAATGAAATATGCCATCTGTCATCACAAATGAAGCTCAGACAAAGGCCAATGAAAGTGAATTGCAGGATAAAAATGGAAAAATGTCGACCGGACCCGGGAATTGCAGCCGGTTGGTAGCTCTAACCATGGGACCAAAAATTTGTGTATAAACGAGGGTCAAGATACGGGATTAGTAACACGATTTAGATTTCTACAGCGACTTCTCATCGCCACTTTACGCATTCTTTCAGCGAATTGTGTTACATTATGTCCAGTATATATATATATGAATTTTGTGAGGGACGATCGTGCAAATTTATAAAATCCGCCTAGACACCAATCCCTCAGTCTTTATTACTTCCCCCCTAAATCACGCACAATTTCCGATGAATGTTCACTAGTGTAACATTTCCTTGCATTCCTTGCGGTGTAAGGTACTGATTGATAATAAAATAATGTTCCATTATTTTTTAAATAAATATGGGTAATTAATTTAAAAACAGCCCTCACACTATTACTCTAAATCCCAGTTATGTATGCTGTATATTATGCAATACAATACGCTGTAAGAACAAGTGAAGTGCCAATGAGAAGTCGCTGTAGAAAAGTGAATCGTATTTCTAATACCGTATTTTATACACAAATTTTTGATTCTGTGATTAGAACAACCGTTCGGTCGGGATTTTTCCATTCAGTTTCATGGTCTTAAAAAAATTATTGCATCCTCCATTCAGTTATGTACTAACTCCTTTATTCTTTAACTTATATAAATTTTAATTTGCCACTCCTTTAAAATCAAAACTTTTATTGCGGACAAATTAATATTTATATAAGTTAAAGAATAAAGGAGGTAGTTTTGTTTAACTTATATATATATATATATATATATAATTTGTCCACAATAAAAGTTTTTTGTTGAAAATGATTTTAAAGGAGTGGCAAATTATATATATATATATATATATATATATATGTTAAAGAATAAAAGAGGTAGTACAGTTAGGAAACACTTCTCGTCAACTTCATTTCTAAGCTTATGATTTTTAAAACGATTCAAGTCCATAAACCAAAATACGTTTGCAACAAACAATTATTTTTAGAAATGTACAATTATTTGATCAAAAAGAAATCAAAAATAAAGACGGTTATGATGTTTAATTGTGATCTGTTTACAATTGTGCATTAAGGGACACAGGGATAGAAATTTGAACTTCCTGTAATTGAATTTCTACTGAGCTGAAATTTTAACTGTGTGATAACAACACACGTGTGTAACAATGTAAAAAATTTAGTTTCTGTAAAATTGTTGAGATATTTTCAAATTTTAGTAGTTGTCAAAATGTTTCTTGCGTTACATACTTGAGTATATTTTAGCTTTTCTTCTATGAAGGTCTGACCATTGTTATCAATTGTCAGTATTATTTTTGAAATTGATTTAAATTTTGGGGAGTAATTTTTTTTTACTAGGAGCTTCATACGGTTACTTAAAATTTGGCCCTTTCAGCATTTTGAATTTATTTTCAGCTAAGCTACTTGAACAATTAGAAAACTACCTGTATTTAAAGGTATTAGTATTTAAAATATACACAAAAATAATGAAGAGAACATCTTAATATTTGTGACACAGAGAAGGCTTTTTGGTACCAGAAATTATAAACCTGTGAAAACCACATTTTTCTGAAAAAAAAATTATTAATTTAGAATCAAACATATTAATTAAGATTGTCCTGTAGTTCATGTTACACCTTCCTTGTTTTGTGTGGCAGCTTCTTTTTTCAGTTTACTGAATTTATAGGCATATTAATATTAAAATATTAAAAATCGATTTTTTTAGATTTCGGCCGAAATTTCAGTCCCCGTGTCCCTTTACTGTGCATTTAAACTTAAGTATATTTTTTAAAGGTACCTGCAGTTATTATGCAATAAGAGTCGATGAATAAAAAAGAAATATTTTACGGAGGTGATAGCAGATCCCTGTGATACTCTAAATGTAATTTGTACTCTGGATTTTATAATTGTTCATTTACTTTAAAGCTTTATGCTGAAACAATAAATCTGTAATCTAATTCCCGTACAGAATTATTCAAGTGGTGTGGAAACTTATCAAAAGCTTTGGAAGAGAAGAAAAGTAACTGAGTTGATAAGCAAAATCATTGTATTGTAAATAGATAAGATAATTTAGCAACATATTATCAGTGTTACGATACCGAGTGCAATAATTCTTGCAGGATATTTTTGAGGCCGGCCTTGACCCAGTGTGTTGACAATGCCAGCCCAAATGTGGACGGCGGAACCAGGCGTGTTGTGATCGGCGCGGCGTGTCGCCGAGTGCGTGAGTGCGCGCATGCGCCGTCACCGTCGCGGTGGACTGAGAGAGAGAGAGAGAGAGAGAGAAGAGGGGTGACGCGGCCGCCGCGGCGCTGCAGTAGTGCGGCGTCCTCATGGCTGCCAACAACAACGCTCAGGTGCGGCTCAGCTTCCGCGACGTCCGCTACCGCCGCCTCCACTGGAGCCTGCAGCACCCCGTGCCGCGTGAGTACGCCATAACCACCCTGCACTCACCATCAATACCATGAAAGTTGCACTGTCAACGTCGTTACTTCCGTGTGCTCGGGAAACCGATTGAGCGACACAATCCTCCACTGGATGTCAACGGACTTAGACCAACAATGCAGTTGTTTGTGGTCCGGAAACCAATTGACTATGACTGTCTTTTCCGGTTCTCGCCCAGGTGTGATAGCATAATTTAAGTGTACTACTCGTGCGAATTATCACCACAGCAATTACCACCAAGTTAATGACAGTTTTAATTTTTCTAGCTGTCGATTTTGGAAAAATATACTTCTGTAATATCAACCGAGCGAGACCAAAAGTGACATATAATCAATCAATCATTTGGATTTTCCCTGAAAATACTGTGATCAAAACGGAGTACCAGTCGTTTACTTGAAAATATCCTACTGACAACTGAGAGATTCAAATCTTCGGCTGCTGTCAGTTTACTTTCCACCAGTTCCACCCTAAAGTCAAGGTAGTGACAGCAAAGTTAACAAGCTGTCAATCAACTTTGTCAATTGCCAGTAGGAAATCAATTGTCAATTTTGCTATTCTGCGACGATTAAACACTGGCCGACTATAACTTCACTTCTAATAGCGGCCCCCTTACGAGCAACATTTTAAACGATCCCCAATACAAAGTACTGTCAATATCAAATTAATATGTTTAGAATGTCCTTAACATAAAAAATAATTAAGAGGAACCAATTCTTTGTCAAGTATATATTTATTAAAAGACATAAACTTCCGTAACTATTAATTCTTTTCTTGAATATTTTTATAACAATATTCAAATATTATATATTATTATTATTAACGTCAAACAATATTAATGTTTATTTTTCGTAAATAATTAAATCTGGTCGTTTATTTAAGTAGAATGATACATTTCATTTTATGTTTGTTAATGTGAAAAAATCCGATTCACATTAATCTGTTCCAACAAAATGATTAGTGCCTATTCCAATAGTACTGGATATCCTTATTTTAGTTTCAATCGAAAATGCATGAATTGATAGTACGAAAAATCTGAGTTGTAATTTTGAGTCACTTCATTTTGGAAGGGAGGGGGGAGGCTTTTAAAGCCAAGATCGGACTTTGATAACAATTAAAATTTTATTACTGCAGTTTATAGAAATTCTACTATGTAACAACATAGCACAAGGTTACTATATTTAGCGAGTACTCGATTTTAATGTATAGTTTGTGCGTAGCGTGTATACTACTTCTATAATTTGTTTAAAATAACCAATTCTTGCCTCCTCTTCCCCTTCCGTCTCCCTCCCCCTCCTCGAGGGGTTGCGACCAGCCATTAATTTTATGTAGTATGTCACTTTCGAGAAAATACGCTCTCCTGGTAATTTAGTTAAGTGAGCAGTTGTACGTTTCCAGCTACGGCAATAATATGAAGTAGGTACAGCGTTTCGACACCAATCCTGCCTTCTCGTCAACAGATGTTACTTGTACTACAAGCAAACCGAAATCGGGGAACTGTCATCTGAGAAGGCCATAACATAGCAGTATACTAAACTACGATCGATTACGAGACGATCACGTAACTTCAGACTGTAAAAAATATAAACTCGTCGCATAAAATCGGCTCGTATATCGACGCCTACACAAAATCGAGTAATGAACTTTATCGATACAATTGTTGCGCAGGTGATTGCGCGACAGCGACCCGATCGATAAGCTGGGTGTCGACCGCCCGACGACGACCTACAGAATCCGACTCACTCGTACAAATAAATTATTGATTTCCAGGAATCGATTGGTCAAGAGACTCCCCCCCCCAAGCAAGGCCTCATCGACAATCTGTAAATGCCGAATTTTGTATTTTTCTCCTCATTTCCGCCTGATACTTGATTGTGTTAGTATTTTTACTGTCACAAAACGTTTCGTTTGAAGCTGTAAGAACGTATCTGGCCTCATTCAGCTTTCCATATTCACCATCGATCGATGAAAGATCAACCGCTCAGTCCTTTCATTTAGTCATGAGGTGTAATTACGATCGTTGAAAGCCTTTCGCAGTTTTGTAACATCGTTGGTTGATATCTAAAAATTATTTTACGTTTAGAGTGTCAGAAAACGTGAAGTTCTAAATTAGAACGCGTGGTAGCGGTAGGAGCGAAAAAAAATCAATGTCGACTCCGAGGGGTTTTTATTAGAATAGAGGTAAAGAATTTTAGTAAACTGACGAAATTGGTACTTGATGATGATATTTAAAAAATTTACAAGGTGACGTGCAATTTTCTATCAGGCTCACATTCTTCTTCTTCTTCCTTGGGTCTACAGCCCAATCAGGGCCTTGGCCTACTGGGTCGACTGCGGGCTGCCATCCTACCTGACAAGTTCCGAATTTGAAGTGATACGTGGCCAGCGTACCCATTCTACAACAGTCTTAATCTCAGTCTCAGTGACCGTGACGACTCAAACAAGCAAGCCCATGCCAGGAATGGAACCAAGGACCTCTGTGTTGCGAGGCAGCGACGCTAACCACTAGACCACAAGAGGTCGGCAGCAACCTCACCTATAGAAATATCATTACAAACGAATGTAAAAAAGAATGCAGGTCCCGTCATTGCAGCATTAGATTGCGAAAAAAATGTAAAATTGAAATATTAAGTTTTATTACGCACCTCTACCCCGTAAATGAATAAATTTGATGCATTTCAGATGATGACTAAACAGCAGGAAGCTTGTCCCAATTTATACTAGTAATAAATTAAGCATATGCTTTTTACTTAAATCTGAATCAAGCGTACAATTTATTTGAGAATTACAAAATAATATTTTAAATTGCCAAAAAATGGCATAAAACGCAATTTAACAAGAAATTATGTAGGGCAATAGTAGTTATCATGGCTTAGGGTCCACTAGTGGACGTTTCAGCTTTCATGGTGGGCTGGAGGGGTTTCATCCGGTAATGAAGCACTTTCCCTTTTTAAAACATTGCACATACCATTATTTAAAATCTTTTTTATTAGGTTTTCATAAAAAATCTGATAATGTATTATTTGAATTTGGTGGTTCTAATTTCACTCATTAGCATGCTATAAATCTGCTTTAAAAGGACATGCTTTGCCCTGAAGTAGGGGAATCTGAATGCTTCACGTTTTACTCACAAAACAGCAGAGCCCTAGTCCTCAGTCATCTAACTTTGGTTTTCCTACACTTCGTCGGAGATCGTTCTCTCGAACATGAGGTAACGGAAAAAAGAAAAGGTGAGCAGAAGCGACTAGATCCACGACTCTTCATGTTGATTCTATAATTAAATCAATTTACAATGCCGACAGTATTTTTATCCCCTATTTTCTTCAAACTTTTATACTCTCCCTTACATTGAATTCTGTTCCTTGCGCGTTTCTTCATCTTGTCTTTCTACGACCGTCTACTTTCTTATTTTTATCTTTCGCTTTCTGCATGGACCCAATTTGAAATTCTTAATCGTCAATTAAAAATACTAACCCCCTCATCTCTCCTCCCCCTCCTCAAATCCTATAGTATCCTCGATTCTCTCTTTCCTTGGTTGATTTTTGATCACCGTTATATGCTCTCTTCATTTTCACAGCCTAGTGTTAGCTACTCTGTTCGATTGATTTTTCTCTATCTTAAACGTCGGATTTCATTTTCCTGTAGTGTGTGATTTATACCTCAATAAAACAACCTCCCTGTCCCCCCGTATCTCTCCATGGGACTGTCGTCAAGCACTACATCAAGGGGATTACTGAACCCGTTTGCCTCTCCTCTTCTTTTGTAGTTCTATTAACACTAGTTTCTCTCTTTATTAATTTATGATTTCTTAAAATGTGTCTATTTGAACTGCTATAACGCACTGTAATATATCTTATCTCTAAATTTATACCTAAACGTATGCACATTTACAACCCCGTTGTTTGAACCGTTGACAGGCAAAGTGTGCGTGTGTATGAATGCATATTACGAATTATGACAAACGTCCTGGTTAGCAAACATTCAACCGTAATCGTTATCAGATCACAATGAACACCCTCCCCTCACTCCTCCCCCTTCAGAGTTGTGAATATTCTCAAGATCGACGTCGTTCTATCCTTTTCCACCGACGAACGACTGTTTCAGTTTCGCTTTACTGTGTGGCCACTGTTTAAATTTTCGCCTTTGGAGGTTATCTGCAAGGCCAAGGAAGATTTCTGCAAGTGAGCACTTTGCACGGTTCCACTCTCATCCTTCGTTGAATGGCTCAGACTGCGTGTTGGGTACATTTCTGAAGCGCTAATCTCCGCTCGTTTACGTATCTAATCAAAAGAGGCGTCACACCCTCCACGCAACTCACTCACCTCACTCACATTATTTCCGTTAACACTCTACGACATAGTACCCTTTGCAAGTTTTGGCAGTACTGTAGTTTTGAGAGCCCTTCCTGTCTATGGGCCTTCTTCTCTTCATGTACTTCTCCTCAATTGTCATCCTCATCCTCATCCTCGCTCCCTAACGTCCTTGACCACGTTGATCCGTCATGGTGCTTGATGATACCCGCGCGAACCTCATTTCTAATTCTTCCAAATTGTTCCACGTCTATGTACCAGAGAACCGTTCCCTCTTAATGGAATGCGAAAGAAAACTGAAGAAGTTGTGGTCCGAGCTCGACTGTCAACTACTCGTCTGCACGAGGCAGCCGCGGCTGGTACTTAATAACCACATAGTAAATAAATTAGAAGGCAGCCTATATTATCGTAATCTCAGTCCTTATGTTCTGTTTATAATCTACTATTTCTGTTGTATGTAGTACGGGATGAAGATAAAATACACTCGCACCAATTTGTGTGCCACAGTTCTCGTTCCGTTGGTCCAAGTCTCAAAACAGTTTACAACGGATAAATTGATTCGGTAGCTTAGGACTGTTTACCATATTTAGTATTAATAAAAATCTTTGCACAATCTCCAGTATTATTTATTTCTTCAATCAGACAGCTTTCGACATGGCCGTAATCATTCTGCGAATTTTAATTGAGTATGCAAAACACCAATTATATAGTATGTTACACGAGATATTAATTACGTATTATTTATAAATATATTTAAAATTCCGATTGTTTAAAAAATTTACAAAAACACTAGTCAAACACAACAAAAATTTAAAAATTCATCAAACTTTATGGATAATACAATAATAATAATAGTTCGGATGAAATCTTCACGGTTAACCAACCGGGCAGAAGATGGCCACAGAAACGTTGTGTTCTTTTACATACCTGACCCCGTTGGTTAGCCGTGAAGATTTCATCCGAATATTCACCGGGAAAGTCTACGTTCATTAATAATAATAGTGTCTATACAGACATTCGTCACAATCCTACTTGTACAAATGTATTCGTCAGACTGTTTCCTTGGAATCATTGTATGTTTACAACTACTCAATATTAATCGAAATGATGATGACAGAAAATCGATGTTAGTAACCAGTGTTGTATGTTTTAAGCCGGGAATTTACATTATTATTTTGTTGTTCATTATTATGGAATACGCTAAGCAGTTTAGGGAGGATGTGGGATGTGGTAGTAATTTAGAGATGAAAAGGCTTGATCAGGATAGGTTAGCATGGGAAGTTGCATCGGACGGAATACTACAACAACGAGTTTATTAATCATGGCGGCATTGCCTTCATTTTTGTAATAATTATCATAGTTTAATTTAAATCGATATATTGCTCCGAAGTGTATTTCTCAGAGGGATTTTGTTTCTTCTAATTTAAACCTGTGTTTGAGTGTTTTTACAAAGGTGGAGAGCGCTCTATTATTTTTGCACTTAGGTTAAACGCTTAATTTATGTTGATAAATCCTGGTCAATAGATAGGTTCGGGTATAACTGACGTAATATCACAATCGTCACTATAGATTATGAATAATAGTTTTGTTTGTAAATTATTGGTATGGTTTCTAGATTTCGTAGAGAATTCAAATTCATTGTTATTAAATTTCTGAAAACTTAAAAATTTAATACTGTCATACAATTTATTCAAGAGAAAACTAGAGGTGCTTGGATGCTATTTTCTGACATGACTGTACTACCGCCAAGAGCTATGAGGATTTGTTTTTAGGTTTAAAATAGTTTTATGATATTTTTGTAGATTGCAGGTTCAATCACATTATCAAATTTGCAGAATGACTGTTTGGAAAACTTCCTACTTGAAGAAATAAACAATACTGGAGACTACGACATTAAAAAATAATCGTCACTGAGATTGCGAAACCTTAGCTGCAGAGAAAAAAAAAGATATTACTAAATAAAGTAAACTGAAAAATTTTAGTAAAACTTAAAAAATATAATTTGGTCTTTCCGTGAAACAAATTAAAACTTGACTGGTAACATTATCACTGAATGCGACAGAGTAAGCTATTTTTAATTAAATTAGTTGTTTAATACTTAGCAATATTTTCGCTGTGCTTTAATTTGTGTTTAATACGGTCATTTAGAGTTACATGCATGTAGTTCTTACTTATTGTTTTTTTGTTCAAATATGTGTGGGACTGCTACTCGTAAATGTGTTCCTCTTTCTATTGAAAAGTGAAGTCTTTTCTGTGACGTTATGCAGAGACATTTGGGTTATAAAGTGTGGCGATATTGTGACTCGGTGGAGGAGAAATTAAAAAAAAGAGAGAGAGAATTTAGATAAACATCGTGTAGGATGCACAGGCGATCCAATAGCCAAAGTTTCCCGATTTAGAGTGCATTTAATCGAGGTCTAGGCAAAGCTATCAAAGGTGATGCAACAGATAGTCGGGGAGGGAAAATAGATCGCGTTGGGCGAATGACCCAGATCCGGCAGAGCAAAGGCCGGCCGTTGCGCGCGATAAGGGAAATAAAGGAAAAAGTATCAAAGTGATTAGTCGGGGAAGCGCAGGTGAGATTCATATCCCCATGCACGACTTTTGAAAACGACACTGTAGGGAAATGTTACTTGCCAAGAAGCTATCATCCATTCCTCAGAGTTTACTCATGCGGACCAGCTTCTGCGGTCTTTCTTTATCCTTGTCCATACCTACGAGAAAAACCTTTGATGCAAATTTCCTGTCCTTCTGGACTTGAATAAATTGATGCCATTACGGTATGGATCCCTTCAATATCATCTCATTCCTTTCGACTGGAATCTTTATTTTAAGAGGAAGGAGATCTGTAAGGATCTGTGATTGGATAAAACTTGGTTCCTGTAATGATTACACTTGAAATAAGCAATGCTGCTTAGATCTCTTCCATTCTTTCCAACTGAATTTGTTGATTTCTTTATGTTTTAATTCCATTTGTTCTCTGACAAGAATGAAAGGTCGAAACCCACTCGTACGTGCAAAAAAGCTGGAGTCATTACAATGTTAGTGAGTTGTGTTCGATTTACTTTCCAGTCACCTAATTAAATACGAATTCCAACAGGAAGATCCTTTGAAGTAATAATTCCCATATGTTAGTCAGACCAGAGACACACTCATGTAGGGAACAAGATGAACCCCGTGAAAATGTTCTGTATCAAGCCGCCCGACTAACAGCGAGAACTAACTAACATCTGATTCAGAGATAACGTTTATCGTGAGTCTTCCATTGTCTTATTCAGCGGCTCTAGTCATCTCAGAGGAAACAAAAAGAGTAATGTACTATTTTTAGTCGACTTACTCAGTTCAGTCCAAGTCTTTTAATCTGATCTTTGTTCTCCATGTTTTCGAGGATTGTTTCGTATTAACCGGAACCAACCATTGAGAACGTACAACATTTAATTGCGGAACATATATTTTCAAATGAAGTTCAGCTTTGAAGGCTATGAAACTAAATTCCCTTTAGAGCGACGTACTCTTTTCCATATACAATTACATACCTGTTAAACGATTGATAGATACATTTATGTCATTACAATGTGCTGAGCACATTTAATATTCCAATAGAGGAATATAAGTTAAAAAATTATACCAATATAAACATTGAATATACAAATACTTTAACACTAATTTTAAGCCTGAATAAATTAAGCTAAACCATGTCCTTAATTCTATCCCTAAATATTTTTAAACTCTTCGAAAAAGTCGCTAGTAGATTGCAGGCAAATCATTCCAGTCGTTTACGGTCCTATTTATGAAGGAATATTTACCCACTGCTGTTCGTTGTCTTCTCTGATTAATTTTGAATGAACGATTGTCTAGTATATAAGCCATGATTTGTAATTGTTTTATATTGGCAAAGTATTTCTGATACAGACATTTCTGGTATGGACATGTAATTTCAAACATAGTGATCAGTAAAGATTTTAAAGGTTTCTTAAGCTCATATATTTCAATGTTGAAAATTAATTTATGATAAATAAGACTTGTGATGAGTCGAAAGCTGAGTTGTTCAATTTAAAAAAAGATTAGAAGACTAATAAAGGTTTTATGTTTTATAAACATAATTTAGAACATATTACACAATGCCCATGAACGAAATGAAAACAAAAATCACCATTATTTACAGTTAAAATAACATGTATTGTTGTAACGAAATCGTAAATACGATTTAAATCCTGGGAATTATTTTTAACATTAACATTGTTTCTGTTATATCCAATATGAAGTCTTTTGCTCATTAATCCTAGATACTAATACTTCCTTGGCTCTACAGCCCATTGAGGGTCTTGGCCTACCGAGTCGACTGCGGACTGTCATCTTGCATGACACATTCCGAATTTGAAGTGACACGTGGTCAGCGTGTCGATTCTCCAGCAGTCTTTATTCCGGTCTTCGCGACCATGACGACACAAACAACCAAGTCCATGCCAGGATTCGAACCCGGCACCCCTGGTTTGTGAGGCAGCGACACTAACCACTAGACCACAGGAGGTGGATATGCAGGGGAACGTTGTAAAGAATTAAAATTTTGAAGTTCCTAATTATTTTCACCTCTTTAAGACGTACACTGCGCGTTAATGTTAATAAAAGCAGAAACGAGCACTCCAGGCGTGATAATTCTTTATAAAGTTTTAATAAACGAGTATACATATTAAATACTATAATGACAAATGTAACAATGTACAAATGTTTTTAGATACAGACGAATATGGCCCAAAAGGCTGAAAGCTACTGTCAATGTCAGTGATGAAATGATATAAAATAAAATAAAAATATACAACCTAGAGGTTTTGATTTAAAGATAAAAATTAAAATTTGAAAAAAAACTGAAATTTGTAAAAGTATGTTATAGACATTTAAAAATAAAATGTAGTCCCTCATCCTCCTCACCATTTCCCCCTCTCATATTTGACATAATTCTAATTTCAGTGTTGAGCATAATTTAGTTGGACGTAGATAGATATCTGAGAAAAAACCTTCGAGAGAAGCAGAAATTTTTCAAACTTACTTTCACCTGTCAACTAAATAACTGGCTCTCCATCTTTTGCGATATTCCTTACTTCTGTATAAAGTTTGGTATAGAAGGAGAATGATTACGAGATTGGAAAATGTTCACCCCTTTTTTTACTATAAAATGATGCGATTGCTACTGCTGCTGATGGACTATCGATCAGTTTCTAAACTGAGCCCAAAATCGTAGTCCTATCCGCGTGACGCCAGCGGAAGTGCTAGGGACTGACCTTCGAGAGGACAATGGACACTCTCACGGAGGCGCTCTGATTCGCCAGGGCTGTCCACGCCTAATAGACAAGTAATATTACATGTCAAATGTATGATTGCGTTGAGAAAAATTTATTAAGGCAATTTAGCAGGAAACGGAGTTTCGCGGTCGGATTTAATATCGGCGCGCGGATTTCCCACTTCCGTTACTCCTCCATTTTATCCCGCTTTTACTTTTTATAGTTCTCCACTCTTTATTTTGGGTAAGATGAACCTCGATAATAAATTTACAATTTTTTTTTGCGGACAACTCTTACCGTATGCCCAAGGTCTTCGATCCCAGTACGTACCCCTCCTAAAATATATAAAAGTGCCTCGGCTTGCAAAAAAAAGTACGAGGCATTCCCAAAGTAGTCAGGTGAGCCCCACAGTCAGTCTGGGGAGAAGTACCTGCGAAAGAAACTCACACAAACATCTGTTCCGTATGAACATACAAACACAGTCTCAAGCAATATACATTTCAGTAGTTTTATTTGCATGTGAGAAAACTTCCCAAGGCAGGGCTTCAACAGGAAACAACAAAGGTTGGCGTTCCTCAGGGTCCATTGTTGGTCCTTCATTGTAACTTTCGAAGACTGATGTTTGCAACCTGCAGTAAAATGGTATTAAAACCTGTACGCGGTATTCAGCGGCTCTGGAAATGTGCACAGGTTGTAAAAAAAAAGGAACATTTCGAAACAATAATTTTTTAATTAATTAATTTCAAAAATATAACATAGAAAAGTTATGAGAGAATAAATATGCAATGAACCGATCACGACAGACTTACTTTCAACATGATCGTTGAGTTCTTTCACAGTCTAACTATAAAATTCGGCACTAGCATCATAATAGTCCGGCTTTGTAATTTCTTTTTCTCTTTTCAGAGATTTCTATAGTCTGTGGAATATAAAATAATACGGTAGGCAAATAAGACATAAAATTGTGATGTAAAAAATTGTGCGAAAGAGGGCAAAACTTATATCGGGCTTAGAAAAATTGAGTGGTAGAAGTGTCGCGGAAATAAAGTAGAAAAGAAACTATGTGAACGGCAAAAGGGTAAACAAGGTCTTACAAATGAATGTGGGTGTCAATCTTTCATTCTCGAACTATTAATATTACATTTAATTTTTATTAATTAGTAATATTTTATATACATTATTTTATTATTTCCTTTTACCAGTGGATACTGAATCAAAACCATGTTGCTGAATCAATCTTATGAATATTGATTTCAAATTGTATGTGCATATGCAGCGTATGGTGTACTCCAAACTTTTTTTTACCACGCTCCACCAAAGTCTTCCAAATCACATTATGTAACATATACATTTTTTGTATTCAAAAATTGAATTATTTCCTCAATGAAGCCAAGGTATAACTTCCTGAGTCTAGTTTCAGGAAGCAATCACTTAGGATACATTCAGTGAGTAGATTTTAGAAACATAATACACCACTAACATTCAAGTACAAAATAATTTATATAATAGATTTGTCTATAATATTTTAGTTTTTAGGATTATTTTTTAACTTTTTAATAATTTCAAGTCGGCGTTTATGTGTCCTAGCGGTCTAGCGTCGTGGTGTCAGCAATGAATATATCATATCGTCTACTGCTGTGCGATGACGTCGAAAGAATGGCCTGCCAAGATCCACATTACACAATTAGCAATTAAAAATATTATATTAAATTAAATACCGATTTTTTAAAAATCTTTTCTGAAATGAAGCAACCGTTCCTCATCAAAGTTGACGTTGTACTGACCAGGACCGAAGGAGATCCTGCATGGCGTGAGCGGTGAGTTCTTGCCGGGGCAGCTGTCGGCCATCATGGGTCCGTCAGGAGCGGGCAAGAGCACGCTGCTGGACGTGCTGGCGGCCTTCAAGCGGCGCGGAAGCTCCGGCGAGATCCTGGCCAACGGACGGCCCGCGGCGGAGGCCGTGAGACGCGGCCTTTGCGCGTACATCCAGCAGGAGGACCAACTGCGAGGCGTCGTCACGCCTCTGGAGGCCATGACGCTGGCGACTCGCCTCAAGACGGGCGCCGGGGCGGCGGAGGCGCGGAGCCGGGCCGAGGAGGTGCTGCGGGTGCTGGGGCTGCTGCGGCACCAAGACACGCTCACGGCCAGACTCTCCGGCGGCCAGCGACGACGCCTGTCGGTGGCGCTGGAGCTGGCGGGCGACCCCGCCGTGCTCTTCCTGGACGAGCCCACCACGGGGCTGGACAGCGTGTCCACGACGCGCTGCGTGGAACTGCTGCGGCTGCTGGCTCGCGAGGGCCGCACCGTCGTCTGCACGCTGCACCAGCCCAGCGCCAGGCTGTTCGCCCTGGTGGACCGCGTCTACGCGCTCGCCGATGGCCGCTGCGTGTACAACGGAGCCCCTGACCAGCTGCTGCCACACCTCGCCGCCAGGGGGCTGCAGTGTCCGCCCTATCACAACCCCGCCGACTTCTGTGAGTGTCGCCCAAGCCTTGCCCACTCCTCACGTGTTGCCCTCGCTGACGGCTGCGTGCGTGTCTTCTCTGTTGCAGTGATCGAGGTGTTGGTGGGCGAATACGGCGCAAACGTGCAAGAGTTGTCGACCTACGTCGACAAGAGACCCGCATCTGCCGCAGGTACGTTTGCCATCCTATAAATTTCCCATGTTAGGTGTGTAGCTCATTATGACAGTGACTCCGTGGAAAAGTCGAGGCGAATAGTTAGCTATATAATCGACATCATGTCGTTCGCCCTCTCTACCCTTTAGTCGCCCATTTAAAGAACCAAAATTGTGCTGTACTCATGGTCCCTTGGGAATCGACGACCCTTGTAAAAATAGCAATCACGTTTTTATGTGATCACTTTGAAACATATAGCATTTTTACTAACATTTTTTTTAGGGTTTTAGGAACAACATAATACCGAAGAGGACTGGGGCGGGTAGATGCCAACAGCACAGGGCAGTTAGTTTAGAATCCCATTAGCCGAAAGCTTCTGACGAAATAAAAGTATTGTGACCTCTACAGAAGGCAGTCAATAGTAATTTGAATTGAAGATCAAGAAAAGAAAGTAGATATCAAGAAAGGAGTAAGACAATAATGCAATCTGTCACCCATGTTGTTTAACTTTTATATATATATATATATATATATATATAGAACAGCCTTTGAAATGTGGTCCTATAGGATAATGCTGAAAATCAGATGGGTTGATAGAATCACTAACGAGGAAGTTCTAAGCAGGACAGGGGAAGAGTGAATTATATAGAGGACGATGACCAAGAAAAGGCATAGATTAGAGATATAAGGGTCTTGTAAAATTAGCACTAGAGGGAAGTGTGTGGAGTAAGACCAGAAGAAGGAGGCCAAAGATGGAATACGCTAAGTAGATTAGGGAGGATTTGAGATGAGGTGGCTATATACAAATGAAAAGGTTTGCGTAGAATATGTTAGCATGGAGGGTTGCATCAGACCAGTCTTAGGACTGAATACCACAACAACATTTCTTATCTTTTTTAAAGCAACTTGTAAGGTTTCGATGTACTGGGTCTACATTATAAGTTCTAGCATGATATCTGTATCTCAGAGGAGATAATTGGCATGATATGCTAACAAATTTACAAATTTGTTATATTAACTTCTTATTTAGTTTTTCTGTAGTCGTCCTGCTGTCTACAGGTTTTTTTATCTGTTGACCCTGTCCCACGGCATATCCACCAAATTATTGTTACAATTTATATTTGATAACAACTACGTAACAACCATATAAATAAATTATATGACATCTATAAAAACTTACCCTTTGTAATAACTGCAAACTAACGAAATCATATATCTACACATCCAAACCCCTTTCACCCTGAATAGTGCCTCCTGGTGTCACTACAATTCTAACTATACTAACTGTTACTAATTTCCTCAAATGAGACGTGTCGGCAGTTTACCAGGCAGTGAGTTTCCCCTAGAAGTCTAAGATAATAAATACCCATAGCTGGCTGTAAAGCCGCTCTTGGTACTGAGTCTTGTCTTTTTTATCGTTCATAGTGGACAATTTTATAAAACCGAATCATTTAAAAATATATCTCATTAAAAGTGATACTTTCTCTCTCCAACGCAATGACTACATGTCACCGCCGATTTTTTTGTGTTACGAGACTCGTGGACATGATTCTCGACGCTATTACGTGAGAGGAAGGAGGGCGCCCCTATAGTACAATCATTATTCTTTATTCTTAAAAATCAAGAAATTGGGGCATGTTAAAGTTGTCAAAACGTTGTTTATCCTTCCTCTCTATCAGCTTTCGCTGACCTGTTCTATGGAACTAGGATGAGTACTGTCAGAGGTATTCGTTCGCCATGGTTGACGTATGCAGCTTACGTGTGTGTATTTCCAGATGAGAAGGAGGAGTTCCCCGAATGGGAGTCGAGCGAGACGTGCGTCTCGACGCGGGCGTCGTTGTGGCTGCAGTTCTACCTGTTGTACCGCAGAAATCTACTGTGCATGTGGCGCCACTACGTAAGTAGACGCTGCGCAAGCTCAACAGCTGCATGGCCTGGGTTTATTTATTCATGTGTGTGTGTCGCAGACTCCGGCGCTGAACAGAGTGATGGCCCACGTGAGCATAGGCCTCCTCTTCGGCTACCTGTACTTCGACTGCGGCGTCGGCGCCAACACCACGCTCGCCAACTTCGTCTACATCTACGGGTCCACGCTGTTGCTCCTCTACACGGGGAAGATGGCCGTCACCTTGCAGTGTACGTTACGTATCCCCAGTTGGACCAAAGGAATATATTCGTGAATTACGTAGCGATAGCTCGCTTCACTTTATCGGTTCTCGGTCATACACGGAAAATTTAATTATTAAGCTAAATGGCGTGGGACTTCTAAATAAAACTCGTCTGACGTCATCAGCTAATACACGGGAAATTCAGATAAATGAGAGTGTTGAGGAAAGTAATTAAATATGCACAGATTTGGAATAACAAACAAGTTCGTCGTCATCAATTCCGGTTGTTCCTCGTGGAACATAGGGCATCAACAAAGCATCTCCATCTGGGTCTTCAACTCTCTCCAGGTCTTGCTTTCTTCCATTGCTTCCATATCTTCATGTTTGCTTGGGCCTCCCTCTCTCCCTTTTACCATGCGGGTTCGAGTCTAGCGCCTCTCTCTCAATGGGTTCATTTCCCTTCCTCCAGTGTATGTCCGATCCATTTCCATTTTAGCCGCTTTATCTGTATGTTATCTCGGTTTCACCCGTTCTTCTCCATAGTTCGTGGTGGCGATTACTTCCGGCCAATAGATGTATCTTAAAACAGCCGTGACAAAGGTCTGTAACTTGGAGGTAGTTTCTTGAGTCACTTTCCAAGTCTGAGGCCCATATAATTTAACAGACTTGACATTACTTCGGAAGATGCGGAATTTGGTTGCTAGTAGATTTTTTATGTTCGTCCACAACAGATAGAGCCTAAGAAAGGCACCATTTGCTTTTTGAATGCTCCTCCATCCTTGGTAACTACACTTCCCATGTAAGTGAAGCTATCCACATTATCTATAGATTGACCGTCGAAGACAGATGGGTCTAGTTTGTTCGTGTTTATCCTTAGGGCCTTGGTCTTTGATTTAATGGATTGTCCCACTTTTTTCCTTTCTGTTACCACGTCTTCAAGCTTTGCTTGCTGTTCGTCATGTGGCTCAGACAAGAGAGACAAATCGTCAGCAAAATCTAAATCTTCCAACCTCTTAAAAGTCCCCATTGGATACCACGTTTCACCTTTCGTGTCACATTTCGCATTTCCGCATCAACCACAAGCAGGAACACTTATTGGCGATAGACGTACTACTTAACGTACAGATATAGGCCTCATGAATGACTCTGCATGTATAGTCACGATACGTCTCTTCAATGAGCTTAATAATAACAAACAAGTTAATAAGGCGATAATAAGGGCATCAAACAAGCTATGGCAATATTAAATGTAAATGAAATAGTTAGGATGGATTAAACAATACTTCAATCATCTACGCTATAATTCGTTACCATTGAGATCATCTTGGTCTAAATGATAAAGATAAAAGTTAATTTACCACCTAATTCCACCCTTCTGTTTCTTTTTAAAGGGAGTCAGTAATCCATTACGAGCTAATGTTATAATTAAAAAAAATTATATACATTTTTCTCCCAAACCGTTACGGATACAGCATTGAAATTTTCACAACTCATTTATAACCTTATCGTATGTGTTCGTATACAGAATAAATTATTTATTATAATTTTAATTATTAACAATCGGTTTTATGGAAAATTTTAGAAGCTTACTTTACCCATAACTACTAATTCAAATAATATATTCTGCTTCTACACTCATCTCATAAAGTTAAAAATAAGGTGTGTAATTTTCAGTGCTGAGTCGGTAACGGTTTCCGAGAAGAAGATCCATAAAAATCACTATTTTAACATTGGTAAGATAGGGTCCTCTGACTTTCCGTAATAGACTATTTGCACTATCCAATATTCCATCATTCTCTATGGAAGTATAAAACGGCATAGGATAATGAGAAAGCCATGTTCCTCTTTTCTATTTGTCTATTTTCGCACGAATATTTATTTCGTAGTTATTGTCGTCTGATCCGAGTGACGACTAGGTAATTAATTGAGAAGCTGGAACTTCAATGGACCTCGTACGCGTGACGTATTTGTGACGTCAATTGAATTTGTGGTCTGACACGTCACAGCTGTTGCGAAATTTTTTATTCTTTTCCCCTAAGAACGTATACTTTTCTAAATGAACATATTTTATTAACCGAGAGAATGTCTTATTCGTTTCTTTTCCGTTTCATTCCTCATGTTTCAGTATGAACTCGTTTTGGCCTCCAATTTTATGTTCTATTAAGGTTTTGCACCCATTCGTAAATTCGACTTAAATAAAATGTTTATATACATATAATTGTCAAAGAGTTAATAATGAGGATAGTGTAGGCTAAGACATAACGACAATTGGCCTACAATCAGCAATAAACGTAAACAGCTACAAAATTCATCTGAAATATACATGGAAATTAAATTAAATTCAGCAGAAATATGGTAACTTATTAAATTTAAAAAGTGTAACGTTTAATAAAAACATTTCAAAATCGATAGGTTAGTGTTCACAGTGCAGGAAACCGTAGAGAACTTTCACTCGGTTGAAAACTAACTAAAGAACAAATTTACAATCTCAGCGTGAAGTCTCATCACTTTCACGTTCCTCGTCTAGGATGTCGTTGTGTGAGAAAAGAGTTAAATTCTCATGTTTTATGGCTTAATAAAATATCTCCATCCTCCAGCTCCTAGTTTGATTTGTTGGAACAGAGGCCGCCAATCCTGTTCCCCTCTCCCACATCTAAATCCCCTGAAACTCATTGCCTATAATATGGAGCTTTTAATTAAATATATTTCTTCCTTCATGTCGTCTGGTTTTACTCTCTAGGTCTCGTTCCTTCTATCATAATAAACCCATTCCCAAGTTGACAGGCTAAGTTGCCCTCGAAAAGACAAACTTTCTATATAGTTCATACAAGTTTCCATTGTTGTGGTCGTAACCAGACGGTATGTAAACTACAACTGTTCTGTGATTTTATCTGTCAACGCAAATACTCCGCCAACACTCGATACCCTGGAAGCTAGTCGCTGTGTTTAATGGTAACATAATCATATGATCATTAATGACGTCAATGTTGTACTATCGGCTTATTGCCCAGGAGTTTATGATTTTCCGGTATACAGTAATTATCAGAGTAACAATTTAGCTTTTGGTGTCCAATTGTTTGTGTCTTCCAGTGTGGCTTCTACCATGTATATAACAATCATGATCAACTATGCACCTTTTTTAGCCTGAGAACACAAAGCATGGGTTGGGAATGGTTTCTTGCTTGTTTACAGTTCCTTTGGAGTGGAAGATCCTGCAGAGGGAGCATTTCAACCACTGGTACTCGATCGTGCCGTACTTTCTGTCTCTACTGTCCGTCGACATCCCACTGCAGGTGATCTCGGGCTGGCTGTACCTCGTCATCTCATACCAGCTGACGGGGCAGCCCACAGACTTCGATCGCGTCGTCACCTTCTTCTCGCTGCTGACCATCGCGTCGCTCGTTGCTCAGGGCTGCGGATACGTCATCGGCGTCACGACGCCCGTTAAGGTCAGTTGAAGGTTACGCCTGTACATCGCAAGAAATGTCTTTTACTGAAGGCTTGGAAAAATGGTAACAAAATTGGTTATAGCGAGGGTCCTTCACCCGAGAAACTACTTACAAACGCTTTTTTTTGCTAACCCCAACCTTATATATTTTTGGATCCCAACTTTCTTAACTGAGAGTGGGTAAAGAAAGTCCGAGATCAGACAATTTTGTGGTGTGAGCCACGCAAGTGACGAGTACTTCGTGTATCACTAACAGTCTCGAGTCTTGGGAGATGAAGATCTGGCCCGACCAGCGCCCACATCCATAAGCATTTATGTGTTTTTCATCCCATACTTTCAACAAGATTCGTAAATTGTTTCTCAGCTTCTTTTCACCTCACCACTTTCCAAATTGGTGAAGAATTTTATATAATAATCGAAGAATGAAAATAGGAGTTTTATTGAATCTTCCTCATTTTCTCCTCTTCCTGTTAGGCCACAATACTTAAAGTTTTCGTGTGTAATAATCAGTTTTCCCAAACATATATCATTGTGATAAATTCAGAGGAAGCTTGCGTGATTAAAGAAACATTCCATTGGCGCGTTATGATATATTCCAGAGAGATGACTCAGTACTGTGATTTCCTCCAGATTGCGGTGTTCGTGGGTCCGGTGCTTTTGGCGTTGCTGTCCATGTTCGGGTTCAACATCTTCCGCAAGTTCACGCCTGCGAGCCTGGAGTTTCTGTTCCACGTGAGCTACTTCCGGATGGCGTTCCAGGGCGCCGTCACTGCCGTCTACGGTTTTGACCGCGGCGAACTCTTGTGCCCGGAGGACCTCTACTACTGCCACTACCGATACCCTTCCAAGTTCCTGACAGATGTCGACGTCGTAGATGTCGACGTGTCGACCAACATGATCCTGCTCGGCGTCTACTGCGTCGTCGCTTACGTCGTGGCTCTTCTTGCCATCTGGATCAAGCTCGTCAGGAGGTGAAAGCAGCTCCTCCTCTCCTCGCTGTACATATGTATACTACTAATAATCAATAAACAAATACTACATAAAACAAAAAAAAAATTACTTTGCTGTGATCGGCAGGTAGGAGAAAAATGTGTATTTATTTTAGTAAGTCACTACAGATGAGTATCTTGATACATGGAAGGATTAGATCCTTGTATTTCAGTGAGACTTTACTATTGTTTCTCATATGAGCAGGCATTACTATATAATGGTTAAACTGATATTTTATCAATGCTTCATTAACATACTTTTTAGACTTGATAGTTTATCTTACATGAGCTATCCTTATTAGTGCGCCAGGAAGGTCTCCTAAGGTAAAATCCATACTTATATATTGTATGAGACTTAATTGTTAGATATTTAGGAGTCTCCCTTGTATTATCTGTTTTTATTACTGAAGCCTGCTGCCATCCTTGCAGATGCAATAATGTTCCATTATTTATATAAACTATTATACAACCAGGAAGTCTGCAATTTATTGTAGCTGACATTTCCCAAATATTAGAAGCAATATTGACCCATATCCAATTAAATCCTCTCTGGAGTCTAAATTAAATTAAATCCACACTAATGTATGCAAAGATCTTGTGAGCAGTCAGTGATCAGGTCTTCCACTGTTTTATTGGAAGATATTCATTTACATATAGGCAAAGTGTGAGAATAAAGAAAACAAAAAATTTGGATAGCCTAAAAAAACTGAAATTTGTTTAATAAATTCCGATGAATATCTTCCTACAGCATTTGAAATGAATGATAATGGGGAGTTAATGGCCTCTTTGCTTACAAATAGTTTTCATTGACAAACATAGATGTTGGTATATATTTTTAGAACAGAAAATTGAATTCAGTTCAGCCCCATAACCTTCAAAATCACAAATCAATAATTTGTTATAGGACAAACAATTCATTTATCCTAATATTTAGCATAACTGATAGAAACCAGTGAGTATATAATATTCTATCACATGGTGTTTCTTAAGTATTAAAAGTTGTGTTCAGAACAATAGAATGTTAGTCCAAACACTCCTACAATGAACCAATTCACCTAAAATCAAATCCAAGAATAATCTTATGTAATTATATAATAATATAGCCTCCGACCCTACATCATAACTGTCTACAAATATGTCACATCATTTTCCTAGTCTTTATTTTGAAAAGTGCGGTTTATATGAAGGAAAATCCTATGCTAACAATGGAACATGACTTTCTTGGTTTAGGGTTGAAAGTACAGAGGAATCTTTAGCTGTAGAACTTAATTCATCTATTAATAACAATTGGAAGTTTATTAATTAATGAAGAAAAATACAGTTTATTGTTTGCAATCGAAGGGTGAAAAATAATATGAATGCAAAAAACATCGTTTTCCCGCAATAATTATATAGCAAACAAAATATTGTTCTTTTATCAAAAACGGAGAATTTTTAGAAATGCTTTTCCTTCAATTCCATATTAGTGTTCTGCTTAGTTTAATTATTACATATTGCTTATTAAGTTTAAATGTCACTGTAATTCTTTTTGTCTGCCTGTACTCAGAAAACAGTCAGTATGTAATAATAGGAAGGAAGATATAATTATAATGCATAATATTACAACAGTGCAAATAATTTTTTATAACAGAAAAATTAAATAGAATAAAAATAACATTAAGTCTATAGCACAATCATAAATTTCGAGCTGGGGTTCCTTTCAATATTTAATCTGATACCGAGAAACCCCGTTTTTAAATGTTAACTTTCATTATTATACTATTAGATACATTATCGAAAGTATATAAATAAATAGTAATTAAAATTTCATAAAATTACACTGTTTCAGTTTGACAATTTATTTTCCAACTATCTATGGAACTAGCGTCAAATCAAACTTTCTTATTTTTACGTTGCACGAAATGTACCTACAAATATTTAAATTACTTTATATTTACTCTTATCAAAATGCCAGACAGATGACGAATAAGCAAAAGTTTAATATTAACGTTAGACGAATGAAACTGCGATAATTTCAAATCCGGCGCTCAGAATGTCTGACCAAGGACTCTCCATATCACTTAACAAAAGAGAATCTCAAAACAGTTTCTGTTAACCAGCTGAAATTAATTCAAGTTTAAAAGTCATAAATTATTATTTGATTGAGACTTACTTGCTCATTGAAACTGTTGTTATGATATAATGTATTTGGACTGCGAATTGTTACTTTATACACTTTCATTGGTGTATAAATGTTAATAATGTTTTTCATCCATTCCAATAATGTGTAACAAACGAGAATAATCAATTTTGTTATCAGTCAAAGAGAAAATGTTTCTGTTATCGTTTATTAACTTAGGCTTAGGAATTTGATTGGATAATAGCTTTTATTTCAGGTTAGTTGTTGTTCTACTGCTTCTCGTTTTTATAAGATATAATGATAACTTTTAGAAAGTGCAATAAGTATGATTTCCTACTGCGCACTTGAAAACGTCAATTTTATTTTATATGAGAAACCTTGATTTACGGTGTGATATCTGCGGCAAGTTTCACGTCTGTCACTTCTAACTGCTTTGCGCTGCTTCGTTCAAATGAAGTTGAATGTGTTCGCCTTTGTGTTTTCAATCCGATTGAATTTAAAATATATTAAGGTTTCTGCCGCAAATGTGCGTAGTTTGCTTGAGATTTTCCATCACATGGCATAGTTTACTATTTCAATTGAGACGCAGATGTATAATTGCTCTTGAGGATCTGAGCCTGCTGCGTTTCTTGTGCGTAAAACTTTTAAGCGTCTGTTATTGGTGACGTTTACTTAAATGTCGCTTCTGATTTTTGCTCAGTCGTCGGCCCCGTTTAGTGGAATAAGGTCATGTCTAAGAAGCAATGCGGCAAACTCATCAAAGTCGGCAATGACAGTCTGGACCTGCACTCCACCGACTTCAACTCTTCATTCGAAGTCTCTGTTGTTCGGCCGCAGTCCGAGTCGACGCCCTTCAAGAGAAAGTACACCGCCAGAAAGCGAAAGAAGTCGTACCCTTCCCTTATCGAAGACATCACCCCTATCAAACAAGCAACCGGTCGCTGGATCGTGTCGGATGTTCCCACTCAGGTGGCAATGTTGGCTGAAGACAATAGTGTATTAGGCACGATAGATTTAGGGATATTGGAAAGTAAGGAAAATGAAAACGGTGGAAAGCCGGTGGGAAGTATCATGGAAAGTCGCGACCAGCCGCCTCTGAGCCTGAATGCGGTAAATTGGACTGACGATTCGCTTCTATGTAACCTCGTCGAAGGTGAACAACAGGTCTCATCTCCAAAGATACTCATGCACGAGAAAATACGCCTTGCTCTCATTACTAATGCTCAGAAGCCTGTGACTCCCAGACAGCACACTTCGAAGAATCTGAATTTGGAACAGACTGTTGAATGTAACAGTTTTGACATAGGACCTTTCTTTGGACTGCCTTCAAGGGTTGAGGGTCTGGTGAAATCTGTCAAGAACATAAAAAAATTATATGGTAACTATTTCTATCTGTATTTTTCATTCACATTCTCTAGTGCTACAGCTGTAAGTCTCGAAATAACATATACCATGTAAATTTTTGGATAGCGAGTAGACTTACTACATAATAAAATGATTCTTACTGTTGCAGAATACATGTCAATAAAATCTACCCTAAGTTTCTCCTTACAGGATTTTAAATTTGTGAATGAATATGTGTGTGTAGGTTAATTTCACAAATACTCAGCAATGTCAACATTTGTTTTTCAGATTGGCAGGAAGAATGCCTTAATTTGCCTGCATTGAAGGAACGACGAAACCTTCTGTATGCACTGCCAACAAGTGGTGGTAAAACTCTGGTTGCTGAGATACTTATCCTCAAGGAGATCCTCTGTCACAAACGGAATGCAATATTTGTATTGCCATATGTTTCAATTGTGCAGGAGAAGGTAAGTAAATATAGAAATGACCCAATCAGTCTAAAAAGTGTATATTTCTGGAACTATTTTTGGATCCTCTGCATAGAACATGCTAGAATTTTACCATTATTAGAATGCTAGTGTAGATTTTCTTGAGGAAAAACCTTCCAATTAAGTTAGATTTATATTGGAGATAGTTGTATAGGAAGATCAAAGTTTTAAATATCAGTCCCCTTTATTTAACCATGCTTTGTTTTTACAATCCATTTCAGTACAAGTAGCTGGAATTGACCTATTGATGATGTCTATAAACCTTGTTTTAGTCAATATATAACTTAAAATCACATGCAAGGCAATCCATTTTTGAGGTTTTTAATTTTTGTACACCTAAATGTTTGTATGTTGAAAGTTGATCAATTATTTCTACTTGCTGTCTTCTATATTCGTAACACCATTTTGTAACATCTTAACAGGATATGTATTAATTTCTGAAATATGTTGTGGAAAAATTGAACTATTTTTTTATAACTGAACAATGAAAGGAAGAGTAATGCAACTGTCCTGTATTTGTTATTTTAAAAAAGTTTATCTGAGGAAGAACATATTGTTGAAAAATTGTGGCAAAGATTTGTCTCCACACGAGTTCACAAGAATTTAATATTTTCCAATGAATCAGTTTGATTTTAACTGGAGATCTGCCTTTCTTATTTATTGTTTTACTTACTGCTGCAATTTAAATTGATCAAAGCCAGAAATAAAGGTATGGTCTTTAAGTGATGTATAGATTTAAAGACTTTACAATTAATTACACTTCATGCTGCATTCAGGTGCGTTCTATGTCTCCATTTGCTGTTGAGCTGAACTTTCTGATAGAAGAATACGCTGGTGGGAAAGGGCGCTACCCTCCAACCAGGCATCGCAAGAAGAATACTGTATTTATTGCCACAATTGAGAAAGCACTGGGCCTGATAAACAGTCTACTGGAAGTTAAACGTGAATCAGAGGTGGGCCTAGTAGTTGTTGATGAATTGCATCTTGTGGGTGAGACAACCAGCTCTAGAGCAGCCACCCTTGAGATATTCCTTGCCAAGCTTAGGTTTGCCACTGGTGAGTGCCAGGCTGGAAACTAACTAGTTAAATAAATTATTTTCCTTTGACAGCTGTTACAGTTGTCACTTAATGTAAAATATGTAAGCAATACCCTGTTTAACAGCTCATGTGCACATTGTGGGGATGAGTGCCACCATTGGTAACCTTGAGGAGTTGTCCACCTTCCTTGGAGCTGAAATCTACACCAATAGTTTCAGACCAGTTGAGCTGAAGGAGTATGTCAAATGTGGTGATGCTATTTGGGAGGTCACTTCAGCAGGTGAACAACCCCTAACCATGAGACGGAAATTAGGACCTTCAGTGAGTACCAAGCTTAGCATGTTACAAGAAGTTAGAAGTGCATAACTGAAACTTAATTTGAACTGTTGCTGTCAGCCTTCTCCCAAAGATCCAGATAAGATCACAGTGCTGGTTGGGGAGGTTGTGCCCTCAGATTCATGCTTAGTGTTCTGTGCCACTAAGAAGGGATGTGAAAATGTTGCAGTTCTTATATGTGACCATTTGTCAAAGTGAGTTGGTAACACTTGTTCTCCTCTCTATCTTACAATATACCAAGATGTTATTTTTGATTATGTAAACCTGTTGTATTTGATAGATTTTATGTGATCTATTATTGCAATATAGCCATATTATAATATGTATTACAAGAGACCTATAGTGGGATTCGTGAATCAGGATCTTGTTAGGCGTTAAAGTATTTAATTTGTGTGTGTGTATATATATGAGTCGGGAAATGACATTGATCTGCTTTTACCTTCTGACTTTTAAATTGAATTTCCTCTAGGGAGCTGTTGCAGCACAAAAAGTGTGACAAAGAGGCTATCTTGCGTACCATGGTTTCTGAGGGGAGTGGTGCCCTTTGCCCAACTCTTGCCAAGACAATTCCTTTCGGGGTTGCCTACCACCACGCAGGTAGGTGATTGTGTAATTTAAGTGTTAATACCCTTCAGTAATATCAATCATTTAAATAGAGCACAGGTAGTAGAAAAACACTCACTAGTAAAGACTTTGCCTGAATGGAAGTTGTTTTTAGTGTAATATATACTTTTTATTAATTTTTGTGAGCCAGAAATTTGTAATAGTTGCCGTTTATAATTTTTCTATTGTTCTAGGTGAAAAGTTTTGGACATGTCAATTGATATGATAGATTTTTTCATCATAGGTGTTCCATCTTGTGGAGTAAATCACAAGAGTGTGGAAATTATGCATGTTTTGATCTTGATTTGTTAAAAGTTTTGATGTTTACATACAGTGATCCCAGTCATATAGTAATTACTTGTCAATGGGATGTTAATCCCAGTGCTAATGTTATGTACTGTGGTTTTTTTTTGTTACTTAGGACTGACAGGTGATGAACGGCGTCTACTGGAGGAAGCATTTAGCTCTGGTACGCTGTGTGTCCTGTGCTGCACCTCAACACTGGCTGCTGGTGTTAACCTACCTGCTCGACGGGTTATACTGCGCTCTCCATATGTTGGGAATTCTTTCATTAGCCTCAGTCGGTACAAACAGATGGTTGGCCGTGCTGGTCGTGCTGGATTTGGAGAAGTTGGCGAGAGCTTCCTCGTATGCAAACCAAATGAGGTTCATAAGGTGAGGTAGTGTGAAATGTGGTGACTTTTTACAGAAACAAAACAGAAGTATTTGGGGGTATTGCATCAACATTATTATAGTAAATAGGTTAGTTGTCTTAAAAGATGCCATAAATTCCCCAGCATACCCCATAATTCTGCTAATAGACTAAGGTTAAATTAAATTGAGTACCTATGTAGAGTTCCTGGTCATACACTTTCTAATCTAAATTGTTCATTTAAATCTTTATTTCAAACACCTTTATATCTATAAAGTACCCATAATTTCTCTTCTTCTATTGAGAACATGGGAAAAGAAAATGAACAATTTCATAACTATAGTATACTATCTCACTAGTACTAGTATTGACACTAATTCACCTGAGGTTCATTAAGATATTTCGTTGTTTATGCAAAGAATTACCTGAAAAGGTTTGTCAACTATTTTACTTCTGCACTTTGCACGTAGTGTGATTACATTGTGAATCTTTTTGAGGCCAGGTAACGGATCTCCTCAAAGCACCTATGGACAATGCCACAAGCAGTCTGCATCAATTGGATGGCATGGGTATGCGAACACTGGTAATCAGCTCTGTTGGTCTTGGTATAGCCAACAGCCGAGCCCAACTGAAGAAGATGATGGACAACACACTGCTGTCTGTACAGGCACCTAGACTTGGTGTGGATGTTGGGGCTTTGGTGGACCGCACTGTGGTAGATCTTACCAAACTTGGTGCTTTACGTGTTGGCAAGACTGAGGTGCGAGATGTATCTGTACTGATGTCCACCACAGGAAATGCACCAGGTGTCTCATCACCCAGTAGCTCAAAAAGGAAATTGACTGTTTTTTCAAATACTCTCCTTGAGGTCAGCAGGCTGGGGAAGGCTGCCATGAAAGGTATGAATATTATTTATGCCTCATATTTGTCATTGAACATGATAAATTATTGAACATATGCATACAATTATAAAAAATAGAAAGGAAAGAGAGAGAGAGAATGGTTTACCTAAAACTCAAAATGGTAGAAGTACTTCAATTTTTTTTTGGAGAATTTTCGCCTGTTTTGAATTTCAGGTAAACCAGTCAGTCTTGCTCTTTCCTGTTCTGAATGGTCCCTACAAAATAGATTTGTCTGCTAAATTTATTATGTTCAATTGATTTCTTATACTTTTCAATGAGATGTAACAATTTTGGAAATACTACTCCCTCAGACAGAGATGTTAAGAGTGTCACCACAATAGTTTCTGTAATAGGAAATGCCAGTATGGCATTATTATATAACTTGAGTGCATGTAGTAATGACTTTACAGGTCCAGTTTCTCTGCACCTGGTTGAACGTCTTCGCCGAGACTTGGTTGAGGCCCAAGCCAGCCTTGTGCTGTTGACTAATTTACACTTGCTATACCTAGTGACTCCCTACGATCTTGTGGACCAGGTTTCGCCTCAACCAGATGTGTACTTTTCTGTTGTGAGTATGAATACACTGAATTTTCTATTTCTTCCCTTCGCTTTAATGAACCTAATCTTTCTTATTCACATTGCAGTTTAGTGATCTTGA
Source organism: Eucriotettix oculatus (assembly GCA_034510155.1). Classification (NCBI taxonomy): domain Eukaryota; kingdom Metazoa; phylum Arthropoda; class Insecta; order Orthoptera; family Tetrigidae; genus Eucriotettix; species Eucriotettix oculatus. The sequence goes on along the minus strand of CM067378.1, from coordinate 88,032,024 downwards.
CAGGAGGGACAAGCAGACAGCAAAGGTCCTCAATGTGAGTGAGGGCTGCCTCGTAGCATTAATGAAGGGCCAGAAAGTCAGGGTATGTAGAAGATCAGGGTTTTCATCTAGCTGGAAACTAGAGTTTCAACTAATTGTCCATTTCTGTCACAGTCCGTTGAGAGGCCTGTTCTGAACCGGTTCTACTTAACACTTATCTTAAATGAACTCTGGAAACAGAAGTCAGTGTGGCATGTCTCAGACAAGTATCGTCTCACCAGGGGCTTTGTGCAGAACCTCATGGTCAGCTCTTCTACCTTTGCATCCTGTGTCACACGATTCTGTGAGGTGAATTGCTACATACATCTCCAAAGATTTATTAAGTTGGGAGCAAAATGAGAAACTTGAATTTTTTAGGAACTACCAGAGTTTTGGGCATTTAGGCAGCTTTTCTCCAACTTTTCTGAGCAACTCTCCCACTGCTGCACTGTGGAACTTGTCCCTCTGATGGAGCTGCCAGCTGTTAAAAGGGTGAGTATCCATGCACATTTCTCAGGGTAGTAGTCATAATATTTGTATAGGCTTTCATTATCTGGCTGATATGATTAAAACAAGATGTGGAATGTGTGGTTGAAATATTTTTGATCAGAAACTACAAACTATTAATATTGTTGCAAAATGGACAAGGTTGAGGCCATTATTAAAAGTGAGAAAACTTTCCCTTCATTATATAAAATTCTATTTTTTACTTCTTTTCTATCTTGTTTTATGTTATTTCTGTTTTTTCATTTCTTGTTTTCATGTTCCATATCTTTATTGTTTCAAAAGATTTATCTTGGATCTCTTTTTAAATTTTACCAGTCAGTCAAATTAAAAGTTTATATCTAATCCACACTGTTGAAATAAATATGTTAATGTCCATAGGTACCAAGCATAGATCTGTGGCGCACATAGTTGGCGGCTCAATGTCAAGGTACCAACATAAATTGGTTTAAGTTGCACCACCAGGATATTGAGACTATATACTGGTGGTCTTGAAGGCCTTACATTCTTTACTACACATTGTGCCCCATCAGAACGGTGGAGCAAATGATCTCCCGCTTAAGCGGGCACACACATTATACAGAATCTCTCCATTTCTATTTTAGCTTGGCACTTGTATGAGTGTCAGGGTGGATTGAGAGAGACATACTTCTTAAATTTATACATTATTCACACATTGTATTCTAACTTTCCTGTTAAGCTTTTGGGTGCAGACTAATTGGTGTTGCATGATCTATAGACTATTTAATTGCTAGCTATCTCTCATATTTGTAATATTTACTTGATTAAATTTATTTAGCAAAAAGGTGTTCTGTTTCAGCCATTACTTACAAGCTACTTTATATTTTTTAAGTAAGTCAAATAGGCCATTTGGTCCAATATTTTCATATTCATATGTTTGTGTGTGTCCATAAATGACATTGTTAGATTAATTAAAAGAATTAATAAGGATATGAAAGAGATATTGAAAGTTGATGATTACCTGAGGTTCACAGATGGCAAGCACCATGTAGGGTTTGAGATTCTTGAAGTTTCAGAGGCACCACCCCCTTAATCATGACATTTTCTGTGACAACCAGCGGTCAAATTTATCAGAAAAAATTTTATAGTTTTTTTCAATTGAAACATGAGACTTTTGCCACCTGTACATGTTCTTTCCAAATAATTGTATATAGAACACTGCCTGCATAAAATATTTATATGCTGATGCAAAATAAAAGTTATGTTAGAGCATTTTTATTAAATTCGGAGCAGTATTAAATGTTGTTTTAAACTTTCTAAGAAGTTCACCTTTACTATTATGGGAATTACTTATTTTTGTTACATTATTTTAAAACACACCTTTTATTATCAATTCTGAAATTTTCTCGTGCTAATGTGGTTAAAAGAATTTTTTTTTTTTTTTTTTTTTTTGCAGAGTCGAGCAAAGCAGTTGTATAATGCTGGCTTCAAGACTCTTACAGATGTTGCTAATGCTGACCCTGGCCAGGTGGTGAAACTTGTTGACCACATGTCTAGGAAAACTGCAAACCAGATAGTGGCAGCTGCTAAGGTCAGTGTGAAATAATTTTTCAGACTGTAAGTAGTACATAAATGCATTTGAAAGCTTATTCTACCAAAAAATCTATTTTTAATGGCAATACCAGATTATTAGGCTCAGTTCATACGATCAACGCTTTTCCAGGCCATGCATCACTAGGTACTCGGCATTAGATGGATCCTTTCTGGCAACCCACAGCATGCCACACCACAGTCTAATGTTGGGCCATTCTGAGGTTGTGTATCTAGTGTGGTGTGGAAAAGTGTTGACAGTGTAAACTAGAGCTTATTCTTATTCAAGGTCCAAGTTGTAAACAACATTTTTTCAATGCCACTCATTCTACTTGTACTAATAATGATATTTTTATTCGTGATGTAAGTTTAAAGCTAAAACAGAAGTAGGAATTCAATAATAAAGAATGTCCTTATTTATGTCTGTTATGAAATAATGGCAGTATTTTTTTACCTTTTTCAGACAAAATTATTAAATTAGTTATTAGATATTGATGTTTTGGGACACATCCCACCTTTTCGGGTTTTTCTTTCAAATTCATATATCTTGCCATAAACACTTGACATATTGAAATAATACGCCAAATTAAGAAATCTTACCATAAACACTTGACATATTGAAATAATACACCAAATTAAGAAAAAATTCAGGGAATGCAAAACATTTGAATTGAAACTGTTGTTAAAACAAAACTATCACTTAAGATGTTGTTAATTTTGATTTTCTCCCACAATGTGTCCGTATTTTAAATATTTTCAAGTTCTTTGTGGTTCAGATGCTGTTAATCCAGAAAGCTGATGCTCTCCGTGAAGAGGCTGACTTAGTCTTGGAAGGCCTCGTTCCTACTGATAGCTTGTTGACAGAGAATTAGTGAGGCTCCCTGCTGGATTGGGAAGAGGTATCAACTTATAAAAGTGATATGGATTTATTGTTTATAAAACGTCTATAGTTAACATTTCATATATTTAAGCATCAAAATCATGACATAAAAAGCTGTTTTGTTTTCTTGCATTATTTTTTTTCTCCCACTTCATTCTCCTTAATTCTAAATACTTTTATTTATTTATAGATGAAATTATTGATTCCTAGGACAAAATTGGCTCACTTAATTTTACTTTCTAATTTTCATCAGTTAACTTCGGTTATTTACAAATGATGAAATATTAAGACTTCAAATTTTGTGAGTGAAAATGTTTGAGATGTTTTACTTGTGAGCAACTTCATTTAAATGAATGAAAAGAAAAGATATGATGCTTTCTTTAAATTTCCTGCACACGTAGTTTCCTCACAATATTAACTAATTGACAACTAATATAGCTTTAAATTTGTAGTTCCTTTTTTTTCTAGTTTTAGAAAAATATTGACAATTGTGGATTCATTATAGTTGTGTGGTAAATATGAAGTGTTGAATATATTGTACAGAATGGAAAACAATCTTGTTGAAACCGTTGGTAAGGTGAGAAATTGAGGATACAGCACCACACCTATTAGTTTCCATTTCTGAGAAATATCCATCAATCTGACTTTCACCATTCTTCTATTTTATGCAACTCTTACTTGTCCATGTTTTGCACCCATATAACGCCATACTCTATACAAACATTTTTAGTAATTGTTTTCATAAAATTCATACTTTTAATAAATGTTAGGTAAATTCATCTTTTATGTGAAAACCTTTCTTGCCTGGGTTATCCTAATTTTTATTTCTACTATACTTCTACCACATGTAGTTATTATGCTGTCCTAGTAGTATAATTCCTTAATATCCATCAAACTAGCCCTTCCCCTTTGTTATTCCGTACTTCACTCAATCATCTTGATTTTCCTTCTATTAATCCTCATGTTGAACTCTTTCTCCAGTACCTTGTTCATACAATTTTTTTATGGTTTCAAGTTTTATTCAGACTCTACTGATATTAAAATATCAACAAATCTTAGGGTTTTTATCTCTTGAGGAGATGCTGTGTGTTCAATATGCAAGACCTATTTAGCCAGAGTATCATATTGTTAAGATAATGTGACAATTTTGGATAGGAAAAAGGATACTTAACTGACCAATCCTACCACACCGTTGTAATGGGTGGGAAGCCTGTAAGTGAAAAAGTAGGGCTTATAGTACAAATTTCTGTAACTCAGAAATTCACTTTATTTTAGTATTTTCCTTCTGTGATAATACATTTTTATTAACTATCCCAGTTAGTCTTCTTTTATTACTATCCTGTCTTTATATGCTATCAGGAATGCCTACCACATACTACTGTTCTCTGTATGCTCTATTTGGACTTCGTTTTCGTCTTAATGCAATAGTAAGAAATTAATAATGGACACAATATAACTAGCTAATTGGGAATGATTTTTTAAAGAAAAATTCCATTTTCATAAATTAATATAGAACTTCTATGCTGGGCCAATCTTTTCCCGAGAAGTGTTTAATCGACCAATTATGGTCCGATTACAAAAATAAAATTATTTGCAGGGTGCCATGCTCGAGTGCTTTGCAGAGTGTGGAGCGTCTGTAGACGAGTCTCCTTGGGCTGCTTACTTCGACGATGCGCACGCCTCTAGCGGCGGCACCGCGCGACGGCAGTCCACAGGTGTCAGTCGTGGCGTGTGGAGACTGGTGCGTGATCAAGTGTGCGTGCTTCCGCGTGCGGTAGTTGTGGATAGAGATATAGATAGATGGTGCGGCAACCGTAGCAACCAGCCAGCGATGGACAGCTTCGAGGTGGACAAGTCCCTGTACGAGGTGGGAATTCACGACCTGCACGACATCTGGGACTCGGACCTGGAGCCGGTGAGTAAGCGCTCCATATGGCTGCCTGTCCGCCCTCACGTGGTGGCACGGTTCTTCTCCGCCGCACACATACACCCGCGGCGACGTACCCTCGGGCGGCGTCGCGGCGCCGGTGAACGCAGAACGGGGTGGAGGGGGGGAGAGCCTAAATAGCATTAGCGTGGTGGGTCGCGAAGCCCATCAAGAGCCTTGCGTAAGACAAGTGGGACGCTCCACTCTACCTGGCCCTTATCTGCCCGCCGACCACAGATAATAATGCTAGCGACGCCGATGCCCAAGCCCCGGGGACGCCAAGGTCGCCGACCTCCCCGCATGGCACGGCGTCGCCGGTACAGTACAGTATAGCACGGCACGGTAACATAGAGATGCGGGCAGGAGAAAGCACCACAGATTGGCAAGTGTGCGAACACCTGCGTCCACAGAACCGCAGCTGTGCCTGCTCGCCTGCTACAACACGCGCGACGCACCTAACGGAACTCTGAGGTGAGGGACCTTACACATTCCTCTCTCTCCTGGCCAGCGCTCATCTTCTTCGTTTTGGGCTTTTGTGGGGGAAAATTTTTCCAAGGTGGCTAGCGGTACCGTCCTGGTCTGACGTCGATTCTTCATCCGCTGCCATAAGAAATGAGGTCCGTTCCCTTTCCCTTCTCCTCCTACGCCCCCGCACCATCTCCTCGGTAAACGGCGGCGAGCAATGCCGACCTTTCAATGTTCCTCTCTGGCTGCGACGCCATGGGAAATGTTTTTCATTTTATACCTCCGGAGATACGTCACGGTGTGATGTGTTTTGGGTAGCTTAGAACACCGCAGCAAATTGCGGAGATTAGGATTGGCGTCGGACAGCGCTATTTTGAGAAGAGTCTATGGTGTTCTTCATGACTGGAAGCTAGGTCGGAAAGAAACACTCGAAACGATGGCTGAAGTGAGCCAAAGACAGTGATAAGACTCGTAATGGCGCTGAAAACCTTGAGGTTGGGGCTCGAGTCGCAAAGGTAGAGTTAGAGCAAGGAGAAACGTCAGTGGTAATCCGAAAGCTCGAATAAAGGAAGTCAATACATTCCAATGACGAGAAGTAATTACTTTGGGTTTAACACCAAGTAGTTATACTTATAGAATGTGTATTTTTTACTTCCCGTACCATTTCGCGTCAATGATATTGCCTTAAAAGCAACCGCAGTGATAGTTTCTATAACTAGGAACTTTCCACTCTCAATGATGGTTATTTTCATCTTGTTCTGTTTCACCGCTATTTTTCCCATAACTACGATTTTCTGGGTTGACCTTGCAGCGTTTCTGAGCACTGGCTCAACGCCGGAACTTTGCAGACGAACATGAGTTGTCCATCGCGGACGCTCCATTCCACTTATGACGACTGTGGGGACTCGAAGGCAGGCCTCTACCGTTATCTCGCGGTCCGCCGCCGCTTATCTTAATGCCGTTTCCACGCGATAGTTGTGTTTTAGTGCGAGATAAAGGCGCAAATAAAAACGGGACCGGTCGTAAAAAAAAGTAAGAAACGCTCAAACAGATTTCGAAGGCCGGAGTAGGAGAAACGTGAAGCAAAATATTCCAGAGGATGAACTATTTCGCAAACCTTTGGGAGTTCGCTGCTCATAGCTGCGAGCGCTCCTCTCGGAATAACGCGATTCTATGCCACTTCCTCTGTTTTACTAAGAGACGATCGTTTCAGGACACCTTCTCGAGTTGTGAGAGGACAAGCAATTCTCATGTCGTCTCAGTCAGGCGTCCCTAGTGGGACGAGATGGAAAGCATGCTAGGTTAGCGACCTGCTTTCCCAATGTTAAATCAGTTTGTTGACAAACATACACCGTGGCAACCATGACTCGCTTCGGTCAGACCAGATTGAGCAGGTCTGTTACTTGTGGGAACGTTCGTAGCCGCCTCCTTCATTCACGAAAGATCTGAAGGAACCGCGACTGCATCTACAAAGAGAGATGAAGATGGGAGCCATTGGCAGCGAAGTACCTATTAGACATGGAGTTTTATAAGTTTTATATTTTTGGTCAACCGCAATAATACTCTGTTCACAATCTACAATAATTCACCGCTCACGAAACATCCTGCTCTTGGAAAGTATGCTTCTATCAAAAATTTTGTAATATTCCGCTCTCTCTGATATTATTCTATAAGCATCTGTTGGGGTAAAGTCGAGGATTCCGATGCATATTGGTTACAAGTAGTTGCGTGACTAGGCTTCGCTTGTATTTCCGCTGTATTGGGGCTGCGAGCGGGAATTTTGCCGGTCAGCAGCGCTGACGTTTGCGCAAGGCTCGTGACGGAAAGCGCCGTCTTTGCTGGGGAAAGCCGTGTTGGATGTTTATGCGGCGTTGTCTTGTCGCAGAAGATGGCGGACGTGTTCCGGGAGCCCGAGCCCGAGTGGTCGGCCACGCTGCTCGACTCGCGTTCGTACGTGCTGCACGACCGCCTCATGACCGACGCCGCTCTCGGCGCCGCCCCCATCAAGACGGAGCACTCGTACAGCGCCGCCCCCGACAGCCCTCTCGGACTGGAAGCCATCGACGGTAAGCATACAACTATTCCTTCCTACGCTGTTTGCGGTGCCATATTTGAGCCCTGTTGACGTCATAGGGAGAGGGGGGAAGGGGAGATTTGCTTAGTACGCACACCTTCACTAATGTGTATTTTGGTGGGGAGAATCCAATACCTACTTGTGGAACTAAAGTCTTTTCCCTTTCCTGTGCAATGTCTGTCTGAGAAGGGGAGAAGACTTTTTGCGAAAAAATAATACGTCTAGACTCGTTCACGTGCCCTTAACTCGATTCTTTCCCGTCCTCGTAGGAAATAGAATTCACAGGATGGAAAATGATCGCTACTAATGTGATTCCATTATGAACTGTCGTCAGAGATGTCAAATACTCGTGGAACTTCTTTCTCTTTAGAGCTGATGGCTCCAGAATTCGATGAGCTGCCTAGAAGATGTTTTCAGGTTCGCGTGCTCACGTTTGTTCACGTTTTTTCTTGTTCTTCAGAAGTATTTACGCTTTCTACTAATTGCGACGCCATTGTCTTATGTTCCACCTCCTTTTGCTGCTGCAGCTGTTTTCCTTCCCCCCTCCCTTCCATCCACTCCTTTCCTCACTAAAACGTCATCACGCTGCTCTCTTGCAAATGTCTTTCTCTCTCTCACTCGCTCACTCTCTTGACCTTGTAGTGAGCGGAAGAATCTGTACTAGGTGCCGCTACTCAAAATTGTCCGAGAAAATAGACTGATTTCCTGCTTGCAACCGTGCATAGTTGCCAGGTCTCTGTAATCAGTCTCACAACTGCCTGAGTAATAAGAATTGCATTGTACGCGTTTCCCAGAAATGTTGCTGATTTAGCTGTGTTGTTTTGTTGTTGTTGCTATTTTAGAACATAACTGACAAATATTTGCGCATTACATTTTCATTTTAAATATCAGAAGTAAGCTGCAGCTGAAATACTAAATAAGGGTTTCCTGTATCAAATTATAACAATGCGGTCATCACTGTTCAATACAAGCATAGAAATTATATCCCAGAATTCGGTATATATGCTAGTTCTGAGCGATGACTTCTGTCCTGTTGTGGCTAGGACGAAGTTCTCTGTCACTAACAGAAAGTTACACTAGATTTGATGTGCTTGTTCCGAGTTGCCTCCGGACGCTAGAGTATCTCCGTTACGATGGCTGTGGTACTTCCCTCAATCATAAATAAGACTCTGGTTTGAATGTGAATAGGTTACGTTGAAGAGACCTAAGCCTGATGCAAGACATGCTTCTTCCAGATACGTTGTAACCGAAAGCGGTCACGAAATCGACATGTAGAGATAGCTGAGCTGATTGTGGGAAATGTTGAGTAGCGGCGTCTCTGGTAAATCTTGTACCAGCAGCGCGTGTCTGTGCGTTGCATCCTCTCCAGCTCCCCGTATCCGCCGGAAGACGATATCTCCAGCAGCTCCGACAGCGACGGTGGCTATGGCTTCGGCGATTGCGGACGTCGACCCCGGAAGCCGCTCCCCAATTACCACCTCCTCTCGCAGCAGCTGCTCCGCCTCTGTGTCCTCCGATGCCCACTCACGGTCAAGGTCGCCCTCGCCGTATCTCTGCTGCTCCTCAGGGTCCAGGTCAGGTCGCACGCGCAGCTCTCCCTCTCTGTGTTACAGCGATGGAGGAGGATGTCTTCCCTGCCCTGGCGTCCCGACGGCGCGCGTCCAGGGACTCCGAGTCGCCCGTTACGGTCAAGGACGAGCCACTGAGTGAGCCCGCCTCCCCGGAGTCGTGCCGCCCCCTGTCACCTTCGCCGCCACCGCCGTCGCCTTCGCCGACCATCGTCAAGCGGGAACCAAGGGTGAGTGGCGAGGAGACAATCTTGTTGTTATTCTCTAGCGTATGCATAGATAATAAACAAAGTAATAATCCAAAATCGATATCTACGTTTTGATTATTTGTGCTTAAAAACATAAAACCCGACTGTATGTGGTGGAAAGAAAGCATATTTCAAGGCTACTGCAGTTATTTATCCCAAAAAAGGAATCTATAGCCTAATTTTATTATGTACTTGTGGAATGCGCAGCGTTGCCCGTGTTTTATATTAACCCGTAAAATAATTTAATTAAATAGTCAAAATGTGAAAGCACGTGATAACTTAATGGATTTACACATTGTAAATTAAAAAAAAAACATCCGGGATCGGACCATGTACCTCGCGCATATAAATTGCACTTGATATTGTGACAATAAAACACATCTACTCGGAATTTGGCGGTACGGAATCAAAGGCAAGCTGCGTGAGACAAGGATAGTAAAAGTATAAACAACGGCTCTACTGGGGATTTTCCCAGCTCCAGTGAAATTTGGCGACAGCCGGTGGTAAGGAGGTTGGTTTTTTCCCCCAAAATCTTCGGTGAGTGGGGCAAACGGCTCCTCCTGAAGACAGACAATAATTTATATGGACAATATTGAGCCCCGCCACTGAAGGAATACAAAATAAGGCAGTGGGGAAAAATTACTAAAAACCCCAGCAGAAATGAATTTTGGACATTAAGGAGATGAGGATTTGGACATTATGGTCGTGGACGTGTTTATGCTTTGAACATTAATATGATAATAGTTTGATGATTAATGACGTGGAGGTTAAGATTGGGCAGTTAAAGATCGGACATTGTCTTGACCACGGACATTAACAACGGCAGTAAGTCGTGATCCAGTCGGGAGCAACAAGGATGCGGTAGCAGGAAGGTCCAGGCAAGCTGAGACAACAGGGTAAATACCACTGTTCGTAACCTTTCGCCGATTTCCTGCTACTGCCAGTTCCGAGTAGGATTAATGTTTAGCTATTCTGCTCTATGAGAAGGTCCATTTAAACTCTTGGTGTATGGTTCTTGGATTTAGTTGTAAGAAATTTACTTTGTATAATTATTGTAAATATATACAGTGTTTATTATTTTAAAAAATTGCTGGCTTATAACTTCAAATTGAGCAAATTGTAATATGTATGTAAAATAAGAATATAATATAATATTAATTTCAATATCCATTGCACTGCAGAGATCCTCGATTTCGTAGCCAAAACATTGCTTTATATACCTACAAAATCTCAATAAATACAGCCGCTGTATAGTTTTTTTAACTATAATTCCTTCCCGTTTCTACAAGGAGTTTATCACTCTATTTGTGTTTACCTCGTTTTTTTAAGAATGTGTGTACCAAATTTGGTTGAAATTTGTCCGTGCTTTTAAACTTGTGTAGAGAATTACAGGCATACAAATAAACAAAAGTATTATAAGTCACAGTGCATATCTTAGACTCAATATAAATAATAGGAGCAAGGCCGCTTACTGTAATTTTTTAGATTAGTTGACGTAAGGTTCTAAGAAGACGTGAGTAAATCAGACGATGAATATTCGGAAAGTAACTGTTATTTATTTAATTATGCTTACGTGTAAGAATGTACAGTGCGGAATTACGTCTTGAGATGTAAAACCTTCGGCGCGTATGGTAATTGGCTCTTTCGTATCGCAATGCAATTTAGTTTTAGGCGATATACCAGCTTGTCAATTGAATGGAATGTCAGCATCTCTTTCTGCAATTGGTAGCTATGTAAAATAAACAGTGCCGAGAGATAGTCATGGAGCAGGACTCGTTTTTGAACGACCCATCAAACCGGTCACGCGGCCTCGGAAAAAAAAGAAAAGAATAAAAGTGGCGATTAACCGCACGTCGCTATCGCTGTGCGAATCTCCAAGTAAAAGGAAAGTTGTCGTTCATCCACCCACAAGAGGGTGTCTTGTGTCCGACTGACTAAGTCGTCAGAGAATCCGGCATATCTCCTCAATGTCTGCAGTAAGCTGCATTTATTAGGCTATTCTCTATAAATGTTCGGTTGCTCTTACTCTGAAAATATTTCCCACTCCACTTCTACAAATCTTTGGGGTTTTCATCCTTATTTCACTACATTCACGACCACTACTCACACTTATTTCCCCCCTAAAACGTATTTTTCTGTATCGAATAACTTATTTGACGTTGAAATTAGACCAGCCTCCTATAGTTGACTCCCTGATTCTTAGCTAATTATAATTTAATGTAAACCAAGCTTCACAGAGCATAATTATAAATCGTACGTGCTAGTGAGAAGGGAATCTCAGAACGTTCCGGGATTTGCCGACACACTTTTTCCAATTCCAAGCCGACTCTGTAGGGCTTCTTCCTAGCGAATTAGGTGACGCGTGTAGGAGAAAAACGTGCCAACGTGTTCGCCTCGAATCTTTCCCATGTGGGCTCAAGATGACGGTTTCCGGTTGACCGGCTTTGCAGACTCCGGTGCAACAGAGCGTGCTGAAGGCTCCGACCACGATCCTGGTGTCGGCGGCCCGAGGATCCCTCTTCGCCCCGCAGAAGGTGGTTGTGCCTAAGCTCAGCATCAAGATCGAGCCTTCGCCCGGTTTCCCGCTGCCGCCCACGCCGCCCTCATCCACGTCCAGCGACAGCGAGGGTAACCTGTCGCCCGACCACGACCCCGTATCTCCCCGTCACCCTCAGCAGCAGCAGGCGCCCAGGCTCTTCTTGGCGGCTGCCAACAGGCAGCCTATCCAGACGCCACTCATCAGCAGCCAGCCGGTAAGTAAACGTGTCGGTGTGAAACCTCTACACAACATTCACTTTGCCCATTAATAATTGACACCTGTTTTGTAGAAGGGGTCGACTGGCATGTTGATGCTGACAGAGGAGGAGAAGCGCACTTTGTTGGCAGAAGGCTACCCCATCCCCACCAGACTACCTCTCACAAAAGCTGAAGAGAAGTCACTGAAAAAAATCCGCAGGAAGATAAAAAACAAGGTGCTAATATGTTTCTCCTCGCTTACTTAAAAACTGTTCTCTTCCTCGTCGGCTCCAAATTGTAGTCCGGCAGGTTTCTGAGGTTTCAACAGTTGAATCTGTAAAGGCATTTAGTTACTTGTATATAAAGCAAGTACTTATTTGTAGTTTCTACACGGGTCCGATCAAGATGTAGAAGTCAGATCAGATTGACTCTCATCTAGTGTATTTTATTTCTATTTCAGGGTTTGAAGGGAGAACATTTTCTCATTTTCACTCGTCATTGATCTCTGGGACATCAGTGTGTCAGATAGTTCCTTGACTTTTGAACATTCCTGAGTAAATAATTGCATTTATTTTTTTCAGATTTCAGCACAGGAGAGTCGGAGAAAGAAAAAGGAGTATATGGATGCCCTGGAAAGGAAAGTGGAGCTCCTCTCAGGTGAAAACTCTGACTACAAAAAGAAAATTGAAAACCTAGAGGAGAGCAACACATCATTGCTGAGCCAGTTGCACAAGCTCCAGGCACTCCTCGCCCGGGGTACGACACCAGCTGCACGGTTTGCTTCAGTATGTTTCCATCATTTATATTTTATTTTATTTAGCTGTTTTACTAGTCTTTTAAATGACACCTTATTATTATTATTATTACTTACTTACTTACTTCATGTTGATTGTCAAAATAATTGTCATAAACTGGTCAAAGTTGAGTTGCAGGAAACAACAAATAAATTAAAACTCGGAAAGCAGAATAAGTTTATGCACATTGGTAGGATTTCGAACATCAAATTCAAAGGCTATTGGCATTTAAAAATACTGTAGAGTAGTAGGCAACTAAATAATGTAATTTGTCATTTAGATATATTCCTTGCTATAGAATATTCTGTTCCAATATGGTTTTCCTCCTACTGTATTGAAGTCTCTGGTTATTGCCTCATTCGTTTAAATTATTAAATAGTTTGAATTTTTTAATAGATTGCAGTAGAATCTAGATTTATTTAAATGTAACTTGGGTGGTAGGATCAAGAATCTAGTTATACTGATAGAAGATGGCTAATGTATACTAGACATGCATATTTACTCTATCCAAGTATCAATAGCTAGTTACTTCAATCTTATATCTTTGGTTTCTTTCAGTTGTTCTTTTAGGAGTTATTAGAGTGTGATATAATGAAGCCTTATTTTATCTGAGCATTGCCCTAGTGCTGAGATTACAACAGTGTACTGTATGTTCATTGTTTCTAATGAGAATATCATTACTGTATCTTTCAGGCACTTGCTGCCAGGACATCCCAGAAATAGGATGCCATCAGAGGTAAGTTTAACCTCTATATGGTCTACATTATCCCTATGTATTATATTGGAATATTATCTTCAATATAGGCTTCACTGTAGCTTTGTAAGAATCTTTTCATAAACCTTCCTGTTCTATGTCTCATCTCTAGTGTTAAAAATCCCTTATAACAATATAGAAGGGATCACCTTCATTAGAAACATTTTCTTTGGTGGAAAGTTTAGTTTCATTTTGTTGAATTTCATTGAATTCACAGTCCGAGAGTTGAAAATTGAAAGTCCAATGCATGGAAATTTTAGAAGTCTTATTAACTTTTTATTTATTTAACTAATTACAACAAAATGTGATACTTGAACACCTACATTATTATAGTACAGTCTCTTTGATTTGGCAAATAGGAAAGTTTTCTGTATTGTTTTTAAATTTCACTACATCAGCTTCCTTAAACATTTAAGCATGGTAATTTTACCTCTAGTCTATTAGACGAGAAGATTCTATGGGAAGATTATTTGAAACACATTGTTTCATGCAATTTTAGGTGTGGCGAGGGACAAACCGGCAGACCGTCCATCATCCATTCACCCGTTTAGTTGTCGTGTCGCTCACTCGCTCACTACTAGTCTTCCACTCATGCGGTGCCGTCAGAGGTAAAAGGGGCGGCTCTGAACATGAGAGGTGGTGTGAACCAAATAGCGCGTGCTGGTACCGGACTGATGACTGTTTGAAAGGTACAAAAACTGGAGAGAGTCAGTATTCGGCCGCATGCGCCATCCATTCCGAGGAGTATTTTTTACCCCTTTTCTCTCTCTCTCTTTGCGTGTGTTTTATTTTATTTTTTCAGTGTGTGCCGTATAAATGTAAATTGTGTCCTGGATATATTTAAACATAAGGTTGTTATATAGTAATATATTTTGGGAATTATGATTGTTGTTAAGTCACATGCTTCATGTACATATATTTCAGAGTTCATTTAATATATATACACATTTATACATAGTTGTACTTACCCACGCAAGTGCCCTCTGTGCTGGTATGGTCCTCTGCATCGAAACATTTAGCATTTACCTCAGCACGCAGCAACTGTCGGAAGCAATTCGTGTGTTTTGTTACAGATACTAACTTCTTTCTGTATGGCAACGTTGACAGACGTGTGAAGTTGTGCCTCATGCCAGACAAGTTTATATATATAGCACAATTGTTCTATTAGACATAACTAAATTGTTAAATGGCAGTAATTTAAATTTCAGGTCATTGGTATTAAGTTTTCAGGTGGGAGCAATCTATTTTTCATATTGCCAGCACAACACCCATGCTCCGTCCTTTACTGTAGAGAATCATACCAGACAGCTAAAAGTGGGCCTCTAATGCGTGCCTGCCTTACCTGCCCCTGCAGGGGCCAAGTTGACCAAAAACTCTGTATGAGTCTATTTTTCTCAACCGATTGTTGTGTTTTTAAAAAGTGAGAATATTTTTAATGCGAAAGTTGTGATTTCACATTTCTACGAGCTGTTTTTACTGTGTACAGAGTTTATTTACCATGCCCCCTTTTGTGGGGGATGTGGTTATGCTTTTCACTTCCCCCATAACCGTGTGTGCAATATGGAGCCACGCTTGCCTGGACAAGCTGGCTGCCGATAGTGGTATAGTTTTGTTTCATTATGTTGTGTGGTGGCACCACTGGTGTCTCATTGCACCTGTACTTTGTAGTGTGGGGTTTAAAAAAATAATAAATGTATCTGAACTGAGACATGTTGTGATTTCTGTGTTTGTTGCTGCCCTTGTCCTGCCATTCCTGTAAGTCAACAAGAAAGCAAAATAATGTGGTGTATATTGGCGATGTGGAGGTTCGCCTGGATATTACACAAGATATTAAAGTAACATTGTCGCTGATTTGATGGATATGGTTTAATTGTAACATGTGCTACTATGTTACTTGACATGAAAAATAGGAATGGAAATTTGTCTTGTTTTGACAAAGAGTGGAAAGGGCACTTGGATGGTGCACTGATCAATTCCTGTAGTATTCTCTTCTGCAAGAGAAAATGACACAAAGGTGCTGCAAGCAATATGCATAACTGTTTTTATGAATTACAAGTAAAAATACAAAGTTCAAAAGAAACAGGTTAAATTCATTTCTTTAGGAAGAAGTGATAATCCAGCAGTGAACCAATGTCATTTATTCAAATGATCAAGTGTTGGCACAAATTAGAATAATATTAAAGGGACACACAGGATTTAACACAATGAAGGTTGACAAATAAAAAGAGGTTACTTGGTTTCCTGATTCTTGGGCTGTGGAATTGCCAGCAACAAGACTCTTGCTCCAGGAACAATATCGTACTTTATCGAAGTTTTAATTCATGTTATGAGAAGCATAATTAAAGCTGAATGTTTGTCTCTTCTTGTTGGAAGTATTATTTAAGAGCTGATGTATCCCTCTGGCAATACAATGGTTCAGCTCATGCTACTACATAAAATTTATTATAAATCAATTATGTCACAGTTGCTGACTGGTGTTTGTAAAAGTGAATAAATCAAGTTTCTGATATTTACTCCATGTTTATGTTTTTAACACCTGCTACCTCAAAGCCTACCACAAAAATGCCGGTTAGAGAAATGGGTTTTATAATAATAATTATTAAATGAATATTTAAAATTTTCCCTCATTCGCCGCAGAAATTAAAATATGTTTTAAAGGTTATAGGCAGACCAGCGACGAACTGCGTTGACCGTTTCTTCCTTTTCACAGGAAGTAACTTACCGAGGATGGGGGAAGGAGCTGAAGAATTGACAACGCACGATTCAGTAACAACTAAAATCTTTGAGTATTATTATTAACATTTGTTTCTATAATACATGCGGACAACATATGTTGTTTATCATTTTGTTTGTACAAAGCAGCTTTATAATTATATTTATATATAGTTAGAGAGATTGGAATAAATACAAGACAGGCACACACACACCACGCACGTGGTTTCTTTTATAGAGAGTCGAGAGCGCCTCCGGTCAACATGGCGGCGTACAGGTTCAGCAACTGCAACAAAAGATTATTATACCCTAGAAAACATCGTGCGTTATTTACACAAGCTAGGAAATTATCTGTTGTAATTCTTACTACTTCAGCACTAGTTTTTGAATGTAACTTTTCTTCCAAAATCTTGGAGAGTTCAGTTTGCACTCGTTGTCACAGTCCACATATTTGAGAATAGAGGCGCTATTTGCTGCGGATATTACATCAGACTCGTTTTATTCGCTCCGTTACGTAACAACATGTTTTATTTTGAACTGCGGACGCATATAAGTTTAATAAACTCGTTATTTTCCTTTTTCTACCCTGTTGGCATCGATGGCGGGGATGACTGCAGAATTTATACGCTTCGTTGACCACAAAGGTTGTTTTATATTGAACATGACAGAGAACAAACTATTTTTAAAAGTTTTGCTGTGCACATTTGGGTAGCTTCTTTGCTTGTACATCCGACTAAATTCAAGGATTTCACTTTGAAAGCTTTCGTTATTTTGAGATCGACGCGCAAAGAGAAAGGAGGAAACGTTCTGTTTTATATCCGCGGCAACGGAACTCTGAAGCCAATAGCAGTTGTACCTCAGAAATTTGTCTAAGTAAATAATAAATAATTTCTCTACTAGATGGAACTTTAACACCCGTAATCTTTTCTCTTTTCCAACTTGATTAAACCGTACTTCCTTATAGAAAAACTTTGTTCGAATCTGAGGTTCGCAATTTGATGCGTTCAATAATCTACTGTCGTCGTCAAAATAGTACAGCCTTGATTTTGAAGCCTCACTGTGCCCGTTTGGAATGACGTACGTTATTGTGAAAGGTCTCGTTTTACGCTGAATTCAATGCCATTTCGTGATATATAAATCAAAATTTCTCAAAGCATTTTATATATATTAAAAACGTCATGTTTGATTTTGTCTTTCTTTAAATTAATGAATTAGAGGACCTCTACTACCTCTTGGACAACGCATCACAGAAGAGTGGGACAAAGCTTTTCTTGTAGTGGTTGAAAGTCATAAATATAAGCTTCATTGCTGTAGCAACGCTCCAGAAGTTTGTACGATTTTTCGAAAAGTGCAGGGAGAACGGAAAGGTTTATTGGAGCGGGAAGGTAAAGAAGGGTGGCACCCCTGCCCCGACCTTTCTCCGCCGCTCTTCCTATCGTTTTTTTTCATTTAGATGACATATTACATGTACTGCTGTTTAAGTTACATATCAAAATTTGCAAACACTGGAACTTTTTTGTCTAACAGTTATTAGAGGTCCACTAATTAATTAACTTTTTATTAAAAACAGTTGATTAAAACTTTGCGGATAGTTTTGGGAAGAGTTTTCACTGTCTTCTCTTAAATTTTCAGACCATTTGAAGCCATAGTTTGAAATCTGTGAGTAGTCAAATTTGAGCTACACGAAACAAAGACGCATGTATAAAATGCTTTATGATTTTTTTTACATATCATCAAATGGAATTAAATGATGCGTAAAATGATACCTTTCACAATGACGTAGGTCATTCCTAATGGACACAGTGAGGCTTCAAACTAAGGGCTCTACTATTTAGACGGCGACAATAGGGACCCTACTCTTTGGCTAGGACCAGGCAGGTTGTATCATTGACGTCACATCCGGAATCTGAACTGTGAAAATTGGCGTAACATATTACATAACTACAGTTGCCAAATCCTGGAACATCATACATAACGAGATGGAAAAAAACAAAGACTGATCTAGAAAAATTACAAACCTCATTGTCAGAAAACACTGTTTATTAAAACTGTTGAATTCTCTGGTTCACTAACAAGAAAGTTAAAATAATTTATTCTGTGATGATGATAGCGGCGAGCAGCGTGGTAGAAATTCTAAATCAAATGGAGGTAATATAATTACTATAAAGCTGCTATACAGTGAAGGTCGGCGTGGGGAAAAATCTAAAATATAAGAGAAGATGTAATCGGATTGATATGAATTCATTAATAATTGTGGCATGGATTTTCCCATCTGATATTTTTGATCAGTGATGGTGACTGGTGGCAGCAAGTTTTATCAGAACAGATTACAATATTTTTACGCGAAACGTATAGGAAAGTTCGCGTCGACTGCGGACTGTCATCTTACATGACACGTTCCGAGGAGTGACACGTGCTCAGCGTATCGATTCTCCAGCAGTCTTAATCCAGATCTCCGTGACCGTCCAAGCCCATGCAAGGATTGGAACCCGTGACCTCTGTGTTGTGAGGCAGCGAATAGAACACAGGAAATCGAAAGCACGACCTTGCTCAAGTGTTTATTTATATTATCCCACAATAATAATCTCTTAGTCACCAAGTATTTTAACGGTCATCGGGAGAGTCGCTGTTTATCTCAAAGAGCCGAAAACTATTCTTAAGGGTCCCGGGTGTAGCTTGAACTTTACAAGACTAAACTCAGCGACTTCCATAACCCAGATTCGAGACCAATCTCAGTTGTTTCATCATAATTTTTGTGTAACTTCCGAGAGTTTCCTCCTCTCAACATCGATAATTGTACTATCAATCTCAATATTCGACGCTAAATATCTGCCTTTTTCGTATTAGGAGGTTTTCTTTCACCACACTGTTAGTTTCGGATCGTTAGTAATATCTGTACGAAGTCAACGTTCATATTTAAACGTAAATAATACATACAGAAATAAAGTTGCAGAAGACTTCACATCTATGAACGGTAAGGTTAAGTGCAAAAAGATATTTGTCGACAGTTAAAAAATTATATATTCAGGAAAAGGATATCAAAAAGGGGCCAAAAGCTGTAAAAATTGTTTTTTTATCGTAGATTGAGTAAAGCATTAATTTCGTATCGTTTGCAAGACTTGTCAAATCTGCTATATTATAAGAGAAAAGAAGCTACATGACTGGGCTGCGGGGTCAGGTCACAGTTATTAATACAAGGTGTCAGTGACGTCACTATGTAAACACGTGTGTATAAGATGGAGCCCGATGCAGAAAATTTGTGATGTTGGAGACAGACGTAAGGGACTCAGGTTATAATCATGTAACTATGTAAAGTAAAAATTTAGTGGCTTGTCCAAGGCAGATGTTACGATCGCTTTAGGCCCAGACCGCGTTAACTAATGGTATAATTAGTGAGTGCAGGTGTAATTGTGGAACTGACTGTGTCTTATTGGGCAGCACAAACTTGACGATGATTGGGAAAAGGTGAGATAATGATCTTGGCTTCTCTCAGAGGTATTAATAGTTCACGTAAGTGTCGTTGTTGTTAAGAGAGTGGGGAATTCCCTGGCCTTGGGAGAACCGTTATAGAAAAGGTTCAAGGAACACGAGAGTTCTCGTCTCCTCACATTGCGGCTAGTAAAACTCTTATCTAGCCTTCATTTCTACTTCCTCCAAGTACTGATAAACCATGTCATATTATCAGACCCTCGTTATTAGGATGGTTGGAAATCGTAAGTACTTGGAGGTATTGATAAATTACTGCGAAATTACTACGAAATTATTCATCACGCAAAATCTTCAGTGTTGGCCACTGCTGTCAAGGGCAAAGATTTTAATGGTTCAAGAAACATCCATGTGCCAATTTTGTTTTTGGTTCCATTCACTAAAATGTCAAATTGAAATACTTTATTACACAACGATGGAAGAAGATAGATTCTGATATGACGTCATAACCAGAGCCAAAACAATAATAATAAAATTGAATAGTTTATCTGACCATTAAATATATAATAAATGAGTTAAATCAGCCTCTTTGCCAGTTTTTTAAAATTCAAATATTACAACGTTTCGTCTCTCATTTGAGACTTCTCCAGGTAACCCTATGGATTTCGGCACTTTCCTGCATTTCGACCGAAGGGGTCATGGAGTGAGGTTTCATGTTCAGCTAATTTTTTACCTGAACAAGTCTCAAATGAGAGACGAAACGTTGAAATATTTAAATTTAAAAAACTTAATTAATAATAAAAAACTAACAAAATGGCTGCAAGTTAATATATTCACAAAAGAAGACCCTCGATTTGAAGAGAATTGTTACGAAGAAAGATAATGCTATTTACTTAATAAAACAGACGTTAATCAGTAAATAAAATTCATTAAAAACTTTTCCAACAAAATGTGCGTCAAACGTAATTAAATTTACAATACAAAGTTATTATCCTAATTATCATTTTATTAATCAATATAAATAAATGAAAGATGTAGACGGAGATGTAACTGAAAGCATAAAATTAATTTTCAAAGAAAACTGTATAAAGCTGTGAAATGAGTTTTATTGACCGGTGATAATAATGAAAAATGAGTTAAATAAGCCTCTTTGTGAGTCAAGGAGTGAGGCTACATGTACAGCTAAATTTTTACATGAACAAGTCTCAAATGAGAGACGAAACGTTGTAATGATTAATATTTAAACTTTTAAAAAATGACAAAGAGGCTGATTTAACTTGTATATTTAATTGTCAGATAAACTATTTTATGATGATAATAATTCTTTAATATATATCATTATAGAATAACAGTCTAATTCTAAATTATAACATCCAACTATCGAGAAAATATAATTTTACAGTATAAAATGTCGCTAAATTGTCTGTGTACGATCGTAATGACGAGGTTGTAAATAAATTAATTTGATAAAATATTTTTACCAGTAAAATATTATCAATACACTGCAAATCTCTTTAAAAATCAGAGTAAAATTGTGTGATGTTTAGTTCAATAAATAAATACCCCAATTTTTATGAAAGGGATCACAACATCGGTAGTCTCGTAGATAAATCGTGACGACACATCCGTGAAGAATAAAAAGAAATACTAATGGCACTCTCCGTTCTCCACAGTTACCATGGTATTAACATCAAGGAAAATTTTTACGATGAGAAAGTTGTGATTTTTCTCTGCGGATATTCGAGAAAATATTAAAGGTGAGATGAAACATCACGTAAGACCTAGCGGCAATTTGAGTTTTAAATCGATTTATTTCTTCAGGCACCGAGGAAGGCAGAAACAATATGAAACATGATATTTTATTATTTCGTATAAAAGTTACCCATGTCTCCAACAAAGGCCTATATACCCGAAATTACTGCCTAGAAAATAAAATGCAGTTTATAAGAAATCAAAACTAATAGAGATTTATGTCTTGGAGAGTTGGGCAAAGTCCCAGACAGCATGAGCAATTACTGGATGCCTCAGTGACGTCAACTTCATAGTTTCAATGAAATTGAACTACAGAGAAGAATTAGGGATAAATAAGAATTGTTATTTATACCAACCATACAAAGAACCCTGGATCAAACAATGGATGACCATCTTAAAACAATGGTTATAGATATGCAAGAAGAATAGGAACACGGATGCTCTGGAAGGGCTGGACGACGTTACTTTAAACGAGTTGTAGAGTTACTGATGATGCTGATGAATGGTAACTCGTAAATAAATATCAGACCAGGGGTTACACATCTCTCTCTCTCTCAAAAATTCATCCCGCTTGTAGGAAGCCTTCCTGCTGCATGAATATTGACAATTCACTCTCACGACTGGCTTCCTAAGTAGTAGAGACAAGGGGGAAAGGGGGGGGGGCACGTGTCAGAATTTAAGAGTTGAAACATTAGAAACAGAGGCTTTCGGAGTAGAGAAGTTTCAAGACTAGCAGATATAAACGTGACTCGGGACGATGACGACACTGCAGCTGCCGATGGAGAGAGCCTCCTTGAGTATCCGAGGTTATTCAGAACATGCATCAGTGACGTCAGCTTAATAGTTTCAATGAAGTGTCAGGCAATATTAAATGCCTGTAAATCAAAAGGGCTCGGCTCGCAGATCTATCCCTTACAACCTACAATGGAAACACGAGAATGAAAAGATCCGATCATCATGACTCCCCCTTTTTAAAGGCGCTGAAATAGAAGAGACGGGAAATAGCGGTCCGTTACCTTGTAGATGAAGACGTACTGTTGCGACGTCTTGACGGCTCCGGCGCGCTCCCTGCGGATGGCGGCGACACAGCGCGGCACGTCGACGGTTCGAGTCTTCTCGAAGTGTCGCAGCAGCACGTCGCACGCGATGAGAGTGCCCGTGCGGCCCGTGCCGGGGCTGCAGTGCACCACCACGGGGCCGGCGGCCTTCGTGAAGGGCCGCGCCTCTACCAGGAACGCGACCACGGAGCGCGGGTCCTCGGGGACGCCCTCACACGGCCACGACACCAGCCACAGGTGCGTCACCTCGCGCCAGAGGTTCGTCTCCAGGTTCTGCGGACAACAGAGCGTGGTCAGCATTCAGCACGGGGGAGGGGGAGAGGCCAGGGCCGTCATCTGGAGAGTGAGGTGCTCTACCTTGATCTGGAGCGTCGATACGACGTAGTGGTCCTTCTGGTCACGCTTCTTGAGCGTGATCTGGAAGTCACCGAAGACGCGGTGGCAGTCGAGGACCTCGGAGGGAGGCAGGTAGTCGCAGCACCTCTCGACGCCGTTCTCCACGAGCAGCGTGGCCATCAGGATCGTCCTGCTCTGCTGCTCCCACACCATGCGCCAAAAGTCCGTCACCGTCGACGCCATTGGAGCCTGTGTTGCGATGTAGAACCTCGGCTCGCCATCGGGACCCTGACAGACAACAAAAACCCAAACTGTCACTTAACTCACATTTGCGCAGGCGCGACTATTACAAGAACCATAAGTCATTGTTGGAAAGTCTCGAAAATAAAGTAAATAAAAAATAATTTCACGATGAAAGCGATAGAAAGTCAGTGACTTAATTCGCTTACTCCTGAACAACCTACGAAAACACTGAATCTACAACTGTCAATTGATACAAAGAAATACGACTATTTTTTTAATAAATCTGGGTGCCCAGCATTGCCACTTAGTTCTTTATATTAGCCCGGGGTAGTATTTACGTGTTACGTGAAAGGATGAATATGAACGTAACGAAGAAAGATCCCCACTTTTCAAATTAATGATGATCATTGTGTAAATTCAAATGCGACTATTTTTTTAAAAATGAGCAGAGAAACAAAAGAGTATAAATAATAGCCAATCTTTTTCTAACAATGACCTCGTTACGCCTACCTATTCCGATGGAAGGTTTATTACTTCTCCAGCATATTAGCTCTCAGTATTTTAATTAATGTGTACAAATCGGTCCATATAAAATTAATGTTTTATAATTTACAATTTCGATAACGTAAGGAATCATTAATAATTAAATATAGGTTTATTAGTTCCTGTGGTGTAGTGGCTAGCGTCGCTGCCGAGTTCGAATCCTGCTATGGGCTTGGTCTTGGTCGCGGAGACCGGGATTAAGACTGCTGGAGAATCGATGCTCTGGCCACGTTCGGAATGTGTCACAGCCAAAGGAGTAATAAACTTTCGTAGCTATTATTTCCTTTCTTGAGCTTTTTTATAACAATATCCCAATATTGTAACACACTGAAATGTACAGGAAATAAAGTTTGGGCCTTTGGAATAAACTGGAACCCAAAATATCTGACAATTTTAATTATGATTCTATTTAAAATTATGCATATATTTTAGTCACCTAAATTATCAATAAGAACATTCAAGATAAGTTAAGAATTAATTATTCACAAAGAATTTTGTTGTAAATCTGTTATTCAATATCGACTCCAAGAACCTATTAAATGTGTATCTATATAATACAAAAAGAACGTATGAATTATAGATAAAAGACTGTGATTTTGTCTGTCGCGTCACCATGCATTCACATAACCATTATGCATGGTGAACAATCAATTTTGTTTGGAGCTAATATGGCACTTATTTGTATAGATTATCCTACTCTTACATTTGATCAATTATACTCTGCAAAAATCAAAAAAATGGCAGGATAATGACAAAAACAATACGAAATGTTTTTAAAAAATATGAATTTTCTTTTTAAAGTTGGATTTTAAAATTATGTATATTCAAGAAACGTGAACAAATTGAAAACTAGACTTTCGGCCAATTATATCCTGTAATATAAGGAAATATCAAATGGTGACCGATTTTTTAATCGTCAAAATTTAACAGATTTGTTTTCAATTGCAAAGAGTGGCATAATAATTCAAGTAAGGATTCTAGAGAATCTGTGTGTTACTAAATTTTGTGTAGTTAGTAATACTGTAATACGGAAATTAAAAAAAAATCTTTATAATCTAATAGATTTGATTGCCGATGAGTAATGGCTAACGAAATTAAGTTACTTCACGTGAGAATTTCAAATTATTAACATTAGACATGTTTAATATATTTTCCATTGAATATTTATAAAATAAATGTAAAAAATAACTAAATCTGCCAACACAAGAAAACTGTCCACAGTATCAGGTCATTTATTTATAGCCATGTTGTTGTTGAGGTGTTCAGTACTAAGACTGGCCTCATGTAACCCTCCATGCTAACCTATTTTCTACAAGCCTTTTCATTTCTACATACCTACGACATCCCACGTCTTAGCATATTCCACCCTTGGCCTCCTTTTTATGTTCTTACCCCACACACTTCCCTTTAACGCTAATTTTGCTAGACTCTCACGTCTTAAATCTTGGCCTATTAATCCATCCCTCCTCTTGGTCAACGTCCTTTATCACGTCTCTTATTCTCCTTTTAACTTCCTGTTTAGTTCCCTATACACCCCTCTGATTTTCAGTATTCTTCTACAGTACTACATTTCCAAAGCTTATAAATAATAAAACGGTTGCTTTCCGCCTTATCTGGCTGTGGTTTGTGTTCCTGTTTTATTTGAAAGTGGAAAATGGCCACATAAAGTCGAACGCTACAGTTTTATTATATGACAAGGGTAAAAATAAATTCGTAATAGTTATTATTAGTGAATATTATTTAGTTTCTCTATGGAAGAGAACTGAGGATCACTATTTTGCTTCCACTGTACATTAACCTATACGCCTAATGGTCCAAATTCAGGACATAATTATACAGTAAGCTTATGTTTATCCATTGAAACTCTGATGGAAACATTTATTAACTTTCTAAACGCTAAATTGAAAAACGCTATAACTATTGCAAGAAGAACCCAAGGCAATGTTTACCCTACAGGACCAGTGTTCAGCCTCTGGAGCTGCGTTACCATGGTAATATTTTAGAAAGCCATAATTTGGTATTGGCGCCGCGAGTCGTCACTAGAGTTGCCCTTACCTTGACGTAGTTGGCGTTTATGTAGGTGGAGAGTGGATCGTCGCCGCGCCGACTGAGCTGGACGCGGGTCTCCGGGAGCGGCGTCACGTTGGCGTAGCGGTTCTTGACGTCGGCGCCGGGCGGCAGCTCGTCCGTCGTGACGCTCACCTGCGGCACGAGCGCGAACTCGGCCTCGATGGCGGCGCTGTTGTCGGCGCAGAAGGCGGCGAGGCCGGCGAAGGTGAGCGGGTGCGACGGCGACGCCGGGTCCCGCTCGTCCAGCGTGAAGGCGGCGTTGCCGTAGGAGCGCTTGGAGGCGCGCAGGACGCCCTTGCGTCGCGACCGCACCGACGCCGCGTCGCCCACGGATACGCTGTCCAGGCTGTACGCGTCCAGAGACACCGGAGTGCAGCGCTGGCCGTAGCTGCGGAAGCGCCTCTGTCGGCGACGCAGCACAACCTGCAACACACGTGCACACTTGACTCACACGAATACAGAAACACTTGGCGTTTCATCGGTTATTGCATCGTCCGACGCACAAAGAAGACGTATAAAAATAAAGACGAAATAACTAGGACCAAGAATGGTTCCAAAAAGGAGAACGGAGAAGAAAATAATTTTAAAAAATCGATAACAGAATGGTGAAAAGACATAAGAGAGCCGTGAAAGGGGTTCTTAATATCTGAACAATAAGATGCAACCAACCACAGACAGGTGTCACCACTTCATCGTCCAATTACGAATTATTAAAATAGACGGAATAGTTTCTGGAATGAAATAATAATACTACTCAAAAACACACGCATATATTAGGTCTACTCTACAAATTCATAAATTTGTGCTCGTCGCCCCTATATTAAAATAATTAAATAACGTATTTTACGGACGGATAAAAGTTCGAGAGATGACGTCAAGGATCATAAACTGACGAGGGGTCGTGACGGAGGGCAGGAATCTAATAAACGCCACACAAAAGGGGAACAGAAGCTCTCAATTAGAGGCCCAGTCTTGTTGAACATGCAAGGGGAACGACGTAATACTTTTACAGCTACTTCCCTCACAACTCACGCCGAGAATTACAATTCCTTTATGTATAAAAACGTCCTTGTCTCTATTTTAATTCGGTCAGTAGAATTTGAACAATAGTTGCATTTGGCAAAATGTTCTTTACATTACTGGATCACGCAGTCTGTCCTGCCTTTGGAATGGAGCGATTCTTTGACAGTAATTACGTTGACCGCTAAGCTGCCTAACTAGAAAAGGCGAAATGCTGTAGTGGCCCTTGACCCAGATGTTCAAGACACTTCGAACAGCCGCAGGTGGTTTACGTGATACGTGCAGGAGACACGAACTGAATGCCTTCCATACCAGCAGGACTGCAAGCAGCACGAGGCAGACGCCGCCCACGCTGGAGACTACTATGGCCGCCACGACGCCCGCATTGTTGCCGTCTTCGCCACCGCCGCCTGACTGCGCAGGGGGCGGCACTTCCTCCGTGGTCGTGCCGACTGTCGTCGTTTCTTCCTCGTCCACGGCACTCGTCGTCGTCGTCGGCGGCGGCGGCGGCGACGTAAAGGTGGCGGTGGTGCTGACGGTGGTGTTGTCGTCCTCGAGGTCGTCAGTGTGGTCATCGATGCCCGGAGGCTCCACGCCCGGCACGCGGAACTGTTTCACCTAAACAGCGGAACAGCACACCAACAGTCAAGGCTGCCGACACGGCGGAGGAGAGAGGAACCAGAGGTCTGACCTGGAAAGGCGAGGCCAGGTTGTCGGCGTGCCACAAGTCCAGGAGATGCATGCAGCCGTCGGGTAGACCCCGCACCGTCACCTCCGCGCGACGTCTAGCAACTTTCAGACGGTCACAGGCATGCGGCTGGAGCAGGCTCAGCGACACGTCCCAGCCGGAGGGTGGTGGAACCTCCCTACAGCACATTAGTCCCACTAACACTTAATATTTCAATGAATTAGCAGCATTGATTGACATCATTATACATCATTAATACCAGCAAATTCTAGACAAATATGTTCGTCATCTCAAGTCATTAAGATGTCCTCACTATTTGGGGAGTTATTAAGTGTATCAAGACGGTCAGACTTGAGAGTCTAACTACCTCGTTAAGACGCTGCTGGAATGTCCCCCATCAGTCACACATTTCAGCTCATGCATTTTACAGACTAATTGACGTTGTTTGAAAAATAAGATGCCCCTACAACCCAAAAGAAGTAAATCTGTTCCAATTCTGATCCCGGATGAGTTGTACCTTGGCGTATTCTTTCCAAATTCACTTATCTGAGTTGTTGTAACAAAAGAAAAAATGTTCCCGAGAAACTTCTGACAAACGTTGGAAAGTTTTTCGTGTTAAACTATTATTATTGTATGTACACAACATAATGTCGAGGATTCATTTCTATTTTGTTATTACTTGTAAGCGTCAAGGAAGATCAGCCCGTTTTGGCTAAATTGTTTCCATTTTTAACCTTGAACCACGGGGATCGCGTCTAGGGAGCTTTTACCTGTCGTTGTCGCCGTCCTGCTGGTTGTTGGCTTTCAGAGCTGCAACGAAGGCGTCTCTGACGTCGCCCAGTCGCCGACACAGCTCTTCGCCCGACGCCCAAAATGTAGCGAAACAGGACGTTTCAAACGGCGAAGTGACCGTCGTCATCAACGTCGTGGATGCGTCTTCCCCCTCCTCTCCAGTATCTGGCTGCGTTTCAACACGTTCAGTCGGCGCGAACGTCACGGTGCTTGCCTCTTCTGGTCGGTCTGTAGTTACGGGGTCGGTCATGACCATGACGGTGCTGTCAGGCTCGTTGGGTATCGATCTATCAGGCGACTTAGTCGTCGTAGTCGTCGTCATTGGCCACGTCATCGTGGTTAAAACTGCTTCGTCGTCGTCGGCCTCGCTGCTGCCGTTGACTTTGCTGTTCTTCGTGGTTGTGGCGACGAAAGCGTCTTCGTCGTCCTCGGTGGTCCAGGCTTCTTCCAAGACGGTGGTGCTACTGCTTGTGGCGGAGTCCTCCTGCAATTAAGTACGAGGGAGAGATTAAGAAAGGAGCCTGAGTGGCGGAGGTGATTGATATAAAGATTCGAGGTCGGCGTGTCTTCACATTAGGCTCACCGTGGTGGTAATGGCGGTGGTAGTTGGCGGCGCTGGAACGTGCACGGCCACATGTTTGTTCTCTTGCATTCCTAGCGAGAATGGTCGTGGCTCCTGCACTCTTGTACCTGAAAGACACAGACTGTCATCGTGGTGCACAATCTTCAAGCACGTCAGGGCATAGCTTAGCTGATTGTTACCTGGAGAAGGCGTCGGTGGAAGTAGCAGACGTCTCATGGGCACCAAACTGCTGCTACCACTGCTACTGTACGGCGTCGTTGTCGTTGTTCTGCTGCTGCTCGAGTCAAAAAACTTAACTCGTCCGCGCGACGTGGAGACGGAGCTGCTACTGGTTATGGTGTTGGTGGTGGTGGTGGTGGTGCGTGCGGTAGACGCCGACAGAGGCCTGGAACGTCCACATAGAACTAGTAAGACTCGTGTTTGTGAAGTCTAAACGAGGCAAGAAACTGTCATTAAGGTCAGTTCATCTTAGAAGTATCATTCATGTACACAGGGTTTCCTACACAAAACATTGATGAATGGAGTCTGCAAGTTACCATAGACTTGAGCTCAGAATTTGAACTTCGATGTTGGGCAAAAGAAAATGTTTTCATGGGCAACGAATAAAAGCAATTTGTCCAGCCAGTCTTATTGGGACATGTAGCTCAATAATAATCAGTCCATAATTTTGCCCCGGGAAATACAGATGAAGCTTTTTTGGTGAAGACAGAAAATACTCGGTCATAGGAAATCGGAATGTAGGCATATAATATTAGGGACACCGATCTGCGTTCAAGTAACCAACAAGACGAGAGGGGAATAACAAGGCGAAAGAATTAGATTAGGTCTTGTCGTAAAAAGTCAAACATAAAACAAAGACGAATATTCAAGGATGACGAAAATAGTACTGGTTGTTGGAATGAGACGCGTGCATCTCAACCGATATGAGAAGTGATTGTATGCCTCTAAGACAAAAGCGTGATACATGTGCCAGAAATGTCAGAGACTAATAATAGAACGATAGACTTGAGAAATAAGTTCAGCAGCATGATCGTAAATATCACAGCACTTTCTGAAGAAATGAGTAATTGCCACAAATGAAACAGGGAAAAAATCATGGAAATGAAGAACATGTAATGGGGAATGGGGCAAGGAAAGATAAAAACCAGAAAGCGAATAATCTTTATGCTTGTATTTACGTTCAACAATTTTTTTTAATTGATGAAAGTCTTACCTAAAAGTGGAACGTCGAGACGGCATTGTAGACAACTCAACGCGCACCATGGTGTCTTCCGAGTCCTCCTCTGACGGTCTTCTCCTGGTCGCAGCAGCGGTGGTCGTGTCAACGACGACGGTGGCATCCGTGTACGACTTCCTACGGAAAGACCTCAAAGTCGAAGACACAGTAGTCTCAGGTTGCTGCGTGGTTGTGCCACGACGTCGAGGCCTCAGAGTGGTGACCTCTTGAGTCCTCCTCCTCGAACTGCCGTGGTAGATTTTGTTTTCTCTTGGTAGTGGCGTGCTCGACGCCTCATCATCGTCGGACTCGGTCTTGGTCACTTTTTTGATTACCAGCCTTGTGCTCGATCGCCGCTCTTGGGTGTCGTCGCCATTTTTGGGCGAAGGAGGTTTTGTGGTAATCTCCGTTTTGTTGCGGCTGACTGCAGCCAATGCTATTTCGGTCTCTTCGTGCTCCTGGTAGCTCGTATTGTTGTTGCTGTTGTTCTTTACAGGTTCCTGAGTAACCATATCTAGGAGTTGGTCCGCTTTGGTCGTGCCCAGGTTTTTGGAAGGTTCCTGGGTGACTACAATCTCTGGTGGACGGTCCTCTTTGTCAATGCTTTCGCGGCTGGTATCGTTTTTAGATGATTGCTGTTCCGCTGTTTCCGGAAAAGCGGCGGTTGTGTTTACCTCGAGTTTCCCTGTGGACGGCGTCTGCACCCTAGCGACCCTGGCCGTGTCCTCATCGTGGAAGAGGTCCGGCTCCTTCAGGTTGTTGGAGCTGTCCAGCAGCACTTTGGCCTTGGAGCCGTCCTCGCCCAAAGCGATGGTGTTGTTGAGAACCGACGCAGGGGTGGCAGGTTCGAGTTCTTCAACGTCATCGCCCGTCACGCTGTGGCTGAGAAACGAGGCGGCGTAGCTCAGGCTGGAGCCATTCTCCACGACGACGTCGCGATGCACATGACCCGGCGGGTCCCAAGTGTCGTTCAGTGTGACGTGCACGTGGTTGGTGAAATGCAGCGCCACGTCAGACTCTACGGGCGGCGGCTTCGCTTCGTCCGGAGGCGGAGGAGGTCGCCGCTGCTTGTCATCGGCGGGGGCCGCTGCTGGAGGCGGCGAGGGCGTCGGGGCGCCTTCCCCTGGAGGCAGCGGAGCTTTGTCACTGCAGTCTCCATCACAGCGACGCTCCTGTCCCAGCGAAACCGAATGCGCCGCGACGAGGATCAGGGCCACCACAAGACCTGTGGGCAAATTTAGAGAATTAGGTGACTCGCCCTGGTAGGTCATGCTTGAAGTCCACAGAAACCTCAATGATAATATAATTTTGGACAAAATTAATAGTCTATTATAAATATTAAGAATAAAGGTATATGGTAACGGATGACATTTGAGAAAATCTAAATGTGTCAACTCCCACCCACAATCTCGTATGCGAATACTAGACATGGAGGTCATTGTAGTGAATAGAATAACTGCAGTATTAAATTGGCAAGTTTCGCACTTTTTCCTTTCAAATAACTGCACAATAATTTCCCTCCGTTTAAGATTAATAATTTGAAAAAGAAACTCCGAATCTGCTGTGAATAGGTCCATTTTCCTTATTGTCGAGATATCATTGGTTTGTCCAATGAACCAAAAAATAGCATTCTCAACTATATTTTAGCTTGCATCATAAATCACATATTTTTTAATAAAATTATAAGTTTAAATAAACGCGATTCAGAAGGTTGAAAACCCATAAATTTAGCATGATGATCAGTACTCTGCTTCACTTCCATTTTTGTTCTTCATCCATTATATCGATCTCCATTTATTGTTCTGGTGAACTAAGGACTAAATGGAGGAGTCACTAGCTTGTTACTTGTACGTTGTCATTTTGAAACTAATTGATGATTTTAGCGTTTCGTTTTCTGCTGGAAACACAGCACCGTTTATGAGTTTTGCTCTCCGTCTGGAGAAACGCAACGGCCGCCATCGTGACCAGGCAGGGTCTTTCTTCCTTGGATTGCGGCCACCTCGCCAGGTCTTGTCACGATCTTACTCCAGAACTGGTCTCGTTCTTGTCCGCCATCAAGATATTCTCTCATCAATGGTTATTCGGGGCTCCAAGTGGAGAGAAAAGTACACGCGAAAAAGGGGGAAAGCTGATGTTGCAAGACTGAAAACCACAAACAAAAGAGTGAAGCCACTGCGAGGGAGAGAGAGAGAGAGAGAGAGCAACGAACTGTGGACGAAATGGCAGCGTGACGAAATCTCGACTCGTTTCATGGCAACGGACTTGACGTAAGACACTAAATCGACGCTGCACATACATCTCGTCTACGTTTGCCAACAACTTAACGATAATATACAGATGAACAATCAAAATAAGCGTGACGATTATGTTTAAGAACTCCGGAACGTTACATTGCTATGGATTATCGCTACTATTTCGTGCTACAGAACTGCACGTCATGGTAGCATTGGAAAACTTCTGTTTCAAGATTTTTAATTCTAAATTGTACAAAAAATTGAAGAGGTCTCTTGGGGACGAAACGTTTGGTATTTGTATTTCTTACTTTTGGTCAGTTTATCGTATTTTATTTATTCAAATTAATTCGTGCTGTGGTCCCTATTTTTAAGTAGAGGGAGAGACATACGTCATTATGTATGTGATTGAGCCTGGGACGTTCGCTTCTAGATGGAAGATCTTCCTGCCGAATGCAGTTGCGGCTGACAATTAAGCACGAGTACTGTAGGTACTTATGCAACAGCTACTCCTGTCACTGGCTGAAGCACAGGCTTTCCTTGCTATTGTGCACCGCAGTCAAAGCCACGAGTTTTGTGTTTAGGCTGTTGAATACCAAATCGGAGAGCCGCTCCTTGCTTCCACGTGTTGGACGCCTTCCAAAGACGCGGGGAAGGTGGCCAACGTCCAGGCAGACACAAGATATGTGTGAATGGAGGAAGATGAGAGGAGAGGCTCGCTATGGAAGACGACGTTCGCCGCAGAAAGAAATCGAGGGAAGGGGAAGGGGCGAAGCTATTGACTTGGTTCGGTTCACGGACCGCTGGCCAACGAACGCGCCGGCCGGCGGTGACCTCGTTGCTTTTGCTGCTGCTGTTGCTGTTGCTTCTTGCGGACGAGGTTCTGCAGCGCTGCCGCCAGGTGTCTCTGGTGTGAGCAGAACGCGGAGATGGAGTCAGCCCGGATGTGGATTGCGAAGAATCTGTGTCACAGGGTTCCTCTACCACACGCGCGTTCAAGTCTCTAGGAAAGGAGCGTCTCCTAGGTAACGCAGTATACGCACCGCCAATTTTACCGTTTATGCCATCTACCATCGCCAACAGTCATCAATAATATCACTATCGCCCATGCAACTATTATTTAATATAATAAATTTATGATTCTATTTATTCATGATTGAAATAAATTCAAACATGACAGCCGTGCGTATAAGTGAATTGCAGAAACTTCTTGCAAGCGTATAGCCAACCTATGGATAATATTTTTCTCGTTAAAATCACATAGGTAATCAATTACAGAACTTAATTGTCAAGTTATGGTACTTATTACAGTTGGAGGAACGAACGGTTTACCTGAATACACTAGGAATTATATTCAAGTACTGAGTGACGGTCAGGAATTATCAGCATTTAAAATATTATATTTACGTAATTTAAGTATTATAGTCCCACAAGAACAGGCAATGAAGAAAATTAAAACGGAATATGGAAAAAGAATCATACTGCAAGGAGCAGAAAAAAAATACCTTACGCTTTGCCGGTGATATTATAGTATTAGGGGAATCAGAAGAAGACTTGGAAACCATAATAAATGCCATGAACGGGGTCCCGCAGAAAGAGTTCAATGTGAGGATTAATAGAGGGGAAACCAAGGTAATGGAGTGTAGTTTGGGAAACAGTGGTGTTAGATTGGGAAGGGATATTTTGACAAAAGATAAGGAATTCTGCGAAATAACTAGGGATGGAAGGAGTATAGTAGACATAAAGAGTAGGATAGCACAGACAAGGAAGGCTTTCGCGAAAAAGAGAAATTTACTTACGGGTAATATAAGTGTGACTATTACAAAATCATTTATATATCATTAGCCAACATTAAAAAATTTTAAAAACAAAATGAACACCGTTTTATATAATACAATGATATATCTTCAATTTATTATTACATTATATTTCTCTACCGTGGAAATCATTACAGAAATTACCAAAATTTAAAAAAAGTCATATGAAATTTATATTCGTTAAATAATAAATTATATTTACTCGTGATTGGAACAAGGAGGTCCGTCCCAATTAAAATTCCAAAATTTCGAGGTCAGATGAACCCTTGGCGTGGACATGCACGCAGTGAATAAGCAAACTGAATTCTCTAATTCGATCATGGCATGCAAAAGTGTATCAATGACTTGAGCTACAAGATGATCTAATTAATAGCAGCTGGGAGTGAGCCAAGGCTCTCATCAGGTGTTTGAGATGGACAGAGACAAAGACCAGTTGATCTCATACTGCACGTGTTACCGCAATCATTGACATTGCAAGCAGCAGCATCAATTATTAGCGCAATGGTAAATAGTGAAATGGTAAGTATAATTTCCCCTTAATAAGACTTAACTTGTCACTTTATCACTACACCACGGATAAATTTCGTTCATGCGTCAATGACCTCGCATATCCTTCGGCCTCCTGTCCGTGTGTATTTTTCTTATGAAATAATACATTCACCTGAATCTCCGATTCGTCGAAGGCAGCGGTACAAATGGGATGGATGGCTGACCATCTACGGTCCATCGTCAACGCTCTGCTTGCAGCTGCAGTTAGGATGCAAGAGACCGAGACACACCAAATCCGAGTCATCAAAACGGTAACCATGTACGTTGACAGAACACGCGGCATCATCAACAGATGTACAAACCATGACGGGAGATCTCGTAACAGTCATGACGGGAGAAAGGATTGTTACCATTCGAAGTACGAAGAACTCTTAGAAACATTTCATCAGCGTACGGTTCGATAGAGTTGCTGCACTTTATATCACAGATCAAGTCAATGAAGCAATTAGGTTCTCAAATGTCCAAGGTAAGTTCTATAATTACTTTGTTCATACAGTGAATTCACTTAGTAATTTGGGGTTCACAATTAAATACACGAGCGAGAACTATACGCCTTTCAGATCTGTTTATTTTGAATTTCTTCCCACTCACTTCCTCTTTCTGTTCCAAAGTATATCTATTCCTTTGCCTGGAGCCTGGAGCACCACGAAGTCATGCATGTGTCTGTGCTTTCTAGTGTGCTAGTAGTATGTCCTTTGATTTTTTTAGTCTACATCCTGATCATTTTAGTTGTTTATTTAAATATTATTTGTAGTTAATTATGTTACTTTATTTTGTTCTTAAAATTATTTCTTCTATGATTTAACGTATGACGTATCATATTTCCTCGACCGAGGAGTAATGGAAACAACAATAAATCTAAATCTATTATGGACAAGACCCACGCGTATGATTTATCTAAATCGTTTCTACAACTATAATTAATAATAATCATTAACTTATTATGTATATGTAGATAACATCCTTTCATTATCCCTTAATCCGGCACATTTAACAATTATGATCGAAATTTATAATTTAACAGGACCATTCCATAAATGTTTTATATATTTTGTTTATTGTATCTAGGAATAGTCAAGTTACCAATTGGTGCTCAAAAGATATATTTTTATTATATGTCCAAACAACCAGTTTCTCAAAAAAAGAATCATGGGTTATAAACTTGAACACAAGGCTATAAGATTATCACAACCTAATTATCATAAAGATAATTCCGATAAAGTTGTCAAAATTCTATCAATTAATTCTTATCGCACATATTTCCTTTACAAATACATTACAATCAGATTGGTTAGTATTAAATACAAAATCAATAACATGTCCGTATTGAAACATTATATTTTCAAAACCTTTCTGGCTAGTATTAATTGATAGATCTATTTAATAATGATGGCGTTGAAATCATTTTTTTTGTCATTTGACATTCTAAATTTAGCTAATAATATCAAAGATAAGTTTAATAATGTAGAAATATTTTTATAAATACAAGAACATGGTTACAAATCAATGAATACGAAAAGAATTTTATTGCACAGGTGCTTCCAAACATGTCTACCTGTCTTAATCACAACTTTGGCAGAAAAGTGTAATAATTTTAAAAATTAATAATAATGAATTTAATTAGGACACGAATGCTACTCACTACTGCAGTATTCCATATTTTATTGTTTACATTTTATAAACTTAAATGTTTAAATAAACCATTCTTAAATTTTGTAACACTCTTACATTCTCTAATTTCTATTGATTACTGATTAACTTCTTTTATTGCTTTAATAAATATACTATTTTGTTTTAAATCTAGCCTATCTTACTTATACGCTAAATAATTATTAAAATAGGACGGTAACAAATTATTGATACATTTATACAAAAGAAAAATCATAGTATGAAAGTTTACAAAATCCCTGGAACAAACACAATTCCTCTTAACATCACTGTGACACTAATTTTTTTTAATTTTTCACATTTTAGATAATTCCTAATGTCCTACTTTGTTATTTTCTAAGTCTGTCCATACATTAATTAGATATCTCATTAACACGGAAGAACAATAATTAAAAAGTGGAAGCACAATACAATTATAAATTACTGCTTTAGATTCCACAGTTACAAATTTTCCTACTCTATATAAAAACCCTTACCATCAACATAGACAGCCTCTTGATGGAAAAATCAAATATTTTTCCAGATTAATAAACGCGATATTACTCATACGCTCAAATCCAACAGCTTTACATGTCAAATATGATACTAGTAATTTAAACAATTTCTTTTAGAGTTTCATTTGGGTTATAACATGCAATTTTAAATATGCCAAAAATATTAATGGGAAAAAGGATTGCATATAAAATTGTAAGAAAAATGAAAACAATTAACATTTGTTACGAAAAATTTCATAAGTACATATATTATTTGCTTTCTAAACTGTAGATTAAATTTATTATTCCTGAGAGGTCACAGAAGAGAAAGTAACGTCATGAATGAGATTTTTTTGTAATAAGCAGTACAGTTTTGCGATTCAAGGCCATTTATTATTATTTATGTTGGCAGTTTTGGACAAGCCAGCGAGTAACGCTCCCGCTTGTTAAGGTCTAAAGTTACGATACTTATAAGTATAAAGTTATTTTTAATTAAAATAAATATCGTCTCCCTTTTGATACTTCCTCATGGATAATATTGAAAAATGTAAAACTACAAATAGAATAGCAATGCAGATAACAAGAATGGAAAAATGTCAACCGGACCAGGGAACGAACCCAGGGACCTGGGTCGATTCCCTGGTCCGGTTGACATTTTTCCATCTTGTCTATGTTACAATTTTTTTATAAAATATAAAAACTTGGTTTAAAACTTACAAATTTAGCAATTCATGTCATTTACTCCTTGACTCCCTCAGCCGAAAAGATGATTAAATGTATTGAAGTGTCACTTAATGTCAGAAAACTATGTTTGGACTTACCCAGAAGCCTCATGTTCCGGGGCTCGCCTGCTCCTCCATGGGTTCCACCAAGATCTGCGACTAATTAGTCCTCTCGTCAAAGACACGCTCAACTCTGAAACCAGCAAGTGAAGACAAAGCTCATTAACCACCAGAAAAACTATACCATGTACATAGGAAAATGTAGCGCGAAAGTCAATAATACAGTGCGTGGTGAGATTTAAACAACGACTCGGAGACGCATTGACCTTGTTCCTTTACAAATGTTTGTCCTGGTTTTTCGTTTTCCTTCGACAAACACGCCATTATAGATATTTTAAATCTTTTCCGAGAGCCTCTTGACGGAAAGTCATACACAGAACCGTTTGGCGAGGACCGAGGAGTACATGAAAACTTCTGTAATTGTTAAGGTGGGAGACACGTGGCCATGGATCCCACATTATTAGCTCTTGGTTTTCTCGGTAAATTCTATTTTCGTGGGAAAGGGAACGCCCAAGGTCTTGTCCGCAAACGTTCCTCAACCAAACGTTTGAACCATGTAGACGTGTTCGCAAACTGCAGTAACAAACCGTAGTTCACTCGTGTTTGCTACTGTTACCACAAAAACTGATAATTCGAAAGATGTTCGTCGTATATTTATCGTATTTTACTCCCGTGTCTCTCATTTGAGTTCAGCAAATATTACATACACACAAGTGATACTAATTTCGAATAGGGTCTATAATTAGTCCATCTAATTATACCAATAAATAAAATTGAAGTGTTTGTCTCTCTCTGTCCTTCCGATAGGTTCCGATACTGATATTAATATATATACATATATATATATATATTAATTCTACGTGAAGGTTTCTTTTCTTAACATGCGTTAAAATCTCCAAAAAATAAATGCGCGTTGCCTATACTCATGATCTGTTTATGCTTCGAAACAGCTCAACGGATTTTAATTGAAATTTCAGGGATTGAAACAGGATTTTTAAGTTAAATTTTCGTGTAGGTTTCATTTAGATATCTTGAAGGGTTCAGAAGTTATTTATATACATATTTATAAACCCATTGAATTGATCTTTTTTTGGCTCCGAAACGCATGTTCTAAACCAACTGCGAGTTATAAGGTTTGCAATGGAGTGTTCATAAATAGATGATTCCGTACTTTTTATATATTAAATTAATTCAACTTTATCGAAATTTTGTAGCTGTTGTTTCGTTTTTAGAGCAAAAATAAAAAGAACTATTTCGGCGTGAACGAAGTCGCGGGGGTTAGTTAGTTTATAATAAGACTGGTTGTTGAGTTAACCAAAAGTCTTCAGATTAAAGTTTTTATTTTCAGTAGCTCCCAACATTCTCCTTTTCAACCCCTTAAAAATTATGTGTATGTATATGTAACAATCAACATCGACGACGTCTTGTCTATAAATAGTTTTAGGATATTGATTACTAACTCCATTAATTATTTTGAAAGAATGGAAGGATGTAATATTCCCTAAAGGATATATTAATATGTATTGAATAATACCTCATCATTCATTAAAAACAATTGGCTGCTGAATAATAAAACTTTTGGAATATTTATATATAAAATTCTAGTGACCGTGTGTTCATAATTCTTCTCCTGAACAGCTTGACCAATTTTGATGCATTTTTTTGTTTTTATTTATGGGGTCACCTCGATGGTTCTCTGCTATAGTTGGACCCGGTTCTTGGGTTCCATATTTATTTTTCGCCCAATATGTTTTAATATCATTCTTTTTCCATTTCTCACATTTAATCCCAAAATTTTCAGCCCGATTGTTTGAATAATCTACAGATTTTGCCTTACGCATCAATACATACCACGTCGTAGTAGGACATTATTTTGATATTTCGATTTCGAATTGATGAGTCTTGGTATATTCCGTGTATTGAAACTGCGTGCATACTGAAAGTATTATTTATGGATTAATTAGGCGCTAAACAAATGCAGTGTGCAAATATGAAAGGTGCATTGTTTGAATTATAATTCATACACATGCTCATTCACGAGGCATTCCATCTAGCCTAAATAAAGCATTTTATGTTCAGCGTTTACTTCTGAGAATTTGATAAATTTTCCAAAATGTGACGACCTACCACGTCTTGACAATTGTCGAATTAAACACTGCAGCGGGCTACTATGCATGAATTACCGGGCAACGCCGGGCACCAAACTAGTATGGTATTAAAATTAGGAAGATTTTTTTCCCTACGTAAAAATGCTCATTCTAATTCCGCTTACGTTTTGAATTTTTAGTACGATAATTATTTTTTTTATCATAAACAGATACTAGAAATAATCGAATACTTATTTACGTCTGTATGGTTTAAATTGCATATGTATAGTCAGGGCCAACATTGGAACCGAAACATGCAGCACCATTGTTATAAAACTTAAATTTATGAAAAATGAAGGGGAAAATGTTAGTTTCGTGATATTTTGAAAGTATTTCTTCTGTTCGTAAATAAATGATACTTGTTCTTTATAAAACCACTCATTAATTATTTTATCCTATTTTACTTTAGCCATGTTGTCCTATGACGATATATTCTTTAAAATAAATCCCATTGATAGCCCTTTTAGTGCATTCTTCTCTGTAAGCACGTCCAGTCACAAATTAATAAAGACAAGATAGATGACGTTTTATTAAGAACAAAGAAGCCTAAAAAGTGTCTGTAAAATCCTCTTTGTAACGTGAAATTTTAAAAGTTTGTGACTGTTTTGTTTAATGATTCGTATATTCGTTAAGCGATAAATTGATATGTATTAAACAGGCCAATTTTTTATTGAATCAAAATCCAGTCGGTAGTGAACAGTCAACTAGCTTTAAGTATGATATTGGCCTTGCTCACTATTTTATGTCACGTTAATTATTCCGGCATTTTCTACTCCCATTCTTCAGGCTCTTTGATCACGACAAATGTTAGGCTGTGTCGATAATCGATTATTTGAATTTTTTTATATTTCCTCTCTTACCTTAATTTCATATCAACAATTAAGACGCTCTAACCAGAGGATTGCAGCCTTTGGCTTCCACCAATTTAATATTTAATTGATAAAGCTATAGGAGTCAAGGAAATATTATATAAATAAGATAACGTTTCGTAACTCCTACTCTCAATTAAAGTTTAAAACCCAAATTCTTTTTTACCCACGCCTCCTCAACCAATTTGGATATTAAAATGAAAGAAAACGTAACTGGAGCTATTATTCACGTACTGGGAAATTCAGTAAACGTTTACGATTATTTGCTACACGGCCAGTGTGGATGTACACGTTTGTAAGTATTTGCAAACTTATGATAAGGCTTGAGCATATAGTTCGTTGAGTGTCCTTGGTGTGGGCGAGGTTTGACATTTACGAGTGATTTTGCATTAACGGCTGCTTTAAGTGTCTGGTATTCA
This sequence comes from Eucriotettix oculatus, assembly GCA_034510155.1. Classification (NCBI taxonomy): domain Eukaryota; kingdom Metazoa; phylum Arthropoda; class Insecta; order Orthoptera; family Tetrigidae; genus Eucriotettix; species Eucriotettix oculatus. The sequence continues at coordinate 87,991,111 of CM067378.1, read as the reverse complement.
GTACACCAAGAACAATCACAGATGAGTGAAGCAATGGCACTTCTTGAATCACTTCAACGGATGATTCCTTCTTTGTTATCTACTTTTGTCCAATGTTATCGTGTTTTATCCAAAATTATTATTTATTATGATGGAAGATGGCAAGTGACGCTGAATGTCCTGACGTCGCTGAGTCATGTTCAGACTCTCCCATCTTCATAGCATCGAAGCAGAGGGCAATAACACAGAAACAAGCTCTCGTCTCTCTATATTAGTACCATTATAGCAACAGCTGAAGAGAAGTCTTTCTTCAAGGCTGGTTTACGACTCGAGTTCTCAGGTTCATATTCTCGAGCGTTGATTCACCGCCGTGTCACTACTTCTTAAAGTATTTCACAGCTTCGGAATTGAACGCAAAAACTCTTCAGTTGTTGACCTGCGCCATTTTTTAATAATCATGATATCAATTGTTTATATAAAAATGCAAACTGCTTGTCATTTCTATGGCAGATGTCAGACTTGTAACTGTAACCATGGCTGACTCTTCATTATTGCAAAGTTTATGGAGACTAAATGGCAAACAGGACTCAACTATGAACCCTGCATTACTTTCCCAACGAATAATATTTTTTTACAAAGGTTCCCTTTTATTGAAAGTTCATTAATGACCAATCCTCGGATCAATAATGCAGAGCATTAAACGCTGCATTTCTGCAGATAGTAATGGGATGGCTGACCTTTCACGAAGGAATCTTGAGGACACAATGGTATGGGCGGTGGAAAGAAAGGTTTCGCGGTATCCGAAGGCCATCGCAGTCCCGAGCCGAAAGGTTTTCCAAATCAATTGTCATCATCTTAACTTAAGTAAGCGGGTGAGTTTCACTTGAGACGATACAACTCCAAGTATCAAGATTTGTTTCGAGAAGGGAGGAAAGAAGATTGTGAAGAACAGACGCACATGGTGGATTGAGATTGGAAACGGAAGTATGCTAATTCAAATAATCTGTAGCCTTCTCTCAAGACGTACATCAGAATTATGCATTCTTCGCCCCCCCCTCCCCGCCCCCCTTCCCCACGCTTCATTCTTATTTAACGCAACTATTTCCTTCTCTCCAACGTCTCTTTCGCGAAGGGGAAATAAAGCATCACAAAACCATCGTTTTGACAGCACATTATAATCTGTTTAACGAATAGAAGGGATGGATTAATAGGCCACGTTTTGAGACACGAGGGTCTTGTAAAATTATCAGAAGATAGGATAGAATAAGCTGAGCAGATAGGGTGGATGCGTTAGTTGAGTAGGAATGAAAAAGCTTGCGCAGAGTAAGTTAGCATGGATGGTTGCATCAGACCAGTCTAAGGACTGAATACTACTACTACAACAATTTGTTTTTTATATCTTTTTCGCTTTATGGAACTTAAAATTGTCAGGATCCTTTGTTTCTATTGTGCAACTGGAGGGAATTTACATAAGTTCGATTAATCATAATGGGTTTCCATTTTGAACTAAACGCTGTATTTTTATCCTGTTAAATATGTATAATTATTGAATACAGAGCAACCAGCATCAGTAGGAAACAAGCTGGTGATTGCGATGATAGAATGAGCATTTGTGATCGTTCACATAAACGCATTGATGGAATTGGATGTCTGTAGTTGCAACATAAATCAAACTTGAAAACAAAATATAATTCAAATAAATTAAAAGTTACTTGAAATACTGTCAATTTAATTTTTCCCACGCGTGTTTATGTGACATTGATTCGCCGTCCAAAGCCTCATTAACCGTGAGGACCCGCATCAGGAAGGCAACGTCTGCCCTTGTCCTTGAAACACGCGAGTCATCGCATCGACCACGTAGTCGCCAAGGCAACCACGTGACAACAACAACAACGTCGACGCTGAAGCAAGAGGAGCGATCAAGTCATGAGGACGTGGCCTCACTTTGGCATTCAAATACGCGAAAAATTAATTTCGTCAATATATACATAAACATTGTTAATCAATTTACTGTTTTTTATTGTTATTAGTTCTATAATTTTTGTGTTATTTCTTTTTTGCGTAATGTTAATTATGGGTCATTTCACGGTGTCAAGTGGTCTAAATTGAGGTGCGATCCCCGCGCGAACATTTCAGAATTTGATGAAATTTTTACACTTTATGATGCCTTAGATCGACATCTGCAAAATTTCAGTTCGAAATATGTATTTCTGGCCCAGATACGCGCTGTTTCGTAGAAAGCTGTCGTTCGTCAGAGTCGACGACGTCTCATAAATGCCACTTTTAAGCTTTAGTATTGCGGCAGGTATTAAAGGATAGACCCTGAAAATTATGCGTAAATTACGAAAACCGAAAACTATAACGAATGGTTACACAAATATCATCCCTGTCCAGAATGCCCCCCACCTCCCCCAAATTGTCAAATGAATTCACCTTATTTCCTATTTTCAAGGAATCCTACTGGGATAATCCAAGTAGGTACGACATTCCTATTTTGTAGTTCGTGTTTCTACATAACTGTCTACTACTAGCCAGAGGATTTGCAGCCAATATACTTTGGCGAATTTGCTGCAACAAACCTGGCGCCAAAGACAAAATCAGAGAGATAAATCGTTCAGAACGACACCGGATATCGTTTTCTAGTTAACGCTATTAGAAATACCAGGATTTTCTGTAATAGAAAACTTACGTTTAGTTTTGGTGTCTGGGCCGATAAGGTCTAAAATTTCAGGTCAACTGTACAGTGCTGTTGACAAATATCGTCGCATCGTGTTTCATTGTGCAATAATCGCCCGAATAACGTGCTGTTAAATGCTATTTCCCTTTCTAAGGTTCATGACTTGAATATGAAGTAAAATTGAAACCAATTTTATATTTGTTCTGACTGTACCTCGAATAATGTAGGCGAAAAATAACGGCCCATTGTAGACCAAGAATAAAATACAAATACAATAATGATAGAAGGCTTTTAAATTCTAATTTTCCAATCGCTCCCCACGCGGATCGTAGGACGCACGTTGGGGAACACCACTCTACTACAGTCAGGAAGGTTCCCTGGAGTAGTCCGGCGTTTTATCAAAGTCGGATCTGAATTCGACACACAAAACAAAGAGATGAATAGCATAGTACCTATAGTGAGAGTCCAGCGTCGCAGCGACACGAAGTTAGTTGACTGAGGAGATTAGAGAAGACCCAGCAGTTGAGCCAATTAACCTCTGGCCATTGACAAAGGGACACTCGCTTCCTCTCACAAGCTAGTCTCTCCTCCTTCACGGGGAAACCACGTACGAGTAAGGAAGCGGAAGAAATGGCAGATCAGTTCGGCTTTCTGATCTCACGTCCTCGTTCTCTCTCAAGAACCGTTCTCAACAGACGTAAATCTAAAGCGATTTCCGATTGAGCTGCAGCAACAACCGCTACGCCATCTGGGCGACCACACACGTGCAGATATCTGGCACATTTACACGTTAGTGTAGGTCTGCCTACATTTATCTGTGCAGATCCTCGTATGCGCAATACACTAATCGATCGCAAAGCATTGTGGGTCAGTAATGGTTGCAATACTCAGTGTGTGAGGTTATAAAGTACTCTGTTTTACCGGGAAATCTGTTACAATTTGTGCTTTTGAATAAATTTTTCTATTGCATTACATCATATAACACCATTTTCACGTGTTCTCAATTAAAATATAAATAAAAACACTTTCCTGTGCTTTTAATTTCACTTCACTTATGTTTCCTTACTTAACTATACTTGATACAATTACTTCCTCCTGTTAGTAGTGATACCAACCGTTGCTGACAATAAGAAAAATATTGCAAGTTTAGAATACATGAATCCATTCTTTGTGATTCTTACAGCTAACTGCTACATTATTATTAATTAATTAATGCCAAATCAAAGAGAAAGTAATAAAATCTATTAAAGAACAGTTGTTAAATTTTCAGTAAATATGTTTTTTTGTGTCTACTAATGTAGCAATTCTTAACTTTTTTGAAATTGGTAAAGTCTTTAAAATTCATATTTAAGGTAAACTACAAAACCATGATTGATAATTTAACATGTGAATAGACCATGAAAATAAAAAGGAGCGCTTTTTCTTATTTATGTATTTAAAGCTTATAAATCGTAAATTGTAGAAATTGAACCACACAATTTAATACCATGTATCCAACAATTGACACTATAAAACTTCTATTATGCTAAAATAGGGTAGCTATTACAAATCTGATTCTGGCTGATTTTCTGCGCCAGACAACCGTCAGTTGTTCAGATGTGATCTGTAAGTGACTGAAGACAGTCTCGGTATGGGAATGAAGTCGCTTTTCGCTCATTCAGACCCGTTTTGGGAATATTTTTTTTACTGGAAACCAAGCAACACCTCGTACAGTGCGATTTTGATTAGTGAACATTGGAAAAACAGTCACGAAAATACACGAACATTTACGAAGTAACTTCGAACATTCTCCCAATGGTTTCATTGAATTTGACACTCAGTTTGCTACTCAAACATGGGCTGCAACTTGAGTCAGATTCTACTGACGTCATTGAATGTATTCAAACTCACCCATTCATTTGATAACGAAGCTCTTATTAACATACATGAACAATGGGTTTACGAAGATCGGGAGATAAATTAGACAGTGATGCCTGTGCTGAAGCACCAATCACAGAATTAACTACCGTAAAATTATTGGCATGGTTGAAGCCTTAACAAACGGTAATATCGAAGCTAATCCTAGTAAACAACGCAGCTCTTCAATTCGCGCATCATTAAACAAGGCTGTTTAAATTATATGCACAGAAAAGACCAAAGAAGAAATGTGAGCAAATATCATTAGCACAATTTATAAAAGCTTAGGTATCTGAAATTATATATAAATAATATAATTTTCTATATTAAAAAAATCAGTATGCAGATACTTCATTAAATTGAGTTTTTGGAACTAATCATCACTTGTAGTTTAGGATCGGTTAGTGCGGCTTTAAATAGTACGGTGAAATAGCGGAACTGATTAACAGTCAGTGATATAAAGTTCTTTCGGAGAATTACTCCCGGGTAACTTTGCTTCGACGTGACAATAAAGCGATTTTCGGAGAGACAATCAATGCCGAAGTAAGTATTAATTCAATCTGATTGGATCTCTTCAAGATAAAACCGGATTAAAGTCTGTCGCCCTGATGTTTAAAAGGCTCAAGAACACTCGAATGCGTATAAAAGCAGAAAGATATTCCAGAAGCATCTCTGTGACGTCACTGAATCGTGTTCGGACTTTCCTTAATTCTGGCCGTTTGCGTAACCTTGGAAACTTCGGGAAACAGGTGTTCTCTCTTAATAGCAATCATGTTCATTGAAGACACACACACGTCATCCCTTGTGGCTTCTTTATCATTCTAATTGGCTCAATTAATTGACAATTTATATTTACAAGGTGTGCTGCACGAGGAAAGTTTACTAAGAAAATATTATATTAATAAACATTTTTCTTATAAGATTTTTTGTTTGTTGATGTGGTATCCAGTCCTTAGATTAGTCTGATTCAATCCTCCATGCTAACTTATCTTCCGCATAAATTCCACATCTCACATTCTCCATAACCAGCTTAACATATTCCATACTTTGCCTCCCTCTTAGACTCTGAATGAAAACACTTCCCTCTAATGGTAATTTTACTATATCTTCATGTCTCAAAACATGGCCTATTAATCTAACCCATATTGTTCACTCTTCTCCTATTCTGCTTGGAACTTCCTCGTTAGTGATTCTATCTACCCTTCTGATAACCACATTTCAAAGGCTTCTATTCTTTTCTTTTCCCCAACTCCTATCGTCCACGTTTCGCAACCATAAAACGCCACACTGCATACCAACATTTTTAGAAACGATTTCTTAATATTAACATTTATACTAGCCGTAAGTAAATTCCTCATTTTTGAGCAAGCCTTCCTTGCCTGTACTACGTCTACTATACTTCTATCATCCCTATTTATTATGCTGCCGAAGTAACAGAATTCCTTACCTTCCTTCAAAATATCCTTTCCCAATTCAACTGCCGTTGTTATTCCACTGTTTCCTATACTATACTCCATTACCTTGATTTTCATTCTATGAATCCTCATATTGAACTCTTTCCCCAGGACCACATTCATGCCATTTCTTTTGACTCCCCTAATACTACAAAATCATCGACAAAGTATAGGGTTTTTATTTCTGTTATTATAAGAATATTAGTGAACATATTAGAAGCAAGGTGTTGTCCACGATTTGGAACTTCTTCAGGTAAATAGACCTTAATCAGATTTCTTCTCGTGTTAATTTTTTTGAATCGTTAGAAAGGCATAACAAATAAATGTAAAAGTGAAAATTTTGGGAACAGGACTGCTTTTAATGACGGTTATGAACGGAATCCTGGATGTAAAAAAATTCACTCACAGGCGTCTGTTTTTTAAATAATTAATATTTATTGGCATCCATTCAAAAATCATCAGAAGAAATTTCATTAAGTTTCTAATTTCCTTATTAAGTCCCAAAATTGTGGATGAAACCACGTATGCGTGTTTTAACGTTGCCTGTAAACGTAGATTTCTTCGTGGCTAGCAAAACAATTCTCTAAGTGGAGGTTAAACAGAGGTTTCTTCAATAGCCATGGGGTACAGTATATCTTTAATTTTTCTGATGTCGCAATTATTAGTCCAGTGTTTAGTGTCTGTCTCTCTCTAAGCGTAGAGCGTTCAGTGAATGAGATTTGGATTTTGGGATACGTCGTGAGCGTTATAGGAGAACTTTACTTTCTTTCTCTATAATTAGGATCGAGGTTATTAGGAAGAAGAGAATCGGCAGCGAGTGCGATGTCCCACTTATGACGGCAGAGCAGCTATTAGAAGCCAGCGAAAGCGGAGAAAGCGCAGGAGGGAAGGATCGGCAAGTCTTCATTTGGGATCTCGTGAACAAATACTGCTCAAACAAGGGGAGGGAGAAACGGCAGAAAACTCTACACGACTGGGAAACGTGATGGAAATCATTACGAAGATCTGAGTGACCCACGTGTAATCAGTCCAAGTTGTCTGTTCCTTCAATATAACTCTCACACCACATACTGACAATTAAATCCGTGAACTCGGGTGCTTACGTCATCGCCGTCTGCGGTCTGCTTACGAAGGGAGACCTTCCTGCTAGAGATCGCAATCATTTTACGGTATGCGCATCTTCGTGCCGTTAAGTAACCTCTTTGCCGCGGCAGTGTAACCTCTCCCACATTGTGAGCTATTTGATCGTCGTTGCGGTGAAGAGGTTAGCTGCAAGGCGGAGAAGAAGGGAAAATACGACGCAAACATATGACGCTCAAATTATTTGCAATGAGTCACCTTTTCTGTAATGGCGGCGTTACACAGGAACGTTTCCGTCTTGGATATTTTCCAGCTCAGCCCGAGGCAGAATGGAGGGAAAGACCCCCAAGGTTATTCAATGAAGCTTCATATATTTGCAAGTATGGAATAGTACCCTTCATTGTCATAAAGCTCTAATCATATATCTTTTTTATTTTCCGTCTCGCGTTCAATGTTTTCCCTCTCAATTCTTTCTTTCTCTTTCGTTTTCTCTTTTATTATACCTGGATCATCATCTGTTGCTCTACAGCCCAGAACACGCTTCGGTACCTTTCATTGATCTCTGTCTCTCGCTTCAGATATCAAGTCTCATGATATCATTCATAACAAAGTCCATCCAACGGAGTCTTGGGCGTCCTACTCTTCTTTTCACATCGAATTTGAATTCCATGATTCTCTTTGGTTCCTAATTCTCTTAACTTGACCAACCCATCTCAACCTGGAAACCTTTATTACTTGTTTATAAACTTGATACATCTCATAGTTAATCCTGATCTCCAGATCTCTCCCACTTTAAAAAATCCATATATTTTCCGAATAATTTTCCGTTCAAATGTGCCTAGCCTCAGCTTATCGGCTTCCATACCTTCATCATCTCCCTGATGAACCTAATCCGAATCTTTTCTCTGTGTCCATTCATAGACTTCCTTCAGTCTGTCTACATTTTCCCTCCCGCCATTCTTAATTATGTTTATCTTTTCCTCGTCTAAATCTTCTCTCTCTTTCTGTCATTATTTTTTGGGCCCACGTCATTTAGTCCTAATTCTCTCTATCTGCGTTAGGTCATTTCTTTCTTTTACTTCTGACGCTCATTTTGCCTAATATCGCACATTTTTAGATCATTACTGTATTTGTGAGTTTTTTTAACGTGCCTCATCTATATCACTTATTCTTATTATTTTTTCACTTTTACCCCATTTGTCTTGTATTCTCGCTTGTAAAGGGACACTCGTCCCATAGTTCTTCTAACCGAATGCTTTATACGCCACTTCACGTCACCTTTCGGTTATTTCTTCAGACACACTCAAAGTTCCCCGATAAACTAATATTTAAACGTGTTCGTAAATCTATTTTATTTAGCATAAACTATAGTTCTACGATCTCCCAGTTCTGGCGTTTGAAATTGAGCCTCCATTGTCACATAGCTAAACGCTCTCATGTATAAATTTCTCATTTTATTTTTGTATGTATGCCTGTCAGTACTAATACTGTGTACTATATTTATAACAGTTAATTTAATACTAGTTAGAGATAATTACGGTCTAATATTCACAAAAAATCAGACAGCCCACACGGATATCAGAGCGCCTGTGACGTCACGTATTATAATACTATTCTTGAATGTCGTTATTTAATCCAGAATTCTAAAACGTTCTAAGTGCCTACATCACATTTACGTATAGTATTATTTCATATTTTATGAGTAGTATTACCTTAATTTTAATGATCAGCGAAACTGAACACCGAGCTCATACTAAAAGGTGTAGAATTTTGTGTGATTATTATTATTTTCTTTCAGTTTCCATTATCGTGTCGCCTACATTGCAGCATAATGTCGATAAGAACGTTACGTTATGTTACACTGACAATTCTCAAGGTTAAGACGAACTGCAGTCATTAGGAAAAAACTTTCCCTAAACATTTCCAGTACCATTTCTGCACGCGAGAAAGGAAAACATCAGTTAAGAGATGAAACTTTTAGCAAATTAAAGGTTGTAAGTTAGTAAGAAAAAAATTGACATTTTTTTAGTGCTTATGAAGCTTCGAAGGTCTTTTTCCATATCTTGAGCTGATAGGAGGAGCGTTGCCCTACATCACTCTCTTTCTCTGTCTCGTCACAAGGCCCCGTCAGTTCATCGCTCATGTCTGCCAAATCTCTGTTAAGAAGGTTGGAAAAAAAACTTCCTACACGTGACATTACAAACATTATCTTTAAACAAGGGACTAAACGAATATATATAACAAAACTCCTTGAAAACATAAACGTTTCGACATTGTGTTATCTCTACCACAGGAAACCTCTCTGACCGCGATTATAGGTATGTGAATATTTATTAACTGGTCGACTTAAAAATTTAACCGCAACTAATAAAAAATACAGAACATTGGAACCCCAAAAAATAAGTGCTCTATATAACAATGGAATTTATTAAAAAGAACAATTCACACTCTTTAAAATCATTAAGATTGTAGTCGAAAACTCATTACGTTTAAATATCTCTGTTTGATACTATTTTATAATTTCTCTTGGATTAGCGTTTCCAAGTCGAGGGTAAACAAAAGAGAAATATTAGAGGTTTGAGTAAAAAATAATTTAAAGTCCAGCAAAGAATATTTAAAGCATCTATTGAATCATATGTGACGTCTTTAAGAGTTGCGATAATTATAATAACCAATGTCGACCATTTTAATATCGAAGATAAATATATAAAAAGAAACGCATTTGATTTCTATAATAAATTAAATATATTCAATAAATTACGGTACCCTGACCAAAAGTCCAACAATAATAACAAATATACATTAACTTTTATTCAGTTTTAAAAGTATTGTACGAAGTCTAAATTCTTCTGTTCAAAAGGTTTATTTAATTTTATTCACACACACACTCACATATATATATATATATATATATATATATCTGACGATGTACCTAAATTCAGCGATGAAACGTTTTGTTTCTTATTAATTGAAATTTTTGATAAATTTCTGACTTTAGGCCAACGTACAGTAATTTATTTAATATTAGATTAAGTTCCGTATTTTATTTGGAAATGTATTTACTTACACATCCTCATCCTATCAAAAATATTTAGATGTAAATTAATTAGTTGAAATTCCGGAAATATTAAACCAAACGTAAATGTAGAAATGATAGGCACCAATTTTCAAACCATTAGACGAGGTATAGATAAATGTAATTTGCAAAATTTCTGAAAATATTGAAAATGTTTTTTTTTAATATTAGGTATGTAGCAAATAGGTTCCGAAAGTGCTCAACGGATTTCAGTGAAAATTTGAGAGTTAAAAACAGGAGATTTAACTTAAACATTCGTGTATGTTTCATTTTGATATATTGCAGAAGATATTAATACAATATAATATAAAAAATTCTACAAGGAAGGTTTCTTGGCAAACGTGAATTCAAATCTCCAAAAATTAGAAGCCGGTTGCCTATACTCCTGATCTGTTTATGCTCAGGGATTGAAATAGGAATTTTAACTTAAATTTTCGTGTATGTGTCATATATTGTCGAGTTCAGAACCTATCGTTGGCAGACAGTTACCTCCCCGAGAAATAATAAACTTCTTTAGATAGTTGATATGATGTATACGCGTCAGGTAAATTTTATATATTTGGTAATTACTCATTTTTAAAAGCAAATAAAATAAATAAAATGTATCGCAGTAAATATATTTGTCAGGAAGTTTGTATCGAATGGACTCCGAAACGTGTGAATGCGGGGCCTGTTCAAAAACTGCGAGTTATATGGTTTGGCCTGAAGCGATCATAAATAGATGATACCGTACTTTTTATTTATTCAATGATTTCAACTTTATATCAAAATTCTTTTTAGGGCAAAATGAAAAGAGCTATTTCCTCCGGAACATATATATATATATATATATAATATTATTTTATTTGAAATGAAGGAAGAGTAATGTGTTTAAAGTGTGCCAAACGTATTGAATGGTTTGGAAGGACATTTATTGCGAGTCCATGGCCTTGAAGAAATTGTGTCTGGGTCAACTCGTCCTTATAAGGCGGCCTCGCTGATGCAGCCTCAAATCTCCTCCATCGGTCACTCAACGCAGACTTACCGCTGCAGCAGGAAGGTCTCCCTTCTATCAGCATTCTTGATGACACACGCAACGGTTTACGAACTTGACTTCACGAGTCTCTAATTCAGTATTTGTCAGAGTAACTGAATCGTCGTCGTCATCAGCCTCGCCTACATCTTTGTGTAATAGCTGCATTTATAGTGTAGCGGAATAGAATCCTTGGCGATATGAAGAGTCACCGTGACTGAGTCAGTGGGTTCGCTAACTTAATTGGTAGGTACGTGGAACGTTTTTTTCTCCCGCGTCTGAACTATGATCTGCAGTAGGTAATCGGTGCTGTTGCCACAGTAAGTAAAAACTTAGAAAGGAAGACGATTATAAGGCGCATATATTAATAGCATGTAGGACGGGGTGTTGGGAGAAATTAAAAGATAATGGGACATTTATATACAAAAGAACTTAACAAGGAAAAACATCAATGAAGAAAATAATTACAAAATTTTAGGTTCGACGAAGCAATCAGATCTAATTACAATCTCAGGAAAAACCGTGAGCGATTCCCTACCTAGACATCAAGGATTGAAAACCTGACAGCGTACCTCCTTTGAGTGTGGCGTCGCCTCTCCACCAGCTTCTCTGTAGGGGCGCCTTCTTCAGCGTCGACTTTTGACCTCCTTCATATACGTTAGGGACCAAGCGTCAGTTCCCGTCCGTCTCCTTCAAGTTACACGAGCCGAATGATAATTCACACAGCCTCACTGTCGTGTGCAAAAGCCTCGAAATCAATTTTAAGTAATCGATTTTTCTTTAAACCACGACATCACATTGGTCCACATTGGTAACCACATTGTATTCAAAGTTTCGTTGTCTTCGTGGGTCCCCCGATTACCACTCAATCTGTTTGCGGGAATTCCGCAGGTCATATTTTTACGTGCCCAAAATATTTCCCAGGGGCTTACAGGCGGTACCAAGACCGAATTTCTGACGCCAATTCCAAGTTCCCAATCCTTGCTAACTTAATATTAAAAATAATCAAATATTAACTATCACGCTACAAGCACAAAGGTCTACATCAAGAAAACTGCAGAGAGCCACCGCGATTGTTATGAAGATGGGAAATTGACTGTGATACTAATAACTTACACAAGTAATTTTATAAATAATAGTATTATATAAACTGTTAACAAGTCGGTCGTTGACACAATTACGGTAAATTCAGACGGAATTTCGGCGTGTGTTTGAATATAGGTCCCGGCACACTAACGCTATACTTCTGCCTCATCTGTAGGCTTTGTGTCCTGTGATGAGAAAGTCAGTCCTAATATGAACCGTATGCACCATAGTTACAGTACGGCTTTCATACATATATTTTCAAAAACGAGGGTAGGTGCGAGTTTTGTATTCTGCGACTTACGGGAAAACACGCGCGGTGTTCAGCGGAGAAATATATAAGAGACATGCGGCGGAGTCATGAACCAATGAGCAGCTGAAACGCCGGGAACGTCGTGACGAGACCTTCACCGTGTAACTGATTAGTTTGCGAATTGTCAGCGAGGCTTATATTTTGCATTACAATGACCGGTAGTCCCCCTCAAGGACATGCTAAAACTGAATAAATTTTGTGCATAAAATTAGGGAACTTTCGTGATAAGTTTTTTTTGTAGAATAATTTAGATTTTAGTTACAATGTGCGTGAGGGTGGTTATATAATGGTAATAAGCAGCGATTGAGAAACCTTGTCGTTGAACTGATGGGGGAAAATTGTAGTAACACCATTGTAAATAAAAGTCCATGTAAAATGTTATCCCATACACCATGAATTGATCAAAGCCAGGGTCCCTGAGAGTCTCAGACGTTTATCACCTCCATGTTTGATCTCGCAGATAGCGTGATTTTAATTTTTAGAAGACGATTGACGTATTTGTAGATAACGAAATTAATTCTCCAAATGCAGTGGCGCTGGGGTCGACATTCGTCATCAAAATAATCTGACAGGGCGGATAAGGGGATTTCAATTAACTCAGTTTAGTCAGCGCCGTTTCCTTAATACGTTAACAGGGAGGTCTCCCCAGTAACACTAATAGCAGGAAGATTCTTACGATCATTTAATTATCAAGGCACAGATATCCTCATCTCTTAAGAAGGGCTAACGGCGAGGTTAGTGAAGACGTATTTACTCCTTACGGCTCGACTTTCTGCGCGCGTGTCTTATTAATTTCAATTTCTCGGCCAGATAAGCATAAGTTCGCTAATTAATCCTCTGCAGATAGATTTTTTCTTTCTCTCTCTTCCAAAGACCTTGTATGCGTGCCTGCGTGCGAAGTGACCTTGAAGAGTCACGCAGGTGAAACCGAAATAAAAAACCTCCTCGTGTGCCGCTACTCTGAGAACGTGCCTCTCGTGAAATTTAAAAGGGGACAGACAGGACGGGAAGACTAGGTCGTCAGAAATGTAAAAATGTGGCTAAGTGAGTATAATATTAAAAAAAACACGCAGTATAAATGAAGGCGAAAAGATCCTGTTTCAAAACAATTGCTAAAGATTAATTATCTGACAAATATACAATAAATGAGTTAAGTAAGCCTCTTAGTCAGTGGTTTAAATTTAAATATTAGAACGTTTCGCCTCTCATTACAGACAACTGGTAAAAATTTAACTGCAGATGAACCTCACTCCACGACTCAAACGACCGAAAAACGTTGTATGTTTTGTATTTAAATTTAAAAAGCTGACAATGAGGTTGATTTAAATCATTTACTATCTATTTAATTGTCAGATAAACTATTTAATTATATGTGATGCTTGGACTGTAATTATTTGCATCTTAATTTAATTTTACGTTTACTCATTAATTGCTAAAGATATTATCGATTATTCCATTACAAAAGTAGAGATAATAGTTTGTAAATGGGAATGAGTGGAATAAGTAAGCAGAGAAAAGGATATTCGTAAATATATGACAGTATGTCCGAATGAATCATGGTTAAATGAAAGATATTCGGACGTTCAGTGAAGTAAATAAATATTCCCCCTTAATTTAGCACCTTAGTCAGCGAGACGTGGATGTTTTTCCTCTATCTTTTTATCTCAAATATAATTTCGTCTAAAACAGATAATGAAATATCACAGATAATAAATAACAACAGTTTCAAGAATAGTGTAGGAGGTCACTGCGAGGTTTTCCGGGTTCTCGTACCCTACCTTCGATCCCCGATAACGTAATATAATTGTCTAGAAAGGGGGAAAAGAAGTAAACAATTTCACACAAATGGAGTAAGCCGTAGAAACAGGAAACGAATAAGCAAAACAAACTGGCCAAGGAACAAAATGGACGGAAAAAGTCTGAACAAAAGAGGTTGATCACACGTTTCCGGCTATTCATGTTCTATTTTATTACTCTTCCGATTTTTTTGTTCATACTGATAGCTAAAGGATGGAGAGGCAGTGAAAACTTTGGACTGTTCTATAGTCGCATTATCGTAATAAATTCAGTTCATTACTTCACTAAGGGGGGGGGGACATCAAGAAAAATTACAGAACACATTTTTCTGTAACTGTAATATTTCGTTTTTCCATGCTTTATGGTGACGGATTTTATTTCGAAACGTCCCATACACACCAAGAAACGAAATGAACGGAACAACTCAAACCAACGCGATGACGAATTTTGTGGTGAAGTTTCCTTTCTGCATACTCCTTGTCGTCTCTAATCACTGGCCATTAAAAAACCTTTTCTCCTCGTCTCATTCTTTCCATGTGGGTGTCCCTGTTCTGGAACACTGCCGACGGATCGGATCGTAAAACCGCAACTTTCCGCTGTCTTCGCCGCCTCCGTTTACCTTTTACGCCTTTTTTTCGTATTACTCCTCCCTCCTACTCTCGGCAATAAATTGGACTCAATTGTGGGGGAAATCGAAACCATAGTAAAATAGATTTTCCTCGTTCCTCTTGACTAACTCTGTGTTTTTCTTAGTCAGACGCATGTAGAAAGAGAGAGGGAAAATATACTGTATTCACCTAACTGATCACGTAATCCTGTCGTCTCTGAAGCAATCTCTGTTTCTCCTTCCTGCTGTACACGTTACTTAATTCCCTAAAAAAAGAGTTATTTTCTCCTCATTTTTCGAAATGTAAAACTCATCCCCATCTGTTTTACTCAGTTCTTTTTCTGATGCTAGTTGCCTTGTTTTCTAAATAATCCAGACCATCTTAGTCCCGAATCTTACTGTAATGTTATAATATCACAAAATATCTCATATTAAAAATTATCAACGTTCCTCTTAAAAAAACAATAGATAACCAACCTCGCTCTCACACTGTATGACATATACTGTGACGTCACTCCACTCATGTGTATTTGAAATCACTAATCTCTTGGGTTCAACCGAATGAAAAATATTCAAACTTGACACAAGTTTATACATATACAAATACGATTTACTGCAGGATAGACGACAGTTTTCATTCAGGCTCTATCAAATAAAATATTCAAACACTTGTCCACTCTCTTCTGAAGATCGGCACATCAGACAAAGTTCTCATAAGTTGTTAATTCGTGAGCTCGAGATCGTGTCATTGCCGCTGGATGACAGTTATCAGAAATCTGGAGCTTATAAATATATGTTAAAGGGAAATTCAATTCCCCAAACGTATACATCAGGATTTACCCTTCATTGTGTACACGTTAAGATTGTGACGTCACCAGTTGTGCACCAATCACGAGTTATCTAACTCCACCAGTTCCCTTAGCTTTTTAAATGCACCGAATTATTTCTTGCACTCCCAACCTGCAATATATTTACCCTTCTGTTATTTTTTTCAGTAGCGGTCACCCTACTGCCAAAGAAAAACTTTATACCGTGTCCCAAATTCAGTAAACTTTTTACTTACATAATTTAATTTTACGTAATTTTTCCTAGAATAAAAATGGCATAAATTATGTTACATTATTCTTCTAAGTCCGATACACGGAAAACAACGTTATAAGTGTCACTACATATAATTCATTGCCAATAAATGCAAATTTATACTACAACTCCCGACTGCATCTTGGTCGTGACTGTACTGGTACTGTCATGGTTTCACGGCTCCGTGGACGCTTTCCACGGAAAATTATGTGCGAAATATAACACGGGAAGAAGAACGTAGCCCTGTCGTACGTTTCGCTTTCTTTTACATCCGTCAACTTCTTCATAACTGAGTATAAAGGACATCAAAATGGAAGGTACCAGTCAGTTCACAAGAAACGACGTCATCCTTGTCATTTTCAAACGTGCAAATATAATTATTCAAATAAAGGTACAGCACTTATCGCTTCCTCAGTCGGCCATTTCCTGCGACACACTTTACTTCTAAATATCGGACGAAAGCAAATTATGATCAAATTTTAATTATTAGCTGCGTCCTTGGACGCTTATTACCAGGGAAAGGTTTTTTTATACCAGATTGGTGCTCGAGATCAAAGTTTGACTCATTATTGTCTTTATAGTTCTGGTGAATTTGTATTTGTTCAGTAATTACGAATTTTGGATGAACTGGATGGCCTCCATGATGAAGAAGGCATTGTTGATGATTATGGCAATCCTATAAATTATGTGACCTACATTCTTCACTTCGAGGTCCCGATGAATATGGTACTGTTGAAGCATCGTCAGTGTCCTCCAGCTTTTTATTTTAAAATCGTTGTATCACATTTTCTTTAACTGGAACAAACCCTAAGTTGAATACCATATGACCAAAAGGGTTTTGGTATTTGTTTATAAATCATCAGCTTGGATAACTTGGAGATTCGTACAATTAGTCAATACATTTATTTTTACAATTTCAACTGAGTTTTTCACTTTCCTTTTTTATGTGGACCTTCCATCGAAGTCAATAACAAATACTTAGCTGTATTAGCAAACGGAATTTGCGTTTCATGAGTTATAATTGGAAAGTGTTGAAGATGTTTATTGGTGAGATTGATATTTTGATTTTCTTACGTTGGAGTTTCCTGGTGACGTCTTCACGGTCATTTCCAATAGCATGAATTGCTGTCTAGTCGGAAAATGAGACAATAATTCCGTGATCAGGTTTAGTAATGTCACTGGACCTAGCTCACTCCTTTGTGGCACTCCTGAACTGATTTCTTTCAGTTCAGAGTGGATGATAAAACGTGGAAGGAAAAATAATGGTAGAAGATTTTGCTTTCTTTTCCATCACTCATCAATATCCGAGCTGTTTTACACGCTCATGTATCCACAATGACGAATTACAGATTGCTGGAATGCAGCCTTTAAATTTAAAAAATGGAAAGATAAATATGTAATAAAAATTGAGTATGAGTATGTAAAAATTGGTGTGTTTTGAAATATTGTTGAGGTCAGTGTTTTAGGACGTTCTGAGCTGATCCCGCGAGCAGGAGCTGGGCCAAGGCGTCCTTGGTGAGCCGAGGCGGGTCTCAGTGACTCACAGAGAAAGTGCCTGGGAAGTCTGCACCACGAGGAGGACATTTGCAGCCTTTGTTGAGCGACACGTAAGTGTGTCTTGTCACTCTGCTGGTAACTGGGCCGTGGGAAAGTTTCACTCCTGCAGCCAGAGGTCACCAAAAAAATAACAATGGGACAACCAACATGTCACAGAAATCTCCGCCGGGTGGGATAACGTCTAATGAAACGATTGTGCACTGGTCACCAAGTCTGGCCAAAAGCTGAGTCAACCAAATATATTATGGGGTATTTAAAACTCGTAGTTCAAGTCACAGCCACACTGGTATATTGTTGAGGCGCTTTACAGTCGATGGCGATGACAGTATATTGACTACAACGTCAATCAATCACTCTGTCAACGGAAAATCCAATCATACTGTCATCTGCAATCCCGAGTTTTCCAGGACATATTGTCTATAATTTCGCCCTGCGTGTTGTTGTCATTTCCATGAGCAGTCGACCTGGCGGATTCCATTGAATGTTGAGTCCCGTTTCTTCTGCTTCGCCTTATCTTTTGAGCAGGTAACAACTATAGAGGGTAGAGAAGGAAAAGTTTTCCCGCTGATCGGTGAGGCGGAGAATCGTCTTTAGGCGCTTCGTAACGGATTCGCCGCGGAAATCAGACACGCCATTAATATCGAACTCATCATCCATGTCATCGTGAGAGGAACTTGCGACTCCAAAGCGATTTCTCGCACATTTATGGAAAAACAGGCTGGTCTCGGACGCTCAAAATAGCAAAACCATCGAGACTTACGTATATACAGGCATTGTTGTTAACAAAAATATAAACAATAATAATAAGCGAACTTTAAGAAGATGTGAAATTAGTATTTGAAAGCTACTACGCATTGACACGAAAAAGTTTAAAGATAAATCGGGGTGAGATGCACAGCATTCGTCTATGTGGCAGTGAGGTTAATCTTCAGTCACTACTTCCACAGCTAATGTTATGCTGTTCCGGGGTTCTGCCATTGTTGCTGAAAATCTCTTGAGTCTTTTACAAAATCCCAGTACATTTAATTACAATTAATCGATTAATTAATGTTTCTGGCCACTGAGGCTAATTTATTTTATTAGCCACGGGAAACTCTACTTTCCTCTTTTTAAGAGTACATTGTTCAATCACTGCGGGAAAAAAGCTTTTAAAATCGGATGATTCTGTTTTAAACACTCTGTATATCGATAACCGACATTGGTAGTTCTTTTTTGTTTACTTTTGATTCCTACTGTTTCACTTTTACTCTTCAGGCGCCCAGAAGCCCCCCCCCCTCCCTCCCGCCCACTCCTCTCCTCTTCCTCCTCTTTTAAATTTATTCTCTTACTTATAGTGAAAAAATAATTTCCGATTTATAGTGGACGGAGGGGAAAAATTTTATGGAAAGCTGAACTGCGACTATTTGTGAAATTTGAATGGTTTGACGGCGCCGATTGAGATGAAATTCGCGACTACTATTGTGATGGCGTGACTCAAACTTTATTGTCAGATGCTTTTCCCTCTGCAGTGTTTTAGGGACTCGCTGTGTCGCCCTTAATCACCGCCTACTTGGCCTCGTTCTTTAAATCGATCAATTCCGCAAGGACCTATTTAGTGTTTTGCTCTCTTTTCCTTTATATATAAGTGTAAGAAACATTACTTAAGCCGAAATCATATAATCGAGTTTAGAGAGTCGGAGGAAATATTACACAGCCTTAAGATGTCAATAGTTAAGGCCAATCAGTGGGAGAAGAACTCGATGTCATTCAAACTGTTCTCGAGGGAACTAAAATGTAATAAAGAGTTTATGGAAAATACCAATACCAACACCAACCGACAAAATGGCATTTCCCCGTTACCTCGTCAAAGTCAAGAAAGAAGACAAAAATTTACAATGAAGCTGGTAAGGTCAACGATGAACGGGAATGAACAAATATGAAGTTAAACGTGGAAAACATAGTGTAATTAGAAATATGAGTAAAAAAAATAATAATAATAGTAAAGACGCGTCAGGTAAAGCATATAACTGGTCAACAGAAGAATAAAGTTCATTCTGAACAAAATGTGAATTCAAGTCAAATAAGCCAATGTAAGTACAATGTAATGTGACTCAGAATCTTGAAAGTAGCTCAAAGAAGGTTTCCTATGAAACAGAATAGGTGACTGGAAGAAGTAGTGAGTCAGAAGTAGGAGCAACGGTCGCAGTATGCAGTTATCAGAACATACAGATTACGAGGGAGACGGTCGAAGCCACTGGCAAACAATAAAGACATACTCAAGACACATGCCAGCAGCTAGTCTGGAGAGTCTACAGATTCAGTAAGAGTTGCAGTACGTAAGAGAGTGTACAGGATGGCTGAAGTAAGAAATGACTATTACTGTCATGAAGGCTCGTGGAAGGGAAGCTGGTGAAACGTTATATTGAGAAAATCATTTCGGCGGATTCAGACAGAACCTTCTTAATTACCTTCACGATTCAATTTTTTTGAGAAACACGACATTGTAGCGAGTCACATCGTATCTTTTCATTATTATATGCGACCGTCATCGATCGTCCTTGTATCGCGTGATAAGCTTTCGCGGTCGATACTGACAGCGAGCAGCTGACCTGGGAGGGAGAAGTTGTTGTTAACAAGGCCTCGGTCGTCCCTCTTTTGTCTTCATCGCCGGAAGTGACGTCACTACACGTGTATATGCGACACCTGTGAGGGACTCCCACTCGTCTCTCCTCTGCACTTACACGGCGGCAGGAACAAGGACGAGCAGACCAAAGCCTGAAGGAGCACCACTGGTGGAAACGTGTAGGAGGAGGGAACGTAACACATGATGCAGGATGGTTTCAAAGCGGTACCAACGATGCTCAGTAGTCGAGACGGACAAAAAGAGGCGCAAATGGTCGACGTTATCATTCCAGCTCACGGATGTCACTTCTGAAGGTGCTTCACCCCAGGAAACACTCACTACAGGCCAAAATCAAATATGAAAGAATCCTGACGACGGATTAAACTCTTAAACGCAGAAATGTGAGATTTTGATGGAAATCATCAAGTACCTCGCAACAGTCACTGTTGTGGATCGCATCCAACAATATTCTCATGGAATACTGAGCACTCACAAAAAAAATATTTAACAAATACTGAGTGAAACCACCAAGGATTTGCCTTTGCACAATTTTTACAATAAAACACTCTCTGATAAAGAAGTATTATTAGTAATCAATGAATATAATTCTACAGATAGTCAATAGTTGGACAATACTGGTGGTCCTCCTCCTAATAAACCGACCGACACTAGGCCAGAATGTTCTCTATGGAAGTTAAATTTCAGGAAAGAATGAAGCGATTATTGATTATAATTATGGCCAGGAGAAAATACAAAAAAAACGAATCAGAAAAAGAAAAAATGGACTCGAATGACATAGAGAATTGGGTCCTTTTTTATTTAGGGTCAATATTTGACGCATATGAGGAGCAGTCATATACGTCGCATTTTTTCCTTCAAAAATTATTAATCCCATTTGAATATGCTCCTGCATTCTGCCCTGTCTCTAATGCTGTATCTAATTTAGTTTTTCTACTCAATTTAAGATTAAAAATTTGGATTATTGAAACCGATGTCAATTAACTTTATCCTTTTTCTTGTCAGAATAAAAAGGACGTGAATTTTACAATAATTTCGTTAGGATACTGATATTTTCAACAGCAACTTGCAATACAATTTACACCGCAATAGTGCATTTAACTTTTTTAAAAAATGAAATCATCAGTATATTAATGTCAGACCTTATTAGATCTTATTAACCAAGGTTGGGTATTATGTCATAACCAGCGTCAGAATTAAAGATAAATGGTGAATTGAAACTGTTTCATAATTGGTACGGTACGGGGATTTTAGGAAGACGACGTGCACAAAGTCCGGAATAAAGCATCAAGGACGAAGGGGGACGGAATTGGGCCAAGGAGTTGGAGCACAGCGTGGAAGAATAAGGCGAGAATATTAACAAGGGAAAATTAGCAGGCAGGAAATTTGAGTCTAAAAGGACGGAGACAATGAAAAGAAGAAGCCCTGTGGAAGTTTCGTGGACGAGGCGACGCACGGCGGCATAATTCGTCTTTTTCACCACGCTGACTATATTTAAGACATAGAGATGAAGGACCTAATAATATATAGGAGGTGGAAGGTCATTAAAAATTGAAAGTAAGGTTCGATTCGGATTAGTAATTGTACGGTCATGGTAGAAGAGAATAACAAGCCAGGGGAAACGTACGTTACGTGCTTGGAGTGCCAGGAATCTGAGATTGGCGTTGTGCAGAGCTGGAAAAGCTGTCGTCCTTGGAATGGTGCAAATTACGGACTCTGTCAAGACAACACGACAACTTCTCACTGCTGCAGGGAGACGTACATGCTACAGTAATAACTACAACTCAACTCGCAAAGTCAGGGAGTTCTTCCTTGAACACTAATATAACACTCAGACGAATATTTACCATTTTTCCAGAAGTAGAGAAGATATCTAGGCCTCGGCAATCAGTCTGACAACAGTTTCATATCACTGTAGTAATAATTATTATCGCACTTGTCTTTGTCTTCGTCGACCTTGGTTTTTTGTCAAGACGACAAATTTTTCAAATACCTAACGTAGAGAAGTTAAGAATTCACACATTAATTTTTTTGTGTCAAACTAGAGAAACTAACTGCAGCTGAAGTCCTAGAGGAGCTGATTAATAGGAGAAACACTCATAAACGATGACGTTAGATTCTGGAATTTTGTTTCTATTATGGAGACGTTGTTATTCCAGGAAAGTCCTCAAACGGCTCAGGGAAGCTGAAATATTTTTCCTTTCAAACTGATATTTGCAGTCGCGTACGTAATCCTTTCTTTCCGGCAGTAGATCATCTTAAAGACAGACCATTGATGTAGATGAAATAAACGACGGCCATCATAGTTGTGGTAACCAAGCTGAGGAAGGAAATCAGCAACTGAAGGTCGTAACGTTGAAATTATGGGAAATGTTGAATTACCGACACTCGTAGGTGTGTGGAATGTCGAGACTTGGGTGTGTTTCCGGTTCCGCTTCCGTGTCGAGGTCACGCAGATCCTAGGACATTCATTTCCCGGAGGCTTCATCAGGGACTAATTCATATCATATAATATTTTTAGTCTCCTCTAAAAGTTCAGCGCAAAGGAGGTATGTTACGTTTTCGTTATAGTCTTATTAAGACGTGAGGAAAGGGCGGACGACTTCACGACAGTGAACAGAAAACGGGGATAAATGACGAAACAAGTTATGTGGAATACAATATACAGAGTTGTAAAAACCGCAATATAAAGGGAATTATTTTTTTATGCCTACAAACATAAATGACCTGGATCAATAAACCATTACTGTAGTTATTTTTCTGTTGGATTTTCCGTCGACTTTATCTCACGACAGTACAAATGCAAAATAGCGTGACGTCATCGCCTTGTTTTCGTATTATTATTTATTACTATTTTACGTATAGCAAGTTATCGTACGAGGTGAGTCACGCTTTTGTACAGGACGCGAAAAAGGAAAAAGAGATACGAGGGAACTCATACATAAACGCTTTCGTAAAATAAACTATTGAGTGTTCTGAAAGGAAGTCGGACATATTCACACACAAATTAACGCGGAAAAAGTATAGAACAAAATATCTAGTGGTTATGTATGTCGATCAAAATCTTTACGAGGATCTTAAGAGGATTGTGGCTAATGGAATTTTTTTATAGCAAAGGCACAGTGAAAAGAATTTTTCATTACGAATTGGATTTTGTAACGTCCATTACAAATTACGTCCCTTCTAAAGGCAATCATAAAAAGTATAAAGCAGAACGACGACACTTTAAACATTAAAGAAACAGAAGATATAGATAGAAAATGTGTCATCTCTTTTACATGCTCAAAAAGAGGGAGAGAGAAAACAAAATTTATTAACAACATTAGCAGACAAAAGAATATAGCTCTATCAGCATTATCAATGAAATTAACATAGATATTGTCACAAACGTCAAACAAATATAGGTACAACCATATATGCATAAAGCCAGACATATATATCATATAATAAATGTGACGTTTGCTTGAAATTTAATATTTCAATTCCAGAGATTCCTTTTTAAGAAATATATTTTCGATATTATGGTGTGGTAAATGAATATATGCTAATAAAGGAAATTGGATTTATAATGAATTTGTGGTAACCGGATGGAAATTTTTATTTTATTTCCACACATATATATATATATATATATATATATATATATATAATGATGTAAAATCGTTTTTTCATTTTCTTTAAAAAAAATATTTCTCAGCGAACCTGGAGTAGTCAGATGGTTGTAATGAGAAGTATTTGTTAATAAACTACGGTAAAAAAATTTACCATCCCTCCTCCCGTTAGAATTGAATGCAACTAAAAATTATTTTTGATGAAGGTTAAAATTTGAGAGAAACCGTAGTTGAATGTTGTAATCCATTATTAAATATTTTTGAGAAGTTTCACTGGAATAATTTCTTTGATGGATAGGATATTAAATTTTATAAAAATTGAGGACGGGTTACACTCGGAATTATACTTGACTGGAAGTATTCCTTTGTTCAAATTTGGGAATAATCGTCAGTGTTTGGGAGTGATAAATGAAAGGAGCCATGAGGGGAAATATCAGCAATAAAAAAGACAAGTCTTTAAAACGGTGACTGAACTGAACCGCTTCTTACCTATTTGTTTCTCCTTAATGACGAAGAGGGTTGCCGACACAGCGTAGCTCAGGACAAAAGAGAAACTACCCAGAAATAACGAAGCAACTGGAAAGCCAACGCACTGATGCCTCTTGAAGGACAGACTGAGTGACTCGCTCGTTGTTTCCCGGTCGTTATCGGGATCGACGCCCCCAGGACGCAGACACTCACTCGCACAGCTGATTAGCCTCCGCCTCCATTTTCCACGGTTTTAAATGTCCAACACGTCGCAGATCGAAGAAGAATAAATATAAAGATGACTCTCAAACAAAAAAGATGAACAATCTGGGCAAAGAACCATCATGTGGAGATTCTGACGTCATGAAAATATCAGAACCAATCAAATAAAATATATGGTAGATCAATGGACTGAGTTCCTGAAAGGGGGAGAAACAGGCGATTAAACGGCTGTCACGATTTCATCGGATTTCAAAATATTTTACGCCATTTGGTAATTACATTTCCTACGGGCTAGAGTCGGCGGAAAGAAGAATAATTTACTCATTTGGTGTATTGAATGGTAAATCTTACAATTATTTGTGGTTTTAAACATATTTGATCTTAAAATGTAGATGTTTTCAACAAAAACATCAAACTTGGGACAAATGTGATGGATCAGGAAACTTAGAATTTCTGGTGATGCTTGCCGAAGAATAAATAGATGGGCTTTACTAAGACAACATAGACTCAATGAAAGTCTAGTAGAGTTAGGAAGCAGATTCTGAGTCGTATGCAATTTTAAAATTGCTGGATAATTTTAATGATTTTCCATTTTTAATTCGGTTAAAAATGAAACGTGTTTTATGAAGACAAACAAAAATTGACCGTCACGAAACACATGTAGATCTTTCATTTTACTCACAACAAATTTATAAATAATCAATTTTGGAGATTTGGTCCTGCGAACTTCTTCGGAATAATGATAACTGATTGCTTTGTTTCAGAGAGAAAAAGACCGTGGTTGGAATTACGCATCACACGATCAATTTCAATCTCAGACAAGCTCGCGCAGATAGTGAGAGACGTACAGCCTGATGGACAAGTCATTGATGGAAGGAATCACAGCAATATACCAGTACGCAATCTCCATGAGTGGAAAGTTGATCAACCATCAGACAGGAAAGTCCAGATTAAAGTTTCATAATACATTACAGATGCATTTCAAATGACGCATATATCAATATAACCAGATCCAGCTAATAAATTCACTTCTTCATAGTGAAGTGAAACTGTAGAGAGTGAGATTCCGACTGACGAAATGCGGACGGAAATGATGAAGAAGCCAAGGTGTTTCGTGTGTTGTGAGCGAGGATGGACGTCTTGTTGCAATGAAATACCTTCAACGGTGACACCAAGAAAAGAGAAACTGCCAGTGTAGAACAAGAAAATATATCTCCAAATCAGAAATAATATGTTAGAGTAAATGACATTGTAGATTTTGTCGTAGAGTATAAACGTCAAATGCTGCATATCATAAAACTATTATTACAAATGGAAATGGTGCAGTTCGTGATAAGTCTTCAGGATTAAGGCGACAGAGTATAAAATAAATAATGTGTGGGGAAGGAAGAAAAAGCCGAGTAACAGCTTCAGAAATCATGACGAGATAAAGAGTAAGAGGGTGAAGTATACAACGGAAAGAGGACGATAATTGAAATTACGCTAGAATAGTAGAAGCACGAGAAAAGCAGAAATTGACGAGCCGAGTCATTTAAATTTACTGACTTGGAACGCGTGATCATTAACTTATAAACACTTTTCCATTTATCATTTAGTTGTTCATTATAAGATACGGGATAACTTTTCAACATGTTTAATTTAAATATATATATATATATATATATATATATATATATGTACAAGTTAAAAATATTTTTTTGATATTTGAACATCTGACGACGTCTCGAATTTCAGGAAGAAACGTCGTTTGTTGGTCAATAAAGATTAAGTTAAGTCATTTAATAATTTTTTCTGATTTAATTGACCATAAGTGATTATATTAAGAAGAAACAAAGCAGAGAGACTGGTTAGAAACCAAATAACCGTAGTGTCTTAGATATTAACGACGGTTGTCTGAATCTATGGCGTGTGTGGTGTGGAGAAAAGGATTGTATAATCAAGACAGGCAGTTGGAAGAGGAAGTAAAATGCTTTGGAATGAAGAATAGTGGAGTGCAAGGTACAGCTGTTAGCAGCATGACAAGAGGAGGGTAGGGCAGGACCAGGCAAGGTGGAAGAGTGAGGAGGTGAGACAAGGAGCTGGACGAGAAACTGGGTCAGCGAGGCGATCTCAACCTTCGTCACAAGGGGGCAGATCAGCGCCTGCGCATACTTTAGGAGACCTTCTTGATTCATTAATGGAGAAATGTCAGAGATTCGAATGGTGGTGTCTCTAGCGTTTTATTACTAATAATCCTACTGGAAGGAGACTGGCAATTCAGGTTCTTAACAACTTCATTCAGCTCCTGCCGTAGTCCTAGCAACAGAACTCGCGTCACGTTGCAGCATTTATGGAGACTCACCGACCACCTGGCAAACGTAAGCGCTTGACAATTAAGTTCACGAACTCTCTCTCTATCGTCACTGTATTCAAAAAATAATTACAGGGAACAGTAACAAGGAAAATCTATTTTACAAATGAATTCGCGGGCTCAGCCACTATGTCATTGTTTAGACTGCAATATATTCCCGTATTGGAGAAATATGTCACACTCGTGTTGACAACAAAGGTCACCTGCATCATCAAGGAGGACTTCCAAAGAAGAAGTAACAGCAGAAACACAATCGCCGACTAAATTCACGGTATTACCAATTAAGGAGATGCTCACGGCACTGACAGCAAGCATGTCATTCAGATGAAGAAAGATTTGACATCCCCGAATTTTCGTTTGTCAGTGGGAAAGGAGACCTTACATGGTCCTTGAGACTTTAAGGTGGCAGCGCCTCACCGTGACACTCTTGACTAGATTTCAACGAATATATCTCACGTGATGAGGGACTGTCACTCACAAAAATCTTTGTTTCTCTTTCCACAAAGTCGGGGCACAGATACTTGCTGTCTCCCAGGAGCAGGATGGTCGCACTGTCACGTACCTGAAGCAGCAGACAGGAGAGTGCAGGCTGTAGAGAGTAGAGCACGTGCTCACGACGCACTGTCAGACACTCCACTGGCTGGCTATGAAGGCTGGAGCCAAGGTTCCCCTCCTCCGCGGCGCTCCCCACTCTCCCCCCCCTCACCCCTCCCTCACGTCGGCGGCACGCAACAATGCGGCGGAGGCGTGACGCAACACTGAGCGAGTGGAAAGCGA
This sequence comes from Eucriotettix oculatus, assembly GCA_034510155.1. Lineage (NCBI taxonomy): Eukaryota > Metazoa > Arthropoda > Insecta > Orthoptera > Tetrigidae > Eucriotettix > Eucriotettix oculatus. Next base: position 87,963,452 of record CM067378.1, on the reverse strand, counting down.
CCGGAAACGCTGGAGCGTGCAAAAGGAAAGCCGTGCTCACGAGACCGAAAACCTAACCGCAATCAACCACGGTCAAGCTTGTCTTGTACGCGAGAATTCGCGGATTTAGTTGTCAGGGCTCATCATGACAACGGCAGCGTAGCATCGGGAGAGGCGACTGTTTCGTGAAATTAATCTGATGCACAGCCTAAGTCTGATAGTCACGGGCTTACGAGAACCTCTTCCTATTGTTGTTTCAGCAAGGTCTCCTGAATCATGTATATTCCGACTCCTTGTGACACATCGCTCAGGTCTGATCTTATAAACGTCAACATTACTGTGTGAGTTTCCCTGTCAGTAGGACGGTCTTCCTAAAAATAGAAAACGATTTTCCTGTCACATTGGCCGTGATGTACGATCTCATATTTGCCTATTTTGTACCGTTGAGGGCGGCCAAAGGAAATAGTTGAACTCGCCTAACTGTTAAGTACACGACTATTGTTTTTTTAAAACTTTTTATCCTAGGACTGTACAGTTTTGTTCACGAAGAATATAGTTCACCAACTGCCCGAAAGTAATACTTGTTTTTTGTGACATCCCCCCTCCCCGCTTCTTTAGCCAATTGAAACATGGAGTCTCTCCCTCCTTAGTCTTCTATATACGTTGTAACGACGTCGGGAAAAAATGAATTTACTGGTAGTACTGAAAAGATTTTTGGCAAGAATGAACCGCCTCTAATGTCTCTAGCAATTAAATTTCTTGTCTCTGTTGGACCGCAGCGACGGTAAAGGACCCCCTAACTCACTGGTTGCTAAGGAAACCGTCCAGGACATCCTACACATGCTTACCAAAATGAAAGTTAGCGACTTCGCTTCATACTGCTAAATAAGAGGTCGCAGAAGTATTTTGTCTTGCAGACCGCGTGCTGCTTTTTTCAGTTTCGGGAAATAGTCCCACCTTTTTCATATTGAATGGTTACAAATTCGTTTTTGGCAGCTGACAGTGTTAATACGGTAAGCTTAACTGGAGAGTAAATCAGTAAACCTATAAAATTTTAACAGGAAATAATTACAAAAAATGGAACGGATGAATCTGATGCTTCAAAGCAAATTTTTAAAATTTGTTTTTTTAAGGGGATTGGCAACCGAGCTGAAACTCCTTTCCACGAGATATGAATATGGAAAAATCCATCAAAAACTTTCTCTCGATACTCCGTAATGCACGTGTAAGATAAAATTGTTGATGTCCCTTTCTGAACTGACTTCAGGCTCTTCTTTACTGCTTATTCCCATCAATTCTTCTCGTGATGTTATATACGTTTCCTCAATTTTAACCGAATGATTCAATAACCCACTGGTGTTTGCTGTCTGTGTGAAGCACGATGAAGTGTTGAACGTAGGTTGAAACATCAACATCATGGCATCTGAGAAACTTAAAAATTCACGTCGTTGAATAGTTTCCTTCATTAGTTTAATTCTGATTAGAAAAGATGGGACTTTCATGAAAAAAGTAATCTGACATTTAAGTATAAATAAATAAAGAATGCAAACAATTTGTCAGAAAAAGTGTTATATTTATTTAATACACCGACGACGTTTCGTCCATACTTGCGAACTTCAACAAGTAAATTTTAAGTGGATAACATGTACAGTATATAAGAATGGATAATTATGCATCTTGGCCGAGTTTTTCTGTCCATACCAATATGAAGACTCACCTTCAAAAAACAGAAATTGTAAGTAGGCCTCCATGTGTTTGCCAATTCATATTCGACTTTATTTTGGGGGGGGGGGCAGGCTACTGGAGGGTGATCGCGATACAGGCAACTCCCCTTTTATAGGAAGGGAATTGAAAAGGGGGAAGTGAAAGAGTTAAGCAAGGTAGCCAAGAGTTGACTCGGGTCACCGGGTTATAGTTTAAGGATCCTAACCGGTGATTTTCGTGAAAGAGATGCACGGAAACCCCTAGTTACGCCCTTCTCCTTGCCTCCAGCAGTTTCAGGAAGCAGCTGGCTGACTGTTCCAGTGGCATCGGTGGACAACTCTTACCGAGTGCCCAACTTCTGCGACCCCAATAAATACATATCCTAAAAGTGGTCAAGGTACCTTGGCAAGTGAGAACATGAGAGAGAGAGAGATGGAAATTGAGAATGTCACCTTGTAACTGCAAGTTAACATCATTAAATTTAATGAATAAATCTGTTAAATGAAAAATGTCAGTTTTTCACTTGATAAAAATTCTCTTTTAAAATTGGATCTTTATCATCTTGAACTGTAATATTTAGATTTAGTTAATAAAAAAATAACCCAATTATATGGTATTAGAACATACTTTTAATTGACATTTATTATTTTATAATACTAATATACAACGAAATAAGAACAAAAAGTAATTTAAAATAAAATTTATAACGGCTCAGCGTCATTATGAATCGTAACTTTACAATTTAATAATATTTAATGTAAAAATCAACTTTATATAATTAATATAGTGTGAATAAAACCACAGAAAAGTTGTGGTGGTTCATTTCGGAAGACAAAAACAAGCGCAATGGTTGTATGATAGTATATTCAAAGAAGATAATGGCAGTTGATAATGGCTATGGCCGAAACGTTCTGAGAATAAATATATTGAGACAACTTTTCTGTGGTTTTATTCACATTATATTTACAATTTAATTTATGAGCATGGCTTAGAGAGCTTATTTCCATCAGTTACGGCTTCTGGAGAAGTCGCGCACAGAACATTACACGGCGTCCACAGCTCGTCCGTGTCCTCCATTGCAGGCTATTGCCAAATATCTTACAATTGCCCATTTAATATTTTTTTACGGCCTCAGTCTGCTGAAACTGTCCAATGCTCTAGTATTTATATTTGCTGGCTATTGTGTTTGTCACAGCTTATTAGGGGTTCAGTTTCCCTTAAGACCGAAAAAAAAAGTTTTCTGCATCCGCGAACCCTTCCTCAGCTGCTACCAGGAATGCGTGACTAACAACCGGCAGCAGGTTATATATATGGCAGGTTGCCGAACAATATCTCACCCAACCCTCCGGATATCCCAGTCTGGAAATTCCTATTTCTGTCTCAAAAAGTGAAAATAAAAATGAAAACTAGACTAGCACAAGACTTTTGACAGCAAGTGAACTTCAGTGACAAGAAACAATGATCCCAACACAAATCTCGAATTTACCCACGACTTTCCTCAGATTCTCGTGTCCATTTTCACCATCTTGAGCAGTAATAAGATAACTTTACACGTTGTAACTTACGGCAGAAATATAGAATTATGAATATATCGAGGTAGGTGAGAAATGTCTATGAACTGTCGCTAGTATGCGAACTTAATTGTTTCATCCTGATAACAACGTTGGTTTTCTACATTTTAATTTCCTTACCTCCTTACCTTTGTAGGGTATACATTTTTTAAAACCGGTCTATACAGAGTATTGTCAATTTTTCCCTCCATCAAATTTAGTCAAGGATTTAGTGTGGATTTTTAGGCATAACCCTCTCGTATATTTAACACTTAGCTACCTGTCTGAATCTTCCGCATCCCCTCTTTCTACCACTTCCTGTGTTTTCCATGGAGGGAGGCCACCACGTAGATAATCCTAATATAAACTGTCACTGCAAAAAAAGTATATAATCGATACCAATATATAAAACTGAAATGTCTATCAGTATATTTGTCTCGAATAGACTCCGAAACGGCTCAACGGATTTCAATGAAAATTTCAGGGATTAAAACAACTTAAATTTTCTTGTATGTTTCATTTAGATATCTTGTAGAGTTCCAAATATATTAATGTAAATAATTATAAATCCATTAAATTGCCGCGTAAAAGACGGCGTGAAAACTGACTGAGTTAAAAGTACTGTTAGGCGTTCCTATACCATTCACTTACTGTGTTATTATAAGCTTAATTTTGTCAGCATGAGAAAGAGAGATAGAGCAAAGTGAGCATTCTCACTCCATCTATTGTTACAAACGTGTGAAAGCGGGACTTGTTCAAGCAAACTGCGAGTTATAAGGTTTGCCGTGAAGTGATCATAAGTAAATGATTCCGTACTTTCAGTTTCAGGGTATAATAAAAAGAGCTATTTCCGCGAGAACAAGTCGCAGGCGTGGCTAGTGAAGCAATATTGTTGGATGTATCTTCAAGTTTATAATGAAAAGTGGATTACGTTAAACATCCCGTAACGTAACGAATTTCAGGTCTCTGATGACGCACGAAAGAGACGCTGTATTTGTATTTATTGCATGTCTTTCACGTTCATAAAGACCTCACTTGAGTGAAGTATACGAGGAGAGATTGCGCATTGCGAACAAAATAAAAGTCGAAGCTACACGACATTTTGAAACTGAAGCAGTCGTGGATGTAGTTGACATGTGAAGTGGGATGCTGAGCCTGGATTACATGACACACATTTTATTTTATACCTGTGACTTTGGCTCTGGAACCTTATCGGTATCTCGCTGGAGTGACAGGTGCGGCTAATCTGCTTGATAAGAAGAGATTGCAATGCACATGATATCGCGTCAACATCATCAGCGTCATCTATCTGGCAACACTCAGACTAGAGGGGGAAACCTCTCCTCTTGCAGGATAGGGAACTCGTTCCTCAAGGACGAGCAGGGAACAGATTTAATTCGGGGAATAAAACGTGTTTAGAACCAGGAAAAGTTAGAAATGTCTTGGCCGCTGCAGGACTAAAACATACATTTCCAGGATTTCATCAGTGCAAGGAGCAAGGAAAACCAATGCTGAAAACTCATTGGTGTCGCTGTCCCGGAACGTTTCAAATTTATTACAACTATGACGCTGACAAACTGAACATACATTCTCCTTGCAATTCCTGGCGCAACGCCAACTCTCAGTATCAATGGTACCACTTTTCAAATTCAGTTCCTAGAATGGACGTTGATGACATCAGCGAGATTCGCGGGAATCGCTTGCTACTGCAGCTTCCTTCCAGTGCAAATATTAAAATTTTAACATAGAAACAAAATTATACCCATACCGAACTAGACTAGGGCTTATAGATGCGAACAGCACGGGGCAATTAGTTTAGTATCCCATGCACGGAAAAGTTTAACGAAAATAGTATATAGGAGGATGGAACGTCAAATGGAATTCGAGTTACGAGAAGATCAGTTTGATTTTAGGATGATGTAGGGACAAGAGAAGAAATCTTGACTTTTAGTCTAATTTTGAAAGACAGGATAAGAAAAAAACAGGCCTACGTTCATAGAATTAGTAGATTTAGAAAAAAAACCTTTGATAATGTGAAATGGAACTCACTATTAAGGATTTTGAAGAGGACAGGAATAAATATCAAGAAAGTAGGCTTATACATAACCTCTACAGAAGGCAGTCACTAGAAATTAGAAGTGAAGATCAACAAAGTAAAGCAGAAATCAAGAAATAAGTAAGAAAAGATGCAGTCTGTCATCTATGCTGATTAAATTATATATAGAACGGACGATGAAGAAAGTTAAAACGGAATATGGAAAAGGAATCATTTTTTCAGGAGAATATATAGAAACCCTAAGGTTTCCTGATGATATTGCAGTATTAGCGGAGCCAGAAGAAGACGTGGAAACCACAGTACGAGGTTTAATAGAGGAAAACGAAGGTAATGGAGTGTAGTATGGAAAAACAAAGGTTGTTAAATTGGGAAGGGATATTTTGAAGGAAGTTGAGGAATTCTGCTACTTGGGCAGCATAAGAACCAGTGATGGTAGAAGTATAGAAGACATAAGCAGTAGGATAATAGAGCTAAGGAAAGCTTTCACAAAAAAGAATATTGGGAAATCATTACTAAAAATGTTACTGTGGGGCGTGGCGTTATGTGAATGCGAAACGTGGATGGTAGGAGCTGCAGATTGGAAGAGAATAGAAGCTTTCGAAATGTGGTGGTATAGAAGAATGCTGAAAATCAGATGATAGAATAAATAACTACGAATTTCTGAGCGGAATAGGGGAAGAGGGAACTATATAGAGGTCGTTGACCAGGCCACGTTTTGAGAAATGAGGATCTTGTAAAATTAGCATTAGATGGATGTGTGTGGGGCAAGACAAGAAGAGGAATGTTATACTCTAAGCATATTAGGGAGGGTGTGGTAGCGATGCGGAAATGCAAAGGCTTGCGCACCGGCTAGAATGGAGGGTTGCATCAGACCAACTTTAAAAGATCATTAAAATATTCTCCTAGGGGAACAAATTTAGATGTTTTATACGGTAGTGAAGTACTTTATTTCATTCCCATAGGAGAAATGTGGCCGTGTCACAGAATCGGACATTCGTTATCAGAATTTCTATTATTGTAGGGGTTACTAATCTTTTCAGTGATGGCCCAAGGCCGTAAGCAAAGTAGACGACTGCAATTAAGAAGAGGCATAACCAGTGCTATAAAAATATTCTGGAAAGCATCTTGATTGGTTGTGTTTCCTCCTGGCTGACGAAATAGGCCGAGTTTCTTCACTTTTGATTAAGAAAGAAGATCAAGTTGACATTTTTATCTTCATTACTTCCGTAAAAATCGGCTTTCCTTTAATAACTTCGCTAACGCTTCCCATAACTTCCCGTTATCTTTTCATTAAAAAAATTATAAAAGATTAGTTGAGACCTATGTCCACACAAAATCGTCTTTACGGATTAGCCATGTTGGCCACTCAACTTGAATTGATTAATAAATTATATCTGAAAGAAGTTATTCCCGATTGTTTTAATACATGTTTGACTAGTTTATCTCTGAAACATTGTCTATTTTTATTTTGTGAGGTCACCGTTGTTAACAAATTATAAATTCATTACAATTCTGTTCACTAAAGTATTGTTGAAGGCTGTGGGCGGCAAACATGCTAATGCTCTTCCTAAAATAACTGAAAGGCGGCGTGGGTCACCTGATTCCTTCTAACGATACTAGCTGAAGTACTCGGCGTTGCTCAGGTTCACGTAAATAATAAAGCAGGAATTTCATTAAAGATAAGTTTATTACAGTACTTGAGGGTGCACTGCATTTCCTAGTTCTACTCTTGAGGGATCATTTTTAGCGTTTTATACGTTTTCCAGCAGCCTAAATCTATTTCTGTTGTTGGCTCCAATCTATTTTCAGTTCCAGGTTGTGTAAGTGGATAAATATTTTCAAAATGTTAGCTTTTTTTGCAGAGAGGTGTCATTTTGACTCATTTCCGGTGGTCTGAGAAGAAAAGATCATGTGACCAAAATTATAGAAAATCTAATTTCCAATCGACAACGTGTCCTCAGAATTTTTAAAAAATCAACAGTTTTCTAACTACAGGGGCCTAAAGTTGGAGGAATGGTTGGTTCGACTGATAGGTCTCGGTTTACTCGTTTTTTCAATTGAGTACGGACTTGCTACAGGCGGAAAAACACCAAATAAACGTGGTAAAAACGGAAGTTTGTTAAAAAATTTAACATATATACAGTTTTGTTGTTATTAAAGTTTATTTAATTTAATGCATTTACCTATGATGAATGTCAGTATCAAATGAATTAAATTTTATTCGCTCTTCCAAATGACCAATTCCTAATTTTTAAATTCACCTGACTCAAGAAATAAAACTAATTTACTTATTCATCGCATCAACGATACAAAGAAATTATAATATTTCTCAGGGAGTTCAAATAGCATCCATTGGTTGTTTTTTTTATAAAATTGTCACCAATAGAATTTTTTTTGTGCACGGATGTGAACCAATGTCTTTACATAAATTTTTGTATTAGTTACGCGCAGTAGCTATTTCCAATTAGCTACGCGTAGCCACCTATTGTCCGTAGAAGGTCTTTTCTGTAAGTGTCCAAAGAAGGTCTGTTTCAACTGTCCGAAGGATGGTGTAAGCGAAAATCGCACACACAGCTTTTGCAGTTCTTCAGACTTAACTCGCGCATTTTTTAATGCATTACAATTTATAGTAACATTTCGTTACGCCGCAGATCTGATTATCAAGTTATCTTTTCGTGAAAAACTCCACATTTTTTATATCGTTTGCGTGGCAGATAACTTTATAATAAAAATTACTATAAATTGTTTTTTCATTTTGAGTTTTATTTCTGGAGCATTAGAAAAAAAACACTTCCAGGCTTCCAATCTATTTCAATTTTAAATCGCATTCAGAATTTTACGCAGCAATTTGTTGGTAATAATTATGTTTTGATAAATTTGTAAACACGTTTCTTTGGCTGTGTTATTACGTCCGCCTGTTACTCTAAGGTCTATTTGATACACTCAGGCACGAGATGGCACTGCGAGCAGTCCAGAGAGCCTTATTGCCTTGTTATGTGTGCGTGTGTGATTGTTACTGAAAGCCTCCTTTATAGCTGACAGGGATAACATCGATTGAGTTGCACGTGTGAGGCTTCCTTTCGTCCTTGTGTGCCGAGGTCAAGGACTCGCTGACCACAACACATGCAAATCAACATCTGACAGGCTGCAGCATGGCGGTGATGCTCTTATCTCTCTCACTCAGAATCTGTGTATGTTTGTTGGATAATATTTGGTAATGCTCCAAGTATTGACACGAAGATAAGGAACCAGGCGAGGACCAGAGAAACAGGGAATTCCAAAAGTTAAAATAGCAATGGCGTCAATATGTCTACTTAAGATGTAAAACACGTTTCCTACTGTCCACTGCGCACAACGCGTCGTGCATCTCCCTGTCGACACCTTAACGTAAAACCACATGGCTGCGGGAAATTTTGAAAGGAAATTAAGAATTAACGAGGCGTTTAACAGATAATTGCAAAAATTTAAAACCATAACTAAATAGTCCTTTTAGACCAACAGTTCTGGTCCTTGTCAAAATAAAAACTACAAGTTTCGGTCGAAACATCTGCTTAATTTAGGTTTTAAATTATTGTTCCTTTTTTTGTAATTGTCTGTTATACGGCTCGTTAATTCTCAATTTACACAGTTCTTTGCAGGCGTTAATTGCTCTTATAAATTTTGAAACTCTCGTTTTACCAAACAAATTATTATTCATTTATTACACATTTATTCGCCACTCTGCTCTACCGTAACCTTTCTTTTTTGAGCTGATCAGGTGGAAGTAAGCTGCATTTGGAGTTCATGATTTAGCGAGTTCATTTTTTAACCTTAAAAGAACTGGAACCAGTGTATATTTTACCAAACCTAGAGAATGATCTAGTGCTTGAAACATTCTGGAATTATAATACAAATAATAAAGGAACTGGAACCAGGGTATCTATACGAAATTTACAGAATGATCTAGTGCCTGAAACATGGGTTGTGGAATTACAATAAAAATAATAATGGAACTGGAATCAGGGTATCTATACGAAATTTACAGAATGATCTAGTGCTTGAATCATGGGTTGTGGAATTACAATAAAAATAATAAAGGAACTGGAATCAGGGTATCTATACGAAATTTATAGAATGATCTAGTGCTGAAACATGGGTTGTGGAATTGTAATAAATTAAAAATTTCGACAAAACGTCGTAATCTCCTCTACCTCCCCCCCCCCCCGGAAATTTTAATTAAGACAATAATGGCTTGTAGTAGTTAGACTTCTTCTTTTGCTTTCACGCACTTTTTGAGGGGACTGGGCCGTGTATCATCAACAGGGCCCTAAAATATTTCTTCTTTAGCTTATACGTAAATTATACCATTGTAGTAAGCACGTAAGTAGTTGACAACTAAGTTCGCGAACTAGGTTATATTGCAGAGATAACGTAAGCTGAAGTAAGCTGCAAATATGCTTTACAGTTAGGTCAAGCTGTAAATAGAGAAACCGTCTTCCTACAGTTGGGTTGGACTTATATCAACGGACTTCCGGAACCCAGAGCAAAGGTAAAGCAGGCTCTAGTGTACACTCTCAATGTAAAGGATGTTTAACGTTAGTCCCTTGTTTGCGGAATACGTGTATTGTATAGAGCTGTTTTGTCTATGTGACGTTCCGCCTGTCGCTGTATTTGGAGTGCAGATGTGAATCACTGTGTCGCTCGCTGCAAATGTCACAGCAGCAGCTGGAGCTCCAGTGAGAGAAGCACGCGACATTTACAGACACAAACAAACACGACGGCTGAGATTTCGTCTGTCATCCTCCCGCCAGCACGTACACAGATAAAACAGAACAAGAATTGCACTCACTTTCGTAAGGCAATATCTATCCAACACTTTAATTACAAATAAAACCAGGAAACATTAAAACAAATTTTTATATAAAATAGTATTATTACAATGTATACTATATATAAACTTAATATACAGACTGTTTAAAAATATTAAATTAATTAACGTCTGATTTTAAATTATTTAAATGAAATAATTTTACGACGAATTTTTTTTCAGACACTGTTTGTTTTCAATTAAACGACGTTTCGGCGCACATCCTTACCTTCTTCAGGTTATTTCCACGATCAGATTATTTTTACATCCAATCAGTTTTTACATATTGTAAAACAGCAATTTTTTATTTATTACGGAGAGAAGTTCTAGGCAACTCAGTTCTCACAAGACAATATGTACTTCTCAAAAAAAACTAAGGAATGTGCGTGGGTGAGATTCCATGTACAGCTAAATTTTTACCCGAAGAAGTTACAAATGAGAGACGAAACGTCGTAATATTTCGTATTTAAATTATAAAAATACTGATAAGAAGGCCAATTAAATTTGTTTGCTGACATTTTTGGGCGTATTTTATTTACTCATTATAAGAAATATATATATATATATATAAGCAAGTTCTCTATCTAACAAAACAGTTAAGATAACAAGCGTATAATACTTTCATTTAATGAATAAATATTAATTATGAAATTTATATAATAAATATTTTTACATTTCTTTAGTAAAAGTAAAAAATAAATGAAACCTTACGAATATTAGTTAATTATAAGGTTTCGATATGCCAATGTAGACTTTTTATTGTTGTTTATTAAATAAAAATTCAGATAAATTAAGTTTAAATAAATTTTATTCCAAATCTAAAATTTCATCCCATTGCATTAGGATCCACTGGAAACGTAAGTCTGTATTCGTTATGTTTTAATAAGTAAAAAGTTGATAAGGTAAACAGTAACGAAATAGTGTCCATTTCAATTTTTAATTTTTATTTAATCTTTCTTGTTTGTAGTTAATTTCAGAAGAAAGTTGATTGCGCATCTCGTTACCTGAAGACGTCCAAAAATGTGGACGAGACATTGTGTGTAAAAAATAAATACTAGTCTTTTTTCCCGTTAATTGGTCATTATTTTAATTCTATTTAATCTATTAATAAGTCTAAACGATGGAATCCTGGAACCTGGCTAAAACAATGCAGGTGTTGAAATCTCAGCCGTCTACTGAAAACAAGTATGTACATAAATCACTAGTGTAGTGTTCTCTTTTCCGATAAATTAATCATTCAAAACACGGCAAAATCCCATTAATAGTTCAGTTTTGAACAGACACCGACAACCGGGGGTAGTAATTCGACGAAGTTTCGATAGTGGACATTGCCGTCATCTTCGCAAGATTATGATGACAATGTCCGCTATCGAAACGTCGTGTAATTACTGCACCCTCACCCGAGGAAACTTGCTCAATTACATAGCCTTCGTTCGATTAAGACACGCACGATAGTCAATTATCCACCATTACTAAAATAAAACAAACAAATAAACAAACTAATTCCCTCTGCGTTCACTGCAATATGAGTTGAAAGGAATTAATTAGCGCAAATGTTGGGAAAATTCCGCAAGTCTTGACTTCCCATCATTGTTTAACTTTCTCATCTGTGCCTGCTATCTTGCGATGGGCCTGCTCTTTCCACAATAAATTTCGGACTACATTTTTTGTTAATTCAGGGAAACGTTTCCCCGCTGTGGTTTTCTTGTATTTCGTAATTGCGATGCCGTGACACTTGATCGAGGAAAGTTTTAACTTTGTGTGTGTGTGTGCGCGCGCCCCGGCCAGGAAGTGTTCCCTTTGCTGCTTGATTGACTTGACTCGAGTCCCGCTCGTCAGCGTCGCTTTCTTCCCCACGCATTAAGCCGCAGCGCCGCGTTCAGCCGAAAAGCTCGCGGAGGAAAAGCGTCGTAAGCTGGTCTCATCACGTAACTCTGCCCGTCGTGGTTGGGGACACCAGCGCCACAAGAAGTCGCACCCATGCGGTTAAATTGCCCACTCCAACTGGTGAAAACATATCTCAATGTCTTGGCAGGTGTATCCCAGTAAAGTATGTTTCTACTGTCCAATTTATCGCACACGTCTAATTTTTGTATAATTGTTCCAGGATGGTCTTCGTACAAATTAAAGCAGATTTCCTAACAGTCCAGGCGTAGATGAAGACGTACGGATCGCTGTTACGGTGTCTCATTTCTGGTGTGAATATCTCATCTGAAGTCACGTAGGAAGTGACTCACGGATCAAGAAGGCAGAATACTATTACAAAAGACATGAAATAGGTACTGCAGGTGCAGCAGCTGAAAGCACGTATGTTACAGTCGGGGTGACGAAAATTCTGAAATGAAGAAATGCTAACCCATTAAGTCTATTTTGAGTAGACGTGGTTCTTAAATAATATTGTTATAAATTTAATTTACAATACGTATTTTCGACGGTTATGGGCTACATAATTCAAATTTACAAGCTTTGCTCGTACTTGGTTCGACTTTAAAAAAGTTAATTTAAAAAAATAAGTTCCCGCCATTTTAGTAATCCAGTAGTAAAGCGTAAAGATCCAAGGATTCCGCATTAGCCAAAAAGTTTTCAACTTTATGGTTCTGGCGGTTTGGCCATTCCTAAGTTTTGTCGCCGTAGGCAGTCACCAACCATGTTCGGAGGAAAAATTAATAATATTAGAGAGAGGCTGTATACCTCTGGAATGCCGTCACATCACGTACAAATCTGACCTGAGTTATTTTCGCAAATAGCCAGCGTGGGAGGAAAGATCCACTGAAACAAATATCATGTGGTTGCCTCGGCCAATGGGGTTCGTGGTTTAAGATAAATCGATTTCGAGATTTTGGTCACAGCAGTGAGGCTGTGTAAACAGGTATTTGACTCTGAGAATCTGGAGCAAACGGTTGGGAACCGATGCGTGATCCTCGACGCATATTCAGAAGGAGGGCGGCTTGTGACGAAGAAGACGACGCTATATAGAGAATCAAGCGGACATTCGACGCCACCCGTTAAACAGGTACGCTACCAATTTTCCAATCCATGACGTTTAGAAAGGTATCGCCCACGGTATTGAACCTGAGATAAAGTAGATCTGATTTCTTCGCCGAACCTTAAATTCGTTTGTAAATATTTCCCACATTAATGTTTCCCCTGTTAAATTTTCTTGAGTAAATAAATTTCCTAATACTGCTTAATTACGATTTTAATTTAATCCCCACCCTACAGAATATGTGGTGAGAAGAAAACAACGAATTTTGGGATGTTGTCAACACATGTTCCTGGAGATGAGAAAACAGTGAGACAAGACGTGGTAAAAGTCGACGAGCTCGTCGAACAATTACAGTGCTACAAACATTCAAACAGAATGAGGCAAAGCTGACAGTGCTAAGATATATTACCTAACTGCCTGACTCGGTAAGGAAAGAGAATAACAAAAAATAAAGGAAAATTTGAGTCTGAAATAAGTTGCAGAGTTTGCCACAGAATTAGTTAATTAGCTGGAATTTAGAATCCGATGAATAGGCCACGAGTAGAGAAGTAATTTGAGCGATGCAGGTTTTCTAGGTGAAGCACCGGGTAGGATCATTAAACCATAGCCCGGGGGCCCTAGTTAACCCTGGGCTACCTTGCTCTACCTTCCGCATCCCCCCTTTTTCAATTCCCTTCCTATGCTATTAAAGCGGAGATACCTGTTTCAGGATCACCCTCATGTAGCCTGTTACCCCAAAAAAAAATAACTGAGACGCATGGGTAAGTAGCCACTAGTAGGTCTGATGAGCAGGAGATTTTGAGTAGTAGAAGGAGTGTGTGCTCCAGGAGGAAAGGGACCTGCTTGGTTGAGTCCAGGTGAGAGACTGTTTCACTGACCAGGAGTGATTTCTGTTTGTCGACCTTGCGGTTCTGTTGCAACATCCTGCTGTTTCTCCCTACAGACAGACAAACACGTCTCAGGAGGCTGGACATCCTTTCTCCGGAATGTCATTACGAAACAAGTCATCCTGGGCTCTGGAAATATTCCACCTCGCTTCTCTGGTTCAAATGTAGTGGAGGACAACGATGGTTTCCTTGGATTTTCCAACCTGTCACCGAGATTACGGACTGAATTATCACTTTGTTCCCTTTGCGCAGTTAAGCAGGTAATTTGACGACGCGGACGCCATCACCAACGATGACGTCACAGAGATGAGTGGAAACTCTTCGGTGATCGAATCGGATTATTCACAGCTCCCTATAATTTATGTCAAAATTCCAGTTGATTATCCGGCAAATTTCAGTTTATAATTTTTCAACAAAAATATTACACACACTTTTCGTAGTTATTAATAAAGAAATAAATAATTGTGAAATAAGTGTCTGTAGGGAACCTATTTTTATAATTCAGGTATTCGTAAAGGACTCCAATAGATTCGGAGGTTCCTTTTAAATTTTAAATTGAAGTGAGATATTAAACTTAGAAAAAAAGACGTGGACAACATTTCTGGCAAGATGTGACGACTACCTCTGTGTCTTATGATGTGTATCAATGGTTCATATGAAAGTTTTATATCCAAGTTCTTGAAGAATCGCAGCATATGAATACGGCAAAGTAGCTTCTGATTTTAAAAAATTGATGACTATAATTTGATGTAAATTGTTATTTTAAATTAAATTAGTTTGAAACATTACAATTGAAAAGGGAGTTTTAATGTTCATATGCTAATAAATTTAATTCTGTAAGTCTTCCAGTTGTTTAAGCAACATTAGTCCATTTTGTACTTACGTTGAATAATTCTTTGTAATTAAATATGAGGATTCAGTTCCGATGAGTGGACTAGGAGGATTAAGAAGACTTAGGGCTCTTTCCTCGCTCATTACACGGCTCTCGAGCGAATCGACCATCTTTAGTACAGACGGGCCAAGTTCGCGAATTTAACTGTCGAGAGTCATCGGAATGAGTTCAGGTGTAACATGATAGCTTACTGCAACTGTTTGTACCAGGTAGGTCTCCCTATTCTATTGAACCCGCAGCTTTGTCGTGTGAATCGAGTTCGTATCGCATTAAGTGAATTTTGTGACTAGAGTGTAGTTACTTGTCCATGGCCATTAGGGTTTCTTACCTGAAGGAATAGCCGTGTGGGAGAGAAATTCCTTACAGCAGCAGCTTTGATGGCGCCAGCGGCTGTTAAATATAACTTTTACGATTCCCAAGTGTGTGCCTAAATTGCAAGCCTGTAAAAGTTTCTAACCAGTCCTGTTCCCCTTCCTCTCCTCACCTGTCCTCAACTCGTGGAACCGAAACAAACTTAATGGTTGGCCACTATCTCACTTGTCCTCTTCTCCTCGAGTGACGTCTCAAGGTCGCCTCACTTTACAGTAGAAAGCTTCCCGTTTATAATGGAGCACACTGTGCTGTTCCTTGCTGTAATTCCCAATATTCCGACGCCATAATTCTGCACACTTATTAGTCTGTTCAGAAAAACCAGTATTCACCGACGTTTCCAACGCTTCTCATTGGCGTCGTCACTACCATTTGAGATTTTACAAACATCACCCTGTGGCCTATTTCAGTGCCATCAATGTCGAAAGTCTGGTTGCTAATTTGAGAGAAGGAATAAATTTTTGGATACCTCCAGGGTTCTTCCAAGTAAGTTTTATTACTCACTGAATTGTGTTTACGTTGTTATTTAGTGACACAACTAGGGAAAACTTCCTACAACGCTTTTGAGAGTAGCTCAATTTTTGTGACAGTTACGTACGTCAGGGACTGTAAATATGGCTGTATGTGCTATAAGAAGTTAACTCCTCTGAATCATCACTGAGACGGGATGAAATTCGATTTCATGGAGGGTGAACTTCTTGATGCCTTAATAAGAGAAATGTCATTTTTTAATATAGGAATTGCAATTAGCCAGGCTAACTGGTGACAATTTTAATGAACAATGTACTAAAACAAATAAAAATAATTTAGTTCAATTTTGTCAGGGCACACGCCATGTCGTGTTGCACTTTCTCAATTCAGGAGGGCTAAAGGCAGTAAAGATAATATTAAAATTTTGTGTTACAGTCATGATCTGAAGAAAATAGAGGCGTAAAAGGTGTTAAATTGCGTTTTAATTTGAATTTTGGATTTTCAGAGTCAAATATGGCAGATGCGACAAGGGAATTTAGTATCAAAATGGACAACAGTAAAAGCTGAATATTGGACTGTAATTATTACATTTATTATTGAGCTAAATATATTTATGAAATAAATGGTGTCTTCATGTGATTTGGGGAATCAAAGAGGAGAACAAATGTGCACTATGTAGATGTGTGGCCTGTTGATGCAGAAGAAAGAGTAACAGGTTCTTCAAATTTAATGATAGGATTTTAATTTTGATACATATGTGTTACATCTCCATGGGTACCGAAACAGTCTCCATATTAATTAAAACTCTAATAATAAATGTTTTAATATTAATTTAATTTAAGAATTTCAAAAACATGCTTTTGGTACAAATAATTTTGTTAATAATTTTTTAAAAACAAATTCAATTAGAAAATACTACATACAGTTCCTGATATAAGGAAAGGAGAATGATAGTATTGTAGTTTGAGGAGCAACTTCCCCTTCAAGAGGACTGCCGGAACGCTACTATCATTGTTAACAACATTAATTGTATTCATTCGAAGGGGATATGGAGACTGTGACAACGTCTTTTTAACACTAGCTGTACTTATTAAGCTATTACATTTTACGGGTGAGTTTCTTGACGTACAGCATATCCTGAACTGATAGCAATATCGTACCTACACTACCAAATTGCATTTACAAAACTTACGGTTGAAGTGATCTTCTGTCTATCCCCATTACAACATGGGCGGAGTTGTCCACTGACCACAGTGTTGACACACAATTTGCTGAATCTCCCGATAATTCCTCTCTAGGAAAGGAATAATTTTTGTATAAAACAATTTCAATTTTAAATCTTCTTCATATCATTTTTATAAATAACTATTTATTGATGGAATTTTGAATATTTTTGAGAGTGGGTAAAAAACCCACGGAATTTAATTCTTATCTAAAAGCTTTCAATGAAGACCATGTCCTCTATTTCATCAGCTCAGAGTGATCCTACGTAATCACAATATTTCAATCTTTTCCCTCATCAATGTGATATTCTGGAAATTTTTATAGATTTTAATGGGGATGAAGCAACGTTTTGTAAAACCTAACGAAACAAGTTCTCGGTGTTTGAGGTTTTTTTCTTTCCTCGGATGTTGTAGCTGTCTTTGAGATCCTGTTACCTGTTTGAGAACGAGCCGAAGGTGAGTGAAATGATGGTGAAGGGCGATTCTCACAGTGAAATTGCCTCCTAAGAAGCTCTCTCTCTCTCTCTTTCTCTCTCTCGTTGATTGGCGAGAAAGGATACACTCGTCATCAGAGAACGTTTCGTCCGCTAGCTCTGTTAGCGTCATCGTCAGTCAGATACCTTAGATTCTGAGTGAGTCACAACGATAATTACGATTCGAGAACTTAATAAACCGCAAGTTGAATATATTTTTCCTAGAAAAGGAATCCGTGTTTCTAAAATAACGGCAACTTAAACAGTATTAAAATTCGTGTAGCTGTTGAAGTCATAAATGTAGTAAAAGTATATAAATTTTGTCTCTTTTTCTGATTTAATAAAGAAAAGGAATGAGGTACGTCTCTGTTTCATTATAGTGCTTTCTGGCCGAACTCAAGTGTTTAAATAACCCAATTGTATTAAATGTATAAGAGCATGAGAAAGTTTTGTGGACTCGCCTGCAGGTTCCGCCGTTCCTTAGACAGTTGAGTCTGGTGGAATATCGCATCTGCAGGGGTACATCTAGATGCTTCATTTGAATATAATCAAGACGAAATGTTGGCGGAGAAGAGTAAATTCAGATTTACGATACTAAATTTTTGAATGATAAATACTTATAAACCCCAGACTGATTAATTATTTGTAGTTCTTCCTCATAAATTCACTATATGATAAAATGACTTCCAGAGCGAATAATTGGATTACCTGTAAGTGATGGATTAAATATTTTAGGAATATTCTTTCAGTATTAAGACAAGCGTGCGCTACCAGTGGTGATGTAAGTGATATAATAAAGAATAATAAACCAACCGTTGCGCAAGTAGAAAATTTTTGCGGTGTTCAGATTTAAAGGGAGATCGGCGAAGTTGGACAAGGGCTAACTGACTTCTACTAAGCTCCAAGAAAACATAAATCTGGGATTTATTATACAAAAAATATTTAAACCATAACAGGATGTAAGAAAACGCAATGTCTATGTTTCATATCAGTTAATCGTTTTTCCCCGCGTCTTTATAGAATCATATTCCGACCATAAATCGTCACCGGATGGGCATGCTGACCTTGTTTACTCTTGAATCAGCGGAAATATATTTACCGTGACATAATAAAATTTTAAATTGGCTTTTTTTTGACATTTAAAACCGTTCTAACGCTTGAATGAAAAATTTTGCATGAATTAACTTGAATCTTTGCTTCCATGAAAGTTTACTGTTTGTAATTCAAAGAGTTTCAGATCAACGATGAATTTTCTGAACTGAATTTAAGTCTATGTGACGGGGAAAACACCGTTGTCTTCATGGAACCGGTGAAGTGGACGTCTGCGTGCGACACGGTAGGTAATTATCACTAAAACTCCGGGACACTCTCTGCGTAGTCTCCCTGTGCGTGTAGACCTCGCCTGCGAGTCAGACACGCAGCACAACAGACATGCCACTAGAGCTGCCTGGATACCCGCCCGTAGTGTGTAACGTTAATCGTGAACCAAATAGTTGAAGCAAACCGTAAATTTACGGCCATTAAATTAATCCGCAAGGGAATAAGATAAAACGATAAATGTGAAATGCTCATAAACACATTCAAGTTAAATGTAATCAAATCAATATGAAGCTGTAAGTAAAGACACCTAATATGTTACGAAAAAAAAATTCTTCTACACGAACTTGCAGAACACAGATGTGACAAAGTTCCTAAACGCGGAACATGGAGTGAGCGGAAATAAAAATGTCAAATGGTGTATGACAGACTGTCTGAGACTCTCGGGGGAAGGATTCGTATTTTCTGGCGACGTACCACTTCTGTAAAAGAACCTAACTCTCACAATATGTAACAACTCCAGTTCTAACAGCATTACTTAATACTGTATCAAGAAAGCATGTCTAAAAATTTTAGAGGAAGGTATCTTGTCAAAGTAACGCCGTTTATTCATAATTTTTGAATCTTTAAAAATAAATTAAATGGCAACCAATGAGAACTTGAATAACTTCTAGTTAATACCAGAACAAATTTGTTTACTTCTTCTTTTTATCTGATGAAACCTCAAATTTGTGCATGAAACGCCATTGTAGTTGAAGAAAACGTTTTTATTTGCCTGTAAAATAGTAATTTATTTTTATATAAATTTAAAAACAGACGTAAAATGAAATCTTACTCTTCTGAGGAAGTACGGAAAATATACATGTATGAATAAGAACATGAAGAAGTAAGACATAAATCTAGGGGAACAGTTCAACTAGAAAGAGTGAAATGAAACACATGTAATAAAAAACACTAATACACAACACAGAAAGTTGACAAATATAAATAAAAATCTATGAGCCATTAACAAATACATGTAAAGAATTTATTAAACAGAGAATTAATCATTCTAATAGTTGTGTTCCAAAGTCTATTTCTAATAATTAAATAGTTTATCTGGCAATTAAATATACAATAAATGAGTTAATCAGCATCGTAATCAATTTTTTAAAATTTAAATATTAAACATTACAACGTTTCGGCGCCATTTGAGATGTCTTGAGGTACTAAAAATAAATTTACATTGGATTTCCTTGGGTAATTTGTAAGTTCAAAACCATGTGTTTTTCATAACATATTACCTAATGTAATCCATCGTAAATTTCTTTTTAGTACCTGAAGAAGTTTCAAATGAGATAAGAAAAGTTGTAATGTTTAATATTTAAATTTAAAACTGACAAATAAGCTGATTTACTCATCTATTTCTAATATATATATTTATTTATTTATAACGGTCGCATCGACTGCCTGGTCATTATCGATCACAGTGACAACTATTTACATATTATTATACTAATTACAAACTAATTATTTATCTTCTTTACATTTGATTTTTAGATTATATAATTATATTGTTTTACCCTTTTGTGATCATTTGTCTAACAGATTCAAAAAAAACTTTAACAAGTACAATATTTTGATAATCGACATATCAGTCAATTCTCTGTCTTCATATTTTTAAAAACTCAAGATTTACTTAGTACTTTTGACTGTCATGATGTTGTTTATAAAATTGCATGTAATAACTGTTCGTTTTACAACATTGGTCACACTGAGAGATCTCTGTCAATTACAATTCAGGAACATAAATCCAATTTAAATTTTCATTTATATAAACACTCTCCAGTTACTAAATACTGTTTGGAACTAAATCATTCTTTTACTTTCGGTAATTCAGGGTGAGTAAAAAATTGGAGTACACCCTGTTATTTCAACTACTCTGCAGGAATTGAGAAACCTAAATATTTCAGTAAGGTATGGGTGAGGTGGTTTAATTTTTTTACCTGGAAATGCTGCAAGAAGTTGTGTTTCCCTTAGTTATGAATGAATATTCAAACAAAATGTGGTGTAACTTTGGAATCATAACTGTTACTTCAAATCTGATTACAGGACTGAACGTGTCAGAAAATTCTGATGTTATTTAATATATCACACGATCATCTTTCTATTAAAAAGTATTAACTTAGATCAAGATGGCGCCCTTATTCGGTATATATCGTAAAAGATAGACCACATCACTTGTACCTAACTAGAATATTCCTGCAGAGATTTTGAAATAACAGGGTGTACTACGACTTTTGACTAACGTGAGAAAAGACAGTGAAATCAGGGTGTATGAAGAGAAGTCCCTTTTCATTGAGAGGTTCTTGGGACAGTTCGCGGATATAATGGTCAGCCGCTGTGAGCGTCCGTCCGTCCTTGATATGTTCCTTTTATCCGCTTGCTCGACCTGTGTGCGAGAGTAGGTCAGTGGAGGTGCAGCGTCTGCATAAATCTTTCTCAATCTCCTCAGAGGCGAACGTTTTTATCGACTTATTTATTTCTGCTGCTCTTCGCTCGTGTCAGGTCGGTTCACAATTTTTTCCCCCCTTCCTTTCCATAATTTGCTTCGCATCGTTGTTAATTTTTTTATCTTTGTTGTAAAGTGTGTCAGAGTGTGCGCTTTTTTTACCCGCTTATCTTATCGGCTTTTCTGATAACAAAGCAGCGAAATAGCAAAAAACCGAGTAAATATTACCTCTTCTTATTTTCCTACTCGTGGAACAACATTAATAATAATATGTAATACCGTCGTCTTCTGGTTGTGACGGAGTGATGGTGGGGAGATATTAAACATTTTTTAAAATATTAGCGTTATACGCTTCTGTTCTTGTCTCTTTCTCGTATTTCTATGTTACCCTTATTTTCAAAATACAGCATCTCAGATTTTATTTCGAGTCTCTTGTGTTTTTCTTCAATTTTCTGTTAGTCCATCAGAATTTTTTTTCCTATTTTTTGATTCCAGTTTCCTCAACCTTGGCAAATAAATCACCTGAGCTCATCTCTTCATGTTTTCTTTCAATTTTCCTTTCCTTTCTTGGATTCGTTCCATTTTCTCGTTCCTAACTTATCCTCTCTCCCCCTCTAGGTTACCTTATTCTTATATATTTCCTCTTTCAGAACATACTGTAAGTCTGTGTGATTTTCTTTATCTCCGTTTGCAGCTGGGCAGATTAACTTGCAACTATTTTTTGTTGGAGGAAAATGGGGAGGGGATGTTGTCATCTCAATCTCACTATTCTGAAACATTCACTTACTCAGTTTTTAATTTCCTAGTTATTGTTCCCGTTTTCTTTTACAAAATCATTTCCACTAGGTAATTAATGAGGAATATTCTAATTCTACGGTTAAAGCAGATTTAATTATATCTAATTTCTAAATTTAGATTTATTGTAGTATCCATTAGCCCACGGTTGAGGAAGTAGTGTACGTCATACATTACATCAAGTAAAAAATAAATATAAGAACAAAAATAAAGTAACGTAATTAAGTAAAAATAATCTTCAAATAAATAACTACAATAAGCAGGATATAGTTAAAATTATTTGAAACACTACACGCACATTAGAGAGCTCAAACACATGCACAAGCAATGGAGTTTTCTCTTCTCGGAGCTGCACGACGAGCATCCGACCTTTCGAACCAGCGCCAGGTAATACATGAAACAAACAAACACAAAAGAGCAGAAACATCTATAAAGAAAGTTTTACATGCATGTATGAAGTGTTTTTACAGAGCACCACATTCAACACTTTAGCAGGAAGATTAATTCCAACTAATTAGGGGGACGATCAAGAATCTCTTGTACAATGGAAGAAAAATGATAATAGTTAATTAAATAATCAATCAAATTACACGTACTCTGTTCATAGTACAGTTTTAAAATATATATATATATATATTCTTTAATTTAAATTATTTATACAAACAACCATATATCATCCATAAAATATGGAATGATTGAATTTAAAATTTTTGCTAGTAATGCATCAAAACAGTTGACTCTACATCAAACACGCCGCACTCAAATTCAATAAATTATAATCATTTTTCTTGTAATGGCGAGTAGAATTGACATACTATAAATCCAGTAACATAAAATGAGAATTACCAGTGTGATAGATAGAAGTACACTGGTTAACCTGCACCAGGACAGCCGCTGCTACCTGCTATTTAACAGCATATGAGACTGACCGCAAATAAGACAACGCCTATCAGAGGACCCGGACACATCTTTACGTCTTGCAAAAAGCCGTCAAACTGCCCAGTGACGCCATTACTGTGGGTTAATAAATGGTCGGAACGTTAACTTGTTTGAGTGGTATTTACGGAGGTGGGCGGGATATGCCGCGGGTGTTAATTAAATAATATTGCTGTTGAGGACTGAATATTCCGATTACTAATGTAAAAGTGGTTTCGTTATGTTAAAAATTAATAATAATAGTCTTATGCTCCTGACTTTGTTATCTACATTCATTTTCCGAGCACTCAACTTGTTTTGCATTATCGCTTAACTCCTGACGCAACGGAGGCCACTAAGAAGTGATTCAATATTGCACTATTTTTCTTTGCGATTGCCGCTTAATGCTGAACACGTTTCCTTATCTCCGCAGCCTCGTGGCTTACTCCAAGTATGTTCTTTGAACGTTGGCGTGCCGCAGCTCCCGTGTCCGTCTTGACCCTTGTCCTTTCGGCGGTTCCTCTCACCTTAACGCACACACACGAGAGACCGGTTTTGCTCCTTCGACGCAGTTTGCAGTTGCTCATCTTTCTCCGTCTCTTTCTTTCTCCGGCAATTCTCATCATTTCCGCTCTTTGTGCTCAGGTTTACATTATCCGGCGTTGACGTCAGGATGACGCAATCACCACCCTTATAGGTGAGATTAGGGAACCGCTTACGAAACGTCGCCCCTCAGCAGGGATGCCATTTTTATATGTAAGTGGATGGCCTGAAAAACTCTCTACTGCTTCATTTCTAGAGTAATGAGTAAGGAGATCCTGACAGACAACAAAGTCCGCGAACTACGCTCTGACGTAACTCTCAAGTGAAATAAGGCACCGATAAAGTCATACTATTAAATTCTTTATTTCATTTTTAAAAACTGTATAAGCTAAGGAATCACTTTATTGTTCATTGTAAATTATTCACAACTTTATACATGATTCATACTGCCTATTAAGTATTCTTCGATAATTTGCAGTTTATATGACTGATATATTATTTTTTGTAGTTTGCTGCCATAATGGGTCATTTTGATGATACAATATTAATTATTATCAAGTATTTGTGTATGGTATTATTGTGAAGTTATAAATGTGTTTTCTAACACATGAACATGGCAATTTTTATCGAAAAATCCTTTTAAAAAATTATCTGCAGTAATTAGAAATTTAATATAACATGACTTTTGGTGTTTTGTATCCGCTCCACCCCCAAACCTTTTCATCAGTAGCAGTTTAAATAATAATGTATTTTGTTAATTAATTAATAAAAACTAAATCGTCCACAAATATCAACTTGATTCCAAATTTTTCGACTAAAATAAGTAACTTTTAGCTGTGTACGATGGTGACTTATAATAAGTAATCGGTTATACCATCTTAATTGCAATATGGTTTCTAATATCGTATGAATATGGCTAAAATTTCTCAAAGCTACTGGTGTTATTATTTTTCCCGAATAAAGTTGATTGTTTTTGGACAGTTTACTTTTTATTAATTAATTCCACTCCACAAAACTGGTGAGATAAATGTTACAAAAAATTAATTTTGAAACGTGGAACGGGACACTTACTGTTTTTGTAAAATTTTCTAAAAATAAAAATCGCTTCAAAAAGGTTTAAAACACTAGCTTATTCTACTCTTTACTTAATTTAATATTAATGTAACTTATAACAACTAATTTTTTAAAAGAAACTTACAAATTTCCCATTTTACCTCCCCCCCTCCCCTCCTTTCCGAGGGCAGAACAGGATAGGATGTTTGGTAATTACAATATAAACAATAAAATTATTAAAATTGAGAAAAATCTTGTTATTTCTTTATCATATTTATTTTGCGTACGGTTCATCGCTTTACCAATTTTTCCTTTGGCAACGAAATTTTATTTTGAAACTACACAGATTTTCCATTTTTCCCGATGCTATCATTTCTTTTTTTTTTGGGTACAGCATCCTGTAACTCATTCTTATATGGTGAGTCTGTCAGTTTTTACTTTTAATCTTGAGGAACACATAATGTTGCCTTATACGATGGTATCCCAGGCTAGTCTTGGTTTAAGGTTTCCCACCAAGCCTTAAAACTATCAGATTTAAACATTACACGTAACTTACATGCAGATAAATACATCTTCTTTAGGAATATATACCATTAAAGAGTTAAAAGCGAGTAGTTTTGTAGATTACCTTCTGTCGAAATGCTGCAAAAATTATCAAGTCACAGATGTAAGAGACCAAACAATAGTTCATTCACAAGGTGCAGTCAGAACTTGGTCAAGAAGGTTGTCGGGATCTCTTCCTTGACCAGTGACCATGTTCCACCTCTATTTACTAAACTTCAGTAAAAAGAAAGTAGGCTACCCAGTTCTACCCCACCATCCGGTTCCGCCCCGAAGATATATTTGAGAACATTAATATTCAATCATTAAAACTACAAATCCATTTGTCAAAACTTATTAATTCTTCGCGTAGAAATCTTCAAGTTTCTATCTGTAAAGGTTTGTAGTAAGTTACGTATCTATTCTACTGAGAATCCTGTAAGAAAAATTGACTACGCATCTGTGATTCAGGTACAGGTACAGACATCCTATCTCACTCCACTATAGAACATTGTCTCAAAACTGTTGAAAACAATGCTCCATTTCATTTGTAAAATGAGTTTTACTATTTAACCTGTCGGTCACTATCTCGCGTCAGATTTTGTGTAGTTTCACACCTAAATCGGCAGAGTGCAAAATGGCAGAAGAAACGCGTACATGCGTGATCAACCTTCACACACTCATGTTCCATCAAGACTGACCCACATCTACACCACACACAATGCTCTCCGCCTCCAATTTAATTTTTAAGCCGGACACAAAGAAGCGCGTGCCCCCCCCCCCCGGTCACCCCCTCTCCTTCCCTCGCTCCGTCAACCTTTCACTATAAGTCTGTTTTCTTATATTATATTAACTTAAAATAAATTACCATATGACAAACAATTTTTATTCATCTACAGCGACGTTTCGTCCACTTTAAAAAGGATTTTTTGACGAAGTACTTTGTGCTGATAATGTTATTAAAGTAGAATTGTTGTAAGTATAAAAAGATGAATATGGCAGTTTAATGCTTCCGAAATCTACCATTGTAATAAATTAACTTTTTAAAAAAGCAACTGTAACCGTCATAGGGTTTTACACTCTTTCCTTATCAACATTAAACGATCCAACAACCCCATGCACAAACCTAATTCAAAATTTAAAAAATTTATGTTAACAAACTATTGACAGTTTAAGTTTCTAATTTATTTATTTTTAGTTAAAACCTGCAGATATTTGTCACCTGCTGGTGCCTAACGTCGATGTAGCCATTAAAAGCTATTTAATTACACATGTAAAATGGCAATTTAATTTATCTTTATATAAATTCATATTATATCATATCATCACGGGAATTCTGAGGGAACCTTCATACAGTCTCCAAACTTTCGACAATTTATATAATTATTTCTTTTATCCGTCATTCAAGTTTACATCAAGAGCATTCGGTCCTTTAACTGGCCATATTTATCTGTAACAGTAAGCAATTAATTATTAATAATGAAACATTTTACACTTTTACACTCCATTTTCAAACTAAAGTTTAAACTTTCCATCTCATCGTCAGCCTTGTTCAGTTACAACTGGCCCTAGGTTCTTTAAATACAATGTAATCCTCTGTCGTCTTAACTTGACGCTAACTAAATATATTGGTTGTGTACATTTTATTTTCTATTTTTTATAATAATATGTATATACAATTTATTTTTATCGTATTTCATTACATACTACACCATTTTTTCCTTTTCGTTTTAAATATTTTATCTTATTTACTCCTTTTTTAAATTTTACTTACGTATAATTTCTATCTTATCATCCATCATTACATTATGCACTTTATTTTCCCATCGTCCGTCTTTGTCGAAGAACCCTCCGTCCCCGATGAAATACGCACAACAATCACGACAGAGACCTCTGACATAAAACAGGAGCTTTCAATATGAATGGTTAAACTGAGGATCCGTAAGACTGTAAATGGAATGAAAGACGATTTCCACAATTCGCGCCCTTAGGGTAAATAGGACAGTGTTATGTTGCGCGATGAAAAAAGAAACAGGCTCGAGGAAAATATGGAAACAGGAACGACATTATCTGGAGCGTGGCATTAGAAGGTAGCTGATAAGTAGAAAGGCAAACTGTGTTGCTAGGAAGTGGGCAAGACAACACGCCGCTTATCTAAACACCATGCGAGTAAAAGAGGAAACAGCAGCAGGCCGCAGGGAAAATTTAAAAGAATATCAATAACAACGAGGGAATATGAAGCAAGACATGAGAGCAAGAGGTAGGATGGGGAAGGATATGAAAATAAAGTCCCTATCTAGAGTGACGATGGAGATGCCTTAGATGTCAGCTGCATTGCGTCTCTCACACTTGTTGGGTGAATGACTTCCAAGTAGAAGTGGGGTTTTAACCGCAGTACGTCAGCGATGAAAACATCGCCCACACCGACGGTGAATCCCGGCAAAGTACTTAAACGTGACGTCATTCGATCATCTCCAGCGGATTTCTGGTTGCTTGGGAAGTTAGTTGTTAAAAATTTGTAGTTGAGCGTTCGGCGAACTTCGTAAAACCTCGGTCCACTTCGAGGATGACGTCATTTGTTAATTGTCGCAAGCTTAACGGCAGTACGTCAGCGGATATTCCTAAACATAAGTCTTAGTCCCTAGATTCTCAGATCCTTGTCTCAATATATCGATCGGAGTTTATCCGTTTAATGTTGAGTTACGCCCATTAGAAAACAACAACAGGTTTTTATGAAATGGAGACGAGTGTTCCTAAACTTCTTGTCCAGTTTCGTGAGCGACATCGTGTTTGTCCCGTAAATGACTACGTTCGGCAATTTTCGTTGGTTTTCGGATTGACTCTAAAACTTATTTAGGGGGGTAACGGGCGGGGTGGCTAGTACATTCTGTTCCTCCGGTCCTGGTTTCGAGCCTGGAAGGGTTCCAGTTGCGTCTGTGCAATTAATATTCCACCCTTCCTCCTCCTTGTTTCTGTTGTTTATCTTCGACGTCGAGAGTTCGCCTGAACATTCTGCGCCCTTTTTCCTTATCTTTTATCTGCGTCGTTCCTTATTTAAGTACGCAGTATCTCCGTTATCGCTTCGATAAGCTCTTGACTCGCTCCCCAGTACCCGTTCTGTAGTTGTTTTATTCTCGTCTTAATCCCTAATTTTCAGTATCAGTAACCTGTAATTTCATTTTTCTACCTGCTTGAACCATATTTTCCTGTCTCTCTTATTCTTACCTATTATAACATCTCAGTCTCTCTCTCTTCTCGCATACCTTGAAGGTGGAAAATCCTCACAACTCTTCCCTAAATTAGCTTCCGCATTTGCTCCAACCTGATCCATCCTCGTGATTGGAATATCTCAATAGCGATGCCTTGAACATAGAGACTCTGGAACTAGATCAGTAGTATTCAGTGACGTGTATATCAGATGGCTTTCTTATCGATAATACAGTTCTCCGTTATTTGAGGTGATGCAATGAACGAGGATAACTCTATAGGTTTCATTTGAGAAGCTTTATAAATCATCACAGTCA
The DNA here is from genome assembly GCA_034510155.1 of Eucriotettix oculatus. NCBI lineage: Eukaryota > Metazoa > Arthropoda > Insecta > Orthoptera > Tetrigidae > Eucriotettix > Eucriotettix oculatus. Next base: position 87,934,838 of record CM067378.1, on the reverse strand, counting down.
GTACTCACAAGTTTCGTTACATGCAATGAGAAGTAACTCTTAATTTCCTGTCTGTTGTTAGAGATATCTTAGTAGAACCGCATCTAGTGCGAGGGTGGTTCAATTCCTCCCCTTTCTGCTTAAAATGAGTTTGTTAAGTGAAAATTTTGAATTCGTCGCGATTCCTCGAACATTCTTCTCCAATTTAATGCAGTAACAACTTCCTACGTCAACTGGTGACATCACTACACTGTCTTGCAAAATGGCTGACATTGGGGTACGTGTTAGACAGCAGAATGCTGAAGAAACGCAGAAAGTGAAACGCCCATTTGCATTCATGAAATACTGAAAGATGTGTGTGGTGGCGCAACTGTGAATGTCTGCTCTGTTCGGCGATGGATTCGTCGTTTTAACGAAGCTGAAGGGCAAACACTGTGTGTCGATGGCTTAGGAAGCAAGACTACGCTTTTTACCGCAGTAGAATACAATACTTATGTGGACAAAAACCGTGGAGACTAAATTGAAAAGTGAAAATTTAATCATTACTGTTGTGGGTTTATGCTGTGTAAATTGCATTTAATTGTATCGACAAATTAAAGAGAGTTAGAGAGAAAGGGGGATAGAGACACCGGGCGTTTCTCTCCTTTAATACCATAGGAATGGTTGGAAAGGCGATATTGGAAATAGAGAGTAATTGTCGATAATGTAATTTCGAGTTTACTATATTTGTAGGCAGCTTGCCGCTTGTTTCGGTGAGAACAACGAACTACTGTTGCTGTGTGCAATTGTTGAATTGCTACTCCGACCCTACACCCCTCAAAACTGACTGAGATATAGGGGTTATGGTAACCTTGGCTTGAAACAAAGGTCAAGAACAACGAGAATGGAAGTTCTTTAAAGGAATAACTTCTTTGAAAAAATAAAGTAGATCTAGCTGTATCATATCCGCGAATCTCTGCCATGGCAACGATGGGGCCACGACGTCATTGTCTTTCATAACAGCGGCTGGGTATTCCTGTACGACCATAGAAGTCTGGAAACTCCCGTGGGATGAAATGTTACGAGGAAGGGAGACACGATCCATGGTCAAGTGACAATTATGTAGGTGATTATAGCAACCACGCCATTAACAACTTTCCTAATGAGACGTTAGGGATATGTACAGGAATTAAGGGAAAAGGTGAGCTGTGGAATTTGGGCGGTAAATATTGAAGGAGGAAATGGTCAAACTCGATCTGTGCTGTGAGTTTCCCGGAAGTGCACGCAGAATAGCCCCGTCCTTGCCACACTGCAGCGGTCACCTCAAGGTCGAACCTGCAGTCAATCACGAAATTCCTTCTCATTAAATATTTCACTTATTATTGTGCCATGAAGATCCCACCATTAGAGCATGACGGTGTGATCATGTTTGCTGACATAATAATTGCTGTCGTCCCACGCGATAAACTTGTTGTAACAGGGAGCGACGTTCTGCCAGTTTACTGTTCGCGAACTTTCTTGTCAGCCTGGTTATAGGCGTCCCTACAGTCGATCATGACTTATGCAAGCGATGACGTCATATTCCCAGAATCTCTTCCTCTCAATAGACTAGCGACTGAAGTAGTCCAGCTTAACTGGCTGGCTCATTTTTCTTTTTGAGAATGTACCTAACTAATTTCTTTGCATAACTTCGTGGTTCCGCCACCCTTAGTATGCTATCGTATTTCCGCGACGCACCAAATCAAAACATTCGAAGTCCGCTGATAATGAGGTAGGTTATTTTTGAAATATAATAAAATTAAATGTGTGTTTTAAATCTTAAATAACTTATTGAAGAAATGTTATTGAAAAAATAATGAAAATGATTATTAAAATAGTATGCAATAAATATAAAATATATATTTGAATCGAGTAAGATCAGTTTGATTTTAGGAAGAATGTAGGGACAAGAGAAGCAATATTGACTCTGCGTCTAATTTTATAGGACAGGATTCGAAAGAAAAGGCCTATGTTCATGGCATTTTTAGATTTAGAAAAACCATTCGATAATGTGAACTGGAACACACTATTAGAATTTTGAAGATGACATAAATAAAATATCGTGAAAGAAGAGTGATGCATACCCTCTACAGAAGGCAGTCGGCAGTAATTAAAATTAAAGAGCAAGAAAATAAAGGAGTATGACAAAGGTGCAGACTGTACCTGTGCTCTGTACCTCATATGTAAAACAGACGATGGAGAAAGTTAAAAAGGAACATGGAAAAGAAATAAAAACCCTACGATTGCCAATGGTATTGTAGTATTAGGGGAGTCAGAAGAATACTTGGAAACCATAATAAATGGCATGAACGTGGTTTTTGAGAAAGAGTTTAATAGGAGGTTTAATAGAGAGAAAACCAAGGTAATAATGGAGTGCAGTAAGGGAAACAGTGAAATAACCAAGGCTTTTGCATTTGGAAGGGATATTTTGAAGGAAGTTAAGGAATTCTGCTACCTGGGAAACATAATAACTAGAGTAGGATACAAGCAAGGCTTTCGCAAAAAGAAGTAATTTAGCTGTGGCTAGTGTAAGTATGAATATTAGGAAATCACCATTTAAAATGTTCGTATGTAATGTGGCATTATATGCTAAACGTGGATGGTAGGACTAGCAGAAAGTAAAAGAATAGAAGCTTTTGAAATGTGGTGCTATAGAAAAATGAGATGGGTAGATGGAATCACTAACCAGGAAGTTCTAAAAGACGAGACAACAGTATGGAGGACTTTGACCAAGAGAAGGGATAGATTAGTAGGCCACGTTTTGAGGCATGAGGGTCTTGTAAAATCAGCATTAGAGGGAAGTGTGTGGGGTAAGAACAGAAGGAGGCCAAGGATGGAATCGTTAAAAAGATAAGGGAGGATGTGGTAGTTATGAATAAAGGCTTGCGCAGAAATGGTTATGGAGGAATGCAAAAGACCAGGACTGAATACTGCAAGAACAACGGATCACGAACACAAGTCAAGGGAGTTTTAATTATCCTGTGAACTGAACTGAAAGAGTATAGTTTGTGGATCAATGGGTTAACATACGCAGACTATGAGACCACGTTGTCCTCAGGTAGTAAGGAGTAATATTGCTTAAAATATAAGCGTCTGTGGTTAGGAAGTAGCAATAAATTAGTGATTAAATAAATATCACACAACGTTTCTGCAATCATTGTAGCTATCGTCAGGTGACAAACATTGGAGCCGTGAAAGCGACACACAGCACAAACCAAGTGACGAACTCGGTACCACAGACTTTCATATTCAGTTCTCGCGGCTCTCATGTTTCCCATCACCTGACGAATATTACAAAAGTGTTGTCTGCTGCTTATTTAATCACTTATTTACTATATGTATTTCTGCTACTTATTTTTGAAATTTGTAATGATATTTCTTATCCAGCTTTGATTCAATACTCATAAAGGATACAAGGAATGAGTCCGGGAAACATTTTATTTGCGCAGGTGCTGTGAATTAGACATTCGCACGTTTATAAAGTAAATATTAGACTCAACTTGAAATGCTAGTTCTGTGTCGGGCCCCTTTTTTTATCTTAAACACCTGTTGCTTGTAAATAACTTTACTACGAGTTTGTGTCACGCATACAGGCCCAGTGCACGCTGGAGAAACGAGTAACATGAGCACACTAGGGTATTTCATCAAACAGACCTCATTTTTGCCATGTACTCGTATTTAATAACTCGCATCTTTTACGTAAGTTCAGGGCATAAATAAAAAACAGCGACGATTTTCGTTACTTGACCTCCAAATACGTATTCAAATATAATTTTCAGTTTCAAATTTTTTCATAAAATATTTCGTTTCTTTTGAAATACTTGAAAATTAATTTTTCCAATCACCATCTACTTGTAGATCTAGGAATCAGGAAAGAAATATACGGAAATATTGCTTAATACATTATTACTGTTCTGGCATGACTGAGAGTGAATACATTCACATGTGTGTTGTTTCATGAAGCACGTTTCGTTAGTGTGCATGTCCAAGTGAAACTACTCATTTTGGAATTGTATATGATAATTCGCTCATATTTAGTAGGACTCGGGGCATAATTTTTAAATAAAGATGGCGACTTGATATACTTGACCAGGGAATTCGTCCTCAAACGTAATTTTCAGTTATTAAATTTTTAATAAAAAAAATTGTTACTAATTCATATTTTTCCAACGACCATTGTCTCCGAGATCTAGGCATAACGGGAAAAGAATAGGGAATTCCTGCATAATAGATTATTACGGCATGAGAGAGCCTTAGTGAAGTTAAAATATAGAAAATTAGTAATTAATTAAATAGCAATAAAATCATGCGCTGACTTATTGCCCGTTTTTTTATTTTTGTAAACTCAGTCAGTAAACTATGTTTGCATAAAGAAACACGTACTTGATAATTAAAAACGGGACAACAATGAACAACAATGACGAAGAACTCAAAGACTCACCGAGACCATTGAAGTACCGCTAGTTCACGAACGATGGTTAACTGTCTGCATGATTCTTTTTTTTTTGAATAATTCTTTTGAATTAGTTCGTTCGCGAACTTCCCCAATGTTGCCGATGACGTCACGATATAGGGATCACTATTTTTTCTAACGCCTCCCTTCCATTGCAGATACATTACACGCATATTGAGTCAAAGGATGACCGAGCAGCAAGTTCGCGAACTTAATAATCAACTTTAGAATGTAAATTATTCTTATTATCCACGTAACAATACAGGCTTCCGGACAGTTCGGGAACTTAATTGTCGCACATACTTTAGATTATATGGACCCGGGGAGTTTACTTACCACTGAAGCACGAACATCCATTGCATATTACGGTCAGAGTGGCGTAGCGAATTTGTCAAATTAATCCTTCTATGCACAAATGTTATTTCATATTTATTACCGTTGCATTTTGCCTGAGTGTAGTTCCACACTATCGCGTACACGAGTTGCACAAAGACGATATCCGGCATATCTCCATTTCCGCCAGACGAGATAATTTACTCCGAGCAACTCATCGGTAAAAAATTGTTTAGATTTATATCTGCCGTTTGACGATAATAAATCCCATATAAAATATAGTCTACATCTCCCTTTTACAATTCCCTTCCTATGCTATTAAAGGGGAGTTGCCTGTTTCATGATCACCCTCATGCAGCCTGTTAACCAAAAAAAAAAGTATAACAAAGGGATGCGTCTGGGAGTTTCTTCTCGCAGGTATTTCTCCTCAGATTGACTGCGAAGCTCACCGGATTATGTTGGGAATGCCTCGTACTCTCTCTCTGATTTTTTTTTCAAGTTATCACACGGCGAGGTACCTTCACCTACTTTAGGAGGTGCATGTACGGGAGTCGAATACCTTGGGTATATGGTAAGAGTTGTCGGCTAATCCAATTGGATCAGCCAGCCAACTGCCTTCTAAAACTAGTGGAGACACGGGAAGGGAATGCAACGACCGCATAACAAACTCGTGTCCCGCCATTTAGAATGGTTTGAGAATAGAACCCAATAGCTCGATGTGCCTGATGCAGGTTTTCTTGAGATTTCCCTGCATTTTAAACGTTAGGCAAGAGGCCCTGGTGAACCCTTGGCTACCTTTCTCTACCTTCCACAATCCCCTTTTTAACTCCCTTCCTCTGCTAGTTGCCTGTTTCAGGTTCACCCCCATGTAGACTGTTACCCACAAAAATATTTATTTGAATCGATCTTAAATTGAATAATCTTGTAGTGTGCAGGAAACTGCCGAGGATTAACCGAAATGTTCCGTTAACAATTTCTGAGTCGCTACTCTTGGGTTGGCTGCAGAACTGTTTCATTCTCTGAGAAATTTAAATTACGCCACGGAAAGGTAAACGTTTACATGGCGTCGTTTGCCTAGAGACGCAATAAAGAATATAAATATGAAAGAAGACACACAACCTGGGGGAGAATTTTGAGTAGATAACAAATGCTCTAGTCGAAAAAGTACGTTTACGGTGTTTCATTGACTTCAGAATGAGCATACGTCCAAAGTAATGAAGAAACCGTTTGCATTTTTACTAGGGATGTAATCAACTATGGGAAACTTTGCATCAAAAATAGGGTATATATAAATACTGCTAGAGGAGGTAAAGTGCAAGGAATGACTAATATTAGAGATTAGACAACCTAGAAGGGATGGTCTATAAGGAAAAATGAATATCCTCTTCCAGGAATTTTCCCAGAAGAATTCTTAAAATATCTAAAGAGAAGAAAGTATTAATTTGATCTTAAAATATCAACAGGTAGAGTTAAGTTCCTGGGAATAACATATTTTAGTCACTTTTCGTGGTGAAAGTAGAATGATAAAACCAAATCATTGCACTTTTTCATTTACTCTTTGTCTGTCCATGTGAAACTTCTATTACGGCCTCCACTGTTAATGCCAATTTAATTCCTTTTACAGTTTAATTATTTATTCTTTTATCTTAATTTTATTTTCCTGTGCATAATATTAACTTCATGTATGTTTAAGAAATCAATTACTGTATTTGTAATGACAAACCATTTTTATACGGTATTAACATAATCTTTAACTTTAATTTAATTTTAAATCTTCATTAAAATAATATGATAGATTCTAATGAACAATTTCTAATTGTCATCACAAAACTTTGAATCTGTTGTAAAATAATAAATGTTATTATGAAGTAAAATTTCTTACGACATCCAAATTGACTTTTTTAGGCAATTAGAAAGAAATATTAAAATTGATTAACGGATTTTCCAAAACGGGATGTTAACTGGGGAATTGTATTGTAGTAGCGTTGGCAGCATCGGTCCCCGGTCTCGTGACCAGGCGCTGACGTAACAAGAGTGCGGACAAGATGGCGGCCGTGTCGTCGTCGTAGGAACGGACCACTACGCCGCTACTCATAGCAGGACAACATGAGCGTGGACGCGTACGGCCCGAGTTCGCAGACTCTGACCTTTCTGGACACGGAGGAGGCAGATCTCATCGGCGCCGATACTCAGGGTTCCGAGTTCGACTTTACGGACTTCACGTTGCCCTCGCAGAGCCAGACCCAGGCTTCGCAGTTGGACGTCGGCCAGAGCCAGTCCACACAGAACCAAGTAAGTGCATCGATAACGTGTCCTGTCTCTAATATACCCTCAATCTTAACTATTTGCACTTCATTTTTTCTTATGACGACGACATAACCTCAACTCAAATACGGTCCGCGCCAATATCTCGAGACACTTCTCTCTTCCGGATTTGTTCGCGGTTCAAATGTTTGTGTGGTTTAAAATGGGGCTATGCGATGTCTTCACCTCGTAGAGTTATTTGGCCTGAAAACGGAATGGCGAGAAAAGGAAACAGAGACGCGGTTCACTTCCGCGTGATAATGCCTTGGAAACCGAGCCGTTTGTCCTTCACATATTTCGGTTGAACTTTGGTCCTGATTCTTCTCTTTATCCAGCAATACACCCGTAAACACTTATAACCCGTCATTCTGCAGTAAATTCACAGTCAAAATGCAGTTCAGTATCGACTTGAAAATTTTTCGCAATTATAAACAACTTGTGTCTTCCAATTACACCACATAATACATATTGATAAGACAACTATACTCACCAGAATTGACTGTGTATGTGAATTTTCTTAATGATTTCTGTATTTCATGCAATGTTTACCAAGTTATATAGTTATGAAAACAAAATTAGTTAATTATTATTCACATTGTAGTAACTGAAATTAGAATTCAGAATACACTATGGCTCAGATGTAGTTATGACTAATTTAATGTTAAAAATATATACTACAAACATTTTTTATCAATATGTAAAAATTGGTGTACATTAAGAATTGAAAGAAATGATCTAAACCCATAAATTATTCTTTATGTTCACCTGATGGGTCCACAGAGTGTGGATCAAATGGTTTTCCAGTAAAATCTTTTTAACATTAAATTATTCGTAACTTACTTCTGAGTCATTAAATATTTTAATGGTTAATTAATATCATATGAATCTGTAATTATTTATCTTAATGTAATAGTATATAACACAATTTTAAATTATTAACTAACCAAATCGTAAATTGTACACAGTTCTAAAAGAGTATACAGTTACAATAAAGTTATCAATTTACGAAACAGTAATTCACCTTCATGGTAATAAAAAAAATATTTTTAACTTGTTTTTTGGTGTTGATCACAATTTTTTTGGTTTCAGGTGAATGGAGACATCGGAGAAAATGGCTTGGATGGAGACTTATCTGCTGCCACCAAAGCGCTGGGTGAGCTGCAGTTTGAAGAGGAAGAGGACGAAGCTTATTATAACAAGGTGAACAAACTGTTACATGTTTAGATATATATTCTTTTGTGTTGTAGTTTCTTCCTTTACATTTGGTAATACATTGCACGTGACTGTAAACTGACATTTTGTAAATTGACTTGAGGGTGCTTATCTTTTTTCATTTATGTTAACTTTTAAAATTATTCCAGCTTAATTGACTCACATATAATTCTAGAATATTCTCAACATGGTTTTTGTTGACTTGCAACATTTTCTATAATGGATACTTATCTACTCTGAAGTCAAAGTGAATATGGTTTGTTTTTTTCCCCTTTATTTAATATTTCAAGAGTTTACTCAAATAATGCCATATTATTACCATAGACATCTGATTTTGGTGCTAACCTTGTTGAGCATCATCATTACCCAAATGTGACTGACACTTTCCAATACTGTCCTTCAATAACATTCTAAAAGTCCCAACTGGGATGCTAGGATCTAAGATTCTCCTTTGTTTATGTTGCTAATTAAATATGAGTTGTACAATAAATAAGCATTTTATTTCTTTAACAATATGTAAACATACATTGATTCTCAAAAAACCAATATTGATCATTTACACATGCCCCTTTGAACTCTTTTTCCGCCTCTCCATGTTGCACATATATAATAATTATTAAAATATTGACAGTACTGATACACAATTTGAACGGATCTTTACTCAGCTTGTTTCTCAGTGACTCTTTGATATATATATATATATACATACATACATATAAATATTAATTTAAAATACAGATGAATATATAAACATTCTAAATTTTAATTGGGAATCAGTAGTCATCTTGTAACCTTGTAACAATCGTAGTTACACTTCACAAATTTGCATTATTATTTGTACTTTAGGAGCTGGTACAGTACCCTGTACGTAACCTCTCATAACACGAAAAAATGCATGTTGAAGATAACCTGTTATGCCATACCGAGAATGTAATATATGACAAAATACACATAACTAATATTAGTTGTGAAATTTACATACATGTCCAGAGAAATTGTGTGGGTGAAACGCTTGGCAGGAGCAAATTTAGTAAGAAACTTCCACACAAGTTGTCATCTCTAGTTGGTATCTCTCACTGTCACTGCGTATCATACACAGGAAGTATAACTTTCATGTGCCTCCAATAACTTTAAATTGTAGTTGTATGAGCTCTCAGTAGTCAGGTCCACAAAATTTAGAGAATGATTAACTGTTAAGTATTTATAGCCCATATCACCGAATTTGTCATACGGTTTCCAACAATCGATGTAAATCATTGTTCCTGTAGTTTCACCCACAAATTCATTATATACTGTCACAACATTCTGATAACTGTATTCAAACTGGACAGTTTACCACATGTTAACAAGTGTTTTCAACAACTTGATTCAAAGAAAAGTGAAAGAGTATAATTTCTAATAGGTTTATAACCAAATTAACTGCTGTGCCAGATATTGTGGGGAGTGTCGTGATTTTCAAGCAACAAATGTTAAATGAGATGACATAATTTATTAGTAAAGTATTATCTTAAAATAAAGACTCAAGTTATGTTAATTTTTTTCCCTTTAATTTGGTAGTACAAGATTAAACACTTACCTGGTAGACGGGAGCGTAATATCTCAAAACACTTTATGTAAATTAACAAAGAAAGTGATAGGTTCAAGTTCTGCATGAAATTACAGGTGAATATCCTATAATAGCTTGACAAAAAATTATTTTAGATGATTGAAAATCTAATAGTGGAAGTTATGAATTCTAAAAATGAAACATATGCCTGGAATCGAACTTTGATTGATTGCATAAGAAAAAAGACATTAATCACTCGTCTACATCAGTTGATTATGGAGAAGTACAAACATTGTTTATGTGTTGTTGTAAAGCTAATTGATGTGGACAGTAATTTTGTCCTTGTGAACTAAGAAAAAGCTATCATTCATGGAAAATTATACAGATGAAATGGAGGAAAATTTTGCGTTCTAAAGACAACCATTTTGGATTAGAATAGTCCACAGAGTATGAAGGACTCAAAAAATGTAAGACTTGTGGTTTGGATTAATTGTGAAAATAATAGAATTGGTATTAATAAAATTGAGTGAAGTAGTAATTAAAATCTAATATTTAAGTCATTGAAGTGATGTGAAATCCAGGACAGTGAAAATTGTAGGATGCCGTTAATAGCTGATCTTTAGTAATATTAATACATGTATTCAAAGCTCTTGGTGTAGTTGCTGAAGAAAGATTTCTCAGATTTCCATGCCAGTACTACACCAGTTAAATTTTGCCTGTAAGAGGACTACAGAGCTTATAGTTTTTGAAACATTGTTTAATCGCATAGTATCAATGTAAGAACTTGTGCTAAAATTTATATATTTGAAATTATAGTGGTAATTAATGGTTAAAATGATAAATACATGTGATTACAAATAAATAGAACAAAGAATCAACATCCTTTGGAACACGTCCTCCTGGTGAGATCTCTCCCGCACCACCAACACTGTTATATGTTCACCTCCTGTACTGACACAACCAACTAAAAAACATGTCCACCTCCTATGCTGCCTCAACCTACTCTGAAACATTCAATATATTGTCCTTTGTCATCTTGCAACTTTTTTGGTCACCTGACCTCGGCAGCTAATCACTGTCTTCTGACTGTTCTTGCATACTCTGAATTGGTACCAGCCCTATAATAATACTTTTTAATTAGCATGTTTTAAATTAACCTTTTATCGAATTGTTGCTGTGAAATTGCCCTAAATGTATTACAAGTTTTCTTGTTTGCATGGAGTTGCTGGGGATTATTTAAAATGTTGCCACAGAATACCGCTGGAATAATGCATGTGGGCTAATTTCTAAAGGAAGAAACTACAACACAAAAAGCAAAAGACAAGAATTATATGAACAAAATATTGTTTTCACTTAAAGTAACAATAGTTTTTTCTAGTCTGTCACAGAATGTAAATTAAAGAAATTCCCGAATTGTAAACATAAATATAGCCACTATTTTCATGAGGATTGATGTAAATCATTGTAGAGTGCCTTAATGTGGCAAGATTTCAGGAGAAATGCTTGCTAAAAGTTTCATGTTTTTCCTTGGATTTTAGGATCTTCCTGAGTTTGCCTGCAAATATTGTGGAATCCATGATCCCAGCTGTGTGGTGATGTGCAATGTCTGCAAAAAGTGGTTCTGTAATGGCCGGGGCAACACCTCGGGCTCACACATAATCAATCACCTTGTCAGGGCTAAACATAAGGCAAGTATGAAAGATAACCCTCTGATAAGGAATTTGCTTCATTATTGGTTAAAGTAAACTACTTAAGTAGTACATTATGGTCTACATAGTATTAAATTTGCAAATTTGTATATAGGAAAAATAATTACATGCTATACTATACAATCGGTTCAAGGGAAAATTCTTGGAATGCTTTCAAATGATTGGCAATAGTAACGTGTTTTTATGATTTCGATGTTGCTAGCACTTCTCAGTGCTTGTAAATTGCTGCTGGCAATTATATTGCTAGAACCATAACACTTTCGTTCAAAAGTCCTGTGATTGTAACTTTTATTGGCTTTATCAGACTTTTTTAAGTAGTCACTAGTTGTCCAACATCCAGGCAGTATATTTGCTCATAATATCTATTTTAACTACACATAAATACTTTAAAAAACAATATAATTGGATAACCATAGACAATATGCTTAGAGGAAATGAATGTGTAGCACTGTTAATGTTGTCTGGTTAATGAGTATATTTTCCATGCATCTGTGTCAACAAATTTCTTGATCTCTGGCACCTGGTCATTGTCAAATTAACTGAAGTTACTGTATTAAGGGAACTGTTGTACTAGACTGTTTTTAAAAGTATTGTACACGCTTTTCTCAATTTTATGACTACACATTGAATTGACTTAGTTTAAATTCCACTGAACTTTTATTTGCAGGAGGTGACTTTGCACAAGGATGGCCCACTTGGGGAGACAGTTCTGGAGTGTTACTCGTGTGGAGTTAGAAATGTCTTTGTACTGGGTTTCATCCCAGCAAAGGCGGACTCTGTGGTGGTGCTGCTCTGTCGGCAACCTTGTGCTGCTCAGAGCTCCCTCAAGGATATGAACTGGTAAGCATGAAAATAACAATTTATGTTGATGATTCACAATTCTTCCAAATTTCATAATGAATGGAATGAGTTTGCATTCATTGTAATTACTTTGATTATGATTAAGTCATTTCAACACATTATTTTACAAAATATAATGTTTACTCCTAGAGTTAGTAGGCTAATAGAAGTGGCAGGTTCTTTACTATAAGATCTCAGAACAGTCAACTTCATTGGGAACCATTTGTAATAGTATTCTTTTGCTCAAATACCATATTACTTTTGGGACTTGCATGTTTTTTTTTCCTTACAAGAATAAATATTTGATATACTGGATATGACGAGAAAATACTGATAGCTAATCATTTTTTGTAGTAGTAGAGTAAACCCTCCATAAAAATGTTTTTAATTGGTGAGAGTTTTTAAATCATTAAGGAAAGAGTTCTTTTAAAAATTTAGATCAGTTTTCTGTATAGCACTTTGTTAATTAGTGAGTTTTTGACAGCAATTAATTCAAAGATCTATCAGAATGGTAGAATGGAGGGTTGCATGACACCAGTCTTATTAATGTTAAATGAGATTAAACTCAGTTTTTATTTGTTTCAACTGTTGTGTTTGTGTACTAGGGACCAAGAACAGTGGAAACCTTTGATTGCTGACCGTTGCTTCCTGACTTGGCTGGTGAAGATTCCCCTAGAGCAGGAACAGCTGCGTGCTCGCCAAATCACAGCACAGCAGATAAACAAGCTGGAAGAGCTGTGGAAGGACAACATTGATGCTACCTTCCAGGACCTGGAAAAACCTGGAGTTGACGAGGAGCCTCAGCAAGTTCTGTTGCGCTATGAAGATGGCTATCAGTACCAGAACATTTTTGGTCCACTGGTGAAGCTGGAAGCTGATTATGATAAGAAGCTGAAGGAGTCGCAGACCCAGGAGAATATTGAGGTCCGCTGGGATGTAGGCCTCAACAAGAAGACTATTGCCTACTTTACATTGGCCAAGACAGATGGGGGTAAGTGGTCTCTTTCTTCTATTTTTCATCTTCAAAACTGTCATAAACTTTAAAATAATACTAATTCATCTCTATCCTGTCTTGTAGATATGAAGCTGATGCATGGGGATGAGCTAAGACTGCGTTACTTGGGGGAGATGCACAAGCCATGGTCTGGTGTAGGACATGTCATCAAGATACCAGACAACTTTGGTGAAGAGGTTGGAATAGAGCTGAAGAACAACAGTGGAGCCCCCACAGAATGCAGTTCACATTTTGTTGTGGACTTCATCTGGAAATCTACATCTTTTGATAGGCAGGTTTACTTATACTTTTATTTTATTGACTATTATTAATATTGAAAAATCACCAATTTCATTTATTGTATGCACATTGTTTAGGATGCAGCAAGCTCTGAGAAAGTTTGCCATGGATGACTCATCTGTGTCTGCATACATCTATCATAGGCTGCTGGGCCATGAGGTTGACGAGGTTCTTTTCCGTATTCACTTGCCAAAGCACTTCTCAGCACCACACCTTCCTGACCTGAACAGGTCACAGGTAAATATATACATTTATTGTAATAATGCTCTTAAATCATTTTGTTCTCTGAAAAGAAACCTTATATTACTCCTGCGTGTTAATTCCTTTACTGTTAAAATTTTACAATTATTTTTCTTTTCTGTTTTGAGATTTCAGAATTGTTCTGACGTTTCTAATTTCATTGTAAGTCTAAATATATTATGTAAAATGTGTACAACAAAGCAGTATTTTTCTCTTTCTGTAACATGTTTCTTTAAATTATTTTACAAGGATCCTATCCAGTAGGCTACAACTCTTCAGAACATTGCAAGCATGGCATTGGTTACATTCTCTTTCACATTTTGATGAGAAAACTATCAATTGCCACCTACAAAATTTCTTCATTATACTTAATTTATTGACTCCAGGTGTATGCTGTAAAACATGCTGTGCAGCGGCCCTTGTCTTTGATCCAAGGCCCTCCTGGCACCGGGAAGACGGTGACTTCGGCCACTATTGTATACCACTTGGTGAAACAAAGTGGTGGTTCAGTACTGGTTTGTGCACCTTCCAACATTGCTGTGGATCAACTCACCGAGAAGATACATCGTACGGGGCTGAAGGTTGTGCGTCTATGTGCCAAATCCCGTGAAGCAATTGATTCTCCTGTGTCGTTCCTTGCTTTACACAACCAGATTCGGAATATGGACAGGTACTGTAATTTCTTAATTGTAAATGTAGATACATTTGCTTTCTTTGGCAAAAATCTATTTTTCGCTAATATGAGGTTAAATTGAAATTCTTATATATCCAACAAGAGGATTTAAGGGTGGGAACTGAAAAATTATTTTGAGTATCCCTTTCATTTGTGCTATACAATGACTTTCATTCTACAGTAACACAGAACTGCAAAAGCTGCAACAGTTAAAGGATGAGACAGGCGAGCTGTCCTCTGTGGATGAGAGGAGGTACCGCACACTGAAAAAGGCTGCTGAAAAAGAGCTTCTGGAAGCTGCAGATGTGATCTGTTGCACATGTGTGGGTGCTGGTGACCCTCGTCTACAGCGCCTCAAGTTCCACTCCATCCTGATAGATGAGAGCATGCAGGCTACAGAGCCTGAGTGCATGGTGCCTGTGGTGCTGGGGGCCAAGCAGGTGAGGATGGTGTACTTTACATGAATTACCCTTTTTGATGTTTGGTGTGATAAAATAGTCACTTTATTATGTAGCATGTACTCTTGCACTCAAAGTACTTGCAGAAATTAAAAATTGCACAAGTATTTCCTTCTGCACGAGCTTAATTTAATATTCTTTAGGAATTTGAAATTTCTTCAAAATACAGCTTTTGGCACATACATGGTAAAGCAAATGGGCAGACAATAGTATAATTGTTAAGCATAGTTCACCAATGAAATTAGTATCCATTACACTACAAATAAATTGCCCATAATTTCCTAGTGGGTACAAAGTAAAGAACCTATAAACCATAAGCTCTAGTATCTTGCAGCATTGGAGAATGTTCTCTTATTTTTATTTTCTGTCCTAGCTTATTCTTGTTGGAGATCATTGTCAGCTGGGACCTGTTGTCATGTGTAAGAAAGCAGCCCGTGCTGGATTATCTCAATCATTGTTTGAACGCCTAGTGGTACTTGGCATCCGACCATTCCGTTTAGAGGTTCAGTACCGTATGCATCCAGAACTCTCTAGGTTCCCTTCAAACTTCTTCTATGAGGGTTCACTGCAGAATGGAGTGTGTGCTGGTGAGTAAAACTTAGTCTTCTGCCATACAAGTTATAATAATCCAGCTGTTCTCGTTTATACTGTACTGTGCTTACAAGTTGCAGTTCTATTTTACAATTTTTTTGTCTTTATCCAATCAATTGCTGCTATCATCTACCTATGTCGAGAAATGTTTTTGGTTTCATATATAAAGTGTGCTATTTCATGTATCAAATTTGTGTTAGCTTCATGAGATTCTGATCTTAAATTTAATTTCTACTTAAATTTAAAGTTTTGGTTTATCGTTACTTGTTCCTTTTACTCCTTTCCAGATGAGAGAAAGCTGACAAAGATAGAGTTTCCTTGGCCCCAACAAGACAAGCCTATGTTCTTCTATGTCACTCAGGGACAGGAAGAAATTGCTGGTTCGGGAACTTCATATCTGAATCGAACTGAGGCAGCCAATGTGGAGAAGATTACTACTCGTTTCTTGCGGTGTGGTGTGAAGCCTGAACAGATTGGAGTCATCACGCCTTATGAAGGACAGAGAGCTTATCTGGTACTGAGACTTTAAAGTTAGGTTGTCAGTGTTGTTGTAGCTTTATATTTTGAAACTGTCACTTGGGTTATTGGAAATTAAGGTAAAATTGTAATGGAACTGCTGAGATAAGGCATATTCATTGTGGTGGGAAATATAACTTTGGGTGGAAATGGTTATGGTTAACTTAGAATTTAAATCCTGAATGATACAAAACAATGAGATTAATACCTTCTAATCGGTGTATAATTTAGAAATGCCATTTTCCTGCTCAGGTCCAGTATATGCAGTATCAGGGATCTTTGCACGCCAAACTGTACCAGGAAATTGAAGTAGCCAGTGTGGATGCTTTCCAAGGACGAGAGAAGGATCTTATCATTATGTCCTGTGTTCGCTCTAACGAACATCAGGGCATCGGTTTCCTCAATGACCCTCGCAGACTTAATGTTGCCCTCACTCGGGCTAAATATGGTATCATTATTGTGGGAAATCCCAAGGTTTTGTCTAAGGTGAGTTTTATTGATAATTTAGGGTTAGTATGAAGTCTCGTTAGCCAGATTGGTGTATGATCAATTATTTTCTTTTAGCAACCTCTCTGGAACCATCTACTCAATTTCTATAAGGAACAGAAAGTCCTTGTAGAAGGGCCCCTTAACAACCTGAAGGAGTCAATGATCCAGTTTGCCAAGCCGAAGAAGTTGGTAAATGCTGCAAACCCTGGCACACACTTCATGTCTACTTCAATCTACGATGCCCGGGAGGCACTTGTACCTGGAAGTGTGTATGACCGTGCTGGACACCTCAATGGTAATCCAGCTCCAGGACACTTCTTCCCCAGACCTGGTAAGTCATGCTGGTATAGATTTACTATTCATAGTCAGTATATTAGTGGAAATTTCAATATTTATCTTTTTTTCATAGCTAGTGGTGTACCAATGGATCTGTACAGTCGAACTCATGACCCAGCCAGCTACATTTCACCTGAAAGGGCTCAGGCAGCACTTGCTAACATACCGGTGCCAGTTGGCATGTTTATGAACATGGCCCATGTACCCCCCCGCTTCTACAATCAGCACCAGCAAGCTTTGCAAGGTAAATACAACTTTATACTAATCATTATAATGTCATAGGGGAATTAATACACAGTATTGTGTATTTCTGCTATGTTGGCAGTCTTATATGTAACATTCTTTAAAACTTAATTATAACTTTGTGTGTGGTGCATATATTGCTTTTTATTTTGAAAGAGTTTGTTACAATCTATAGGAAAGTTTTGAAAATTAAATTTGTGGCTACTTTCTGAATCATTACACGATTTTATGTGAAGTTGGTTACAGTATCTATACTGAATTTTATGCTCAAATTGGGTGTGCTTTTTGTTATAGCGAGACAGAATCAGCGCAACCGTGCTGCTAGTAGGAACAAAGTAAAGAATACACGCAATGTGGGAAAGAACGGTCTGAACCAGGGCCAGGGTAGCCAGGATGCTACACAGAACTACAGCCAAGTGGCACCACTCACACAGGGCATGTCACAGGTACATTTTAAGTTTGTATAAAATTTTATTTTATTTATTTGTTTCAATTTGGGGATTGTACTGTAAATCTGTCTTCTTTTTAGGGAATGTCACAGCCTGGTTTCAGCCTGTCTCAACCAGGTCTTTCTCAGCCAGAGTTGTCGCAGGACAGTTATGTTGTTGGAGAGTACCAGTCGCAAATGGATGGAATGCTTTCGCAGGATTCGACTTACCAGGGAGACCGTTCGGGTTTCTATGCCGGGCAGTCACAGGGGGGACAGTTCTCGCAGGTAGGTATGTCGCCCTTTCTTTCCTTTCCTATTCCCTATCATTCCAGTTCCTTAAGGTAAACATTTGCTGTTTGTGGCAATTACTATTTCGTGATAGATATCTTGATCATATTACACGTGTATATAATATTGAAATTTATGACAAACAAGTATGAGAGATACATTTTGTGAATTCTTTTTCTAGCCATACTGAGCATGCGGGCGGTGACTGGTTCGCGGAGCGTCGCGGGAGCGGCACAAAGTGACTCACAGCAGCCAGGTGGAGGGCGGCCCCGTGTTGTAGGAGTCGGGGAGGAGGAAGAGACTGCGTGGGAGCCCGTGTGGTGGGAGGATCCCGGAAACATGACCTGAGACGCTGACCCACAAATCCTTTGGGCGGAGCGACAACGGGGTTCATTCACGTCAACAAATCTGCTTCCCTCTTGGAAGATCATGGCTATTATTTTTATTTTTTTTTGATGAAGGGGGTAAAGCAAAATGAATTTTTTTTCTCTTTTTGTAATGGGGTAACTTTGTTTCAAAAGCTTTGTAGTGCCGAGGTCGGGAAGCACCCAGCCAAATTCGGTTACATCTGAATGTATTTTGTTAATTTGGTGGTGTTTTTTGCGTAGTTAGAAAAACGATGAGCACCGATTGAAACTCGATCACTATCTGTAGAAATGTTTAAGAGAATAATAACCAAACTAGCTTCAAACAGGTGCCTATCTACCTTTCTTCTTTTGCAAAATGTAATGTAGCTTAAAATTTGATCTAAAAGCAGAGCTCATTGAGGGTTTCTGGTCTGCGAAGCATTGCTTTACCCTCACAACCCACACCTTTTCAAAAATTTGTTTTCTTGAGAAAAATTAATCTCTTAATTGTTTTAAGTTTTAGTAGTAACAAACCTTTAACCTTGGTAGATTTTCAGCAGATTTAAATGCTCCTTTTAATTTCTCATTTATGTCTTTATGCCAAAATGTCACCTGCATAGTGAACGATGTGTGGTGGGTACTTCCTCGGGAAAATGCAATTTAGTTTTGGGTCGCAAATGTTATTGGGAATAATGGTCTCCTTACACTCGAGGCCTTAGTAGATGACGCTGGGACATGTTCTCGTCATGCGTGGATTGGCTAGTGGTCCCTCCTCTAAGATGATTTACTTCAATGGGACAAAAATGGGGACTGGTAACTGAACCCTCAGTCCATGAAGATTCAATCACACCGGAGGTTAAATTTGTGGAAAATAGTTCCGGTCGGGAAGTGATGGGCGCTTTCAGGGCTAAATCGACCAAAGCGTACCGGGGTGAAAGTGCCGGCCTGCTCCGAGGGATGGTTGGAACGTTTGGCTTCGGTTTTTGCCCGTAACTGTTACAATTGATGCACAACTGTAAAGTAGGTACACCCTTAAAATGTATGTAGATGAGCTTATGCCATATGTAACATAGGGAAATATTGGGTAGGAAATAGTTCTCGACAACCTTTAAATTAAGCTTTTCACTAAATTCTTCAAATATTGTACATTTTCATACAGCAGAGTTAACCATTTATCTGATAGGTGTACATTAAAGTGTCTTCTTTAACTGTCACTTCCTCAACAAAATTTTATAGACTTGCTAGCTAATTAGTTGTATCACAAAACTGTAAATTGTATTAGATGTGGAGACACCGTTGTTCCCCAATAAAGTTGAAAGTTACAGGATAAGGATGAGTGTTGATAAATCACCCTTCCCTCCTTTTACCATCCACACCTTTCTCACAATGACCATAAAAGTATACTATAAGATTTATAGTGAAGTAAAGCTACCTGCCCACAGAATTTAATGCATTTTATTCAGAAAGTGCTTTTCTTAAAACAACTGTGTTGTGTTTTGAATTCCTGTATCATGGAGGGCAGCTAAATTAAATTTGTAATTCAACAATTAAACTTTATTTACAAAAATGTGTAT
The DNA here is from genome assembly GCA_034510155.1 of Eucriotettix oculatus. Taxonomy (NCBI): domain Eukaryota; kingdom Metazoa; phylum Arthropoda; class Insecta; order Orthoptera; family Tetrigidae; genus Eucriotettix; species Eucriotettix oculatus. The sequence goes on along the minus strand of CM067378.1, from coordinate 87,914,965 downwards.
TTACAATAATTCTTTAGATGTACAATAACAGTGATGCAACACAACAAGCAATAGTCCTTGTGATTGCTGTGTATCACAAAGTGTGTTGGAGCACATGAACTTGTTTACTGCTCCTTCTTAGCCTCCTCTTGCCCTGTGGACACTTCATTAGAACCATTGACCTTTTCTGAACTGACAGTGGTGTTGAGCGATTGCCGAGGGCAAGACCCATCTGTGGCAGCAGGTGGTGGGGCACTTTCCACCTTGGCCCATGGGTTCCAAAACTTCAGAACCAGGGGCTGGATGAAGCGGTACCAGATGAAGAGGAAGAATGGGATCACAATACATGGGATGCACACCATCTCTAGAACACTGTTGTAAAGCTATTATAGCAGGAATGGTGAAATATAGTTTACAATATAAGAGCAAAAAGGCAAGACCCTCAGTTTTCTTGGATTTGCAGTTACTTGTGACAAACTTGTACTTAACAGTAGTGTCAGATTTTTAAGAAATCTGCCTGAATTTACTAAAGTATACCAGGTTATTTTTTAATAGGAGTTTATATACCAATAATTCATTAGAGGAATGGAATCAATTCCTGTAATTTGAAAGTTATTTTACATGTGCTAGACAATAACAATGTGTCATTATGTTTGGTTTCTACAAAAAAGGACTTGTACCTTTCTAATAGGATTCAAGTTTTCAGGTGCCCATGAGCAAACTCATACCAAATGGGGGAAAATGTGTTAACATGACATGATAAATTTATTCAATTTGTTTGGTCTCTGAAGGAGAAGCTGCAATGTGCTAAATTTTTCTTTCTATGCAGTTAATACAATTGTGGGGAAAATTAGTAAATTCTGAAAATTATTCAACCAGTGAGATGAGATATTGTGAGTTCTCATATAACTCATTGTGAGACGAAGCGGTAATTAACATCAATAGTACGAATACAACATTATAATGTTCCGAGTATAATTGGAATTTTTAAAAAGTGTCATTGTATATATATATAAAATTTTTGTATCATTGGCAATAATTGAAGCCACAACTGAGTAACACAAGTTGCGACAAATCCACATGACACGTTCTTGGCATTTCTCCACCTCTTTTAATATTTTGAGTCCCTCCACAGAGATTAGAAGAAAAATTTAAAAGGTGAAAATAAGATAAATGATGTTCATAAAGGTATTTATATCTTATTAACCCCCTCTTTTCATGTAAAGAGCGCAACATTCTAGGATGACAGCATGTACATGTCTAATAGCAAGAAATGTATATAGCCAAACAAATTACGGACATACAATGACTTATGTCAACTTAAAAAAAGTGTTAATAGTGAATCATTTGTCTCACCTGTTTCAAATTGTTTTCAGAATTAACCTCCAAATGGCACGAAACTAAAAACTTTGCAGACGCCAGACAGATATTTAAATGTTGTCGCACTCTTCACATTTATGCTGACAAAAATCTGAAAGGAATTTATTTAATTTGATTTTTATCAGGATGGTTTACATTTAATTTCCTCTTATCACTATCGAAAATTAAGCATTTGACAGCGTAACGTCATGTGATTCAGAATGATCAGTGCTTCGCTCTGGCGGCGGCAGGCGTAACGCAATTGCACGACCCCATAGATACAAACATTTGCCTACGAAGATGTAGCTATGGCAAGGGAGAATTTACAGGAGATGTTTTAAATGGTCAATAACGTTATTATTATCAGAGGATATGAAATCGATCAAAGATGTTACTAAATCTATTAGGCAGAGAGGTTACTGGGTGGCAGCTATTTCAGAGAACAAAAAAAAAATTCCTTTAGCACTTAAGAAAAAACCGATATTATTTTATGAAGAGTGTGTTACAATAAATGCGCATTACATGCAAATAACCGCTCTTTCAGGCGCAACTATACTCGTTATTTTGAACTTTCGGCTTAATTATCAATTATAATGTACAATATAAAAAATAATGACTTACAATTAAAATCAATTGGGGCATGCCTTTGTTTGGATAATTTATATGTTCCTATATAGTCTGTTATCTAGATTAATGCTAATGTTTAAATTTTTGTTGGCCGTTATCGTATTTTACGTTATAAAAATATGACTAGTCATTCTTATAAGCTACATTCGAATTTAAAAATGATATTAGTTGAAATCCAACGTTATAATTTTATACATATAACCATTAAATGTCGGAACACGTTGGAAAAGTAAATTGTTGGCCAAGGCAAAGAGATAGATGGTTAGAGTGGCGTAGCGTGACTGCTTCCCCCGCTCCTCACGCACCAACTGGCTCGTCGCTACATAAGCGCCAAACACAATAACATGTTATATTTGTCAGTCATGAACGAAATTTGAAGACATTTTAATCGCGAAGAAATTAGTCTCCTCGAGTAATATCGCTCGTTCAGGTTACTTGGTCCGCTGGCCGCTTCCAACATTCCCTTCCGCCGCCTCACACTTTATGTTTACGTATCTTATGTTGTTCATTCTCTTTTGTGAGACTCGGCCATAGTTACGAATGGAAATAGTGGCAGAAATTTGCTGATAAATCACTGCTATTACTATAAACAAAATGTTAGGCTAGGATTACACGGGCTGTGATGACTGCCAGAAAAAGAGGTGCAGTGGCGTATAAACATGCCAGTGTTGCACTGATAACTGGCAATCCATCGCTGCCACGACAGCACTGCCTCAGTTTTCTTGGAGCGTGTAAACAATGTGTCAGTCATGACACTGGCCACATAGGTGGGCAGTTGGTGGCAGCTGCGATTGTCAATTATCGACCGTGAACAGTGTGGAAGTGGTGATTATCAATTGCGCTATTGTAAACAGTCTGTATTTTGCGTTTTAATTCGTGCGCAGTTTGGATTGGAGTAAGTAGATCTTTGTTGTGAACATTGGTGACTAGTTTGGTTCAGTAAACGTTTGTTGTAGAGTTCGTATGTTGCACCTCCTCGCCTATAAATACTTAGGTTAACTTTCCAAAAATAATACTAGATGTGAGGACATTCCCAAAAATTATTATTGTCGTATACGGCACTACAGCACTGTGTGGGCCTTGGCCTCCTTCACAATACACTTCCATGCCTCTCGACCCCTGATCTTTTCTCTCCATTCTCTCACTTTCATAATCTTCAGATCCTCCATCACATCCTCCATCCATCTCGTTCTTGCTCTTCCTTTTTTCTGTGGCGTACTCTCTTAATTTGTTGGGCTCCAGAGCGGATGTCCTTGTTGCCATTTGTATACACATAATAAGGGAGGAGAGTTAAATGATTCTTATTATGTCTCTCACATGTTTTACATTGGTCACCCTCGTGTGTCTGAAGAGGCCCGGAGCCATACGGCATAAGTCTTGCATTGGCGATTCTGCAGACCTAACATTTCTTACTTCCTCCAGGGTCAGGGCGTTCCTTACATTCCACATGGTAGTACTTAACATATCGTGATTAATCACGCTATTCACAGTCTAAATCTCAGTTTGAATTAATTGCGCCTCTTCTTCATAACGCGCTACACTTCATTGTCGAATATAATTAGCTTTGAATACTTTTGACGGTGTTCTATTGGTGTCCATACGATTTAGCTGGCCTTAAAGATTTTATCTGTCGTAGTATATCTTTTCCATTTGGTTAATCTCTTCATTGTATCGATTTCTCCATGTTCCATGACAGGTCCGCATATTCTTCTTATTATCTTCCGTTTCAAATTTCCTTAGAGCATCTTGATATTTTTTTTTGTCAGAGTCCAGGATTCTGCCCCATATGTTACCACTGGCCTTATTTGTGTTTCATATACGTGTATTTTGTCTTTACTGAGAAATATTTTGCTTTTTAACAGTTTTGAGTTTGCAAAGTAAGCTTTATTTTCTGCTTGGATTCAGTCTTTCATTGTGGTACTTATTTTAGACTTATCGTCTATAATGTTTCCTATATATCTATTGATTGTGAGTCTCTCGGACAAGAGCTACCAATTGTTTTTCAAAGATCGTAGACGTCCTCTATTACAACCATAGCGACGTACAATTGAACGTCAACTAACGAAACATCAGTTCTTGGTCTGAGGCTCCGGAGCACAATCATCTCAAAACCGATGAAAGTGTCTCGGCTTAATTTAAAATATCTTGTTTAAAACCATGGACTGGGAAACCCAGAGGAATTTCCTCCTATTTCTTTGAGATATTTATACGTCACAACAGAGAGAATAAATAAACTCTGTCATTCTGGTTGGGGTTGTTTAAATTATTTATTATCGTACTGGTCCACGCCGTCGCAGCTTAATGTCTTTGGTAATTTATCAGAAGAGCGGACTTGGGAACATTGCATTACATTACACGAGCCTCATAATATATTAAAATAAATTCTTCCAGCCGAGGACGCGAGGGAAAAGAAACACAAATGCATTCAATTTACCGCCGCAGCTGCCGTTAGAGGGATAGTAATTATCTGTGGAACAGCGGTGGCCGTCCTATATTTTATTTTTTCACGAGCAGTTAATTTGTTCACGGATTTAATAACCACAGCGGAAATTGTGAAATTATCCATTCACGTGTCCGAAACACGTACAGCCATTTTTCATAAATAAAAGACCAGCGACGCGTAATACTTTCGTTTGTAATTGATGAACGTATTCAGCGCGGATTCAATTCGGTTATTTCGGTGCACATCCTTAAGGAATTGACAACCGATTTGGTGACACTTATCGATTACTAATTGTCCTCAGGAGCAGCAATTTAGTTCGTGAACCCGGCGTTACAGTCATATCTCTCAACTCGTAAAGTGACTTTTCTAATATTTCAATAGGTGTAAGAGGCGAGGGTGAAGCCTGTAAGGGGGAGGGGGGGGAGACCAAATTGGCAGCACTGGGCAGTATCCTGACTGAGAACCGAACCTTGGTCCGTTGATCAGCGACACATCCGCCGTCATTCCTCTGCGACATGGTAACAGGGTCATCTAGCGTCATCTTGATTTGACAATATCTTATCTTAGTATTGTTGTAACCGCTGTGAAGGGGAGCCAGAGAGATGGGGTAATGATATCTCTACAGGAAAGGCGGGGGTGGTTAGCGAAATCAACAAATTACTGTCATTTCTACTATCGAAAGAGTTTACTGTCACAAGTAAGAGATACCAATGATTGATTACGACCATAGGATTTTAAGGCACAATAGGGAAACAGGTTAGCACAACAACTACTTGATTTCGTATGCCACAAAGTTAAGCGATGATCCTACTTCCTAACGAAATCGACCTTGAGAAACAAAAGTGCTCATGACGTAGCACAACGACTTGTGAACAGTCTTCCAACAGCCTCTGGCGCCCATTCGGCCAACTTTGCCGTTTGTATGAATACATGCGGAACTTGTTTAGGGATTTAATATTGAGGTTTATTTCAAAAGACTCTACCACTGAGCGAGTTATCACAAATTAATATAACGTTTTAAGGGCAATTAACCCAGAGAAACTGTTAAATGTATTAATAAGCTATGTTTAATATTTGATAAATCACACACTGCTTACATTTGGATCGTACTTCAATAAATTTATAATAAAATAATATTTATAAACCGCAATAATTTAATAACACGTATTAACACGACTTTTTGTTGTGACACATTATAAATAAGTTATACTCAGTGAAAATGTCATATCGTTTTAATTTTAACGTTATTTATTTGTTAATACAAATTTGAAAAAAAAAACAATTAGGTCCTCATATCTCTATGACCTTTATGTATTGCAGATAATGGCAGTAGAACTAAAAGCATCTTCAAGTTTATATTTGTAATGAATTGTGAATACGTTTTATGTAAAGATGGATAAGTGACGTAGCACAACGACAGGTGGATAGTCGATAAAAAGCCCCTGGCGTCTACTGGGTTAATGGTGTAATGTTGTCGTTTGTATTGAATGTATGCAGACATTATTTAAGGATTTATTAGTGAGGCTTCTTTCAAGTGGGGTTAACCGAGGAGGTTATTACAGTATCACAGTAATTCAACGAACCCTTGAGTTCCGCCGCTCGTAAAATTTAGTTTAACAAAATTTTATTTAATTTAAAATCAAAAAAATAACCTCTGTAATAATTTATAAAGTATGGAGCTGGAGCCAGTACTTTTGATGCCGCAACGGAGCAACTCAAAAAGTAGTTATTCAAAGGTCCTGGCTTATATCAAACTGACATCTATGCAAACTGCTACTATGAAACTCAAAAATGCCTATAATCCTTGAGTTTTTAATTAACTTCGTTACTTTTGAGTTCGTCTCCTTGTTTGTGCGGTGTGTCACGTTCGCGATTTTATTTTTAATTAATTTGTGGCTTGGAATATTTATTTTAAAATTTCAATTATTACATTTTTTTAATTTCCCTCTTTCTTAATTTACTGTTCCTTTAAGAAATATAAATTTTGTTTCCCTGATTTTCTTTGCCTTTAGATTTTTGGACGTTTTTTTTCGTAGAGGTTATTGTTCTTTTTTTCTCTCTTCAAGTAATTTAATGCAATAATACTGTAATACAATAACAACTTTTTGGTTTTTAATTAAGAAACACACATGCCAGTTTTTTGCTGTCACAAGAAATACAGGAATTGGAAAATGTCAACCGGACTAGGGACAATAGTATAAAGGTAAATTTTATGTTTCAAATTGATTGTATTACTATGTATTGAAAAGTTTGAAACAAAATGTATGTGTATATATTTTGTTCCATAGCTGAAGATGGCAACTGTTGAAAGCTTCTGAATTGCATAACTTTTAAATAAAGTGACTGCCAAAAAGTGACATGTGTGGTAATTAAGTATTGCTTTTCGTCTCTTTAACATCTGAATTGTTTTTCTTTTCCTTTGTGTTTTCTTATTTCTTCTTTCTTGAATGTATTTTCGTCTAAATCTCTCTTAGTAATGAGGTTTGTTTTACTTCGCCGTCTCTCTTTCTCTTCCTGTTGGTGTATTTTCTCCCAGAGGACCGGAGGGTTGTAGCAGCTGCGTCCAACAAGTGTGTGTATGTGTGTTTGACATTGCGTCCAATTACCGTCCCCTGCCCTCCTTTCCTATTCCCATTTGCAAGCAGCTAACTGTGTGTGAGGGGGAAAGCGCATGCAATATGGACGCTTCATCCCCTAAATTAAACCTTCGACTGCCAGCAAACAGCGGCGAGGTTATTATTGGTCCCTATTTAGTTACCGGGACCTGGCGATAAGACGACTCGGAAAGGCGGAAACACGTCGCCGTATAATAATGCGGTTACTGAAACTAGGATGAGAAGAAGCGCCTCTGTATGTCTGTTATGACACACGCGTTAGTAGACAGCCTCCTCCCTTGTGTGTCTCCCGCAGTTCCCTTAAATCACTCTTTGAGGTCGATCAGCGTCTTTCTCTCTTTGTAAGTGTGAGTTTATATATACACGCGATGTATCAAAGAGGACTTTACAGCTTAACAAACTTATAGAAATTTAAACAAATAACAAAAGTGTCGCTTTAACGAAAAGCCCATCACATTTCAGTCTAGTAGAGGATGTGGGACAACGGTACTCCGTTCCCCATAACACACTAAGAATTTCTATCAAGTTATAAAATATTTATTTTTGATATTATCTAGAGCTTTTTGCCATAATCCTACAGTAATGTTCTTTTCAATTAATACTACAGACCAACTCGGTTTCAACCCGGTAACAACGAGCGAAAATTAATGGAATTAATTGAGGTTATTTTTCTTGTCTTGTGTGTAACAGCCCGGATATAATGGATGAAAGCCCGGGATTATATCGAGCTTGGGTAACTCCTAGCGTCGCGGCCAGACGGGAGTACCAACAATACATCAGTCCTGCCAATAGTCGTGCACCGGCGCTGATCTATGGCGAGCAATTCCTCCTGACCGCTCGGAACGACCGGAAAGCACAAGGACGTTGAACCAGTGATGACTGTCATTCGTCATACCCCCGCAAAACATTTTGCGTTGCTAATTTTACAAATTTATATTCTCACATCCCCTTTATAAGACTGAGAATAATAAAAAAGTTCATATTCTAGTACAGAAAGAGAAAGTAAAATATTTTTAAATTGTAGGAAAAACCCACTGGGGTGTTAAAAAAATCGATTTTCATCTTCAAAAGTCTCGAGGGTGGTGAATAGTGAAAAGAAAATAGAACTGCAAATTATCAATTCAGTAATTTAGACATACTGTTATTTGAGCGATTTTAATTTGACCCAGTTCCTGTTGACGGTCCTATAACGAAACATGTAGATTTCTTTTCCAGCTTTGTTTAGTGGTCAATCTAATCTTGATTCTTTATAGCAGTAAAAACATCCTCTAGTTGTTTTTGTTGCATTCAGTCTGATGCAACCCTCCATGCTAACCTATTCTGCGCAAGACTTTTAATTTCTACATAGCGATCACATCCCACATCTTCCTCAATATGCTTAGCGTATTCCATCCTTGACATCCCTCTTCTGTCCTTACCGCACACACTTGCCTCTAATGTTAATTTTACAAGACCCTCATGTCTTAAAACGTGGCCTATTAATCTATCCCTTATCTTGATCAACGTCCTCCATATTCTTCGCTCTTCTCCTATTCAGCTTAGAACTTTCTCGTTAGTGATTCTATACGTCCATATGGTTTTCGCATTCTCTTATTGCACTACTTTTCAAAAGCTTCAGTTCCTTTTCTGTCTACTATTTCTATCGTCGTTTTCGCACCCATATAACGCCACACTCCTTACAAACATTTTTATCAAGATTTCCTAATGTTCATATTTATATAAGCAGGAAGTAAATTACTCTTTTTTTGCGAAAGCCTTCCTTGCCTGTGCTATGCTTACTGTACTTCTACCATCCATAGTTATTATGCTTCCAGGTAGAAAATTCCTTATCTTCCATCAAAATATCCTTTCCCAATTTAAAATACTTTATTATTCCACTATTTCCCATACTACAATCCATCACCTTGGTATTTCTTAATCCGGACGTGCGATTCGAACTTCATGCAGGATCACGTTCATGCCAATTCTTCTTTTGACTCTCCTAATACTACAATATTATCAGAAAACCTTAGGGTTTTTATTTCTTATCCATACATATTGTTCGCCCTTTCCCTATTCTGCTTAGAACTTCCCCAATAGTGATTCTATTCGCCCATTTGATTTTCAGCATTCTCTTATAGTACCACATTTCAAAAACTTCTATTCATTTCCTTTCTGCAAGTCCTACCGTCCATGTTTCGTGTTTTGGATAACGTCGTAATCCAAAACAACAGTTTTAATAATGATTTCCTAATATTAATACTTATATTAGCTGTAAGTAAATTTCTCTTTTTTGCGAAAGCCTTCCTTGCCACTCTAGTTATTATGTTTCCCAAGTAAATGAATTCCTTAACCTACTTCAAAATATCCCTTCCCAATCTAACACTCTTTGTTATTTGACTATTTCCCATACAACAGTCCATCACCTTGGGCTTCCCTCTATTAATTAATCCTTTGAAAGTTCATAAAGATAATGAAACTTTTTTTCATTCAGGCAAGGACAGAATCGTCCAATACAAAACGTTCTTTGAATGATAAAACAGCCGTTAAAAACAAGTTATTGATACAAACAGGCGTTAAAATAATTTATTAATTCATAATTTAGTATTTTCATATTTACACTACGGTAAATGGATACCTTGAAATGAAATGTAGCGTAGCATATCACATACGTCGTCAAATAAATTTGAATAAATTTCATTTCTCCCAGTTTAATGAGAGGTTTTAAATGTTGTTATAGACACGTGTGCGGCCTTCCTACCGCAAGGCTTGTAAAGTCTCCCTAGATCAGTAGTCGGCAGTCTCGCGAGTCGCATGATGCTCTTTGGCCGCTTCAGTGTCGCTCTCCCACAAAATACCACGTGCGGACGTGCGATTCGAATTTCATGCCTTTAAGGAAACTTAACGAATCTGAAGATTTAAGGTGTAGTGTCGTTGAGATGGTTTATGCATTTAGAGACGAGTGTAGATGGTAGAGTTGGAAGGCGTCGAATTCAGCAACAGCCTCATTCAGATAAGAAAAATGTAGCTTCCTACATGCTTCAAGTTTAAAATATCTTGCTCTGTAAAGAAAATTTAATCGTTGTTCTGTTGATGTTTATCTGTTGTGAGTAATGAGCTTGCCTGCCGCTGCCCCAGAACGTTGAATGACTTCTTTTGCCGCTTCGTGAGCAAAGGCCCCGAAGTTGATTTCCTGGCGAGTTTCCCTAAGTCACTCACTCGAGACTGCGGTTGGCAGACCTCCAAAGGAAGGGTCCCTTCCCTTCATATTGATCTCCTTCCTCCTCCTGCAAAGCGGCATCGTCTCTCTCCGTCAGCAACAGCCTCGCTCGCACTTTCCTCTCCTCCTCTCAAGATCTGCCGCTCGCACCTGCTGCACTTTTCACCATCTCGTTGTTGTTCCCCACATAAATACCGCCTGTTTCGGCCTCCCCTCGGGATTTCTCCACGCCCTACTGTTACGAGGTTTCAGGACAGTTCCGAGCCCCCAGCTGCAGCGGAATGTCGGGGGCGCTGCCGTAGAAAACACAGACAGGCCTTAACATCGTAGGGCGAAAAGTCGTTGAAATTACAGAAATTGGAGAAATGACGAAGATTCGTACACGGAGACTTGGGTTACGGTGAACAAAGAAATTTAAAAAACTTGGACGTGAATCATCTCAGAACTTCCGACGGACGACGAGAACGTCGAGCACGGAACCCAGGACACAGTCTATTACTCTTAAGTGGAGGAGGGTTATAGATGGTAAATATGTCAGACAGGAAGAGACAAGCTAGAGAACCGAACACTGAAAATGTAACTCTCTCTTCATGTGTATTTACAGATGTAAAATCAAGGTGACAGACACTGATTTTTTTATAACAGTTTAAATGAAGGTGACCCTTAAAATTAATGCCATAGGAAGGAAATTGACAGATTGCTGTAGAAGGTACATAAAGGCAGTCTAGGACCCGTGGGCTATAGTTTAAGGATACTACCCGGTGATTGACCTGTAGTAAAAAAATTTATCCTGTCCAATAAAGATGTTTTCCACCCGGATTTTCTAAACCTCCAATTGAATGCATTTCTCTGTTCTTCAATTAAAATTTTTAATATCAAGGTGTTAGTTTTTCTCATTATCTTTTCTATCAACAGAAATGAGAGCTATTTAACTGCATTCAGCATTATCAACGTGATGGGATCATCAATTCAAAGTGAAATATAGAAAACAAAAAACAGATGTTGGAAAATTCTCATTCCTAAATAGGACTATCAACGACTGGAATAATTTACCTGTGGCAGGGGTGTTTGGAGGAAATCCTCTTCAAGAAAATAAATTTAGGTCAAATCTGAAAAAACGTGTGAAGTGAAGTGGATATTTTTTAATATAAATGTGTTTCCGAATATAAAAAGCTAAAGTGAAGTGTTTCTCTTTTCTCTTTCAGGGCATCCACAGAACATGTTTATCTTTCTTTAGTTTATAATTATGTATATTTAATTATGTATCTGCCTCCGGGCTTGCGCCCAATTGTAGATTATTAGCAAATACAATAAATACAAAAAAGTGTATAACTAATTTAAAAATTCATTATAGCATTACTGTGGGAGAAAATTGATTGATACTTTTTTACTTATGCTATTATTTAATGGACTGCAGTCAACTAATTTATGGTTGATTCATTTTTTATATGCGCTATTAATTTTGTGATATCTGTACAATAATATAATAAAAAAATTATAATTATTTGTGTTATTTAAACTTATTTAACATGCTTATATGTTATGCTGTTATCCTGTACTCGAATCTCGTACATAAATTATTCACTCATACATGGAAAATCAAGGTTATAAACTTTCGCGATCCAAATGCAGGAAACTGTAAATCCGATCTGGACTTACTTTTAATGCAAACAAGTATAAAGCAGCTATTTAAGGTAAATTCAGTTGAATTTTTCCTCCCTTATTTGCCTTTAATCTGGGGATCAACTCCGTCTTGAGAACATCTGCTGAAATAACAGTTCCCGCTGATGAAGTTAGACTAACTGACCCAGCCGGAATGTTGGTATTCCCGACCTCGAGATATTTCCTCTCAAAACAACCTCTGTGGAACAACAACATCAACAACGTGCCAAAGCTGGCTGGAATCAGGTCAAAAGAAAGAAGAAACGTAGTGGCGCTGCTTTACGCCCCTGGGACGTAGGCAACTCTTCAGAGTTAATAGTCCGCGGTACGGCCTACTTTGCAGGGGAAAAATACAATGTCTTCTAATTGTATATATATTTACATATTAATAACGTGGCCGTATTTAGCTGTAGCGTGTAAATATGTTGTAATTAGAGCTGTACAAGTTATTAGTTATTTGCCAGGAGATATTCCATGCCTTGTAGTATAACAGAAAGTTGAAGATCGCAGTGACGCAACCAATGACACGCACACAGAGTTCGCGAACTTAATAGTCAGGCGCAGCTGATTTGTAACGCGGATTCTTGTGAAGTTTTTCCCTCGGTGAATCTTCACAGCGGCTAAAAAGTTTTACGAGGGAAACTTCCCCCCTCCCCACCTTCCCTCCGCCGTGGAAAGTTGAGATCGCTTCGTCATTGCTAAGCGGCATTTCCCTTCTCTCGCCATTACTCTTATCGTAATCAGGATATATTCACTTCATATAAAGAGCATTATCCTCTGTAAGCGGCCAGACGATTAATTCTCATCAAACATTCTCTCCCTGGTTCGCCGTGAAACGCCCCGAGGCCCATTTCGTGAAACTGATGTAATTTTTAAGTTGGAATCTGGGGGACGAAACTCGCGTTTACAAAAAAATGTCTGCGTGTTATAAAACGACCCCATTTATGTTTATTTACGAAACATTGAATACATGGATTCAGTTTCACTCAGTTGGTATTACTGTGTTCAGATGAAATTAATAGTCGTAATTTTCTAAATTATCAAATATGTACTCAGGTTGCTCATGTAAATTGGAATGTAAACTGGAAACAAGTAACAATTACTTTTACAGTAAATCTCTTGATGAAAGTGATTTGAATTTTCCTTTCTCATAGTCAATTATTTGTATTGTATATCTATTTATTTTAGTCTAGAATATAATCATAGTCCTTTAAAAATTCGATAGCCCTGAAGGAAAAAAGAGAAACACTGCAAGAATTATATTTACTTAAACATTTAAATCAGAATATGAATTTATATTATTCAAAATAAGCATTTCACTTCTCACTTTTTTTTAGATTTGTCCTGAATTTATTTTCCTGAAGAGGATTTCCTCCTAACACTCCCACAGGTAAATTATTCCAGTCGTTAATCGTCCTATTTAGGAATGACAATTTGCCAAAATCTGTTTTTTGCTTTCTACTTTTTACTATGAATTGATGTTCTACCTATATAAATGGGCTTTTGAATTTTGTAGATAATTCCAATCCATGGTTTTTGATCCGTATAAGCCTTGATTTCTCCCTCCTCTGTGACAATGTCTCCCAACCTAGTTTGTTCTACTTTTTCATTCCTATGACCCGGCCCTAATCGCACAACATTAGCAGCCCTTTTCTGAACTTTCTCTAATGATTCTATTTGATTTTTTCTTATAGGGATCGAAACAAGCCGCCCCGTATTCCAAAATTGCTAAACTTCCCTTTTTTAAGTTTCTCATTACGAAATTATTATAATGTATTTCAAAGACCAGCCGATGAAGTCGCGTCTTTATATCTAAAGATGAAGTGCTAAGATCTTTTTAGAGGCAAATAAACGGGCAAGGGGAAAAAGGGCTCAGTAATAAAATATTTTTTCTGTGAGTACATACATGATTAATAATTCCAATTGACTTCAGACATTCCAAATTTTCTTCCTGAAGATGAAGAAATTTTCTCGTTAGATTCCCGTTTTTCCTCGAGGCGATTTATATAAAAGAACAATGATTTCAATTTGAATCTTATTTATGATCGGATTAGACTGTATTTGATTCTGCGTTCCAGGGAGACTGAGGAAACGTCGGAGAGCCGTGGATGAGGATTAATATCCTTCCATTTCTTTCTGGCGTTCCTAAAAATATTTTTATCTCTGATTCTAAATTTGAATAAATTAAGGTCACAATAGGGGAGGAAAATAACTGCCTCCGACTCGTGCATAATTTGGATTTTAAATGTGACGGCGGCGCTGCAGTCGTACCTATGCGTGTGTGGAAGTAAGGAATTACAAGTCATGGATAAAGAAAAATAATTTAAATAAAATAATTATTTAAAAGCACAACTATGTTTCTGTAAATATTTGTACCCTCTTCAAAATGACGTTTCATCTGCGTGCCAATGAATATTAATAATTAGTTACTCCATTGTAATCACGTTTAATTGATATGTGCTCTACCAGTTATTATATACAATACAATTTTATTTACTTTAATAAATCAGGTGTCTAAAAATTAAAAAATTCCAATCGGTGAAGAGGAACAGTTCCATCAAGACATGCAAACAGTAAAAAATATTTTAATTGCCTCGTTTTATTGCTTGTCGCAACCAAGTGTGGTATTCCACATGGTAAAACAACGGCCAGAAACCCTGGTAAGGGTAGAGCTTGTATACACGAATTAAATGAATTTGACAAAATAATAAACACTGGTAGGAGACGGAGACAAAGAATTGCTTGATTCCCCTAAATTGAGGGTCGATTTCACTGCGTTGGAAAGGAATAACAACTTATAAGTCTCGAAAACCTAAATCACGTTATTCAGGATCTACTGTACTCTGAAAATATCTTAGGTCTCGGAAAGTTTTAAGTATTTATTCGTATTCAGCGTGGTGTAAGCGACCCTCAATTTATAGTAACCACGGAATTCCGCCTCTTCCCTGTCTAATAATACAGTGTGAGTCAAAGGACGCAGTATTTCGAAAAGTGTTTAGGAATTGGAAACCGGAATATTCCACTTTGAATCTACTGCGACTTTTGACTCACCCTATGTGCATGCATCTCATTATAAATATTATGTATTTTAAATTTCTAATTTTATACAGAAATTAAAAAATAAAATACAAAAAAGAAGAAGAAACATCAGTATTTTGCGTATCTATAGGAGTAAGGAACAAAAACACAATATTTCAAATCATAAACGTATTTTAAATGAATTCCTTAAAAAAATTATCTAGAGCTGAAAACCAGTCTGACAAATTAAGTGGGGTTCAAATATGTACATGAACGTCGATGTTCTGCTATATAATTTTTTTTAATGTTGTAACGGCCATTTAACTTATTTTATTTTGAAGAAAAAAATTATTAATAGTTACAAACAATTCAACTTAAAAGTGTGGAGTTAGACAAAAAAATGAGTACATTTGTGGTTTTTAGTCAATTTGAAAAATGCACAGAATTTTAACGTTGGTTAAAAATCCCGTAGAGTCAAACTTCTTCTGTGCTTTCACTCATTATTGACCTAAATTCAAGTTAATTATGATTGCAAATATTGTACTTCTAAAATTTTCCCCGGGCTTTTATCTGCCTAATTTTTTCTAGGCATTAGGACTTTATAAAGCATGCTTATCCTCCGCTCGTCCTGCAAGGACCTCATTAGATTCACTCTTAATTGACAAATAGATATTTTTTCCAACTGAAAGTTTGATCAGAGTTCCACTCTTTCTTAAAGAAATTTACATATTTAGTAATTTTAAATGCCTTGTCATTCCCATCGAACGTTTATCGTTTATTTTAATTGGTTAAAATCCGCCACGTGGCTAAGGCTAAAGATAATTCTCTTGTGTTGTCGAGATGGCGTGTAACTTTACAGTCTCCGTGTCTGTGTCTGTTCTTATTCAGCGGACGAAACTTTTCCATCTCTGAGATTGAGGGGAAATTTATCCCGCGCGCTGCGAGCGATGGCATATATTAAGTGCATTTCAGCAACACGCACACATACATTTCTCCTTCCGTCTGATTGCAGCTCAACCAAATCCGACGCCGCTCAGACACTGCTGAAACAAAAAAGAAGGAACGTTCACTCGAGAACAGGAGGGGGAAAATCCGCAAAGACATACACTCTCTCACACACAAATACACAGTGAAAGAGACAGAGAGACAGAGAGAGAGAACAGGGGTAGGAGGAGGCTTGTCCAGGGGAGAGGAGAAGAAACATGCAGACGACGGAGGAAATGCGCTCCGAATCCTCAACGCGCATCGGCACAACATCCTCGTCTTCTTCTCCTTCTCCCTCCTCATCTTACTCTTTACGAAGGCTGCAATTGCCAGTTGTTGTTTTTTTCTCTTCGTTTCGTATCTCTCCACAGAGGTTTCGTTGTCGCCATTGTCGGACAAAATAAATAGTTTTTCTTTCCAGTTCACAAGTTCCATGGACTGAGGTGATGATCTTTCCATAACAATGACGTTGTACGTGAACGTATCTCCACTCTGCACCATAACAAGTAGAGCAAGAACAAATTACACCAAGGGGAAAAATTCAGCTAGATTTATTTATTGATTCCACTAATTCTCTATTAAGGAAATAGGACAAGTCAATAAATATACACACTTAAAAAGCACCGTAATTAAGTACATAATCTTGAAAATAAATCATACATGTAACGAATGTACATTGTAATAACAAACAATAAACAAAGAAAAACTGAAACAATGGGTGTTTCAGAGTTTCAATGAAGATATCATTAGAAGATTAGTAGAGAAAGAAACAATGTAGAAGAGAAATGGACACTCTTGAAGGAAGAAATGACTAGAGCAACCGACGAAAAAATAGGAAGAATAGCCCAGACCAAAAGGAACGCATGGATAACTTAAGAAATAATAATAATGACTGGTGAAAGGTGTGAAATTAAGAACGTGGGAGATGAAAATGGTAAAGAGCAGTACAGACGCTTGAAGAATAATATAAATAGGAAGTGCAAAGCAGCCAAACATGCTTGGCTACAACAGAACTGCAAAATAAATATTTCCGACAGGAAGAGACAAGCTAGACAACCGAATTCTTATAATGGATTCTCTCTTCATATCACTTTACAGACGTAAAAGCAAGTGGATGGATATTGATTTTTTTGGGGAAACAGGCTACATAAGGCTTATCTATGAACAGGCAACTTACCTTTAAAACCATAGGAAGGAAATTGGAAAAAAAAATAGGTGTGTGGAAAGTAGAGTAAGGTAGCCAAGGGTTGACTAGTTTCCCCGGGCTATAGTTTTAATTAACCTACCAAGTGATTCACCTAAAATCCTAGAGAACGTGCATCAGGTAGGTAGTATTGTCACGCCTTTCGGAATAGCTGGAGGTGAGTTTTCCCTCTCCCCAAAGGGTCGATGAAGTTATTCACTAACAACGTAGGGAGAAATTTCAGCCCCTCTCCACCGCCGTCCAAAAGGGGTAGTAGTCGCGCATAACCCCTTAGCGTTTGTTTTCGCGTCGCAAGAAACACGTTTATGAACTTTTCTCGAATTCGTTCCACGCATTTAGATTTTTTACTTACACACGATATTTGAGCTTTTTTTAATTGAAATTAATAATGAAGGTAGTTGATCCATCTCTTTGATCTGTTAAGCGTGAAACAGTTTTCAAATTTAATGAATGTTTCTAAGTAATTGTACATTCTACCCTGCTAATAAATATGCAAATGGTCTTTATAACTCACATGGTCCTCATACAAGGTTTCATATAAATAGAAGCACCAAGGTCGCATACAATCAATTTTATTTTTTACGCATAGGGTATTTCAATAAGCGCGAGCCTATGTTGAAATGGAATTAAAGCAGCTGTGAACGAGATTTCAACGAAGTTCTTTTTTATTTGAAAGGGAAGACAGATTTCTTTCAAATCGAAAAGGAATATCGTTCATAACTCTTCCTCAGCTGCTTTATTCCATTTAATCATCGATCCGCCCTTATTGAAAAACGCTATAGAAGTAGATAGACCATACGCAGATAGAGAGATGGATAAATTTGATTTCAGTCAGAAGATTCGTTTCTACGAAAAGAGTAAATCTGTGGCCGAATGCTTTTTTGTGTCTGGACGAGAAGTGAAGCAGTGACACATTAGGATGGCCCAAAGTATTTTTTAAACGCCATTTGAATCCAGTTAAAGTATTCTTCCACGTCATAGACCAGTCAGACTGATTTTAAAACTAAAAATTTGGTTAGTGCCCTTTCCGACACTGAACTCATTTCAAAAGTAAAATGAAGAATTGGATTTCTCAAGAAAAAAAATGACGCACATCTCAATTTATTTAATTTTTCATTCAATATAACTTCACCGGATTGAGTGTTGTCAGCTAAAATTCGTTGCTACACACAGAAAGAAAATTCCGGCAACGGCCCATTTATAATAGCAAGGTTCCTTATTGAGCCAAGCAGCACTTCTGCCAACCAACTAGGATATATTTTATAGATTTGTCTGGTGGTGTTGAGGCTAGTTTCCACCAATTAGGTGGAATTTAGATAGGCAAAAATTGGGAGGAGAGGTAGAAAGACACTTTTGGTTTATTATTGACTAAGGAAGGATCGGGATCGACGGAGAGGAAAAGCAGATGGATGGCCACGTGACACAATGAACCGGACTTTGCTTCCAGCGGTGTGACGGAAATCCGGTTTTGGTAACCGGTCGGAAGTATCTTTACTGGAGTTTTATGCGACGCTAAGGAATACGTTTTCTGAATTAAAATTTTTCCCTTGAGTTTCCATACCGAAGCACGGTAATTTATTGTAACTGGGGAGGGGGGGAGGGCAGGTATCTAATATTGGAGTATATTTTATTTAGCTTAGATTATTCTCTTTTATAAATATTGTCTTTTGATTTTTTTGAATAAATTTTTGATTTTGTATTACCAGGTGGAATGCTACAAGAACAAAAAGGCTGTAGGTGGAGAAAGCAGCATATCACGTCTCACATTCAAAATCGGTTTAATAATTTTTGTGGTATCGACGCACAGACGGGAAATTGCCTGCAGAAGTACGCATTCGTACGCGAGAATTCTCTCTCTGCGTGCGTTTCACGGATTTAACCCCAGCCCCGGGCATCCGAGAATCAATTTCCATTTGTGGCGATTAACGTTGGAAAGCTTTGCGATATTATTGTTTCGCCTTTCTTTCTTTGTGAGGAGCTAATTACTGAAAGCAAATGAAGTCGATGACGATGAAAGCGGACAGTGTGTGCCATGTGTGGGACTCACACTAATGTGCTTGCATAATGGAGGAATTACCGGGCTCGTTTCGCTGCATAATGCACGCTACTCACAACAAACTCGTTAATGATTAACACGCCGTCCCGCCATCGCTCCTCCCGGTCCCTCTCTACCACATACAAACTCTAGGAAGTGTCGTCAAATTATTACATTCCTTTAAGAACTCTATCTATTTACGTAATGATATTTTTTCCGATCCTTTCATGGCATGAGCAGGGAGTAATTTAAAAAATGAGTAATGATGTATGTTTGGCAACACTGGAGCAGGCAGGTTCACGGAATTGACAGTCATTACTCGTATGGGGAATTAGTTTCAGCCGGTTAGATACAAACTGAAATCCGACAAGGTTTTCGACTGTATTCTGCGGCGACGGCGGCTAATCAGCTCGTCGCCATGGTAACGCTCATGATACATCACGCTCCAGGGGGCGGTTGGTCGCGTCGGAGTGATGTATGGACCGGAAACTAGCGCCCGGAGCGACAGCTGCGCTTCCGGTCAGCGACGAGCTCTGTGTAGGTGGAAAGACTCGTCCAGCAGGATGTGGGACCAAGAAGAGTGTGTCGATATTACACATATAGCGTTAAAGATATATTCCAATGCCACATTGCGGTCCTTTTTGGATCTTCTCAGATATTTTACTTGCGCCTGTGAGGCAAACAGGCAAACTTACATATCAGTTGTTTGCGCTGCCTATGTATCAGGAGGAGTGCAGATAAATTACAAACACATCATAAAATGGAAATAAGATCTATACGCTTTCTATTAAATTATAATAACAGGACAAACAAAGAAATACTTATAATATAAAATAATTATGGTCAAGTACTTGGGAACATCACTGACCACTGACTAAATATTCAGGGAAAATAAAGTTATTAATTTAGATTTTTTACATATTATACACAATAAGATGTAACTTACCTTGATGTATCAGATATGTTTCGTTACCATAAAAACTTAACAGACAGAGGCTACTGTTGCGTTGGAAAAGCAACTGAATTTAAAGAGATATATATACTATATATATTACTAAATTAAAAATTATCTTGTAATAACCCCTATGATAGCTTGCGAGTTGTTATAAAAATATTATGAATCTTTGAAAAAGAATAAGCGCAGAAGATTAATCAGAGGAAGAAATCAACTTTAGATATCTCAATAAAATATTTTTAAATGTTGGAATCTTTAACTTATATATTTAACAGGCGATGAAAAAAAGTTAAAATAGAATATTGAAAAGGAAGGAGCAGGTGAATAAACAAGGAGAAGAAATAAAAATACTACGCTTTGACGACGATATTGTAGCATTAGGGGAGTCGGGAATGACTTGTAAAACATAATAAGTGGCATGAAAGAGGTCTTGGAGAGAGAGTTCTATATGAGGATTAAGAGGGGGCAAACGAAGGTAATGGAGTGTAGTTTAGAAAACAGTGGAATTATAAAGGATGTTAGATTGGGAAGGGATATTTTGACGGAAGGTAAGGAATTCTGCTACTTAGGTATTATAATAACTAGGGATGGTAGAAGTATAGTAGACATATAGAGTTGGATAGCAAAGGCAAGGAATACTTTCGCAACGAAGAGAAATTTACTTATGGATAGTATAAGTGTGAATATTAAATCATTGCTAAAAATGTTCGTACCGAGTGTTGCGTTATATGGATGCGAAACATGGAAGATAGGAGTTGAAGAATAGAAGCCTTTTAAATGTGGTTCTAAGGAAGAATGCGAAATGAGATGGGTGGACAGTGTAACTAACCAGGAAATTCTAAGCAGAATCAGAGAAGAGTGAACAATATGGAGGACGTTGGCCAAGAGAAACGATAGATAAATATATAAGTGGATAGATTAATAGGCCATGTATTGAGACATGAGGGTCTTGTAAAATTAGCATTAGAGGGAAGTGTGTGGGGTAAGAATATTAGAGGGAGGCCAAGGTTGTAATATGCTAAGCACGTTAGGGATATATGTAATGTGGTAGTTATTCTTACACGTGATAGAATAACGTGGACGGTTTCATCAGAACACACTTAGGACTTAATACCATAACAACAGAAAGATAAAACCGTGTAGTATGTTATATTTTGTTTAAATATATAATTAAGTATATTTTTACGACTCGCGGGAGTATTATTTGTACTATTAGGAGAGTTTAATTTTAAATAATCAAAGACAATGATTAACGACCGTAAGAAATGAGCGCTGCATTTTCGCTGAACTTTAATGCACATGAAAATCCATAAATGGGGAACAGGTTAGTATCAAAAGAGACATCAATCACGTGGTTTAGTATCCCTTGTAGTTTAGAGAAGATCCATAATTGTTAACGAAGTCGATCCTGAGAAACACATAAAAGTGCTCCTGACGCTGCACAACTACTAGTGGACGGTCGGTAAATAGCCTCTGGCGCCTATTGGGACAAAAGTATAACGTTGTCGTTTGTATGAAGACACGCGGTGAATGTTTATGGAGCGGTTATCCTCGAGAAACTAAAGCAAGTTACGTTTAATATTTACTAAATCACACACGTCGCTTACATTTTATCGATGTTGTGTAGGAAGTTATGTTGGTCTCACTTCAATATATTTATAAATTAATTAAAACCGCAAAATATGTCGGAAATAATTAAATAACACGTTTCGTCTCAATTAGGTGGACAATGGTTGTGACACATTGTAAATAATTCATATTCATTTAGAATGTCACTTCGTGTTAATTTTGAAGTTATTTAATTTTTCTGGCAATTTTTATCAATCAATATTATGTCGTGGATCATATATATATATATATTTCAGATGATGACCGTAGAGCCGAAAGCTTCTTCAAATCTATATTCGTAATAAATTGCCTAGACATTTTCACGTAAAGTAGAATAAAGTCAACAGTTTATTTTAGGACTTAATAATCATTTTTTATATAAATTATTATGTGAAAAGTGTTCTGAGTTGATAAAAATACAACGTAGTAATTTTTTGTTAATTTTGGTTTCCAAAAAAAAAACAATTAAAATAACTTTTTCTCATATGAGAAACACAGACGTGAAATAGGCATATTTTTGTTGGAAATTAAGGGACCAGGCAGTCGTTACTTTTTACGGCACGGAAAATTGCTTTTAATTCAATTTATTTGCGGTTTGCTTTCACACGAGCAAATTATCGCCATGAGTGCGTTTATAAATTGAATAATATTTTTAAAATATGCAATGAAAAAAATGATTGGTTCAGCGTTCCATACATTTAAAAAAGGAAAGCTTCCGGTGGCTAAGGACTGGCGTTGCGGATCTCTCCGTTAAAGCTGAGGATAGTCATTAAATTTTAAAGCCTAGCTGCAGATCTCTTCCCTTAGATAAAGTGCTACATGGCGAAGGATAGTTACGTTTGCAGAGTAGGTGATTTATGCTGCGAGGCCGTGCTGGTATTTTAATTGAGAGTTGAATAGGGACGAGTGTGTGATGGCCGCACGACACGCGAGCAAGGAAGGGAGGAACAGACGCACGCGACTGTAAATTCCGACGGACAGACAAAGTCCCTGCGTGAAGCGGCGAAAGACAAGCATTTGTAATCATCCCTCGCGTACAGGAAATAGAGAACATCACATAAATAAGAGGCGAGGCATGGATCCGAAGTGACGCCACGTCAATAATATTATGTTGTGTTTTAAATAAAATATCCAGCCAATATCAATATTTATTTAACACATCTTACCTTCTCAAGATCTGGTACATAGAATTGCGGGCCGAAATTAATAATGTACCTCAGCCTTCATATCCTGCCGGAGTACTTTCGCCTTCCGGGAATCTATTTACCTGCTGACTATTCTAAGCTTATCCAGGGAATTCCTTGCTACGTTACAGGCGCACATTTAACGCGGTGAAACCTCATTTAATGTAAAATAAAAATTTAAAAGAAGGTTTAAATATAATGAGAAGTATGCAATAACATTAACAGTGGTATTGTATAATATTAAATCAATAATTAAATTATTTTTTCCTAGTAATGCACGAAAATTCATTGCATTTAAAATATGTTATAAAATTTGAAAACGTGCGAATTTTTATTTAATTAAAAATCATCACTTAATTTAAATTGAATTTAACTTTTCAGAAAATATTTTTTATCTTATATATATTCAACAATCAATATTTCAGTTAATAACAGAGTATAATTTCTCTAAAACAATAATTATTTGTAGTTTACTATTTTTAATACTAACATCTTTGTAAAATTTAATTACAAATGTTTCAAATAACTAAAAGAATCTTTTTATGTTTAATTTAGTTACTTTATTATGTAAAAAGCGTGTAAGACTCATAAAAATAGTTTATTGATTGAACACCTGTTACGGTATCTGCTTTTCTGCGTGAGTATATCAGGATCCATGCAAAAGTAATAAAGTTTTAAAAATAGCCCATTTGCCGGCGCGAGGAGAATAGACAAGTTTCGAAGAGTCTGTTGCTAGAAGCAAGGCGGAATATATTTTCTTCCTCCCACGGCTTCCCATAAATTTGTCGAAATCGTTGTTAAACTTTGAATGAAACTTGCGAGTTACTTTGCTTTCCTCCGCGCCCCATTTTTGGCCTTGCTTTTTTTAACCCCGCCGCCCTCTCTCCCTCTATTTTCTGCATAACACTGCAAGAGGACGACCAAGTTTCTGCTGCAACAAAGTTGGGATATTGAAGGAGCTAGTTGTTGCCTTGCAGCTAGCTACAATCTTAAACGAGGCTGAGAGAGGGAAGAGACACGCCATTACCTGCCAATTAACATGGAAATAGCTCTCGAGTAGAGGGAGAAGAAGAACGAGTATTGGAGCGTAAGTTGTTCACGCAACAATATGTAATCTTTTTCGAAATAAAACTCATGCACGGGAATGAGGAAGACCGAAAGTGATTTATTGAATGCGGATGATTCGCGTTCGTGTTTCCATTTATAATATAACAGCGGTGGGAACATTTTCCAGGTGCAACGATACTAGTAATTTAAGTATTCAGTTTCATCGTATATTTTACTTTCAACCAGCGTTGCCCGAGTATTTATAACTGAATAGACAATATTGTTTTTTGTCAATGCGTGGTTTAATTGACTTAAATCCTTGATGGGCACACCCCGACCTATATCGATTGGGGGCTAGCTTCAAATTAATTGGGGTGATGACTGACGACTCCTTTAACCAAGGTAAGAACTCCCCTGGTATATCAAATAAGCACGAAACTTTAAAATATCGAGGAACACTTAGAGAGTGTAACATATTCCTGGTAATTTAATTGTGTTAAAATTTTTTCGGGGCTCTAAAGGGAATATAGTTGCATGCAGCACATTATAGAAGTAAGAAACAGTTCCTTCGCCTTAAAGAAATTAAAAACAAACAGGGTACATTATTTATAAAGTCGGGATATTCCAGATTTCCTTTGTTATAATTTGAACATAAATTGTACCTTTTTCCCTAAGTATATAACACAAATATTTGGTTAAATTAAGTGCTTATACATTTTAATATTGTACTTTAACAGAGGAGTTTTGGAATATTTACATTTCTGAGAAATAAAAAGTACTTTCTCTAGAGTCACGTTTTTCTTCTTTTTTGAATTCATTTTAGTCTATAAATTTTAAATGATTGTAATTAACTCGTAACTCTGTGAATAATACAGTAAAGAAGTACTGACATTTTCACAGTTATATACGTACACATGCTCACACTAATCATTTTGTTTATCGTTTTCTTAATTTAATTGTATTGACAACTTAAGTAATGCTTTGAGAGGACCATAACAAATTTAATTGGAAAAGCAAATAGGAAGTGTGTTATTTCTATAGTCTACTTGAATTTCACAATCAACAATCATACACACTGTCGGTGTTCACAATTGATTCAATTTAATTCTGTTAAGTGTGCGTACTCATACACCGGAAATACTGTGGACTCACTTATTGAATCAACTTGCTATACAACTAGTAAAGAATTTTTTAATTAATTCAAAACGTTTTGTGGACTATCCCTCCTCATCTGTTTTTTTAAGGGCGGCCTTCTTTGCCGTCATATGGGCAAGGAAGAGCCCTAAATTTTCGAAAGGGTTGACACAAACTTTCTCAAGAGTGAAAACTACTACTCGTCGCAACCGTATGAATGGTAGAGGATTACACGAGGAAAAAAAATATAAATTTATATAGATAACAAGCCAGATCAGTTTATTCTATTGGCAACGAAATGAGCCCTGACGTTAATAATTGGTTCGTTAACGTAATTGTCTCACGCTTGCATTGACATGAAATTTGATTTACTTTAAGGACAGCTTATTTATGACTCCGGGAAACTCTCTATTTTCTTTGTTTGTTTACCTGTAGGAATTAACGAATAGTAATACCCGTATCTGAATGACGTAACAGCAGAGTGCGTGATAATTTAGATTCAAATTAATTCTATACTAGGCGTATCAGGAAAAAATACGTTACTGAGTATAAATAAAGTGTGTTGTAATTATCGAGGACACGATTATTGTCCAAAAATATTTTGATTTGGTTTGATGGTTACTGAGAATTGACGCGGCGCCTTCCGTTTCGTTTAGTGTCACGATTGGCATTTTCCCGAGAAAATTACCTACCAATTGGCAGAGAGGATATTGGTCTTTATTCGATTCCATCCTCCTGGTGCCGGCTATTAAGTACTCGTAATCCCTGCATAATAATAACTGACGGGAAAGAACCGCCATTACGCGCAATGGCAGGACGAAGGAATTTCCCCTTTTGCCTTGTGCATAGACATCACTGCGCTACAAAGAATGGTCTCTAAATTCCGCCATTCATTCTGTGACGCTGAGATTCTTGTCTCTTTAATATCAATTGGTATAACGATATTTTAATTATTTCAAAAAATATACCCTTGCAGAGTAATGAGCTATTTCACGTGACAGAAAACGAAAATGGCAGCCTTGTGTCATACAATAACTCTAATTATAATTTTTTTACCTATATATATAGATCCTTATTCATATTTATTATTCTACGTAAACCAAAATATTTATGGGTACCAAAAGGAAAATCTGTACTCTCATTATCTATTACCTTTAATTAATGAAGCAGATTAGAAGTACTTAAAAGAGTTTCTATTTTCTTGGAATTTTCCTCCGGGCTGTTTGTTTCTATCCACGAGTGAGTTTGGGTGGAGAGAGAGAGAGAGAGAGAGAGAGAGAGGTGAGTGAGTGCTTCCCTGGAGAGTTGTAGCTCCTACTCACAGATAAGGGTTGCGAAAAACCTCCCCCAGGACGTTTTATCCTTCCCAACACCTACGTCTTCACTCACTCACTGGCACAACAACCTAAAATCTCCACATCTCAACTTATCCATTTGTCTGTTTCTCCATTTCTACCTCGTTCGATCACAATAGTCGTTTCAAATTAAGTGAAGCTTCCATTTCGGGTCTGTGTAACTACTCATGTTGCCATTAATTCACTAAACGTCGGTGTGAAAAATTTAGTTAATTATTATGAGTAAAGAGTCAAAAATAGAGACAATTTAAGGTGAAATTATTGCATAACGGAAAACCCCGACGTTTTATTATTTCAGTCAATACTGTTCCATAACTCACGAAAATTAAAAACTATAAAGTGAGGTCCCTAAGTTACATTTACCTACAAATAATATGTCAGCTTTTTAGGCTCTTTACTAAAGTAGTTAAAAAGCTGACATGTTGGTTGATTTGTTTATTTTAAAATTTTTATTGTAAGATAATTACTTTTCTGAAGTTTTAGCGTCCATCTTAAAGTTTAAGTAATAAGTTATTCGCAGAGAGACGCAATATAAGGGTTAAGAAACATAAACTTTTAAAATAATACACGCAAGTACGTAAAAAATAGGATATTCCGAAAAACAAAAATAAATGATACATGTTGGAACTCATAACTACTTCACAATGGATGGTCGAAACGTTTACTTTATGTTAAATTATTTTCAAAATTTTATGTGTGTTTGTTATACAAGTCGTTAACCCTTCATATGTTTTTAAAAGAGATTATTACATGACGCTTGTGAAGTGGTTTGATATATTTCTCTGAGAATACATTTTCGAGCCGTCTAAACCTTGTATTTGTCCTGCTAATGTGCTCCAAAATATCCTTTAATGTGAGGAAATGAAATGAAAATTTTCAAAGGAAACTAGTTTATGGTTTTTGAATTCAAGAAGGCGAAACAAATTATTACAGCTGAGTTCCTAAGGTAATTTATTAATTACTCAAGTGGAGGTGGTCACTTAAACACGAACCATTGTTCCTGAAATCAGGTAGTCTAAACACTAAGCTGATGACTTTGACGCAAGGAAACATATTGGGTTCAGTTTGCAATAAATATGAGGGAATTTATTTATAATAAAATATTATTAAAAGAATGAAATTAAATTTACTGTATATTTAACAGTTTTACATATATGTTACAATTTCCCCAATTTAAAGTTATAAGCCGTTAATTTTTCTTGATTAACACTATATGTATTTATAATAATTATACAAATTAAACTTCTTACAACTAAATTCAAGAGCTCTACACTAAGGATTGTTTAAAGGGGCCTTCTAAAAGACCAAAATAGTTAACGCTAACAGTAACAGGAAATCGGCGAAAGTTCACAGTGTCATCAGAGCTTGCCTGGACCTCCCAGCTTCCGTTTCCTCATGCTCTGGATTGGATCACTGCCTTTATTATTGTCCATAATGAGGAAAATTTCCAATCTGTAACTATCCAATTTTTAACTACCGATAATAACCTCCACATACTTAATTATCATCTCCGTAATGTTCAATGCATAAACACCTCCACGTCCTTAATACCCTTATCTCAATCTCAAAATTCGTTACTGAGGTTTTTTTTAATAATTTTCTCCGCCGGCTTCTTTCATATACATCGGTGGCGGGGTTCGATATTTTCCAATCAAAATTATTGTCTGTCCTCTCGGGGAGGAGCCATTTGCCCCCCTCACCGACGGTTTTGAGAAAAAAATACCAACCTCCTTACCACCCGATGTCGCCAGATTTCACGGGCTGTTGTGTCTGCCTTTAATTACCCTTGTCTGTAACCCTCACGTAGCTTGCCTTTGAATCCGTACCGCCAAATTCCGATTAGATGTGTTTTAACCATACAAGTTCAGGATATGTTTAACGTCAAAAAACTCATCCTTAAACGTTATAACATTAGATATACGTGGAGTGATGAAAATATCTAGCCTCTGTCTTTATAACCTGCTACCAAAAATATAGTGAATGTAGCGTCTGTTCAACCGCAGTTCCTCTCAAACCATGCACAACATCCCTTATATATAAAATAAATGTTCATAATTCATTAAACATATTCCCTGTCAGATTATTCTTAGCGACAGTAGGAAGGCAATCACATTGTAGCGACTGCAGCTGACCTCTTAACTTAACGAGGTGAGTAGAGACTGGCTACATTACCATAAGTTTATGCAACACTTCCTCAACTATGAATGATTTATAAAACAGAATTCGTTGAAAACAAGTACGCAGTATACATTTGCCAAAGCAAACAAATAAATTTCGTAATAGGGATTCCTCTGTGAAATATGGAAACGCTTTCAAATGTGATGTTGTGCAGGTGCAATATCTTAAATAACGATTTCGGCGTTGGACCTTCCTGCTGAAACGAAAAGATAAACATTCCGGAGGAAAACTGAGGAATCGCTCAAAGGAGAGAGGAAGGGTCGAATCAAATGCAAATTAATTTGAGGTTCTAGCAAAAGATGCCACAGTACGAGGTGAGTTTCGTAAAAAGCAAAGAGGTGGAAGCTGTTACATTTTTAATTAGAAGATGCAGGTAGGTTTACTGCAAGCACAGTTATAAAGAGGAGAAGAGAAAGAGAGGAAGCACATACGCACACGCGAACTGGAGGGAGGACTAAAAGGAAGTCGAAAAAGGCTTGGCGGGGGAATTAAGTCTGCGAGATACTCTCTAAAAGGTAAATAACTTCTGCATAGAGAGCTGGGTAGGGATAGAGAGATAGAAGGAATCAAAGGAGACGAGCTACGAGAAAATTAATTTTTTTGGAAAAAAAGAAAAAGCGAGTGTGTGCGTTGGCGGGGGAAAATATTATTCTGAAAGGAACCTGACGAGATCAATACATGCTCATTTATAAACAGCATCAGTAGTACGATTCTTATAATTATAAAAACTACCTTATGGTAGAGATCCTAGAAGTATTGAATTGAAATTTAGACATTCCGGACGTTTGACAAAGCTTTGTATCTTACAATAGCTCCAAAACCTGAATACTGGAAATTGAACAATAGTACTAAACTGATTGATGAAAACAGTAAATTACCAATGAATTAAAAATAAAATGTTATCGCTTTGTCGTAATACCCACAATGAAATCATTGTCTTGCCTGTCTGTGGTATTTTATCTTTTTAAATGGCACAATTATTTCAAGAACTATGTTTTCCTGCAATTTTCTGGTTTCATCACAGATTACGAAGTTTCTACTAATAATGTTTGTTCTACTACAAATATTTTTTATAAACTTAATTGTCCAAATCGTGATTTTCGTTATATCAGAAAAACTAAGGTGAATTAAGATACAAACATTAAATAAAGTAAATGTAATTTTAAGCTGTCATTTTTTAAATATAATCCCAGAACTAAGCATTGTTCCGAATTTGTCAACGTCTCTATTTCAGATAATTAACCTCATAATTGTAAAAGAGTAATTACGGAAATTTAATATATTAAAAATCTACCTATTACTGTTAACGTTAAAACTGATAGGGAATATGTTAATATTTATTTTAATTTACTTACTCTTTTTCTATTTGGGTTAATAACTTAGTTTTAATTTTCGATCTTAAAGTTTCACAGTTAGAATGAGAGAAAGAGCTATGTAGAATCGTCTGACAGTCTAAAGTTCAATGAAGTTTATTTATAAATTGTCTGCATTAAGCCATATTTATTTTTACTTAAGTTACAGACTGTAACTTATTTCTTTTGAGCAGATTCCAAATGTAAATGAGTGTCTATTAAAGTCGCATATTCATTAAAAATTAAAATATATTTTTTACCATTGTTTGTCACAATGTCTCTGACTAGCTTTGTGAGTATTATTTTCCATGATAATCTGACGACTCACCTTTAATATTTTGGTTTTACCCTTTCGCCTGTTTACTGCTGAAAAAGAAAATTTATTTTTGTCAGCCACAGCAGCGTGGTTTGGCAATTCATAATCGACGTTTGATCTTTACAGCTTCACGACTTTTTTTCGTTAAATGGCTACATGAGGGTGATACAGAAACAAGTAACTCCTCTTTTAGAACATGGAAAAGGGAATTGAAAAGGGGCGATTACACATGTGACCGATCGTCTTTATTTTCATTTACTGAGTTCATAATTTTTTGCAGCTACATTCAGATTTCTATAACCTTTTAGTTTGCCTCTTCGTCAATTTTGCTTGTATCTTTAGTCGTAAAATCAAAGAACCGCCGCCCACAACGAGGCGCTTCACCTGACGCGATGATTACCATTTTATTATTGCAGTTAGCCGTGGTGTGTTTTTTCCCCAAGTGTACCTGGTTTATACCCTGCTACTATTTAAAGATTTCGTCTGTCTTTTTTTTTCATGTCGGCGTCTGTATGCTGTGGCAAACATTCATTTCTGGATTATTTCATGTATATAGGTGCTTCTGTTTGTATTCCTCTTTCCGGAATGGGTATATATTCATGTGTGGCTCTTTTGTGAAGAATCCTCTGGAGCCCACTTCTTTCTAGTACGTCCCGCCTGTTCCTGACAGTCCATCCGACGGGACGGAGAGAGACACACAGCCATTGTTTTCCTTGATAGGGAGGGAAGGGAGTCTTCAAAAACACTCCGCGGCTGAGGATCATCTCCTGTCACATGGCTCGTTTCACGTCCTTCCTACCTCGGACAGCTATGGGGAAGGGGCATTTGGGAACGGAGAAAAGAACTTAACGTAAACAACGTTTACATTGAGGTACTGGCGACAATATAACTTGATTTGTTAAAGAACCACTCGTGTAAGATTGGGAAACGGAAAAAGAGATATGATAAGGGAAAATTTTTGTTTTTAAATAGAACCATTCGAGACTGGAATAGTATATCTGCTAACAAGCTAGCTGTCTGCCCATACAGTGTAAAACAACGCAAAAAAAGATTAACTATTTATGATAAAGGTTAATATAGCATAGCAACAGGGTTAGTATTAATGAAATTGAATGAAGTGTAAAAAGAAGTGATATTTTAAAATGGGTGTGACCTTTTATGTATTAAATATAATGTCATATCTCATACACGCAAAATTTTTAACTAAAATAGTATATAGGAGGATGGTACGACAAATAGAACGCGAGGTAGGAGAAGATCGGTTTGTTTTTATAAAAAATGAAGGGACAAGGGAAGCAATATTGACTTTGCGTCTAATTTTAAAAGACAGGATAAGGAAAAACAGGCCTACGTTCATGGCATTTGTAGATTAAAAAACAAAACTCACAAAGAAAGTTGATAATGTTAACTGTAACACTGGATTTTGAAGATGACAGGAATAAAATATCTAGAAAGAAGACTTATCCATAACGAATACAGATGGCAGTCAGCAGTAATTAGAGTTGAATATCAAGAAAAGAAAGCAGAAATCAAGTATGGAGTAAGACAAGGATGCAGTCTACGCCCATGCTCTTTATTTTATATATAGAACTGGCAATGAATAAAGTTAAAACAGAATATGGAAAATGAATCATTCTGCAAGGAGAAGAAATAAAAACCTCAAGATTTTCTGATGATATCGTAATACTAGGGGAGTCAGAAGAAGGCTTGGAAAACATAATAAATAGCATGAACGTGGTCGCGGAGAAAGAGTACGACATTACTGTCGTCTTAGAAGACGGATGGTAAGTCAGCAATGGCATTTAAGGTCAAATTATAGAGGAAAAACCGATGTTGTGGAGTGCAGTGGAATTACGAAGGATGTTAGATTGGGAAGGGATATTTTGACGGAAGTTAAGTAATTCTGCTACTTGGGCAACATAATAACTAGGGATGGTAGAAATATAGTAGACAAAAAGGGTAGGATAGCACAGGCAAGAAAGGCTTCCGCAAAAAGAGGAATTATGAATAAACAATGGATGATTGGAAACGGCTTAAAATTACTATATGTTACGTCATATGCTTATAGAACAAATGAGTAATTGTAATAAAGAAAGAGATTATTTTTCTACAATATTTATAATTACACTCTAATTCCAAGAGTCGTTTTGCTTCATCTTTGTAGTGTATTTCATCAACGAAAATCCGACACAAGTCTCCATATTTGAGGATATTGTAATAGGGAAAGTGAATTTCAAAGTTAGTAAGGGTCTTAAGAGCCGGACAGTAGAACCGTGGCCACCAGCTCCTTGGCTGTTACCCATGAGAAGCGCCAAGTCAGCATTCCCTCTCTGGAGGCTCCTGGACGCTACATTCATGGCAGTCTGAAATCTTCCTTCGTACTGCTAACACTGTTCTCCAAATTGCTACATTTGGGAATAAATTCTTTCCTATTTAGACTTGGCGTTCTTTATTGAGCGACACCCATAGTCAAGCTATCCACTGGTCAACTCCAGAGTAGACCCTTTCCCAAGACTACCGAAGATCTTCCTTTCAAGAGAAATCGTTTCCTATTTCCTGTGATACTCGTCTGAGCCACGCGACGGGTGTTACAATATCCTGAAGAGAATTGTTAAATATTACTTGTTTAAATTAGGTAACTGCTTTATTAAAAGTATTGATACTTAGACGTATTTATGAAATAAAGACATTATTAAAAAATTATTTATTCACGTGTAGAGTAAAGAAAAATTATTATAATTTTGAATTTATATACAATGAATTTCATGCCTCTGCCAAACTGTATTTTAAACTGATAATTTGCTCTCTCAAAGACTAAATACTCTTTGCCTTTCTCTCTCAGAAACAAGCCAAATTTTCTAAGAAGGTGGCTAATCCAGACCGATTCTTTGCTCCTCGAACGCAGAACAAAAAAAAATGTCCCTTCAACGTTTGTCTTCTCGAAGGTTTTGAGACAACCTTCTGTCCAGTGACACTAGTAACTGGTAACCGATAGGTAATGGAACATTCCTCGCCTTGTTTCATTGCTTTGCTTTTGGCAGTGGCTAGAAGTTTTCACTTACAGATTTTTGGGCTAATTTTTAGGTTCCACGAAAATTACGACCGTAGCATATTAAATTAATTATATTAAAAAACGAGTAATAGAAGGAATTAAGTAGGCAAATGTTCAAACATGGGAATGTTGCCTTTCAAATAAGTTGTAAATGGCGTCATTCAGTCTGAAGAAGCCGATCCACGTCTCACGCTATTCTTATACATTAATGAAAATGAGGTAAGAGGGTAAAGTTAAAAAAGACTACAATTCAGACTTCTGTTTCTTTATTGATTTCAAAAAATAATAACACAAAGAATTTATTTTCCTCATCTTAGTGTAACGTAGGAACATTTTTTTAGCTGAAACGCACACTGGAATGCATTAATTGATTACTTCGTGCAACTCCTCCTCCTCCTCCTCTTCTTCTTGCTTTCCCGTGCGATTGTTCTTCAAGTGAGCATTTGAGCTGAGAGGTTTTGGAAGGCACGTTAAGAACCTCGGACGGTTTCGAACATAAAAAGGGCCAAGTGTAGCAATGGCTGGGTGACAAAATATTTCACGGACGTTACATACAACTCTTCAGTTCTTCCTGACGAATAGCTTTGGAATGTGGATCAAAGTCGCCGGTAAGACAAACTCTACTAATGTGAGTATTGATCATTAAACTGCGAAATCATATCAGTCCTTTCAATATTGACAATTGAACCACAGAACTCTTTTTCCGAATTTAAACTTTCGCGTACTAGGAGCACGAACTGATCAAAATTGGAAATCGTTGTCCAAACTCATACATTGAGAACTAAGTTTTCTCTATCGAAAGAAGATAGAAGAACGAGAAAATTAAAACTTGTACAATCTTAAACAAAAAAAACCTAATACTTATTAATGAATTTGTAAAGAAATTACATGAATTCATACATCTACACGATATTTTTTTAACTAAAAACGGTAAACAATAAGGGATGCTACTCCTTTTTCTGTTTATTTTTTATATCTTTTCTTGAAATTATTTATCTACAGAGTTACGTATTAGTTAAGGACTAGAATCCTTGTGTTTTTTATCATGGGAAAACATAAAACTCAGAACTAAAGAAATGCTCGAATAAGATAATTAAAATATGACTACCTGCATATTCATTGGAGAGGTTAAATCCTTTAATTTTTTACTCAACTAATGAAAGAAATTTAGAAGCGATTCAAAGATTGAACGTCACGTGATTATCGTAGAGAATTCATCCCTGGATCTCGCTCCCATTATTCAATTATTACCTTTGAGTAGGCAATAAATTGACGTCCCGTTTTTCTGCACTAGACGGTGAGTTACAAATCCAATGAGAAATTAATAAAATGTTGTACTCGTCGGTGGATCTTCACAGGAAGGATATATATTGCGTATATTGCGAGACAGATAAATAGTTTAACAAGAAACGTCGTCTTAGGAGTCAGCAACTAACAAAATATTTTTAGAATTAAATATTATTTCAATCTGTATTTAAGAATGTTTTGGGGAGGAGGATGGTAAGGCACCAGATATCAAGTGGACCATGTGATGATGAACGTTAGTGTGAGGCAGACTAAGTCGGTTCCTCTCATTTCATAATGGCACAAAACCGTGGTCATGGGAAAACCAAACAGTGGGGAATATTTTTTATTACTGTCAATTTCTCTATTTTTCTCCATGGTACATATAATCAAGGTATTAATTTTAATAATGAGGTGCCGAGGAGATCGGTTCCCCTCCTGTAATAAACAACGTGAGTGTCATAACATCTGAAATACAGTATTTTGTTGTTATAGAGGGACAATTTTGAAGTAAACGAGTTAAAATAAAACTGTATGAAATAGACGAGACGAAGGCAAGATGCAAAAATATGAAAGAATGTGGGTGTTGAAATGTAGGAGAATAAGTTAACCAGAGGGGGACAAGAACTGAAATAAAGGTCGAAAAGGGATAAAGCCGTAGAAATGAAAGAATCAAGTAGGACAGACGTTTCTAATGGTAACGAAGTGATGGAGGGTCTCAGAAAATGACCTCCGCGCTTGTAAGGTCTCAGAAAGTTAGGGGCGTCGGGGGAGGGAATGTGTCCGCATTTTTGTGTCTATTACTCTTTTTATTACCAAATACGACGTAATCTCAGAAAAACGCCTCTACGTGTATAAACGATTTTAGTTGATGACGTCTTCCTGCCACGAACTCTGTATCGGTATGGTCATAGATGTGGAGGGTCTAAGGTGTAAGCGCCGTGACCTCGCCGTCGCTGTCAATGTCGACTTCGGCGCCTGTTTTCGCCGGGTCGGGCACGAGGAGGACCTTGCTGTAGCGAAAGCCGTGGTCGCGACGCTGGCAACGACCTCGTCGCCAGAGCAGGACGCCGAGGACGACGGCGGTGACGAGGAGCAGCAAGGCGAAGGCCAGCGTCCACCAGAAGAGCAGAGTGAAGGCGTCGTTCCGGGCCAGCGCCGCGGCGGGCAAGCACAGGGCCTGGCCGCTGGAGTTGAGCAGGAAGCCGTCTGCGTGGCACTGCGAGCACTGGTAGTCGTACGGACCGACGCAGCTCACGCACGAGTAGTGGCACGACAGGCACGTCGGCGCGTGGTGGTCGACGTCGTCGTCGTCGCCCTGAGCCTCGAAGGTTCCCTCGGGACAACGACGCACGCAGCGAGGTTCCCACGACTCCACCTTCAGCAGGCGCCAGCCGTCGGCGCACTCTGTGGAGGAGAAGCGCGCAAACTCTCGTCAGGCATCACGTCCAGGACTCGGTTCAAAGGCGGGACAACACA
This sequence comes from Eucriotettix oculatus, assembly GCA_034510155.1. NCBI lineage: Eukaryota > Metazoa > Arthropoda > Insecta > Orthoptera > Tetrigidae > Eucriotettix > Eucriotettix oculatus. The sequence continues at coordinate 87,878,896 of CM067378.1, read as the reverse complement.
ACACGTGAGGAAATGAACTTGGTTTGGAATTATATTAATAAGGCTCACTGCTGGTGTTAGCGGCGACATAGAAAGATTATCAAGAAAAGATCATGCTTGCCAGTTCTCTGGATCTCAGAACAAAGAAGAGCAAAGGAAAACGTATAAATTTTATAAGTATTGGTGTCCGTGTCCGTCCATCGACTGTGGGTAATGTCAACCGTATCAAATATTCCTGACAGGAGAACGTCCTCTGAAATCAAGGAGTGACTACAATAACGGATAGTTCTGATCTGGTAACATGACGCAGAAGACGGCATTAACAGAGATATCATGAAAATTTGTGTAACGTCATACACGAAACAAATTAATTGGGTTACTTTATTTATAACAAGTTGTGCGTCCAGACGGGCACGGAGCAGAAAGTTACCATGCATTCCTCGGTCTTCCTGTGAGGGGATTAGCTGCGGCTAGGACAATGTTCACAGTTGTAAAGATCGACCTAAACAAAACTCTGCTTCCAAGATTTAGACAGGTTCCATATTATTTTTTTCAGGAAACCAGAAACGTGCGTTCCCATGGCCCCGAAGCGGGACTTAGCCATAACAATGTATTCGTGGGAGCATGGTTTCTATTCTCAAATGCGAGGATCATCGAGAGTTCAAAAGTTATTGGAGGAGCACCGAGGTGACGAGATCATTGCGGTAATGAGACAAAGTTTGTATAAGAGGAATCAGTAATGAGGTATTTGGCGGTAATGTAGGAGACGACCAAAAGCTCCACGTTTCCGGACCACGAGAGAAACTTCGAGGGAGACCAGCAGGCCGTCAAACCTGGAGGGTTCATTTGGTCAGTATCATCGTCGCATCGCCAGCTACATGAGGAGAAATTTACCTAACAGATCCAAGAAGGCAGCGGTAATGTACGCCCGTGAAACCTGTCAACATTTTATACATCCCTAGTAGTTCTTTATTTTACACATATTATGACAACGATATTTTTTAACTCAAAATTATCCAAGAAAAAACTATAAATTATTTTTCCATGTCTTCAGTATATCTCCTAATCTCAGATAGAAGTCGGACAACCATAGCAAGAACATGATACTGGTTTAGAACCATTAGATGACGATCAGCGTGAATGATCCAGTTAGTTAGTAAACTTCGTCGATTTGAGTGATGGCTCGGAGTTTAAAATCAGTAAGGACATTACTTACTGACGGTTACTGAAATTATTCAGTTTACTGAAAAGTTGAAAGAAAAATTAGTTTGGAATTGAACGAAGTTAAGGGAACAAACAGACCTTATGATGCTTTTAGAGTCATAAAAACCCATCAATCCCGCCTTTGAACCAGCCTAATAAAAATAACACAAGAAAAAACATGTATATAATGCTTTAAAAATACAACATATATGGCACGAATACAAGCACAAAAAACACTCAGATGCAACAAACAACAATAACAAAATGAACATGAAAATCTACAAGGACAAACAAAAACACTAATTATTTATATATATATACATATATGCACACAAGAACCCATTACAGCGTACTAGTTTTATAATACACAATGATAAAATGCGTTGATAAAAACAGACAATTAATTATTCTATTGCAAGGACAAACAGAGAGAATCTGGTGAAATAAGTCAACACTCACACAAATAAAATAAAAGAACAAGCAGCGAAAAAAAAGGAAACCGGTCACCAGAATCTTCCGAGTGATTAAAAAGGAAATCACACACTATGAAATGTGAATAGAAAAAAAATAGTAGTAGTAGTAGCGCTGTGTAGGATGTAGTTCGTCACTAGTTATTTGTAGCGAGGAAGGACGGAGCGTAGTTAGGCAGACCCGCGACGCGAGGTATTTGTATTTCCTCTCGGGAGTTTCGTGTGTGACGCTGGAAGATGACAACTGAAATGAATAGTGACTATTTTCTGAACGTTTTGTCTACGCTGATACGACAGTCCGAACATGACAGACCCAGAGGACACTTCAAAGAATTGCCAGAGAAGTACAAGCTGCATGACTCAGCAAAGTTTAAGTAAGTCTCTAAGTGTTCTTCGGACTTAAACGTCACCGTTTAAAGCGTTTGATAAGCCCACTTATTTATTGTCATTCTATTATTATTGTCAATAACATAGAAAATGATTTAGAATGTCATTGCTGTACATTCACATTCGTAAAAAAATCAAACTTTTTAACACGTAAAATCAACGGCATAAGCAATTGAAATAAGGCCGAAAATAATAGTCAAAATACGTCTGCGACTAATAATTACTCATTACCTTTTTCCCCTTAGCCACTCTCGCAATGTACGTTTTATGAAGATAAAATGTCATTTCTTTCAACGAAAATGAAAATGTGTGTTGAAGAAAGCGATCAGCGTGAATAGACAGCAAATAGCATCACAGGAACCTGAAAGGGAGAAGACATGCAACAACTAAGCGGAAGACAGAAAGAAAAGTAATAGCAGGTGAGTTTCTGTCGCTCTCTCTTTTTAAGAAGAAAAATCAATTTGTATAGGACATGCGGTGAACTCTAACTCACCCTGGAGAAGGAGCCCGTCGGTCAGGGGTTGACGAGTAGGAGCCCACCACCTGCGTGCGAGTCCGCAAGCCGCCACAACACCACCCTCCTGCAAGGCAAACGCTGATTGGGGACAGGAAGGGAGGGAGGGCGGGCAGAGGAACGCAAAGGAACGGAACATTCAAAGGAAAGAACTACAACACAACGGGAGTGTAGAAAAAAAACATTTCAAATGCGAGGAGCGTTAAAGAAGTAAAAGGAAGTATGGCCACAAAAAGGAAAGAAACTAATAATATGAAAGTACAGGAGAATCCAAAGAGGAAACGACAACAAAGGTAAAATACTGGAAATAATAGAGCTAAGAAAAGAGAGACAAATATGGGAAACAAGAATGAAATGAAACAACGTTAATAACATGGTGAACCGAATCAAGATAATTCGTAATTGACAATAAATTCACATATAAGGTGGACAGTCCCAGAAACCACCAAAGTGAAACATAAAAAAATACAACATAGGTGCAAAACACTTTAATTACGGAAGAGTGGAGTTAAAAAGTTGGGACCCAGAGAGAGAGGAAAAATTCGCTCGTGTGGGAAACAAAAAGAAACTGTATCCAAAAGAGAACAATGAATAGAGTTGAAAAGTGGGGAGAGAATGAGTAGATAATAAAACTTGAACACAGACAAACGCGAGAAAAGAAAACCAGTTGGGATAAATGGAAAGAAAGTTAAGACGCGAAAAAATAAAAAAAGATTAGGTGAAGCATCAACTGGGGTGGTCCAAATAAAAGACACCGATACGTTGCTAAAGGAAAACTGTCCTATTGCATGAATTGTAACAAAAAAATTATACTAAGTGGAAGAAGAGAAAATAAATTAACTGTAAGACTATAGGTTCCAATTTGAAGGTGGCCGGAGAAAGACATATGGGATTGGGAAGCAAACGGAAGCACTGCGAAGAGAGAGTAGCGGAATAATGGAGGAAATGAGAAAACATATCGTGAGGACAAACAATGTAAAAGAAAAAGTGTTATTAGGAAGGAAACTCAATGAAGGAGAAACCAAAATGCTACAGTTATGGAATAGAACGGGCGGCGAGTTACTCAAAAATAATGTAGCAACGTCATAGTTTTACTCTGATTTTAGAAGCGAAGTATTTCAATATTTATCATTTACCAAGAAAAGTATGTAATGGAGCAAGGATCCATGCAGCCAGTGACAAAGAGTTACACTCTCGTCATACTTCGAAACAAAGAAAGATTCCGTTTCTGTCTGGGGATCAAATTGAATTAATGTAAATGAAGAAAGAAAGATAGAAAGAAAAAATAACACATTTATACCAAATTAATTTCTGAAAGTTTTTTATTATTTCATTTTTTACTCTCCCTTCTTTCTCCTCCATCTCTTCTTCATTTCTGTTTCCATATTTTTCCTTCCGTTAACTGACACATTTTTTGTTTATCATTTTTACAATATTTTTCCAATAATAATATTACAATAACATCCGTAGGAAAAACAGTCATTCGTCTGTCTCAGCTTCTCTTAACCCAATATATATATTTATATGTATATTACAAATATTTTCTATAGAATCACGAAAGATATGTCTCTCCTCCGTTTTAACACAGACCGTCGTCAGCATGCATACTCTTCACATAACAACCGACTCTAGTTCATGAGTAGAAAAGTGTTCATAAAAAAGAAGAAAATAAACCTCCTTACATCACCAACCAAGAGTGACGAAAAGTCAGCTGAGTGGGAGGAATCAATCAGCTCGATCCTTCCTTCAAGTGTAGTGACTCTTTAACGAATCCCCTACGCCACTCAAACATATATATGTATATAAAAATAAACCCAGAAAAATACAAACAAAATGTGTATGAATATAACAAAGAAACATGGGCGGTAATTTTACACTCAAAAACACACACACACACAACATTTTCATTTTAGGCAAAACTTATGTTGTTTTTGGCATATGTATATATATATATGTAGGTAAAAATTTGTTACACATTTTGACAGAGACGTTTTCCTCAAACATACTGTCAATAGTTATAATAATATATATACGTTTATAAATAAACGACACTCACGACATTCCTCATTCTCAATTCTTAGGAAATGTGTATCACAAAGAAATGCAAGGAAATCGCCATCAGAGACAAAATATCATTTATTGTAGACGAAATGTGCCACTGGTTGAGGATGGCTGACGGACGATGAGTTCTTCCAGTGAAGAGGAAGTTGAAAGCCTTCACGTAGAGTGGCGATCAATTCGGGTGGTTTCAAAAGGCAAAGATGTATTCGAACCCTGAAGGCAGTTTGAAGCAGATTAAAACCTGTTGCTATAGGAGAATATTGACTCTGAATCAAATTAAACATGCGGAAAGTGACTAGATAATTCGTGAATGCCTTTGGAGATGCTTGGGAAGAAAACAATAAAAACTAAAATGTGTGTAGTTGTGGAAAGTTTGAATGAAACAGACCAAAATTATTTAGACCACTACGTAACATAGGCAAATCTCTTTATCTTATTTCTACGTCGAAATCTGAAGAAAACGACCAAAACTGTTGAAGTAGAAGGCATGATCTCATTCAGGATCGGGGGTAAACTAATCCAATGGCGTATAAGGTAAACGCAACGTGCAGTTTTCTCCATCAGCAAATATTGGTTTCTCTGACTGCACCTAAATAATTTCCTCTTTCACTGGTGGAGGACTCCGTCCAGTTTCTCCGCACCATCTCATCAAGATTCTCCGTTTCTCTCACTGTAAGTACAACAAATAATAGTGGAAGAATGTACTACCAAAAGTAGTAAATAAACTAAATTGTTTAATAAGAGTAAAATTACAAAAAATGACGAGTGTTTATAATGAATGCCCCTATTTACAGTGTATCTACCTCTTCACTTTGTGCTCTTGAACAAGTGTCACCTACTCCAACAACAACAACAGCACACAAACACTTCAGAGTAACAACGCAAGAAGAAACGGGAGGAGAAGAACGATAAAAAATAAATAACCTACTCCGACAGATTAGTAATACTGAAGATTTTCCTCTTCGCGCACGGAAAATAAATCCATACATGAAGAGTAATTACATATTCCTCCACGCGTTTATATTACAATATACATAATTGGTTTCTGTGTATGCATGTAAGTATATATATCTAAGATACAACAAACACCTTTTGCCTTTCAAAAAATTGGGGGGGAAAAAACAACTTCTTTTATGATGTTCGAGTTTTATTAACCTTCAGTTTTTCTGTACTGTTTCGGTAATCACAGTTCATATTTGGCAACACTTTTTCTATTATTACCGTTATAATTGCACTTGAACTTCCTAAGTTTTGACGCCGCTCGAGAAGTGAAGGAACACGGTCAGTCGCAGCAGCAGCAGCAGCAAATCACCTGAACACAATTATCACACTCACAGGCTGGCACGTCAGGCCTTCTCAAACCATAACATCCACCATCCCTTGCAGCCACACACTGCTTAGGTGGTCGCATCATTATTCCCGTTGGTTCCCTCAAAACACCCACACACATAAACATAGACGCAGGAAATGGATTGCAATGTAACATACACAGATACAGAACACATGTGAAAAAATTAAAAAGTTATTTCTATTGAACAAAAAATGTTACGTGTGCCAATGAAATGATTTCATCTCAAAGCATGGCGTGAGAAAAACGAGGCAACATTAATGACTTCGATTGGGAATCAAATTAGTTTAGTGAATGAAGTGAATAGATACAGCCGAAGAATAACGTTGGCATGAAGATTTATCAATTCAGCGCCTTGGTTTCATCACTGGCGTGACATGATGGTGAGTTACCATTGCAAGATTGAGCGCTTGACTGTCCGTCAGTGAAGGACAAGCACAGAATATGGCGTGTGTGAAGGTGGAGCTTTGTTTGAGAAGACCCGGCCATCTTGGTTCGTTGGTGCCTCGCCAGGGGGAGCAGGGGTGCACATGGTGAGCGAATGAGCGGCGCATCGTCTTGTTGAGCAAATAAAGAACACACACGTACACAGACTGCGTGATGTGGTCGTGGTGGCAGCGTGGGGCCGGCCTTACCGCGCCAAACTCAGAAGCTGAAGGCACAAAAACAAACCTATGCAGTGCAGACCCTTCTTGGAGAGCGCCACGCAGCCCGAGGGCGCCGCCTCTTGCTCCTCCACCAGCACCGAGGGAACGTCTTCGGCGGGCGTCGGCAACGACGGCGGCGCCGACGTCTTGTGCTGCCGCGGCGACTGGGGCGGGGCGGGCGTCTGCACCCGCGTCACGGTGGGCGGCGGAGACGTCGAGGACTCGACGTCAGAAGGCTGCGCCGGCACCTCGGTGCCGTACAGAACGACGCTCCACGTGTTGACGTTACCTGGACGAGAGGTCAAGAAAACAGAATCAATCTCTGACTCGACGTTCAGCACGAGGCGAGATTAATCTGTCCTTTGGTACTCAAGTGGTGGCCCAATGCCATAATAGGTCGCTCAGGACGAAAAATGCTGAAATCGGGGCTTCACTAACTGAAGTCAACTACGACACTATCGGACTCGATGAAACATCTCTTCGTAAATAATGGTGGGGACACTTCCCCAATTGCGACTATACTATATCGCTGCTCAAGATAACTAGGTTTCCGTTATCCGCTGACTTCAATACCAACAAGAAACGGATACTGTGCTAACACGAACATAAGTATTAAGTACATGATCCGGACTTCTCTGCTTTTTACGAAGATCCCTTCATAACCTCCTGGACGAACGACAGACGAAGAAACACATAGCAATTCGAGATTAGAATATGCTGCCCGAAAAGTCTTTTCCAGATGGCGGACAGCAAATAATCAAATGTACAAACCCACCTTACCGTGGCTTTCACCAGTTCCACCAGATGGCCTACCATACGCTTTCCCATATATTCAGAAATCTTTTCACAAAATCATGATCATTATAACGAATAAGTGTATATTTCACAACTCCCCTTTCCAGAGACCCATCAAAACATCACAATTCAGAATTTGATACATCGTAGAACGTCCATTCTAATCTTCATTTATCTCAATCAGTTGTCGCGGGTATCAAGAACAGTCTCATCTGTCTCTACATAAACTGTAACCTTACTTACGACCACTAAGTACGGACTGTTTGCAGCGGTAGTAGCCACTGAAAAAAGCTGTAAATAACAGACAAAAATACAGTAATAAAAATAGGAAATGAAAAATATAACATCAAATTCAACAACAATTGCAAGATCATGCCGTTCTATAATCAGTAAGAAAATAAACAGAACAAACAAGACTAAAATATTATAAATATTCTTTTATACGAAAAAGGATGCACAAAATACTTCAAAAATATATATTACTAGTTTCTGGCTTTGCTACGAGGTACACTTCAATTGCTGGGGAGAGAGAAAAGAAAACATTTATTTACGTTTTTGGCAATTGGAATGAAGCCCAAGAACGTTCTCAAATATTGTGCGCAAAACGTCAATTTTTGTGCGAATAAAACATTTCGAGCAATTAGATATGAAGGAAAAAGGAAGAGAGAAGAAGGGAATGCATTGGCGTTGATATAATCAAAATTAAAAGAGGTAGTAGCAAATGAAATAAATTCGTCAGCGTCATCACTGTCAGTAGCAACAAATAATCAAACTAGAGAAATTTAAAGACATTAAATCAAATTCTACTGGCGAAAAAAAAGCGAACACACTAATAAAAACAACAAAACGCAAGCAACACGACCGAGAAGGTGTTCATGCGTGGGAATGGCGGTTGAAAATCTGATGTTTTGGTGATGAAAGGAGTTGAAATGAAAATTATTGACAAAAGGACTGTCGGAGAAATTGAAATATTAAAAGCTCAAATAAGGAAAACAGGATTAATGAAGGTCATATAACAAAGGAATGTCAAAAATTAAAACACGGGAAGTGAGGGAAAAAGGACTATTAAAATTCATCTGGAAATGAAAGAATATTTATCAAATGCAATAAAAGAAGAGGAAATCAAGGTCGTGCTAGTGGTGTTAAAGTGGGTAGCAAGCGAATCAGCTAGAGCAATCACTACGAGGGCGGTTTTCAGTCTTGCCTCCGGCCTTGAGCTGGTCCTGGAACTGGAAGGGGTAGAGGGAGAGCTGCTGGAACTTGCGGTAGCCTTGGAAGACGGAGGGCACGCTGGCGTGGGGGCGGTGCGACGGCGGCTGCAGCAGGATCGTGAGGCGCGGCGGGGGCGGCGCCAAAGTCGTCGTTGTCGTCGTCGTGCTGCTGGTCGTCGTGGTAGTTCGCCCGCGACCGCCGCCCTTGCCGCCCCGGCCACCGGGGTTCTTCTTGGATTTGCGCACTTGGATCACGAGGGGCGGCTCCGCAGGGAGGCGGGTCATCGGTGGTATCGGCGTCGCGGTCGTCGTGCTGGTGGTGGTGGTGGACGGCGACGTCGATGGGATCCTGGGGGCGGGAGGGGCGGGGAAAGCGAGCGGCCCCGTAGGGAAGGCGGAGGCCGACGTCGCTGCTGCCGGTGATTCGGGGGCGGCGGGAGCCCCGCCTGGGGGTTCGACCGTGCCGTAAAACACGAGCGCCCACTCCTGGAGTGTCGCCCGTCCTGCGGATAGCACACGTTAGTAACAACAACACAGAGCATTAGTAAGGCCGTCGCAGTGACTTGGCACTCGCGACACTTGTTAGCACGTTACTACGACACTTAGTAAGGTAAATAGCATAGCATTCATCAGTCCAGGGATGAGCTAAGGCTTCAAACTCGGTAATTGTGGTTAGACATGATTGAAGTTACAGATTTTCAATATCCGACAAGGAGAAATGTGCACGAATCAGAGAAGTTCGTCAACGACGCCCAGAGTGTCTTGGTAGCCACAAGAAACACAGTCGCGGTAGGTTTATTGTTCCGGGAAGAGCATCGGTGACTGACAACAAAGCCGTTGATGAGTAATCACACTTCTTCATGTTCACGACGCTGGATAGAGAGGGAACCATGAACTCTTTGCAATTGGCAGGAGGTCTTATGAATTATTAGTTCAGCTTTGCGATGTTGATCTCATTAGCGTCGATGGAATGAAGATGCAGACTTACTTGAGACCAACGTCGAGCTTCGTATCCCACAAGTCACGGTCAGACCAATCGCACCTTATCACAAATTTAGACCTTGCTATTGTAAGATTTTACACAAACATTATTTTGCGATCATCCTTAAACGCGAATCATTTTGGATGTAACTACCTTGTAATATACGAAAGCAGAATGAACAACAGATTTGAGGACACCATTTGGGTCATGTAATGACCACAGGTTAATTAATTTGGGAAACATTAATCAATTTTGATGACACACACACAGAGAGAGAGAGAGAGCTGAGTCTGTGACCATCTGTTTGTTACTGTGATCGCATGTCTCTGACTTCATTAAGCGTCATCCAGACAAAAAAGGAAGTATTACAGGTGCTAAGTTCACCGATTAGGGATCCTGTGAGGATCAGCGCTGAAGTAATCAGACGATGGCCTACACGCGGCAAGAAATGACACCACTGTCAATTAAGTAATGGAACGTGCTTCACGAGTGTATGTGACAGTTGTTTGAGCAGATCCCTCCCTTTCCGCTGACACGAGAGTGGAGGCAATCAGCCACGTGACTTACCCAGGAAGCGCCCTTCGTTGTGAATCTCGAGAGTCCACGTGCCGAAGGGACTCTCTCCCCACGTGTGCACCGACATGAAGGGCCACGACTGGAAGCCCGCCCTCGAGATGTCGTGGGGACGTCTGGCCAGCAGCGTCGACCTCGTGCCCGCCGGTGACGTCAGGTGGATCTGCAGATCCCCGCGCCTCGACGACGCCAGCGTCACCTTCGCCTGTAACACGCGATATCAGGAGCGATATTTGTATGCTTCAACTGGACTCCATTAATATTATTTTGAATAACGACATGCTAGAAGGGAAGATAAAAGTCGGTTTTACCTGGACGTGTTCCAGGTAGTTGACTCCGGCGCATTCTTTGACTTCGAGCTGGAGCATAACCTGGCTCTTGGCCGGGATCAGTCTGGAAAAAGCGAACGGGGAAAAGTCACAGACGTCGTACTCGTCGTAGTACATGCAGCGACCGCAGCTGGCAGGTTCGCGAACTTACTTGTCAGCGTGAGGCGCCGAGACTTCGCATTTGTGCTGCTCAGGAACCGTCTTCCAGGACCTGGCGAGCCTCACCATCGCCGTCGCGTCCATCAGGCCGTAGCCGAAGGAATGACTCACTGAAAGAACACATTTCATCTTTAGTTTTAGCTCTGCGACAAAATGTGCAAAGGACGAAATTTTATATTGTCATTAAATTTAACGTGAGATGTATATATTTAAACAAATTGATGACCTTGTACAGACTTTATTATATAACTTTACTCGTAACAATGCTTCAGCATGTTTTTATTCCTTCTTCAGGTTTTTTCCTCCCTGTAGAGGAAAATGTACAGAAAATTAACCCTAAATCTGTGAAACTGAGACAGATTAATATATATATATATATATATATATATATATATATATATATGGAAACATGTTTGTTGAAATGTTACTTGTTGCCACGGATCTCTACCATATTATTAAACTTCTGATGTAATTTTTTGTTATGTTTTAACATTGTTGTGGTAAGTTTTTGTTTACATATTTATTTTTTAAATCTGTCACAATTTCACCACCCTAGGGTTTCATTTTTCGTACATTTTCCTCTACAGGAAGGAAAAACCTGAAGAAGGGATAAAAAGATGCCGAAACGTTGTCACGAGTAAATTTATATAATAAAGTCTATACAAGGACATCAATTTGTTTAATTTAATTGTCTTTGTCACTGTTGGAGATAATTCATAACTTAAAAATAAATTAAAATCCAATATGTGCAGTATTTATTTTTCTGTTCTAATTCAAACACTCTTACTTGCTTTAAAATTAATAAAACAGGTTTAGGTAATTTGAAATAAGTAAATATAACATAGTTAAATACCGAAACTGTAAGAAATGAAATGACAAAGTTGTCTTTAAAATAAATATCTAACTCTTCTGCTGGTATGTTTATATATTACATAACACTCTGATGTACAAAAACAAACATATACTAGAACCGAGCTGTATGAATAAGAAGTGTGTCTCATGGTAATAATGGCGCAACATCTGTATGAAGACAAAGCTGATATATTGCAGTAACAGACTGACGTGACTATTGACGTCAAACGGAAGAATAATACAACGCAGGTACTAAATTATTTTGATTTCACTGATTCGAAACTTTTCGTAATACTTTTATTAATATTCTTTATATTATGTTTCACGTTAGAGAAGAGCGGCCATATCCGAAACGAGGCGAGGGAGGGAAGCTGAAGAACGATATTACTCGCCAGTTGGAATGGGCAGGAGATAACAGGAGAAAATGTAGCGAGTTCAGGGAGGGTTTTCGGTTTTATCGATCCCCACGGACACGTGGTGGGACAAAATACATCGGCAGACGGACCGGATGTTTGCGAATTCTCCCTCCACAACTCCATAAATGACAAACAGAGAGAGAGAAGCGCTCGATTCCATGGCAAAGCGTTCAGTTTATCATCACCAGAGAGCGGACCTGTAATACTCGATCAAAAGCTTGAAATCTGAGTTTGTGTGTGTGTTTGTCAAATTAGCCGGCTTAGGAAGTAGAAATACTTTCATCGGCAGGACATCAAGCAAGACCGAATAGATATTTTAGAAGAAATACAAAACTGGAAAAATGTCGACCCGAGCAGGGATACGAACCTTGGACTTCCCGATATCCAGGCGGGTGTTCTAACCACTGAGCTAATCCGAGTCGACGTCCAAGGACCGGTTCAACATTCCTCCATTCCCTTAAACCTACCAATTCACCAATCACATTCTTCACACCCTAATTCCAGCCGTCTTATTAAGATCCATTAATAAATCATAGAATGAAGCAACTTGAACCGGACATAGTTTATTACGTTTCCTAACGTGTTCTGGGGACTCTACATCCGCAGTGACGTATATAGTGTTTAAGTAACAAAAGAGTAAATGACGTCACCTGAGTTTGTTATTGTCATGTTGACTCACACTGTGAAATATATTACGTAAAAAGAAATTAAAGTTGTTTACTGTCGGTAATTGTCGGATGCGTTTATCGTAGAACAACGCTTTACTTTTCCTGGATTGAGCAGAGTTTCTGAAGCTGACACGTGGTTGTCTCAGTCTGTAAGAACAGATGGGAAGGATATGGACGATTCACGCCGGTGTCACCGATGATAAAATGAGATAATTCTGGAGCAATTTTAAGTAACAAGCACCTGTGGTGTAGAAGATGTCATCAGAAAGGAGTGAGTGAGAGATGCTGTACTCCGATGATGACAAACTTCGCGCAGAGGATCAACGGGTGTGTCAAAAACACAGAGGACTAGGGTCACAAACTAATAATTTCTGTACAATGTAGCATCTAGGATGTAAATTTCTATCGATTGTGCATATTATGAAATGAAAAACAGATGTTACAGCTTAAAATTTACTGAGTACAATAATTTGCAAAACCATCAGATAACACTAACACTGATCCTATATTAAATTCCTCCTAGTCCTAGAGAGACAGTTATCTCAACATTTAGCATCTGAATGAAGAAGAAGCAGAGATTTGGGTGGGGGGGGGGCAGAACGTATTTTATCTGAGAGAAAAGCCTCTGAACCGTTATAGGGTTTTGCGCCCTCTTCGGCAAAGGTAATATTAACGAGACATTTAAGGGGAAGCATTTTTCGTTAAGTTAGCATTTTTATGGGGTTGCTGCACATCGAGGCTTTTAGTAGTAAATGGGTCCCGCTGGGAGGGGGAAGGAGGGGGGTGGCTTGTTTCGTCGGCTGATTATTTCGTGGACCAGCCCCCGGCGTTCACGGACAGACAAGCGCACCTAAATCCTGTCAAAGTTTATTCTTTCTTGATGTTTCGGTAACTGGTGGGAAATTTTGATGATAAGGCCCATGGTTACTGCCCCATATAAACATGCATCGCCAGCATACGGGGTCTACCACTTTCAACATCCTCTCCCCTGCACGTCCTGCTATAAAATGTATCTGAGGGCATAATACTCTTTAATACGGTCATTCGCGGAGAAGGACTCAATGAGGAGCGTAGGGCTTGGGGGAAAAAAGTCGATTATTCGACATGAAGGGTCTTGAACCCTGCGCTGCAGAGAAAAGTGTCAGTATTTATACAGGCAGAGAAAGTAGGATAATTAATGTTTTTTGATTGTCCTGGACTATGACAAATGGAAGAAAATTAAATTTTAATGCTTTGTTGAGTTAATATAAATATCATATTTAAATTTACTTGAAATTATTGTTCAGAACCAATATCCGAATAATCAGTATAATAATATTACATCGGACGTCTTAGTGTCTGATAAAAGCCAAGTGTCTTAAGGTGAGTTTACACGATCCAGTTGCCTGGAATGGCCCTAGGCATAACTAGCATGAAAGCAATCTGTGTTTTGAAATGAATGAACAATGACGCATGTGATGAATTAATGAAATGTGTGATGGAGAGTTTTCCTCACCGTTGCGACCGACGCCGTTGACTTTCCAGTCGGAGGCCTGCAAGTTGGCCGGCCTGGCGGTGCGCACGACGATGTGCTGCAGGTCGCGCCACGAGAGCGCGTTGTTGGCGTGCAGAGCGAGGGCGCAGATGCCCGCGGCGAGCGGCGCCGACGCCGACGTCCCCGTGTGCGAGCTGGTGCACTGGTGGTGCAGGTCCGTGGTGACCACCTGCTTCTCCCCGTTGGCGCCGCTGCTGTAGGTGGTGGCCAGCGTGGACGAGCACGCCTCCGAGTACCACGGCACGACGCCGTTCTCCGTCGCGCTGCTGATGCTCAGCGTCCAGATGGCGTTGGTGTAGCCGTCGCAGTTGCAGTTGTCGTGGTCGCGGCCGCCGTTGCCCGACGCCCACACGAATATGGAGCCCTTGCCGCCGCGGCCCTTGGTGACGCCCTCGACGAAGGCGCGGGTGGCGAGCTCTCCGGGGCCGTCCACCGTCTTGCCGTCGTCGTCCGGCCCCCACGACGCGCTGTACACGTCCACGTGCTGCGGGTTCAGGCTGAGCGAGCGCGCCTCCACGGCGTCCGTCACGTCGCCGTCCAGCATGCGGACGCCGCCGACGCTCGCGCCGTAGGCCACGCCCACCGCGCACACGCTGTTGTTGGCCGTCGCCGCCACTTCGCCCGCGCAGCGCGTCCCGTGGCGGTTGGAGTCGATCAGGTCGTAGCGCGGCATCGGGTCCTCGTCGTGGTTGTTCACGTCGTAGCTCGCCTGCGGGTCCTGCAACGTCATCAGTCCAAACCTCACACTAAGCTGCGCCGTCCTCCGCCACTCCCACAATCTTGCTGCTCTCAAATACCTTCCATGGACGTAACACGATGCCACGAGCCATATACATAAATACTTAAAATTGTGTGCTGAGTGGCTAGCGTTGCTGGCAAGGGCTTGGATGTTTGTGTCGTCATGGTCGCGAGGACCGGGATTAAGACCACGTATCACATCAAATTCGGAATGTGTCATGCAAGATGACAGTCCGCTGTCGACCCGGTAGGCCCAGGCCCTCAATGGGCTGTAGAGCCAACGAAGAAGTTAAAATTATGTTCTACGATGGTCACGTTACAGGACGGGTTATATATTATAACGGATATGCTACTTACTGAATTAAAAACAAACAAGTGAATACGTCTGAACGAGGTGAAGGATTGGATATCCAAATATATTAGGTACTTCACCGGCGTCTTTAAATAAATTCAAGATAGAAACCTTAAGAAACTTTGTATCTAAAATCTAGGAACTGCTGTCAATACAAAGAAGAAGACACATATGAGGTAAAGATTAAAACCAACAAAGTTTCGAAGATGATTTAAAATTTCAGCTTTGTTTTATAAATCAAAAATTTTTGTAATTGCATCATAATACCTAGTACTGTTTATTATTTAATTTCCAAAAATTAGTTTTCATAGACTTTTAAGTTTTAAGGTGTCCAGTTAGCTCCGCTTTTCTAGTTTGCGCCTTGTTGCTTTCCTACTACGGAAAAAAAATTGCTACGCCTGCGGGATGACTGTGTTGAGGGTCAGTGACCAGTCAACTGGTGTCATGTGAACCCACCTTTTCGTAACTGCATCGATCAATTAAATGGGCGTTTCTTTAAAAACACCACAGAGACGTCACATAGGAATCCATTCTGAATGGTCCTAGTGATTAAATTAAATACATCCATCGGCGCAACGAAGGAGCCTGAATCACGGAAATGACGTCCAGTTACAACCTTATCTAAAATAGCAATCAAGTAAATATTACTTTTTTCTACTAGATACGAATTTATTACAGTTTACTTTGTAGAATGTGATTGAGTAAATTGCAGGTAAGCCTGTGCTTGGGATTAAATAATGAAGTCTTGTGCTATTGGGGGTGAACTCGGGTAGTTTAGTTGGCCAACTGCCTACACCTGGTCGACGCAGGGAAGCAGAAATGAAGCAAAATAAAGCTCAAAACGCTAAGCATAAAGCACAAAAAGATTTCATCTACTAGACGCAAGTTTTTCCGGGTCCTACTGAAGCCTCACTCTGCTTTGTATATCCCCATTTCCATCCGTTTCTATGCTATAGAGATAAGCGATCTGAACGAGAACTGATTCAAAAAGTTAGCTACCTCCGCCGAGTGAGTTGCTCTTTTGACTCACTGTGTTCCCCGCGCGCAACTAGCTCTTTGATCAGACCCATACACTGAACCAGTTGAGTGAAAAATTATTTATCTTTAATAAACAGATCAAAAAATTAACTATAAACAGTTTAAACCAGGAAGTACAAAAAATAAAAATATATTGCCCAATATAAAATACATTGTTTATAACCGATTAAATTATTGTGGGGAGATTATTTTGGCAAAAATATATTTAATGGCAGAAAGTTAGTATACATCTGTCTTTTCTGAATGTCCAGATAATAGTAATACAATTAACACTATTAGTTCACGTATTCTTGATAATAGTAATCCTATACTTTTCACTTTAAGTTCTCAAAATTATTTTATTCTTTCTTGATAGAAAACACTGTTCAAAACTTTGGTTATTTAAGTTAATAATGAACAATATATAATTTTTTGTATGAATATTTCCTGTAATATAAATGCTCGGATTATCATTTACTATGCACTTGGAAAGTAAACCCGAATCCATTTGGACCATTCAAATCTCTTACAAAAAATTAAATCCCTATAGCCATTTATTTAATTTTTATAATACTTTCTTAATTTATTAAAAACTGTACTTTTATATTTAAAAAATTTTTAAGTCACACTTACTACAAAAACAAGCGAAAATTCATGGAAACTGATTCGATCACTAAAGAAACGACTTTTTCCGTCTCTACTATGTTAATAAATGAATGTGATCACATTGATAGTTACCCTTACTTATCTGTCAATTAAAATAAAAATTAACTGTACCATTTCTATTTCAGACAAAAAATTTGCCGAATGATTGGGAATTCATCCTGATATTTTCCAGTTTGAAATGCGCTTAGGTCCGTCGTTTATAGTTCCTGTCCCTTTCATTCCCACTTTCTTAGCCTGAGAGTTCGTCTTTAAGGGCTAATTAGTAGCAACAAAGCGCAGAGAGGAAGTCTTGGAAAGCTACCACACTCCATTCTCTCTGTCTGAAGACACAAACAGAAACATTTACATTGAACGACGAAACGGTGTGGCGGCCACTGTAGCCTTATTATTAAGAAATGTAATGAATAAACCAAAAGGGCGAAGTGAAAGCGGTGACCCGTAATTGACTCAGATACAACGGCAATTTGGAGAGTGAAAAGGAAACAAAGCCTGAGAACAAAAGAGGAGCACGCCGCAGAACCGAGACACAAAGATTCATTAACCATTCATCCACCCTGAGTTTTAAACCTGCCCCAATCAGATTGCCCCTAATAAAAGAAAACTTGGAGCGTACAAAAAATATTACCATCATCGAGGCGGAAAATCGAGATAGTAAAGTTTTTTGTTTACAATTAAAACATATTGATACACATGAGTTACAATTAACTGAAATCGTTGCATGTAATGCGTTATAGTGACGTTACGTTGCCTGACTAACAATCAAAATGATATGACCTTGCAATGTCACAGCCTGAAAATCTGCGTCACGAGAATAATCTACAGTGACCACAAGCTTGAATCAATTAAAATATTGTTAATCCAAATAAGAAAGATATATACATAATAAATGCACGGCTAATATTGTGCTGGATGTGTCATTACTTGATTTAGAGAAGATGTAAGAATGTTACAGAAAGAACGGGAGAATATGTAATATAAGAAGGAATGGTGGGTAAATGTTTTCTGCAGTATTCAGCTGTAATAATAATTAATACGTCATTAGTGCAGACAAAATTTAGACTACAAAGAAATTCAGGAGTTCTGAACGTTTCAACGCGGCTGCTAGAACTTGACGACTGTAAATCAAACATAAGATCTGAAACTATGTGATATAATTAAGTTGGTTCGTATGCTGATGACATGGTTTCTGTTGGATCTGAGTTAAAGGAAGTACCTCGCCACACCTTCAGATTTGAGGTTGCGCCGGTGCAGATACTCACGTAGTTTCTGATGAGGTCAGGATGATCCTTCTCGAGTCCGTCGTCGAGGATGGTGACGACGACGCCTCTGCCCGTGACTCCCTCCGCCCACGCGCCCTGCACGTTCATGTCGAGACCGTTGCCTCGGTTCTGCAAAACAAAACGCAATCAAATCCATTGAGATCGTAAAGGGAACTCATGAAAATGGAAATATTGTCTGTGCCCATATTGGTGCAAATTCGTCGGCAAATAAAATATCAACGGAAAACTGTAGCAGTATCATGGATCAACCAGTTATAAAAGTCCATCAGGTCAGTTTTGGATGAATGCAGAAGAAGAATGTAGTTGACTGTACTTCATTGGAATTAATACCTAGTTTCTTCAACTTGACTTCATAAAAAGAAACGAGAAAATTGAGACGGCAAGAAACGAACTATTTCAGTAGAGAAATATATTACTAAGTTCAGGGAGTTCGGAAAAATTGCTTCTAAGATAGATTTTAGTTTATTTTCTTTAACCAAGGAAAAAGTTCCCTGTTTGAAAAATGATTGAGAAGCAACCAAGAGAGGTTTAGCTAAGCATCCACGACTTGGCACAGTTCCAGAGGCCAAACAGACCGGACGTCCGTCCACTCAAGACCAAGGAAGACAATAAAACCAACACGAAACATATTTAACCTCAAAAACTCTGAAACGCCATTCACGGTTGGATACTCGTTTCTACATTTGTACTCGACCTCATCACATGCTTCATATCAGCAGCTCCTCTTTATTGAATTCAACTATACTTGATGTAATGAGAAATGGTTATTTATTTATACTGCAATGAAGCCAAATTAAAATTATTTAAAAATGAAGGGAAATCCAAGTTACTTTTGAGCTGTGCGCAGCAGGATAAATGAGATCAGGTTTCCATGTAAGCAGGAAAGCTCAAGTAAATTCCTCAATAATAACATGCATCCAGGAGAGGACATATGTAGTTGTCCCAGGAATAACCCAAAGAATCAGCTTGTTGCCCGGGAATTTTTTAAGTTGTCTTCTATTATGTCTCCATGCGAAAAGGGAGGAATATAATGTAAACTAATTAGACTTTCCCTTAATCAATCTATGTAAATTTGAAACAATTAATGGTGTTCACTAATGATTTAAATCATCGTGCTAAGAGTATTAAGAAATGAAAAGGAAAATGAAAACTTCGTGTTCTTTATCGTTTGCGTTTCCTTTTTCGATTGAAAAGATTAAATATAAGAAAAAAATAATAAAATTATTTTTTTAAGAAGGAGACAGAATTAGTAATGAAATTATGTGAAAGTGTGAAAAGATATTGACACACAAAGAAACGCATTACTTATTACTGTAGGCTTCCTATTGTAGGGGATGGAATATTTTCTGCCTCGCGGAGGATACAACATCATATTTGAATTGTTAAGGTGTTTTTCTCCGTTTTTGTTTCCAGTTGCCCCTATACACAACTAATCCTGATTTACTCTGTCACTTCGTCAGGTGTAATGAGCCAGGATCCTTTGTTAATCTGCTTCTTCTCCTCGTTTTTCGGGGCCTTTCAAATGTTAATTTTTCTTTCCCGTTTCGCAGATCTACTGTTATTATGTTTCCTCGTCTATTCTCCGTGTAATTATCACTGAACCCGACCGTACAGCACCTGCATTTGTGAGTTAGATTGCGGAACGGGAAATTATATCCGGGGATTTGTCTCGTGAATCCTCTCCCCGTTGTAATTGGCACAGCCGCCATGATCAATAACTCTGTCTCTGTCTCTCTCCCTCTGCGCGATTCAAGCTGACCAAAGACACTCATTCGCACAGAGTAATTATCCTCTCCTTGCAGCTTACATTTCCCCGGGAAGCCCTCCTCAATCCTCCGTGGTTTCTGGGAGGGGTTTAGGCAGGTAACACCCACTCAAAGTCAACGCGGCCCAACGGCATAATCTGAGATCGTAGGCAGACCCGCGTCACGTCTCACAACGCTTTCTCGCACTTTTCCTTCTCTCCAATATAATCTGGAGAAAGGTTGGAAAACCCTGGAAAGAAAGAGAAGGGCCATCACTTTAGTTGCCAAAGTGACGCAGGCTGGAGGAGGTTGGTGTTGCCATTTAAAGGGCAGCCCGCCCTTCCGTAACGATTTATTCTTTACCTCAATGGCCCACCCATAAAAGGGGGAAAGAGAAAGATGGAAAGGTTCAGGACAACCAAACTGCAGAAGCTCACGGAACAAAGCAACATAGATTTCCAAGTAGAAAACATTGAGGTGTACACATATCTACAGAATCCGGAGTCGCACCTTCGCATAGAAATGGAATATGAAGGATTGCCGAAACAAGCGAATTGTAAATCAAAGTTTCTAGGTGGAAGACATAATGGTATTAATCTTACCAAATACCACATTTGCAACCAACGAGGGTCATTGAGCAAAGTTGGCAGCCTGTAGGTCCTGGGAGGTCTCAAACTCAGAAGGTCCCTCTTCTTGCGTGACAGCACAACCTGCTGCTTGGCCCATTTCACCTGAAACACGAACAAGTCATCAATAAAAATAATTATTACAGAGAAAATAAAATTTTTCTTTACATAATTACACTATTGAAGGTTTTTCGTTTATTCGACATTAGCAATTGACATTATTATTTTCGTCATGTCATGCCGTATTTAAGAGTACTTTACCTTCCAGTTGTCTCCGAAATAGAAAATAAATTTCTTTGACACCACCAAAATGACTTTCATTCCGTCTAATTTCCTTGACACACCGGTTACCTTAAGAATCGCTTATTCGTTTACAAATCTTGGCGTACGCCCAAGGTCTTCGACCCCAGTACATATACCTCCTAAAATAGGTGAAGGTGTCTCGGCATGTGAGACCTTTGATAAAAAAAAACAGAGAGAGTGCGAGGCATTCCCGACATGATCAGGTGAGCCCCGCAGTCCCTCTGGAGTGAAGCGCCTGCGAGAAAACTCCCGCAGTGCCTATCCCTATGTCATAGACTTTCCTACAAAAACATACAGGATAATATCATTAACATTACCTCGAGAGATTAGCGAATTTTTTTGTGGTTCCTCGTTGTAGCTGTTGTATGCTTTTAGTAAGAGAAAGACCTACAGTATCTATTTGTGTTGCTTCTATAAGTTTACCGTTGCATAAAACACACGTCGATAATGTAAAATACCCGATGTCAATATTGAAAGATTCCCTATCCCGACATCCGCCAATTTATTTAGAATAAATTCTGCGAAGGCTTAATTTGAGTATCGGGTTAGCGGTAAATCAAAGTTTGCAAGAAAAGCGGGCAATTGGGGGGGGCGGTTAGAAGGAAGGTAATGTTTATTGACAAATTTGTAGAGTCTACGTCCGCCTCCGCATCCGCCTCCATAATAATAAACAGAGAAATCTGCGAGGTCAATAAAGCGTCTAGGCTAGGCTAGGCTTGTCTAGTCTGGGCTAGGATAACCGCTAGGCTACAATGGAGGTCAAACAGAGCATACAGTGGGTGGAGGGGGAGGGTCAACAAATTACAGCGGCACACTGGCCACAGCCAACTGCACACTACCAAATTACGACAATCAAGGGCGAGTCCAAGTTGGCCACGCTATTGTGTGCCACGGCTACAATTCAAGGACCGAGATTTAGCATACTTCATTGTCAAGGGTAAACGAGCTGAGATAATTTCTCTCTAAACAGTTAGCAGTAATTTTAATCAATGACCATGTATCGTGGAGGCAAAGTTCATCAACTCAACTGCCAATAGAGACTTTGTAACACACCTGAGTCACTGGAAAGTCTCTCTAAATAATTAGATAATGTTCCCCTGGCATGAATATGTGTCGCACTTTCCGTAATAAATAAATACCACAGTTGCTAATAGACGAAGAAACTGTTCGTGAACTTAGTTGTCAAAGGATTTCCGACTTTCTTGTTGGACACTGCATGTAATCTTTGCAGTCTCCAGAAGAATGTATATTTTTACTGATTACAACCACGGTGAATGGTTAAAAATTATAACATCAGCGTGTGGAGAAATTATTACAGGGGCGAAAAAATGAACAAATGTACGGAATATTGTTTGAAAATAAAATCTTTTACGTGTTTAAATGATTGTGAGGAGGCCCTTGAATAAACTAACATAATAAGCGGAACTTAATTTTATAAAGAGTCACATCCGTTTTTCTGTTGCGTGGGACAGAAGAAATTTGAATTCCAGTTAGAATAGAATTAGTGGGTTCATATCGGGGCTGTTTAAATGTAAGTATCGATATTTATTTAAAAATAACAAAACATTATTTTCTAGATATATTTTTTATCAATCATTACACCTCGCACTACTTGACATAGTCACCGGAACATTGAGGCATTTGTTGTAACAGGAAACCACATTTCTTATCCCTTATTCAATTAAAGATTCCAACAAGTTTATAAGCTAAGTTTGCAATTCCTGTTTCACATCATCATCTTCCTTGAAATGTTTTCCGCTAAGGTAATGAATAAACGGATGAGTAGACAGGGTGTTTGAATTTTTCCCAACCAAATGATGCGGTCAGATCTTGAGGTTGTCTGACGGTGTGTGACCGGGCGATGTCATGAATGAAAACGATTCCCCGAGAAAATATTCCACGCCACTATTCTATATGTCTTACGTGATTGTCGCAACCCTCGACAAGAATGTAACCAACAGAACACCTCGACTGTCCCAGAATACCAAGCGCATTTTCTTGTGAGCGGATAGTGGCTGTTTGAAGTTCTTACGCAAGAGGGATGTTGTGTGCATCCACTGCAAGGTTTTTTGCTTTTATTCAGGAGACTCTCATGCCTCATCACCTGTAACGATATAGGTGATAAAATCATCACCTTTCTCAACAAACAGCAGGTCATGATTGATTGTCAGGATTTAGGAGGTGGAGAACAAGCCCTCAGCCCCGCATATGCCTCAAGGCTTTGTGGACCATAAGTCCATTTCGTAAAAAAAAATTCGAAACGCTTTAACAAAATGGTTCGTTTGGCCTCCTAATATATGATCGCCAATACCCAAAATCGTAACTGCAGCGGCAAAATATTAAAGCGGTACGTACTTCAACAAGAGCACTGTACAACTGAAGTATATGAAGTGGACTCGTTGCTTTCCGTCATCAAGAAACTCAGTATGTATTGGATATCAGGCAGTGCAAAGTTACAGTCACGTCTAATACACAGACATTGACATCACACTTGACAATTAACTTCACGAACGAGACGAAACCTTTTATAGTTGAGCGCTTGACAATTAAGTGGGCGAAATCAGTCACAGAGAGTATAATTCTGCGTTACATTAGGGACTTTCCCAGTTGTTGTGGTATTCAGTCCTAAGACTACTCTCCCGAAACCTACCTATCATGCGCAAGCCTTTTCATTTCCTCATAACTAGCTCAACCCACGGCTTCCCTAATCTGCTTAGCGTATTCCATCCTTGTCCTCTGTCTTCTGTTCTTACCGCACACACTTCCCTCGATTGCTAATTTTTCAACACCCTCGTGCCTTAAAACGTAGCCTTTTAATCTATCCCTTCTCTTGGTCAAAGTCCTCCATATTGTTCGCTGTTTCCCTATTCTGTTTAGAACTTCCTCGTTAGTTATTCTATCCACCCATCTGATTTTCAACAGTCGCCTATAGCACCACATTTCAAAGGCTTCTATTCTTTTCCTTTTCCGGAGCTCCTATCGTCCACGTTTCTTAGCCAAATAACGCCAAGCTACATACGAACATTTTTAGCAACGATTTACTAATATTTACACTGATATGACCAGTAAGTAAATTTCTCTTTTTCGCGAAAGCCTTCCTTGCCTGTGCTATCCTATTCTTTATGTCTGTTATACTTCTACCATCCCTAGTTATTACGCTTCCCTTTGTTAACCACTGTTTCCCAAACTACAATCCATTACCTTGGTTTTACAACTATTAATCCTCATATTGAACTCTTTCTCCATGCCATTTATTGTGGTTTCGAAGTCTTCTTCTGATTCCTCTAATACTAGAATATCGTCGGCAAAACGTAACGTTTTTATTTCTCCTCCTTGCAGTTCGATTCCTTTTCCCTGTTATAACAAATTATTATATAAAATTATAATAGAAAGTGAATTATGTAAAGCGGGAATAATTTGGAGGTGTAATTTCGCGATCTCTCTGAGTAAGTCGTCACTGCGCCCAAAAAATTTGCGATTAAAGGTTATTATAACTCTTTTTAGCAGTGCGGTACTATTCCCCCGTTCTTTGTTTCCCCAGATTTATATACCCCGGCTTTTGTTGTCGTGGTGGCTACACTGCTTGCGACGGACCTGTGTACTGTGCGGTGAATGCGATTAGGACGCCATCATTCGGCCACACAATGTACCGACACTGACAACAACTCTCTAGTCTAGTGCTGCATAATCTATCTCTCTCTCTCTCTCTCGCAGCCCGTGTGTGCGTATATGAGAGAGAGAGAGAGGAAAATCCAATGAGATCGATAAACAGTTAATAGAGTTGCAGTGGTTGGGGGTAATCCCTCGGATAAACGACTACACAAAACACTCACGCATACGGACAGACGGGAACAAATATGGCGAGCCTGGGCTGAGCAGAAATGCGAAGGCTGGCTTTCCACTGAGTTGATTTGCAAAGTCAAGGGACAATCTTTACATGTACTCTGCAGTTACATAAGTAAGGTAATTCAAGACAATATGAGTTATCTTTGTGAACTGAAACATGGTCACTGAAGCTACATGAACTTCGACGAAGTTAGTGATAAAAAATTAAGTAAGGATACTGGGGAAATGTCCCCGTAGTCGAATTTTTACCCGCAGTGCCGTAAAATTTGATGACGAGCTTCGGAGACAACTCAGTAGTCACCGGCATCATTAATGCCTAGTTTTGCAGTTATTAGTACAGTTTCAAAAACCTACCCATAGTAATGAGGAACTTTGATATTAGTGACGTAAGTTAGGCTTAATGACGTAATTGTCAAGGATATATAATATTCACTGATGACAGTAGCGAGGTCTCCAATTGAAATATCATCTGTCAGTTATGACGCCATTACCGAACAGTCTGGACCATTGAATCGGAGAACAATGACGACCTTATGTGAGTGCTTTGGGTCCCGTAGGTAAAGCGTCGACTTGGAGCCACGTCCGAAGCTTTGGAAGGTAAAATCCCGTCTGCATAATTCAGGTCACGCTCCGTCCGCATCAGCTCACTCGCTCCCGTGGAATCCTTCAGCTCACTCGTGACGCGAATATTCACGTCGAGGGTCAAGCTTCTCCTTCTCCCCCCTCCTCTCTCTCTCTCCCTCGTCTCTATCTCAAACATTCATGTTATTCAAGGACCTGGAGGAACGGAGGTAAAGAAAAGGCTCACGTGGCATGGAATTGGAACTTTGCGGGGAGGAAGTGGATGGATCCAGTGGTGGAGGACAATTCCTGACAACGTGGAAAAGATATTCAGAAATGATCCACAATGCTCCTCATCAAGCTCAGGGTGTAAATGAGTAGAGAAATATTCTGACAGGGATTAAATATCACTGAACCGAGTTAGAGACAATGTAACAGGGAAGGTGGTGGGATAGAGTCACGTTCACATTCCAGCACTCCAGATTATCTTCCTCAGGATTGAAACAGCTGTTGATACTGGCGTGCTTTTTACCTTAATTCGGAATACCAGTCGCTGTGAACGGCCTCATCTTTCTACGTGGTATTTCTCCTGCCATTTTCGTTTCTAACTCTTATTTTTATCTCTCGTACTGTGTTTATTTCAGTCTCTATCCACTTTCTTCTATATGATAGGGTTTTAAGTCCTCGATATTTTCCTGCTTCTTCCACTGATATTATCATACTTTCATTCACCTTCTCCTGAAACCAGCTGTAACAAGTTTTCCATATTTAAAGATGGCAATGATGGTCACGATTACATACAGATGTGATGTTTCCATTGTTTCTCTGGGGCAGCGGGGATGGTAACTGTTTCTTCACCCAGCAGGATTCTCACTCATTTTTCAGCCACTGTGACTCAACGACCACAGTTGGCTATAAACTTTTTCTTCTTTCCATTAACGAATGTGCTTTACAGGATGGCGTATATTATTATTTATTTATTTGTCAGACAGCAGTGAACTATAATCTGTTTCACATAAAAGATTCTCTATGAGGCTGATATCCGGAGCTTAATAAGCGAACTTAATTGAAAGACAGGAGTTTTTAGGAAGAACCACTCGTTTTTCTCTCAAGTGGGAAAATCCTCCAAGTTCGCAAATAAGAAGGAGAACTGAGTCGTTTAAAAGGCTTGAAGGCAAATGAGGTGCGTGCTCATGCTGATGACGGTTAAAACCATCTTGAAAGGGTGAAGAAAACCAAGACCGATGCGGTGACTTTCAGGGACGAGGACGCAGGTGGCGATCGAATTACGAGGGACAAAGTCTGATAGATGGCGCAGCGCAGAGAGGCGCAGAAATTCCCCATTAATATCCGGCGGTCCAGCTGCGACAGGAAATAAAGGGACACCATCCATCAGCTTCACAATAACCTCACTCACACCCAAGTTCAATCCAAATCCAATCAATTCTCCCAACGTTCACTTCAACTCCGTCGTCTTCCACAACCAAGGAATGGACTTCTCCATAACTGAGTTTAATTTTGGATTACATACCCTTGAGCCATAAGTAATAAGCTTTATCGGATATTGCTCAACGGGCTTTGTGTGGGCGTACTTTATCACGAAGGAAGAATTGCCCATCTCGTGGAGAGGTACAGATCATGATAAATGGTCACCAGCAGGTGCGGTGATTCTACAGTCATGGAATCTACAAATAGTGGTGACGTCATTAAATCAGTAATGAATTAATTTTCTGATGATGGTTGAACAAAAGATTTCGTTGAGATTGCAATCAGTTTTCACTGTACAAGAGTTCTTCAAATCCCTCTTACAGGCAGTTTATTAAACATTTTACCTTCACGTTAAACATCTAAGACGCTGAAGTCAAAAAAAGTTCTTTGGATCACTTCATTGTCATTTCCCCCATCAGACTGAGAACGGTTGATTAAAGTTGGTGTGGTACAACCGATTACCGTCATTATAATAAACAGATGCAAAGTGGTCGAAATCTGAAAATCCTCCCGGCATTTCAATATAATTGGTTACTTAAATAACGGGGGATGTTCAGACCCCAGAGTTTGGCAGGAACATCTTTATAATCGAAACCACGTGAGGTAAAGGAGATGATGGTTTTTCCCAGATGGGAGACAAGGTCAGGGGAAAAGGCTCATGTGGGTCATTTTCTTCATCCGGGACATGGTCTGATGTGTAGCAATGGCGTTAAAAGTTGGAGCTGCTGGCTCTTCCGGCGGAGAAAGTGAGGCAAACAAAAACGAAAATAGTGACTGCCGATTCTGGGCTCACAACGATGCAGAACAAGTCACCTCCTCTCTCCATATACGTACTCCAATATAATGTATAAGCAAACCCCCGCAGTTATTCTTTTCTCACATTTTTTATGAGATGGCACGAACATTATTTGTTATTTAGTTTTTCTGAAACTATGACTTTTTCAAATGAACCCTTAGATATAATTATCATTTTTCATAAAACCTTATTACAAAAAGAAATTTCTCAGGAATTTTAGATTTTAATTTTAATTTTTTTAATAATAAATTCATTTCCTATGTAATTTAACGCATTTATTAACATAAAAACAACCACGATGGTTGGAGATGTCCTCTTGGTAGGACGTTGAAAAAATTATTTCATTCCCTAATTGCAGGGGCTAATCACTCATGACTGTTTATTCCCCATGCACGTTGAGAGATTTACTATCAACATCTGAAATATTATAATCATCTTAGTATGCATTCAATGGCCAGATCACCTTCACGTCTTCTTCTTATTTTTTTCTGATCCTCATCCGAGTTTCTCTTTAAAAAGGCAAAGTTGTATTTTAAAGGCTTCCGTCTACTATATTCATGGCTGCAAGAGTGTTCTTTTTTTTTCCTTTTTAAAGTTTGAGTATGGAGCGTGTCCCCCCCTTTTGAATTTCTGTGCTGCTCTTTCTTTTGTGGCCTTTTGCTGCTTCACGCGGAGTTAACGAGTTTTAAATTTGTGTCCTGATTTCATCCCCAACCTTCTTCCCTTTCCTCTTCTCCTCTCACGACGCGTCTATTTCTTGCTTTTAAATGCTGATGAGACGATCCTCTTCCTCCTCAATCTCTCTTTCTCTTTTCTCAGTGAAAGAAGACGACCCCGATTCGTCGAAGACTTTCTTGCCACAGACACTCGCGATTATTATTAACATTTCCATGATTAATTGGAAAAAAAATTCTTCACTCTTAAATGCAGACATTTAAGTTCGCGGATTGCATTGTCCTTACTACTGCTGCTAGGAGTACATTCTTCGTTCAATAATTGGTACATCTTCAGGAAACAATTACGATCACGAGCGAACTCCCTCACGTTAATTTGACCTTACTATTTCTAGCAGATGAACAAAAGTACTACGGCAGTAATTGTAGTAGTAGGTGAAAGAAACCACTTGACCTTTGCATCTTCGAAAACCACGCTCATGTCATTACCGCAGCACATTCATCCGAGTATGTTTTGTTTGCTCTCTCTTCTCACGACGGAACTAGTATTAAAGTTCAAATACGCTCACAATATATCCGATTGTCAAATCGATATTTATTCTTTTGTTTTAGATCGAAATATGTTTCAATACCGCGTGTCTCTTTTAAATATTATCTTGTTGTATATAGTATTTAATTTTTTATCGTGTTGTTTTCGAAAGTAAAATGGCCAATGATATGAAAAGTATTTGGGATGGCCGCATATAGTTACGTTGAAAGAAAGAGTTTTCCTTTTTGGTAATAATGGTTTTACTGTATGGTATTTCAGGAATTTTTAGGTTATTTCAAACGGTTTTCAGAGGCTATTTTATGAAGTATGATTAGTATATTATACCTCTTTGTCCTGTAGCAGGTTCTGGTGGTGTTCCAAACTGGGCGTGGCGGATCTCTTGTAGACCGCATTGTGGTGGAAGTGGTACGTGTCAGGGAAAATCTGAAAAACAGACGGACATACTAAGTTAAATATTGCAGGAATATCCACGGATATCTATAAAGAAAATATTAATTTTCCATTACTTTTGTAGGATACATTTATTTAACGATGTCTCTCGCAGGAATCCAACTCCACTCATGAACGGGACTGTTATGAAATTGACTTCGCTTTTAGTGTCACATTATTTTGCACACAGGGAGCATATATATGGTTGAAGAAGTATGTTACCGAAGAGAATCTCTTACCACGTGTTTTCTCAAGTATGTTACCGAGGGGGAATCAATTCATGGTGTTGTACAGCAATACCTGTACCCAGCGACGTTTTGCATCGTGATCCTACAATATCGAAGTCGACCTGTGTGTAAAACAATGGAAGCCGCCACTGCTCTTACAGGCAATACTCGCCGGTCGGTATTTAGTACATTATGATGCGATCATAGTATAAAATTACATCTAAGTTGTTGAGAGGGCGTCAAGAGGGAGCATAAAGGGAAAGAGAGTCAACAAAGCAGAAGTCAACTCCCGTCTTTATGAAGGTAATGAACTTAGCACACTGCAGTCATAAAATACTCATTAATACTCCAAGGGAGGGAGGTTCGGAAACCCCAGATCAAAAATTCTCTAACCTACTTAAAATTCTGCTTTCAGCCTGGCTATAACTACTTGAGAAATGTCTTTAAGTGTTACGTGTTGCCTCGGATCTCGAATACTGTTATTGGACTTCATATGTGACTCTATATTTGTGTTTTGATACTGTTGTGGTAAGTTTGATTGGTTTTTTTAAATTTTTTTGTCCAATTCCATCTTCCTTGGTTTGATTTTCTGTAAATATTTTCTCTATAGGAAGAAAATCTGAAGAAGGCATAAAAATATACCGAAACGTTATTACTAATTAAATTTAAGGAATGAAGTCTAGTTTTCAATTTTTTATTAATTACTAGTTAAAATTAATAAATATAATGCTAAATCCATTTCTCTACTATTTCAGGTCTCTGACCCTAGTTTTAGTTGCAGCCGCTGTGATTATTAATTTTACAGAAAAGTGTCTTCTAGAAGAGTCGTAGGACGTGAGTTAGCCTGATTTTTTCTTCGCGACATCAAAAATTAATGAGAGGCGAAATCGCCAACATTCTCTCAGTCTCCTTCATTTCAGTCTACGTATTTTTTTTAAAGAAATATCTTCGTGTAAGTATTATTAAGTTCCAGAGCACGTAGATTATGACGCAATCTGCGAGTTTGCAAACTTGATTGTCTAGTCTTTCTAATCTGAGCGGAATTCTAATCACATACATGGAAAGAGAATATATTTTATGATTGTACTTAGGGATTGGAAGAAATGAGACTTTATAATACCAAATTATGCTCCATGAACAGATAAATTTTTATACTTGAAGGAGTCTCAAATGACAGACGAAACGTAGTAGATTTATCTTGTAAATAAAATAAAAACTGGATAAAAAGGCTGTTATAATTCATTTAAAATAAATTACCTGTTTCGACATTTAAGTCACAAGAGCGTCATTTTATTTTCTCTGATTTGAAGTTTATCTTTAATTTATTTAACCCTTAACGTCTTTTATTATCATTGAATAACGAAATAAATACTTATTTTTTACGGATCCTCTGCAGTTAACTACATTCTTAGACGGGTTTAGGAAAAGCAAAATTAATAGACCATTAGAAATTTAAAAAAATTACATGACAAAATTTACAAAAGTGCAAAACAAAAACAGAGAAGAAGCTCTCACTATTCCAATTTACAAAGAGATATATAACAAGTCATTGCATCGAGTAAACTTGTGACTAGAAAGAAGCAGTTCACCAGCTCCTCTTTCTCTTCTACTTTGATATGATAGTTTTTCGTTGGCAATCGCGTTGTTTCCTGCCATACTCTTCTCATCATCGCTCCTTTGCTGACAGTGAAGGAAGGGCTTTTCCATCCATCCTCGCACGCAAGGCTTTGTGCTGCGTCCATTTGAATGACAATGGCTGGGAGTGAGGGAGCGAGAAAGATACACTCGCAATATTCCACCCAGCAGGCAAGGAGGAAGGTTGGAAGCTCGGAACTGTGACTAAGCAACGAGGGAAACTTTTCCAGGGCAACGATATTAAAAAACTGCAGCGCAGAGTTGGGAGAGCGGAAGAACTGCCAGCAGGCTGCAATCCACTACAAAAAACAGGTAAAACTACATTCCCTATTAGAGAGTCAAGACCGCTCATATTACACGTAGACCACCAAAATAAAAGTAATACGGACTTACAACACTGTCAGGATCATATCCTTTTTATCTGCCACTCCATGGATTTAATAATCCATACAAAATAAGGGTGTGACTCGATGTTTTCGATGCATCAATTTTGTTCGATGTGCAGTGACGTAGGACAAATAAGTAAATTTTAAAAACCATACAAATGAATACAACAAAAAAACCATAATAACAAAAATAGAAGGACGTATCTTTCCTTTATTACCGGTAGAAATATAAAATTAAAAGACAAGATGATTTTACAAACACGATATTAATGTGAGAATAACTTAAATTGATATTTATTTCAATTTCAATCATATTTCGTTTGTAATCTTCACTGAAAACACTCCAGGAAGAAAAAATGTTCTGGACCTCTAATATTTAATTAATTAAAAATCCAAATCTGTATTATTTATATTTTTATTATTTCCTGTAAATTGAGAATTTTATTTTGCAAAGAAATATACACAATTTAAATTTTTAATTGGTTGTAATATTTTCTTGTAAGTACCTGGCATCAGAATAAATTTGATTTCGTACGTCTTCACCTGAAGAAGTCCCAAAAATGTAAGCGAAACTTCGTACACGAGAAATAGAATAGTTAGCCTGTGCGTGACGTAAATTTAATTGTGCACTTAAAATATATTTAATGAAAATTAACACAAA
Source organism: Eucriotettix oculatus (assembly GCA_034510155.1). Classification (NCBI taxonomy): domain Eukaryota; kingdom Metazoa; phylum Arthropoda; class Insecta; order Orthoptera; family Tetrigidae; genus Eucriotettix; species Eucriotettix oculatus. Next base: position 87,846,788 of record CM067378.1, on the reverse strand, counting down.
ATATTAAGGTGTGAGCTTTACGCACACATTGCAGCTTAAATATATGTCAAGCATGCAAAGATGTCGAGCAAACAGTTAATTAAATAATACAAATAATTTGAATTAAATATCAATTTCTCTTTTAGTCGATTCCGTGCTATTCCTTAATTTTAGAAGGCATTGAGGTATGACAAATTTCTTTAGGTTTTTGATCATTTTAATTATGGAATTTAACAGAAAATAGAGATTTAAATATCAAATGTTTCGTATCTGGAGAGTATCCAAGGACAGTTACAATTGAATTATGAATTTGAAATTATTCAAGACTGTTGAATGATATATTGCACATTAGACGCATTTGTGAGAAGGATTATGCTAATAATGTATGATTATTTGTCAGGAATTAATTTTATTATTAATTTTAAACAACATGTATATGGTTAATTTTAAAAACCAAAAATATTTGTGCATATATAACATTCATTTGTGATGTCATTTGTGCGTAAATCACCTACAAAGAAATGTTATCTATCAAATTTCATTAAATAAATTTAAATTATATTTCATATCATTGTATAATTACTCGTTTTTGTTGTTAGCTTACATTTGTTCTGTGAAGAGAATTTTTACGAGTGTGTATAAATTGTAGGATAAATTTCTTAGGCAATATTTCAATTTTTCATAAGTGCATTATTTACTTGTTCAAGCATCCGATTTTTTAATTTATCTTTCAATTCCAACGGGATCCGTGTCATTCGCAAAAAAATATAAATATACATCATGTTTGTAAACTCTCGTTTTCTTTACACTTTTATCTTAACGCCTGAAAACGTTCCAAAGAAAAGGACGATACATCGCGCTGTTTTTATCTTGCTCTTAAAAACCTGTTATTTTTAAAATTTTATTTCTGATCCATTTGGCTTTAAAATTTATTATTCTCTTACAGTGAATAGAATAAAGTGTTGAGTCTGAGGTTTTTTGTACACAAAATATGTTTAAAGCTCTGAACCGTCTAGCAATCATTTATAATAAAGATGACCACCGCACCTCATTTCTTGGTCCTACGAAGTACAGAATTTGTCGAAGCTAGTATAAACATATTAAATAAAATTTTGAAAAGCTGTTGAAAATTTACAATTTCAATAAAACTGAAATTAAATAACGTTTAGATATTATCCACGGCGCCCAACATCGATTATTTTAAACATTGCACGTGGGAGTAATCAACTCTAATAAACAAAAAAAAATTGGTATATAGTTTATTTAATATATAAGACTGGATTTGAGGCCTTCTTTTACACTTAATACAGAATGTAAGTGTATAATGTGAGTGCGTGTTTGAGAGTTCCCTGATGATATTACTTCCTTGCACGAATGTCCGGTAACACAAGGAATGTTCCATCCTCAATCTCCGAATTCTCCTTTTTTTTATTGTGTTTATACCGTCGTGCACTTCCACTCTCTTCTTTTATCGCACGTTGTAGCGAGAGAAATTGCAGGGCGGACAAGGAAGCAAGGAATGCTTGAAGCCTTTTATTGCGAGGGGAAGAGGAAGTCTTGAAAGGGACGAAAGTGCAATATCGAGAGCATATGGATCGCACACTTCATTCCTCCCACTCCCTTCCCTAACACGACTACACGACAGGGAGAATGTAACGCCATCTTCTGCACTTAAATTTGAAAGCCGATCAAGAGAAAACACAGTGAAGGTTTAGAGTTGGATGGAACCAAAGATAGAGATTTCAAAGATGGGAAAGCGAGTAATTTATACATTTTTGTTATCATAAGACCTGTTTGAGTCACAAAAACTTAACCTTTAATCAGAGGAAAATCTTGTTTCTAAACAATAATACACTAAAAATTCACCAAAGTTTGTG